>OX451739.1:694910023-696332293 GCA_948472305.1 Vicia faba | reverse complement strand
TGGAACTATGTGAAAAATGGCCAAGAAGATGGGTCAAAATCCTGCCTAAACTATGGCAAAATTTCTCTAAGTTAAAAGTTTTAGGTACCTTTGTTCCAAAACTCATAACTTGAGATACAAGCTTCTTTTGAGAAAACTTTATGAATCAAAGTTGTAGAATTTGTGATGGAATACAATTTTCATGTTGCAAGTTTTGTTTGAATCCATTTGTATCTTGGTGAAAAAGTGGGACAAAGTTAGGAAAAAAATGAGAAAATTTTATAACTTAGAAAATAAGTTATGAAAATTTTCCATTTTAAACCCTAATTTGCATTTTTGGGTTTATTGATGAACAAGTTTCATAATTTGACATGTCTTGATGAAAAATGACCTTTGGAACTTGATTTTGACCAAAAAGTCAAAGTTTGACTTTTCAGTATACAGTTAAATTTTGATCAGTTGACTGAAAAATTCATTTGTCAATCCTATGCATTTGAGATCTTTTGAACTTGTTTAATGGGTCAAGACAATGTCATTGAGTCCTTGAGTCCATGGTTGAGCTTGATTTGCCATTGGCTAGGTCAAACAGTCAAAAATTGCCTTTGTACAGTCAAAACCCTAAAAATGACCATTTTGCCCTTTTGATGATCTGATCAAATTTCTTGTGGAATTATGATACAAACTTGATCAAATGGTTCATATGAGTTCATAATGTTGATGTGGGTCAAATTTCATGAGGTTTGTCTGTCAATTGGCCACAATTGACTTTTTTCCTCAATACAACTGATTTCTAGGTCAACTGTCCAATTGACTGGGCAAAAATTTGAATCAAGGCTTGAAACTTGGTATGGACAAACTTGTGAGTCCAATATGAAGTATGAAAGTCAATTTGGGAATTGTAGGTCAAAACATCACTGTGCAAACTCAAACCCTAATTTAGGTCAACAATGCAAGGAGGTGTCTTGAGCAGAGCAAACCCTAGCTTGATCTTGAGTTCCAAGAGTCTTGTGATGAAAAATGTTGATGAAATGAGAGAGCAAATTTTGGGGTACAACAGTTTCCCCTGTGCAATCTTCTTGAACCTGAAGAGTTAGATTGACAAGTTTGCCTTTCAGACTCGAAGGTAAAAGAGGATTGGACACTAGAGTGCCCGTAAATTTGCACTTGCCAGAATATAGCTGAGGAAATGGGCTTAAAGATGCCATTTAAAGATGGTAGAATCTTGCTGGAGATGGGCTTAAAGATGCCATCCAAGAATGTTTGTTGAATTGCGCTGTGGTAGGTCAGAAGAATGAGCATCAAAATGGTATCCGTGTCTGGAATGCATTTGAACTGTATCTGGAGATCGAGTCTGTATGAGAGAAAGAATGGAGTCCGTGTATTGGAGTGTATCTGAGCTGTAACTGTATTTGAGTTTTGAATGAATATTAGAATGACTGCCATGTCTGGAGTGTATCTGTATTATATCTGAATTCTGAATGGGCGATAGAGAAACGTCTGTGTATGGAGCATCTCTGGGCTGAGGATAAATTCTGAATGAGTGATAGAATAGCAACCGTGTCTGGAGTGTATCTGGACTATATCTGAAGTTGAGATCTGTATGAGTAGCATAATGACTTCCGTGTCTGGAGTGTATCTGAGACTGTAACTGGGATCTGCATAAATGACAGAATGACTTCCGTGACGATTGCACTGGGGAGAATCAAACTGCTGGTGTAAAGGCTAGAATGGCTTCCATGCTTGGAGCGTATCTGAACTTGAAATTGATAGTTGAATCTGAATGAGAGATAGAATGGCCTCCATGTCTGGAGCGTATCTAGTCTGTATCGGATTGCCGAAGTCTGAATGAGAGATAAAATGGCCGCCGTGTCTGGAGCGTATCTAGTCTGTATCGGATTACCGAAGTCTGAATGAGTAGTAGAATGACCGCCGTGTCTGGGGTGTATCTGTACTGTATTTTAACTTGAAATTCTGAATGAGTAATAGAATGACCTCCGTGTCTGGGGTGTATCCATACTGTATCTGAATAATTGTTAACAATAGCCTTTTAATCTTATCCTGAAAAGGGTAAATTGTTAGCTAAAACACAAAGTTATGTTGCATGATATGTATGATGCAATGAACTGTGTTTCATCAATGTTTATGATATATGAATGTAATGTATGTGCATGTAAGCTGAGTAGCTGTCTTGCTGGGGAAAATAAATCCTTGACAACTGGAGATAATGAAATCTTTGACTGCTGTCGGGGAAAGTAAATCCTCGACCGATGCTGGGGATTCCAAAAATCTATGAATATTGAAGATGAGAAATTCTTGCTGACTGCTTGAGGATTAAAGATCTCTGATTGTTGAGAAGGATAAATCCTGGGACCACTACTGGAGATTGAAAATCCTCGGCGATTTGCGGGGATTAACAAGGTTTTTGACAACTTTTGCAGGGAATGAGAATCCTTCATGACTTTCCTGGGATGATAGGGAGAATTCTGAAAATCTCTACTGGGGAGTTAAAACCTAGAAGGCTTTCTGCTTGGGGAAATGAGACCGAGAATCTTCGATCTTGCTGGGAGATAACTCTGTGGGGAGAATGTTCACTAATCTGGCTCCGCTGGGGATAGGATTTTCAGGGTTTTCGGGCTCCACCGGGGATCTTGAAGCTTAACTCTGATGGGAATTTTGAAACTTAACTCGGATGGGGAATCAACTTTTAGAATGCACTGGCTCCGCTGAGGATCTTGAAGCTTAACTCCGCTGGGGAAATAGACTCCAAATTTTAGCTTTGTTGAGGATCTTGATGATGTATTGTGGGGGATTTCTTCTGAAATGGCACAAATATATCTTCCTACATCTTCAACCTAACATTAATTATCCTTTTTCAATTTTGTTTTATTTGTAAGCAGTGATTATGTTCAAATGCATATGCCTATTTAACAAAACATTGGACGTTTTCAAATAAAACATAAGTATAAAAAGAAAAGAAAGGCAAGCAAATTTTTGCACTTTGAAGTATCTTTGTACAAAGGAGACATACATCCTAGTAAGAGAATGTTGTCATAAAAATTGAAATTTTTTTATACAAAAGAAAGATGGCTATGTGTAATGATTCCATGGGATTCCCATTCTGCTATAGCCTTCACAACTCTGAATATCTTGTCCATTCGCTGCTTCGTCCGCCGATGACTGGATTGATCAGAAGCTTGGGGCTTGTTGGTGAAGAGATTGTTCCTAAAGTGATCCGACGAGACATAGTCATACACTTTAATTCCCTAACTTTTGCCTGGACCGCCCTTTCGGGTTTTCAATCCACTGGGAAACCCTTTTTTTCCCAAGTCACCCTTTCGGGTTTTCAACTTGCCGGGTGTACAGATTTTTTTGTTTTATCCCTAATTTTTGCCTGAACCGCCCTTTCGGGTTTTCGATCCACCGGGAAACCCTTTTTTTCCCAAGTCGCCCTTTCAGGTTTTCAACTTGCCGGGTGTACAGATTTTTTTGTTTTATCCCTAATTTTTGCCTGAACCACCCTTTCGGGTTTTCGATTCACCGGGATGCCCATTTTTGCCCAAGTCGCCCTTTCGGGTTTTCAACTTGCCGGGTCGTTTTATGCGTAGTATCTTTTGACTATGTCTGCGTTCGCAGGGTGCGGAAAGTCGTCACCGTCCATGGTGGTTAGAATCATTGCCCCACCAGAAAAGATGCTCTTGATCACAAATGGTCCTTCATAAGTAGGAGTCCACTTTCCCCTGGGATCACTTTGCAGTAAGATGACCCGCTTGATTACGAGATCTCCGACTTGATATACCTGACGCCTGAATTTCTTGTTGAAGGCCTTGATCATCCGTTTTTGATACGTCTGACCATGACAAACAGCAGTAAGTCGCTTCTCGTTGATCAAATTAAGTTGATCAAGCCGAGTCTGAATCCAATCTTTTTACTCAAACCAGCGTCCTTCATAATCCTTAAGGAAGGGATCTGAACTTCTATGGGTAGGACAGCCTCCATGCCGTATACCAAAGAAAAGGGGGTTGCCCCTGTTGACGTACATGCCGTGGTACGATATCCATGCAGGGCAAACGATAATATCTCATGCCAGTCCTTGTAGGTGACTGTCATCTTTTGAATGATATTCTTAATATTTTTGTTCGCGGCTTCAACAGAACCGTTCATCTTCGGCCGATAGGGAGATGAATTGTGATGATAAATCTTGAACTATTCGCATAGAGCTGTGATCATAGTGTTGTTCAAATTTGTATCGTTGTCTGTGATGATCCTGTCGGGGATACCATACCGGTATATGAGGTTCTGCTTGATGAAGCGAGCAACCGCATTCTTTGTAACCGAGGCAAAGGAAGCTGCTTCGATCCACTTGGTAAAATAATCGATAGCGACCAAGATGAAGCAATGTCCATTGGATGCCGTGGGCTTGATCTCTCCAATCATGTCAATGCCCCACATTGCAAATGGCCAAGGAGCTGTCAGAATGTTGAGAGGAACAGGAGGAATATGTACCTTGTCGGCGTAGACTTGGCATTTGTGGCAAGTACGGGAATGTTGATGACAATCAGCTTCCATGGTAGACCAGTAGTAGCCTGCCCTTAGAATCTTCTTAGCCATCGTATGTCCGCTCAAGTGGGTGTCGAATGTGCCACTGTGTATCTCAGTCATGATCAACTCTGCTTCAACCTTGTCCACACACCGAAGTAGAACACAATCATGGTTGCGCTTATAAAGGATGCCATTGCTTAGGAAGAACTTGGCGGCAAATCTCCTTAAGAACTTTTTGTCATTGACAGAAGCTCCTTCAGGGTATTCTCTAGTCTGGAGATACCTTTTGATTTCATGAAACCAGGGTTGTTCCACTACTTCTTCGGTATTAATCTCATGACAGTGTGCAGGTTCGTCCATTCGCTCGATGGTAATTTGGGGAGCCTCGTTATCCCAGTTGAGTTTAAACATGGAAGATATTGTAGCCAGAGCATCTGCTAGCTGATTTTCTTCTCGCGGGAAATGCTCGAAAGTAATCTGCTCGAAATGAGGCAACAACGTCAGGACATGTTCTTTGTATGGGATAAGATTAGGATGCTTGGTGTCCCACTCTTCTTTGACTTGACTGATAGCCAAAGCCGAGTCCCCAAATACGACCAAAGATTTGATTCCCAAGTCTATAGCAGCCTTGAGACCAAAGATGCAAGCTTCATATTCAGCCATGTTGTTGGTATAACTAAAGCAAAGTCGGGCAGTGAAGGGTGTATGTCAACCTTCCGGAGAAATGAGTACCGCACCGATACCGTTGCCAAGTGAATTTGAAGCACCATCAAAGTACAGGGTCCATCGGGATCCTTGTTCAGGTCCGTCATACGGTCTGTTACCTTCAATGTTGTTCAATGTCATGATGTCCTCGTCAGGGAAGTCGAATCTCATAGATTGGTAATCTTCGACGACTTGATGAGCTAGATGGTCAGCTAGTACACTCCCTTTTGTAGCTTTCTGGGTAGTATACTGGATATCATACTCTGTCAGGATCATTTTCCATCTAGCGATTCTTCCAGATAAAGTAGGCTTCTCGAAGATATACTTGATCAGATCCATTTTGGAAATCAGCAAGGTGGTATGAGTCAACATATACTGCCTTAGCCGGCGAGCAGCCCATACCAAAGCGCATCAAGTTTTCTCGAGCAGTGACTAGCGAGCCTCACAGTCGGTAAACTTTTTGCTAAGGTAATAAATGGCATGCTCTTTTCGGCCAGACTCGTCATGTTGGCCTAGTACGCACCCCATTGAGTTATCCAAAACAGTCAGATACATGATTAACGGCCTTCCTTCGACGGGTGGCATCAAAATAGGAGGTTCTAGCAAATACTCCTTGATTTTATCAAAAGCAACTTGACAATCATTGTTCCATTCAACCACCTGATCTTTCTTCAACAGCTTGAAGATTGGCTCACAGGTAGATGTCAGGTGAGAGATGAACCTCACAATATAGTTTAAGCGTCCCAAGAATCCCCTAACCTCCTTTTCAGTACGGGGGGCAGGCATTTCTTGTATAATCTTTACTTTAGCTGGATCAACCTCAATGCCTTTGTTGCTGACAATAAATCCTAAAAGTTTACCAGACCTAACTCCAAAATTACACTTGCTCGGGTTTAGTCTGAGCTTATACTCCTTCAACCTGGAAAACAACTTTTGCAAATGCTCAAGGTGTTCTTCTTCTGTCTGTGATCGAGCTATCATGTCGTCTACGTAAACTTCGATCTCATGATGTATCATATCATGAAACAAAGCTACCATGGCGCGTTGATAGGTTGCCCATGCATTCTTCAGTCCGAATGGCATTACTTTGTAGCAGAAGGTACCCCATTGCGTGACAAAAGTAGTTTTCTCCATGTCCTCGGGGGCCATTTTGATCTGGTTGTATCCCGAGAATCCATCAATGAAGGAAAATACTTTGTGCTGAGCTGTGTAGTCAACCAAGATGTCAATGTGTGGTAGTGGAAAGTCGTCTTTAGGGCTAGCCCTGTTCAAATCCCGATAGTCCACACACATTCTGACTTTGCCGTCCTTCTTAGGCACGGGCACAATGCTAGCAACCCACTGTGGATAGGAAGTGACATCCAGAAAGCCAGAATTGAATTGCTTCATTACCTCAGCTTTAATCTTCTCAGACATGTCAGGCCTCATTCGGCAGACCTTTTGTTTAATCGGTGGATAATCTTCTCTTGTAGGGAGACGGTGAACCACGATATCTGTGTCTAACCCTGGCATGTCTTCATAAGACCAGGCGAAGATTTCAACATATTCGTTCAACAACTGCACTAAGCGCTCCTTGACACTTGGTTCCAGGTTGGCACCCACTTTTACTTCTTTCCTGTCTTCCTCTGTCCCCAAGTTGATGGTTTCTAGCAACTCTTCATGAGGCAGAATAGCCCTTTCTTCTTGTTGCAAAAGTCTGGCTAACTCTCCTGGAACTTCACAATCTTCGTCCACTTCGTACTCAGCATGATTGACCAAATCTTCAGAGTTATCGAAGTCCAAAGCAGAATAGTCACCCATGGAATTCGGAGTGGATGGGTACCTGCATTTGTGAGTGTGGGTGTGTGTAAGGGATAACCATCCTTAAACAAACAAAAAATGCAAAAGGAAAGAAAATGAACACAACAGTTTATAGATGAAAAACGTCCAATGATTTATTAAAACATGGCATATGATTATGAAGAAAATCAAGCCCTTACAAATGGACCTACATGCCCCAGGCAAGGCATGAGGTGAAAATAGTGTGCAAATTGTTTTAGTTATTACAGACCATAAATGGGAAATTGTTCAAAGGTAAAATTACTGGTTGATAAAGGTGATGGGAATACAATCCTTTGCTTCCCAATTGCTCAAACCCCCTTCGACGGTCGGAAAGATCCAATCTTCAAAGTGTCTCTCTTCATTTTCATCTTCTACAGCATTGATTCCATGGTGAGAGATCTTGACGGGTGGTCCTCCAGCCTTGGAGCGACGCATAGCCTTTTGTCCTACAGCAGTGAACCCTAACCCAAACTTGTCCGTCTTATGGGGAAAATCAGGCAATTGCCCCCATACTGTGATCTTCCCCTCTTTAATTATAGCCTGTGTCTTTGAGAGATGCCATTCTAGATACATGCTTGGGAATGATAGGCACCTCGACCATTGTCTTCACAACTGCTACCTCAGGAGATACTTCCTCAAAATGTTGGAAAGGCGTTTCGATGAACTCACCATCCAACTCCACATAGAGGAAGGAATTGAGATGACTTATCATGTACTCTTCCTTGCCGCGCACTGTTATAATCTTACCCTTAACAGGATATTTCAGCATTTGGTGCAAAGAGGAGGTAACTGCCCCAGCATAATGGATCCACGGTCTTCCTAACAAACACGAATATAACGGACGAATGTCCATCACGTAAAAGGTGGAGTTGAAAACTTCTGTGCCTACTTTGATAGGAATATCAACCTCTCCATGAACCATTCTTTTGGACCCATCAAAGGCCCTAACAACGATGTTACTAGGTTTGAGGGCCAGTCCTTCGCAGTCCAAACGGTCTAAGACTTTCTTCGGCAGCACATTCAAGGAAGAACCAATATCAACTAAGACATGGGCGAGAGTGGTTCCCCGAAATTCAACTGAGACATGTAACACGTCGTTGTGTTTCCTTCCTTTGGGAGTTAAGTCAGCATCGGAAAAGCCAAGGCCATTATCAGCAGTAAGACTGGCCACACATTCCTGAAACTGGTCAACCGAAGTCTCCTGGGGTACATGTGCCGCCTTCAATAACTTGATTAGGGCCTTAGCATGGGCTTCAGAACAGAGCAGAAGAGCCAACATTGAAATTTTAGAAGGGGTCTTCCCTAACTGTTCCACAACGTCATAGTCATTTTTTCTGATTATTTTCAAGATTTCATCCATTTCTTTCTGAGTGGTTTCGGGGATAACCATAGCATGAGCCTTCGTCCTGACAGACATTTCTAGTATCCCCTTACCCTTATTGGTAATATCAGCAGATGGTCTTTCTTCAGGAGTATCCAATTTTTCAATCACTGGGCCTTGCACAGATGGCCCAACAGGTACAGAAGCTTTCAAAGGTCCGAAAACTGCTCGAGGGGGAGCAATCTCCGGAGAAAAGATCCGGCCGCTGCGGGTTATCTTGCTTGTACGCGCAATGTTTCCTATATCAGGGTCTTCTTCTTCAGAAATCTCTTGGACTGCCTCAATTTGTTTGATACCATGATAGAAGATTTCTCCTCCATAGTTCCATGGTATCGTTTTGCTTGATTGGTACGGGATAGTTCCCGGCATGGTGATCTTTAATGGTACACATTTAGAGTTGGATGTAATCCTGATAGGCCTTTTGCAAGCCTTGGGAGGATTGTCGGAAATGGTTATGATTGCAATATCGTTGGTTGAAGTAGCAAAAGTAGCAGGAGTAACAGGATTGAAGGTATCAACAAGGGTTTTCTGGAAAAGTATCTCTTGGGTATCCATCAGGCGCTGGACACCTGACTTCAACATTGGGCAATCACCTCGTATGTTCAAACAAAAATAGCAGTCTTTACCATAACCAGGAAAGATCCTGTCTCTCATCAAATTCTCTTTAATCACAAGTAACAGCGTCAACAGGTCAACAACATCAGTAACATGAAGGTCCTCCATAACAGCATGAACATTATTACCGTGCTTGGGCATCGGAGCAGAAATCACATTGGGCTTCTCAGGCGCATCGAATTCTACTTCTTTGGCATCAATCAAGTCCTAGATTTTGTTCTTAAGCGCCCAACAATTATTGGTATCGTGCCCAATACTGTCGGAATGGTAAGCACATTTGGCATTGGAGTGGTAGTATGGAGAGGAGGTGTTAGGGTTTTTTGGCGCTTCCTTCAAACCGGTAAGATTCAGCTTCAACAAATGGGGGAGTACCTGAGCTGGCATCATGTTGATGCGGGTAAACTTCCGTTGTGGCCTTTCTACCCGTTGTTTATTACGTCTCGACTGATTGCCGCGAGGTTGATCATTTGACGAGTTTTGAATCATCACAGCCCCTACAGTTGGCCGGCGCTCGATTCTTCCCCCACCCTTTTGAGAATACACAGCAGAGGCTTCCTTCTTAGTCGGGAAGGGTTTCTTAAGAGATGTGGACGTGGAAGCATCCTTTTGAATCTTTCCACTTTTAATACCGGCCTCAACCCTCTCGCCGGTCAAAATTAGTTCAGTAAATCCCGCGGAAGAACTCCCGATTAGATGATTGAAGAAGCGGCCAGACAGGGTCCCCAGAAACATGTCAACTAACTCCATATCTGACAACGGCGGCTGCACCCTTCCAGCCAGATCACGCCACTTCTGGGCGTACTCTTTAAACCCTTCATTGGAAGCCATCCCCATACTTTGTAACTGAGTACGAGTGGGCGCCAAATCAGCATTGTATTGATATTGACGATAAAAAGTAGCTGCTAAGTCTTCCCAATTGTGAACCTCTGATCTCTCGAGCTGATAAAACCAATCCAACTGTGTGCCAGACAAACTGTCTTGGAAAAAGTGTACCCAGAGGTCTTTATCAGATGAGTGGGGTTGGATTTTTATGACATACGATCTCAGGTGCATCTTTGGGCAAGACAGACCGTCGTACTTGGCGAATGTTGGCACCTTGAACTTGGGAGGGATAACAATCCCAGCTACCAGCCCTAGTTCTTAAAAATCCAAACCAGGTACTCTCTGCAACTCCATGGCTGCCAGTCTATCCTCAAGATTCTTATATTTATCATCCGCTGGCGGATACTGTTGTTCGGAGTAGTATTCGTCTTCTTCCTCCTCTTCCTCTTCAACCTCAGATTCAGAAGGTACAACAGCCCCTTTCCCTTTACCGGCCCCTTCGTCAGACATTAAGGGGAACTCAAGAACCTTCCTAGCATTCCTTTCAAACCTTCTTCCAAAAGTGGCTACTCCAGGTCTCTTTTTCTTTTTCTCTTTATTCTTCTCCAACAGAGCTTTGAGGTCCTCTTGACCCTTTACCAAGGTCATGAGGAGTTGCTGGAATTGTGATTTTTGTGCCTGCAGATCCTTTACCGTCTGCTCCAAATCTGTCTTGCTGAAATAAACAGCAGAAAGATAAGGAAACCTGGTGTAAAGACCTGTTCATGCATATGATGATTGGTATGTTATTCATGTAATGCATTCAAGGATTCAGAAATTCATATTTGTTGCAAACAAAGAGAACGCACGTCATATTAAGAAGAAATTGTTAGTACATAAGTGCCCCATGGGCAAAATATTACAAAATTCTTAATGTAAAAAGACATTGCGCATCCTCTTTGGTGCGATGTAAGTGTTGAGAGTTTCCTCCTCAGGAAGTCGGCGGGTAAGCTCCAAAACCTTCTTCTCACTGGCATAGAAGCTGGCTTCAAAAGTATTCTGTTCTTCCTTGAGTTGGATCCAACTCTTTTTCATTTCTTTCCATGATGTTGGCATGTCGGGATGTAGGATGGTGTATGGAACCTATCCTTCCATAACAGGCTCTTTGATCATGGGGAGAATGTGAGGGTATGGCATCATAAGATTCTGGGCGCGGGTTCGTACCCACTTGAGATAAGGCTCAAGGGGGGTGGAATTCTTGTGCCCCAATGTCTTACTATCCACTTTGTTGGGCATCCTCCAAGCTCTGATGAATCTTTGTCGAAGTCCTTGCGCATCATCGTCGAAGTCAAAAACTAGGTCAGGAATCAGCATGTCATGAGGGCCATCCCTCCGAGCATATCCAAACTGTCTTAGAGCTAAACAAGGGTTGTAGGTAATGCCTCCCCTAATTCCAAGTAGTGGGACATTAGGTAATTCCCCACAACGATCAATGACGATGACATTTTCTCTGGACCGAGAACACCAATGTACATCAGAATGTGTGAGGGTCATCAATCGTTGTGACCACCTTAAACCCTGCTCATTCTTCAAAACTGATTGTGGAAGGTGAGAATTAGACCACCTTGCTAGGAGAGGAGTACAACACATGAGAACACCTCTTTTCCTCATTGTTCGTGTGTAAAATGAGTGTAGGATGTCCCCAAGCAATGTAGGTATAGGATTCCTGGAAATGAAAATATTGACAGCATTCACATCTATAAGTTGGTCAGGGTTTGGGAACAATACCAACCCATAGGTAAGGAGTGCCATAATATCTTCAAAGGCTTGCAGATCAAGAGAATTCCAGCAGTCTTGTTCCTTCTCAAACATAAACTTTGCCAAGAAACCCTTGACACCACTTCTGGTTTCCCAATGTCCCTTGATGTCAGATGGTTGCAAGTGTAATGCTTGAGCAACATCTTCGGGCTTTGGTTCTTTTTCTGTACCGTTGTAGGGCAGTTGATTAAGAAAAGGAATTCTCAAGAGTTGAGAAAATTCCTCCAAAGTGGGTACTAGTTGGTAATCAGGGAATGTGAAACAGCGGTGTAGGGGGTCAAAGAACTGAAAGAGAACTTTCACCATGTCTTCTTCAATGTTGGTGTTGACCAAGTTGAGGAGTCTACCATGTCTTTCACTAAAGAGAGAATTCTCTGGAATCCTAGAAGTAAGCTCCTTGAGTTAATGAGGGATTCTCACAAGGTTGACTTGAATTGTTTTCCTGCGAAGAGATTCCATGACCTACAAAACAAGAACAAAGATGAAGATCTAAACCATTGAAATGGTTAGTGGATGCATATGATGCTTTATGATGTTCATGATGTATGCACAAACACATGTACAAGCAAGTCACACAAAACTCTAGTTTCAGGCTTGCATGAGGTTTCATAGGTAAATACCCTCTTGAGTTTAGTTGGCTCAAACCTGACCTATAAATAGTAACCGGGTTCTAAGGAGCTCAATATCACTGGATTGTTTTCTATGTTCATTGTTTTGGTTTAGCCACTTAACTAGCGACCAAAATATTCCAAGAAAACAATCCTCAATGAGTGTAGTATTGAGTATCTACCAACTTCGGACTGCACCAAAGCCGGTCATCTCACTACCCCTAATAAAAGGCCAAGATGGTCAAGTAAGGTTCTAAAAGTTCATTAGTGCTTCATGACATCACTCAGCGGCCCCGTATTCTTTTTGATTGACTCAAAGGCTACCGGTACTCACAAATATGTCGCACTAATATAGCTATTGCTTCAACCATGTCGGTATACCCCGCACAGTTTCCACAACGTATTGCTATTTACCTATGAATGTTTCTCAAACCTGGGTAGAGGATTTCAAACCCAAACAAGAGAACCAAATGTAAAGCAATCAAAGCAAACAATAATCATGCAAAGGCTGATCTAAGCCCTAAGGTTACTCCACTTTCAAATATTCCCCAGCAGAGTCGCCAGTTCTGTGATACGGTGGGAGAACTGACTTGGGGTTTTGCGTTTGTGTTCGCAAATGTTTCAGTTTAGCAAGAGTCACCACCGACTTTTTATTTTATCCTAATGAAAGGTCAAAAAGCACAGGAAACACCTTTGAGATGTTTTCTTGGGTTCGGGGAGTAGATTATAGAAAGGGAAGGTATTAACACCCTTTCTATCCATGGTTATCCATGGGATCTTAGTTACTTGCTTAGATCACTTGCTTTGCTTTTCAATTGTTTGAAATGGTGCTTTGTGTGTGGTTTTGAAAGATGTTTTGAAAAGAGGCCATCGTTGTGGCAACCTTTGTAATGATTCTTGTTTGAATGTATACAAAGGTGTTTTTGTCTTTTTGAAAAGTTTCCAATGTTTGAAAGTAGGATTTTGAAATTGTGTTGTGAAGTGTGTTTTGAAGATAGCAAGGATGTTTTTTTTTTTTGCAAGCTTTGATCAAGTAACTAAGAGTTGTCTACCCTATTATACTCAAAGATCTTTCTTATGTTTTTAACCCTTTTAACAGTGTTGCTTTACCATTGTATTTGGTGAACAACCTTGTGTTAGGATGTTTAACGGGACAGGCGCGGGTCATCGTATAGACCATGATAGCAATTGTGTCAAGTATTTTTGGCAATTTTCTTGAGGGACTTGATTATTTTGTTTAGGCAACTCAGATAGAGTCATCGAGGGACTATGATCTTTTGTTTTGTTTTTGTTTTGCCAAAGTACTTGACATGCATATCATGGCCCATTTTTGAAGGCAAGAAGTGGATTGAAACCCTAAGGGTGCAAGTGTGTATTGTGTTTGTTTTTTCATGCATTATTATCTTGGATTAGGTCAAGCTATTTGTTAATTTGATTTTTGCATACAAAACCCTAAGTGTAATCATGGCATAATTGAAAGCATTTAAAGGTGCGAGAATTTAAATTCTACACTATTACAACATGATATAGGAAGGGGGTACAAATTTGAATTGAGGATTATTTGACAAGAAATTAAATTCTAAATTATTACAACCATATTGAATGAGTAAGACATAATAATTAAATGTACAATACAATAAATGAATATTAAATAAAATGCATTTATGCAAAAAATATTTTTATGTATGTAAAAAGTATTTTTAATGTGAAATGTAAATAAATAAAAAGTTAATTTCAATTATTTTGTTTTTTAGGATAAAACCCTAATTTCTTAAATAAATAGTATTATTTATTATTTAGATACAATAATGTATTAATTTGTACAAAAATATAAGTAGATTGAAAAAAATTGTATTTTTAGTATAAAATATTAATAAAAATAAAAATGCATTATTTTTGTGTTTTTTGTCCTAATTATATATATATATATATATATATATATATATATATATATATATATATATATATATATATATATATATATATATATATATATATATATATATATATATATATATATATATATATATATATATATATATATATATATATATATATATATATATATATATATATATATATATATATATATATATATATATATATATATATATATATATATATATATATATATATATATATATATATATATATATATATATATATATATATATATATATATATATATATATATATATATATATATATATATATATATATTAAGTGTGTATAAAAATAAAATAAATTATTTACAAAATGTATACATTTCAAGAAAATATTTTCAAATATGTATAAAAATAATAAAATAAAAATAAAAGTATTTTTTACATTATTTTTACATTTAAACAAAGATAAATATAAAGTATTTAATATATTAATACAAGAAATAATTAAAATAAATTCCAAATAATTATAAAAATTTATGAAAATATTTTTTAGTATTTTTTATATATTAGAAAATAGAATATCAAAATCAGAAATGAAATAAAAATGCAAAAATGACAAATATACAAGAAATGGGCCAGGGGGTGTAAAAAGAAAAGAGGGGGGGGGTGTCAAAAGCAAGCCTGTACAGGCCCAGCCCAAAGAAAACTTCATCTTCTTCCTTTGAACAAGAACACGCGCGCTTCTGTACACAAAATGCTATCTCCTGATTCCTTGCTTTTTTGACAAAACTCATAACATGAAACCTGTAGAGCATCAAATAACGAATCTAACCATATAAAAAACTTAAGCTAACTCTCAAAGACCAGAGAGAATTTCTCTGGCCCTAATTGTTAACCTAGCTTTTTCAGAAAGTTTATGAACAAAATTCTCCTAGCACGATTAATATAAATGAAAACTAAGCACATGTATGGTTTCAGGGCTATTAATACAACATCTTTCATTCACAAACCTAAGTCTAACTATTCCTAAATAGAGAGATAGAAGTTCATGAAATACCTGTTTCAGTTGACTTCGAGCTGGACAATGCAGCAACTTCCAAGAGTGCTTGAGGTTCTTTTGAGCTTGCATGAGGTCCAATGAAGCTTTCCCAATACTTGGCTTGTTTTGAAGTAGCCTGAATCGTGCTACAGAACTCAACCTGCAAAGTTTTGAAACAAAAATGGCAATGTGTGTTAATGGTGTTACAGCTAGCAATAGAGGTTTGGGATAGTTCAGGTGAGTTGAGTGGAAGATATTGGAACAAGTTTGAGGCCAAACGCACGAGGCAAAGCAGAGATGGAGGTGATTCTACAGGGCTTGCCCTGTTTTGCAGAAAAATGAGGATTTTGTGTACAAGGAGGTTTTAGGGGTCAAGGGCTCGTGCTTCTGACTTGTAAGGATATGCAAAACTTTTTGACCACTTTTTCTTGTTGGTTTTATCAGATATGAGAGATACAAGCTTTTGGCCCTTTGACTTGTTTTGAAAGCAAAGTTGGAAGTGAAGTGAGATAGGCCTGTACAGGCTATCTCTAAGCATGCACCAACTTCTTGTACTATGCATGAGATTGTGGAGCTTGTTTGCTGCAAAGGAAGGAAGTCCAAGGCTCAAGAAAAAGCAATTTGACATAAAGTTCCCTTTATGAAAATGGAAGTGTGGCCTTTATGCTTAAAATGACAATGTTCATTGTACAAAGCTCTCTTGATCAGAACAACGCCAATATCCAATGTATTTGCATTCAATTTTGGAGTGTAAATTGGTTTAGAGGCCTGTAATCATGTACTAAGCTATCTTGGTCAGATTTGCAACTTGGTATGAACATGTATTGGCCATGGATCAAAGTGAGTTTTTGCCAACTTCAAGCATTCGATTCTCCCTAACCACAAAGGTGTTTGAGGAGTTCTTGGACAATTTGGAAAGCTTGAAACATGTACTATAATCCATATTTGAAATGCAACTTGAAAATCTAAGTGGAACTATGTGAAAAATGGCCAAGAAGATGAGTCAAAATCCTGCCTAAAGTAGGGCAAAATTTCTCTAAGTTAAAAGTTTTAGGTACCTTTGTTCCAAAAATCATAACTTGAGATACAAGCTTCTTTTGAGAAAATGTTGTGAATCAAAGTTGTAGAACTTATGATGGAATACAACTTTAATGTTGCAAGTTTTGTTTGAATCCATTTGTATCTTGGTGAAAAAGTGGGACAAAGTTAGGAAAAAAGTGAGAAACTTTTATAACTTAGAAAATTTCTAAGTTATGAAATTTTTCCATTTTAAACCCTAATTTACATTTTTGGGTTTCTTGATGAACAAGTTTCATAATTTGATATGTCTTGATGAAAAATGACCTTTGGCACTTGATTTTGACCAAAAAGTCAAAGTTTGACTTTTCAGTATACAGTTAAATTTTGATCAATTGACTGAAAAATTCATTTGTCAATCCTATGCATTTGAGATCTTTTGAACTTGTTGAATGGGTCAAGACAATGTCATTGAGTCTTTGAGTCCATGGTTGAGCTTGATTTTCCATTAGCTAGGTCAAACAGTAAAAAATTGCCTTTGTATAGTCAAAACCCTAAAAATGACCATTTTGCCCTTTTGATGATCTGATCAAATTTATTGTGGAATTCTGATCCAAAATTGATCAAATGGTTTATATGAGTTCATAATGTTGACGTGGGTCAAATTTCATGAGGTTTGACTGTCAATTGGCCACAGTTGACTTTTTTCCCCAATACAGCTGATTTCTAGGTCAATTGTACAATTGACTGGACAAAAATTTGAATCAAGCCTTGAAACTTGGTATGGACAAACTTGTGAGTCCAATATGAAGTATGAAAGTCAATTTGGGCATTGTAGGTCAAAACATCACTGTGCAAACTCAAACCCTAATTTAGGTCAACAGTACAAGGAGGTGTCTTGGGTAGAGCAAACCCTAGCTTGATCTTGAGTTCCAAGAGTCTTGTGATGAAAAATGTTGATGAAATGAGAGGGAGAATTTTGGGGTACAACACATGCCCAATTCTTTCTTTTTTATACTTGTTTAATTTCTTTATTTATTTTCTTTAGTTATTTTCTTCTTTCTTAATTAACACAAAAATCATTTTCTTTTTTTAATCAAAAAAATCACAACAAACTACAAATTTTTTTTTTAATAAAAATATTTTATTTCTTAATTAATTTAGTTTAATTAACTTAAGGCAATTTAATCTCTTTTTATAATTAAAAATAATTAGACTTAGGATTTGAATTGTACATAATTTAATTAATTTACATAATTTAATTAATTTTCTTTAAAAATACACCAAAATCATTTTTTCATTAAAATATTTATTATAATTAATTAGGTTAACTTAAATACTTTTTTTTCATAATTAAAAAGAAATTAGAAATTATGGTTTTATTTAATTTGCAATTTCATTGTTTTCTCCAATAAAAAATGTACAAAAATCTTTTTTCTTTCAATTAGGGTTTAGGTTATTTTTCAACATCCCTCGTATTTAATTCACCGCGCATTTAATTATTTCTTTTCCATTATTTTTTTAACTGTCAATGGTTTGTAATAGTTAAACTAGGGTTTTATTTACTGCTTTAATCCCCGATTCTTTGGTTATGTAATTAATCCCCATCCATCGAAGCCTTGTAATAGTAAGGTTTATTTTCTCGCACTTTTAATTTCCGCAAATATTCAACTGTTAGATGCATGGTTAATAGGATTGTATGGGAAGAATGCTTGAAAAAAATTAAAATGGTAGATCACCTAATGTGCAAAGATTAAATAACTGAAACAATTCATATGCACATATTTACTCCTAGGGTTTACCTCACTTCGGTTGCCTTCGGTAAACAGTCATTAAGCATACGAGATTTTAGTGGTTGCCCTCCAGTCTAAAAAGATCAAATTGTCCCATTCGAATGTTGCCTTGGAAAGATCTTAAGACTCCAGGGTTACTATTAATGTTTTCTAACTATTGCTTTAGTGATTGCACTTGTCCCTTTCGAATGTCCCTTACAACTCCAATGACGGTGCTACCCATTCCTTAAATAGTGGGATAGCTCTGTCTAAAGGAAATGAAAATAAACAATCTTTTTTCGAGTAGGTAGAATCTTAAGTACTTGCTAAATAAAAACTTTTCACACAAACCCCTTTCAAAACAACTTTTTAAAGCAAACTTCGTCACACTCTTGAGGACTGATACATGGGTTATCACGAAGTAAAACATTTTCAAAACAAGCACGCACAAGAAATTTGAAAAATGACCAAGTACCTAAGAGCCCATGGAAAATCATGGATAGAAAGGGTGCTAACACCTTCCCTTTCTATAATCTACCCCCCGTACTCAAAAACATCTCGAAAAAGGTTTTTTCTGTTCTTTTTCCTTTTCCTGATTGGATGAAATAAAATTCGGTGGCGACTCTGCTTACCGCGACATTTTGTGAACAAAAAATGCAAAACGCAAAACACAAACCAGTATTAATAGTCGGTTCTGCCACCGTATCACAATTGGTAACACCATCATCTTTGTCTTTATTGATCCAATATTCTTGCTTAATTCTCTGATAGTAAACTTTAGCACCGTAATTCCAAGGGACTTCTTTTTCGGAGGAGTAAGGAATCGACCCAGGAGTAGTAATTGTCAAAGGAGAAATTGTTGGTTAATTGGAAATCCTAATAGGACCCTTTGAAGAGATCCTAAGAGGCTTGTTGGAAATTGTTATGATGGAAATGTCTTCAGCTCTATCGGTCAAACTTTTAATGGATGAAGTTCTTTCAAACAGGATCTCATAAGTATTTATGAGGCATTGAACACCTTCTTTCAGCCATTTTCATCCATTAACTTGTTCGGCCCAAAAATTACAGTCTTTCAAATATCCAGGGAAAACCCTAGCTCTCAGCAGGTTTTCTTTAACAATGGTCAGTGGAGTAGTCAAATCTTCAACGAAGGAAACAAAAGCAGTGTCT
Organism: Vicia faba; assembly: GCA_948472305.1. Classification (NCBI taxonomy): domain Eukaryota; kingdom Viridiplantae; phylum Streptophyta; class Magnoliopsida; order Fabales; family Fabaceae; genus Vicia; species Vicia faba. The sequence continues at coordinate 696,313,142 of OX451739.1, read as the reverse complement.
TCAATTGCATTGACACCTTTGCCATGATTTGGAATTGGTGCATTTATAACATTCAGAGTATTAGGTGGATCAAACTCAATAGTTTTGTTGTTGATAAGATCTTGAATCTTATTTTTTAGAGCCCAACATTGACCCGTATCATGCCCAGGGCTATTGGAGTGATAGGCGCATTTGGCGTTAGGATTATATTTCGGAGATGAAACATTGGGATTTGATGGTGGATCACACAATGTTACCAAGTTGGCCTTCAAAAGGTGTTGCAAGGCTTGGGACAGTGACATGTTAATCCTCGTGAACTGTCTTCTTGGAACCTCAGACCTTTGATGGTTGGCTTGTTATGGTTGTCTTTAAGCAGATGGAGGGTTGGGGATCAAAATAACATTAATAGATGGACGATAATACTTCTTGGTATGGGCCCTTGACCCATATACATCATTGGCTTCTTTCTTTCCAGTAAATGGCTTCTTTACAGTGTTTGATGTAGAAGCAGATGCCATGGGAAATTTTTCACTCTTGATACCACTCTCGACCCTTTCACTAGTCAGAATTAACTCAGTGAAACTGGACGATGAGCTCCCAATTAACAAGTTCAAAAATGGGTCAGTTAATGTTCCCATGAACATATCCACCAGCTCCCTATCCGTCAGTGGTGGTTGTAATCTACCAGCAAGGTCTCTCCATTTATGCACGTACTCTTTAAAACTTTCATTGGAACCCATTGTCATTCCTTGTAATTGAACTCTAGTCGGCGCCAAATCGGCGTTGTACTGATATTGACGGTAGAAAGCGATGACCATATCCTCCCAGGTATGAATGTTTGAACCCTAAAACTGATAAAACCATTCTAACCGAGTCCCATACATACTCTTTTAAAAGAAATGCGCCCACAACTTCTTGTCAGTGGTATGCAGTTGTATCTTGCCAACGTAGGATCTTAAGTGAATTTTTGGGCACGAAATGCCGTCGTACTTAGCAAATATTGGAGTTTTGAACTTGTGGGGAATAACTACCCTAAGAACCAAGTCTAAATCACCAAAATCTAATCCAGACACGGCTTGAATTTCCACAGCTTTCAACCTATCTTCCAGTTGCCCGTACTTATCCTCAGCCGGTGGATACTATTCGTCAAAATAATCCTTATCCTCAGAAGCGTGATTGTTTTCACCCCCAGCACGGGTACTCCTTGCATCTTAGTTTTGATTTTTATCCTCCTCGGACGACTCTTCAACCACTTGTACTTGACGGAAAAGGCCTTTAAACCTTTCCCCATGTTGATCAGGGACTTTTTCTTAGTCTTTTTCTTGGCAACCAGAAGTGACATCAGTTCTTGCTGTCCTTTTGCTAAGTTAAGCAAAGTTTCTTGAAATTGAGAGTTTTGAGTCTGCAAGTCTTTTATAGTCATCTCAAGATCCATCTTACTGAAATAAACAGTAGAAAGATGAGGCAACCTGTGTCGAAAACCTGCTTATGTCACGATGCATGTAATGCGAAGGCAAATGTTTTCAAGGATTTATGGAAATTTAAATTTGCTAAACAAAGAGAAAATAACAAACATGAACTTCATTAATAAAGATATGAATTACAAATGCCTCTCGGGCTTACAATGGAGGAAGCAAAAATAATACAAAATAAACTCCTAAAACAAAAAAGAACCAGGCTTCCAATGTAGGCACTCAAACTTTGCTCTTCATGAAGTTGTCTCGTAAGCTCCAAAACCTTCTTCTGGCTTGCGTAGAATTGGATTTCAAAAGTGTCTTGATATACTTTGAGTTTAATCCATGATCTTTGCAATTCCTCGAGAGTAGTTGGTATGTTAGGATGAAGAAGAGTGTAAGGGGTGTCTCCTTCAGCAATAGGCTCCATAATCACAGGTAGGATGTCATGGTAAGGCATCACGAGACTTTGAGCACGAGTTCATACCCACTTTAGGTAAGCCTCAAGGGGATGGAATTTTTATGCCCCAATGTCTCACTATCCACTTTTTTTTACCATTCTCCAAGCTTGTATGAACCTTTGATGATAGCCTTGGTCATCTCCCTCGTAATCGAATACCAAACCATGGATGAGAGCATCATGGGGACCATCTCTTCGTGCATACCCAAACTGCTGTAATGCAAGAGAAGGGTTATAGGTGATACCCCCCTAATGCCTAAGAGTGGGATATTAGGGAATTCCCCACAACAGTCAATGATGGTAATATCCTCCAAAGATCGAGAACACCAATTGATATCCGAGTGTGAGAGTGACATCATCCTTTGAGACCATGTCAAGCCTTACTCATTCTTCACCGTTGATGGAGGTAGGTGCGAAATAAACCACCTAAACAGTAATGGAATGAAACACAAAAGAGTACCCCTTTTCTTCATGGTGCGAGTGTGGAAACGGTGTAGAATGTCTCCAAGCAAGGTAGGTACGAGATTATGAGAGAGAAAAACCTTGACGGCATTCACATCTATGAGTTGGTCCGAATTGGGAAATAGAACCAAACCATAGATTATAAGGGCCAATAAATTGTTGTACCACAATTTTTGCCCCTAAGATCCCTTCATCATACCATGTTGATTCACTCATAACAAGATCACACTAGGATTCTTGGTTCCCCTCCCTACTTTGAGTTTTGCTCCTTTTGAGGGATTACCAAGCACCTTGATTTATGTTCCTTTTGTGATCATGAATATTGTTTTGTTTTCTTCATTTAACTAATAAAATGCAATGTTGGTTTTTCTTGCTTGTTATCCATGTAGGTGAAGGACAATGAGATTTAACAAGTTACTCCATGGGTTCATGAGTTTATTTCCATGCCCTAGTCAATATAGCTTGAGAAGTTAAAACCTCACCATTGGAATGGTTTTTGGATAATTGGCATGGCAAGGTTTCTTTGGTTCATCACATTTCAAGGTTATTAGATTTGACTCAAAAGTACAAGGGGTTGATTGGAGAAGTTGTCATGTTTGGACAAGGCCTTGTTCCTATTGGTCACAAGAGAATATTTCTCTCAAAATTCAAGATATGGAAGTTATTTTGGTGGCTAAGAGTTCTCATTATCATCCTCAACAACTTCTATTCACAAAGCAAGAATATTGGTACAAGAAGTTTGTTCAAACTTGTCAACGTTCTCCAAGGAATTCTCTTGATTTAGAAGCTAGGGTTTTGAACTTCAAAGGAGTATATCTTGCTCACCTTTTGGTATTTTTGAGTGATTCCAAAGACATCCTTCTCTTTAAAGGGTTATTAATAAATAACCTCAAAATTTCCAAGGAGTTTTCATGTGGAAGAAACTTGGTGAAGAAGAAAGATTACAAGTCATCCAGATGAATCTACAATTTTACATAAGTAACTTCAAATGATCATAACTTGGTCAATTTTCATCACCTTGAGTCCATTCTTTTTCCATAATGATCTTAAAGATGTGAACTTTATGCCTTCTTTTATGTTCAAAGTGGGAAATGGATGGAGGTTGCCTTAAATATGCAAAAGATTATAGGTCATTTCATGATTTTTGGCCAATTGCAATAAGTCATAACTTGCTCAATTTTTGGAGATTTTGAGTGGTTCAAGTTTCAAAGTTTCATTCAAGAGATCTACTTAATTCCATCTTTTTTGGTCAAGAGCAAATTCCAAGTGGAAGGCCATGTGTGGATGCAAATGATTATAGGTCATTTTTGAAGAAGAATTTGAAATGTTTCTAAGTATGGAAAGTCAACCCTTTTTCTTCAACTTTGACTCAATGAAACTTTCATCTCAAGTAGCCGTTTAACTCCATTATTTTTGCATTTCAAAGCTTGTAACCTCATATTTCTAAAGCATCAAGAATCATGTCTTAAGACCCCTTGAGTTGGAAATGACATGGATTTGAATTTGGTAACTTGAAACTGAATTTTCCACAAAGTCAGAATTTTGAAATCCATAATGTGACTTCTAAACACAAGATTTATGCGCATTTTTGATTTAAACTTGATTAGAAAACTTTCCAGAAGTGATTAGCATCCCAAAATGCAGGATTTGGTTGAGTTTTGATGGAAATGAAGTAAAACTTCACTCGTGCTCGACCTTCACTCAATTTCCCTCCAAACTTACTTGTTTCTTCCAATTTTCATTCCTATTCACTTCCCTATAAATAAAGGGTCATCCCCCATTCATTTCTTCAATCTTTGAGAGCCAAAACCACCCTGCCAAAACTTCACACAAACCCATCTATTTTGAATTCAGTTTCTGAGATTTAAGCTCCCTTTTCTAAAATTCTTTGCGCATTCATCATCCTTAAGCATCATATAAAATCTCCAGCACTTAAACCAATCAAAACAAGCCATAATTCAAGCTACAGAAGTCCAGTTTCAGAGCTTCTTTATTGAACTTCGAAAAGGTAGAATTCTCCACCATTTGGATCCAAATCAAGCACTAATCTATTCTACTCCTTCTCCTGATTCCAATGCTGCTTACAATTTTTAAATCCATTGAGAATTGAGAGAGAAATCTCAAATTGAAGGTGCTCGCTATTTTCTGGGTTTTTCATTCATATCTCTCTCCATACCTTATATAAATTTTGCGTGATGGTGGTGTTAGAATCGTCTTGAAGAGACGAGTTCAATGATACTAGCCTGGGATCCTAATTTTTCCATTTGAAGGATCTCATAAAATCCCCATTGCAGGGTGTCTGGAGGTTGAAGACGATGACACATCTCGTCTCAGCCAATGATAGCGTGCCAAACGTTTTAATTTCATTGGTTGCCCTTTTCTTGATCCTATGCGTATCTCACTAAGGTCCATATCAAGCACAACGTGTCTGGTCCACTGGATCAGCTTACTAACGCGTTTTGACTATGATCTTATGGTCCACATCTTTTTGGTTTTATTTTATTTTCTGATTTTATATTTTTATTGATTAAATTTTCAAAAATTCATAACTCTTTTATTTTTTATCCAAAAATTATGAAAAAATTCACAAAAATACTTTGAATTATTTTTTATCTCATGAAATTTTTTTCACATTTTTATTTTGAAATTTGATTTTTTTTTTGTATTTTTTGAATTACTTGCTTTCTTTTAATTACTTAAAAAAAATACTTTCTCACATTTTTTTAATTCTGAAAAAATTCATAAATATTATTTTGCATATTTTTGACTTTCCGAAAATTTTATGGAATTTTATATTAAGGTTTACTATTTTTGACCTATTTTCTGTTTGTTTGAGCAATTTTAAATAGTTTAAAAATAGTTTCTGACTTTTAAAATTACCAAAAAATTTATAAAAATATTTGGATCCATTTCTGATTTTTCTATGGCCTTACTTTTTCTTTCTTGATTAATTTGAACATAATTGATATTTTTCTCCTCTATTTTGATTTTTAAACATTTTTTAAACCCTTTTAATGTATATATTAAATATAATATTATTTTGTGATTATTTTCTGGCTGTCTTGAGTTGATTTTTTGATCATGACTTTATTAACATCATTGGATCTTGTGTGTTGAGATCAACTCCACCAAAATGGATGAATGATTTTAATAATAGTTTGATTAAATTTTTGATTCAAAAGTGGTTTATTCATTTTTCCCATCCCCTCTTCATCTTATCCCTTTCTTATTTCACTAGATGTTGTTGGAGCATGATCTCTATATCATGTCTCAAAAAAAATGGTGCATAGATTGCTATTGACTGGCCTCAAAATAGGTGCGACTTCTATATAAGTCCACTTACGATTGCTTAACATAGTGCTAAATTTTGTCCCGATTCGAATAAATGATTATTCGTGGCCCAAACTTATGATTGCAAGCCCAAGTATGTTAATTTGATCTCTTTGATCCAATAATCTTGAGATTCATTGTGTGGAGGCTTTGATTCTACCAATCCTCTAATGGATCTACAACACCTTTGGTCAATGCAGATCACTTAAACATCATTGATCATTAAATGGTACTTATGAGAATTCCAAATGGATGATATACTTGACAAAAAGAAAATGCAACTTGTTGTGTGGAGGCTTTGGTTCTACCAATACTCTAATGAGTTCCAAATGCAATTTTCAAGATGTTCATCCAACTAACCACTAATTATTGACTTGTTTTACCTTATGCTTTTATTATTTTTTATGCTTTATGTACTATTTACTTTTAGCATTTACATTTCATGCCATTTTCATCTTTGCTCATTTGAGCATTTATTTTATTGCCATTTTTACTTTGCTCACTTGAGTTTTTCTTTTCCTTTCTTAAGATACTTAATAATCAACATAAACCCTAAAAAATCTTTAATGGTACTTGGACTATTTGGTTACTATCCTTGGCATTATGGAGCATGAGACTTTTTCTTGGACTTAGGATTAGAAACCTTGACCTATCTTGGAGATCTTATCTGATTATTTTGTCTGGAGTTCTTGAGGTTTACCTCAAGACATTGGGTTGCTTGTTTTTTTTTGTGTGCAGGTTTTTATGATTACATCCTCTGTTTGTAATATGGAATTCACCCGTATACAACCGTTACTCTGCCCAATTTTTGTGAAGACTTAATACACTTTAAGTTTGATTCTATCAAGAGGTCTAGTATTTTTGCTTGCTTGGTTTCAATCCAAGGAATGGGAATTCTATCTTGGCTCATAATGTCAAGTATTGGCTTCTTGTTGGTTAGATGGTTCTTATCCCTAGATTTTACCTTATGCTTTAGGATAACCTCTTCTTCTCCTCCCACCTTCTTTAATTTTAAAAATCTTCATTCTCCTTTTGAAAACTCTTTTTGTTTTAAACTTGAACCACTTTTATAATAAACTAGGACTTATGTCCATGTGTTTTCAAAACATTTTTCTTAAATAAACCCCAATCAACTTAATGATACCTTGACATTTTTTGTGAGAAGACTAAAAGTTAATCAATCTCATTTCAAACCATCTTGACACTTTGGCTCTTACTCTTAAACTTTTCTCAAAAGATTCGACTCTTGACAATCCTTGTAGTGATGCAAACAACTATACTTTTATAATGTGTAGTGAAGAGAGATATTTTCCACTTGGCTGTTGAGTGAGGCATTATTGATTTTAAAATCCAAGCCATATCCTCCACTTTGAGATGATGGAAATTCTCCCTTCTCATGATTGTGGGTAGTAAGTATGTTTTCCACACGGACAATGACGATGATGTTTCATCTTATAAAATTAATCAACACATTTGGGTTTTAAATTTTTGCAAGAGGAACTACGTGTACCCTGATCCCCTATTGCACGAAAAGGTGGTACGTAGGCACTAAAGGTTCACAACCGCGGCGGGTGCAAAAATCATAAAAAATATATTTCTTTTCTCACCTCCACCATCCACTTTTTATATATACAACAATTTTTATAGCCAAAATATACAGATTTTACAAAGAGGCTCCTGCGGAGTACCGTAGATGTTTAGGGTGCTAAAACTTCCCTTTGCATAACCAACCCCCTACCTTGAATGTTTCCCCCTCTTTTTTTGTTATTCGCTCTTTTTCCATTCCTTTGGAAAAAAATAAACACAATGGCGATTTTTATTTTGATTTGTATAAAGTCTAGTCAATCCAATGGCTTAGTCTTGAACATTTCTACCGCTACAGAAAAATGGCGACTTCACTAGGGACAAATTGACCTCTTGCTGGTCCATCCCTAAGTGGGTTGAGCCTATCTTTGTTTATATCTGTATATGTGTTATTACTGTTTTTTTGATTATATGTTGTATATATGTTTGTCTGGATTTTCCTGGTTTTCAGGGTGCTTGGTGATTACTCATAAGTCCTATACTCGGACTTGGGAAAACTTTAAGATAGGACGGGCGGTATAGTCATGTTAACTTTGAGGGAGTAATCCCAAAAAAGGAGACATGAGATCCCCCACTCAGTGGAGGATCCTTTGACTATAGTGTCATTTACCGAGTAATCAGGAAGACGTACTGCTTTCGACCTGGGAGCCTGCTGAAACTGAGGACCGTAGAATAACAAACCCATCTTGGCCTTTTAGGTGTAGCGCGGAAGCTATGACGGAGTAATTCAGAAATAGTTGTCACGCAATACTACACTCAGACGAGTCTTTCTTGAAAATATTACTAATTACCGAGTTAATTGGGAAGTTAGTAATATCCGAAGGAAGGATGTAGACTCTGGGAACCTCTAGAACCTTGTTCGGGAGGTGATAACTTAAGACCAACACCTTATGGGTAGTACCTTCGACCTCATGCTCGTGAAATTGAACCTATGAACCCTATATGCGTGAACTTGTGTGTGATTGTTGCATCATGCATCCATGCACTCATAAGCATCTTTTGAAGAAACCATATTTCAAGGGATTTAAAGGTTGACTATTTGTGAATATCTCAGGTACTTTTCAACCATGGATTCTGGAAAGAGAAAGACCGGGAAGTACAATTTCAAGGATCCCAAGATAGATGAGTTGATCAGTCTAATCCCCGAGATCGAGTGTTCTGCAGATTTTCGGAAGAAGTATGGGTCCATTATTCCTCTCATGAAGCTGAAGATGAAGGAGGGTATTCTCTCGACTGTGGTCCAGTTCTATGATCTGATGTATCATTGCTTTACTTTTCCCGACTATCAGTTGATGCCTACACTGAAGGAGTATTCTTATCTATTGGATTTACCTGTTACCGATCGTGTTCCTTTTACTGGTTTGGAGGGTGAGCCAAAACCACATGAGATTGCTGCTTTGATTCATCTGGGGAAATCTGAGGTGGAAGCCCATATGACTACTAAAGGAGGAATTAGAGGATTACCAGCTCAGTTCTTATTGTAGAAAGCTCGTTAATTTTCCAGAATGAAGAGTTCAGTTGCTTTTGAGGCCATCTTTGCTATACTTTCTTATGGGTTGTTCTTATTTCCTAATGTGGACAGGTTTGTTGACATTAACACTATCGGGATCTTCATGATTGGAAACCCAGTTCCTAGACTGTTGGGTGATACTTATTACTCTATCCATCTTCGGAATTCTTATCATGGAGGGATGATTATCTATTGCATGCCTCTTTTGTACCAGTGGTTTATCTCTCATATGGCTCAGTCTGATGCTTTTTGGGATATCAAGAAGGAACCTCGTTGGGCTCCTAAGATCATGGCACTTACTCACTCGGATATTGATTGGTATCATCGAGTTTACCAGGATATAGAGATTATTGACAGTTGTGGTAGTTTCCCCAATGTACCTCTTCTTGGTACAAAGGGAGGAATTAACTATAACCCTGTTCTTGCACGACAACAACTTGGTTATCCGATGAGGGATAAACCGAATAGTATTCATTTGAGTAGTTTATTTCTGAAGGAAGGAGAAGACCATAGGGAAGCTAGGGAGAAAATTGTGAAGGCCTGGCGTCACATTCATAAGAAGGGTAGGAAGGATTTGGGACCTAGGGGTGCTGTTTCTTTGGAGCCATATCTTTAATGGATCCGATCGAGAGCCATTCAGTTAAAGATGTCGTATACTCGGGAGACACCCATGCTTGATCTATTTGTGAAGACCACTCCTCCCTTATTAGATGATCTGGAAGAGATGTAGCTTTCTTTGGTTAGGATGCAACAGGAAAGGGATGCTTGGAAGAACAAGTTCCAAACTTTAGAAAGTTCCTATAGAGCAGACCTGAAGGAGAAAGACGACTTGATTGAGATCCTTGAGAGTCGAGCGGTAGAGTCTATGGAGAGGCAAGGGGATTTATTTTCTCCTAAGCCTCAATCAGATGTTGATCACTTACTTCCTGATTTAGATGATTGGAAGGAGATTGCCATCAGACATATGGAAGAAAACCATAGGTTGAAGGCTCAGATTGCCAGACTCACGGGGAAGCGCCAGCGTATAGAGTGATCTCCATCAGTTCTTTTTTTCTCAGGGTTTTAGATTGTATTTTCATCTTGTACTTGAGATTATTTAAACTTGTAATCCATTTTGGAGTTATTATAATAAAAAATTTCAGTATTTCAAAAGCTTTATTATTTTGATATTTGCGATATGTCTATAAACCTTAAATCCCTTGAAATATTAAATAATGAAGTAAAAATAATCATGTGCATTGCATATCATGCATCATATTTCACACATTTCTTGCATTTTTTATGCATATCCAGGTGTCTTACCCAGCTTCTTTACTTTGTTCAGCAAGCTGACTCATCACTACAACACTCGGGCTAATTTCAAAAAGAAGATGGACAACTTAGAACAAGAGAATAGCGAGCTGCGCGAAGAAGTTTCTGCTTTGAAGGCTGGCTTGGCCAATTTGACTACTCTGATGGAAGCTCTGGTGGCTGCTCAAAATTATCCACCGAGTGTTCAATCTCAACCAACAAGGGCAAATACTGAAGTTCCGACTGTTCCCGTATCTTCTACTCCGGCTGTTGTTCAGAATCGCATGCCTCAAGGTTATCCATGGGGAATGCCAGAGAATTTCGCACCTGAAGGTTTAAATCTTGGTCCTCAAGATACTCCAGTGGTTCAGATTATTGTTACTCCGACACCTCCTGTGGTGCATGTTGTTCCTGTTGCACCTCCTTCAGTGAATATGGTTCCATTTGTTAATGATGATGTGTGTCGTCCTTTCCCTCCACCGAGTGAAGACTTGGGTCTTTATGACAAAATGGATGACTTTCAAGAGAAATTTGACAAGATGCAAAGAGAGATGAAGGCCCTTAGGGGGAAATAGCTATTTGGCAGAATGTGAATGAGCTATGCTTGGTCCCAAATGTTAAGATACCTGCTAAGTTCAAGGTCCCAGAGTTTGAGAAGTATAAGGGAAACACTTGCCCTCGTGCTCACCTAGTGATGTAGGTGAGAAGAATGTCTACCCATACTGATGATCAGCGTCTGCTGATCCATTTTTTTAGGATAGCTTGACTAGTGCTGCGTTGAAGTGGTATATGAGTTTGGACAATGCTAACATCCATACTTTTAATGATTTGGGAGAAGCATTCATCAAACAATACAAGTACAACATGGACATGGAGCCTGACTGTGACCAACTTAGGGCCATGGTTCAGAAAGACAAGGAATCGTTCAAAGAGTATGCACAAAGATGGCGTGAGGTAGTTGCCCAAGTGATTCCTCCTATGGAAGAGAAGGAGATGACTAAGATTTTCTTAGACACTGGGTGCTTTCTACTACGAAAAGATGGTAGCAAGCGCACCAAGTGACTTTATGAGATTGTAGGAATGGGTATCTGATTGGAAGAGGCTGTAAGAGAAGGCCGTTTGATGAAAAGTGAAGTGTTCGAAGGTGTAAAGAAGCCATCGTATGGGTTTACCAAGAAGAAAGAGGGAGATGCAAATTCTGTTATAAAAGAGAGGAGGGTAAACGCTCCTAGAAGGAATTATCAGTGTCATCAGCAAGTTGCCTCAGTTACTTCTGTTATGAATGCCGCTCCAACTACCGTTTCTCATCAGAGACCATCCCAACAAGGGAATCAAGGGTATAATCAGAGAATGGAGAGTTATGACCTTATTCCTATGAGCTATACAAAGCTACTACCAGCATTGATTCAAAAAAAGTTGGTCCAGACACGACCACCTCCCGCCGTACCATCACCATTGCCTTGGTATTACAAGGAAGACCAAACATGTTCTTTTCATCAAGGAGCACCAGGGCATAATGTCTAGAATTGTTATCCTTTGAAGACTGAGGTGCAGAAATTGGTAAAGTCTGGTGTTCTATCTTTCAAGGACATGGGGCCTAATGTGAAAGATAACCCTCTACCCAAGCACGAGGGAGAAAATGCTGTAAATATGGTGGCCGGTTGTCCAGGCGACTTCCAGATTTTTGACATTAATCTGGTTAGAGGAGATTTGGTGAAAATGCATACAGACCTCTGTGAATTTAGCTACTATACACATGACCATACCGGTTGTGCTACTTGCAGTACATATATACAGGGTTGCGATAAGATAAAGGCTGATTTACAGGAGATGATGGATGTGGGCCTAATCCATATAATCATGCCTAGGGCAGAGTATGAAGAGGAAGTGAATATAGTTTCTGGATGTCCTAGTGAATTCAGAATTTTTGATGTAGAGTATATGAATGAGGACCTCGTGCAGATGCACGCTACCTTCTGCCATACGACTGGTCAGGTGGAACACCAATATGGATCTTGCCTAGTTTGCTGTCAAGATCCCCGAGGATGTTCAATCATGAAGAAGTGTGTTCAGCTGCTGTTAGACAATGGAACTATCAAGATCACGGGTCAGAGGGATGATTATCATGAGGTTGATATGGTTGAAGTTTGTTTAACAGAAGAAGACTCAGAGGAAGAGTATGCCTCCGCGGATGAGTTTTTCTCTTCAAACAAAGATTTGTTTTCCAGAAATGACTTATTGATGACTGATTGTGTTGAAGAAGGGGTAAACGTCATTGTGCATTTTTTTGGCGCACCCGCTCATTTTGAAGTGGAGTACCATAGCAAGCCAGATGTTACCCTATTGGTAGTTAGTTTGCCAGGTCCTATCCCCTACAAATCAGATAAGGCTGTGCCTTACAAATACAATGCTACAATCTTAGAAGATGGGGTGGAAGTTCCCATCCAGCCAATGCCCAATGTTGGAAATATAACTAAAAACAGCAGGGTGACCCGTAGCGGTCGTGTGTTTGTGCCAGTTGTTCGGAGAGATGTTGTTGCTGGAAAAAAATTGATGAGAATGATGAACCTAAGAAGGCTACATGAGAGACTAGTGGAGCTACGCTAGAGAAAGAAGTGGATGATATTTTGAAGATAATTAAGATGAGCGACTACAAAATTGTAGATCAGCTACTGCAGACTCCTTCAAAGATATCTATCTTAGCTTTATTAATGAACTCCTCTAGTCATAGAGAATCCTTGATGAGGGTACTGGACTAAGCTTTTGTGGAGAGTGACATGCCAATAGATTAATTCAGCAGCATAAATGGAAACATTATGTCATGTAATAACTTGAGTTTATGCGATGATGAATTACCCGTTGAAGGTAGGAATCACAACCTGGCCCTCCACATTTCTATGAACTGCAAGAATGATTCGCTATCTAATGTGCTAATTGATAATGGATCCGTGTTGAATGTTATACCAAGGAGTACTCTCATGAAGTTGAAATACCAAGGAACACCTATGCACTCGAGTGGCATCATTATGAAGGCAATTGATGGGTCGAGGAAATCTGTCATCAGTGAAGTGGACTTACCTATCCATATAGGACCACATTTGTTCCAGATAACCTTCCAGGTCATGGACATTGTTCCTGCATATAACTGTTTGCTAGGACGGCCGTGGATACATGAAGAAGGGGCTGTCACTTCAACTTTACACCATAAGCTAAAATTTGTGCGTGAAGGGAAGGTGGTGATCATAAATGGCGAGCAGGCATTGTTGATATCTCATTTGTCCTCTTTCAGTATTGTAGAAGCGGATGAGGATGCTGTTGGAACCCAGTTCCAAGCCCTATCTGTTGACAACATAAGGAGAAATGAGAATTCCATGGTTTCACTTAAGGACACGCAATAGGTTGTGCGTAATGGTCATAATGCAGTTTGGTGACGAATTATGGATCCACTCGTGAACAAGAACAAAACTGGTTTTGGTTTCTCTTCGAAGAATGGAAGAGGTGAAGGTTTGAAGTCAAAGTCTACTATGAGTGGCTATCATGATGTTTTCTGCAGCGGAGGTTACCTCCATCCAACTGATTCTGGAATTAATGCTGTTGAGGGGGATGAAGCAGAGCAGGAAACACCAAATTATGTGACGCATGGAGTTAGGGTTCAGAACTGGGTCACCATTGATGTTCCCTCTTGCATACATGTTTCAAAGTAATTTGATTTGATTAATCTTTTTTTGAAAGGCTTTCAATCTGCCCAAGGTGGAAGTATTAATGTTGTAGGGCTTATCTGTTTGTTGTGACTTTGAAGATCATTAATAAAAGTTGTCTTTGCTTCCCGAATTATGTTTTTATTTCCTGCTTTTTCTTGGAAAATGGTAATAAAAAAAACCCTTTCAAAATAAATAATAACTAAAATTCAATCTGCATGATCACTTGTTATATGTGTCAGTTTCTAAAAGCAATCATAAATCATATGTGCAGATTAATTAAAAAACTCGTTGAATACAATGACCCGGCACCCTCTCCCAACTTTGAATGTCCTGTGTTTGGGTTTGAAGAAGAAGATTATGACGAGATTCCAGAAGAGGTCTCACGGTTGCTTGAGCACGAGGATAGTACCATTCAGCCATATAAAGAGCCTTTGGAAGTGATCAATTTGGGTTCAGAAGAAGATCCGAAGGAAGTCAAGATTGTAGCATCGTTGCATCCAAATGTGAAGAGAAGGTTGGTTGAGTTGTTGAAAGAGTATGTGGATATTTTTGCTTGGTCTTACCAATATATGCCATGTCTAGATACATATATTGTTGAGCACCGTTTGCCGTTGAAGCCAGAGTGTCTGCCAATTAAAAAAAAGTTGAGAAGAACTCACCCAGATATGGAAGTAAAGATCACAGAGGAGGTTCTAAAGTAGATTAATGCTGGTTTTCTTTTGACGTTAGTGTATCCTCAATGGATTGCCAATATTGTCCCAGTACCGAAAAAAGACGGAAAAGTCTGCATGTGCGTAGATTACAGAGATCTAAATAAAGCTAGTCAAAAAGATGATTTTCCATTACCTCACATCGACATGTTAGTGGATAGCACAACAAAATTCAAAGTATTCTCATTCATGGACGGATTTTACGGGTATAATCAAATAAGAATGGCTCTAGACGACATGGAAAAAACAACGTTTATCTCACCCTGGGGAACATTCTGTTACAGAGTGATTCCCTTCGGGTTGAAGAACGCTGGTGAAACGTACCAGAGGGCTATGACAACCCTATTCCATGATCTGATGCACAAGGAAATTGAAGTATATGTTGATGATATGATTTCCAAATCCCAGACTGAAGAAGGGCATATAGAAGATCTAATGAAGTTGTTTCAGCGTTTGAGGAAATATCGTCTCCGCTTGAATCCAAATAAATGCACCTTCGGTGTTCGATCGGGGAAGTTGTTGGGTTTCATTGTTAGCCAGAAAGGAATTGAAGTTGACCCTGATAAAGTTAAAGCAATTCAAGAAATTCCAACACCAAGAACTGAAAAGCAAGTCTGAGGTTTCCTCGGGCGTTTGAATTATATTTCCAGATTCATTTCCCACATGACTGCAATATGTGAACCGATCTTTAAGTTCTTAAAGAAAGATCAAGGTTGTGTATGGACGGATGACTGCCAAAGGGAATTTGAGAGTATTAAAGAATATCTGCTTGAACCTCCTATCTTTCTCCCTCCCGTAGAAGGAAGACCGTTGATTATGTATCTAACCGTGTTAGATAAATCCATGTATTCTGGGACAACAGGATGAAACAAGGAAGAAGTAGTTCGCCATTTATTATCTCAGCAAAAAATTCACTGATTATGAGTCGCGGTATTCCATGCTGGAAAAAACATGTTGTGCTTTGGCCTGGGCGGCAAAGCGTTTGCGGCAGTATATGTTGAATCACACCACTTGGTTAATCTCCAAAATGGATCCAATCAAGTACATTTTTGAAAAGCCTGCTCTTAATGGGAGATTTACCCGTTGGCAGATGTTGTTATCTGAATACGATGTCGAATACCGCACTAAAAAGGCTATTAAAAGTAGTGTGTTGGCATATTATCTTGCTCACCAACCAGTGGAAGATCACCAGTCTGTAGAATATGAATTCCCCGATGAGGATGTGATGTTCCTGAAAGTGAAGGATTGTGATGAACCATTACCTGAGGAAGGTCTTGATCTTGAATCTCGTTGGAGTATGATATTTGATGGAGCTGTGAATGCTTATGGTAAAGGAATTGGTGTTGTAATTGTCACTCCTCATGGATCGCACATTCCTTTTACTGCAAAGTTAAAATTTGATTGCACTAATAATATGGCAGAATATGAGGCTTGCATCATGGGTCTCGAGGAAGCTATTGATCTCAGAATCAAAATTCTAGATGTGTATGGTGATTCAGCTTTGGTAATAAATCAGATTAAAGGAGAATGGAACACTCGTCACCCTGGCTTGATCCCTTTCAAAGATTATGCTAGTAGATTATTACCCTTCTTCAATAAAGTTGAATTTCATAACATCCCTAGAGATGAAAATCAAATGGCGGATGCTCTGGCAACTCTGGATTCTATGTACCAAGTGAATACTTGGAATGATATACCCCGAATTATGGTTCGACGACTGGATAGGCCCGCTCATGTGTTTATAGAAGAGGAGGTGGCAGATGAAAAACCTTGGTATTATGACATCAAGCATTTTCTGCAGACTCAAGAATACCCGATTGGTGCGTCGAAGAAAGATAGAAAGACATTGAGAAGATTGGCAGGCAGTTTCTTCCTCAGTGAAAATGTGTTATACAAGAGAAATTATGACATGGTCTTGCTCAGATGCGTGGATAGATACGAAGCAGACATGTTGATGCATGAGATTAATGAAGGTTCATTTGGAACTCATGCCAATGGACATTCAATGGCTAAAAAGATGCTAAGGGCAGGTTATTATTGGCTGACAATGGAGTCTGACTGTTACAAATTTGCAAAAAAATGTCATAAATGCCAGATTTATGCAGACAAGGTCCATGTGCCTCCGACACTTCTCAATATGATTTCCTCCCCATGGCCTTTCTCTATGTGAGGTATTGACATGATTGGGATGATAGAACCCAAAGCTTCGAATGGACACCATTTTATCTTAGTAGCAATTGATTACTTCACCAAATGGGTGGAGGCTGCTTCATATGCCAATGTTACTAAACAGGTGGTTGTGCGTTTCATCAAGAATAATCTTATATGTTGGTATGGTGTGCCGAGAAGAATCATCACTGACAATGGCTCGAATTTGAACAACAAGATGATGACAGAACTGTGTGAAGAATTCAAGATTGTCCATCACAATTCATCTCCATACAGGCCAAAGATGAATGGGGTTGTTGAAGCCGCTAATAAGAATATCAAGAGAATTATCAAGAAAATGGTTATTACTTATAAGAATTGGCATGAAATGCTCCCTTTTGCTCTGCATGGATATCGAACATCTGTCAGCACTTCAACAGGAGCAACCCCGTTCTCCCTAGTGTATGGAATGGAAGCTGTACTCCCAGTCGAGGTAGAGATTCCCTCGTTGCGTGTGATAATGGAAACCAAGTTGACGGAGGCTGAATGGGTCCAGAACAGGTTTGACCAATTGAATTTGATTGAGGAGAAGAGAATGACAACCTTGTGTCATGGCCAGTTATATCAAAGAAGAATGAAGAAAGATTTTAATAAAAAGGTCAAACCTCGTGAATTCAGAGAAGGCGACCTCGTGCTCAGGAAGATCATGTCTTTCAACAATGATTCTAGGGGCAAGTGGACTCCCAATTTTGAAGGCCCGTATGTTGTCAAGAAAGCCTTCTCTGGTGGTTCATTAATTCTTGAAACTATGGATGGCGAGGAGTTCCCACGTCCCATGAATGCTGACGCGGTCAATAAATACTTCGCCTAAAGAAATAAAATAACAACTCGCTAAGTTGAAAACACGAAAGGGAGGCTTAGGCAAAAAAGGAGCGTCTCGGTAGGCTGAAAACCCGAAAGGGAAGTCTAGGCAAAAATTAGAGACCTAAACAGAATAAATTTCCCGCTAAGTTGAAAACCCGCAAGGGCAGCTTAGGCAAAATTTAGGGATTTTCTTGGCAAGTAACTACGTCAGACAAGACTTGATCGTTGAAGCAACAATCTTCTAGGATCCTTACGATACTTCAACAGAAGCTGCTGCTCAGGATTTCAAAAGTTGTTAGGGGGATAGTGGTCATTGTATCTCAATGTATCTTTTCCATTATGTATTGCCATTTCCCAAACATTGTAATCATCTATGGAGTCTCGCCATTCGCAGACTACCATTCTATTAATGAAATTCAAGATTTTACCCAATTCTTTGTATTTCTTATGTTATTTAGCTTGCAAAGACTCTATTTATTAATGATAATAACTTTCAAAGCAAAGAGATTAAATAACAAAATTGATTTTAAAAAAAAAAGATTTTTATAATTTACTTTTACTTTGAGATTTGTGATGAAACAATGACAATAAAAATGGTGATCCCAGGAATGGAAAAACTCCGGTTGTTTTGAGAAGCTATTGTTCCCCTCGAGAAGGTATACTCAGGATGTTTCGTCGCACAAGGTTTATGATTCTGGTATCCTCGGTCAAGTTTGGATTCATTTCTCCTTTTTCTGAATTTTCATGATGTGAATCCGCATTTCCTCCGGTGAAGTGGGTCTGAATTCCCCAGTGAATGTTTGGATGTTTCGGTGACAATCTGCTTTATTTGAGACTGATCTCGTAATCTCCAGTAGGCATGTTACTTTTGAGAAACACTGGTTTCCATGATGAAGCCTGAAGAAGGATGTTTTATCCCAGTATCTGTTTGATTTGGCTACCTCTGGATTATGTTTCTCCTCATTAAAGATAAAAGCAGGCAGTAGGTTTGGTTTCTACAACTGGCCTTTACCTTTCTTGGAATGATCATCTTGGTTAAAGTTTAGTCGAGTGTTGTTAGTGCCCGAGGCAGTTTTGCCTGGTTGTTACCCATGTTGTGTATCTGTTTTGTCAGCATGCACACGATAACACTCATACATTCATACATGCATCATGCATAGCTAAAATTGAAAAATCATTGTTCATTGACATTTGTTAATATTTTTGTTGACATATTACCCTGTTTTGCAGAGATAAGTTACCCTATTTTCATTAGAGAGTTGGTTTTAAGCAGAAAACGTATATTCTTTCAATTTCCCCACTGAGTTGTCCCTCATAGAAGATTTTTGCTTTAAACCTTCCGGTACAGTTCCTCGTTTGGACGAATCTTGTTTCCCCTCTCGAGTTTATTTTTCAAAGGATGTATTCTGGTTGACTATTTCATTCCAGTTTATTTCTGGTTTGGATCTGTGGTCTCCCGACAATATTATTTACTTTGGAATCCTGAAAAAACTCCAAGCTTTGGTTAGTGCATTTATTTTGCACAAGAAGACTTTATCCCCTTAGCAAGAACATCATGGCATTTCCCCAGGAAGTCATACCTCTTGCCCCAAAAAAGTCACTTCCTTTTACAATCCTCCGTGACCACAAATAGAAAGTCTCTTTATTTGAGACAACTTATGTATTATCCTTTCCAGGCGGAGTGCATTGGTTAAAGAAGAAGTTGAGACCCGTTCTAGGAGAAACACCAAAATCTTGGGTAAACTTGTTATCTTTTTGCTATCTTCAGTGAACGTTGATAGTTTATCGTCAGTGAACGGCGGTGATATGATATATTCTCTTTCTACCTTCAGTGAAAGTTGGTAGACCATCAGTAATGAACGTCGATGTTTGTTATATTTTTGCTATCTTCAGTGAACATTGATAGTTCATCGTTAGTGAACGGAGGTGATATGATATATTCTCTTTCTAACTTCAGTGAAAGTTGGTAGACCATCGGCAGTGAACTTCGATGTTTGTTATCTTTTTGCTATCTTCAGTGAACATTGATAGTTCATCATCAGTGAATGGCGGTGATATGATATATTCTCTTTCTACCTTCAGTGAAAGTTGGTAGACCATCAGTAATGAACGTCGATGTTTGTTATATTTTTGCTATCTTCAGTGAACATTGATAGTTCATTGTTAGTGAACGACGGTGATATGATATATTCTCTTTCTACCTTCAGTGAAAGTTGGTAGACCATCGACAGTGAACTTCGATGTTTGTTATCTTTTTGCTATCTTCAGTGAACATTGATAGTTCATCATCAGTGAATGGCGGTGATATGATATATTCTCTTTCTACCTTCAGTGAAAGTTGGTAGACCAACGACAGTGAACGTCGATGTTTGTTATCTTTTTGCTATCTTCAGTGAACGTTGATAGTTCATCATCAGTGAACGGCAGTGATATGATATATTATCTTTCTACCTTCAGTGAAAGTTGGTAGACCATCGGCAGTGAACATCGATGTTTGTCATCTTTTTTCTATCTTCAGTGAATGTTGATAGTTCATCGTCAGTGAACGGTGGTGATATGATATATTCTCTTTCTACCTTCAGTGAAAGTTGGTAGACCATCGACAATGAACATCAATGTTTGTTATCTTTTTTCTATCTTCAGTAAACGTTGATAGTTCATCGTCAGTGAACGACAGTGATATGATATATTCTCTTTCTACCTTCAGTGAAAGTTGGTAGACCATCGGAAGTGAACGTCAATGTTTGTTATCTTTCTCTCTGCCTTCAGTAAATGTTGGTAGCTTCGCCTTCAGTAGAAGTTGCTGTGTCCTTTAACAATCCTACCATCCTCTCTGATTCAGGTCCTTTGGTCTACCAGTGATTTATTTTCCTGGTAGGGTTTCTCCTTTGTTTCTTTATTATTGTTGCATCCCCAATGTTATTTTCGCGTCTCTTTGGTCCTGTTCATATGCATTCATGATCATAAGCATTTGCATGGTATCTTAGGGCCAAAAATAGGGTTTATTATATATTTAAGTATCTTCGATCGCGTCGACACGAAGATTTTTAACCTTTGTATCTCCGGATAGAAGAAACTTAAATAAGGTCAGCTGTTGTACCCCAATTTTTCCCCTAAGGTTCCTTCATCATACCATGTTGATTCACTCATAACAAGATCACACTAGGATTCTTGGTTCCCCTCCCTACTTTGAGTTTTGCTCCTTTTGAGGGATTACCAAGCACCTTAATTTATGTTCCTTTTGTGATCATGAATATTGTTTTTTTCTTCATTTAAATAATAAAATGCAATGTTGGTTTGTCTTGCTTGTTATCCATGTAGGTGAAGGACAATGACATTTAACAAGTTACTCCATGGGTTCATGAGTTTATTTCCATGCCCTAGTCAATATAGCTTGAGAAGTTCAAACCTCGCCATTGGATTGGTTTTGGGAGAATTGGCATGGCAAGGTTGCTTTACTTCATCACATTTCAAGGTTATTAGATTTGACTCAAAAGTACAAGGGGTTGATTGGAGAAGTTGTCATGTTTAAACAAGGCCTTGTTCCTATTGGTCACAAGAGCATATTTCTCTCAAAATTCAAGATATGGAAGTGGTTTTGGTGGCTAATAGTTCTCATTATCATCCTCAACAACTTCTATTCACAAAGCAAGAATATTGGTACAAGAAGTTTGTTCAAACTTGTCAAAGTTCTCCAAGGCATTCTCTTAATTCAGAAGCTAGGGTTTTGAACTTCAAAGGAGTATATCTTGCTCACCTTTTGGTATTTTTGAGTGATTCCAAATACATCCTTCTCTTAAAAGGGTTATCAACCAATCACTTCAAAAGTTCCAAGGAGTTTTCATGTGGAAGAAACTTGGTGAAGAAGAAAGATTACTAGTCATCCAGATGAATCCACAATTTTACATAAGTAACTTCAAATGATCATAACTTGGTCAATTTTCATCACCTTGAGTCCATTATTTTTCCATAATGATCTTGAAGATGTGAGCTTTATTCCTTATTTTATGTGCAAAGTGGGAAAAGGATGGAGGTTTCCTTAAATATGCAAAAGATTATAGGTTATTTCATGATTTTTGGCCAATTTCAACAAGTCATAACTTGCTCAATTTTTGGAGATTTTGAGTGGTTCAAGTTTCAAAATGTCATTCAAGATATCTACTTAATTCCATCTTTTTTGGTCAAGAGCAAATTCCAAGTGGAAGGCCATGTTTGGATGAAAAAGATTATAGGTCATTTTTGAAGAAGAATTTGAAATATTTCTAAGTATGGAAAGTCAACCATTTTTCTTCAACTTTGACTCAATGAAACTTTCATCTCAAGTATCCATTTAACTCCATTATTTTTCCATTTTAAAGCTTGTAACCTCATCTTTCTAAAGCATCAAGAATCATGCCCTAAGACCCCTTGAGTTGGAAATGCCATGGATTTGAATTTGGTAACTTGAAATTGAATTTTCCACAAAGTCAGAATTTTGAAATCCATAATGTGACTTCTAAACACAAGATTTATGCGCATTTTTGATTTAAACTTGATTAGAAAACTTGCCAGCAGTGGTTAGCACCAAAAAACGCAAGATTTGGTGGAGTTTTGATGGAAATGAAGTCACACTTCACTCGTGCTCGACCTTCACTCAATTTCCCTCCAAACTTCCTTGTTTCTTCAAATTTTCATTCCCATTCACTTCCCTATAAATAGAGGGTCATCCCCCATTCATTTCTTCAAGCTTTGAGAGCCCAAAACATCCTGCCAAAACTTCACACGAACCCATCTTTTTTCAATTCAGTTTCTGAGATTTAAGCTTCCTTTTCC
The DNA here is from genome assembly GCA_948472305.1 of Vicia faba. NCBI lineage: Eukaryota > Viridiplantae > Streptophyta > Magnoliopsida > Fabales > Fabaceae > Vicia > Vicia faba. Next base: position 696,290,838 of record OX451739.1, on the reverse strand, counting down.
AAAATTCTTTGCGCATTCATCATCCTTAAGCATCATATAAACTCTCTAGCGCTTAAACCAATCAAAACGAGCCATAATTCAAGCTACAAAAGTCCAATTTAAGAGCTTCTTCCTTGAACTTCGAAAAGGTAGAATTCTCCACCATTTGGATCCAAATCAAGCACTAATCTATTATACTCCTTCTCCTGATTCCAATGTTGCTTACAATTTTTAAATCCATTGAGAATTGAGAGAGAAATCTCAAATTGAAGGTGCTCTCTATTTTCTGGGTTTTTGATTCATATCTCTCTCCATACCTTATATAAATTTGGCGCGATGATGGTGTTATAATCGTCTTGAAGAGACGAGTTCAATGATACTAGCCTGGGATCTTAATTTTTCCATTTGAAGGATCTCACAAAATACCCATTTCAGGGTGTTTGGAGGTTGAAGACGATGACATGTCTCGTCTCAGCCAATGATAGCGTGCCAAACGTTTTAATTTCATTGGTTGCCCTTTTTCTGATCCTATGCATATCTCACTAAGCTCTATGTCAAGCACAGCGCGTCAGGTCCACTAGATCAGCTTACTAACGCGTTTTGACTATGATCTGATGGTCCACATCTTTTTGGTTTTATTTTATTTTCTGATTTTATATTTTTATTGATTAAATTTTCAAAAATTCATAACTCTTTTATTTTTTATCCAAAAATTATGAAAAAATTCACAAAAATACTTTGAATTATTTCTGATCTCATGACTATTTTTTCACATTTTTATTTTGACATTTGATATTTTTTTGTATTTTTTGAATTATTTGCTTTCTTTTAATTACTTAAAAAATACTTTCTGACATTTTTTTAATTCTGAAAAAATTCATAAATATTATTTTGCATATTTTTGACTTTCTGAAAATTTTATATTGAGGTTTACTATTTTTGACCTATTTTCTGTTTGTTTGAGAAATTTTAAATAGTTTAAAAATAGTTTCTGACTTTTAAAATTACTAAAAATTATATAAAAATATTTGGATCCAATTCTGATTTTTCTATGGCCTTACTTTTTCTTTCTTGATTAATTTGAACATAGTTGCTATTTTTCTCCTCTATTTTGATTTTTAAACATTTTTTAAACCCTTTTAATATATATATATTAAATATAATATTATTTTGTGATTATTTTCTGGCTGTCTTGAGTTGATTTTTTGATCATGACTTTATTAACATCATTGGATCTTGGGTGTTGAGTTCAACTCCACCAAAATGGATGAATGATTTTAATAATATTTTGATTAAATTTTTGATTCAAAAGTGGTTTATTCATTTTCCCATCCCCTCTTCATCTTATCCCTTTCTTATTGCACTAGATGTTGTTGGAGCATGATCTCTATATCATGTCTCAAAACAAATGGTGCATAGATTGCTATTGACTGGCCTCAAAATAGGCGCGACTTCTATATAAGTCCACTTACGATTGCTTAACATAGCGCTAAATTTTGTCCCGATTCGAATAAATGATCATTTGTGGCCCAAACTTATGATTGCAAGCCCAAGTATGTTAATTTGATCTCTTAGATCCAATAACCTTGAGATTCATTGTGTGGAGGCTTTGGTTCTACCAATCCTCTAATGGATCTACAACACCTTTGGTCAACGCGAATCACTTAAACATTGTTGATCATTAAATAGTACTTATGAGAATTCCAAATGGATGATATACTTAACAAAAACCAAATACAACTTGTTGTGTGGAGGCTTTGGTTCTACCAATCCTCTAATGAGTTCCAAATGCAAGTTTCAAGATGGCCATCCAACTAAACACTAATTATTGACTTGTTTTACCTTATGCTTTTATTATTTTTTATGCTTTATGTACTATTTACTTGTAGCATTTACATTTCATGCCATTTTCATCTTTGCTCATTTGAGCATTTATTTTCTTGCCATTTTTACTTTGCTCACTTGAGCTTTTCTTTTCCTTTCTTAAGATACTTAATAATCAACATAAACCCTAAAAAATATTTAATGGTACTTGGACTATTTGGTTACTATCCTTGGCATTATGGAGCATGGGACTTTTTCTTGGACTTAGGATTAGAAACCTTGACCTATCTTGGAGATCTTATATGATTATTTTGTCTGGAGTTCTTGAGGTTTACCTCAAGACATTGGGTTGCTTGTTTGTTTTTGTGTGCAGGTTTTTGTGATTACATCCTCTATTTGTAATCTGAATTCACCCGTATACAGCCGTTACTCTGCCCAATTTTTGTGAAGACTTAATACACTTTAAGTTTGATTCTCTCAAGAGGTCTATTATTTTTGCTTGCTTGGTTTCAATCCAAGGAATATGAATTCTATCTTGGCTCATAATGTCAAGTATTGGCTTCTTGTTGGTTAGATGGTTCTTATCCCTAACTTTTACCTTATACTTTAGGATAGCCTCTTCTTCTCCTCCCATCTTATTTAATTTCAAAAATATTCTTCCTCCTTTTGAAAACTCTTCTTGTTTTAAACTTGAACCACTTTTATAATAAACTTGGACTTATGTCCATGTGTTTTCAAAACATTTTTCATAAATAAACCCCAATCAACTTAATGATACCTTGACATTTTTTTGTGAGAAGACTAAAAGTCAATCAATCTCATTTAAAACCATCTTTCCACTTTGGCTCTTACTCTTAAACTTTTCTCAAAAGATTCGACTCTTGTCAATCCTTGTAGTGATGCAAACAACTATACTTCTATAATGTGTAGTGAAGAGAGATATTTTCCACTAGGGTGTTGAGTGAGGCATTGTTGATTTTAAAATCCAAGCCATATTATCCACTTTGAGATGATGCAAATTCTCCTTTCTCATGATTGTGGGTAGTAAGTATGTTTTCCACATAGACAATGACGATGATGTTTCATCTTATAAAATTAACCAACACATTTGGGTTTTAAATTTTTGAAAGAGGAACTATGTGTAACCTGATCCCCTATTGCACAAAAAGGTGGTACGTAGGCACTAAAGGTTCGCAACCGCGGCGGGTGCAAAAACCATAAAAATATATATTTCTTTTCTCACCTCCACCATCCACTTTTTATATATACAACAGTTTTCATAGACAAAATATACAGATTTTACAAAGAGGCTCCTGCGGAGTACCATAGATGTTTAGGGTGCTAATACCTTCCCTTTGCATAACCAACCCCCTTACATTGAATCTTTCCCCCTATTTTTGGGTTATTCGCTCTTTTCCCATTCCTTTGGAAACAATAAAGCGCGGTGGCAATTTTTATTTTGATTTGTATAAAGTCTAGTCAATCCAATGGCTTAGTCTTGAAAATTTCTACCGCTACAACTTCAAAAGTTTGAAAATCCATATCTACCTAGAAAAAACAAGCCTTCTCTAATAAAAATTTGGCTAAGAAACCCTTAACTCCACTTCTTGTCTCCCAATTTGTCATAATGTCAGATCTCTTAAAATGCAAGGCTTTAGCAATAACTTTGGGCTTTGGAGTCTCTTCTAAATCGGTGAATTGTATTTGATCAAGCACAGGCACTCCTAACAATTGAGAGAATTCTTATAATGTAGGCACCAATTGGTAGTCGGGAAAGGTGAAGCAATGATGCATAAGATCAAAGAATTAGAAAAGTACACACATCATTTCTTCTTAGAAGTTTGATTTATCCAAGTTGAGAAGTCGACCATATTTCTTGGTGAAGGGAGAATCTCCAGGCACTCTTGATGCTAACTCTTGAAGTTGAGGATGAACTTTCACGAAGTTAACTCGGATGGTATTCCTACGAGTGGAAGTCATGACCTATAAAACAGAACAAAGATAAATTCCTAAATCCTTGAAATGGTTAGTGAGAATTCTTATGATGTTATGATGTTTATGATATCATGAGTAATAATCACAAACAAAGCACACAAAGACCTTAGGCTTAGGCTTGCATGGGTTTCATAGGTAAGTACCCTCTTGAATTTTAGTTGGTTCAACCTGTACTACAAAGTAATCGGGTTCTAGGGAATCTTAATATCATTGGTCTTTCTTCATTGGACATTGTCTCAGCATAATCAATCTTTTCTTGCGGCTGAAATATCCCAAAAGTCCAATCTCAATGAGCGTCGTATCGAGTATCAACCAATATTTATCTTTGCACCAAAGTCGGCTATCTCACTACTTCCTAATGGCCGAGTTGTTCAATTAAAGGTTCTACGGTTAGTTAGTGCTTTATGACACTGCTCCGCGGCTCCATATTCTCCTCTATTTAACACAAGGGATATCGGTACCAACAAATGTGTCACACTAACATAGCCATTGCTTCAATTATATCGATCTATGTCGTACAATTTCCATAATATTTTGCTACTTACCTAATGATGTTCCCATATCCGGGTAGAGGATCAATACAAAACCCAAACAAGGACCCAAAATGTAAAGCAAGCAAGTCAAACAATGAAAGAATTTAAAGGTGATCTAGTCTCTAAGGTAACCCCACTTTTAAGTTACAAAGTCCCCAGCAGAGTCGCCAGTTCTGTAATATGGTGGGAGAACTGACTTGGGTGTTTTGTGTTTTATCGCAATTGTTGCAGATAGCAAGAGTCGCCACCGACTTTTCTTTTATCCCGTAAAGGAAAGGGTGAAAAGAACAGGAAATAACTTTTGAGATATTTTCTTGAGTTTGAGGGGTAGGTTATGAAAAGGGAAGGAGTTAGCACCCTTTTCATCCATAGTTATCTATGGGGTCTTAGTTGCTAGTTCAGTTTGAAATGCTTTGTTTGAAATGTGTTTGTGATTGGTTTTGAAAGTACTTTTTTTGAAAAGTGCCTTTGTTTAGGAGAACTTTATAATGATTCTCATTTCGGCGAAAATGTATACAAAGTGTTGACTTTTGAAAATATTTCATTTGAGAGTGTTGGTGTGTTTGAAATATATTTTGAAATGTTGTGAGCAAGCAACTGCGAGCGTTCTACCTCCTCAAAAAGTCTTTGTTCTTTTCCTCCTCCTTTAGATATTGCAATCTTACTATTGATTGATAAGAAGCCCTATCATTGGATGTGAAGGGATAGGCGTGGGTCATCGTATAGTCATAGAAGGCAACATTGTAGGATAGCTTAGCAATTTGTTGTAAGGGTCTAAGATAGTTTACCGAAGGCAACGTCGAAGGGTCATCGAGGGACTACGATCTTGTATTCGAGGGTCATTGCTAAAGTATCTCACATTCGAGGGACATGACTGTTTTTCTCAAGGCAACAAGTGTGGTTAACCCTAAAGGTGCAAGTGTGAAAAGTGTTTGTTTTTCATGCTTTATTTGTCTTGAATTAGGGTTTTCTATTGGTTGATTTTAGTCTTGCCATACAAACCCTAATTACTAGCATTTTATTTTATAGCGATAAATTGCGGAAATTTAAAGTCCTACGCTATTACAATACTTTTAGGGGATGGGGGTACAAGTTTAATGAATGGGATGAAAGCGATAAAGCCCTAATTACTCTTAAAAACCATTAATGATCCAAAAACATCAACAAAAAGTCTCAAAAATCAATAATTCTGGTGCCTGGATGACACGGGCCGTGTCCTGTAACACGGGCACCCGTGTCGGGACCCTGTAATTATCCCTGCATGATTTTTCTGTCCCAGACGAGATGACACAGACCGTGTCCTGTGACACGGGCACCCGTGTCAGAACCCTGTCCTTCCATTTTGCCAAGTTTTAATTCTAGTAAGAGTGACACGGGCCGTGCCCTATGACACGGGGCGTGTCCTATGACACGGGCACCCGTGTCAGAAACCTGTCTTGCCATTTTTCCTGTTTTCTTCCTGACATGTCCTGTATCAGGTGACACGGCCGACCGTGTCAGACTTCCAGAAGCATTTTTCTGTAGTTTTGAGTGTTTGCAACTCTTCTAGTTTGATTTGTCCTGTTTTATTCTTTTGAAAATGAAAGTAAAATGATGTATGAACAAGGATATTACAGTTTGATAAAACATACCTCTTGAAGTGAAAATCCAAAATGTGTATGGATGTTTCCAGGTGCAACATGATGATTGGTTTAGCTTCCTTAGACCTCCTTGAAGTTGTTTCAATCCTTACTTTATGCTGAAAGTGTTTGGATCTCTCCAACCAAGTAAACTTGCAAGACAATATTTTTGAGTATGGGCGGTGATGATAATGATGTTATAGAAGTTTTTCTTGTGTTTGAACAACTTCTATAAGATGTGTATGAAGTATGTGGATGGTTTGTTTGGACAGAAATGCAAGGTTTGAAAGATTTGGAGATTTTGGTTTCTAAGCTCAAGAGTGGAAGTTTTATGGACATTTATGGTTTTTTGAGAGTATGAGGGGTTTTGAGAAAACTTGTATACACAATAAAAACTTCTACTCGGCTTGCAAATGGCCTCTCTATTTATAGAGGAGGTTTGAGAGGACGAGAGATTTTTTTTACAAATTGTCAACATTCTGGTTTGGTTGAGATGATACAACCAAGTTATGTGAAAAGTAGTGTTCTAATGCATGGTACAAGCATGGTATGAAGTTGCTAGAGGCTTTTAGGAATGTTACTTATTTCTTTGACATTGTGTATGTTCAGAGAACAATTAAGAGGCTCAAGGAGTTGACAATTGTATAAAGCTTGCTTTATGTGAATGGCAATGATGCCTTTGTGCTATAAATGTAATAATGCAATGGACAATACTTGAATCACTTGGATAATGATTCAATCAATTGTGTAAACATATAATTATGGATATATTTGCAAGTCACAAGGCCTGCAAAGTAAGATTATGCAGCACATCATGCAAATTGGATTATTTGTTCTTCAACAAAATGACTTGCAATTCAAGAATGGACGCCTAACTTAAGGCCCTTGAATCTTCTAGCTCAAGTATGATAAATTCATGCTCTTGAATATTTTAGAAAGCTTGAAACATCCTCTATAACTTTCATGTTGGCAATTTTGACAAAATCATCTTGGAACTATGTGTAAAAATGCCAAGAAGTTGGGATAAAATCCTGACCAAAATCTGTTGGAAATTTCTCTAAGTGTTAAATGAAAATGTCATAACTTCATGGGCTTATATCTTCAAATCTAAGCATTTTTTGGACATCAACCCACTAATACAAAGTTGTAGAATTCATCAATATCTAAAACTTTCATGTTGAAAGTTTCCTTTGAATCATCATGCATCTTGGTGAAAAATTGGCATGAAGTAGTGAAATTATCATGTATAAAACACTTAAAAAAATTTCTAAGTCTTGAAAAGTTTGACTTTTCAAATTCACTTTCTTGACTTCTTGATGATCAAGCTTGATATTCTTGAATTTCTTGATTACTTTTTATCTTTGAAACTTAATGTTGACCAAAAAGTCAAAGTTTGACTTTTAGTGTATTAATTGACTTTTCATCAGTTGACTGAATTTCAGCTATCAATCAATTGATCTTGAGAAATGAATTGATATATGCAATTAGGTCAAAATGATGCATTCTAATCCTTGATACCATGTTTCAAACCAATAGATCATGTATTAGGTCAAAAGTCAGTGATCAGTCGTTCTTAGTCAAAACCCTAATTTGTGGTCTCAGGGTTTCGAAGGTGATTTTGTTTGATCAACTCCTTGAGAATCCTTGAGCATTGGATATCTTTTGTGAAATGTCTTGAGAAAAGAGAGGGCAAATTTTGGGGTACAAAAACATTCTTGGAGGCCTATGATGAACCATTAAAGTCATTTGAGGCATTAGAAGTCCAATTTTCCATGTGAAAATAAAAACCCTAATTTGGACCCAGTGCTTAGGAGGTGAGCTTGTCTGATCAACTCTCTGAGAATCCTTGAGCATTTGAGATCTTTTATGAGAAATGTCTTGAGAAAAGAGAGGAAAAATTTTGGGTTACAACAGCTGCCCCTGTTAAATCTTCTTAAACCTGAAGAGTTAGATTGGCATGATCGTCATTCACGACTTGAAGGTGGAAGATGATTGAACACTTAAGTGCCCAGAAATTTGCACGCACCTGTGCACGAAGTAAAACTGTTTGTTGATTATATTGGGAATGGGCATAGAGATGCCATTTAGAGAGGTGACAGAGATGGGCTTATAGATGCAATCTAGAGGTAAATGTTTGATAGTGTAGGTGTTTAGGTATTGGCTTGCATTTTTGGTAAATCCCAAGTGTATGTGTGAATGTCATGACTGATGTCATAACATTCTAGTTCAGGTTGTACTAACTCATTAGGTACATGTGCAGAAAAATATTGTAATTCAAATACTGATGTTTATAAGTGTGTATCTGAGCATGTTTGCAAAATGATCACATTTTGCTAAATCAGTAGACAGGTTTTCTCAGATGTCATAACAGATGTTATGACATCCTGTTCTGAACTAACAGGATTGCAGGATTGGATAAGTCTGAGTTTTTTCAGGAAATAACTCAGTCCTTTCTGAACAGAATCCTGCGTTTTCTGAGGAGTAACCTAGCTCAACCCTAACCTGGTTAATAAAGTCCTGTGACCTGGTCTTTAGGTCAAACAGAATCAACCCTAGGTTTTTGGAAACCCTAACTGAAGTTGCAGCTGCTATATATTCAACAGAGCTACTGTTTTTCAAGACATCCCTGCTGATTGATTAGAAGATCAATTTTGTAATCTGTATAGATTTGTTTATTGTACTCCAAGCAATTATCATTGTGATAAGTGCCTTGGAATAGGTTTCGATTGTAAGGGTTGTGTAGCACTCAAAGCTTTGAAGCAAGAGTGTTTGAATGTCCCTTGACTAAAGCTGTGAAGCAGAGTCAAGTTAGTTGTGTACATCACTCAAAGCTGTGAAGCACGAGTGATTGTGTTGCTTGATTAAAAAGCTGTGAAGCTTAATCAAGTGTGTGTTTTTTTGAAGAGTGTCTTCATCAATTCTTAAGTCAAATTGGTTTATGTATCACGGCTGTGATTGAGGGGGAGTGAGTAGGAACTCAGGTTTAAGTTGTACTTAGATTAGAATTGCATTGGGTAGGTCTTAAGTGAAGGAGATAAACTGGTTGGTTTATTCCTGAATTAACATCTCTTATAGTGGATTCTCTCCCTGGCTTGGTAGCCCCCATAGTAGGTGTTGTTGCACACCGAACTGGGTAAACAATTGACTGTGTTCTTTACTGCTTTTGTATTTACTGTCATATAGTAAGTCAGATACGGTGTCATAACATTGGACGTGACATTGAGTATCTGCAGCCAGAATTTTCAATTGGTATCAGAGCAGGCACCCTGCCTGTATTACTGGGTGAGATCTAGGGATATCACTTTCTGGCACTATGGACAAAGAAGGAGTTTTTGGAAATAGACCACCCATTCTGGATGGAACCAATTATGACTACTGGAAACCTCGTATGATTGCCTTCCTAAAATCTCTGGACAAAAAGGCTTGGAGAGCTGCTGACAAAGGATGGATTCATCCCACCATAACTGAGAGAGATGGGATAATCAGTCTGAAGCCTGAGGAAGATTGGAGTAAAGAAGAAGATGAGTTAGCTCTGGGAAATTCAAAAGCTTTAAATGCCTTGTTCAATGGAATTGATAGAAACATCTTCAGACTAGTACATCAATATGAACTGGCCAAGGAAGTTTGGGACATTCTCAAAACTACTCATGAGGGCACTTCCAAAGTAAAAATGTCAAGGCTTCAGATGTTGACCACTAAGTTTGAGAATCTAAAAATGATGGAAGATGAAACCATTCATGAGTTTCACATGAACATCTTGGAGATTGCCAACACCTCAGGAGCACTGGGAGAAAAAATGTCAGAAGAAAAACTGGTGAGGAAGATTCTCAGATCCTTGCCTAAAAGATTTGCAATGAAGGTAACTGCCATAGAGGAAGCCCAAGACATTAGCAAGTTGAAAGTGGATGAACTTATTGGGTCTCTTCAGACTTTTGAGATGGGGATCACTGATAATGGAGACAAGAAGAACAAAAGCATAGCACTTGTATCCAATACTGATGTTGAATACAAGGAGGATGAAGAAGAAAACATATCTGAAGCTATTGCCATGCTTGGAAGACAGTTCAACAGGCTCATCAAAAGAATGGACCCAAAGTCAAGGTCTAATGTTCATAACATTCCCTCTGACATTGACAGTTCCAGCAGAAGACCAAGGTCAGAAGATAAGGGAAACCAAGGTAGAGGTATTCAATGCCATGGATGTGAAGGATATGGACATATTCGAGCTGAATGTCCTACTTTTCTTAAGAAGCAAAAGAAAGGAATGACTGTTACTTGGTCTGACTATGATTCAGAAAGTAATTCTGAAGAAGAATCTGCTAAACTAGTTACTGCCCTAACTAGTGTTTGTACTTCTGAAAGTGATACTAGTGATGAAGAAGTAACATTTGGAGAACTGGCTGATACCTACAAGAAATTGTGTATCAGAAGTGCTGAAGTCTGTGTGCAGAATGAGAAACAATCAAAACTCATTATCAAACTGGAGGCTGAAAAAAGGGCGAATCTTGAAACTATAAGTCATCTAGAAGGAGAAGTTCAATTGCTGAACTCACAACTAAATCAAATGACCAAATCTGTCAAGATGTTGACCAATGGAACAAACAAATTGGAAGAGATCCTTCAGGCTGGACAAAATATGGGAAATAAATCTGGCCTAGGATTTGTGGAAACAAAGAAATTTGGTACTGGGAAGCAAATGTCAAAACGGATGTCTCAACACTACTCTCAACATCAGGGACAGAGACATATGAAGAAGAGGTACCAAATATGGAAATGTCATCATTGTGGGAAATATGGTCACATAAAGCCCTTCTGCTTCAGACTACATGGATATCCTAATCAGAACTCAGATGTCAAACCTAAGTCTAAAAAGGTACCACATGCTCCTCAATGGAAGAAAAAGGCTACTGCACTGATAGCTCACACTTCCCTGAGGGTCTCTGCAAAGGAAGATTGGTACTTTGACAGTGGATGTTCCAGACACATGACTGGATTCAAAAATCTCCTCAATAATGTTATGCCTCACACCACCAGTTTTGTGACCTTTGGAGATGGTGCTAAAGGTGAAGTCAAAGGAGTTGGTAATTTGGACTGCCCTGGAGTTCCAAGTCTGAATAAGGTACTGCTGGTAAAAGGGTTGACTACTAATCTCATTAGCATCAGTCAATTATGTGATCTAGGATTCATGGTCAACTTCTCAAGATCTGAATGTCTAGTATTTAATGAAAAACTAGATGTTGTAATGAGAGGAATCAAATCCAAAGATAACTGTTATGTGTGGCAGCCTGAGAACATTGATATCTCCACTATGAGTCAAATCATCAAAGAAGAAAAAGAGATGAAATTGTGGCAGCATAAGCTTGGAAGAATGAAAAGAGCTATTCCTATGGAAGCTGTCAGAAGAACTCCAAAACTACAGGCTGATAATATATGTGATGTGGCAAATAAACTTGAAGAAGAATGTGTTGTCAGAACCTTAAGTCATCTTGACAAGGATGTTGGAAAGAACAAGTCTCATAAATTCTGTTCTCAAAACATCTGGTCAAAACAGATGCTCCCTGAGTACAATGTTACACAAGATGTTGTGACATTGTGTTGTGATAATCTGAAAACATTCAACATTTCCTTGAACCCTATTGACTTTGAAGAGAAGAAGTCATTTAAACTGGAACATAGTTTCTCTAAGCTTCAGCTGACTGATTCTTCTACCAAGGCGCTTGTTGGAAATAAACTTGAAAATTTGAGGGGCAGGTTGGGTATTCACCAACATGAGAAATTATAGCAATTAGTTTTGCTGAAAACAAGGGTTGAAGGGATTAATTTTATTAAGTCTATATTTAGTGGGTTAATCATATTCATTCACAATTCCTTCAAAAGCCTTAAGAAGTTGAAGAGACTCCCTTTTACCCCTACCTCTCTCATCCTTGCAACCTGTTTCCTCCTCCCAATCAAAGATTTTTCTCAAACTGCTACTATTACTCAAAGTTAAACAAAATGTCTCAGACATCGTCTTCCACCATGGCGGCTTCGTCTTCCTCATCATCGTCATCATCTGATCAAGATTCTAGGGCAATCACTACATGCATAGAATCTGAAGTTCTTGAGGTCACTCCTCTCAGGGAGATGGCAACTGACCCAGCCAGAGTCAAAAAGCTCAGAACTAGACATGCAGGAAGAGCTCAAGCTACAGCCTCTGGTAATTCTTCTCATCCTTCGTCTTCTATACCTAATAGAGAAGGATCAGTTCAAGTACACCAAGCTATTGCTAGGCTGGTTACTAGCATTCTGAGTGGCAACCAATCTGTACCGGGGATTTCTATCCCTTTGAATCAATCAGAAAGTCCAAATGTGGAAGGTTCTGAAAATGTAGATGTCACTGAGGATGTTGTGACACCAAAAGACAACATTCAGAACCCCTCTGAAAAGGCTGCTGATCCACCTATCATTGATGTGGATGAAGATTACTCAGATAATGAACTGATTGCTAATGTGAACCCTAGCATTGCTAGGAGATTGATGAAAAGAAAGAGTAGTCAAAATGTTAAACCTGATGCTAAGAAATCCAAGTCTGAAGGGATGGCTGAGAAAATTCAGACAAAAGGGAAGAAGGCACAGGTGCAAACTGCTAGACAACCAATCTCTAAGAAAAGTAAAGAACCTGAAACTTCTGATTCTGATGATGAATCAGAATTTGAGATTGATATTGAAGAAACTCCCATCAGAAGGAAGCTCCCCTCCAGCAAGATTGCTAGAGTGCCTGAAGTGCCAACAGACAACATCTCCTTTCATCATCCTGACAATGCAAACAGATGGAAGTATGTTTGCTTGAAGAGAATAGCCTTGGAGAGAGAGCTCAACAATGATGCCTTGGAGTGCAAAGACATCATGGATCTGATCAAGAATGTTGGGCTAATGAAGACAGTGACAAAGTTTAACAAATGCTATGAAAATCTGGTTAAGGAGTTTGTAGTGAACTTGTCAAATGATTGTGCTGATGGAAGGTCAGCTGACTTTGAAAGTGTCTTTGTTAGAGGAAGAAGGGTCAAGTTCTCTCCATCAGAAATCAACAAGTTTCTTGGAAGAACAAATAAGGACTGTCCTGATCTAGAGGCAACTGACAATGAAGTTTGTTTAACCATCACAGCCAGGCAAGTAAAGTGCTGGCCATTGAAAGGGAAGCTGAATGCTAGTAAACTCAGCATGAAATTTGCCATCTTGCATAAAATAGGTGCAGCAAACTGGGTGCCTACAAATCACAAATCAACCATCTCCACAGGATTGGGGAGATTTATCTATGCTGTAGGAACCAAGACTGCCTTTGACTATGGAAGGTACATCTTTGAACAAACTTTGAAGCATGCTGGCAGTTATGCTGTCAAAGGACCAATTGCCTTTCCCTCCCTCCTTTGTGGAATCATCCTTGCACAATACCCTGACATCCTTGTAGCAAGAGATACAGTATGCAAAAGAGCTCCTGCCCTTGGCCTGCACTACAAACTGTTTCAGGGATCTCATGCTTCAAACATTGTCATAACATCAGCTGAGACATCATCTGCAAAGACCCAGTCCAAGACATCAGATGTCATAGCTGTTTTAAAAGAAACTTGCAAAGATTTGGATGCTAGAAAAAGGACCCTAGAAGCTTTAATTGCCAGGCTAGAAAAGGAGGAAGCTGAAGAAAGCAGAAGGGAAGAAGGTATAGAAGCTGAAGGACAACTCAACATTGAAGAAACTAGCTCCTCTGAGTCTGATGACAGTGCTTGAAGGTTGATTGCTGCTTGGTGGTGTTGCTGGTGGAGTTTGGAAGTGTGTTCTGCTGTTGTCTGCTGCTGATCTCATTATTTTGTTTTGGATAACTGTATAATTTTATGAACATGTAACTTTGGCCCATTTGTGGCTAAAGAGGGGGAGAATATTTTGGTACTTGCTTAATTAGTACTTGACATTATATTTTTCTGCTGTCACTTATTTCTGCTGCTATCTATCTCTGATTGTTTAGGGACTTTAGCCAAAAATCTGCCAAAGGGGGAGTTTGTAGGTGTTTAGGTATTGGCTTGCATTTTTGGTAAATCCCAAGTGTATGTGTGAATGTCATGACTGATGTCATAACATTCTAGTTCAGGTTGTACTAACTCATTAGGTACATGTGCAGAAAAATATTGTAATTCAAATACTGATGTTTATAAGTGTGTATCTGAGCATGTTTGCAAAATGATCACATTTTGCTAAATCAGTAGACAGGTTTTCTCAGATGTCATAACAGATGTTATGACATCCTGTTCTGAACTAACAGGATTGCAGGATTGGATAAGTCTGAGTTTTTTCAGGAAATAACTCAGTCCTTTCTGAACAGAATCCTGCGTTTTCTGAGGAGTAACCTAGCTCAACCCTAACCTGGTTAATAAAGTCCTGTGACCTGGTCTTTAGGTCAAACGGAATCAACCCTAGGTTTTTGGAAACCCTAACTGAAGTTGCAGCTGCTATATATTCAACAGAGCTGCTGTTTTTCAAGACATCCCTGCTGATTGATTAGAAGATCAATTTTGTAATCTGTATAGATTTGTTTATTGTACTCCAAGCAATTATCATTGTGATAAGTGCCTTGGAATAGGTTTCGATTGTAAGGGTTGTGTAGCACTCAAAGCTTTGAAGCAAGAGTGTTTGAATGTCCCTTGACTAAAGCTGTGAAGCAGAGTCAAGTTAGTTGTGTACATCACTCAAAGCTGTGAAGCACGAGTGATTGTGTTGCTTGATTAAAAAGCTGTGAAGCTTAATCAAGTGTGTGTTTTTTTGAAGAGTGTCTTCATCAATTCTTAAGTCAAATTGGTTTATGTATCACTGCTGTGATTGAGGGGGAGTGAGTAGGAACTCAGGTTTAAGTTGTACTTAGATTAGAATTGCATTGGGTAGGTCTTAAGTGAAGGAGATAAACTGGTTGGTTTATTCCTGAATTAACATCTCTTATAGTGGATTCTCTCCCTGGCTTGGTAGCCCCCAGAGTAGGTGTTGTTGCACACCGAACTGGGTAAACAATTGACTGTGTTCTTTACTGCTTTTGTATTTACTGTCATATAGTAAGTCAGATACGGTGTCATAACATTGGACGTGACATTGAGTATCTGCAGCCAGAATTTTCAGATAGATAAATTATACTAAGTCTACGCTCGACTGTAATTGGGAGAAGTATCAGAATAAATCTTTGGTCGATTTAATCTGAGCCAGAAAATGTCTACTAGAAGGAATATTAGAATAAGTGTTTTGGTCGATTTAATCTGAGCCAAAAAGCGTTCTACTGAGAGAAGTATCAGAATAAATCTTTGGTCGATTTAATCTGAGCCAACAGAGGTTTTTAAATCTTTAACCAGGAGTAGTATCAGAATAAATATTTGGTCGATTTAACCTGAGCCGAAAAAGTTCTACTGAGAGAAGTATCAGAATAAATCTTTGGTCAATTTAATCTTAGCCACCAGAGGTCTTTAAATCTTTAACTGGGAGCAGTATCAGAAAAAATCTTTGCTCGATTTAATCTGAGCCAGAAAAGGTCTATTGAGAGAAGTATCAGAATAAATCTTTGATCGATTTAATCTGAGCCAACACAAGTCTTTAAATCTTTTACTGGGAGAAGTATCAGAATAAACTTTGGTCGATTTAATTTGAGCCAGAAAAGGTCTACTGAGAGAAGTATCAGAATAAATCTTTGGTCGATTTAATCTAAGCCAGCTGATGTTTGAAGGGAGTATCCATCATGTAGATATTTTCCCTGTCTTGTTTCAGGGAATGACCTACAATCTGTTTTGAGGATTTGTTGATGATATTCGTTTATTGATTGATCTTTCCCGAAAAGGTAAAGAGTTAGTTGTATGCAATGTCATGATGTATGAAACGTCATGATGTATGAAATGCACTGCGTAATGAAATTCTCAAAATAAATGAGACCGTGCTATATGCGTTTCGTATGCATATGCTATGATGTATGGATGTGAAATGTTGTTGAAGTGTATCTTTGTCTGGGAAAATAAATCCCTGACCATTGCTGGGGATGAAGAGTGTGTGTATCTTCAATTTTTTCTAGAATATTTCCGTTGGGGATTCCTGCTTACTTGTTTGAGGATACTCTACAGGGATGTTGAATTCCTACTTGGGGAGTAGAGTTTAGGAACATTGGTCGTTCATTACTCTATTGGTGAATTTATTTCTTATATACCCTGACTGGGGATAAAAGAGATGAATGATCTCCCGACTCATTTGGGAAGGATAAAGTTAACTGGTATCTAGTCGCGTTCCAGGTTTTGCAGCAACTTTCAAGGGATAATGGCAACTTTTCTTGGGAAGAAGAATTTTTTCAATGATTTGTAGTATTCTGAGGAGTAGACTTCAATTGGGAAATTTGTAGGTTGTTGGGTGTAACACCCCAATTCTACCCCAAGTAATTATGCAAAATAAATCAGAGTTATAAAATTTCAATCATACAAATGAATCGGGACGTCAAAAATTCTTCTAACAAAATTCATTGCATTCATCGTGGATATATAACACTTTAAAAACATCGGATGAACCATCGTCATAACATCTTTAATAAAATAATTCAACATATACGCAGCGGAATTCTTCAATAACATCTTTAAACAAAACAACAACTACGAAACATCTCATATTCAATAATCATTAATTTAAAGTTCAACAACTGAAAAACAACAGTCTAAAATCAGCAAGCGTTCACCCCCCGAGTGTTACATATCAAAGCAATGACACTGACTCGAACTATTGAAGGTATACAGCCTTCACTCGCGATTACCTGCACGTTACCAACATAAGGGCAACATTCAAACAGAAGGGGTGAGATATCTAACAATATTATAAAGCGCATGATAATTAATATATTAAATTAGATCAATAACATCACTACTTCTCATCTCATAATCAACAACAATCACAACATATATACACATTCATCAACATAAAAATACACTTTATCATTCACTCTTATAATGCGACTCAATACAATGCAAATGCATGTGGTACCATTAGAGCAGAACTCCCATCTCAAAAATCTGCCAATTAATAGAGGCATCAACAAGGCATAGCCTTCATCTCAACATTCGCCAATACAGGCCATCTCAACGAGCATAAGCTCCATCTCAAAAATGAAATGTATGCGACTCAAACATGAATGTAATATTAACACCGAAGCCAACAACATCTCAAATCATCTCAAACATCTCAAAATAAAAACATCTAAAAAATAATAACATCTCAATCATCTCAAAACATCTCAAGTAACATCTCAAAATAACAACATCACAAATCAACCACATCTCATAAACATCTCAATTAACAACATCTCAAATCAACCACATCTCATAAACATCTCAATTAACATCTCAACATCTCGTCATCAACATCTCATATCATCAAAATAATTTATTAAACATCATTTATTTATCACACGTCATTTGTTCATCATAATCGTCAAACATAACTTTAGTAATAACATCTCACTAATAACTCTGTTGTATATCAATAATACAGTAATCCATACTGTTATTCTGTAGGTTTACTTCGTTACTGCCACTAATCCTACTGTCATAATCCAAACAACAGTCTCTAAACATCTCCTATTCATCACTCTGTTTAAAAATCAACACAACAACCAATACGGGAATTAATCCTAAATCCGAAATTGGCTACTAGGATTACACTTCTTACTCATTGTTTTAATCATCTAGAATAAAGTTCAATGCATTAGTTAATCAACGCTTCGAACGGCACCTCAAACAGCATCCTAAAACTCAAGTTACAGCAATTGAAACTGAATCTGTCAAAAATCAGTCACTAAGGGTCGACGCAAAACCCTATGGATCGACGCGTACTGCTTCATCTGTACATCATGAGTCGACACATCCTCCTTATGGATCGACTCATCCTGGTCTCAAACACAACATGTATCGACACATGCTTCTCACCGATTGACTCATCCTGAGTCTTGAAACTATCATGTATCGATGTATCCTCTCTTCGTGTCGACTCATCTTGAGTCTCTCATCCTCCTTGTATCGACACATAGCCTTTGAGGTCGATGCATCCTGTTACATTCTTCACAAATTCTGTGTTTTCCTCTGTATTTACACTACGAGAATCATGTTACATCCCTACAAACCTTATTATAATCAAGGTAATTCATCACCTAACATTAACCTATAATACTACATCGATTACACATCATCATTACATCATTATTCATCTAAAATTCATCAAATCTTCATCATACATCATCATACATATCCAATTCAAGAACAAGAAAACAATCACCTCTAACCCCACATATCAAACATCATGAACCCAATTATAAAGTCAGAACCTCACCCTTACCTTGGATTGAAGGTCACTTTACAATTTCCGGGTTGAATCTTCGTTCTTGTCGTTTTCCACTTTTTCCAGCAGCTTCACGTTCTCCTCCAAATCCTTATTTCTTTCTACTGCTTCTTTCTTCTCTTCCTTCTCACAAATAATAAAATAACCCTATTATTCCATTATTCCTTATTGGGCTTAAAACCAACACACACCCCTTATTACTTCTACTCTCTCAAAATAAGCCCACATTAAATAATATTACACTTTTAATATTATTTCACCACATAATATTATATCTCTAATATTATTTCTCCACTTAATAAAATAAATCCAATTTAATTATAACACATCTTCACAAATATTCCAAAAATAATTTAATTAAATAATTAATTAAATTACGGGCGTTACAACTCTCCCCCACTTAGAATATTTTCGTCCTCGAAAATTTACCTCAATCAAACAATTCAGGATAGGAGTCTCGCATCTTGCTCTCCAACTCCCAAGTCATGCTTTCACCAGCAGCTCCTAGCCAAACCACTTTAACCAAGGAAATCTCTTTGCCCCTCAGAGTCTTCATTTCACGATCTCTGATACGTACAGGCATCATCTCCACCATAAGATTATCCTGTACTTGCACATCGTCCATATGAATCACATGAGATAGATCTGAAATATACTTTCGAAGTTGTGACACATGAAACACATCATGCAAATTCGAAAGATTAGGCGGTAAATCCACTCTATAAGAAACATTCCCCACTCTATCCGAAATCTGATACAATCCAATAAAACGAGAAGTGAGCTTATTAGACTTCAATGCTCTCCCAACACCAGTCACAGGTGTAACTCTCAAAAACACATGATCACCGGCTTGAAACTCTAAATCCTTCCTTCGCATGTCATGATAAATCTTCTGTCTACTCTGTGAAGCTTTCATCTTTTCTCGAATCAACTTCACCTTCTCGGTAGTCTCACGAACAAGTTCAGGTCCAAGCACTACACTTTCACCAGATTCATGCGAACATAATGGAGTTCTACATCTTCGACCATACAACGCTTCAAAAGGTGCCATCCCAATACTAGAATGGTAACTGTTATTATAAGTAAACTCTATCAACGGAAGATACGCATCCCATGAACCTCCCTTCTCAAGAACATACACCCTTAGCAAATCTTCCAACAATTGAATAGTCCGTTCAGTTTGACCATCTGTCTGAGGATGATACGCTGAACTCAACCTCAACTTAGAACCCAACGCTTCTTGCAAACTTTTCCAAAAATCAGAAGTAAATCTTGGATCTATATCTGACACAATGCACAAAGGAACACCATGCAGCTTCACAATCACACTAATATAAATCTCAGCCAACTTCGACACTGGAAAACTGATGTTAATAGGAATAAAATGAGCTGACTTCATAATCCTATCAACAATCACCCAAATCGAATCATGTCCTCTTGAAGTACTAGGAAACCCCGTCACAAAGTCCATTGAAATGCTATCCCATTTCCATTATGGAACTTCCAACGGTTGCATCAATCCTGCAGGCTTCCGATGTTCAACTTTCGACTTCTGACAAGTCAAACATGCATACACAAACCGAGCCACAACACCCTTCATCCCAGGCCACTAAAACAAACCTTTCAAATCTTGATACATCTTTGTAGCTCCTGGATGAATACTCAACTTGCTTCTATGACTCTCTTCAAGTATCACTTTCTTCATCTCAGCATCATCAGGAAGTCGTCGTGAAATGACAAGAGTACAAAGTGAAAACAAAATGTATAGCCATGTGGAAGTGATCTCATTGGGTTCCAAACTCTGCTATTGCCCCTATGTCATCGAATATCTCATCCCTTGCCATCGGAAGAAGTTGATTGAACCATTTGAACTCTCGATTTTGGTAATAAAGCTTGCATGTAAGTGATTCAATGGGACATAGTCGTACGCTTTTAATCCCTAAATTTTTCCTGGACCACCCTTTCAGGTTTTCAATCCACCAGGATACCCTTTTTTTCCCAAGCCGCCTTTTCAGGTTTTCGACTTTCCAGGTGTACACTCTTTTGTATATATCCCTAATTTTTGACCGAACCCTTTTGGTTCGCCAGGATGCCCTTATTTTTGCCTAGGTATGTCAACCTAGAGGGTCATTCTTATGCATAATATTTTTTGACTATGTTCGCATTCACATGATACAGGAAATATTCACCGTCCATAGTGGTTAGCATAAGAGCACCGCCCAAGAATACTTTCTTGAAAATAAATGGCCCTTCGTAAATGGGAGTCCATTTTCCCCAGGGATTTCCTGGTGGTAGAATGATGTGCTTTATTACCAAGTCACCAGCCTGGTATACCCGATGCTTGATCTTCTTGTTGAATGCCTTAATTATACGTTTTTGATACATCTGACCATGACAAACACCCGCAAGCCTCTTTTCATCAATCAAATTCAACTGATCCAACCTAGTCTGAATCCACTCGTCTTCGTCTAAGTCATCTTCTTTCATAATCCTTAGAGACGGGATTTGAACTTTGACGGGCAGGATAACTTCCATTCCATAGATTAGAAAGAATGGGGTTGCCCCAGTTGATGTTTGCGCCGAAGTACGATAGCCATGAAGAGAAAATAGTAACATCTCATGCCAGTCTTTCTAGGTCACAACCAACTTTTGCATAATCTTCTTTATGTTCTTGTTGGCAGCTTCCACTGCGTCATTCATCTTAGGCCTGTATGGAGAAAAGTTATGATGCTTGATCTTGATCTGCGTGTAGAGTTCAGTGATCATGGCTGTTGTACCCCAAAATTTGCCCTCTCACTTATCAAATATTTCCTCACAAGATCACTTGAACTTAACACTGCATTAGGGTTTGATCAACTCAAGACACCTCCTCATGTACTGATGACCAAAATTAGGGTTTGAGTTTGCACAAGTATTTTTGGACTATAAATGCTTCATATGGCCTTCAAGGATCATCATGGACCCCCAATATTACTCATGCCAAGTTTCAAGCCTTGAATCACATTTTGGATCAGTCAATTGGACAATTGACCTAAAAATCAACTGTATTGGGGAAAAAGTCAACCATGGCCAATTTATAGTCAAACTTCATAATTTTTGATCCACATCAATATATTAGACTCATATGTATCATTTGATCAAGTTTGGACCACAATTCCTCAAGAAATTTGATCAAATCATCAAAAGGGCAAAATGGTCAAAATTAGGGTTTTGACTCAGAAAGGGCAATTTCTGATTTTTGACCTAGAAAATGGTAAATTGGTTTAAAGCATGATCTCAAGAGTTCAATTGCATCATCTTTACCTAATGGAACGGTTCAAAACATTACAAATTCATTGGATTGCCAGATGAAATTTTCAGTCAGCTGATCAAAAGTCAACTGTATACTAAAAAGTCAAACTTTGACTTTTTGGTCAAATTCAAGTACCAAGGATCACAATTCATCAAAACATGTCAAAATGTGAAACTTGTTCATCAAGAAATCAAGGATTGAAGATCTTGTTTTGAAATTTGAAATTTCTTAACTTAGAAATATTTCTAAGTATAGAAATTGTTTTATTTTTTCTTAACTTTAGGCCAAATTTTCACCATGATACAAAATGATTCAAAGGAAGTTCCCAACATGAAAGTTGTAGTACTCCATGAAATCTACAACTTTGCTTCACACAATTTCTCCTAAAGATGCTTGGATCTCAAGATATAATTTTGTGAATACATGCTCATGAACTAAAATAACTTAGTGAAATTTTGCCCTAGTTAGGCAGGTTTTTAACCTAACTTCATGCCAATTTTTCACATAGTTCCAAGGGGAATATTTGAAATAAATTCAAATATGAATTGTAGAGAACATTTTAAGCTTTCCAAAATGTCAAATAACTCCTTGAGATCATGTTTGAGTAGGGAGAACCGAAGAGATGAAGTTAGGGTTTTCAAACTTGATTATAGGTCATTTCCATGAAGAACAAGTTTTCAAATTTGCAAATTGGATGTACAATCTTCAATTTTCAGGTCTCAAACTCGTTTGTCACTCCACCATTAATGTATTGCACAAGGTTTCATGCCCTAAAGCCAAGCATTCAATTCATTGTACAAGAAAATAGCCATTTTTGGAAGAAAGGCAACATTGCCATTTTGGAAAAGCATGCTTTTTGCATTTTTTCCATTTTCTTGAGCCTTGGACTTGTTCTCTCTGCATAAACCAAGTCTCTAAACCTGAACAAAACACGTTTAAAGCTTCAAGCCACCCTACAAGATCAGAATCATGCCTTAAGAAGTCACTTCTCACACTTGCTTCAAAAACAAGAAATGTAGCAAGACATGTGATCTTGTACTTCTGAGCAAGCACAAATCTTCCAACCTTTTGCTCTATATAAAGCCATCATTTTTCAACTAAAACCATGCATGCCCAAGCCTTGAAACACCCTAGAATTAGAAGTTGCATACCAAGCCTCCAAACTTTCCATTTCTGACTTGTGAACTGAATCTTTCATTCCACTCGTGCGTTTTCAGGCCTTTTGCTTTCCCAAGCTTACTTACCTTACAAGTAAACCATCCCACACCCTGAAACATCACTGTAACTCTATCTTCCCCATTGTTGATGTTCAAAAATAGAGCAATACATGTGGACTTCTCCAGACCATTCCAGCCATCCTCAAGAAAAGCTAAGCATTGCATTAGCTTCCTAGAGGTTCAAGGAAGCTAACCTGATCATCACAACATCCTAAAGCAAGCTCATTTTAAAAACACGATTTCCATTTTCAAGGTGAGTTTTCTGTTTTTCTAACTCTTAATACAGGCATAGTTAGCTCTCCATTTATGAATATAGAATGTAGATATCATTGCTACGAAGCTGTACATATCCATAACTTGCATTTATTTGGCTTGAGTTTAGAGAATTTTAAGTTTGAAGTTTATGAAAAAGTTAGGTTAAGAATTAGGGCCAACAAAATTCTCTCTAATCTTGAACTTATAGTTTTAGTTATGCACATGGTCAGAATCGTGAGTTAAAATGCTATAATATTCATGTTATCACTTTCCATTTTTGTTGAGAAATGAAAAAGTTACAGGAGGTCCGACTGGCTAGAGGTAGAAGATGAAGTCCAGGGCAAAGCAATGTTTTGTGTTATGTATTTCTGTTTTCATTTAAACTACGGATGTACATCCACCCCAGTGGTAAGGCAGGGCGCAAAAATGCCCTAGGTCACGGGTTCGAGCCTTGGCGCTGCCTTTTGCAATTTTTCATACTTTTTTCCATTTTTTTTGTTGTTTTTGTAGCATGGGCTTCAGCACATTGGGCCTTGTGTTTTTTGCTAACCTCCTGCCCCCATTTTCCTTCAGCACCCCTGGCCTAAATATTTTATTTACTTGTTTTATTTTTATTTTTATTTTATCAAATATATTTTCTTAATAATAAAAAATCATAAAAAATATAAAAATGATAAATATTATATTTTGTTTTATTTTATTTTATTTTCTCATAAAAAATATTTTTATTTAGTTATATATTATCTATTTTTGTTAAATAAACTTGTAAATCAAATTAAAATTAGGTTAAATACTTATTTATTCTTCACACCTATTAAATATTTATTTTAACATATAAAAAGACCAAAATACTTCATAAATACCATATATTGTTTTTCAAGACAAAAATTATAAAAATACTTACTTTTTCTCAAAGAAATTTATTTCCTTTTAATAAATTAGAATTAGGGTTTAAATCAAAATCTTTTCTAAAATAATTTCCTTCCTTAATTAATTTAAGTTTAATCTTGATTTGTTTATTAGGCTTAGGTTAAAACTTTTTTTTACATAAAAAAGAACAAAACAAAATCTTCTTTTGCATTTACATATCTTTGCATATTTAAATTATCTTGTACATTATTTATTCCAATACTTGTATAAATTAAATTTGGTTGTAATAGATTAATTAGGTTTATATTATTGCAATCCCCATTCATCAATTGTATACCCCCTCCCACAAAGTGTTGTAATAGCGTAGTAATCTTTAAATTTCGCAATTTATCGCTTTTATATAAAATGCTAGTAATTAGGGTTTGTATGGAAAGATAAAATCAATCAAATAGAAAACCCTAATCCAAGACAAAATCAATCATGAAAATGACACACTTTCACACAATAAAACCGTAGGGTTATCCCACTTGGTTGCCTTATACAAAATGGCCATGTTACGCATGTAAAGTGTCTTAGCAAAAACAAACAAATACAAGATCATGGACCCTCGATGATGCTATTCCAAGTTGCCTTACAAAAATGATCTTAGTCCCTCAAAAATGATAAGATACTTTGCAACATTGCTAATCATGGCTATACGATGACCCACGCCCGTCCCGTTTACACCCAAAGATATGGTTACTTACCAAATCAATGGTAAGACAACAATGTCAAAGGAAAAGAAAATGAACAAGAAAGACATTTGAGTAGGTAGATTACTTTTAGTTACTTGCTCCATTTCAAACAAATATCCTTGCTATTTTCAAAACAAACACCTACACTTTCAAAAACATTTTACAAATATTGAAAACATTTTCAAAAAGACAAACATCTTTGTATACATTCTTACGAACGAGAATCATTACAAATATTTCCTAAACAATGGCCTCTTTTACAAAATACTTTCAAAACCATACAAAGCACGATTTCAAACAAAAGCAAGTGATCTAGCAAGTAACTAAGAGCCCATGGAAAACCATGGATGAAAAGGGTACTAATACCTTCCCTTTTCATAATCTACCCCCCGAACTCAAGAAACAATCTCAAACGTCTTTCCTGTGCTTTTTTACCTTTCCTTTTTGGATAAAAGAAAAGTCGGTGGCGACTCTTGCTAACCGCAACATTTGCGATCAAACGCAAAACCCTAAAGTCAGTTCTCCTACCGTATCATAATGGCATTGTTGAGGTTGGTAACATTTTCAGTGATGATCCTTTCAGGGATGCCATATCGATAGATAAGGTTATGTTTGATGAACCGGGCTACAACATTCTTGGTAACTGAGGCAAATGAAGCTGCTTCAACCCATTTTATAAAGTAGTCAATGGCGACAAGAATGAAACAATGTCCATTAGAGGCAGTAGGCTTGACCTCTCCGATCATATCAATGCCCCACATTGCAAATGGCCAAGGAGCAGTCATGACATTCAAAGGGATTGGAGGCACATGGACTTTATCAGCATAAATCTGGCACTTATAGAAAGTCCTCGAGTGGTGATGACAATCGGTTTCCATGGTCGACCAATAATAAACTTCTCTCAGAATATTCTTGTCCATAGTATATCCACTAGAGTAAGTACCAAGGATGCCTTCGTGCATATCCTCCATAATTTTCTCTGTTTCCTTCTTGTCCACACAATGAAGCAGGATTGAATTATGGTTGCGCTTGTACAAAATCTCGTTTCTCTGGAAGAACTTAGCTGAGAACCTCCGCAGGAACTTCTTGTCATTGATTGAAGCTCCCTCCGGGTATTCTTGCGCTTCAAGGTACCTCTTCACTTCATGAAACCAATTCTTCTCCTTTACTCCATCAGTGTTAATCTCAAAGCAGTGTGTTGGTTCGTCAAATCTTTCGACAGTAATTCTGGGAGCTTCGTTGTCCCACTTGACCTTCAACATGGATGACATGGTAACTAAAGCATCTGCCAACTAATTTTCTTCCCTCGGGATATGTTCAAAAGTAATATCTTCAAAGTAAGGGATCAATGTTAGCACAAGTTCTTGGTAAGGGATACGATTTGGATGTTTCGTATCCCAATCTCCTTTAACTTGACTGATTACCAAAGCTGAGTCTCTATAAACACTTAAGAATTTGATTCTTAGGTCAATAGCAGCTTTAAGATCCAAGATGCACGCTTCATACTCGGCCATATTGTTAGCGCAGTCAAAGCAAAGTCTGGCAGTGAAAGGTGTATGGAAACCTTCAGGGGAAATGATCATAACACCAATTCCGTTACTAAGTGCGTTGGAAGCTCCATCAAAAACCATAGTCCATCAGGATCCTGGCTCAGTTCCTTTATACGGTCCAAGCTTTTCACAATCTGTAATAAGCATGATATTCTCATCCGGGAATTCAAAGTTGATAGATTGGTAATCGTCCATATTTTGATGCGCCAAATGATCTGCCAGTACACTTCCTTTGATTGCCTTTTGGGTGGTGTACTGAATTTCATATTCAGTTAAGATCATTTGCCATCGAGCTATTCTCCCAGAGAGAGCTGGCTTCTCAAAGATATACTTGATGGGATCCATCTTAGAGATCAATAGAGTGGTATGAGTCAACATATACTGTCTTAGCAGGCGAGCAGCCCATGCTAAAGGGCAACAAGTTTTTTCGAGCAGTGAATATCTTATTTCACATTCGATAAACTTTTTGCTAAGGTAGTATATTGCATGCTCTTTTCGACCAGACTCGTTATGTTTCCCCAACACATACCCCATTGAATTCTCTAACACAAGTATTCCTTAATCTTGTCAAAATCTATTCGACAATCATAATTCCATTTCACTACTTGATCTTTCTTCAGCAGCTTGAAGAGTGGCTCACAAGTAGAGGTCAAGTGAGATATGAATCGGGCAATGTAGTTGAGTCGCCCTAAGAAACCTCTGACCTCCTTCTTAGTACTGGGAACTGGCATTTATTGGATAGCTTTGACCTTTATAGGATCGACTTCAATACCTTTTCCACTGACGACGAAGCCTAGGATCTTTCCAGACCTTACCCCAAAGGTGCATTTGTTTGGATTCAGCCTCAGTTTGTACTTCTTCAGCTTCTCAAACAGCTTGTGGAGATGATCAAGGTACTCTTCTTCAGTTTGGGATCTTGCTATCATGTCATCGACATAGACTTCTATCTCATGATGGATAATGTCATGAAATAAAGCCACCATAGCCCGTTGATAAGTTGCGCCTGCATTCTTTAGCCCAAAAGGCATGACCTTATAATAGAAGGTCCCCCACTGTGTGACAAAGGTAGTTTTCTCCATGTCTTCAAGTTCCATTTTGATTTGGTTGTACCCGAAGAAGCCATCCATGAAGCAGAACACCTTGTGTTGAGCAGTGTTGTCAACCAAGACATCAATATGCGGTATTGGGAAATAATCTTTAGGGCTCGCCCTATTTAAATCCCTGTAGTCTACACACATACAGACCTTACCATCTTTTTTCGGCACTGGAAAGACATTTGCAACCCATTGGGGATACGAAGTCACTTCCAGGAAACCTGCATTGAACTCTTTCATTACCTCATCCTTGATTTTATCTGAAATATCAGGACCCAAGCGAAGAACCTTTTATTTGATTATAGAACAACCCTATTTCATTGGTAGACGATGGACCACGATATCAGTATCGAGCCCTGGCATGTCTTCATATGACCAAGCGAATACCTCAACATAGTCATGCAACATTTAAACCAATATGCTCTTGACAATGTCTTCTAAGTTGTCACCAATCTTGACTTCTTTCTTATCTGCCTCAGTACCCAAATTTATCACTTCGACCGGTTCTTCATGCGGTTGGATAGCCTTTTCCTCTTGTATAAGGAGTTTTGTGAGTTCTCCAGGTATCTCACAATCTTTTTCACCTTCGTCTTCGGCTTTATAGATTGGATTTTTGAAGTCATAAACGACAATAGCAAAATTATTGTCAATGAGATTGGAGTGGATGTGGATCTGTAAATGTGGGTGTGCATGTGAGGTCACATGGCTATTTGAAAATGCAGTAAAGTAAAAGAAAGACAAAGAGCGCACAATTTGAATGCAAAATCGTCCAATGTTTTCATTAAATGAGCATATGATATATGAAATGACAACCCTTAACAAATGGACCATTGTGCCTCGGGCAAGGCACAAGATTTAAAGTCATTATTTTAAAAGAGATTACAAACAAATTTCTTAAAGCAATAAAAATAGGAAATAGAAATTACTCCTGGCTGAAGGAGATTGAGATGAAGTCTTTAGACTTCCAGTTGTTAAATCCACCGTCACCAGTTGGGAATATCCAGTCGTCCAAGTCACCATCACTATCAGTGTCTTTCAGAGCATTGACTTCATTGTTGTTAATACGGAGAAGTGGTCCTCCAGTGCAAGCACGACAGACCTCTTTCTAAGCTTTTGAAGTAAAACCCCAATCCAAATTTGTTGGATTTGTAGGGGATATCAGGAAGTTGTCCCTAGATAATGCAACCTCCATCTTCTACAACATTCCAAGCATCCTTTAGAGAGGCCATTCTCGGTGTGTCCTTGGCAATCTTAGGAGTAGTAAGAATAACTTTAGTAACAACAATCGTTGGAGGGATTACTTTAAATGCTTGGCAGGGGGTTTCAATGAATTCGCCATCCATTTCAACATATTTGAAAGAATTCAAATGACTGATCATATATTCTTCTTCTCCACAAACTGTGACAATCTTCCCTTTTACTGGGTATTTTAGATTTTAATGCAATGTAGAGGTAACCGCACCTTCCCTATGGATCCATGGGCGTCAGAGCAAGCAGGAATAGGCCGGGCGGATATCCATTACATAAAAGGTTGAATTGAAGACTTGAGATCCCACCTTGATCGGAATATCAACCTCTCAGTGGACCATTCTTTTTAAACTATCAAAGGCCCTTACCACAATATCGTTGGGTTTCAACATCAACCCTTCACAGTCCAATCTATCCAGAGCACCATTTGGTAATACATTCAGGGAGTGTAACACGGTGGTAGAACTGACTGTTTATATACTAGTTTTTTGCGTTTTTTGTTTGCAAATGTGCGGTAAGCAAGAGTCTCCACCGTCTTCTCTTTTATCCAACAAAGGAAAGGGTGAAAAGAATAGAAAAAGACCTTTTCAAGATGTTTCTGAGTAAGTGGGGTAGATTATGGAAAGGGAAGGTGTTAGCACCCTTTCCATCCGTAGTTTTCCACGGGCTCTTAGAGGTTTGGTCTTTTTTTTTAAATGCTTTTGTGCTTTGTATGTTTGAAATTGTTTTGAAAAGATGCCTTAGTGTGGTGATTTTCTTTGAGTTTAACTCTTGTATTGATCCTCAAGAGTGTTAACAAAGAAAATGTTTTAAAAATGTTTTTGAAAATTAGTATTTGTGTGTAAGTGCAAAAAGTATTTTTGAGCAAACTCCTAACAGCTATCTACTTTATTACTTGAAAAGGGTCGTTCTTTTCCTCATATCCTTTAGACAGTGCTATTCTACTATTAGTGAGTAGGTAGCCCTATTGTTGGATGTTGAGGGACAATCAAAGGGACGTTACAGTCACGAAGGCAATTTTATGGAGATGCTTTAACAATTTTTTTTAGGGACTAGATCATTTACCGAGAAGGAAACCATAGGGTCATCGAGGGACTATGATCTTTTGATTTTATGGGTCTTTGCTAAAGCATTCCTGCCTCATGACTGTTTTTTAAAGGCAACCAAAGTGGGAATACCTTAGAGTTGCTTGTGTGTAATTGTGTTGTGTTTCAGTTATTTATCTTTAAACGTTTAGGTGCTCTACCGTTTTTTTCAGATCTTGTCATGCAATCCTAGTTAGCATACATCTAAGCAGTTAATATATGTAAAGGAATTTGAAATGCAGGAATTGTAAATCTTACGCTATTACAAGGCTTCAGGACAGTTACATAAAAAATGCAAGAAACTAGAAGTGCAGAATTTTAAATCTAAAGCTATTATAACTGTGAGCAGTTACAATAAAATAAGATGCGCGCAAATTGAAAATAACGTCTAAAAATCCTAAAAATAAAATCTTTTTGTGGTTTTATTTTATTTTGGGAAAATAATCTAAATCTTTTTAATTTTAGTTTTTTTGAGAAAATGTTAAGATAATTAAATGATTAATTAATAAAATTAGTTTAATAGAAAAAAATATCGTAATGTTTTTTGTGGTTTTTTGATTGATTTTATGCGGATTAAAAAAAAGAAGTAAAATAGTCAAAACAAAGTAGAAATTGAAAGATCTGGCAGAAATTGAAAGATCTGGCAGTAATTCAAAGAGGGGGTAGTTATGGGGGGCTAGATCGAAAGAGACTTGGGCGGTCTTTCAATGCAGCGAAGAGGCTTGATCGAAGATGCATGTGGGGGGTGCACTTTGGAGTGTTCGATCTAGATATATTATCCTTCGATCTGGGACCCTTGAATCTAGTTTGAAGCTGGGCTGCTTCAAAGCTCTGAACAAGGTCTTGAGAAGATATTTCCTGCAAAATGAAACAAACGTTAGAGACCCATGGGGGACTTTACCCCCCTGGTTCAAATCTTCTCTCAATTCGACTCCTTCCTTTAGTTCGGATCGGCTGAGTCAGGGCCTGGGTTCATTTTGTCCTGTGATTCGAAGGAACAACTTAGATCGTGCCCCAGTAATGGCATGACACCATCTTTGCGCTTTAGCTTACATGCAGCACAATCAGTAATAATATATATATATATATATATATATATATATATATATATATATATATATATATATATATATATATATATATATATATATATATATATATATATATATAAATGCAACGTGTAGTTAAATGTTATGAAGATGCAATTTTGGTTTTGCAAACCCTTACCAATCGAAGATGATGACCTATGGTTATGGGTGTGGAGATGTCTGCCTAGGAGTTGGGGTGGACTTCTGGAGGAGGGAACCTGCAAAGGGTGCTTTGATTGGGAGGCTTCTTGGGATTTTTGAGCAACGCGTGTGTGTTGTCTCTTAGATTTCAGTTTGTATGTATGTGTGTATAGTATCCCCTTATGTCCTCTCTTTCGTTCCTTTTGTTCTCTCTTTTGTTCGCCCCTTTGGTACTGTGTCCTTGTCTTGTATTTATAGTAGAGTGATGGTCCAGTAACGGCAAGAGACAAAAAATTAACCATGCTTTTAAGACCATGATACAAAAATAAGATATATTAAAAGCATTCCTTTCTTGAAACGTTCATGTCTCTTTGGAAATCTTGGATGAACCTGGACACTTGACCCCTTCGAATACCCTCCAACATTTCTCTTAGATTGGCCTATGAGTTGATTCCTTCGAATGGGATTCTCATACACCATTCGAGTGACTCACTTAACGCTTCTTTAAAGGGCCTATGAGTTTCCTCCTTCGAATGGCCTTCTTATGCATGCTTCGAATGAGTCATTGAACGCTTCTTCAAATGGCTTATGAGTTTCCTCTTTTGAATGGCCTTCTTATGCATGCTTCGAATAGACTTCTTATGCAAGCTTCGAATGGACTTCCTATGTGTTGTACCCCAAATATTTCCCTCCCATATTTCTCAAAAACATTTCAAGAAAGATCCTCAAGTTGCTCAAGGAAGTCCAAGGGTTGACCAAACAAGCTCTCTCCTAAGGCAGTCTACCTCAAATTAGGGTTTCATGTTGCATCAAGATACTTGAGTCCAAGGGATCCCAAATTCTCACCATTGTCCTAATATGTTCTCAAGATCATCCATGTCAAGTTTCAAGCCCTATAGAGAAAGTTTGCTCAGTCAACTGCTCAAAGGCCTGAAAATCGACTGTGCTAGGGAAAAAGTCAACTGTGGCCCATATACAGTCAAACTTCAAGATTTTTGGTCAACATCCTCATTTTTAAGTATATTTCATCATTTTATCAATGGTTGATCATGATTCATCAAGGATTGCTCATAATTCATCAAGAACCAAAAGTTGCTAAATTAGGGTTTTGTAGGAAAAGTCAACTCAACTTTGACCAAGCATAACTTTCTCATACTTTATGATAAATGACCCATCCAAAGCTCATTTTGAATAGGATGAAATTATATATAATACATATTCACCTCCCAAGTTCAAAATATGCACTCACAAGAAGTTATGAATTTGGACATTATAGGTCATTTTGAAAAGTCAACAAAAACACCTTTTTTGTCAAAGCTTCATACATGAACATGGAATACCAAATTGATATGAGACCAAAAGTGTTACTTATAAGACATATCAAGCTTTCTAAAAAGTCAAATAACACCTTCAAAGAGTCAAAATTGAGAAAGTTATGTATTAGTGAAGTTGACCTTTTTTGCAAAATTGTCAAAAGTCAACTATGCCTCAAATTGCAATTTTTGCCAAATGGGCCCAATCTTTTGCACTTGTTTTGAGTTGGTAGCATGGTCCACGAGCCCTAGCCCTTTCCACTTGTCATTATCTTGTTTTTATTATTTATTTTGATTTTTATTTGAATTAAATCAATTTAAATCAAAACAAATCATGGAAAAATCCAAAACATTGAAATCTCAAGATTTTGTACATGTTTCAGGTCCTATATTTAGTTGGCAAGTGATTGAATTCGTGCAAAGCCTTTGAGTGCACAAAAAGATTGAATTTGGCTTATTTTTGGAAGGGTTTTTAAGGGAATCAAATCTAGATCAAAATCAATAATAGAGAAAGATTGAGAATATGTTTTGAACCCTAATCCAATCCTTGATATATATTGAACATTTGCAGACCTAAAACAAGGCTGGAGAGAGGCGCAAGAACAAGAACCAAACTTGAAAAAATCATAAAAAGTGCAGAAACGATTTCATATTTCCAGGCATCCTCAAGACCTTCTAGCCATCCCAATCGCTTCCTGGGATCACAAGGAACCTATACCAATCAAGAACAAGCAATTTCAGACGCCAAAAACCACTGTAAGGCATTCACGACATTGAACTTTTTTTGAATTCGATTTGCATAATTCAGGCACTTATAGCATGAGATAATCATATATTCTTGTTCACCATCACATTTGCAAGCATATGGAATGTTTAATTGCATTTTTATGGACTGTATGAGATTTCACCATTACTAGGGTTTTTTTGGCTCGATTTAGGGTTTCTGTGTGCAGGCAAAATGGGGCCAAGAAAGGGGCACCATTGTGCTCAGCAGGTCCAGACGAATTGATTCATGGCTTTGGATTTCATTTATCACGTCCAAGGACAGTTTTGAAACGAGCCCAGTTTGTAGCTACGGACATATGTTTGTAGGTAAAAGTTTTCCACTTTTACCAACTGAGCAAGGTTAGGGATGACCTGCGTGGCACCCTTCTATTGGGTCATTTGAATTCTGGCGCGATTTTGTTTTTCTCTCCCCACTAACTCCCTTTTATTGCATATTATCTATTATTATTATTATTATTATATGTACAAACAGGACGCATAGTTCAGTTGGTGGCCAGGTGGTGGGAAAATACTTCAGGACCTGGGTTTGAATCCCAGGTCCCCCAATTCTTTCATATTGTTTTTCTTTTTGTGATCCAGCGTGCACACAAGGCCAAGGACCACCATAGTCCTTCATCATCCAATCTGCCAAGTGTCCAGAAGGCTAGTTCTGATGGCCATGATGTGGTGTCCATGGTACACCCTTGTCAAAGAAAAGCATGGGATCTTGCATGTCAACGTGGATCATTCATTTTGGGCCCAGAAATCTGATTTTCACACCCCCCCATTCTACTGACTTCTCAGGCCCAATTCTTCTTTTTTCTTTTATATTTTATTTAATTAATTTAGTTTATTTATTTTACTAACCAAAAATAATAATTCTTTTTATCAAAAAATCACAAAAAATATTTTCATCCAATTTGATTTAGGATATTTATTTTTTTTATACAAAAATTAATTTAATTAGGTTATTTTATTTCTAGGGTAACTTAAATTCTTTTTGTAAATAAATTAAAAACAATTAGAAACAATTAGGGTTTTACTTCAATTTAATTTTATCTTCTTTTTTTTCTTAAAAAATAACAAAACACAAAAATAGGCCATTTATTTATTTTCATTAATTATTTAATTAGCTAATTAATTTTGTATTTAATTTAAAAACCTAATTCTTTTTATTAAAAAAATAATTAAAAACAACAAAATAATCTTTCTTTCGATTAGGCTAGAAGGGGTCAAAACCTTAGTTTCTTATCGTTCTTAATTTCATCGCGCGCTTTATTATTATTTTTACCATATTTATGTAATTGCTTACAAGTTATAATAGATTAATTAGGACTTTTATTTTCATTTATCGCTTTATTTTGACGGGTTTGATTTTGGCTATGTAAATACCTGAATCCTTGTAATAGCATAGTTTAATTTCCACATTTTAAATTCCGCAAAATATTAACTGTTAGATGTATGAATAATAGGGATGCATGACAAGAATGTATGATTAACTTTAAAACGGTTAGCTAACCCTAAATGTGCAAAGATAATAAACTTGAAATTGAATCACTCGCACATGCGCATCCTAGGGTATACTCCCACTTCGGTTGCCTTCGGTAAACGGTCATTGAGTATAGGATATTTTAGTGGTCGCTCTCTTGTCTCAAAGATCAAAGTTGCCTCGAAAAGGCTGCCTCAGAATTGTTGCCTCGAATAATTGATCTAAGACATTAGGGTTACTACTAAGACGTCCTAACATTGCTTTAGTGACCGTACGTCCCTTTTTCGAATTGACCCTCAAAACTCCAACGACGGTGCTACCTACTCACTAATAGTGGGATATCATTGTCTAAAGGAAACGAACATAGAACGGTTCTTTTTTCGAGTAGGTAGATTAGTTTTTAAGTACTTGCTCAAAAAAAACAAACTTTTTTTCACACTTACACTCCTTTTCAAACAAAGTTTTCAAAAAAACACTTCGTAACAGTCTTGAAGACAAAAGCAAGGGTTAAATCAAAGTCAAAACAAAAACTTTTCAAATCACACAAACACACAAAAGCAATTTTGAAAATGATGAGCAAGTACCTAAGAGCCTGTAGATAACTACGGATAGAAAGGGTGCTAATACCTTCTGTTGTACCCCAAAATTTTCCCTCTCATTTATCAAGATTTTTCTCACAAGACTTCTTAGACTCAAGACAAGATTAGGGTTTGGTCAGCTCAAGATACCTCATCTTGCACTGATAACCTAAAATTAGGGTTTGAGTTTGCACAAGGATTTTTGTCCATCAGTGCTTCATATGACTTTCAAACATCATTATGGACCCCTAAGATATCTCATGTTATGTTTCAAGCCTTGAATCACATTTTTTGACCAGTCAATTGGACAGTTGACCTAAAAATCAACTGTATTGGGAAAAAAGCAACCATGGCCAATTTACACTCAAACTTCATAATTTTTGATCCAAATCACCATTTTAGACTCATATTTAACATTTGATCAAGTTTGGATCACAACTCATCAAGAAATTTGATCAAATCATCAAAAGGGCAAAATGGTCAAAATCAGGGTTTTGAATGGGAAAGGGCAATTTTTGATTTTTAACCTAGCCAATGACCAATTTGGTTCAAACATGATTTCCAGGGTTCAATGGAATCATCTTGACCTAATCACATAGTTCAAAAGATCTCAAGTTCATTGGGTTGACAGATGAATTTTGCAGTCAACTGATCAAAAGTCAACCGTGCACTGAAAAGTCAAACTTTGACTTTTTGGTCAAAATCAAGTGCCAAGGGTCATAATTCATCAAGATATGTCAAAATATGAAACTTGTTAACCAAGAAAACAAATTTTGAAAATTAGGGTTTTGAATTTGAAAAATTTCATAACTTAGAATTTTTCTAAGTATGAAAATTTTCTTATTTTTTCTCAACTTTTCACCACCTTTTCACCATGATGCAATTTTATTCAAAGAAAACTTCCAACATGAAAGTTGTATTCCTCCATTAAATCTACCACTTTCCTTCACAAACTTTTTCCAAAAGATGCTTGGATCTCAAGTTATGAATTTGTGAATATAGGTCCATGAACTAAATAACTTAGTGACAATTTGCCCTAATTTAGGCAGTTTTTTGACCCAACTTCATGGATATTTTTCACCTAGTTCCAAGAGGTATCTCAAAATTCATTTCAAAGATGGATTGTAGAGCACATTGCAAGCTTTCCAAAATGTCAAAGAACTCTCCAAGATCATTTGTGGTTAGGGAGAATCGAAGAAGGGAAGTTGGCATTTTATCACTTTTGTTCAAGCCATTTTTACATGAGATCAAGTTGCAAATCAGATCTATGTTGATTGTACCTTGCTTTACAGGTCCTAAACTCATTCTACACTCCATAATTAAATGCTAACTCAGAAGACAAAGGCATTATCTTGGCTTTTGGAACATTGCACAAGAGATAATTCCATTAATGGCATAAAGATTACAATGCCATTTTCATAAAGGTGAGATTTTGCAACTTTACAAATCTTGAGCCTTGGACCTGTCCCTTTGGTACAAATAACTTCCACATGTCTTAAGAAATTTGTACAAGCCCTTTGCAACCCTCAATCTAGCCAGTACAAGCATGTTGCATAAGTCATTTCACTTTTCTTAAAAGGCAAGAAAGGTTGCCAAAAGTTCAGAACTGGTACAGCTAGTGAAGAGTGGACTTTGGATCCATTCTATATAAGTATACAAACTTGTCTCAAGGCAGAACACGAATGCTGGACATATAAAACTCTCCAAAACTCCAAAACACAAAATGTCTGCCCAAACTCAGAACTTCTGCAAAAATCTATCCATTTCATTTTTGGCTCGTGCGCTTTTTGTTTCAACACTTCAAACACCTTCCACATATCATACCAAAGCTATCCAAGCCCTTATCCCGTGTCTGTAAGCCCTGTTTAAGCCATTGCCATTTTCACTTTGGAAGCTTGCAACTTGACTTGTGCAGAGACTTCTGGCCATCCACAAAGCAAGCTAGGCATTAGAATAGTTTGAAGGAAGTTCAAGGAAGCTCACATGATCCTCAGGCCTCCATCAAAGTCCCTACATTGATCTATCCAAATCCAACTGAAGGAGGTATTTTTCAAAACTCTATC
The DNA here is from genome assembly GCA_948472305.1 of Vicia faba. NCBI lineage: Eukaryota > Viridiplantae > Streptophyta > Magnoliopsida > Fabales > Fabaceae > Vicia > Vicia faba. Next base: position 696,253,734 of record OX451739.1, on the reverse strand, counting down.
TCTCTGAATAGGCATCCTCGAGCCACGATTTGTGAAGAAAAAATGTAGCCATTATCATGGTGAAGCTGTACATATGCATACTTGTCATTTATATTAACTATGCTGTGAGAATTTGAAGCTTGAAGTTCATGAAATAATTAGGTCACGAATTAGGGCTGACAAAATTCTCTCTGATCTTTGAGAATTAGGTTACAATTCTTATATGGTTGGAATCGTGAGATTAAATGCTACATGTTCATGTTACAAGTTTTTGTTTTTGTGCAAGCATTTGAGAGTTGCAGGTTGAGCTGAAACGCGCGCGAAGGAGAAGACAGAGGACACGGACGAAGTTGTGCCTTGGGCTTTTTTGGCGCGCCTGGCCTTTTTGTTTTTACTTTTTGCACCTCCTGGATTACTTTTGCACCGCCTGACTATTATTTTATATTTTTGCATTTTTCTTTATATTTTCATATTTATTGCTTTTAATTATTTTTTCTGAACATTAAAAAATCCTAAAAACTAATTAAATATTTTTTTGTAATTTTATTTTATTTTTTTATTATTTTATTTTTACATAAAAAAATAGTTTATTTTAATAAATATGACTTATTTTCTTATATAATTTATAAATACATTTAAAAAAAATACTTAACATTTTTATACTATTTATAATCATACATAATTATTTTTACACATACTTAATTTTTAATATTGACATATAATATTATTTATTATTTTCTTGTACAAAAATGGACAAAATAATATTAGGAAACATATATTTTCTTCTAATTGAAAATTAGGGTTTCACCCTTTCAAAAATAATAATATTTTTTCTCTTATTTCTAGGGTTTAAATAAATTATTGTTTCATACATTAAACAAATACAAAACATTTTTTACATAAATACATTTGCATTGCATTTTAATATTTGTATATTTATTTAATGCGCACAATATTCAATTGGGTTGTAATAGTATTTTTAGGTTTATATTTGTGCAATATCCCCATTTAAAAACTTGTATCCCCCCTCCCATAATAATTGTTGTAATAGCTTAGTTTACACTTACGCAATTTATTGCTTTCCTATACCATGTTTAGTAAACTAGGGTTTGCATGACAAGAACAAAAATAAAACAAATAGAAAAGACCTAATCCAAGACAAATCAAATGCATGAAAAATGACACACTTTGCACACAAGCACCCTTAGGATTTCTCCCACTTGGTTGCCTAAATAAAAATGGCCATGTTACGCACGCGAAGTATCTCGGCAAAACAAAACAAATATAAGATCATAGTCCCTTGATGACGCTATCAAAAGGTTGCCTAAACAAAGATGATCTTGGTCCCTAAAAATTGCTAAGATACTTGGCAACATTGCTATCATGGTCATACGTTGACCCACGCCCGTCCCGTTTACATCCAAAGATAGGGTTGCTTACCAAAACAATGGTAAATCAACATTGTCAAAGGAATAAAAATGCACAAGAAAGACATTTGAGTAGGTAGATAGCTTCTAGTTACTTGATCAATTTTAAAACAATCCTGGCTATTTTCAAAAACAAACACACACACATTTCCAAACATCTTACAAAAACATTGAAACATTTTTCAAAAGACAAACATCTTTGTATACATTCTTACGAACATGAATCATTACAAAGATTTCCTAAATGATGGCCTCTTTTCAAAATACTTTCAAAACCACACAAAGCACCATTTCAAACAATTTCAAAGAAAAGCAAGTGATCTAAAAAAGTAACTAAGAGCCCATGGAAAACCATGGATGAAAAGGGTGCTAACACCTTCCCTTTTCATAATCTACCCCCCCGAACTCAAGAAAACATCTCAAAGGTCTTTCCTGTGCTTTTTTTACCTGTCCTTTTGGATAAAAGAAAAGTCGGTGGCGACTCTTGCTAACCGCGACATTTGCGAACATAAACGCAAAACCTCAAGTCAGTTCTCCCACCGCATCACAGAACTGGCGACTCTGCTGGGGAGTATTCTAAAAGTTGGGTTACCTTAGGGTTTTAGATCACATTTAATTGCTTACAATTATTTGACTTGTTTGCTTTACAATTATGGTTCTTTGTTTGGGTTTAAATCCTCCACCCGGATTTGGGAAACATTATAGGTAAATAGCAATACATTGTGGAAACTGTGGGGGGGTATACCGACACGGTCTAAGCAATAGCTATGTTAGTGTGACATATTTGTGGGTACCGGTAGCCTTTGAGTCAATCAAAGAGAATACGGGGCCGTTGAGTGATGTCATGAAGCACTAATGAACTTTTAGAACCTTTAGTTGACCAACGTGGCCTTTTAGGATGTAGTGAGATGACCGGCTTTGGTACAGTCCGAAGTTGGTAGATACTAGATACTACACTCATTGAGGGTTGGTTCCTTGGAATATTTTGGTCGCCAGTAAAGAGGCTTGAATTGAAACAATGAACAAGGAAACAATCAAGTGATATTGAGCTCCTTAGAACCCGGTTACTATTTCTAGGACAGGTTGAGCCAACTAAACTTTAAGAGGGTACTTACCTATGAAACCCCATGCAAGCCTAAACTAGGAACATATGTGATTTGCTTGTACATATATACTTGTGCATAACATCATGGACATCATAAACATCATATGCATCCACTAACCATTTCAAGGATTTTGGAGATTCATCTTTGTTCTTGTTTTGTAGGTTATGGATTCACTTCGCAGGAAAACTATCCAAATCAACCTTGTAAGAATTCATCCACAACTCAAGGAGCTAGCTTCAAGGATTCTTGAGAATTCTCCATTCACCGAGAGACATGGTCGTCTACTCAGCTTAGTAACTTCCAACACGGAGGAGGATATGATGAAAGTTCTCTTCCAGTTCTTTGACCCTTTGCATCATTGCTTCACATTTCCTAACTATCAACTTGTGCCCACTTTGGAAGAATTCTCTAAACTCCTGAGGATTCCTATTCTCAATCAACTACCCTTCAACGGTACGGAAAGAGATCCAAATCCAGAAGAGATAGCTCAAGCCTTACACTTGCACTCATCTGATGTCACAACTCATTGGGAAACTAGAAGTGGTGTCAAAGGCTTCTTGGCAAAGTTTCAGTTTGAGAATGCCCAAAGTTGTTGGAATTATCTAGACTTGCAAGATTTTGAGGAGGTTGTAGCTCTTCTCATCTATGGGATGGTCTTGTTCCCTAACCCTAACCAACTTATAGATGTAAGTGCTATCAAAATCTTCATGACTCGCAACCCGGTGCCTACATTGCTTGGGGATATCCTCCACTCTTTTCACACTCTTACAATGAGGAAAAGAGGTGTTCTTATGTGTTGTACTCCTCTCCTGGCAAGATGGTTTATTTCTCATCTTCCCTAATCAGTCTTGAAGAATGATAAAGGTTTGAGGTGGTCACAAAGGTTGATGACGCTTAACCATTCAGATATTCATTGGTGTTCTCCATCCAAAGAGAATGTTATCATCATTGACCGTTATGGGGAATTCCCTAATGTCCCTCTACTTGGCATTAGGGGAGGCATCACTTAAAACCCTTGCTTGGCTCTAAGACAATTTGGTTATGCCCAAAGGGATGGCCCACATGATATGCTGATTCAAGGATTGGTTTTCGACTACGACAACAACGACCAAGGACTCCGCCAGAGATTCATCCGAGCTTGGAGGATGCCAAACAAGGTGGATAGCAAGACTCTAGGACTCAAGAATTCCATCCCTCTTTAGCCTTACCTCAAGTGGGTACGAACCCGCGCCCAAAGTCTTATGATGCCTTATCCCTCCATTCTCCCAGTGATTATAGAGCATGTTAAGGAAGGAGAGGTTCCATACACCATCCTACATCCTGACATGCCGACATCACTCGAAGACCTACAAAGGAGTTGGATACAGCTCAAGGGAGAGTGCGATACTTTCGAAGCCCAATTCTACGCAAGCGAGAAGAAGTTTTTGGAACTCACTCGGTTACTTCATGAAGAGCATACTCAACACCTACATTGCACCAAAGAGGATGCGCAACGTCTTTTTACCTTAAGTTTTGTATTATTTTGCCCAAGGGGCATTGATGTACTCACAATTCTATCTTATTAATATGACATGTGTTTCTTTTTTGTTTAAAACAAATTTGAATTTCTGAAACCTTGAAAGCATTGCATGAATACATATCATTCATCATAAGCATAAACAGGTCTTCACACCAAGTTTCCTCATCTCTCTGCTGTTTATTTCAGCAAGATGGATCTTGAACAAACGGTCAAAGATTTGCAAGCTCAGAATTCACAATTTCAACAGTTGCTCATGTCCTTAGCCAAGGGGCAGGAAGAGCTGAAGACTTTGCTAGAAAAAGAAAAAGAGAAAAAGAAGAAGAAGCCAACTGGTGTGGTCATCATGGACAGAAGATTTCAGGGACAAGCCAGAAGGACCCTAGAATTTCCAACAACATATGAAGAGGGGGAAAGAAAAGGAAAAGAAATGGCAATACCATCAGATTCTGAAGCAGAAGAAGAGGAAGAAGAGGACTACTCTGAACAGCAATACCCTCCAGCCGATGACAAATACAAACACTTGGAAGAGCGTCTAACCGTTATGGAAATCCAGAGAGTACCGGGGCTAGATTTTGAGGAGTTAGGGCTGGTGTCAGGAATTGTAATCCCTCCAAAGTTTAAAGTGCCACTGTTTTCCAAGTATGATGGGGTGTCTTGCCCTAAAATGCACCTCAGATCCTATGTCAGGAAGATTTAGCCACATTCTGCCGACAAAGACCTGTAGGTCCACTTTTTCCAAGACAGTTTATCAGGAACGCAACTTGATTGGTTCTACCAGTTGGAGAGGGAAGATGTCCATAATTGGGAAAACTTGGCAGCAGCCTTCTATAACCAGTATCAATACAACGCCGACCTGGCGCCAACCCGTACTCAGCTACAAAGTATGGCCATGGCTTCCAATGAGGGCTTCAAAGACTACGCCCAAAAGTGGAGAGACTTGGCCGAAAGGGTGCAACCTCCTCTATCTGAGAGGGAGTTGGTGGACATGTTCCTGGGAACTCTATCAGGCCCCTTCTTTAATCATCTGATTGGAAGCTCCTCTGCAGGGTTTACCGAATTGATTCTAACCGGCGAAAGAGTGGAGGCTGGTATAAGAAATGGGAAAATTCAGAAGGACGCGTCTGCCTCAACAACTCTAAAAAAGCCCTTCACCGGAAAGAAGGAAGTGTCTGTTGTCTATGCACAGAGGAATCAGGGAAGAACCGAGCGCCGACCAACAGTAGGGGCCGTAATGATTTCGAAGCCTACATCAGACCAGCCAAGAAATAAACAGCAAAGGGTAGAAAGGCCAGTACGGCAATTTACCAAGATTAACATGACTCCAGCTCAAGTCCTACCACATCTCTTAAAATTGAATCTGGCCACTCTAAAAGAGGCCCCAAAAAATCCTAATATTGCTTCTCCATATTACCATCCTAACGCCAGATGCGCGTACCATTCTGAAAGTCCAGGGCACGACACCAACAACTGTTGGGCTCTGAAGAACAAGATTCAAGATCTAATAGACGCAAAGTAAGTTGAGTTTGAAGCTCCTGAGAAACCGAATGTTATTTCCTCTCCAATGCCGAGGCATGTTCACAATGCCAACGCTATTGAAGAAGATCTATTTGTTGCTACCGTGGATGAACTGTTAACTCCGCTCCCGACCATCAAGTAGAATTTGTTAAAAGCTGGCATCTTCCCAGGTTGTGACAAAGACTGCCATGTTTGCCTGTCCTCATCATTTGAGTGCCCTCTGTTGAAGAAAGGAATCCAGCAATTGATTGATAACCAAGAAAATTTGTTTGAGAAAGCTCCTATTTCTCCCGTTCCAGTTAAAGAAGTTTCAATAATAACAATCTACGCCAATCCTTCAAGGGTTCCTAAAAAACCCGTTAGGATTACATCTGCTCCGAAGACTGCTCCACTTAAGATTACAATGCCCGGACCTGCCCCATACAAATCAGATAAATCAGTACCATGGAATTGTGGTGGAGAAATCTACTACCATGGTGTCAAACAGATTGAATCGACTGCCGAAGAAGAAAGCTCCGAAGAGGACAGTTCTGACATTAGCAATATTGTTGGAACAAGCAAGATTACCCGCAGTGGAAGAATCTTTTCTCCAGAGATTGCTCCTCTAACAGCAGTCTTTGGACCCGTGGCCATTTTGAAGATTACCTCTGTACCAGTGATTGTACCTGCAAGTGTACCCATCAACAAAGAGAATACAATTCCTATCTCTGCTTCCACTGCTGAGAATAAAGGAAAGAATGTTCAAGAGGAGCCTGTCCTGACGAAGGCTCAATCACTAGCTATTCCTGAAACGTCCAAGAAGGAGATGGAAGAAATCCTGAGGATCATTAAGAAGAGTTATTATAATGTGGTCGAACAGTCGGGGAAGACGCCTTCCAAGATCTCTATGCTAGCCCTGCTGCTGTGCTCTGAAGCACACGCCAAAGCCCTGGTAAAATTTCTGAAGACAACCCATGTGCCGCAAGAGACGTCTGCTGACCAGTTCCAGGACTGTGTGTCCAGTTTGACAGCTGATAATGGCCTGGGCTTCTTCGATGCTGACTTGACACTCAGAGGGAGAAAACACAATGATGCATTACATGTCTCAGTGGAGTGCAGAGGAACAACCCTATCTCATGTCTTGGTTGATACTGGATCATCTTTGAACGCCTTGCCGAAAAAAGCCCTAGATAGATTGGATTGCAAGGGGCTGACTTTAAAACCCAGCAACATAGTGGTGAGAGCTTTTGATGGTTCAAAGAGGATGGTCCATGGAGAGGTGGACATCCCAATCAAGGTGGGAACTCAGGTTTTCAATTCAACATTCTACGTGATGGACATCCGTCCTTCTTATTCCTATCTGTTGGGACGCCCCTGGATCCACAATGCCGGTGTTGTCACCTCCACCTTGCATCAGATGCTAAAGTACCCCGTCCAAGGGAAGATCATAACTGTCCATGGGGAGGAGGAGTATATGATTAGTCATCTGAATTCCTTCCGTTATGTAGAATTGGATGGCGAATTCATAGAGACCCCTTTCCAACATTTTGAGGAAGTCTCTCCAGAAATAGCGGCGACCAAGGCGGTATCCTCGATTCCTTTGATCACAAGACCTCTACCTATGATGTCATCTCTAAAGGATGCAAAGGCAGTAGTGGAAGAAAGGGGATGCACCATCTGGGGGCAACTTCCATACATTCCTTACAAATCAGACAAGTTCAGCTTGGGGTTTACTTCAACTGGTCAGAAGGCTGTGCGCCGTGCCCGTGCTGGGGGGCCACCTGTGAAGATTACCAACCAAAGCGTCAATGCAGTAGAAGATAATGAAGAGGATGGAAGCCTGGAAGATTGGATATTTCCTACTGTCAGCGGAGGACTTTGCAACTAGGAAGCCAAAGACTTTGTTCCGATAACTTTCATATCGCAGTAATTTATCTTTTACATTTTTGTTGGACTTGTAATAATTCACAAACAATTCGTACATTTTCAACCTTGTGTCTTACCCGAGGCACAACGGTCCATTTGTAAGGGTTTTGACTTGATATACATATGTCATTCAATGAATCATGGACGCTTTTTCATATATAAACCTTTTATGCTCATTGTCTTTCTTTTACATTTTATTGTTTTAAGATGGCTATCCTTACACACACCCACACTCACAAATGCAGGTACCCTTCCATTCCGGATCCCATGGGTAACGATACTGCTATAGCCTTCAGTGACTCTGAAGATATGATCTACCAAGCCGAATACGAAGGTGAGGAAGATTGTGAGGTGCCAGGGGAATTGGCTAGATTACTACAGCAAGAGGAAAGAGCAATTCAGCCTCATGAGGAGCAGTTGGATACAATCAACTTGGGTACTGAGGATGATAAAAAGGAAATCAAAGTGGGTGCCAATCTAGAGCCGAGTGTCAAGGAGCGCCTAATTCAGCTATTGCATGATTATGTGGAGATCTTTGCCTGGTCATACGAAGACATGCCGGGACTCGATACATACATTGTGGTACATCGTCTACCCACAAGAGAAGACTGTCCACCAGTGAAACAAAAGGTCCTCCGCATGAGACCTGACATGTCAGAGAAGATCAAAGCAGAAGTTATGAAACAATTCAATGCTGGATTTCTGGCTGTTACTTCCATTTCTCAATGGGTGGCCAACATTGTTCCCGTGCCTAAAAAGGACGGAAAAGTGAGAATGTGCGTGGATTATAGAGATTTAAATAGGGCCAGCCCTAAAGATGATTTTCCACTTCCGCACATCGACATCCTGGTCGACAATACAGCTCATCACAAAGTATTTTATTTCATGGACGGATTCTCAGGCTATAACCAGATCAAAATGGCACCTGAGGACATGGAGAAAACTACATTTGTCACACAGTGGGGTACATTATGCTACAAAGTGATGCCATTCAGACTGAAGAATGTCGGGGCAACATATCAACGCGCCATGGTATCTTTGTTTCATGATATGATACATCATGAGATAGAGGTCTACGTAGATGACATGATAGCCCAATCACAAACTGAAGAAGAACACCTGGATCACTTGCAAAATCTGTTTGTCAGGTTGAAGGAGTACAAGCTCATATTGAATCCAAACAAGTGTACATTCGGAGTCCGGTCCGGTAAACTCTTAGGTTTCATTATCAGCAACAAAGGCATCGAGGTTGATCCTGCCAAAGTCAAAGCGATACAATAAATTCCTGCTCCTCGCACTGAGAAGGAAGTCAGAGGTTTTTTGGGACACCTAAACTACATTGCCAGGTTCATTTCTCACCTAACGTCTATTTGTGAACCAATCTTCAAGCTGTTGAAGAAAGATCAAGTGGTCAGATGGAACGATGAATGTCAGATTGCTTTCGATAAAATCAAGGAGTATTTACTAGAGCCTCATGTCTTGATGCCACCAGTTAAGGGAAGACCGCTAATCATGTATCTGACCGTCTTAGAGAATTCAATAGGGTGCGTACTGGGGCAGCATGATGAGTCTGGCCGAAAAGAGCATGCCATTTATTACCTGAGCAAAAAGTTTACCGACTGTGAAACTAGATATTCACTGCTCGAGAAAACTTGTTGCGCTCTGGTATGGGATGCTCGCCGGCTAAGGCAGTATATGTTTACTCATACCACTTTGCTGATATCTAAGATGGATTTGGTAAAGTACATCTTTGAGAAGCCTGCTTTGCCTGGAAGGATAGCTAGATGACAGATGATCCTAACAGAATATGATATACAATACACTATCCAAAAAGCTATAAAGGGCATTGTGCTAGCTGATCATCTGGCCCATCAAGCTGTAGAAGATTATCATTCCATGAAGTTTGACTTCCCTGACGAAGACATCATGACATTGGACAATGTTGAAGAATTCAGACCATATGACGGACCTGAATAAGGATCTGGATGGACCCTGTACTTCAATGGGGCATCCAATGCACTTGGTAACGGTATCAGTGTTGTGCTTATATCTCCGGAAGGATTCCATACTCCTTTCACCGCTAAACTTTGCTTCAACTGTACGAACAACAAGGCAGAGTACGAAGCATGAATTTTTGGACACAAGGCTGCCATAGACTTGGGAATCAAATCTTTGATTGTGTTTAGGGATTCAACTTTGGTCATCAGTCAGATCAAAGGATAATGGGATACTAAGCATCCAAACCTTATCCATTACAAAGAACATGTCTTGACATTGCTACCACATTTTGAGCAGATTATCTTCGACCATTTCCCGCGAGAAGAAAATCAGCTAGCAGATGCTCTAGCTACAATGTCATCTATGTTTAAACTTAATTGGGATAACGAGGCTCCCCAGATCACCATTGAACGAATGGATGAACCGGCACACTGTCACGAGATTAATACCGAAGAAGTAGTGAACCAGCCTTGGTTTCATGAAGTCAAAAGGTATCTCGAGGCTCAAGAATATCCAGAAGGAGCTTCAGTTAATGACAAAAAGTTCTTAAGGAGATTCTCAGCTAAGTTCTTCCTAAGTAATGGCATCCTGTACAAACGCAATCATGATTCTATTCTGCTCCATTGTGTGGACAAGATTGAAGCTGAAAAGATCATGGCTGAATTGCATGAGGGTACCTTTGGCACTCACTCTAGTGGGCATACGATGGAAAAGAAGATTCTACGGGCAGGCTATTACTGGTCTACCATGGAAGCGGACTGCTATCAACACTCCCGGACCTGTCATAAATGTCAAATCTTTGCAGATAAGGTGCACGTGCCTCCGGTTCCTCTAAATGTCTTAACAGCTCCTTGGCCCTTCGCTATGTGGGGAATCGACATGATTGGGGAGATCAAGCCTACAACCTCTAATGGACACCAGTTCATTCTGATGGCCATTGGCTATTTCACCAAGTGGGTCGAAGCAGCTTCATTCGCATCTGTTACTAATAATGTTGTTGCCCGCTTCATCAAACAGAATCTTATTTGCTGGTACGGTATCCCCGAAAGGATCATCACTGATAACGGTACAAACCTTAACAATACTATGATCACCGCTTTGTGCGAGCAGTTCAAGATTCAACATCATAATTCATCCCCCTATCGGCCAAAGATGAATGGTGCAGTCGAAGCTGCTAACAAAAATATCAAAAAGATCATACAAAAGATGATAGTCACCTACAAGGACTGGCATGAGATGCTACTGTTTTCTCTCCACGGGTACCGTACCACGGCTCGCACATTAACTGGGGCAACACCCTATTCTTTGGTTTATGGCATGGAGGCTGTTTTACCTATTGAGGTTCAGATCCGCTCCTTAAGAATCATGAAGGATGCAGGTTTGAGTGAAGACGATTGGATCCAGACCCGACTTGATCAACTGAAATTAATTGACGAGAAGAGACTTACTACTGTTTGCCACGGTCATACGTATCAAAAACGGATGATCAAGGCTTTCAACAAGAAAGTCATATGCTAGGTATATCAGGTTGGAGATCTAGTGATCAAGCGCATCATCTTGCCACAAAGTGATCCCAGGGGCAAATGGACTCCTACCTATGAAGGACCATTTGTAATCAAGAACATCTTTTCTGGTGGGCAATGATTTTAACCACCATGGACAGCGACGATCTGCCGCACCCTGCGAATGAAGACATAGTCAAAAGATACTATGCATAAGAGACCCGCTGGGTTGACACACCTAGGCAAAACAAGGGCATCCCGGCGAACCAAAAGTTTCGGGCAAAAATTAGGGTTAAAATAAAAAAATCTGTACACCCGGCAAGTTGAAAACCCGAAAGGGCGACTTGGGCAAAAAAGGGGTTTCCCGGTGGACTGAAAACCTGAATGGGCGGTCCAGGCAAAAGTTAGGAAATTAAAGCGTATGACTATGTCTCGTCGGATCACTTTAAGGATAATCTCTTCACCGACAAACTCTGAGCTCCTGATCAATCCAATCATCTTCGGACGAAGAAACGAATGGACAATATATTCGGAGATACGAATGGCTATAGCAGAATAGGAACCCCATGGGATTTTTACACATAGCTATCTTTCTTTGTATAAAATTTTTCTTACTTTTATGACGCCGTCCTCTTACTAGGATGTCTGTCTCCTTTGTACAAAATACTTATTCAAAGTAAATACAAAGACATCTCTTTCAAAATACAGAAAACTATTTGCATTTTTCTTTACACTTGTGTTTTTATTTGCAAAAACGTCCAATGATTCATTAATGAACATATGCATTTGAACATAATTACTGTTTACAAAATAAACAAAGTGGAAAAGAACAATTACTGACAGATTGAAAGGATATTAAAACTTCTTTAGGCTATTCCAGGGGAAATCCCTACAGTACATCATCAAGATCCCCATCGGAGCTAAAACTTTGAACTACCAATCCCCAGCGGAGCCAAAACTTCTAACTATCAATCCCCAACAGAAACCATTCAGTTTCTCCAAATTCCCCAACAAGTTATCTTGAAGCCTGAAAAGCAACCAGATAACAGTTAACTTTTGTCTCTCCCCAACCTAGGATAGTTCCCCAGTAGAGTGGCAGATGACCGAAACTCCTGAACTTTTTCCAAACTGGAATAAGTTTTCTTCCCCACAGAGTTTTCATTGTCCCCAACAGAATGAAGATTCTCTTTATTATTTCCCCGCAGAAGTCATCAGAGTTTTCTTTATTCCCCAGCGGAACAAGGATTCCTATTGTGTAATCCCCGGTTGAAGTCATCAAAATTCTCTCGATTCCCCAAGCAGATTACTCAAGCAGTATATGGCATTGCTCGCGACATAATTTTTGTCAATACTCCAACTTCAAGACAAGAAAGATCCCTAATCCCCAACAGTCGCCAAGGATTTCTTATCCTCAGCAGTCAAGGATTTATTTTCCCCGGCAGCAGTCAAGGATTTATTTTCCTCAACAATACAACACATCATCTTACATGCGCATACATTACATCCATATATCCATAAACATTGATAAAGTACATATATTGCATCATACATTTCATGCAACATAACTTTGTTTTTCAGCTAACATTTTACCCTTTTCAGGACAATATTAACAGCTACCATTGACAATGTTCAAAGATTCCAGATACAGTATAGATACACTCCAAACATGGAAGTCATTCTGCTACTCATTCAAAATCCAAGTTCATGATACGGTTCGGATACGCTCCAGACACGGATGCCATTCTGATACTCATTCAGACCTCTAATTTCAAGATACGGTTCAGAAACGCTCAAGACGAGGATGATATTCTGTTACTCAGTCAAATTCAGTCTCCAGATACAATCCAGATATGCTCCAGACACGGATGCCATTCTGTCACTTATTCAGATTCCAATACGGATATGCTCCAGATACGGATGCCATTCTATCACTTATTCAGATTCTACTTCAGATACGCTTCAGACACAGATGCCATTCTGGCCCTTATTCAGATTTCAAGTTCAGATACAATTCGGATATGCTCCAGGCACGAGTTCTATTCTGCTACTCATTCAGATTTCACGCTCTCAATACAATACAGATACACTCTAGACACGAAAGTCATTCTATTACTCATTCAGACCTCAATTTCAGATTACAGTCCAGATACGCTCCAGACACGGTTGCCATTCTGTTACTTATTCAGACCTCAACTTCAAGATACAGTCCAGATACGCTCCAGACAAGGATGCCATTCTGATACTCATTCAGACCCCAATTTCAGATTACAGTCCAGATACGCTCCAGACACGGATGCCGTTCTGTCGCTCATTCAGATTCTTTCAAATACAGTACAGATACACTCCAAACATGGAAGTCATTATGTTACTCATTCAGATTCAAGTACAGACACAGTATGGATATGCTCCAGACACGGATGCTACTCTGTTACTTGTTTAGATTTCAAGTCTCCAGATACAGCTCAGATACGTTCCAGACGCGGACACCATTCTGATACTTATTCTTCCGACTTACAACTTACAACTCAATAAACATTCTTTAATGGCATCTTTAAGCCCATCTCCAATAAGATTCTATCATCTCTCCAAATGGCATCTTTAAGCCCATTCCCTCAACTACACTTTGTCGAGTGCAAATTTATGGGCACTCTAGTGTCCAATCATCTTTTAACTTCGAGTCACGAACGACAAAACTCGCCAATCTAACTCTTCAGGTTCAAGAAGATTGAACAGGGGCAGCTATTGTACCCTAAAATTTGCCTTCTCATTTATCAAGATTTTTCTCACAAGACTTCTTGGACTCAAGACAAGATTAGGGTTTGGTCAGCTCAAGATACCTCATCTTGCACTAATAACCTAAAATTAGGGTTTGAGTTTGCACAAGGATTTTTTGGCCATCAATGCTTCATATTAATTTCAAACATCATTATGGACCCCTAAGATTGCTCATGTTAAGTTTCAAGCCTTGAATCACATTTTTTGATTAGTCAATTGGACAGTTGACCTAAAAATCAGCTATATTAGGAAAAAAGTCAACCATGGCCAATTTACAGTCAAACTTCATACTTTTTTATCCACATCAACATTTTAGACTCATATGTACCATTTGAACAAGTTTGGATCACAACTCCTCAAGAAATTTGATCAAATTATCAAAAGGGCAAAATGGTCAAAATTAGGGGTTTGACTAGGAAAGGGCAATTTCTGATTTTTAACCTAGCCAATGACCAATTGGGTTCAAACATGATTTCAAGGGTTCAATGGCATCATCTTGACCTAATCACATAGTTCAAAATATCTCAAGTTCATTGGGTGCAGTCAACTGATCAAAAGTCAATTGTGCACTGAAAAGTCAAACTTTGACTTTTTGGTCAAAATCAAGTGCCAAGCGTCATAATTCATCAAGATATGTCAAAATATGAAACTTGTTCACCAAGAAAACCAATTTTTAAAATTAGGGTTTTGAATTTGAAAAATTTCATAACTTAGAATTTTTCTAAGTATGAAAATTTTCTTATTTTTTCTCAACTTTTCACCACCTTTTCACCATGATGCAATTTGATTCAAAGAAAACTTCCAACATGAAAGTTGTAGTCCTCCATTAAATCTACCACTTTGCTTCACAAAATTTTCCCAAAAGATGCTTGGATCTCAAGTTATGAATTTGTGAATATAGGTCCATGAACTAAATAACTTAGTGAAAATTTGCCCTAATTTAGGCAGTTTTTTGACCCAACTTCATGGACATTTTTCACCTAGTTCCAAGAGGTATCTCAGAATTCATTTCAAAGATGGATTGTAGAGAACATTGCAAGCTTTCCAAAATGTCAAAGAACTCTCCAAGATCATTTATGGTTAGGGAGAATCGAAGAAGGGAAGTTGGCATTTTATCACTTTTGTTCAAGCCATTTTTACATGAGATCAAGTTGCAAATCAGATCTATGTTGATTGTACCTTGCTTTACAGGTCCTAAACTTATTCTACACTCCATAATTAAATGCTAACTCAGAAGACAAAGGCATTATCTTGGCTTTTGGAACATTGCACAAGAGATAATTCCATTAATGGCATAAAGGTTACAATGCCATTTTCATAAAGGTGAGATTTTGCAACTTTACAAATCTTGAGCCTTGGACCTGTCCCTTTGGCACAAATAACTTCCACATGTCTTAAGAAATTTGTACAAGCCCTTTGCAGCCCTCAAGCTAGCCAGTACAAGCATGTTGCATAAGTCATTTCACTTTTCTTAAAAGGCAAGAAAGGTTGCCCAAAGTTTAGAACTGGTACAACTAGTGAAGAGTGGACTTTGGATCCATTCTATACAAGTATACAAACTTGTCTCAAGGCAGAACACGAATGTTGGACATATAAAACTCTCCAAAACTCCAAAACACCAAATTTCTGCCCAAACTCAGAACTTCTGCAAAAATCTATCCATTTCATTTTTGGCTCGTGCGCTTTTTGTTTCAACACTTCAAACACCTTCCACAGATCATACCAAAGCTATCCAAGCCCTTATCCCGTGTCTGTAAGCCCTTTTTAAGCCATTGCCATTTTCACTTTGGAAGCTTGCAACTTGACTTGTGCAGAGACTTCTGGCCATCCACAAAGAAAGCTAGGCATTAGAATAGTTTGAAGGAAGTTCAAGGAAGCTCACACGATCCTCAGGCCTCCATCAAAGTCCCTACATTGATCTATCCAAATCCAACTGAAGGAGGTATTTTTCAAAACTCTATCTCTCTGAATAGGCATCCTCAATCCACGATTTGGGAAGACAAAATGTAGCCATTATCATGGTGAAGCTGTACATATGCATACTTGTCATTTATATTAACTATGCCGTGAGAATTTGAAGCTTGAAGTTCATGAAATAATTAGGTCACGGATTAGGGCTGACAAAATTCTCTATGGTCTTTGAGAATTAGGTTACAAATCTTATAGGGTTGGAATCGTGAGATTAAATGCTACATGTTTCATGTTACAAGTTTTTGTTTTTGTGCAAGCATTTGAGAGTTGCAGGTTGAGCTGAAACGCGCGCGAAGGAGAAGACAGAGGACATGGACGAAGTTGTGCCTTGGGCTTTTTTGGCGCGCCTGGCCTTTTTGTTTTTACTTTTTGCACCTCCTGGATTACTTTTGCACCCCCTGACTATTATTTTATATTTTTTCATTTTTCTTTATATTTTCATATTTATTGCTTTTAATTATTTTTCTGAACATTAAAAAATCCTAAAAAATAATTAAATATTTTTTTGCAATTTTATTATTATTTTTATTTTTTTACTTTTACATAAGAAATAGTTTATTTTAATAAATAGGACTTATTTTCTTATATAATTTATAAATACCTTTAAAAAAAATACTTAACATTTTTATACTATTTATAATCATACATAATTATTTTTATACATACTTAATTTTTAATATTGACATATAATATTATTTATTATTTTCTTGTACAAAAATGGACAAAATAATATTAGGAAACATATATTTTCTTCTAATTGAAAATTAGGGTTTCACCCTTTCAAAAATAATAATATTGTTTTCTCTTATTTCTAGGGTTTAAATAAATTATTTTTTCATACATTAAACAAATACAAAACATTTTTTACATAAATACATTTGCGTTGCATTTTAATATTGGTATATTTATTTAATGTGCACAATATTCAATTGGGTTGTAATAGTATTTTTAGGTTTATATTTGTGCAATATCCCCATTCAAAAACTTGTATCCCCCCTCCCATAATAATTGTTGTAATAGCTTAGTTTACATTTACGCAATTTATTGCTTTCCTATACCATGTTTAGTAAACTAGGGTTTGCATGACAAGAACAAAAACAAAACAAATAGAAAAGACCTAATCCAAGACAAATCAAATGCATGAAAAATGACACACTTTGCACACAAGAACCTTTAGGGTTTCTCCCACTTGGTTGCCTAAATAAAAATGACCATGTTACGTACGCGAAGTATCTTAGAAAAACAAAACAAATATAAGATCATAGTCCCTCGATGACGCTATCAAAAGGTTGCCTAAACAAAGATGATCTTGGTCCCTAAATATTGCTAAGATACTTGGCAACATTGCTATCATGGTCATACGATGACCCACGCCCGTCCCGTTTACATCCAAAGATAGGGTTGCTTACCAAAACAATGGTAAATCAACAATGTCAAAGGAATAAAAATGCACAAGAAATACATTTGAGTAGGTAGATAGCTTCTAGTTACTTGATCAATTTCAAAACAATCCTTGCTATTTTCAAAAACAAACACACACACACATTTCCAAACATCTTACAAAAACATTGAAACATTTTTCAAAAGAAAAACATCTTTGTATACATTCTTACGAACAAGAATCATTACAAAGACTGCCTAAACGATGATCTCTTTTCAAAATACTTTCAAAACCACACAAAGCACCATTTAAAACAATTTCAAAGCAAAGCAAGTGATCTAAACAAGTAACTAAGAGCCCATGGAAAACCATGGATGAAAAGGGTGCTAGCACCTTCCCTTTTCATAATCTACCCCCCCGAACTCAAGAAAACATCTCAAAGGTCTTTCCTGTGCTTTTTTTTACCTTTCCTTTTGGATAAAAGAAAAGTCGGTGGCGACTCTTGCTAACTGCGATATTTGTAAACACAAACGCAAAACCCTAAGTCAGTTCTCCCACCGCATCACACCTTCCCTTTCTATAATCTACCCCCGTACTCAGAAATATTCTCGAAAAAGGAATTTTTCTATGCTTTTTTCCTTTCCTTGTTGGATAAAATAAAAGTCGGTGGCGACTCTTGCTTACCGCGACATTTTGCAAAAAAAATGCAAAACACAAACCAACATTCCTAAAACAGTCCCGGTTCTGGCCACCGTATCACAGAACTGGGGACTATGCTAGGGACATAATAAGTGGGGTATACCTTAGGAATAGTTCATCATATTACTTCTATTGCTTGATTTGATTGCTTTATTTTTGTGGGCTTTGTCTCGGAGTTACTATAGATCCTAACCCGGATCTGGGGAACACCTGTTAGGTAAGTAGCAATAAACTGTGAGGGAACTGTATGGCATAGACCAATACAGTTGAAGCAGTAGCTACATTGATGTGGCACATTAGTTGGTACCGGTATCGCTTGTGGAGGAACAAGGAGAATATGGGGCTGCTATATGGATCATTAAGCATCAACTGACCTTAGAACCTATAATTGACCAACTTGGCCATAGGAAGTAGTGTGATAGCCGGTCTCGGTGTAGAGCTGGGAATTGGTTGATACTCGATGCTACACTCATTGAGACCATACTCTCGAGATAGTTGCGACCGCAAGAAAAGATTGTGTGAGCTGAAACCATGACCGATGGAGGATGGACAAGGATATTGAGAACCTCTAGAACCCGGTTACTATTATTAGAACAGGTTGAAACCAACTGAACTTCAAGAGGGTAATACCTAGACCCCATGCAAGCCTAAACTTAAGGCTGTTTGTATGACTTGTGTGCTTTACACTTGAACTACTTGCACATTTTTATTATCTGACAACATGAGTTCCTTGTAGGTTTTGTTTACAATCCTTATTCGATAACTTGGATTTCTTGCCAGATTTACTTGTTTACATCACCTCACACTTTTGCTTAAACGCATAGCATACACATCATAACATCATGCCTTAACATTTCCTTAACCATTCCAAGGATCTCAAGGGTTTGTGATGCAGGTTATGATAAATCAAACGTCTAGCAAGGGGCAAGGGGATTTATTTTCCTCTAGCCAATGCCGTCTAGAGATCAAAACACGATAACTTGAGTCAGTGGCTATGACCCACTCGATATGGTGATCTTGACTCTTGAAGAAGGACTCTTAACGACACGAAGTTTCTTCAATCAAGTTGCGATCAACTTTTGACACTTTCTTGTTTACCCCACGAGATCCTTGAAAACATTGCATACATGTATTATACATATCATGGCATAACAGGTATTCCAGTACCGGTCTCTCATGTCCTCGCTGTTTATTTCAGCAATGGCCCTCAAACAAGACAACAAAGATCTTCAAACTCAAGAAGTTCAGTTCAGGGAAATATTCCTAAACCTATCCAAGGGGCAGGAAGAGTTGAAAACACTCCTCGTTGGGAACTTGGTCAAGAAAAGTCCTGAAGACAATAAGGACGAGCAACTGGAACAACTGCAAGCTAACGTAGATGCAATAAGAACCCAGATGCTGGGGCAGATGGCTCTTATCCAAGGCTTAGCCCATGAACAAGAAGAGTTGAGAACCATTATCAACCAGCTTCATCAAGACCGATACAACAGTATGAAGCAAACATTCGAGGCCGGGGACCAAGTCATTGATCAGACTCCAAGAAGACAAGAGTTTGGTGTGGTGAAGGGTGGACCTTTCCAACTTTCTACTACCTCACGGGTCCAACAACAACCTCGCCAGAAACAACGGGTTAATCAGAATAAGCCAGACACGCCCAAGAGGCAGTTTACCAAGCTCAACATGCCGCTGTCTCAAGCTTTACAACACCTGTTGAGGATGAATCGGGTGACGTTGATAGGACCTCATCCGAACCCCAAGACGTCTTCCCCTAACTATAATCCCGATGCAAGGTGCGCATACCACTCCAACAGTCTGGGGCATGATACAGACGACTCTTGGAAGTTGAAATACAAAATTCAAGACCTGATCGATGAAGGAGCATTGGAATTCACACAAGATGGTCAACCAGAATGCTTCTGTCAATCCTCCAAGGCTTACCATTTGAAGTGATAAGTTCTGACAAGAGAGGCTTTTGTTCATTAGAATTTTCAATTTGTAATTTTCTTTTGATTGTTCGAATATTTATTCATGTCAAACTTTGTTACTTTATCAATGCATTGCATATGTTTATTTTGAATCAATCCATTCGTATTCACTATATTTAAATTGCTTTCCTTTTTGTGATGTTCAACTCTCAATTAAAAAACTCTAATCCTTTAGAGGGAGGATGACGAAAATGATATCAAAATCTCTACATTATGCTTTTAAACAGACCTCGCTGACGATGTACAGGCGTTGTTTCAAATCCTAAATAGTGGAGTTATAAGGAAGATAATCCCTAGTCAACCCCTTTGAGCCAAAGAAGTAGGGGTTTTTATTTTTACACAAATTAAAACCCTTAATCACAACCTGGGGCAGGGTAGTTTTCTCAGTTAATCCAGGTGCACAATGGATGGCATCAAAGACATCCTTCCAAAAGAGAAGACGGTGAGGGTTCTCTATAATCGTCAAGACAAGAATTCATTATCTCTCAAAATAAAAGCCCATTAAGTCAAAACCTATGAAGGAGACTTAAGAAAAAAATTGGGGTATCCCGCTGACTGTAATCACAAAAGAAACTGTTCAGGCAAAAGACAGGGATAATAAAATCAAAAAAGAAAGAGGTCCTACAAACTCTCAACAAAAATGACTTCCTGTTCAAAATAAATTGTCAGTATCCGAACCATCACTGGAATATCAGAGCAAAGACTCAAACGGGATCTAAATGCATAATTAGCTGAGTTTAGGATCGAAGAACATCACAAAGAACGGGTGGGTACAAATAAAATTTGAGCCTTTATCCTTTGTTTCTTAAACCGTGAACCATGCCACGTTATAACCCTTAAAAGTCCTAGTTGAAGCATGGGTTAGTTCAAAAACATACTGTTACAAAAGGTATCTTGACTTCTGAAGGTCCGTTACAAATCCTGAGTTGATATCACATCTTTGCAAAATTCTTTTTTTTTCTATAAAAAAAAAGCATTTTCAAAACTTCAAGATAGACATAAGCTTTGCATTCTTAAAATAACATTGTTTGCATATGACTATTTGTTCAACAGTAGAGAAATTCGCATGACGAATATCTAGTGAACAAAAACCTTCTCAATAAAAAGGATCACCTCAAGTGGAAAAACACTTCCAACCAAGGGGCACGTCATGATCATTGTCCATCATCTGGGGCAGTCAAGTCAAGATTCAAGGAATCTCTCCAAGATGCCAAATAGCCAGGGGCGGATCTCAATCTGAATCACTTGGGGCATTGGACATGAATTCCAACAATGAATCTTGTATGATCAAATGAACATCTTCTGGTAGTGTGGCAACACAACACTACCGACAGTGACAACTCCATACACCCTGAGAGCGTGGACATAGTCAGAAAATACTGTGCATGAACAAAGACCCGCTAGGTTGACTGGCCTAGGCAAAAATAAAGGCATCCTGGAGAACCAAAAGGGTTCAGGCAAAAATTAGGGATAAAAACAAAAAAGATATGTACATCCGGCAAGCCGAAAACCTGAAAAGGCGGCTTAGGTAAAAAAGGGTATCTCGGTGGACTGAAAATCTGAAAAGACAGTCCAGGCAAAAGTTAGCGATTAAAGCGTACGACTATGTCCCGTCATCTCGTCACTTGGCTATCAGCAGAAGACTTATCATTTAGATTAGAAGTTACCAAGCATCTCATAAGTTGGGATAACACTCAATCCACAAGGCCTTCGTAGGCACTTTCTCTAGCAGGTACAGGGGCAGAAAAGTCTTGATGCAAAGTCATCGTCATATCCTAAGCATGCGTCCCAGTAACATCTACACTCCCCGCAGAGTAAGAAAAAGACAGTGAAGTTAGCTGTCCCGAATAGGACACAACTCTCCCCAGCTGAGATTCACAATCGCGAATGAATCGGTAAGATTCTCCCCAAGCAGAGTTCATCTTTCACCAACAATGGAGGACTATCCCCAGTGGAGTTTATTTCTTCCACAAACAGAAACTTTATCCCCGACAGAGTTCATCATCGCCAGCAACAGTAATTCCTCCCCAGTTGAGGATTTTTCTCCAAGTCAGCAGATCTTCTGACAAAATATCTCTTCCCCACAGAGTCATCCTCTCACCGGTTTATTCTCCAACAGAATTATTCTCCTGCCAATGTATTCTCAAATCACCTTCGGTCGTTATCCCCAGCGAGCGAATCTCTTTATATTCTCCAGCAGCAGCCCGGGATTTATTTTCCCTAGCTAGAGAATATCATAAAAATATTTGCATATCCATACATCATGACATATGCATACGTATCATACATCACAATCTCATTTATTTTGAGAACATCATTACCAAATACATGTCATGCATCATGAAATTACATACGACTAACTCTTTACCTTTCATGGAAAGACACAATCAAATTATCACTGTTTTCTCTGGTTCAGTCAAATCAATGCTGAAGATTTCTATTCTAGTTCAAGCTATGAAGCCCGGATTCGACCGGTAGTATCTTGATTTCTACATCATATTGTGAAGCCCGGAGAACGACCGAATAACAGTATCAAACACCGCGAAGCCTGGACTCGACAAGATAGTGGTATATCATAAACAAAAGTCATGAAGCCCGAATTACGACCAGATAACAGCTCAGCAAGTTATTGTGAAGCCTGGATTTTGACCAGATAGTAATACAAGACCATGAAGCCTGGATTACGACCAGATAATGGTAGAAGACATTGTGAAGCCTAGATTACGACCAGATAGCAACCAAGAATACTACGAAGCCTGGATTACGACCAGATAGTGGTATATCTTTAATACAAGTTATGAAGTCTGGGGTCGACCGGATAGTATCTTGATTTCTCTGAACGCCATGAAGCCTGGATTCGACCAGATAATGGTATATTATATCGTGAAGCCTGGATTTCGACCAGATAGAGGTAAGGAACACTGTGAAGACTGGATTACGACCAAATAACAGTGAGGGACACCATGAAGCTTGGATTTCGACCAAATAGCAGTTTACCTGGCCAATTACTATGAAGCTCGGATTCGACTGGTTATTAGTAGGCCCAAAAGTCAAAGGGAAGCCCGGAGGCGACCGGATAACCACTTGATTTCTTCTGAAGCCTGGATTTCAACCAGATAAGAATTAAGGTATTATGAAGCCTGGATTTCGACTAGATAGCAGTACAGGACACCATGAAGCCTGGATTTCGACTAGATAGCAGTACAGGACACCATGAAGCCTGGATTCGACCAGATAATGGTATATTACATCGTGAAGCCTGGATTACGACCAGATAGAGGTAAGGAACACTGTGAAGCCTGGATTACGGCCAAATAACAGTGAGGGACACTGTGAAGCTTGGATTACAACCAAATAGCAGTTTACCCGGCCAATTACTATGAAGCCCGGATTCGATCGGATATTAGTAAGCCCAAAGCCAAGTGGGAAGCCCGAATTACAACCGGATAACCACTTGATTTCTTCTAAAGCCTGGATTTCGACCAAATAAGAAGTAAGGTATTGTGAAGCCCGGATTACGACCAGATAGCAGTACATAAAACCGTGAAGCCTGGATTCCACCAGATAATGGTATAAAGCATCGTGAAGCCTAGATTACGACCAAATAACGATAAAAGGACTGAAGCCTGAATTACGACCAGATAACAGTACAAGACACTGTGAAGCTTAGATTTCGACCAAATAGCAGTTTTACCTGGACAAATACTAAGAAGCCCGGAGTCGACCGGATATTAATGTGCCCTAAATTCAAGTTGAAGCCCGGAGGCGACTGGATAACAACTTAATTCCTTCTGAAGCCTGGATTACGACCAGATAAGAATTGAGAAATTGCGAAGCCTGGATTACAAACGGATAGCAAGTGTAATCTCATCTCCCTAGTAAGTCACTGTAAAGCCTAGATTACGACCAGATAGCAGTCAATCTTATCACTATGAAGCCTGGATTACGACCAGATAATAGTTCATTCTCACCTCTTCAACAGAGATGATTCCTCAGTAGAATAACGGACGATCGAAGCTCCTAAAGTTCAACTTTTTTCAAGAAAAAGAGACGATTACCCAGTAGAATAACGGACGATTGAAGCTCCTAAAGTTCTATTTCTCCCAAAACAAAGAACAACATTCCCCAGCGGAATCTTCCTCAACAACAGGTATACAAGCTCTCGCTAAGGAATCTCTTATGCGATCGACACTCCTTCGGATGGCATCTTTAAGCCCATCTCCTATCATTCATTTCCAAGTGGCATCTGTAAGCCCATTCCTGACATCACAAGACAAATACTACTTCATGCGAGTGCAAATTTCTGGGCACTCTAGTGTTCAATCATCTTCCAACTTCAGATCACGAAAGGCAGAAAAGCCAATCTACATCCTCAGGTTTAAAAAGTTTGAACAGGGGCAGCTGTTGTACCCCAAAATTTTCCCTCCCATATTTCTCAAAAACATTTCAAGAAAGATCCTCAAGTTTCTCAAGGAAGTCCAAGGGTTGACCAGACAAGCTCTCTCCTAAGGCAGTCTACCTCAAATTAGGTTTTCATGTTGCATCAAGATACTTGAGTCCAAGGGATACCAAATTCTAACCATTGTCCTAATATGTTCTCAAGATCATCCATGTCAAGTTTCAAGCCCTACAGAGAAAGTTTGCTCAGTCAACTGCTCAAAGGCCTGAAAATCGACTGTGCTAGGGCAAAAGTCAATTGTGGCCCACATACAGTCAAACTTCAATATTTTTGGTCAACATCCTCATTTTTAAGTATATTTCATCATTTGATCAAGTTTTGATCATGATTCATCAAGGATTTCTCATAATTCATCAAGAACCAAAAGTTGCTAAATTAGGGTTTTGTAGGAAAAGTCAACTCAACTTTGACCAAACATAACTTTCTTATACTTTATGATAAATGACCCATCCAAAGCTCATTTTTAAGAGTATGAAATTCTCTACAATCCATCTTCATCTCCCAAGTTAAAAATATGCACTCACAAGAAGTTATGAATTTGGACACTATAGGTCATTTTGAAAAGTCAACAAAAACACCTTTTTTGTCAAAGCTTCATACATGAACATTGAATACCAAATTCAGATGAGACCAAAAGGGTTGCTTAGAGGACATCTCAATCTTTCTAAAAATTCCAATAACACCTTCAAATAGTCAAAATTGAGGAAGTTATGCATTGGTGAAGTTGACCTTTTTTGCAAAATTGTCAAAAGTCAATTATGCCTCAAATTGCAATTTTTGCCAAATGGGCCCAATCTTTTGCACTTGTTTTGCGTTGGTAGCATGGTCCACGAGCCCTAGCCCTTGCCACTTGTCATTATCTTGTTTTTATTATTTATTTTGATTTTTATTTGAATTAAATCAATTTAAATCAAAACAAATCATGGAAAAATCCAAAACATTGAAATCTCAAGATTTTATACATGTTTCAGGTCCTATATTTAGTTGGCAAGTGATTGAATTCGTGCAAAGCCTTTGAGTGCACAAAAAGATTGAATTTGGCTTATTTTTGGAAGGGTTTTTAAGGGAATCAAGATCAAAATCAATAATAAAGAAAGATTGAGAACATGTTTTGAACCCTAATCCAATCCTTGATATATATTGAACATTTGTAGACCTAAAACAAGGCTGGAGAGAGGCGCAAGAACAAGAAGCAAACTTGAAAAAAATCACAAAAAGTGAACACACGATTTCATATTTCCAAGCATCCTCAAGACCTTCTAGCCATCCCAATCGCTTCCTGGGATCACAAAGAACCTATACCAATCAAGAACAAGCAATTTCAGACGCCAAAAGCCACTGTAAGGCATTCACGACATTGAACTTTTTTTTGAATTCGATTTGCATAATTCTGGCACTTATAGCATGAGATAATCATATATTCTTGTTCACCATCACATTTGCAAGATATCTGGAACGTTTAATTGCATTTTTATGGACTGTATGATATTTCACCATTGCTAGGGTTTTTTTGGCTCGATTTAGGATTTCTGTGTGCAGGCAAAATTGGGCCATTAAAGGGGCACCATTGTGCTCAGCAGGTCCAGACGAATTGATTCATGGCTTTGGATTTCATTTATCATGTCCAGGGAAAGTTTTGAAACGAGCCCAGGTTGTAGCTACGGACATATGTCCGTAGGTCAAAGTTTTCCACTTTTACCAACGGAGCAAGGTTGGGGATGACCTGCGTGGCACCCTTCTATTGGGTCATTTGAATTCTGGCACGATTTTTTCCCCTCTCCCCACTAACTCCCTTTTATTGCATATTATCTATTATTATTATTATTATTATATGTACAAATAGAATGCGTAGTTCAGTTGGTGGCCAGGTGGTGGGAAAATGCTTCAGGACCTGGGTTTGAATCCCAGGTCCCCCAATTCTTTCATATTGTTTTTTTTCAGTGATCCAGCGCGCACACAAGGCCAAGGACCACCATAGTCCTTCATCATCCAATCTGCCAAGTGTCCAAGAGGCTAGTTCTGATGGCCATGATGTGGTATCCATGGTACACCCTTGTCAAAGCAAAGCATGGGATCTTTCAAGTCAACGTGGATCATTCATTTTGGGCCCAAAAATCTGATTTTCACACCCCCCATTCTGTTGACTTCTCAGGCCCAATTCTTCTTTTTTCCTTTATATTTTATTTAATTAATTTAGTTTATTTATTTTACTAACCAAAAATAATAATTCTTTTTATCAAAAAATCACAAAAAATATTTTCATCCAATTAGATTTAGGATATTTATTTTTTTATACAAAAATTAATTTAATTAGGTTATTTTATTTCTAGGGTAACTTAAATTCTTTTTGTAAATAAATTAAAAAGAATTAGAAACAATTAGGGTTTTAGTTCAATTTAATTTTATCTTCTTTTTTTTCTTAAAAAATAACAAAACACAAAAATAGGCCATTTATTTATTTTCATTAATTATTTAATTAGCTAATTAATTTTGTATTTAATTTAAAAACCTAATTATTTTTCTTAAAAAAATAATTAAAAACAACAAAAGTAATCTTTCTTTCGATTAGGCTAGAAGGGGTCAAAACCCTAGTTTCTTATCATTCTTAATTTCGTCGCGCGCTTTATTATTATTTTTACCATATTGATGTAATTGCTTACAAGTTGTAATAGATTAATTAGGACTTTTATTTTCATTTATCGCTTTCTTTTGACGGGTTTGTTTTTGGCTATGTAAATACCCGAAGCCTTGTAATAGCATAGTTTAATTTCCACATTTTAAATTCCACAAAATATTAACTGTTAGATGTATGAATAATAGGGATGCATGACAAGAATGTATGATTAACTTTAAAACGGTTAGCTAACCCTAAATGTGCAAAGATAATAAACTTGAAATTGAATCACTCGCACATGCGCACTCCTAGGGTATACTCCCACTTCGTTTGCCTTCGGTAAACGGTCATTGAGTATAGGATATTTTAGTGGTCGCTCTCTTGTCTCAAAGATCAAAGTTTCCTCGGAAAGGTTTCCTCATAATTATTGCCTCGAATAATTGATCTAAGACATTAGGGTTACTACTAAGACATCCTAACATTGCTTTAGTGACCGTACGTCCCATTTTTGAATTGACCCTCAAAACTCCAACGATGGTGCTACCTACTCACTAATAGTGGGATAGTGTTATCTAAAGGAAACGAACATAGAACGATTCTTTTTTCGAGTAGGTAGATTAGTTCTTAAGTACTTGCTCAAAACAAACAAACTTTTTTTCACACTTATACTCCTTTTCAAATAATGTTTTCAAAAGAACACTTCGTAACACTCTTGAAGACAGAAACAAGGGTTAAATCGAAGTCAAAACAAAAACTTTTCAAATCACACAAACACACAGAAGCAATTTTGAAAATGATGAGCAAGTACCTAAGAGCCCGTAGATAACTACGGATAGAAAGGGTGCTAATACCTTCCCTTTCTATAATCTACCCCCGTACTCAGAAATATTCTCGAAAAAGGAATTTTTCTGTGCTTTTTTCCTTTCCTTGTTGGATAAAAGAAAAGTCGGTGGCGACTCTTGCTTACCGCGACATTTTGCAAAAACAAACACAAAACACAAACCAGCATTCCTAAAACAGTCCCGGTTATGGCCACCGTATCACACTATGCATGCTTCAAATGGACTTCTGAAGGCTTCTTCGAATGAACCTCTTATGCATGCTTCAAAAGGGCTCTTTGCAAGCTTCTTTGAATGGACTCTTCTGAGGCTAATCGAAGGGCCTTTGCTCTGACGTTTCAATCAAAGGAAGCATCTGATGCACCAATCGGAGGAAGCTCTGATGCTCCAAATTGAAGGAAGCTCTAATGTTCCAATCGAAGGAAGCTCTGATTCTCCAAATCGAAGGAAGCTTTAGGAACACCAATCGAAGGATCTTGTTGCCAGACCAATCGAAAGGCTTTGCTGAAATGCCAATCGAAGGGAATTTTGGAGATGCCAATCGAAAAATATTCAAAATGCCAATCGACGACCTTGACACAATGCTAATCGAAAGGCTTGTCATGAGGCCAATCGAAAGGTACTTAAACACCACTCAAATTTTTTTTCCAGGCAAGGGTTTGTAACCACCCATGTAAGAGAATATCTTGTAAAAAATGAGTGGGAAAATTTTGGGGTACAATAGCTGCCCCTGTTCAATCTTCTTAAACCTGAAGATATAGATTAGCTTGTCTTCCTTTCGTGATCTAAAGGTGGAAGATGATAGAACACTAGAGTGCCCTGAAATTTTCACTCGATGATGTATTGGTTGATGGTGTAGGGAATGGGCTTACAGATGCCATTTGGAGAAGATGACAGAGAGTCGTCGGAGATGGGCTTAAAT
The DNA here is from genome assembly GCA_948472305.1 of Vicia faba. Taxonomy (NCBI): domain Eukaryota; kingdom Viridiplantae; phylum Streptophyta; class Magnoliopsida; order Fabales; family Fabaceae; genus Vicia; species Vicia faba. Next base: position 696,225,138 of record OX451739.1, on the reverse strand, counting down.
ATACCAACGAAAGTAGATGCTGATTTCACACATGGTCCCTTTGGTGGTTCCTGTTCCTGCTGTCTGAGGAGGAATCCATTGGGGGATATTGATTTATGTTGTTTTCCTGTTTGAGGAAAACTTTGTGGGGAATAGAGTCTAGGCACTCCAGTTGTTCAAGGTTATGCTGAAGAGTTATCTATTGACTGAAAATGTATTAGGAAGAGCTTGCATAGGGCTGTTTCAGGATGAGTCCGTGTTGGACTGTCTCTGGAAGGTTATAATGAAGGAATCTTTGACGATTTCTACCTCAACAGATAGTGAAGCAATCTTTGACGATTCCTACCTCAACGGATAGTGAAGGAATCTTTGAAGATTGCTGCCTCTTACAGATAGTGAAGGAATCTCTGACAATTGCTACCTTAATAGATAGTGAAGAAATCTCAGACAATTGCTACCTCAAGAGATAGTTAAGGAATCTCTGACAATTGCTACCTCAACAGATAGTGAAGGAATCTCTGACGATTTCTACCTCAACAAATAGTGAAGGAATCTCTAACGATTGCTACCTCAACAGATAATGAAGGAATCTTTGATGATTGCTACCTCAAACAGATAGTGAAGGAATCTTTGATGATTTCTACCTCAACAGATAGTGAAGGAATATTTGACGATTGCTACCTCTTACAGATAGTGAAGGAATCTATGACGATTGCTACCTCAACAGATAGTCAAGGAATCTCTGACGATTGCTACCTCAGCAGATAGTGAAGGAATCTCTAACGACTTCTACCTCAACAAATAGTGAAGGAATATCTGACGATTGCTACCTCAACAGATAGTGAATGAATCTCTGACGACTTCTACCTCAAAAGATAGTGAAGGAATCTTTGACGATTGCTACCTCAACGGATAGTGAAGGAATCTCTGACGATTGATACCTAAAAAATAGTGAAGGAATCTATGACGATTGCTACCTCAATAGATAGTGAAGGAATCTCTGACGATTGCTACCTCAACAAATAGTGAAGGAATCTCTGACGATTGCTACCTCAACAGATAGTGAAGGAATCTCTGACGATTGCTACCTAAACATATAGTGAAGGAATCTTTGATGATTGCTACCTCAACGAATAATGAAGGAATCTCTTATGATTTCTACATCAACAGATAGTGAAGGAATCTCTGACGATAGCTACCTCAACAGATAGTGAAGGAATTTATGATGATTGCTACCTCAACGGATAGTGAAGGAATCTCTGATGATTTCTACCTCAATAGATAGTGAAGGAATCTCTGACGATTTCTACCTCAACAGATAGTGAAGGAATCTCTGACGATTGCTACCTCAACAGATAGTGAAGGAATCTCTGATGATTTCTACCTCAATAGATAGTGAAGGAATCTCTGATGATTTCTACCTCAACAGATAGTGAAGGAATATCTAATGATTGCTACCTCAATAGATAGTGAAGGAATATTTGGCGATTGCTACCTCAACAGATAGTGAAGGAATCTTGGATGATTTCTACCTCAACAGATAGTGAAGGATTCTTGGACGATTGTTGCCTCAACAGATAGTGAAGGAATATTTGACGATTCCTACCTCAACAGATAGTGAAGGAATCTTTGACGATTTCTACCTCAACAGATAGTGAAGGAATCTTTGACGATTGCTACCTCAATGGATAGTGAAGGAATCTCTAACGATTGCTACCTCAACAGATAGTGAAGGAATCTCTGATGATTGCTACCTCAACAGATAGTGAAGGAATCTTTGACGATTGCTACCTCATCAGATAGTGAAGGAATCTTGGATGATTTCTACCTCAACAGAAACTGAAGGAATCTTGGACGATTGTTACCTTAATAGATTACCATAAATTTGTCTAGTCATGTAAGTAGTTGATGATTTTTGTCTGTTTATAGAATTTTACCTGAAAAGATATAGAGTTAGCTGGATGGAAAGTCATGATGCATGAAGTGTAAATGATGCTCTCAAAATAAATGAGATTGTAATATATGCATTCGTACTGCGTATGTTATGACATCTAAAAAATGATGTATGAATGTAATGTATGAATTTGTCAGTCATTCCATTGCTGTATTGTTGAACTAGGGAAAAATGAATCCCTGATTTTTGCTAGAGAGTACCGGGAAGTTGAATCCCGGATTGTTGTTGGTGAGTGAATAATGTGATTCTTCAGTTTCTGCTGGGGATAAGGAATGGAGACAGTTTTGTTGGCGATTCCCTTTCTCTGCTGAGGATCTTCGACTTCTGTTTGAGAATGATTTCGTCATGGTGAAGAGTTCTGTTGAGAGACTTCACCAATATGGAGAACAAATTCCACTGGGGATGAACCTCCGCAGCTAGAGAAATAAACTCTATTGGGGAAAACCTGATGTCGGAGAAGTAGTTGGAAATTCTTGTTCTGCCGGGGATATAAGAACACCTGACATTACTAGGCTGTAAGCTAAGGATATGGCGGCGATTTTGTTAGTAAGATGCTCCTTGTCTCTGTACCTGCTGGAGAAAGTACCTGCGGAGACTTTGTGGATGGTTTGGGTGTCATTCCAACTCCTGGGGCGCTTGGTAAATGCTGATCAGGATGATAAGTCTTCTACTAATTAGACAAGCAACGAGATGATGGGACGTAGTCGTACACTTTAATCACTAACTTTTGCTTGGACCGCCCTTTCGGGTTTTCAGTCCACCGGGATACCCTTTTTTTCCCAAGCCGCCTTTTCAGGTTTTCGAATTGTTGGGTGTATAATTTTTTTTGTATATATCCCTAATTTTTGCCCGAACTCTTTTGGTTCGCCGGGATACCCTTATTTTTGCCTAGGCCTATCAACCTAGCGGGTATTTGTTCATGCGTAGTCTTTTTTGACTATGTCCACGTTCACCGGGTACAGAGAATTGTCATTGTCCATAGTAGTAAGTGATGTCATACTACCAGAAGATGTTTGTTCGATTGTATAGGATTCGCTTCTGGAATTCATGTCCAATGCCCTAAGTGATTCAGATGGAGATCTGCCCCTGGCTATTCGGCATTTTTGAGAGACTCCTCGAATCTTGACTTGACTCCCCCAGATCAACTGGACACCATGCCATGCCCCTTGGTTGGAAGTATTTTTCCACTTGAGGTGATCCTTTTCATTGAGAAGGTTTTTGTTCGTTGAATATTCATTGTGTGAATTTCTCTGCTGTCGAACAAATAGCCATATGTGAACAATGGTATTTTAAGAATGCAAAGCTTATGTCTGTCTTGAAGTTTGAAAATTCATTTTTTTAGTATTAATACAAACAAATTTTGTAAAAGTGTGATATCAACTCAGGATTTATAGCAAACCCTACAGGAGTCAGGATACCTTTTGTAACAGTATGCTTTCGAACTAACCCATGCTTCAGCTAGGACTTTTAAGGGTTATAACGTGGCCCGGTTCACGGTTCAAGAAACAAAGGATAAAGGCTCAAATTTTATTTGTACCCACCCGCTCTTCGTGATGTCCCTCAGTCATATGCTCAATTAATTGCGCGTTTAGAATCCCAGTTGAGTCTGGCATCTTGTCCTTGATGTTCCGGTGATGGTTCGAAAATTGAATGTTTGTTTGAGGAGGCACTCATTTTTGTGACCATTTCGTTTTTGTTAGGGATTTGTAGGACCTCTTTCTTTGTTGATTTTGCTATCCCTGACTTTTGTCTGAACTGTTTCTTTCGTAATTACAGTCAGCGGGATGCCCCAGTTTTTTTCCCTTAAGTCTCCTTCATAGGTTTTTACTTAATGGGCTTTTAGTTTGAAAAATAATGACTGCCTGCTTTGATGATTATGCGTAACCATCACCGTCTTTTGATTTAGAAGGACGTCTTCGATGCTATTCATTATGTACGAAGCAGAATATTGCGACTGAATGTGCATATGAATTAACTGAGAAACTACCCCGCCCTAGGTTATGATTAAGGGTTTTAATTTGTGTGAAAAGAAAACTCCTACTTCTTAGGCTCAAAGGGGTTGACTAAGGATTATCTTCCTTATAGCTCCACTGTTTGGGATTTGAAACAACGCATGTACATCGTCAGCAGGGTCTGTTCAAAATCACACTGTGTGAGATTGTGGTATCATTTTCGTCATCCTCCCTCTAAAGTCTTAGAGCTTTTAATCAAGAGTTGAATATCACAAAAAGGAAATAAAAACACAGTTTGAATGTAATGAATACGAATGAAATAATTCAAGACAAACACATGCAATGTAATAATGTGAATAACCAAAGTTTGACATGACAATAATTGTTTGAACAAAAAAATAAAATACAACTTGAAAATATCAAATGAACAAAAATTCTCTCAATCCTAGCCATGATTTGGCATGGGAGCAGTGATCACGTTGGGAGTCTTAGCAGAGTCAAATTCGATCTCCTTGTTGTTGATCAAATCCTGAATCTTGTTCTTCAAAGTCCAACATCTGTCGTTGTCGTGCCCAGGGCTATCAGAATGGTAAGCACATTTTACATTAGGATTATACTTAGGAGAAGAGGTATCAAGTTTTTAAGGAGGATCCTTTAGTGTAATCAGCTCCGCTTTTAGCAGCTGTTGTAATGCTTGAGACAGAGGCATATTAATATCAGTGTACTTCCTCTCTTTATATTTTATCCTACGTCTATTGCCCCGTTGATGTTGAATGGGTGTAGGATCAGATATTAACACTGCTCCCACGAACTGATGGTGGTTATTTGTATTATGGTGCCTTTGACCATAGACAACATTAGTTTCTTTTCTACCACAAGATGGCTTCCTCTCAGCATTAGAGGATGCCTCCATTGGAATCTTCTAACTCTTGATACCGTTTTCAATTCTCTCCCTAGTCAGGACCATTTTTGTAAAACTGGATGAGGAACTTCCAATCAGCAAATTGAAGAATGGGCTTGTCAGAGTGCCCATGAACATGTCTACCATTTCACGATCATTCATAGGAGGTTGAACCCTGCCAGCTAGATCCCTCCATTTTTGTGCATATTCCTTGAACCCTTCTCTTGAGCCCATGGATATATTTTGCAATTGCACTCTAGTCGGTGCCAGGTCAGCGTTGTATTGGTACTGCTTGTAGAAAGCAGTAGCCAAGTCTTCCCAGGTATGGATGTAAGTTCCTTCTAGTTGATAGAACCAATCCAGTTAAGTGCCAGCCAAACTTTCTTGGAATAAATGGACCCATAACTTCCGGTCAGCAGTGTGAGGCTCAACCTTCCTGACATAGGACCTTAAGTGCAACTTAGGGCAGGAGACGCCGTCATATTTAGCAAACGTGGGGACCTTGAACTTAGGTGGTATGACCACCCCTGGAACCAAGCCTAAATCTTCAAAATCCAGATCGGGCACCCTTTGGATCTCCATGGCATTGAGCCGATCCTCCAATTATTTGTATTTTTCATCAGCGGGAGGATACTGCTCCTCATCATAGTTAGATTCATCCTCTTCAGACGTTGGATTTTTGTCTCCTTCATCTGATTCCTCGTCTTCTTCCTCTTGATTATCCCCTCCCTTTGATGAGGTTGCGAAATCTAGAGCTCAGTTAACTAGTCTTCTTCTTCCCACACTCGAAACACGAACTGGTTTCTTTGCCTTCTTAGCCTTCTTTTTGACGAGCAGAGCTCTCAGGTTTTCTTTCCCCTGGGTCAGAGTCAAGAATATTTGTTGGAACTGAGCTTTTTGAGCCTGAAGGTCTTTGACTGTTTGTTCGAGAGCCATTTCCTTACTTTCTGAAATAAACAGCGAATAAGATGAGGACCCTGCTTTGAAACCTGTTTATGCAATAACACGTATGATATGTGTATGCAATGTTTCCAAGGACTTGCGGGGTATACAAGAAGATGTCAGCAGTTGAAATTTGTAGCTTTGATTGAAGAACTCTGTACCATTAAGTGTCCTTCTATGAGAGTCAAGCTCACCATATCGAGTGGGTCATAGCCCCTGACTCAAGTCGTCGTGTTTTGGTCTTTTGAAGGCGTTGGCTAGAGGAAAATAAATCCCCTTTGCCCCTTGCTAGACGTCTGATTTACCATAACTTGCATCACAAACCCTTGAGATCCTTGAAATGGTTAAGGAAATGTTGTGGCATGATGTTATGATGCGTATGCTATGCGTTAAGTAAAGTGCAGGGTAAGAAACCAATTTATTAGATTTATACAAACAAGGTCCTGCAAGGAACACAATCGAAGCCTTGCAATGAGTTCAAATTGTTAGGCAAAGAAAGAAAACAAGTCACACAAGCAGCCTTGGGTTTAGGCTTTGCATGAGATTTGTAGGTACGTACCCTCTTGAAGGTTAGTTGGCTCAACCTGTCTTAGAAATAGTAACCGGGTTCTAAGGAGTCTCAATATCACTGATCTTCCTTTATCGAGTTATTTCAGCTTAACAATCTTTTCTTGCGGCCGAAACATATCTAAAGTCCAATCTCAATGAGTGTAGCATCGAGTATAAACCAAATACCAGCTTTACACTGAGACCCGCTATCTCACTACTTTCTAATGGCCAAGTTTGTTCAACTAAGGTTCTAAGGTCCATTAGTGCTTCACGACACCACGCGGCGGCCCCGTATTCTCCTCGTTTCAATACAAGGGATACCGGTACCAATCAAATTATCACACCAACACAAACATCGCTTCAACCATATCGCTCTATGCCGTACAGTCTCCATGATCAATTGTTGTTTACCTAAAAGTGTGCCCCAGATCCGGGTGTAAGATCTATAGTAACAACCCAAACAACCCTCCAAGGATAAAGCAGACAAAGCACAACAAAGTAGTTAAATAATGAACTAACTCTAAGGTAATCCCACTTTTTATCATTCCCCAGCAGAGTCGCCAGTTCTCTAACACGGTGGTAGAACCGAATGTTTATATACTGGTTTTTTGTGTTTATTATTTGCAAATATGCGGTAAGCAAGAGTCGCCGCCGTCTTTTCTTTTATCCAACAAAGGAAAGGGTGAAAAGAACAGAAAATACATTTTTGAGATGTTTGAGTAAGGGTGGTAGATTATGGAAAGCGAAGGTGTTAGCACCCTTTCCATCCGTGGTTTTCCACGGGCTCTTAGAGGTTTGCTAATTTTTTAAAATGCTTTTTTGCTTTGTGTGTTTGAAAATGTTTTGAAAAAATGCCTTATTGCGGTGATTTTCTTTGAGTTTAACTCTTGTATCGGTCCTCAAGAGTGTTAACAAAGCAAATGTTTTTAAATTTTTTTTGAAAAGTAGTATTTGTGTGCAAGTGAAAAAAGTATTTTTGAGAAAACTCCTAACAACTATCTACTTTATTACTTGAAAAGGGTCATTCTTTTCCTCCTATCTTTTAGACAGTGATATCCTACTATTAGTGAGTAGGTAGCCCTATCGTTGGATGTTAATGGACAATCAGAGGGACGTTATAGTCACGAAGACAATTTTATGGAGATGCTTTAGCAATTCTATTTTAGGGACTAGATCATTTACCGAGAAGGCAACCATAGGGTCATCTAGGGACTATGATCTTTTGATTTTACGGGTCTTTGCTAAAGCAATCCTACCTCATGATTGTTTTTTAAAGGCAACCAAAGTGGGCGTACCTTAGAGGTGCTTGTGGGTAATTATGTTATGTTTCAGTTATTTATCTTTAAACATTTAGGTGCTCTACCATTTGTTTTCAGATCTTGTCATGCAATCCTAGTTAGTATAAATCTAAGCAGTTAATATATGTACAGGAATTTAAAATGTAGGAATTGTAAATCCTACACTATTACAAGGCTTCGGGACAGTTACATAAAAAATGCAAGAAACCAGAAATGCGAAATTTTAAATCTAAAGCTATTACAATTGTGAGCAGTTACAATAAAATAAGATGCACGCGAATTGAAAATAACGTCTAAAAATCCTAAGAATAAAATCTTTTTGTTGTTTTATTTTATTTTGGGAAAATAATCTAAATCTTTTTAATTTTAGTTTTTTTGAGAAAATGTTAAGATAATTAAATGATTAATTAACAATATTAGTTTAATAGAAAAAACTATCTTAATGTTTTTGTGGTTTTTTGATTGATTTTATGTTGATTAAAAAAAGAAGTAAAATAGTCAAAATAAAGCAGAAATCGAAAGATCTGGAAGTAAGTCGAAGAGGGAGTAGTTCTGGGGGGCTGGATCGAAAGAGACTTGGGTTGTCTTTCGATCCAGCGAAGAGGCTTGATCGAAGATGCATGTGGGAGGTACACTTTGGAGTGTTCGATCTGGATATATTATCCTTCGATTTGGGACCCTTGAATCTAGTTCAAAGCTGAGCTGCTTTGAAGCTCTGAACAAGGTCTTGAGAAGATGTTTCCTGCAAAACGAAACATACGTTAGAGACCCTGGGGGGACTTTACCCCCCTGATTCAAATCTTTCCTGATTCCACTCCTTCCTTTAGTTTGAATCTGCTGAGTCTGGGCCTGGGTTCGTTTTGTCCTGTGATTCAAAGGAACAACTTAGATCATGCCCCAACAATGGCACGACCCCATCTCTGTGCTTTAGCTTACATGCAACACAATCAGTAATAACAATATATATATATATATATATATATATATATATATATATATATATATATATATATATATATATATATATATATATATATATATATATATATATATATATATATATATGCAACGTGTAGTTAACTGTTATGAAGATGCAATTTTGGTTTTGCAAACCCTTACCAATCGAAGATGATGACCCGTGGCTCCGGGTGTGGAGATGTTTGCCTAGGAGTTGGGGTGGACTCCTGGAAGAGGGAACCTGCAAAGGGTGCTTCGACTGGGAGGCTTCTTGGGATTTTTGAGCAACGCGTGTGTGTTGTCTCTTCGATTGCAGTATGTATGTGTTTGTGTATAGTATCCCCTTATGTCCTCTCTTTCATTCCTTTTTTTTCTCTTTCGTTTGCCCCTTTGATACTATGTCCTTTCCTTGTATTTATAGTAGAGTGATGGTCCAGTAACGACAAGAGATAGCAAATTAACCATGCTTTTAAGACCATGATACAAAAATTAAACATATTAAAAGCATTCCTTTTTTGAAACATTCATGTATCTTTGGAAATCTTGGATGAACCTGGACACTTGACCCCTTCAAATACCCTCCAGCATTTATCTTCGATTGGCCTATGAGTTTCCTCCTTCGAATGGGCTTCTCATACACCCTTCGAATGAGTCATTGAACGCTTCTTCGAATGGCCTATGAGTTTCCTCCTTCGAATGTCCTTCTTATGAATGCTTCGAATGAGTCATTGAACGCTTCTTCGAATGGCTTATGAGTTGCCTCCTTCGAATGGTATTCTTATGCATGCTTCGAATAGACTTCTTATGCATGCTTCGAATGGACTTCCTATGCATGCTTCAAATGGACTTCTGAAGGCTTCTTCGAATGAACCTCTTATGCATGCTTCGAATGGGCTCTTTGCAAGCTTCTTCGAATGGACTCTTCTGAGGCTAATCGAAGGGCCTTTGCTCTGACGTTTCAATCGAAGGAAGCATCTGATGCTCCAATCAAAGGAAGCTCTGATGCTCCAAATCGAAGGAAGCTCTGATGTTCCAATCGAAGAAAGCTCTGATGCTCCAAATCGAAGGAAGCTTTAATGCTCCAAATCGAAGGAAGCTTTAGGAACTCTAATCGAAGGATCCTGTTGCCATGCCAATCGAAAGGCTTTGCTGAAATGCCAATCGAAGGGAATTTTGGAGATGCCAAATGAAAAACATTCATAATGCCAATCGACGGCCTTGACACAATGCCAATCGAAAGGCTTGTCATGGGGCCAATCTAAAGGTACTTAAACACCACTCAAAAATTTCTTTTTTTTTTCAGGAAAGGGTTTATAACCACCCATGTAAGAGAAGATCTTGTAAAAAATGAGAGGGCAAATTTTGGGGTACAACAGGGAGGACCCAATATCTACTAACACATGTGCCAGAGTAGTGCCTTTGCACTCAATTGAGATGTGCAGAGCTTTGTTGTGATTCTTCCCCGCCGAAGTTAAATCTGCATCAGAAAAATCCCAGGCCATTATCAGCAGTTAGGCTTGCAACACAATTCTCAAATTGATCAGTAGTGGTCTCTTGTGGTACATAGGAATACTTTAGAAATTTCAAAAAAGCTTGGGCATGTGCTTCGGAGAATAATAACAAGGACAACATGGATATCTTGGAGGGTGTCTGCCCCAGTTGTTCAACTATTTTGTAGTCACTTTTTCAGATGATCTTCAGAATTTCTTCCATCTCTTGTCTTGAAGGGTCTTCAAATGTAACATCTTTGGATGGCTCCTCCATCCGGGCAGGCTCAAATACTTTTTCTTTACCTTGGGCATCAAGAGTTGGCCCAACAGCAGGAATACAAACAAGTGTTATAGTAGTTGTTGGGGAGAGATCTTTGGAGAGAAGATCCTTCCTGTCCTAGTGACCTTACTAGTTCCAACAATGTTTTTAATTTCAGAATCTTCATTTTCAGTAATCCATGGCTCTTGCTTGACACCATGATAATAAACTTCTGCCCCATAGTTCCAGGGCATAGCTTTGTCAGAGGAATAGGGGACTGGCCCCTGTGTAGTGATGATCAAGGGAGCCATTTTTGGCTTAGTAGGTATCCTTATAGGGCCTCTAGAGGTGATCCTAATAGGAGTATTGGAAATGGTGAGTATGGAAATATCTTCAAGTCTCAACTCTTGGGATACATCTTTATGCAAGTTCTTCATGGATAGAGTTTTCTCGAACATAATTTCATGGCTATCAATCAGGCGTTGGAAACCTTTCTTCAGCCACATACAAACATTAGTTTGGGAAGCACAATGGTAATAATTCTTAAGGAAGCCCCAGAATAAACCGACTCTTAACAGATTCTTCTTAACAGTCATCAAGGGAGTAGTCAAATCACTGATGGTGGAGACAAAGGAGACATCGTCAATAGCATTGATACCCTTACCATGATTGGGCATGGGAGCGGTAATCACATTTGGGGTATATGGAGGGTCAAACTCAATCAGTTTGTTGTCAATCAAATTTGTATTTTTCTTTTTAGGGCCCAACAATCATTGGTGTCGTGCCCAAGACTATTGGAATAGTATGCACACCTTGCATTTGGGTTATACTTCGGAGATGATGTGTTGGGATTTTGAGGAGGATCCCAGTGTTACCAAATCTGCCTTCAACAGATGTTGTAAAGCTTGAGACAATGACATATTAATCCAGGTGAATTGTCTCCTCGGAGCGTCTGACCTTTGCTGATTGTTTTGTCGTTGTGGTCGTTGAACTAGGGTTGGGTTAGAAATCAATACTGCACTTACTGACTTTTGACGATCATTCTTGGTACAGCTCCTTTGTCCATAAACAACATTAGTTTCCTTCTTACCAACAAATGGTTTCTTTGCAGCATTAGAGGTTGAGGCCATTGGGATCTTTCCACTTTTGATTCCACTTTCGACTCACTCGCTAGGTAAAATCAACTCAGTAAACCCTGACGAAGAACTCCCAATCAAAAAATTAAAGAATATACCAGTCAAGGTTCCCATGAACATGTCCACCAATTCTCTGTCAATCAAAGGGGGTTGCACCCTTCCAGCCAAATCCCTCCATTTTTAAGCATACTCCTTAAAGCCTTTGCTTGAGCCCATAGTCATATTCTGTAATTGCATGCGAGTTGGTGCAAGATCAGCGTTGTATTGCTATTTGTGATCGGTGGAAATAAAACTGACTGTTTAAAGCTGGTTTCGCGAAATGTCGCGGAAGCAAGAGTCGCCACCGTCTTTTATTTTCTCCAACATGGACAGGACAAAAGCACAGCAAAATTCCTTATGAGATAGTTTCTCGGTTCGGGAGGTAGATTTATAGAAAGGGAAGGTGTTAGCACCCTTTCTATCCATGGTTATCCATGGGCTCTTAGATACTTGCTCTTTGTGTTTTCAAAATGTTCGCTTTTCAAAATGTGAGTGGGTTTGAAAAAGTTTCGTCAAAGTTTTCTGAATAACTCTTGTATCAGTCCTCAAGAATGTTTGAAAAATTGTTTTGAAAGCTTTTTGAAAAGTGTCGGTGTGAAAATAGTTTTGATTTGTTTTTTAGAGAAAGTATCTATGAGTCATCTACCTACCCTAAGGAATTAGGCTGTGTAAATGTCCTTAAGGTAGTGCCATCCCACCATTGAGAGGTAGGTAGCACCACCGTTGGAGGTGTTCGGGTCAATTCGTTTGTTAGGGACAGTGTGGTCACCAGAGCAACAGCAGGACACCTTAGAAGCTACCCTTATGCCATTGATCCTTTTTAATTCGAGGCAACTTTTCCGAGGCAACTTGTTTTGAGGCATATGGATCAACGGACATAAGGACTCACTAAGACGTCCTATACTCGACGACCACGTTTCGAAGGCAAGGCAACAGTGAGGCGTACCCTAAGAGTGGTGTGTGAATTTGTGTGTTATTTTCATGTTATGTTTTATCTTGTACATGCATCATGGTGATCTACGCTTGTTTTTAATTTAGGCCATACATTCTTTCATGCAAAGTTTAGCAGTTTAAAAGTGCGGAAAGTAAAATCCTACGCTATTACAAGGCGCGGGTCTATACATCGCCAAATTAACAAAGACCCATTTTTAATAAAAAAATGCGGAAAGTAAAAACCTAGTTACTATTACATGGCTTGAACAGTTACATAATATTCACAAAGGAAAATGAAATATCGTGCGAAATAGAAATTGAAATTGAACGTTCGAGGGCGTTGGACCGTTTTGAAATTAAATTGAATTAAAAGGTTAATTAATTATTTAATAAAAGAAAAGAAGTGTTTTTTATGGTTTTTGGTATTTATGAGATAAAGAAATTAAAATTGAAGAGAAACCCTAATTCTAAGTTGTTTTTAATTATTAATGAAAAAATATTAAAGTTTAACCTAATTTACTAAATATTTAATGTACATGTTTATTTACAAAATATTTAATAATTAATAATGATAATAATGATGAGAAAATTATTTATTAAAAAAAATGATGAAAAGTTAAAAACCCTAATTTCTACATATTTTAATTTGTTAAGAAAAAGTTAAAGTTTTAAAAACCTAAACTAAACTAAGTTAATTGTTTGACATTTATTTACAAAAATATTTAATAAATAAATTAATTGACATATTTTAGTTTCTGATATTTTTATTATGAAAATTAATTTTATGGTGAAAAGAAATAATTAAAACATTAAAAGAATTAGAAAAGAAAATCAAATAAAAATTAAAAATGTGCAAACCATTGGGGGTATTCAGACCCAAAGGGAGGTGAGTTGGAGCATTTTTGGCCCATTGAACAAGAAGCCTGTTTGACTTTTTAGCGCGTGTGTATGAGCATTGACTGAGGTACATGGTGGAATTCACGTTATGGCCATTGGATTGATCATCAGGGACACTTGGCAAGCCTTAGCATATGCGCGTATGGTGAACCACTGGATAGAAACTGCATGGGAACATGTTATAACAAAAATGATGAATAATATGGGGGGACCTGGGAATCGAACCCAGGTCCCAGTACCTGCAAGCCACCTCAGCAACCATCCAGGCTAGCGCGTTTCTTTGTTAACATAGTGGAACATGAATAATATAAAAGAAAACAAAAATTAGTGATATACAACAAGAAAAAACGCGCCATTATTCAAACGATCCAGTCACCATAAGCCACGTCCATCTTCTTCCTCATCTTTCCTGTAATTATGAAACAAATAGCGGGGGTTTTAAACCCCCACTAAACAAGACCTGTAAAAATAGCGAATAGCCCATGCTGTAATATAATAAGGGCGCGAGGTGTTGGTTGGTCTTGTCTTGAGGTCACGAATCCAATGGCATAGGTTTGGTGGTTCAATTTTTCCATATGTGTAAACCCCTAATTCAAAGCTTCTGAAACCCTAGAAAACGTTAATGGCAAATTTCGATACAGGCATTGTTAGGACAATTAAATGGTACCATTAGCTTCAGAGCATCAATATTAGCAAGAATCAATAATTAAAACTCATGAATAATGCATGTAAATTGAAACACGATTATGGAAAAGTTTGTGAAAAGTGTGACTTTGTTTTACCAATTCCTGAGGTCTGGAGACCGGTTCTTGATTGCAACACGTTCCTGGATGCTTTGGCAATGTATTGGAATGCTTTTGGAGCTTTGAATTGTCCTCTAACTAGGATTTCAGATTTCAACTTTTGGCCAAAAATTTGCAATTTGGTTCTGAGTTCTTAGCAGCCTTTTCGTGTCCAATGGAATAGGGTTTAGTTGTGTATATGTATTTGAACGAAATTAGGTCAAAACCAAGTCCAAAGATCCATTCATTCATGTTTTGAATATTTGATTTTCTCCATATCTTTTCCAATCTTTTTTATGCCAATCCTTGCCAATTGTGGAAGATATTGCCTTGTTAATTGATGCACGAAATATTTAGCTCATAATGAGTGAATTTGCTGCACAAAAAGATTTGATAAGTGTTATTTGATATTTTTTCATATTTAAATCTAATTAAATGAATTATTATGAATAAAAATTCAATTAATTAATTAAAAATAAGAAAATAAATCCCTTTAAGGTCAATGGGTCGTGCATATGCTTTGGGTAATGATTCATGGAAGAATTTGTGGCCCATTAGCAATTTTGAAGCTTTTGAAGCAAAGTTGACTTTTCAAAATTCCCAAAAATTTCCCAACTTCTACAAGGCATATCTTGCTCAATTTTGAAGCTATGATCATGTTCTTGGACATTTTGGAAAGGTCTTGAAGTCCTCTAACCAATGCCTTTGGTCCCATGTCATTTTGATTTACCAATCTCAAGTTATGGTCTTTGACTTAAAGTGCCTTTTTGTTGACTTTTGAAAATGACCTATAATGTTGAAATTGATAACTTTTTGTGAGAGAATTTCTTGGACTTGAAGTGTGAATATGAGTTGTAGGAAATGTCATTCTCTTCAAAATGAGCTTTGGATGGAATTTTTCTGATAAACTATGAAGAAGTTATGCCCTTGTCAATTTGCAGTTGACTTTTCAACTGTCCAAAAATAGAAACTTTTGCATCTTTAGACTTTTTGAGCCATGCTTTGAGAATCATGATCAAGAATTGATCAAATGATGTTTGTGGCTTAAAAATAAGATGTTGACCAAAAATTTTGACTTTTGACTGTCAAATGACCATTTTGCCCCTACAGTTGACTGTGAAGCATTTAGGGTTTTTGACTGTGCAATTTGATACTGTGAGTCTTGAAGCTTGGCATATGAATGCTTGACAATGTATATGGGCATGTGGGACTTGATTGGACCCTTGGAAACCTCAATTTCTTTGCCAGAACCAAAACCCTAGTTTTGATTGTGCTAGGAGGCAATTGGACTATGCAACCCTTGAGTGATTTTGAATCATCTGGAGATTGATCTTTGGCAAATCTTGAAGAATAAGGGAGGGCAAATTTTGGGGTACAACAGTTGCCCCTGTTCAATCTTCTTAGACCTGAGGATGTAGATTGGCTGTCATGCCTTTCGTGATCCGAAGGTGGAAGATGATTGAACACTAGAGTGCCCAGAAATTTGCACTCGCATAGTAGAGTATCAGCAACGTGATGGCGGGAATGGGCTTACAGATGCCATTTGGAGAGATGATGGATAAGAGGATGGGCTTATAGATGCCATCTGGAGGTGTGACTGAACTTTGTCGGGAATGGGCTTGTAGATGCCATTTGGAAACTGTCGGTATATGGATAGGCTTATAGATGCCATCTGGGTGTCGATCGCGTAAGAGTTTCCTTAGCGAGAACTTGCGTACCTGAAAAAGAGAGATAATTACCTGGCCTGTTACAGGAGTTGATCTTCAAATTCTTTGTGTAGATGTGCCCTGGCTGGATACAGGAATCGAATCTTTAAACTCTTCAGACGTGCCCTGGAAAGATACAGGAATCGAGTCCGGAGAATACAGTCGTCAACAGATACACCCTGGCAAGATACAGGAATCGGATCTTCAAACTCTTCAGACGTGCCCTGGCAAGATACAGGAATCGAGTCTGGTAATGTTAGTCGTCAACAGATACACCCTGGCAAGATACAGGAATCGGATCCTCAAACTCTTCAGACGTGCCCTGGCAAGATACAGGAATCGAGTCTGGTAATGTTAGTCGTCAACAGATACACCCTGGCAAGATACAGGAATCGGATCTGGAGTTGCGACCGTTGATAGGTAATTTTTGTAAGTTGCGAGAGGGAACCTGTGTAGGGTTGCCTGGTGATGAGCTCGTGTGAAACTGCATCTTAAATGGAGAAGGAACATGTGTAGGGTTAACTTTGATGATGAGCCCGTGTAAAACTGCATCCTGGAAGGAGTAAAACCTGGGTAGGGTTTCTGATGACGAGTCCGTGTAAAACTGCGTCTTTAGGGAGAGAGAACCTGTGTAGGGTTCCTTTGACGACGAGCCCGTGTAAAACTACGTCTGGAGAGAGAGAACCTGTGTAGGGTTTCTTCGGGATAAGTTCGTGTAAAACTTCTGGAGGAACCGGGGTAAGGTTACTTCGGGATAAGTCCATGTAAGACTTCTGGAGGAACCGGGGTAAGGTCACTGCAGGATAAGTTCGTGTAAAACTTCTGGATGAACCGGGGTAAGGTCACCTTGAGATAAGTCCGTGTAAGACTTCTGGAGGAACCGGGGTAAGGTTACTGCAGGGTAAGTTCGTGTAAAACTTCTTGAGGAACCGGGGTAAGGTTACCTTGGCATAAATCCGTGTAAGACTTCTTGATGAACCGGGGTAAGGTCATTTTGAGATAAGTCTGTGTAAGACTTCTTCTGAAACAAAAGGAACCGGTGTAGGGTTACTTTGGTGATAAGTCCGCGTAAGACTTCTTCTGAAAATTGAGAAGGAACCGGTGTAGGGTTGCCTGATGATGAGTTCGTGTAAAACTACTTCTGAGGTTGAGAAGGAACCTGTGTAGGGTTCCCTGTTGATGAGCCCGTGTAGGGTTGCCCGAGGATGATCAAGTAGATAAATGTCCTATTTGGTTTCGGATATTAACCCACGATCAGTCGTCTACAGAATTTTCCTGGCTTGTTACCGGTGTTAATCTGGAACTGTAAAGGTAGATGGTAATCATCTTTTGACTGCCTTTTTTCCTGAAAAGGCAAAGCATTAGTTGTATGTAATTTCATGATGCATGAACTGCATGAGTTTAAGATGTTCTCAAAAATAAACGAGATTTGTGTTGTATGATGCGTATGCATGCTATAATGTATGAAGATATGATGTGTTTATGAATGGTATTTTTGTCTAGGAAAATAAATCCTTGACGGGTGCCGGGAAGTTAACTCTTGGGCTGATGTTGAAGAATAGTGCTTCTTGTTTCCGCTGGGGATGATGGTTGCAAGAATAAACCGGTAGGAGAAGATAACTCCGTTGGGGAATAAACTTGGCGAATAGATTGCTCTGCGGGGAGTGAACTTTGTGGGGCAAGAGAGATACTTTGCTCGAGATGTTGATGACTCCGCTGAGGATACCATTGATGTGTTATGTTGAAGGAATTGATGAACTCCGCTGGGGGATAGGAAGACTTCGTCGGGGACGATCTTTCCATGGTTATTGGCTGAGGATAACCCAGTTATATCCTGGTGGGGAAATAACCTTTATATAAAGCCGGGAGAGCGTTCGTATTATGCGGGTGACAAGCTTCCAGAATCTACTGGGGATAAGCTTCAAGACCTGCTGGGGAGTTTGATTCAACTCTCCTGGGGAAATCTTCGGACTGGACTCTCCTGGGGAAATTTTTGAACTGTACTGGGGAAGTGGCTCCGCTGGAGCGTTTTGGTAAACCGCCGGGGAACAATCTTAGATCAAGATTGGCGGGGATGCTTGTTAAGAACGTTTGTATACTCCGTTGAGGCATGTTGAGATCTGCTGGGGATACCCAATTTCCTTAAAGCTGACAGTATATTAACTCTGACTTGCCGGAGATATTGTGCCTTGTTCAGGGCTAAGGAGACCAACTGCTTGGGGAGAATCGTTGAATCTTGGCTCACTCTCTGGGGAATTAAGATATCTTGGTTACATTCTTCAGCCGAACTTACCTTGGTACCTTGGTGGACAGAGCAATTAGATTTCCTAGACAACTCGTATTGCCCCAGTTTCTGCTGGAGAATAGGTACCTATTGAGGTCTTGATAACTGTTGACTGGCAAATCTTCCTTCTGGTAAGATGACAGGACATAGTCGTACGCTTTGATCCCTAATTTTTGCCTGGACCGACCTTTCGGGTTTTCAGTCCACCGGGATACCCATTTTTGCCCAAGCCGCCTTTTCAGGTTTTCGAATTGCCGGGTGTACAGATTTTTTCATTTTCATCCCTTATTTTTGCCCGAACCCTTTTGGTTCGCCGGGAAGCCCTTATTTTTGCCTAGGTGTGTCAACCTAGCGGGTCTTTGATTATGCGTAGTATTTTTTCGACTATGTCCATGCTCTCAGAATGTAGGGAGTTGTCACTGTCAATAGTGTTGCCATGTTACCAGAAGATCTTCGTTTGATCGTCCAACGCTCCAAGTGATCCAGATGGAGATTTGCCCCAGGCTGGTTGGCCTTTTGAGAGATTCTCCGAATCTTGACTTAACTGCCCCAGATGATGGACAATGATCATGCCATGCCCCTTGATTGGAAGTGCTTTTGTTCACTAGATATTCTTCGTGCAAATTTCTCTACTGTTCGAACAAATAGTCATACACAAACAGTATTATATCAAGAATGCAAAGCTTATGTCTGTCTTGAAGTTTTTGAAAATGCATCTGTTAGTAAAACAAGCACATTTTGTAAAATGTGATGTCAACTCGTTATTTTACCGCAAGCCTTAAGGAGTCAGGATACCTTTCGTAACAGTATGCTTTCGAACTAACCCATGCTTCAGCTAGGACTTTTTAGGGTTGTAATGTGGCCTGGTTCACGGTTTAAGAAACAAAGGATAAAGGCTCAAACTTTATTTGTACCCACCCGTTCTTCGTGATGTTCTTCAATCCTAAACTCAGCTAATCATGCGTTAGACCTTGTTGAGTCTTTGCTTTGATATTCCAGTGATGGTTCGGATGTTGACAATTTATTTTGAATAGGCAGTCATTTTTTGTCGAGGGTTTGTAAGACCTCTTCCTTCTTTTTTTTTGATTTTGTTATCCCTGTTTTTTGCCTGAACTGTTTCTTTTTGTATTTACAGTCAGCGGGATGCCCCAGTTTTTTATAAGTCTCCTTCATAGGTTTTGACTTATTGGGCTTTAGTTTTTTTTTTGGTAATGACTGCCTGTCTTTATGATTATTCAGAACCATCACTGTCTTTTGCTTTGTAAGGACTTCTTTGGTGCTATTCGTTGTGCACTTGGATCAACTGAGAGAACTACCCTGCCCCAGGTTATGATTAAGGGTTTTAATTTTCGAAAAGAAAAACTCATACTTCTTTGGCTCAGAGGGGTTGACGAGGGATTATCTTCCTTATAACTCCAGTGTTTAGGAACTGAAACAATGCCTGTACCTCATCAGCGGGGTCTGTTCAAAAGCATACTGTAAATGTCGTGGTATCGTTTTCGTCATCCTCCCTCAAGAGGCTTAGAATTATTAATTGAGAGTTGATCATCACAGAAAAATGAAAGCAATTTTAAGCATAGTAAACATAATTACTTCAAAACAGACATGTGCAATGCATTAATGAAATAACCAAGTTTGATATGAAATAGAATGTTTGAACAATCAAAGAAAATTACAACTTGAACATTCGAATGAACAAAAAAATTTCCAATTCTAGCCATGCTTTGGCAAGGGAGCGGTGATCACATTGGGAGTCTCAGCAGGCTCGAATTCGATCTCTTTAGCATCGATCATATTTTGGATCTTGTATTTCAGCGCCCAACAATCCTCAGTATCGTGCCCCGGGCTATCAGAATGATAAGCACACCTCGCTTCCGGGTTGTAGTTTGGAGAAGAGGTCTTGGGGTTTGCAGGAGGGTTTATCACCGCGATCAGATTCATCTTTAACATGTGCTGTAGTGCTTGTGACAATGGCATGTTGATATTGGTGAACTGTCTTTTAGGCTCATCTGGCCTTCGCTGATTTCCCTTTTGTGGTTGTCGGCGTGGTGCAGAACCAGAGATCATGACTGCCCCTGCATGTTGGTCACGACGACTCTTTTGACTGTATGCAGCATTAGACTCTTTCTTCCCCGTGTAAAGCTTTTTATGAGTATCAGGAGGTGTGGCCTCTTGAATCTTCCCACTTTTGATGCCCGCTTCAATTCTTTCCCCAGTCAAGATCAAATCGGTAAACCCAGCAGAAGAATTCCCAATCAGGTGGTTAAAGAAAGGTCCAGACAAGGTCCCCAAGAACATATCGACAAGTTCCCGATCAGTCAGAGGTGGTTGTACCCTTCCAGCAAGGTCTCTCCACTTTTGCGCATATTCTTTAAAACCTTCGCCTGCACCCATAGACATTCCCTGAAGCTGAGTGCGCGTGGGAGCAAGATCGGCATTGTACTGGTACTGCTTGTAGAATGCAGTGGCCAAGTCCTCCCAGCTGCGGATGTTGGCTCCATTCAGTTGATAGAACCAGTCGAGTTGAGTTCTTGACAGACTATCCTGAAAGAAGTGAATCCACAAATTCTTGTCAGCCGTGTAGGGCTGGATCCTCCTTATGTAAGACCTGAGATGCAGCTTAGGACAGGATGCTCCGTCGTACTTTGCAAAGGCAGGTGCCTTGAATTTGTGCGGGATCACTACCCCAGAAGACAGACCTAGATCTTCGAAGTCCAGGCCGGGCACTTTTTGTATCTCCATGGCACTTAGCCGGTCTTCCAACTGTTTATACCTGTCCTCAGCTGGAGGGTACTGCTCATCATTGTAATCGGTCTCGTTGTCGGAGACCACTGGACTAGGAACCTCCCTTTCTTGGGGACTGTCTTTCCCAACAGATGGGGTAGTCATCTCAGCTTCATTTTGTTTGCCCCTCCTGCAGATTTGCGTCTAGGGTTGAACAGCACCGTCCTCTTCTTCTTCTTCTTCAGGAGCAGGGTTTTCAGATCTTGTTTCCCCTGGGCTAGACTCGTGATCAACTCTTGGAACTGGGCGTTCTGAGCCTCGAGGGCCTTGATGGATTGCTCAGTAGATGACTCAGGATTCATGACGCTGAAATAAACAGCGAAGAAGGTAAGAAACCTGTAAAAGGGATACCTGTAATGCAATGATATGTATGTATGCATGCAATGTTTTCAAGGATCTCGCGGGGTAAACAAGAAAATTTGTTAGAATTTGCATTTTGTAGCTTGATTGAAGGCACTGCATATTGTTGAGAGTCCTTCTTCAAGGGTCAAGGCTCACCATATCTAGTGGGTCATAGCCCCTGACTTAAGTCATCATGTCTGGTTTTGATTTCCAAATAACCTTGGTTAGGGGAAACTTCTTCAAGAGTCAAAGCTCACCATGTCAAGTGGGTCATAGCCTCTGACTCAGATCATCAACCTGGCTAGAGGAAAATAAATCCCCTTTGCCCCTTGCTAGACATCTGATTCATCATGACCTGCACCACAGACCCTTGAGATCCTTGAAATGGATTAGTCCTTATGCAGGATGTATGCAATGGTATGATGTTATGCTATGCATGAAGTGATGTAGGTAAACCCTATTATGAGTCCAGATTAAGGACTATAAACAAAACCTGCAAGAAACCCAAGTGTCAGATAACAAGTATGCAAGTAGTCAAGTTTGAAAGCACACAAGTCACACAAGAGAAGCCCTTAGAGTTTAGGCCAGCATGGGGTCTAGGTATTACCCTCTTTCAGTTTGTTGGTTAAGACCTGTCCTATTAGAAGTAACCGGGTTCTAGAGGATCCCAATATCACTGACTACCCTCAATCGGTCATAACTCCAGCATCGCAATCTTTTCTTGCGGCCAGAACCATCACGAGAGTTTAGCCTCAATGGGCGTAGCATACTGCTGCTGTTCTATTGGCCAAGTTGGGTCATTTAAGGTTCTAAGGTCGGTTGGTGCTTAATGACTCCTCAGAAGACCCATATTCTCCTCGTTGCGACACAAGGGATATCGATACAGACCAAGGTGCCACACCAACGTAGCCACTGCTTCACCTATGTCGGTCTACGCCGGACAGGTCCCTCGCAGCTTATGCTACCTAACAGGGTATCCCCATATCTGGGTTAGGATCTATGTAACTCCGATGCAGCCCACAATATAAAGCAAACAAGCACAACAATTGAAAACACAAGTGATCTTAGTCCTAAGGTACACCTCACTTTACAATATTCCCCAGCAGAGTCGCCAGTTCTGTGATCGGTGGAAATAGAACTGACTGTTTAAAGCTGGTTTCATGAAATGTCGCGGAAGCAAGAGTCGCCACCGTCTTTTATTTTCTCCAACATGGACAGGACAAAAGCACATCAAAATTCCTTATGAGATAGTTTCTCGGTTCGGGAGGTAGATTTATAGAAAGGGAAGGTGTTAGCACCCTTTCTATCCATGGTTATCCATGGGCTCTTAGATACTTGCTCTTTGTGTTTTCAAAATGTTTGCTTTTCAAAATGTGAGTGGGTTTGAAAAAGTTTCGTCAAAGTTTTCTGAATAACTCTTGTATCAGTCCTCAAGAGTGTTTGAAAAATTGTTTTGAAAGCTTTTTGAAAAGTGTCGGTGTGAAAAGAGTTTTGATTTGTTTTTTAGAGCAAGTATCTATGAGTCATCTACCTACCCTAAGGAATTAGGCTGTGTAAATGTCCTTAAGGTAGTGCCATCCCACCATTGAGAGGTAGGTAGCACCACCGTTGGAGGTGTTCGGGTCAATTCGTTTGTTAGGGACAGTGTGGTCACCAGAGCAACAGCAGGACACCTTAGAAGCTACCCTTATGCCATTGATCCTTTTTAATTCGAGGCAACTTTTCCGAGGCAACTTGTTTTGAGGCATATGGATCAACGAACATAAGGACTCACTAAGACGTCCTATACTCGACGACCACGTTTCGAAGGCAAGGCAACAGTGAGGCGTACCCTAAGAGTGGTGTGTGAATTTGTGTGTTATTTTCATGTTATGTTTTATCTTGTACATGCATCATGGTGATCTACGCTTGTTTTTAATTTAGGCCATACATTCTTTCATGCAAATTTTAGCAGTTTAAAAGTGCGGAAATTTAAATGCGGAAAGTAAAATCCTACGCTATTACAAGGCGCGGGTCTATACATCGCCAAATTAACAAAGACCCGTTTTTAATAAAAAAATGCGGAAAGTAAAAACCTAGTTACTATTACATGGCTTGAACAGTTACATAATATTCACAAAGGAAAATAAAATATCGTGCGAAATAGAAATTGAAATTGAACGTTCGAGGGCGTTGGACCCTTTTGAAATTAAATTGAATTAAAAGGTTAATTAATTATTTAATAAAAGAAAAGAAGTGTTTTTTATGGTTTTTGGTATTTATGAGATAAAGAAATTAAAATTGAAGAGAAACCCTAATTCTAAGTTGTTTTTAATTATTAATGAAAAAATATTAAAGTTTAACCTAATTTACTAAATATTTAATGTACATGTTTATTTACAAAATATTTAATAATTAATAATGATAATAATGATGAGAAAATTATTTATTAAAAAAATGATGAAAAGTTAAAAACCCTAATTTCTACATATTTTAATTTGTTAAGAAAAAGTTAAAGTTTTAAAAACCTAAATTAAACTAAGTTAATTGTTTGACATTTATTTACAAAAATATTTAATAAATAGATTAATTGACATATTTTAGTTTCTGATATTTTTATTATGAAAATTAATTTTATGGTGAAAAGAAGTAATTAAAACATTAAAAGAATTAGAAAAGAAAATCAAATAAAAATTAAAAATGTGCAAACCATGGGGGGTATTCAGACCCAAAGGGAGGTGAATTGGAGCATTTTTGGCCCATTGAACAAGAAGCCTGTTTGACTTTTCAGCGCGTGTGTATGAGCATTGACTGAGGTACATGGTGGAATTCACGTTATGGCCATTGGATTGATCATCAGGGACACTTGGCAAGCCTTAGCATATGCGCGTATGGTGAACCATTGGATAGAAACTGCATGGGAACATGTTATAACAAAAATGATGAATAATATGGGGGGACCTGGGAATCGAACCCAGGTCCCAGTACCTGCAAGCCACCTCAGCAACCATCCAGGCTAGCGCGTTTCTTTGTTAACATAGTGGAACATGAATAATATAAAAGAAAACAAAAATTAGTGATATACAACAAGAAAAAACGCGCCATTATTCAAACGATCCAGTCACCATAAGCCACGTCCATCTTCTTCCTCATCTTTCCTGTAATTATGAAACAAATAACGGGGGTTTTAAACCCCCACTAAACAAGACCTGTAAAAATAGCGAATAGCCCATGCTGTAATATAAAAAGGGCGCGAGGTGTTGGTTGGTCTTGTCTTGAGGTCACGAATCCAATGGCATAGGTTTGGTGGTTCAATTTTGCCATATGTGTAAACCCCTAATTCAAAGCTTCTGAAACCCTAGAAAACGTTAATGGCAAATCTCGATACAGGCATTGTTAGGACAATTAAATGGTACCATTAGCTTCAGAGCATCAATATTAGCAAGAATCAATAATTAAAACTCATGAATAATGCATGTAAATTGAAACACGATTATGGAAAAGTTTGTGAAAAGTGTGACTTTGTTTTACCTATTCTTGAGGTCTGGAGACTGGTTCTTGATTGCAACACGTTCCTGGATGCTTTGGCAATGTGTTGGAATGCTTTTGGAGCTTTGAACTGTCCTCTAACTAGGATTTCAGATTTCAACTTTTGGCCAAAAATTTGCAATTTGGTTCTGAGTTCTTAGCAGCCTTTTCGTGTCCAATGGAATAGGGTTTAGTTGTGTATATGTATTTGAACGAAATTAGGTCAAAACCAAGTCCAAAGATCCATGCATTCATGTTTTGAATATTTGATTTTCTCCATATCTTTTCCAATCTTTTTTTATGCCAATCCTTGCCAATTGTGGAAGATATTGCCTTGTTAATTGATGCACGAAATATTTAGCTCATAATGAGTGAATTTTCTGCACAAAAAGATTTGATAAGTGTTATTTGATATTTTTTCATATTTAAATCTAATTAAATGAATTATTATGAATAAAAATTCAATTAATTAATTAAAAGTAAGAAAATAAATCCCTTTAAGGTCAATGGGTCGTGCATATGCTTTGGGTAATGATTCATGGAAGAATTTGTGGCCCATTAGCAATTTTGAAGCTTTTGAAGCAAAGTTGACTTTTCAAAATTCCCAAAATTTCCCAACTTCTACAAGGCATATCTTGCTCAATTTTGAAGCTATGATCATGTTCTTGGACATTTTGGAAAGGTCTTGAAGTCCTCTAACCAATGCCTTTGGTCCCATGTCATTTTTATTTACCAATCTCAAGTTATGGTCTTTGACTTAAAGTGCCTTTTTGTTGACTTTTAAAAATGACCTATAATGTTGAAATTGATAACTTTTTGTGAGAGCATTTCTTGGACTTGAAGTGTGAAGATGAGTTGTAGGAAATGTCATTCTATTCAAAATGAGCTTTGGATGGAATTTTTATGATAAACCATGAAGAAGTTATGCCCTGGTCAATTTGCAGTTGACTTTTCAGTTGTCCAAAAATAGAAACTTTTGCATCTTTAGACTTTTTGAGCCATGCTTTGAGAATCATGATCAAGAATTGATCAAATGATGTTTGTGGCTTAAAAATAAGATGTTGACCAAAAATTTTGACTTTTGACTGTCAAATGACCATTTTGCCCCTGCAGTTGACTGTGAAGCATTTAGGGTTTTTGACTGTGCAATTTGATGCTGTGAGTCTTGAAGCTTGGCATATGAATGATTGACAATGTATATGGGAATGTGGGACTTGATTGGACCCTTGGAAACCTCAATTTCTTTGCCATAACCAAAACCCTAGTTTTGACTGTGCTAGGAGGCAATTGGACTATGCAACCCTTGAGTGATTTTGAATCATCTGGAGATTGATCTTTGGCAAATCTTGAAGAATAAGGGAGGGCAAATTTTGGGGTACAACAGTATTGCATGTAGAAGGCAGCAGCCAGATCCTTCCATGTGTGGATATTAGTCCCTTCTAGTTGATAAAACCACTCCAACTATGTCCCAAATAAGTTCTCTTGGAAGAAATGAACCCATAACTTCCTATCAGCGGTGTGTGGTTGAATCTTACGGACATAAGGCCTCAAATGCATCTTGGGGCAGGAGACCCCATCGTATTTGGCAAAGACAGGGACCTTGAATTTATGGGGGATGACCATCCCGAGGACCAAACCTAAGTCTCCAAAGTCCAAACCAGGCACTGTTTGGATCTCTATAGCCTTAAGTCTGTCTTCCAGCTGTTTGTATTTGTCATCAGTCGATGGGGACTGCTCATTGGAGTAGTCTTCGTCCTCAGAAATCTGGTTATTACCGACCCCAGCCCCGGTACTTCTAACTTCCTCTTCTTGATTGTCTTATTCCTCAGAAGAAGCCTCTTCTATTTGAGCCATTCGGGCGGGCCCCTTGAACCTTCTTCCCATGTTAAGAATAACAGCCCACTTCTTAGTCTTCTTCTTGGTGGCAAGGAGTGCCATCATCTATTGCTGTCCTTTAGCTAAGTTGAGGAGAGTCTCTTGGAACTGAGCGTGTTGAGTTTGTAGATCTTTGACGGTTTGCTCTAGAGCCATCTTATACTGAAATAAACAGTAAAAAGATGAGGAAACCTGTATCGGAAAACCTTCTTATGACATGATGCATGATATGCTGATGCAATGTTTTCAAGAACCTCATGATATTTAAATTTTCTAGCCAAAAAGGAAACAAAAACAACAATTACATTAATAAGTTCAAGAGTTACAATTTCCCCTTGGGATTACAATAGAAAAAAATCTTAAAGAGATAACAAAATGATCTCCTAAAACAAAAGACTTAAGTCTCCCACGGGTGTTTCCTCTTTGTGTTGATGTAGGCATTCAGGCTTTGCTCCTCGTGAAGTTTCTTTGTGAGCCCTAACACTTTTTTCTCGCTTGCATAGAATTGAGCTTCAAAGGTGGCCCTTTCTCCCTTGAGATGAATCCAAGATCTCCTCAATTCTTCGAGGTCAGTAGGCATGTCAGGGTGGAGGATGGTGCGGGCAATATCTCCTTCGATAACCGGCTCTGAGATCACAGGTAGAACAATTGGATATGGCATCATGAAACTTTAAGCACAAGCTCGTACCCATTTGAGATAAGGCTCAAGAAGGATGGAATTCTTATGCCCCAAAGTCTTGCTATCAACCTTGCTTACCATGCCCCAAGCATGTACAAACCTTCGATGATAACCTTGAACATCATTCTCGTAGTAAAATACAATACCTTGAATGAGTGCGTCGTGGGGACCATCTCTTCGAGCATAGACAAATTATCGTAGAGCTAGAGAAGGGTTATAAGTAATAACTCCCCTAATGCCCAAGAGTGGAACATTAGGGGACTCCCCACAATAGTCAATGATAGTAATGTCCTCTTGAGATCGAGAGCACCAATAGATATCTGTATGAGAAATCGACATTATCCTTTGCGGCCACCTCAAACCTTGCTCACTCTTCAATACTGATCGGGGAAGGTGAAAAATATACCACCTAGACAGTAAAAGCAAGCAACACATAAGATTCCCCTTCTTCCTCATAGTGCGAGTATGAAGAGAGTGCAAAACGTCTCCAAGCAATGTAGGCACAGGGTTATGAGTAAGGAAACTTTTGACAGCATTCACATCTATGAGTTGGTTAGGGTTAGGAAAAAGAAGTAACCCATAGATTAGAAGATCCAAGATCTCCTCAAAAGCTTGAAAGTTCATGGCATCCAAAAACAAACGAGCTTTCTCCATCAAGAATTTAGCCAAAAAGCCTTTGACCCTGTGATACGGTAGGAGAACTGACTTGGGTGTTTTATGTTTGATCGCAATTGTGCGGATAGCAAGAGTTGCCACCTATTTTTCTTTTATCCAAAAGGAAAGGTAAAAAAGCACAGAAAAGATTTTTCGAGATTATTTCTTGGGTTCAGGGGGTAGGTAGATTATGAAAAGGGAAGGTATTAGCACCCTTTTCATCCATAGTTATCTACGGGATCTTAGTTGCTTGCTAGATCACTTGATTTTGTTTGAATGTGCTTGTGGCGTGGGTTTTGAAAGTATTTTGAAAATGAATTTTTAATGGTTCTCGTTTCTATAAGAATGCGTACAAAGTGTTTGTTTTGAAAATAGTTCAAAGATGTGTTTGTGGAGTGTGTTTTTTTTAAAATTATTTGGAAAGATGTTTTTGTAATGGTTCTCGTCTCTATAAGAACGTATACAAAAAGCTTTTGTCTTTTGAAATATTTTAATATGAAAGTGTTGGTGTAAAATGTTTGGTTGTGAGCAAGCGAGCAACTAGGAGCGAATCTACCTACTCAAAAGTCTTAAATGATATTTTCCTCCTTCTTTAGATGTTGCTATCTTACCATTGTTTTGGTAAGAAGCCCCATCATTGGTTATGAAGGGACGGGCGTGGGACGTTTGTATAGTCATTGAAAGCAACCTATGAGACATTTTGGGAATATCATTTTAGGGACTGGATCATTTACCGAAGGCAACATTGAGGGTCATCGAGGCACTATGATCTTTTATCGAGGGTCTTTGCTAAAACGCCGATATTCGAGGGACATGACTATTTTTCGATAGGAAACAAGTGAGATTACCATAAGGGTATGTGATACGGTGGGAGAACTTACTTGAAGGTTTTTCGTTTGATCACAAATGTTGCGGTTTAACAAGATTCGCCACCGACTTTTCTTTTATCCAAAAGGAAAGGTGAAAAAGCACATGAAAGACCTTTGAGATTATTTCTTGAGTTCGGGGGGTAGATTATGAAAAGGGAAGGTGTTAGCACCCTTTTCATCCATAGTTTTCCATGGGCTCTTAGTTACTTGCTAGATCACTTGCTTTTGTTGTTTGAAATTGTGCTTGGTGTCATTTTGAAAGTATTTTGTAAAAGAGGCCATTGTTTAGGCAATCTTTGTAATGATTCTCGTTCGTAAGAATGTATACAAAGATGTTGATCTTTTTTGAAAATGTTTTCAATGTTTGTAAGATGTTTGAAAGTGTGTAGGTGTTTGTTTTGAAAATAGCAAGGATATTTGTTTTGAAATGGAGCAAGTAATTAGGAGAAATCTACCTACTCAAATGTCTTTCTTGTTCATTTTCTTTTCCTTTGATATTGTTGTCTTACCATTGATTTAGTAAGCAACCCTATCTTTGTATGTAAACAGGACGGGCGTGGGTCATCATATAGCCATGACTAGCAATGTTGCAAAGTATCTTAGCATTTTTTGAGGGACTAAGATCATTTTTGTAAGGCAACTTTGAATAGCGTCATCGAGGGACTATGATCTTGTATTTGTTTGTTTTGCTAAGATACTTTAGATGCATAATATGGCCATTTTTCTATAAGGCAACCAAGTGGAGTAATCCTAGGGGTGCTTGTGTGCAAGTGTGTCATTTCATGTTTTTTTTTGTCTTGAATTAGGGTTTTCTATTTGATTGGTTTTATCTTGCCAAACAAACCCTAATTACTAGCATGTTATATAAAAGCGATAAATTGCGAAATTTAAAGATTACTATGCTATTACAACATTTGTGGGAGGGGGGTATACAATTTATAAATGGGGATTGTAATAATATAAACCTAATTAATATATTACAACCAAATTGAATATGTACAAATATTGGAATAAATAATATACAAGATAAATTAAATATGCAAAGATGTATGAATGCAAAGAAGATTTTGTTTAGTTTTTTATGTGGAAAAAGTTTTAACCTAAACGTAATAAATAAATCAAGATTATCTCAAATTAATCAGGAAAAGAAATTATTTTTTAGAAAAGATTTTTTTATAAACCCTAATTCTATTTGATTAAAAGAAAATAAATTTCTTTAAGAAAAGGTAAGTATTTTTGCATTTTTTTTGTCTTGAAAAATAATATATGGTATTTATGAGGTATCTTTGGTCCTTTTTTATACTAAAATAATATATTTAATAGGTTGAGGAAAAAATAAACATTAAAATAGTTATAATTTAATTTACAAGTTTATTATAAAAAAGATAGTATATAACTTAAAGAAAAATATTTTTTATGAGAAAAAGTAAAATAAAATGAACCAAAATGTAAGTCTATCATTTTTATATTTTTTTGTGATTTTTAATATTAAGAAAAATATATTTGATAAAATAAAATGAAAATAAAATAAGTAAATAAAAACATTTGGGCCAGGGGTGCTGCAAGCAAACAGGAGGTAGCATGTTAGAAAAAATACAAAGGCCCAAGAATCAGAAGCCCACGCGCTGCATAACAAAAAAAAGTGGAAAAAATATGAAAAATTGCAAAAGGAAGGCGCTAAGGCTCGAACCCATGACCTATAGCATTTTTGTGCGCTGCCTTGCCACTGGGTTGGTTGTACATCCATTCATATAAACAAAGGCATAAATATATATTAGAAAATGCCTCCTGAAGGCAATTTCATCTTCAACCTTAAGCCATGGCCGGACCACCTGTATCTCTCTCATTTCTCCATGAAAATGGAAAGTCCAAACATTAAAATTATAGTGTTTCTTCTCACGAGTTCAACCATATATCTTATGTAAACTAAAAGTCAAAGATCAAAGTTAATTTTGCTTGCCCTAATTTGAAACCTAATTTTTACAGAAAATTCAAATCCAAAATTCTCTATGCACAGTTAATATAAATGAAAACTATGAACATGGTTAGCTTTAGTGCAAGGATATCTACATTTTGTTTTCACAAATCAGGATCAAAGGATCAAGAATATCTACATGGTTAGCTTTAGTGCAAGGATGCTTGTCCCAAGAATCCTCTAATCTGAGCTGGTAGAGGTTTTAGACACATTTCTTTTGGTTTATAGGGTTTGTGCGTGTAGAAAGAACAAGCGCAAAGCTCAAGGAGTTGACAATTGCAAAAGTTGTGCTTTATCAAAATGGAAATGGCAACTTTGTGCCATAAATGGAATTGTAGCTTGGACAAAGGCTCTAATGCTTGGATTAAATCTCTATCAGCTGTGTAAACATTTAATTATGGATATGGAAACAAGTTTGAGGCCTACAAAGCAAAGATTATGCAGCCTAGGCTTGGATTTGAATTTTTGTTCATCATGAAATGGCTTGAAATCAAAGTGAGAAATTTCCAACTTCATCTCTTCGATTCTCCCTACTCAAGAATGATCTCAAGGAGTTCTTAGAAATTTTGGAAAGCTTGCAATGTTCTCTAAAACTCATCTTTGAATTGCTTTCAAATATCCCCCTTGGAACTATGTGAAAAAATGGCATGAAGTTAGGTCAAAAACCTGCCTAACTAGGGCAAAATTTCACTAAGTTATTTTAGTTCATGATCATGTATTCACAAAATTATATCTTAAGATCCAAGCATTTTTAGGAGAAATTGTGTGAAGAAAATTTGTATATTTCATGGGGATCTACAACTTTCATGTTGGAAATTTCCTTTGAATCATCTTGCATCATGATGAAAATTTGGCTCAAAGTTGAGAAAAAATAAGAAATTTTCTATACTTAGAAAAATTTCTAAGTTAAGAAATTTCAAATTTCCAAAACAAAAATATTCAATCCTTTATTTCTTGATGAACAAGTTTCACATTTTGACATGTTTTGATGAATTATGATCTTTGGCACTTGAATTTGACAAAAAAGTCAAAGTTTGACTTTTCAGTATATAGTTGACTTTTGATCAATTGACTGAAAAATTCATCTGTCAATCAAATGGATTTGCAATGTTTTGAACCATGTCATTAGGTCAATATGGTGAAATTCAACTCTTGAAATCATGCTTCAACCCAATTGATCATTTGCTAGGTCAAAAATCAGAAATTGCCCCTTCTCTGTCAAAACCCTAATTTTGACCATTTTGCCCTTTTGATGATTTGATCAAATTTCTTGAGGAATTGTGGTCCAAACTTGATCAAATGATACATATGAGTCTAAGATATTGATGTGGATCCAAAATTATGAATTTTTACTGTAAATTGGCCATGGTTGGCTTTTTCTCCAATACAACTGATTTTTAGGTCAATTGTCCAATTGACTGATCAAAAATGTGATTCAAGGCTTGAAACTTGGCATGAGTAATCTTGGGGGTCCATGATGATCCTTGAAGTCCATATGAAGCATTGGTAGTCCAAAAATCCTTGTGCAAACTAAAACCCTAATTTTGGTCATCAGTGCATGAGGAGATGTCTTAAGCTGGTCAAACCCTAATCCAGTCTTGAGTCAAAGAGATCTTGTGAGACAAATCTTTGATAAGTGAGAGGGAAAATTTTGGGGTACAACAGCTTCCCCTAATCAATCTTCTTAAACCTGAAGAGTTAGATTGGCGAGTTTTTCCATTCGTGACTCGAAGGTGGAAGATGATTGGACACTAAAGTGCCCAGAAATTTGCACTCGCTGATGTGAAGGTTGAGGGAATGGGCTTAAAGATGCCATTTTAATAGGTGATAGAAAGTTGTGGGAGATGGGCTTGTAGATGCCATCCATAAGTGATTGCTGAATTGTAATTTATAAGTTGGAAGAATGAGTATCAGAATAGCGTCCGTGTCTGGAGCGTATCCGAACTGTATCTAAAAACCCTATTTGTATGAACATCTGAATGGCATCCGTGTTTGGAGCATATCTACACAATATTTGAAAGTTGAATCTGAATGAGTATCAGAATGGCATCCGTGTCTGAAGCGTATCTGAACTGTATCTGAAAGGTGAATTTGAATGAGTATAAGAATGGCATCCATTTCTGGAGCGTATCTGAACTGTATCAAGAGGTTGAATCTGAATGAGTATCAGGATGGCATCCGTGTCTGGAGCGTATTTGTATTGTATCAAGAGGTTGAATCTAAATGAGTATCGGGATGGCATCTGTGTCTGGAGCGTATCTGAACTGTATCAAGAGGTTGAATCTAAATGAGTATCAGGATGGCATCCGTGTCTGGAGCATATCTGAATTGTATCAAGATTGAATATTGTTAACGGTAGCTGTTAATCTTATCCTGAAAAGAGTAAAATGTTATCTAAAATACAAAGTCATGTTGCATGAAATGTATGATGTAATGTATTTTCTTTATCAATGTTTATGATATATGGATGCAATGTATGTGTATGTGAGCTAATTTGTTGCATTGTTGTTGGATTGAAGAAAATAAATCCCTGAATGTTGCTGAGGATATGTAAGTCTTCATGTCTTGAAGTTGAAATGTTGATGAATTTCTCTTTGATAAATAAACTCTGTTGTAAGGCAAATGTCGTGTACTGCTTGTAGAATCCTGTTGGGGAATCCTGAGAAATTTGACGACTTCTACTGGGAATTAACAATTTGAAGCTTTATTTCGTTGGGGATTTAAATGACATACTGCAGGGGATTACCTATGGAATAGTCTAGAGATATTTTCCTATCCTTTTAACCAACAGTAATTTCCTCTTTTCATTTTGTTTATTTGTAAACAATAATTATGTTCAAATGCATATGCTCAACAATGAATCATTGGACGTTTTTGTAAACAAAACAAGCGCAAAGAAAAGACAAATAGTTTTTGCACTTTCAAATAGTTGTTGCCTTGTATGGAGCTGATTGAATCGATCAGAACCGTTGAATTTGTTAGTTGAAGCTAAAGGTCGTCCGTAAATTGATCCAACGGAACATAGTCATACGCTTTAATTCCCTAACTTTTTCCTGGACCGCCCTTTCGGGTTTTCAGTCCACCGGGAAACCCTTTTTTGCCCAAGTTGCCCTTTCGGGTTTTCAACTTTCCGGGTGTACAGATTTTTTGGTTTTATCCCTAATTTTTGCCTGAACCCTTTTGGTTCATTGGGATGCCCTTATTTTGCCTAGGTATGTCAACCTAGCAGGTCTCTTATGCGTAATATCTTTTGACTACATCCGCGTTTGCAGGGTGTGGCAGGTCGTCGCCATCCATGTTGGTCAAGATCATTGCCCCACCAGAGAAGATGTTTTTGATTACAAATGGTCCTTCATATCTAGGAGTCCATTTTCCCCTAGGATCACCTTGTGGCAAGATGGTACGTTTGATCACTACATCCCCAACTTGATACACATGGCGTCTGACCTTCTTGTTGAAAGCCTTGATCATCCGTATTTGATATATTTGACCATGGCAAACAGCAGTAAGTCTCTTTTCATAAATCAAATTCAGTTGATCAAGTCGAGTCTAGATCCAATCATCCTCGTTCAATCCTGCATCCTTCATAATCACCAGAGAGGGGATCTGAACCTCAATAGGCAACACGACTTCCATGCCGTATACCAAAGAATAGGGTGTTGCCCCAGTTGATGTGCGAGTCGTGGTATGATATCCGTGGAGAGAGAATGGTAACATCTCATGCTAGTCTTTGTATATGATCGTCATTTTCTGTATGATCTTTTTAATGTTTTTATTTGTAGCTTCGACAACACCATTCATCTTTGGCCGATAGGGAGAAGAATTGTGATGCTGAATCTTGAATTACTCGCACAATACGGTGATCATAGTGTTATTGAGATTTGTACCGTTTTCAGTGATGATCCTTTCGGGGATACCGTACCGACAAATGAGATTTTGCTTGATAAAACAAGCAATAATATTTTTGGTAACGGAGGCGAAGGAAGCTGCTTCAACCGACTTTGTAAAATAGTCAATGGCCACTAGGATGAAGCGGTGTCCATTGGAGGCTGTCATCTTGATTTCCCGAATCATATCAATTCCCCACATACAAAGGGCCAAGGAGCTGTCAAGACATTCAGAGGAACCGGAGGTACATGTACTTTGTCAGCATAAATTTGACACTTTTGGCAGGTTTGAGAGTGCTGATAGCAATCTGCTTCCATGGTAGACCAATAATAGCTTTCCTTTAGGATTTTCTTTGCCATCGTATGCCCACTGGAATGGGTGCCAAAAGTGCCTTCGTGTAATTCAGCCATGATCCTTTCAGCTTCAACCTTATCTATGCACCGAAGTAACATAGAGTCATGATTGCGTTTGTATAGGATGCCATTACTAAGGAAGAACTTAGCAGAAAATCTCCTTAAGAACTTCTTATCATTGATTGAAGCTCCTTCTGGGTATTCTTGAGCCTCGAGATACCTCTTGACTTTGTGAAACCAAGGCTGGTCCACTACCTCTTCAAT
Source organism: Vicia faba (assembly GCA_948472305.1). NCBI lineage: Eukaryota > Viridiplantae > Streptophyta > Magnoliopsida > Fabales > Fabaceae > Vicia > Vicia faba. The sequence goes on along the minus strand of OX451739.1, from coordinate 696,189,890 downwards.
ATTAATCTCATGACAGTGTGCTGGTTCATCCATTCGTTCGATGGTGATCTGGGGAGCCTCGTTATCCCAATTAAGTTTAAAAATAGATGACATTGTGGCTAAAGCGTCTGCTAGCTGATTTTCTTCTCGCGGGAAATGCTCTAAGGTAATCTTCTCAAAATATGGTAGCAATGTCAAAACATGTTCTTTGTAAGTAATAAGGTTAGGGTGTTTGGTGTCCCATTCCCCTTTGATCTGACTGATGACCAAAGCTAAGTCTCCAAACACATCTAAGGAATTGATTCCCAAGTCTATGGCAGCTCTGAGACCGAAGATGCACGCTTTGTATTCCGCCATGTTGTTTGTACAATTGAAACAGTCTGGAAGTAAAGGGAGTATGAAACCCTTCCGGAGATATGAGTACAACACCGATACCATTGTCGAGTGCATTGGAGGCTCCATCAAAGAACAGGGTCCATCGAGATCCTTGTTCAGGTCCGTCATATGGCCTAATTTCTTCACAGTTGTCTAATGTCATGATATCTTCATCTGGGAATTCAAACTTCATGGACTGGTAGTCTTCCACAGCTTGGTGAGCAAGGTGATCAGCTAGTACACTGCCCTTTATGGATTCTGGGTAGTATATTGTATGTGACACTCTGTTAGGATCATCTGCCATCTTGTTGTTCTCCCAAAAAGAGCAGGCTTCTCGAAGATGTACTTTATCGGATCCATTTTAGATATCAACAAAGTGGTATGAGTCAGCATATACTGTCTTAACCGGCGAGTAGCCCATGCCAGAGCGCAACAAGTTTTCTCGAGCAGTGAATATCTGGTTTCACAGTCGGTAAACTTTTTGCTCAGGTAGTAAATAGCGTGCTCTTTTCGGCCAGACTTGTCATGCTGCCCCAATACACACCCCATTGAATTTTCTAAAACAGTCAGATGCATGATCAACGGTCTTCCCTCGACTGGTGGCATCAACATAGAAGGCTCTTGTAAGTATTCTTTGATTTTGTCAAAAGCAACTTGGCACTCATCATTCCACTTGACTAGTTGATCTTTCTTCAATAGCTTGAAGATTGGCTCACAAGTAGCATTTAGGTGAGAAATGAATCTGGCGATATAGTTCAAACGTCCCAAGAATCCTCTGACTTCCTTCTCAGTGCGTGGAGCAGGCATCTCTTGTATTGCTTTAACTTTGGCAGGATCGACCTTGATACCCTTGTTGCTGACAACAAAGCCTAGGAGTTTACCAGACCGTACCCCAAATGTGCACTTGTTTGGATTCAACCTCAGCTTGAACTTCTTCAGTCTCTCAAACAGCTTTTGTAAGTGATCAAGATGCTATTCTTCTGTTTGTGATCTGGCTATCACATCGTCTACGTAGACTTCTATTTCATGATGTATCATGTCATGAAATAAAGCTACCACGGCACGCTGATAGGTTTCCCCAGCATTCTTTAGTACGAATGGCATCACCTTGTAGTAGAATGTGCCCCACTGTGTGACAAATGTTGTTTTCTCCATGTCCTTAGGTGCCATTTTGATTTGTAACCTAAGAACCCGTCCATGAAGGAAAACACTTTGTGTTGTGCCGTATTGTCAACTAGGATGTCAATGTGGGGGAGTGGAAAATGATCCTTAGGGCTTGCCCTATTCAAATATCTATAGTTCACACACATCCTTACTTTTCCGCCTTTCTTGGGTACGGGAACAATGTTGGCAACCCATTGAGGGTAGGAGGTGACAGCCAAGAATCCAGCGTTGAATTGTTTCATGACCTCTGCTTTAATCTTTTCTGACATATCAAGCCTCATGCGACGAACCTTTTGCTTTACTGGTGGACAATCTTCTCTCGTAGGCAAACGATGTACCACAATGTCTGCATCAAGTCACAACATGTCTTCATATGAATAGGTAAATACTTCAACTTAATCGTGTAACAACTGAATCAGACGCTCCTTAACCCTAGTTTCCAGATTGGCACCCACTTTGACCTCTTTTTTATCCTCTTTGGTACCCAGGTTGATTGTATCCACGGATTCCTCGTGAGGATGAATGGTTCTTTCTTCTTGTTGTAGCAGTCTGGCAAGTTCCCCTGGTACTTCACAATCTTCCTCACCTTCGTCTTCAGCTTGGTAGATTAGATTCTCAAAGTCACAAAAGGCCATAGCAGTATCGTTACTCATGGGATCCAGAATGGATGGATACTGAGGGATGAAAGTGATTGGGATGAAGTCTCTAGCCTCCCAATTGTTGAGCCCTCCATTGACAGTCGGGAAGATCCAATCCTCCAGGTTGCAGCCATCTTCTACCACGTTGACCTCACGGTTGCTGATCTTCAAGGGTGGCCCTCCAGCACAGGTACGATGTACAACCTTTTGAGCACTTGAAGTGAAACCTAGTCCAAACTTGTCAGACTTATATGGGATATATGGGAGTTGTCCCCAGATAGTGCATCCCCCTTCTTCCACTACTGCTTTAGCATCCTTTAGTGACGACATCCAGAGTGGAGGCCTTGTAATCTTGGGAATAGCCTTGCTCACTGCCACCTCTTGAGGGACATCTTCAAAGTGTTGAAATGGAGTTTCAATGAATTCACCGTCCAATTCCACATATCTGAAGGAATTGAGATGGTTGATCATGTATTCTTCCTCTCCATGGATGGTGATAATCTTCCCTTGAACCGGATATTTCAGCATCTGGTGTAATGTAGAGGTAACATCGCCAACATTGTGGATTCATGGTCGGCCTAGCAGGCAGGAGTATGAAGGGCGGATGTCCATCAAATAAAAAGTTGAATTGAAAGTTTGGGTTCCAACCTTTATGGGAATGTCTACCTCCCCATGTACCATTCTGTTCGAATCGTCAAAAGCCCTTACAACTATGTTTCTTGGCTTCAAAGTCAACCCTTCACAGTCAAGTCTGTCAAGAGCTTTTTTGGGTAATACATTCAGAGATGAGCCAGTGTCCACCAAAACATGCGCCAGGGTGGTGCCTCTACATTCCACAAAGACATGCAGCGCCTCATTATGCTTTCGTACCCTCGGTGTCAGATCAGCATCTGAAAAACCTAAACCATTGTCCGTAGTTAGGCTGGCCACACAATCTTGAAATTGATTGGTAGACGTTTCTTGAGTTACATAGGCGGTTTTTAAGAACTTCACCAAGGATTTTGCATGCGCCTCGGAACATAGTAGCAATGCCAGCATGGATATTTTAGAGGGAGTTCGCCCCATTATAATTTTTAGGACCTCCTCCATTTCTTTCTTGGAAGTCTCGGGGATAGTTAATAAATGGGCCTTCGTCTAGACAAGCTCGACCAAAATACTTTTTCCTCGAGTTTCAGCAGCAGGAGTGTTGGTAGGAATGATATCAGTGGTTGTAACAACTTTGTTAATGGGAGTAATTGCAGAGATGATTATGGGTACGGAAGTAACCTTTGGAACAGCCACAGGGATGATCACGAGTCCAGAAACCGCTTTTGGTGGAGCAATTTCTGGAGAAAAAATCCTACCACTTCGGGTAATTTTGCTAGTTCCGGCAATATTGCTGATGTCGGAATTTTCTTCTTCGGAATTTATCTCTTCGCCGGCCAGCTAGTCTTGCTTGACACCATGGTAGTAAATGTCCCCTCCGTAATTCAACAACACGGTCTTGTCTGATTCATATGGGATTGGCCCAGGCATTGTGATTATTAAAGGAGCTGCTTTTAAAACCGATGTAATTCTAACGGGTCTTTTGGTGGAGACCCTGGAAGAATTGGCGGAAATGGTAATGATAGAAACAAAATCTCTTTGTTATCTATCAGGAACTGAATGCCTGCCTTCAATAAAGGACAGCCAAATGGTGAGGATAAGTAGAGATGGCAAACTTCATTACAGCCCGGGAACACACCGACTTTCAACAAGTTTATCTTAATAGTCAGAAGTGGGGTCATGAGCTCATCAACTGAGGTAACAAACAAATCTTCTTCAATGGCATTGGTATTGTGGCCATGTCTGGGCATAGGAGCAGAAATGACATTTGGCTTCTCGGGCGCATCAAACTCAATTTCTTTTGCTTCAATGAGGTCTTGTATTTTGTTCTTCAAGGCCCAACAGTTATTAGTATCGTGACTAGGACTTTCATAGTGATATGCGTAACGGGCATTGGGATGATAATGAGGGGGTGTTGTATTGGGGTTTTTTGGAGCTTCTTTCGAAGTTACCAAATTGGATCTCAGAAGATGCGGTAGAACTTGAGACAGAGTCATGTTAATTCTGGTGAATTGCCTGACTGGCCTTTCCACCCTTGGTTGATTATTTCTTTGTTGATCAGATGTAGGCTTTGGGATCATAACAGCCCCCACCATTGGTCGGTGTTCGACCCTTTCTTGGTTTCTTTGTAGATATACGGCATCCACCTCTTTCTTTCTGATAAAGGGCTTCCTTACAGTTGTTGAAAAAGATGTGTCTTTCTGAATCTTTCCATTCTTTATACCGGCTTCTATCCTCTCTCCGGTCAATATTACTTCAGTGAAGCCCACAGATGAACTTCCGATTAAATAATTGAAGAAAAGACCAGATAAGGTGCTTAAGAACATGTCTACCAATTCTCTCTCAGACAGGGGGGGTTGAACTCTTCCAGCCAAATCTCTCCATTTTTGTGCATAGTCCTTGAAACCTTCATTGGACACCATGGCCATACTCTGGAGTTAAGTACGGGTAGGTGCCAAATCAATATTATATTGGTATTGCTTGTAGAAAGCTGCATCAAGATTTTCCCAATTGTGAACATTAGCCCTTTCTAGTTGGTAGAACCAGTCAAGTTGAGTCCCACACAGTCTGTTTTGGAAGAAATGCACCCATAAGTCGTTATCGGCGGTATGGGGTTGAATTTTCCTCACATATGATCGAAGATGCACTTTAGGGCATGACACTCCATCATATTTTGCAAATATAGGCACTTTGAATTTCAGGGAAATCACAATGCCCGACACTAGTCCCAACTCCTCAAAGTCCAAACCTGGCACCTTTTGGATTTCCATTGCGTTCAACCACTCTTCAAGATATTTATACTTATCATCAGCTGGAGGGTACTGTTCCTTAGAGTAGTCCTCTTCTTCTTCTTCCTCTTCTGATTATGACGGGACAACTGTTTCCTTGCCTTTCCCCTCTCCTTCACCGGATGTTATTGCAAAGTCCAAAGTCCTTCTTGTCTGCCCATGAAATCTTCTTCCCATGTTTAAGACTTTGGTTACCTTCTTTGTTTTCTTCTTCCTCTCTTTAGCAAGCAGAGTCTTCAACTCTTCCTGCCCCTTGGCTAGGGTCATGAGCAACTGTTAAAACTGCATATTCTGAGCTTGGAGATCTTTCACTGTTTTCTCGAGATCCATCTTACTGAAATAAACAGTAGAGAGATGAGGAGACTTATTGCAAAAGACCTGTTCATGTTATGATGAATGATATATGCATATGTAATGTTTTCAAGGATTTCAAAGATTCAAATTTGTTTTAGACCAAAAAGGAAACGCACGTTATATTAATAAGATAAAGTTTGAGTACACCAGTGCCCCTTGGGAGAAATAATACAAAAACTCTAAGATAAAAAAGTAGTACACATCCTCTTTGGTGCAATGTAGGCATTCAGAGTACACTCCTCATGAAGTAGCCTAGTGAGTTCCAAAACCTTCTTCTCGCTTGCGTAGAATTAGGCTTCGAAAGTATCTCGCTCTCCTTTGATTTGTATCCAATCCCTTTGTAGGTCTTCAAGAGATGTGGGCATGTCAGGATGTAGGATAGTGTATGGAACATCTCCCTCCTTGACAGGCTCAATGATTACCGGGAGAATGAAGGGGTAAGGCATCATAAGACTTTGAGAACAAGTTCGTACCCATTTAAGGTAAGGCTCAAGAAGGATGGAATTCTTGTGCCCCAAAGTCTTTCTATCCTCCTTGTTTAACATCCTCCAAGCTCAAATAAATCTCTGGCGAAGACCTTGATCGTCGTTGTCGTAGTCGAATACTAAACCTTGAATTAGCATCTTGTACGGGCCATCCCTTCGGGCGTAACCAAACGGTCTTAAGGCTAAGCATGGATTGTAGGTGATACCTCCCATAATGCCAAGTAAATGGACATTAGGGAATTCTCCACAATGGTCGACAATAATAACATTCTCTTTGGATCGGGAGCACCAATGAATGTCTGAATGTTTGAGTGTCATTAACCTTTGTGACCACCTTGAACCTTGCTCATTCTTTATGACTGATTTGGGAAGATGAGAAATAAATCATCTTTCCAAGAGAGGAGTGCAACACATAAGGACACCTCTTTTCCTGATTGTGCGAGTGTGAAAAGAGTGTAGGATATCTCCTAGAAATGTAGGCATCGGGTTGCGTGATATGAAGATTTTGACGGCGTTGACATCTATGAGTTGGTCAGGATTTGGAAACAAAACCATCCCATAGATGAGGAGAGCCACAATTTCCTCAAAGGCTTTCAAGTCTAAGGAATTCCAACAGCTTTGGGCTTTCTCAAACAGGAACTTTGCTAGGAAACCATTGACACCACTCCTTGTTTCCCAATGAGTTATGACATCAGATGAGTGCAAGTGTAGAGCTTGAGCAATCTCTTCTGGGGTTGGGTCTCTTTCTGTACCGTTGAAAGGTAGTTGATTGAGAATAGGAATCCTCAAGAGTTGGGATAATTCTTCCAAAGTAGGCACAAGTTGATAGTCGGGAAATGTGAAGCAATGGTGCAAAGGATCAAAGAACTGAAAGAGCACCTTCATCATATCCTCATCTGTGTTGGAGGTGACAAAAGTTGAGTAGACGACCATGTCTCTCGGTGAATGGAGAATTTTCAGGAATCCTTGAAGCTAGCTCCTTAAACTGTGGAAGGATTCTCACAAGGTTGACTTGAATAGTTTTCCTGCGAAGTGAATCCATTTCCTATAAAACAAGAACAAAGATGAATCCTAAAATCCTTGAAATGGTTAGTGGATGTATATGATGTTCATGATGTCCATGATGTTATCTATAAGTATGCATATACAAGCAAAGCAAACAAGTCCTTAGTTTAGGCTTGCATGGAGTTTTATAGGTAAGTACCCTCTTGAAGTTTAGTTGGCTTAAAGTTGTCCTAGTAATAGTAACCGGGTTCTAAGGAGCTCAATATCACTGGATTGTTTCCTTGGTCATTGTTTCAGTTCAAGCCTCTTTAATGGCGACCGAAATATCTCAAGAAACCAAACCTCAACGAGTTTAGTGTCGAGTATCTACCAACTTCAAATGCACCAAAGCCGATCATCTCACTACATCCTAAAGGCCAAGTTGGTCAAGTAAAGGTTCTAGAAGTTCATTAGTGCTTCATGACATCACTCAGCGGCCCCGTATTCTATTTAATAGAATCAAAGGCTACTGGTACCCACAAATATGTCGCACTAATGTAGCTATTGCTTAGACCATATCGGTATACCCCGCACAGTTTCCACAACGTATTGCTACTTACCTATAATGTATCCCAAATTCAGGTAGAGGATTCAAACCCAAACAAAGAACCATAATGTAAAGCAAATAAGTCAAACAATGTAAGCAAGTAAATGTGATCTAATCCCTAAGGTAACCCCACTTTTAGAATTTTCCCCAGCAGAGTCGCTAGTTCTGTGATACGGTGGGAGAACTGACTTGAAGGTTTTGCGTTTGATTGCAAATGTTGCGGTTTAGCAAGAGTCACCACCGACTTTTCTTTTATCCAAAAGGAAACGTGAAAAAGCACAGGAAATACCTTTGAGATTGTTTCTCGAGTTCGGGGGGTAGATTATGAAAAGGGAAGGTGTTAGCATCCTTTTCATCCATGGTTTTCCATGGGCTCTTAGTTACTTGCTAGATCACTTGCTTTTGTTGTTTGAAATTATGCTTGGTGTGGTTTTGAAAGTATTTTATAAAAGAGGCCATTGTTTAGGAAATCTTTGTAATTATTCTCGTTCGTAAGAATGTATACAAAGATGTTGATCTTTTTTGAAAATGTTTTCAATGTTTGTAAGATGTTTGAAAGTGTGTAGGTGTTTGTTTTGAAAATAGCAAGGATATTTGTTTTGAAATGGAGCAAGTAATTAGGAGCAATCTACCTACTCAAATGTCTTTCTTGTTCATTTTCTTTTCCTTTGATATTGTTGTCTTACCATTGATTTAGTAAGCAACCCTATCTTTGGATGTAAACGGGACGGGTGTGGGTCATTGTATAGCCATGATTAGCAATGTTGCAAAGTATCTTAGCATTTTTTGAGGGACTAAGATCATTTTTGTAAGGCAACTTTGAATAGCGTCATCGAGGGACTATGATCTTGTATTTGTTTGTTTTGCTAAGATACTTTAGATGCATAATATGGCCATTTTTGTATAAGGCAACCAAGTGGAGTAACCCTAGGGGTGCGTGTGTGCAAGTGTGTCATTTCATGTTTGTTTTTGTCTTGAATTAGAGTTTTCTATTTGATTGGTTTTATCTTTGCATACAAACCCTAATTACTAGCATGTTATATAAAAGCGATAAATTGCGAAATTTAAAGATTACTACGCTATTACAACATTTGTGGGAGGGGGTATACAATTTATAAATAGGGATTGCAATAATATAAACCTAATTAATCTATTACAACCAAATTGAATATGTACAAATATTGGAATAAATAATATACAAGATAAATTAAATATGCAAAGATGTATGAATGCAAAGAAGATTTTGTTTGGTTTTTTATGTGGAAAAAGTTTTAACCTAAACCTAATAAATAAATCAAGATTATCTCAAATTAATTAGGAAAAGAAATTATTTTTTAGAAAATATTTTTTTTATAAACTCTAATTCTATTTGATTAAAAGAAAATAAATTTCTTTAAGAAAAGGTAAGTATTTTTGCATTTTTTTGTCTTGAAAAATAATATATGGTATTTATGAGGTATCTTTGGTCCTTTTTTATACTAAAATAATATATTTAATAGGTGTGAGGAAAAAATAAATATTAAAATAGTTATAATTTAATTTACAAGTTTATTATAAAAAAAGATAGTATATAACTTAAATAAAAATATTTTTTATGAGAAAAAATAAAATAAAATGAACCAAAATGTAAATCTATCATTTTTAAATTTTTTGTGATTTTTAATATTAAGAAAAATATATTTGATAAAATAAAATGAAAATAAAATAAGTAAATAAAAATATTTGGGCCAGGGGTGCTGCAAGCAAACAGGAGGTAGCATGTTAGAAAAAATACACAGGCCCAAGAATCAGAAGCCCACGCACTGCAAACAAAAAAAAAGTGGAAAAAATATGAAAAATTGCAAAAGGCAGGCGCTAAGGCTCGAACCCATGACCTATAGCATTTTTGTGCGCTGCCTTGCCACTGGGGTGGCTGTACATCCGTTCATATAAACAAAGGAATAAATATATATTAGAAAATGCCCCCTGAAGGAAACTTCATCTTCAACCTTGAGCCATGGCCGGACCACCTGTATCTCTCTCATTTCTCCATGAAAATGGAAAGTCCAAACATTAAAATACATTGTTTCTTCTCACGAGTTCAACCATATATCTTATGTAAACTAAAAGTCAAAGATCAAAGTTAATTTTTCTTTCCCTAATTTGAAACCTAATTTTTACAGAAAATTCAAATCCAAAATTCCCTATGCACAGTTAATATAAATGAAAACTATGAACATGGTTAGCTTTAGTGCAAGGATATCTACATTTTGTTTTCACAAATCAGGATCAAAGGATGCTTGTATGAAGAGATAAATGTTTGAGTTTTTACCTCTTTTAGCTGAGATCGTGAATGGAGTTTGAGCAAGTTTTGAGAAGGCCTGAGGATCTGTTTAGCTTTCCTAGACCTTCCTGAGTGTATTCCAATCCTTACTTTATCTTGAAACCCCTTGAATCTCTCTACTCAAGTCAACCTGCAAGCTTGATATTTGAAAATGGTGGATGGAGGAGGAGGAGGAGTTACAGTGAGAGTACAGGGGCCTGGAACACTTAAATATGATTTATATTAAGTGTTTAGGTGGTTAAAACTCAAAACGCACGAGTGGTTTTTGAGATGGATATGTATGGTGCAAAACTGTCAAGCTATGGCAGATTTTCAATGTAAAAGTATTTGGGAGAGTTTCTGAGTCTTAGCATTCGTGTGTTAGGTTGCAATACACTTGTGTATAAGTATGGAAAAGTTTAGACTTCAAGTTTCTCAAGATTTCTGAGTTATAGCCTTTTGGCTCTATTACTTGCTTTTGAAGCAAAGTGAGGAGACAAGTCCCTAAGTGTTTGTACATGCCTGATCTGAGCTGGTAGAGGTTTTAGACACATTGCTTTTGGTTTTTAGGGTTTGTGCGTGCAGAAAGAACAAGTGCAAAGCTCAAGGAGTTGACAATTTCAAAAAGTTGTGCTTTATCAAAATGGAAATGGCAACTTTGTGCCATAAATGGAATTGTAGCTTGGATAAAGGCTCTAATGCTTGGATTAAAGATCTATCAGCTGTGTAAACATTTAATTATGGAGTGAGAAACAAGTTTTAGGCCTGCAAAGCAAAGATTATACAACCTAGGCTTGGATTTGAATTTTTGTTCATCATGAAATGGCTTGAAATCAAAGTGAGAAATCACCAACTTCATCTCTTCGATTCTGCATACTCAAGAATGAGCTCAAGTAGTTCTTGGACATTTTGGAAAGCTTGAAATGTGCTCTACAGCTAATCTTTGAATTTCTTTCAAAGCTTCCCCTTGGAACTATGTGAAAAAATGGAATGAAGTTAGGTCAAAAACCTGCCTAACTAGGGCAAAATTTCACTAAGTTATTTTAGTTCATGATCATGTATTCACAAAATTATATCTTGAGATCCAAGCATTTTTATGAGAAATTGTATGAAAAAAAGTTGTACATTTCATGGGGATCTACAACTTTCATGTTGGAAATTTCCTTTGAATCATCTTGCATCATGATGAAAATTTGGCTCAAAGTTGAGAAAAAATAAGAAATTTTCTATACTTAGAAAAATTTCTAAGGTAATAAATTTCAAATTTCCAAAACAAAAATCTTCAATCCTTGATTTATTGATGAACAAGTTTCACATTTTGACATTTTTTGATGAATTATGATCTTTGGCACTTGAATTTGACCAAAAAGTCAAAGTTTAACTTTTCAGTATACAGTTGACTTTTGATCAGTTGACTGAAAAATTCATTTGTCAATCAAATGGATTTGCAATGTTTTGAACCATGTAATTAGGTCAAGATGGTGCAATTGGACTCTTGAAATCATGCTTCAATCCAATTGATCATTTGCTAGGTCAAAAATCAGAAATTGCCCCTTCTGAGTCAAAACCCTAATTTGACCATTTTGCCCTTTTGATGATTTGATCAAATTTCTTGAGGAATTATGGTCCAAACTTGATCAAATGATACATATGAGTCTAAAATATTTATGTGGATTCAAAATTATGAAGTTTGACTGTAAATTGGCCATGGTTGACTTTTCCCCCAATACAGTTGATTTTTAGGTCAACTGTCCAATTGACTGATCAAAAGTGTGATTCAAAGCTTGAAACTTGACATGAATAATCTTGGGGGTCCATAATGATCTTTGAAAGTCATATGAAGCATTTATAGTCCAAAAATCCTTGTGCAAACTCAAACCCTAATTTTGGTCATCAGTGCATAAGGAGATGTCTTGAGCTGGTCAAACCCTAATCTCGTCTAGAGTCAAAGAGATCTTGTGAGAAAAATCTTGATAAGTGAGAGGGCAAATTTTGGGGTACAACAGCTGCCCCTGTTCAATCTTCTTAAACCTGAAGAGTTAGATTGGCGAGTTTTGCCATTCGTGACTCGAAGGTGGAAGATGATTGGACACTACAGTGCCCAAAAATTTGCACTCGCTGATGTGAAGGTTGAAGGAATGGGCTTAAAGATGCCATTTGGAGAGGTGATAGAAAGTTGTGGGAGATGGGCTTGTAGATTCCATCCATAAGTGATTGCTTAATTGTAATTTGTAAGTTGGAAGAATGAGTATCAGAATGGCGTCTGTGTCTGGAGCGTATCCGAACTGTATCTAAAAACCCTGTTTGTATGAACATCAGAGTGGCATCCGTGTTTGGAGCGTATTTGTACCGTATTTGAAAGATGAATATGAATGAGTATCTGAATGGCATCTGTGTCTGAAGCATATCTGAACTGTATCTGAAAGGTGAATCTGAATGAGTATCAGAATGGCATTCGTGTTTGGAGCGTATCTGAACTGTATCAAGAGGTTGAATCTGAATGAGTATCAGGATGGCATTCGTGTCTGGAGCGTATTTGTACTGTATCAAGAGGTTTAATCTAAATGAGTATCTGTATGGCATCCGTGTCTGGAGCGTATCTGAACTGTATCAAGAGGTTGAATCTAAATGAGTATCAGGATGGCATCCGTTCTAGAGCGTATCTGAATCGTATCAAGATTGAATATTGTTAACGGTAGCTGTTAATGTTATCCTGAAAAGGGTAAAATGTTAGCTAAAATACAAAGTTATGTTGCATGAAATGTATGATGTAATGTATTTGCTTTATCAATGTTTATGATATATGGATGCAGTGTATGTGTATGTGAGCTAATCTGTTACGTTGATGTTGGATTGAAGAAAATAAATCCCTGAATGTTGCTGAGGATATGTAGGTCTTCATGTCTTGAAGTCAAAATTTTGATGAATTTATCTTTGAGAAATAAACTTTGTTGTAAGGAAAACACCGTGTACTGCTTGTAGAATCCTGTTGGGGAATCCTGGGAAAATTTGACGACTTCTACTGGGAATTAACAATTTGAGGCTTTGTTTCGCTAGGGATTTAAATGACGTACTACAGGGGATTACCTATGGAATAGTCTAGAGACATTTTCCTATCCTTTCAACCAATCAGTAATTGCCTCTTTTCATTTTGTTTATTTGTAAACAATAATTATGTTCAAATGCATATGCTGAACAATGAATCATTGGACGTTTTTGTAAATAAAACAAGCGTAAAGAAAAGACAAATAGTTTTTGCACTTTCAAAGGAATATTTTGTATTGACTTTGAATAAGTATTTTTTGTACAAGGAGACAAACATTCTAGTAAGAGAATGCTGCTGTAAAAAATGAAAACTTTGATACAAAGAAAAGATAGCTATGTGTACAAAAATCCCATGGGGTTTCCATTCTGCTATAGCCTTCGTATCTCCGAGCGTCTTGTCTATTTGTTGCCTTGTCCGAAGCTGATTGAATCGATCAGAACCGTTGAATTTGTTAGTTGAAGCTAAAGGTCGTCCGTAAAGTGATCCAACAGTACATAGTCATACGCTTTAATTCCCTAACTTTTGCCTGGACCGCCCTTTCGGGTTTTCAGTCCACCGGGAAACCCTTTTTTGCCCAAGTCGCCCTTTCGGGTTTTCAACTTGCCGGGTGTACAGATTTTTTTGTTTTATCCCTAATTTTTGCCTGAACCCTTTTGGTTCGCCTGGAGGCCCTTTTTTTGCCTAGGTATGTCAACCTAGCGGGTCTCTTATGCGTAATATCTTTTGACTATGTTCGTGTTTGCAGGGTGTGGCAGGTCGTCGCCATCCATGGTGATTAAGATCATTGCCCCACCAGAGAAGATGCTTTTGATTACAAATGGTCCTTCATAGGTAGGAGTCCATTTTCCCTTGGGATCACCTTGTGGTAAGATGATACGTTTGATCACTAAATCCCCAACTTGATACACTTGGTGTCTGACCTTCTTGTTGAAAGCCTTGATCATCCGTTTTTGATACATTTGACCATGGCAAACAGGAGTAAGTCTCTTTTCATCAATCAAATTCAGTTGATCAAGTCGAGTCTGGATCCAATCGTCTTCGTTCAATCCTACATCCTTCATAATCCTTAGAGAGGGGATCTGAACCTTAATAGGCAAGATGGCTTCCATGTCGTATACCAAAGAATAGGGTGTTACCCCAGTTGATGTGCGAGCCGTGGTACGATATCCATGGAGAGCGAATGGTAACATCTCATGCAAGTCTTTTTATGTGATCGTCATTTTCTGTATGATATTTTTAATGTTTTTATTTGCAGCTTCGACAACACCATTCATCTTTGGCTGATAGGGAGAAGAATTGTGATGCTGAATCTTGAATTACTCGCACAATGCGGTGATCATAGTGTTGTTGATATTTGTACCGTTGTCAGTGATGATCCTTTCAGGGATACATACCGGCAAATGAGATTTTGCTTGATAAAACGGGCAACAATATTTTTGGTAACAGAGGTGAAGGAACTGCTTCAATCCACTATGTAAAATAGTCAATGGCCACTAGGATGAAGCAATGTCCATTGGAGGTTTTCGGCTTAATTTCCCGAATCATATCAATTCCCCACATAGCAAAGGGCCAAGGAGCTGTCAAGATATTCAGAGGAACCAGAGGTACATGTACTTTGTCAGCATAAATTTGACACTTATGGTAGGTTCGAGAGTGATGATAGCAATCTGCTTCCATGGTAGACCAATAATAGCCTGCCCGTAGGATTTTCTTTGCCATCGTATGCCCACTGGAATGGGTGCTAAAAGTGCCTTCGTGTAATTCAACCATGATCCATTCAGCTTCAACCTTATCTGCACACCGAAGTAACACAGAGTCATGATTGCGTTTATACAGGATGTCATTACTAAGGAAGAACTTAGCAAAAAATATCCTTAAGAACTTCTTATCATTGATTGAAGCTCCTTCTGGATATTCTTGAGCCTCGAGATACCTCTTGACTTCGTGAAACCAAGGCTGGTCCACTACCTCTTCACTATTAATCTCGTGACAGTGTGTTGGTTCATCCATTAGTTTGATGGTGATCTGGGGAGCCTCGTTATCCCAATTAAGTTTAAACATAGATGGGATTATGGCTAGAGCGTCTGCTAGTTGATTTTATTCTCGCGGGAAATGCTCAAAGGTAATCTTCTCAAAATGTGGTAGCAATGTCAAAACATGTTCTTTGTAAGGAATATTGTTAGGGTGTTTGGTGTCCCATTCCTCTTTGATCTGACTGATGACCAAAGTTGAGTCTCCAAACACATCTAAGGATTTTATTCCCAAGTCTATGGAAGCTATGAGACCGGAGATGCACGCTTCGTATTCCGCCATGTTGTTTCTAAAATTGAAAGAAAGTCTGGCAGTAAAGGGAGTATGACACCCTTCTGGAGATATGAGTACAACACTGATACCATTGTCGAGTGCATTGTAGGCTCCATCAAAGAACAGGGTCCATCGGGATCCTTGTTCAGGTCTATCATATGGCCTGATTTCTTCACAGTTGTCTAATTTCATGATGTCTTCATCCGGGAATTCAAACTTCATAGACTGGTAGTCTTCCACAGCTTGGTGAGCAAGGTGATCAGCTAATACACTTCCCTTTATGGCTTTATGGGTAGTATATTGTATGTCGTACTCTATTAGGATCATCTGCCATCTTGCTATTCTCCCAGAAAGAGAAGGCTTCTCGAAGATGTACTTTATCGGATCCATTTTAGATATCAACAAAGTGGTATGAGTCAGCATATACTGTCTTAGCCGGCGAGCAGCCCATGCCAGAGCACAACAAGTTTTCTCGAGCAGTGAATATCTGGTTTCACAGTCAGTAAACTTTTTGCTCATGTAGTAAATAGCGTGCTCTTTTCAGCCAGACTCATCATGCTTCCCCAATACACACCCCATTGAATTTTCTAAAACAGTTAGATACATGATCAACGGTCTTCCCTCGACTGGTGGCATCAACATAGGAGGCTCTTGTAAGTATTCTTTGATTTTTTCAAAAGCAACTTGGCGTTCATCATTCCACTTGACTACTTGATATTTCTTCAATAGCTTGAAGATTGGATGACAAGTAGTGGTTAAGTGAGAAATGAATCTGGCGATATAGTTCAAACGTCCCAAGAATCCTCTAATCTGAGCTGGTAGAGGTTTTAGACACATTGATTTTGTTTTATAGGGTTTGTGTGTGTAGAAAGAACAAGTGCAAAGCTCAAGGAGTTGACAATTGCAAAAGTTGTGCTTTATCAAAATGGAAATGGCAACTTTGTGCCATAAATGGAATTGTAGCTTGGACAAAGGCTCTAATGCTTGGATTAAAGCTCTATCAGCTGTGTAAACATTTTATTATGGAGTGAGAAACAATTTTTAGGCCTGCAAAGCAAATATTATGCAGCCTAGGCTTAGATTTGAATGTTTGTTCATCATGAAATGGCTTGAAATCAAAGTGAGAAATTTCCAACTTCATCTATTCGATTCTCCCTACTCAAGAATGATCTCAAGGAGTTCTTGGATATTTTGGAAAGCTTGAAATGTGCTCTACAACTCATCTTTGAATTTCTTTCAAATATTCAACTTGGAACTATGTGAAAAAATGGCATGAAGTTAGGTCAAAAACCTGCCTAACTAGGGCAAATTTTCACTAAGTTATTTTAGTTCATGATCATGTATTCACAAAATTATATCTTGAGATCCAAGCATTTTTAGGAGAAATTGTGTGAAGCAAAGTTGTATATTTCATGGGGATCTACAACTGTCATGTTGGAAATTTACTTTGAATCATCTTGCATCATGATGAAAATTTGGCTCAAAGTTGAGAAAAAATAAGAATATTTCTATACTTAGAAAAATTTCTAATTTAAGAAATTTCAAATTTCCAAAACAAAAATCTAAGGTCCTGCAAGAAACATTAGGGGAAAACACAGAAGTTCTGGGTTGCTGTGTGCTGAACTTCTGAGTGTTAGAACAGTGAGAAAGTCTTAGAAGTTCTATGTATTAAAACAGTGAAGAGAACTCAGAAGTTTCGTATGTGCTAAGACAGTGAGTGAACATCAGAAGTTCAGTGTGTGTTAACAGCGAGTGAGCATCAGAAGTTCAGTGTGTTTAAACAGTGAGAAGATCATAAAAGTTTTATATTGTGATAAAACCGTGAGGAGGCCTCAGAAGTTATGTGTTGTGCTAAAACCATGAGTGAAAATCAGAAGTTATGTGCTACATTTCAAATCTTTCCTCATATTAATCAGCATATCAGCAATTTATTCAATTCTTAACAGTAAATCAGAAGGATAAAATCACAGCAGTTTATAGAAGTTCTAATTCTAATTCTAAGCCTAGCTTTTATTCAATTTCTGGTCCATAGATTCTTCTACTTATGCAATGATATGGCTAGCATCAATACTATGATATTTACATATTTAAGGATTTTCTAAATGAAAATATGCAAAGTCAGAAAGACTTACCTTGAATCTGAAGCGTGTGCTTGGAACTTGAGCTTCTACCTTCAGATATTCTGGAGTCAGTGAGAGCAACGGAATAGTGGTTATGTTCTTTGATTCAAAGAGAATAACAAAGGTTTTGTTTAGGATTTGCGAAAGTTTTTGCTGTTTCCTTTTCTCTCTTTTATAATTATCTCTCCCTCTCCAAAATCCAACCACTTGAAAGTGTGATGGAGCAACTTATTTATAGGTGAGCTGGTTGTGGTTTTAGAGGGAAAATGAATGGGATTTTTATCTTTTTGGCATATTGTTCCATTTCTTTTTAAACATAATTTTCGTATGCTAATTTGGTGCAATTATGGGGTTTGAAAAAAACACATGCATGGACTGGATCAGCAGCACCTTGGAGTGTTGTGGCAGCTGGTGGCAGGACTGTGCTATAGCAGTGCAGTAGGTTGTTTAAACGAGGTTTTTGGATTTGGTGATGTTCTGGCCGAAGCGTTGAACATAGCCTTCATATGCTAGGGTGTTGCCTTGTTCTTGAAGCAAGTATGGTGGTTAGCAGCTTTTAGCCATGCCTAAGCTGGATTTGTAAGCATGAATTAAGGAAAAGTACCCTCAGAGGCAAAAGCAAAGCATGGGCCTAGCATAACCTTGTACAAAAGTTTGTTTTTCAAGGACAGCAATGGTACTTCAATCTCACACGTGGGGAAATCCTTTGGATAAAAACTCAAAAGTGGTTGTGAGCATTAAATGGTTATGAGATTTATCAAACCAGAAATCCTGCAATGTGAGATTATGAATCATAGCTTAATTCTGGATCAGAAGTTAGCATCAGCGCAATTTAGAACCAACATCTAACTTCTGATCCTTTAATCTCTTTGCTCCAGCATGTTCTGAGCGAGTTCTCAAACTCTCCAGAAAGCTTGTGACATGCTTTGTAAACCCTCTTTGAATTACTCTTGTAACTTTTGACTGAACCTACATGAAAACTGGCCCAGAAGTTGTAGACAACTTCTGACTTGAAAATGCTCATAATTTGTTAAGTGCCTAAGCTTCGGAGATGTGCCTTTGAGGATGTATAACTTGAAATCCCAGCATTTCTAAAAGAATTTTTGTTCTACAGTGTTTTAGGCCTCATTGAGATCTAAAACTCTTGAGTTAGAAGTTCTTCCAGAATCAGCTTTCATTATGGTGAAAATCTGGACAGAAGTTCTGAGCTTGTCATATTTCTTAACCAGTTGGAAAAAATTCTAAGTATTTAGAAATTTGACTTTTCCAAAGTAATTTTGACTTTTGAATTTCTTGACGTAACAAACCTCATGTTTCAACATGTCTTAATGAAATATGACTCTTGAAACTTGACTTTTGATCTAAAAGTCAAAGTTTGACTTTTCAGTATGCAAATGACCATTTTGCCCTTGTGAATGACTTTCTTGGAAAGTTTGTAATTCAAGGATTGAAATTGGATGGAAGCTAACCCGAGGGTCCAGGATGATCCTTTGAGAAATGAGAGGTCAAATTTTAGGGCACATCAGCTGCCCTTGTTCAATCTTCTTAAACCTGAAGAGTTAGATTGGCGTATCCACTATTCATGACTTGAAGGTGGAAGATGATTGAACACTAGAGTGCCCAAAAATTTGCACTCGAAGATGAATTGTGAATGGGATTATAGATGCCATTTGGAAGAATGATGGAGATTTTCCGGAGATGGGCTTGTAGATGACATCCAATGGTGACTGTTGATAGAAAATGGACTAGGTCTGAACTTGATTTCAACTGGAAAAGAAACATAATAAATCTTTAGAGCGACTTATCTGAAATAGAAGAAGTCTTGTATGTCATTTGTCTGGTAAGAATCAAAGTAAACCTTGGAGCGATTTATCTGAACCAAAAGTGTTCCTTTGGAAAGTATCGGGATAAACCTTTGAGGGGTTTAGACTGGACCAAAAGAGATCTTGGATATTCCTTAACTGGAAAGAATCAGAGTAAATCTTTGAGCGATTTATCTGAACCAGAGAAAGTATCTGCTAGTAGATGGTTGACCAATCCTTTCTTGGGAATTGATCTGTATTTGACTTGCTGAAAATTTTGACGATAAATTTATGTTGATTGATCTTTCCAGAATGGCATCCGTATCTGGAGCGTATCTGAACTGTGTCTGAAAGCTGAATCTGAATGAGTATTAGAATGGCATCTATATCTGGAGCGTATCTGAACTGTATCTAAAAGTTGAATCTGAATGAGTATCAGAATGGCATCCGTATCTAGAGCGTATCTAAACTATCTCTAGAAGAGTGTAAGAGAAAGAGCCCCTGTAGGATTGCTTTAGCTGGTCGTGTAGATAATTTCCCTAGCTTATTACAGGTATTAATTTTTGACCTTTTGAATATTATTATCAATAACCATCTGTTGATTAACCTTTTCCTAAAAAGTTAAAACGTTAGTTGTATGCAATGTCATGATGTATGAAATGCATGGTACGATGATGTTCTCAAAATAAATGAGATTGTGTCGTATGCATTTGTCATGTATATATGAAATTCATGGTGCGATGATGTTCTCTAAATAAATGAGATTGTGCCGTATGCATTTATCATGTATGTAATATGATGCATGAAGGGTGAAATGCTATTTGAATATATCTTTGTCTGGGAAAATAAATCCTTGACAAATGCTGGGGAGTCATTAAATCCCGGACTATTGTTGAAGAAGTGAACTACTATCTGGTCGAATTCCAGGCTTTGCAGAACCTTATACAGTTATTTGGTCGAAATCCAGGCTTCACAATGTTTTTGAAGAAGTGAACTACTATCTGGTCGAAATCCAGGCTTCACAGCACCTCTTATTGTTATCTGGTCGAAATCAAGGCTTCACAGTTTTTGAAGAAGTGAACTACTATCTGGTCGAAATCCAGGCATCGCAACACCTTATACTGTTATCTGATCGAAATCCAGGCTTCATAGTGTTTTTGAAGAAGTGAACTACTATCTGGTTGAAATCTAGGCTTCGCAACACCTTATATTGTTATTTGGTCGAAATCCAGGCTTCACAGTGTTTTTGAAGAAGTGAACTAATATCTGGTCGAAATCCAGGCTTCGCAGCACCTTATATTGTTATTTGGTCGAAATCCAGGCTTCACAATGTTTGAAGAAGTGAACTACTATCTGGTTGAAATCCAGGATTCGCATCACCTTATACTGTTATCTGGTTGAAATCCAGGCTTCACTGTGTTTTTAAAGAAGTGAACTACTATCTGGTCGAAATCCAGGCTTCGCAACACCTTATACTGTTATCTGGTCGAAATCCAGGCTTCATAGTGTTTGAAGAAGTGAACTACTATCTGGTCGAAATCCAGGCTTCGCAGCACCTTATAATGTTATCTGGTTGAAATCCAGGCTTCACAATGTTTTTAAAGAAGTGAACTACTATCTGGTCGAAATCCAGGCTTCGCAGCACCTTATATTGTTATCTGGTCGAAATCCAAGCTTTAAAGTGTTTTTGAAGAAGTGACCTACTATCTGGTCGAAATCCAGGCTTCGCAGCACCTTATACTGTTATCTGGTCGAAATCCAGGCTTCGCAATGTTTTTGAAGAAGTGAACTACTATCTGGTCAAAATCCAGGCTTTGCAGCACCTTATACTATTATCTGGTCGAAATCCATGCTTCACAGTGTTTGAAGAAGTGAACTACTATCTGGTCGAAATCCAGGCTTCGCAGCACCTTATACTGTTATCTGGTCGAAATCCAAGCTTCACAGTGTTTTTGAAGAAGTGAACTACTATCTGGTCAAAATCCAGGCTTCACAACACCTTATATTGTTATCTGGTTGAAATATAGGCTTCACAGTGTTTGAAGAAGTGAACTACTATTTAGTCGAAATCCAGGCTTCGCAACACCTTATACTGTTATCTGGTCGAAATCCAGGCTTCACAGTGTTTTACTGGGGATTGTAGAGTAGTTTATTGGGGAGGAGGAGTTGTGGTCCTCTGATTTATAATGGTCGGAGAGGCCACCTCAAGCTGGGGAATCCTTCCATTTGTTGGGAAAATAAACCTTGTTGCTAAGTCTGTTGGAGAGGCGGTGACTTCACTGGGAAAAATCCTCGAGGGTTCTTAAGGTCGACTCAGCTGGCGAGAAGTTTTTCAAAGATTGAAACTCTGGCTTGGAGTCATCCTATGAGAAGGATCTCGGATAGATTTGTCACTGCCCCTTGATATGCTGGATAGTAACATGTCATGCCCCTTTGTTGATAGGAGATTTTTCATTGGAAGTGTCATCCCACTTGAAGTGATTTTGTTCACTAAGAGAGCTTTTGTTCATCGGATATTTGTTGTGTGAATTTTTCCGCTGTCAAATAAATAACCATATGCAAACAGCGATATTCAAATAATGCAAAGTTTATGCTTGTCTTGAAATTTTGAAAATGCGTTTTAGCAAGTAAAGAAGTTTTGTAAGAAAATTCAAACTCAAGATTTAGAGTAAAACCTTACAGGAGTCAGGATACCTTTTGTAACAATATGCTTTTGAACTAACCCATGCTTTAATTAGGAATTTTGAAGGATTATAGCGTGGATTGGTTCACGGTTTAAGAAACGAAGGATAGAGGCTCAAAGTGTATTTGTATCCGCCCGTTCTTCGTGATATTCTTCAGTCCTAAACTCAGCTAATTGTACATTTGAACTCTAATTGATTCTGGAATGAAGTTTTGGTGATGGTTCAGACAAGTTAAGTTTGTCGGAAGGCAGTCATTTCTTACAACATTTTTCGTGTTGTCGAGGATTTGTAGTGGCCTCTTTTTTTATTTGTTATCCCTAATTTTTGCCTGACTGTTCTTGTTTGAAATTACAGTCAGCGGGATGTCCCAGTGTTCTTCTTAAGTCTCCTTTGTAGGTTTTGACTTAGTGGGTTTTTCTCTTGAGAGATAATTACTGCCTATGTGATAGGGAACCATCGTTGTATTTTGATTTTTGATGTCATTTGTTGTATTATGAGATAAGAATTTGCGTAAAAACGTGTGTTTGAATCGACTGAGAGACTACCCTTCCCCAGGTTTTGATTGATGGTTTAAATTTGTGCAAAAAATAAAACTTCTACTTCTTTGGCTCGAAGGAGCTGACTAGGGATTATCTTCCTTATAACTCCAGTGTTTAGGATTTGAAAGAACGCTTGTACATCATCAGCAAGGTCTGTCCAAAAGCATACTGTATGAGATTAAGGCATGGTTTTCGTCATCCTCCCTCTAAAGGTTTGTAACTTTTAGCAAGAGTTGAGAGCAAAAAGCATTGTTTAAATAGAGAGAAAATGAATGGATGAATTCAAGACAAACATACATAATGCATTAATGAAACAAAGTTTGACATTAATAGATAAGTGTTTGAACGAGCAAAAGAAATTACAACTGAAAATTCAAATGAACATAAGCCTCTTTGTCTGAACTTGTCACTTTAGGTGGTGAGCCTTTTAGGGACGGCAGAAGAATTCCAATTGACCATTTGGTGCGAATTCTAGCGTACCTTCATCAATCATATCTTGAATTTTATTTCTCAATGTCCAACAGCTATTGGTGTCATGTCCAGGACTGTTGGAGTGGTACACACATCTTGCATTTGGATTGTACCTTGGGGAGGCTGTGTTGGGATTCTGAGGGGGGTCTTTTAATGTAACTAGCCTGGTCTCCAACATGTGTTGCAATGCTTGAGCCAATGATATGTTGATTTCGGTAAAGCGTCTTTCAGTTGTATTCCGCTTACGCTAATTGCCCTGTTGTTGTTGGCGAGGTTGTTGTTGGACCCGTGAGGTAGTAGCAAATTGGGAAGGTCTTCCGGCCTATTGTCTCATGGGAGGCTGAGCAGTGACTTGATTTCCAATCCTGGTTATTTTCCCCATACGGTTGCAACCGTCTTGACGAAGTTGCTTGACAAGAACTTTCAGCTCTTCTTGTCCTTGAGCCAGATTTTGGATAAGAGCCACCTGGCCCACCAGTTGTCCCATCATTTGGACCTTCATTATGGCTATTTCACTTTGTAGCCTTTCCAAATGGTCATCTTCGTCGTCCCCAGGATTTCCCATGATCATGCCCCTGGTGAGGAGAGCTTTCACCTCTTCTTGTCCCTAGGACAGATTCAAGAACATCTTATGAAGTTGGGCATTTTGAGCCTGGATGTCTTTCACCGTTTGTTCCATATCCATCTTACTGAAATAAATAGTAGTAAGATAAGAAGACCTGTATGGGAGAAACCTGTTTATGTTATGATGAATGGAGATGCATATGCAATGATTTCAAGGAAATTAGAGATTTAAATTTGCTTTAGACCAAAAAGGAACGCACATTATATTAAATAATCAAAGTTTGAGTACATCACGCCTCTTTTGGGCTTATAAAGAAATACAAAAACTCTAAGATGAAAAAGTTGTACGCATCCTCTTTGGTGCGATGTAGGCGTTCAGGCTCCACTCCTCATGAAGTTGTTGGGTGAGTTCCAGAACATTCTTCTCGCTGGCGTAGAATTGGGCCTCGAAGTTGTCTCTCTCCCGTTTAAGTTGTATCCAACTATTTTGCAAGTCTTCGAGAGAGGTGGGCATGTCAGGATGCAGGATAGTGTATGGAACATCTCCTTCCACAACAGGCTCTTTGATGACCGAGAGAATGGAGGGCTAAGGTATTATAAGATTTTGAGCACGAGCTCGTACCCATTTGAGGTAAGGCTCAAGAGGGATGGAATTCTTGTGCCCCAATGTCTTGCTATCTACCTTGTTCAACATCCTCCAAGCTCGGATAAACCTCTGGTGGTGACCTTGATCGTCACTCTCGTAGTCAAATACCAATCCTTGAATAAGCATCTCATGCGGGCCATTCCTTCGGGCATAACCAAACTACCTTAAGGCTAAGCAGGGGTTGTAGGTGATACCTCCTCTAATTCCAAGTAGGGGGACATTAGGGAATTCTCCACAAAGGTTGACGATAGTAACATTCTCCACAGATCGGGAACACCAATGAATGTCTGAATGTTTGAGCATCATCAACCTATGTGACAACCTTGAACCTTTCTCGTTCTTCAATACAGATTGGGGAAGATGTGAAATAAACCATCTTTCCAAAAGAGGAGAAAAACACATAAGGATACCTCTTTTCCTCATAGTGTGAGTGTGAAAATAATGTAGGGTGTCCCCTAACAAAGTAGGAACTAGGTTACGACACATGAAGATTTTGACGGTGTTCACATATAATGAGTTGGTTAGGATTTGGAAACAAAACCATCCCATAGATGAGGAGAGCCATAATTTCCTCAAAAGCTTGCAAGTCCAAGGAGTTCCAACAGTTTTGGGCTTTCTCAAATAAGAACTTGGCTAAGAAACCTTTGACACCACTCCTTGTTTCCCAATTAGTTGTGACATCAGAGGGTTGTAAGTGTAGGGCTTGAGCAATCTCTTCTGGCTTTGGATCTCTTTCCGTATCATTGAAAGGTAGTTGATTGAGAATGGGAATCCTAAAGAGTTGGGAGAATTCTTCCAAAGTTGGCACAAGTTGATAATCAGGAAATGTGAAGCAGTGGTGTAGAAGATCAAAGAATTGGAAGAGCACCTTCATCATATCCTCATCAGTGTTGGAGGTAACCAAGTTTAGGAGGCGCCCATGTCTCTCGGTAAATGGAGAAGTTTCGGGAATCCTTGATGCTAGCTATTTAAGTTGAGGAGGGATCCTTACAAGATTGATTTGAATGGTTTTCCTGCGAATAGAATCCATGTCCTACAAAACAGAACAAAGATAAATCCCAAAATCCTTGAAATGGTTAGTGAGTTATGAGTATGATGATATGATGTTCATGATGTTATGTACAAGTATATATATACAAACAAAACAAACAAGTCCTTAGGTTTGAGCTTGCATGGAGTCTCATAGGTAAGTACCCTCTTGAAGTTTAGTTGGCTCAAACCTATCCTGGAAATAGTAACCAGGTTCTAAGGGAGCTCAATATCACTGGTTTGTTTTCTCGGGCATTGTTTCAGCGCAAGCCTCTTTAATGGCGACCGAAATATCCCAAAAAACCAAACCTCAATGAGTGGAGTATCGAGTATCTACCAACTTTGGACTGCACCAAAGCTGGTCATCTCACTACATCCTAATGGCCAAGTTGGTCAAGTAAAGGTTCTATAAGTTAGTTAGTGCTTTATGACATTACTCAGCGGCCCCGTATTCTCCTTGACTACTCAAGGGATACCGGTTCCCACAAATATGTCACACTAACGTAGCTATTGCTTAGACCATGTCGGTATACCCCGTACAGTTTCCACAATGTATTGCTACTTACCTATAAGATATCCTAAATCCGGGTAGAGGATTCAAACCCAAACAAAGAACCATAATGTAAAGCATACAAGTCAAACAATGAAAGCAAATAAATGTGATCTAGCCCTAAGGTAACCCCACTTTAACAATTTCCCCAGCAGAGTCGCCAGTTCTGTGACACGGTGAGAGAACTAACTTGGGTGTTTTGTGTTTGATCGCAATTATGCGGATAGAAAGAGTCGCCACCGACTTTTCTTTTATCCAAAAGGAAAGGTAAAAAAGCACAGGAAATACCTTTCGAGATTATTTCTTGGGTTCGGGGGTAGATTATGAAAAGGGAAGGTATTAACACCCTTTTCATCTGTAGTTATCTACGGGCTCTTAGTTGCTTGCTAGATCATTTGCTTTTGTTTTAATGTTCTTGTGGTGTGGGTTTTGAAAGTATTTTCAAAATTCATTTGTAATGGTTCTCGTTTCTATAAGAGTGCGTACAAAGTGTTTGTTTCAAAAATAGTTCAAAGATGTGTTTGTGGAGTGTGTTTTTTTTTGAAAGTATTTGGAAAGATGTTTTTGTAATGGTTCTCGTCTCTATAAGAACGTATACAAAAATCATTTTTCTTTTGAAAAGATTTTAATATGAAAGTGTTGGTGTAAAATGTTTGGTTGTGAGCAAGCGAGCAACTAGGAGCGAATCTACCTACTCAAAAGTCTTAAATGATCTTTTCCTCCTCCTTTAGATATTGCTATATTACCATTGTTTTGGTAAGAAGCTCCACCGTTGGATGTGAAGGGACGGGCGTGGGACGTTTGTATAGTCATTGAAAGAAACCTATGGTACGTTTTAGCAATGTCATTTTTGGTACTATATCGTTTACCGAAGGCAACATTGAGGGCAATTGAGGGACTACGATCTTTTATCAAGGGTCTTTGCTAAAATTCCCATATTCGTGTGACATGAATATTTTCCGATAGGAAACAAGTGAGATTACCCTAAGGGTACATGTGTGAATAGTGTGTTTGATTGCATGCATTTTAGTCTTTGATTTTTAGGTTGTCTATTTTTTGTTTTTATCTTACCATACACACCCTAATTACTAACAATATATGAAAGCAATAAAAGTGTAGGAAAAGTAAAGTCTTACACTATTACATCATTAAGAGGATGGGGGTACAAATTTATGAATGGGGGGTTGCAAGAAAATAAATCCTAATTAAGTATTACAACCATATTGAAATGTACAATACAAGAAAGAAAAAGGACTTGTTTAGAAAATAGTTTTTGTGTCTTAATGAATTAATAAAAAGAAAATATTTTATGTCTTTTTTATATTAATAAAAAAAGGTATTAATATTGAAAATGATAAAAAAAGGGAAATAATGAGAGATATGATTAGCATGTTGTTGAAAGCAAAACAAAGGGGATCAGAAGTTCTGATGTCGGGCGCGCTGTGGTTCAGAAGGAGCGTCAGAAGTTCTGGATTGATACACTCTAAGGTCCTACAAGAAACGTTAGAGGGAAAACACAGAAGTTCTGGGTTGATGTGTGTTGAACTTCTGAGTGTTAGAATAGTGAGAAAGTGCTAAGATAGTGAGTGAACATCCGAAGTTCAGTGTGTGTTAACAACGAGTGAACATCAGAAGTTCAGTGTGTTTAAACAGTGAGAATATCATAGAAGTTCTGTGTTGTGCTAAAATCATGAGGATGCCTCATAAGTTCTGTGCTGTGCTAAAACCATGAGTGAAAATCAGAAGTTTTGTGCTACATTTAAAATCTTTCCTCATATTAATCAGCATATCATCAATTTATTCAGTTCTTAACAGGAAATCAGAAGGACAAAAGCACAACAGTTTATAGAAGTTCTAATTCTAATTCCGAGCCTAGCTTTTATTCAAGAAGTTCTGATCCATATTTTCTTCTACTTATGCAATGATATGGCCAACATCAATACTATGATATTTACATATTTAAGGATGTTCTAAATGAAAATATGCAAAGTCAGAAAGACATACCTTGAATCTGAAGCGTGTGCTTGGAACTTGAGTCGCTGCCTTCAGATATTCTGGAGTCAGTGAGAGCAACGGAACAATGGTTATGTTCTTTGATTCAAAGAGAAGAACAAAGGTTTTGTTTAGGATTTGCGAAAGTTTTTGTTGTTTCCTTTTCTCTCTTTTATAATTCTCTCTCCCTCTCCAAAAGCCAGCCCCTTGAAAGTGTGATGGAGCAACTTATTTATAGGTGAGTTGGTTGTGGTTTTGGGGGGAAAACAAATGGGGTTTTTACCTTTTTGGCATACTGTTTCATTTCTTTTTAAACACAGTTTTCGTATGCTAATTTGGTGCAATTATGGGGTTTTAGAAAAACGCAGGCGTGGACTGGATCAGCAGCACCTTGGAGTGTTGTAAGCATGAATTAAGGAAAAGTACCCTCAGCAGAAAAAGCAAAGCATGGGCCCAGCATAACCTTGTACAAAAGTTTGTTTTTCAAGGAAAACAATGGTACTTCTATCTCACACGTGGGGAAATACTTTGGATAAAAACTCAAAAGTGGTTGTGAGTGTTAAATGATGATGAGATTTATGAAACCAGAAATCCTGCAATGTGAGATTATGCATGATAGTTTAATTCTGGATCAGAAGTTCGGCATCAGCGCAATTTAGAACCATCATCTAACTTCTGATCCTTTAATCTCTTTGCTCCAGCATGTTCTGAGTGAGTTCTCAGAATTTCCAGAAAGCTTGTGACACACTCTATAAACCCTCTTTGAATTACTCTTTCAACTTCTGACTGAACCTACGTGAAAACTGGCCCAGAAGTTGTAGACAACTTCTGACTTGAAAATGCTCAGAATTTGTTAAGTGCCTAAGCTTCAGAGACGTGCCTTTGATAATGTATAACTTGAAATCCCAACATTTCTAAAAAGAAGTTTTGTTCAGCAGTGTTTTAGGCCTCATTGAGATCTAAAACTCTTGAGTTAGAATTTATTCCAGAATCAGTGTTCATTATGGTGAAAATATGGACAAAAGTTCTGAGCTTGTCATATTTCTTAACCACTTGGAAAAAATTCTAAGTATTTAGAAATTTGACTTTTCCAAAGTAATTTTGACTTTTGAATTACTTGACATAACAAACCTCATGTTTCAACATGTCTTGATGAAATATGACTCTTGAAACTTGACTTTTGATCTAAAAGTCAAAGTTTGAATTTTTAGTATGCAAATGACCATTTTGCCCCTGTGAATGACTTTCTTGGAAAGTTTGTAATTCAAGGCTTGAAATTGGATGGAAGCAAACCTGAGGGTCCAGGATGATCCTTTGAGAAATGAGAGGGAAAGTTTTAGGGTACAACAGACTCCACTTCCGGTCTCTCAATTAGCTACAATGTCAGAATTTTTCAAATGTAAGGTCGTGGCAATAACTTCAGGTCTTGGAGCTTCCATTAAACCGGTGAAGGGTATTTGATCAAGAATAGGTACTCCTAGTAGTTGAGATAATTCTTCCATTGTGGGCACCAATTGATAATCGGGAAAGGTGAAACAATGATGTACAAGGTCAAATAACTGAAAGAGCACCCTCATCATGTCTTCTTCAAAGCTTGAGGTAACCAGATTGAGAAGTCGACCATATCTTTTGGTGAACGAAGAATTTTCAGGAACCCTTGATGCTAACTCTTCGAGTTAAGGGGGCACCCCTACAAAGTTGATTCGGATGGTATTTCTGCGAGCAAAAGCCATATCCTACAAAACAGAACAAAGATAAATCCCTAGGTCCTTGAAATGGTTAGTGAAAATGCTATGGCATGATGCTATGATGTCATGAACAAATAATCACACACAAACAAAGCATACAAGGCCTTAGGTTTAGGCTTGCATGGGGTTTATAGGTAAGTACCCTCTTGAAGTTTAGTTGGTTCAACTTGTCCTAAAAGAAGTAACCGGGTTCTAGGATTCTAAACATCACTAATCTTTCTTCATCGGAAATTGTTTTATCTCAAGCATCCAAATTGCGACCAAAATATCCCGAAAGTCCGATATCAATGAGTGTAGTATCGATTATCAACCAACTTTAGTCTTACACCAAATCCAACTATCTCACTAATTTATAATGGCCAAGTTATTCAACTAAGGTTCTACGGTCAGTTAGTGCGTTATGACACCACACAACGGCCCTGTATTCTCCTTAAATGGACTCAAGGGACACCAGTACCAAAAAATATGTCACATTAATGTATCCATCGCTTCAAACATGTCGGTATTACACTGCACAATCCCCACGGTCTATTGCTACTTACCTAAAATGCCCTAGATTCGGGTATATGATCTATACAAGAAATAAACCCAAGCATAACCCCAAAATGTAAAGCATATAAATCAAGCAAGTAAAGCAAATAAAGGTGATCTAGATCTTAAGGTAACCCCACTTTTAAATTAGTTCCCCCAGTAGAGTCTCCAGTTATGTAATACAGTGGGAGAACTGACTTGGTGTTTTGCGTTTGATTGAAAATGTTGCAGATAGCAAGAGTCGCCACCGACTTTTCTTTTATCCAAAAAAGGAAAGGGTGAAAAGAATAGGAAAGACCTTTTGATAATTTTTCTTGAGTTCGGGGGGTAGGTTATGAAAATGGAAGGTGTTAGCACCCTTTTCATCCGTAGTTGTCTACGGGCTCTTAATTGCTTGATCACTTTGGAAATCCTTTGTGTTTGTGTATGTTTGAAAATGTTTGAAGATGTTTTGAAAGTGGTTATTTTGTAATGATTCCCGTAACGTTGAGAATGTATACAAAATGTTTGTTTTGAAAATGTTTTGAAAACGCCTTAGTACGGCAAACTTTGTAATGATTCTCGTATCGTTGAGAATGCATACAAAGTGTTAGTTTTGAAAATATTTGTCAAAAGGGAGTGTTTAGAAAGATGTTTGTCAAAATGGTTTTAGTTTATGAGCAAGCAATTACGAGCAATCTATCTACTCAAAAAGTTTATGTTCTTTTCCCCCTCCTTTAGATAGTGTTATTTTACCATTGATTGGTAGAGAGCCATATAATTGGATGTGAGGGATGGGCGTGGGTCATTGTATAGTCATAGAAGGCAACTTGTAAGATGTTTTAGAAATTTTCGTAAGGGACTAAGATCGTTTACTGAAGGCAACATCGAAGGGTCATCGAGGGACTATGATATTTTAATCGAGGGTCTTTTGCTAAAACATCTCATGTTCAAGGGACATGATTGTTTATATTCGAGGCAACAAGTGAGGTTTACTCTAGAGGTGCATGTGTGCAAGGTGTGTTTTATTTCAAGTATTTTATCTTTGAATTAGGGTTTTGCTAGGTTTGATTTTAAGTCTTGTCATGCAAACCCTAATTACTAACAATAATAAGGAAAGTGATAAATTGTGGAATTTAAAGGTCCCACACTATTACAACGCTTTGGGAATGTGGGGTACAATTTTTGTGAATAGGGGGAAGAAAGCAATAATTCCCTCATTATCTATTACAAACCATTGAACATGAATAATAATAGAATGCACAAAATGTAATGATGAAGAAAGAAATTGTTTTTAGGGTTTTTTAATGGAGAAAAGATTTGATAATTTAAACCTAATTAAACTAATTAATTTCAATTACAAAAGAAGTTTATTAATTATTTAATCAAAACCTAAAATCTAAGTTAATTGAAATTAAGAAGAAAATAAAACCTAAGTCTAAATAATTTGTTTAGAAAATAATTTGAAGGTTAATGTTAATTTTAATTTTTTTTTAAAGTGTATAAAATAAACAAAATCTAGTTCTAAATATTAACAAAAATAAAATAAGTGTTTAAATAAAAATATTTTTAACTTAATTATTTAAGAAAATATATTTTTATATTTTTGGGTTAGATAGAAATAAATAAATAAATAAAAAATAGAAAGTATGAATAATATAAAAAATATTGGACCTGAGTGTTAAAAAGTAGAAGGGAGGTAAAAAGTAGCAAAAAAAAGGCCAAATTCAGTTAGAAACATAAATAAAATAAATATATATATATATATTGGGCATGCACTGAAAAGTAAAATGGGAGTATAAAATAATAAAAACAAAAAAAGAAAAGACCAAGTCCAAAAGGCCCATACGCTTGATTATGATTCCATGTAGCTGACTTTTTGGAGATGCATCATGGGGCATGCATGTGATACGTTGGATCTGCTTGTCCAATTATCAGATGGTGTAGAGGAGAGGGTACATGATGGAATCAAGGAATCTAGGTGTGCTAGATTTCAAGAAATATATGAAAAAAACATGAAAGGGTACCACTGGGGCTCGAACACATGCTTCTCTGCCATTGGGGTGGCTATTTCATCTATTTATAATATAACTTCAACTAAATATAAAATAAACTCGTTTTTGAACATGACTCCGTCCCTAACCTCGCGCCAGTCACCATTGTTACATTTTTGAATTTTCAAACTTGCTCATTTCTCAACCATTTCCAAAAATGTAAAGATGAAAGTTGTTCCATTTTTCAATACGAATTCAACCATATAAATTTCATAAGATATAAACCAAAGATGAATGAGAATTTTGTTGGTACCAAATTAAAACCTAATTTTTTCAGAAAGTTCAAACTCAAAATTCGCATCACTCAGGCAACATAAATGAAAACTAAAGGCATGGTTAGCTTCAGGGTTATGATGTCTACATTTTTCATTCACAAAGTAACCATTAATGATGCTTGCATAAGGAGTTCAAAGTTGAGAAAATTACCTCAAAACTGAAAATCGTGTTTGGAGTTTGAGCACTTATGGAGGTGTTGTGATGATCTGGATAACTTCACTAAAATCCTAGGAAGCTATTACAATGCTTACTTTGAGCTGAAAGTGCCTGAAACTTTCTAGAGAAGTCAAGTTGCAGGTGTGAGTTTTTGGAAATGGAGGATGGTGCAAATGGTGTTACAGTTGTGTAGCAAGGTTTTAGATAGCCTCTATATGAGTTATAGAAGCTTTATGATTGATTAAAATTGAAAATGCACCAGGGGATTGTGTATTTGAAGTTCAAGGTCAGAAGTGACAAGTAATGGAGGTTTTGATGCAAGTTCTGATTTTAGGGAGTTTCTGAGTGTTTCAAGGCTTGTCAATTCGTGTTATGGCTTGCAAATGACTTATTTATTTATAGAGGAAAGGTTTTGAAGGCTCTAGTGATCAGAAATCAAAGATCACATGTTATGGTTATGTGACTTGATTTTGAAGCAATCTTGAAAATCATGGTTTCAATGCATAGTACAAGGGCTTGTAGGGTGGTTAACAGGTCGTATATGGATGCTTCTGAGCATACATGTTGAGTGTGTGCAGAGGGAGCAAGTGAGAGGCTCAAGAAGTTGACATTGTCATTAAAGTTGGCTTTTCTTAAATGGAAGTGTGAACTTTGTTCCATTAATGGAAAAATCACTTGGACAATGACTCAAATACTCGAAAGATGGCTCAATTAGTTGTGTAAACATTTAATTATTGAGTGATTTGCAAGTTTGAAGGCCTGTAAAGCAAGATTATGCAGCATGCTTGAAGATTGGATCATAAGGTCCATCACAAAATGACCTAAAATTCAAGGTTGTGAGGCCATATTCTTCTCTTCAAAACTTCTAGCTCAAGCATGATATCTTCAAGTTCTTATACATTTTTGAAAGCTTGAAACATTGTATACAACCTTCATGTTGACCACTTTGGCTAAATTAACTTGGAACTTGATGAAAATTGGCCAAAGAGTTAGGACAAAAATCTGCCTAAACTTGTTGAAAATTTCACTAAGTGTTTATACAAAAATGTCATGACTTCATAGGCCTATATCTCTTAATCTAAGCATTTTTTGGACATCAACCCTAAGGGAAAAAGTTTTAGAATTCATCAAGATCTACAAGTTTCATGTTGAAAGTTTTCCTTGAATCATGTTGCATTTTGGTGAAAAATTGTCATGAAGTAGTGAAATTATCAAGGATAAAAAACACTTAGAATTTTCTAAGTATTGGAGATCTTTGACTTTTGTTGACTTTCTTGATTCTTGATGATCATGTTTTATATTTTTGAATGTCTTGATGAATCTTGATCTTTGAAATGCAATGTTTACCAAAAAGTCAAAGTTTGACTTTTGAGTGTCAGTTAACTTTTCATTAGTTGATTCAAATTTCAACTATCAATCCTTTGATCTTGAGAAATGATTTGAGCCATGAAATTAGGTCAACATGTTGTGTTTGAGTCTTTGAGGTCATGCTCCAAGTCATTAGGTCATGTATTAGGTTAAAAGCCAATGATCAGTCATTCTCAATCAAAACCCTAATTTTGACAATTTTGCCCTTTTGATGATTTAAATGTTTTTGTTGAGGAATTATGATCAATCCTTGATAAATTGATAAATATGACTTCAAAATGTTGATGTTCTCCAAAAATCACGAAGTTTGACTGTAGGTTGACCATAGTTAACTTTTTACCCAATACAGCTGATTTTCAATCACCTGCGCCATTGACTGAGCAATTTTATGGTGCAAGACTTGAAACTTGGTATTAGCATTCTTGGAGTTCTATTATGAACCATGAAAGTAATTTGAGGCATTATAAGTCCAATTTTCCTTATGAAAACAAAAACCCTAATTTGGACCCAGTGCTTAGGAGGTGAGCTTGTCTGATCAACTCTTTGAGAATCCTTGAGCATTTGAGATCTTTTGTGAGAAATGTCTTGAGAAAAGAGAGGGAAAAATTTGGGGTACAACAGGTTCCAACTCTGCTATTGCCCCTATGTCTTCAAGCATCTCATCCCTTGCTGTCGGAAGAAGTTGATTGAACTGATCTGTACCATTTGAACTTTTGACTTTGTTAATAAAGCTTGCCGTAAGTGACCCGACGAGACATATTCGTGAGATTTAATCCCTAACTTTTGCCTGGACCGCCATTTCGGGTTTTCAGTCCACCAGGATACCCTTTTTTACCCAAACCGCCTTTTCAGGTTTACGATTTTCTGGGTGTTAAATCTTTTATATATATCCCTAATTTTTGCCCGAACATCTTTGGCTCGCCGGGATGCCCTTATTTTTGCCTAGGACATTCAACCTAGTGGGTCATTTTCATGCGTAGTATCTTTTGACTATGTCTGCATTCATAGGGTATGGAAAATATTCACCATCCATGGTGGTTAGTATCATAGCACCGCCCGAAAACACTTTCTTGACAATAAATGGCCTTTCGTAGGTGGGAGTCCATTTGCCCCTAGGATCACCTTGCGGTAGAATGATGCGCTTTATTACTAAGTCACCAACCTGATATACCTGATGCTTGATTTTCTTATTGAATTCCTTGATCATACATTTCTGATACATCTGACTGTGATAGACAACCGCAAGCCTCTTTTCGTTAATCAGATTCAACTGGTCTAGCCTGGTCTGAATCCACTCGTCTTCGTCTAAGTATGCATCTTTCATAATCCTCAGAGAAGGAATCTGAACCTCGACAGGTAAGAAAACTTATATACCATACACCATAGAGAATGGGGTTGCCCTAGTTGATGTTCATGCTGAAGTGCGATAGCCATGAAGAGCAAACGGTAACATCTCATGCCAGTCCTTGTAAGTCACAACCATCTACTGTATGATCTTCTTAATATTCTTGTTGGCGGCTTCCATTGTGCCATTCATATTTGGTCGATACAGAGAAGAGTTATGGTGCTTAATCTTGAACTGCATGCAGAGTTCAGTGATCATAATGTTATTGAGGTTGGTACCATTATCCGTAATGATTCTCTCGGGGATTCCATACTGACAAATGAGGTTATGCTTAATGAATTGAGTACCACATTCTTGGTAACGGAGGCAAATGAGGCTGCTTCAACCCATTTTGTGAAGTAGTCAATGGCGACGAGAATGAAGCAATGTCCATTAGAAGCAGTAGGCTTGATTTACCCGATCATATCAATCCCCCACATTACAAATGGCAAAGGAGCAATCAAAACATTCAGAGGAACTGGAGGCCCATGAAATTTATCAGCATAAATCTGGCACTTGTGATAAGTTCTCGAGTGGTGGTGACAGTCGGTTTCCATAGTCGACCAATAGTAACCCTCTCTCAGAACATTTTTATCCATAGTATGTCCGCTGGAGTGAGTACCAAAGATGCCTTCATGCATATCCTCCATAATTTTCTCTGCTTCCTTCTTGTCGACACAACGAAGCAGAGTTGAATCATGATTACGCTTGTATAAAATTCCATTGTTCAGGAAGAACTTATCCGAGAACCTCCGTAGGAATTTCTTGTCATTGATCGATGCCCCTTCAGGGTATTCTTGAGCATCAAGGTACCTTTTCACTTCATGAAACTAAGGTTTTCCTTCTACTCCATCAGTATCAATTTCGTAGCAATATGTCGGTTCCTCGAATCTCTCAATGGTAATTCTTGGAGCTTCATTGTCCCATTTGACCTTGAACATGGATGACATGGTATCTAATGCGTCCGCCAACCGATTCTCTTCTCTTGGGATATGCTCAAAATTAATCTCTTCGAAGTACAGAATCATGGTTAGCACATGTTCTCGGTAAGGGATAAGATTTGGATGCTTTGTATCCCATTCTCCCTTGACCTGACTGATTACCAAGGCTGAATCTCCATATACGCTTAGGAATTTGATTCTCAGGTCAATAGCAGCTTTAATACCCATGATGCATGCTTCATATTCAGCCATGTTATTGGTGCAGTCAAAGTAAAGTCTGACAGTGAAGGCCATATGACAACCCCGAGGAGAGATAATTACTGCATCGATCCTGTTGCTAAGTGTGTTAGAAGCTCCATCGAAAACCATTGTCCATCGGGATCCTAGCTCAGGTCTTTCATACGGTCCAGGTTCTTTAAAATCTATAATTAGCATGATGTTCTCATTCGGGAATTCAAAGTTCATAGATTGATAGTCGTCTACAGCTTGATGTGCCAATTGATATGCCAGTACACTTCCTTTGATTTCATTTTGAGTGGTGTATTTCATTTCGTATTCTTTTAAGACCATTTTCCATCGGGCTATTCTTCCGGAGAGGGCTGGCTTTTCGAATATGTACTTGATGACATCCATTTTAAAGATCAATAGAGTAGTATGAGTCAACATATATTGTCTTAGTCGGCGAGCAACCCATGCCAAAGCGTAACATGTTTTCTCGAGTAGTGAATATCTTGTTTCACAGTCGGTAAACTTTTTGCTAAGGTAGTATATTGCATGCTCTTTTCGACCAAACTCATCATGCTTCCCCAATACACACCCCATTGAATTCTCTAGCACTGTGAGGTACATGATTAAAGATCTTCCTTCAACTGGTGGCATTAGAATCATAGGTTCTTGTAAGTACTCCTTGATTTTATCAAAAACTATTTGACAGTCATCGTTCCATTTTACTACTTGATCTTTCTTCAGCATCTTGAAGATTGACTCACAAGTAGCAGTCAAATGAGAAATGAATCGGGTAATGTAATGCATCCATCTTAAGAAACCTCTTACCTCTTTCTCAGTATGGGGAGCTGTCATTGCTTGAATAGATTTAACTTTTACGAGATCAACTTTAATACCTTTACCACTGACGACGAAACCCAGGAGTTTACCGGATCTCACCCCAAAAGTGCATTTGTTCAGATTTAGCCTTAGTTTGTACTTCTTTAGCCTTTCAAATAACTTATGCAATTGATCAAAATGTTCTTCTTCAGTTAGTGATCTTGCTATCATGTCATCGACGTAGACTTTTATCTCATGATGACTCATGTCGTGAAACAAAGCTACCATGGTCCGCTGATAAGTTGCACCGACATTCTTCAACCCAAATGGCATGACTTTGTAACAGAAAGTGCCTCACTGTGTGACGAAGGTAGTTTTCTCCATGTCTTCAGGCGCCATCTTGATCTAATTATAACCCGAGAAACCATCCATGAAGGAGAATACCTTGTGCTGAGCGGTGTTATCGACCAAGACAACAATATGTGGCAGCGGGAAGTCGTCTTTGGGGATCACCCTGTTCAGATCCCTATAATCTACACACATACATACCTTGCCATATTTCTTTTGTACCGGAACAACATTATCAACCCATTAAGGATATGACGTTACTGCTAAGAAACATGCGTTAAATTTCTTCATAACCTCAGCCTTGATTTTCTCTGACACCTCGGGACGCATGCGACGAAATTTCTGTTTAATCGGAGAACAACCCTCTTTCATCGGAAGACGGTGAACCAAAATATTAGTATCAAGCCCTGGCATGTCATTGTATAACCAAGCAAATATCTTAACATAGTCGTGCAACATCTCAATCAATTTTTCCTTGACACTTCCCTCTAAGTTGGCACCTATCTTGACTTCTTTCTTATTTGCCTCAGAACCTAAGTTTACCACTTCGACCGGCTCTTCATGTGGTTGGATAGCCTTTTCTTATTATATTAAGAGTCTTGAAAGTTCTCATAGTATTTCACAATCTTCCTCACCTTCGTCCTCGACATGGTAGATCATATTTTCAAAGTCATAAGTGGCAATAGCAGAATTGTCATCACTGAGATCCAAAGTGGATGGGGATCTGCAATGTAGTGTGTTAGTGTGTGTAAGAACACATAGCTATTTGAAAGTGGAATAAAGTAAAATAAATACAGAGAGCACAAAATTTGAATGCAAAGCATCCAATGTTTTCATTAAATAAAAATATGACATATGAAATGACAATCCTTAACAAATGGACCATTGTGCCCCGGGCAAGACACAAGGTTTAAAGTCATTTTTTTAAAATAAATTACATAACCAAACTTCTTAAAGCAATAAAATAGAAATAACTATTACTCATGATTGAAGGAGATAGGGATAATGTCTTCTGCTTTCCAATTATCGAGCTCATCACCAATGGTAGGGAATATCGAGTTGTCGAAATCATAATCACTGTCAGAATCTTCTATAGCATTGATCCCATTGTTGTTGATACAAAATGGAGGACTTCCAGCTCGAGCATGATGAACATCCCTCCGACCCTCTACAGTAAAGCCCAAACCAAACTTATCAGATTTGTAGGGGATATCAGGAAGCTGACCCCAAATTGTGCAACCACCTTCTTCTATAGTAGCTTTGGCGTCTTTCAAGGGAGCCATCTTGTGTGGAACCCTGGTAGTCTTTGGAATGGCAAAAACATTTTCAACAGCAGCAGGGGAAATCACTTCAAAAGTATGACATGGAGTCTTGATGAATTCTCCGTCCATCTCCACGTAAGGGAATGAATTCAGGTGGCTCACCATGTACTCCTCCTCTCCGCAGACAGTAACAATCTTCCCTTTTGCAAGATACTTTAATTTCTGGTGTAAGGTGTAGGTAACAATGCCTGCCCTATGGATCCAGGGGAGTCCTAGTAGACAAGAATAAGCTGGCCGAATGTCTATTACATAGAAGGTGGATTCAAAGATCTGTGATCCCACTTTGATAGGAAGATCCAATTCTCCATGCACCATTATTTTAGACCCGTCAAAGGCTCGAACTATAATGTCACTGGGTTTCAGCACAACCCCTTAACAATCCAATATGTCAAGAGTGCCCTTTGGCAGAACACTTAGAGAAGAGCCAATATTAACTAACACATGAGCCAACATAGCTCCCCTGCATTCAATGGAGAAATACAGGGCCCTATTATGATTTCTCCCCCCCCCCCCGGAGTCAGGTCAGCATAGGAGAAACCTAATCCATTATCATTTGTTAAACTTGCTATATAACTTCCAAATTGATCAGCCGAAATTTCTTGCAGCACATGAGCAGTCTTCAAGAATTTTACTAAAGCCTGTGCATGGGCTTCAAAATACAACAATAAAGATAGCATGGAGATTTTGGACGGGGTCTGCCCCAGTTGTCCAACAATTTTATAGTCGCTC
Source organism: Vicia faba (assembly GCA_948472305.1). Lineage (NCBI taxonomy): Eukaryota > Viridiplantae > Streptophyta > Magnoliopsida > Fabales > Fabaceae > Vicia > Vicia faba. Next base: position 696,150,502 of record OX451739.1, on the reverse strand, counting down.
TTGTGGATGATTTTAAGAACCTTTTCCAACTCTTGTACAGAGGTGTCCTTGACTGTAGCTTCTTTTGGTGCCTCTATTTGAGCAGGTTCTATCATTGGCTCTTTATGCCAAGCCTCGACATTTGTCTTGGTAATTGTGACTTAAACAGGCGGAGAGATTTCCGGGGAGAAAATCCTTCCGCTTCTAGTTATTTTGCTGGTCCCCGCAATATTGTCAATATTGGGATCAACCTCTTCATCATCTTCATCAGACAACTCTTGTTTAATACCGTGGTAATATACGTCAAACCTATAATTCCATGGAATAGCCTTCTCCGAGGAATATGGGATGGGCCCGGGTGTTGTAATGATTAAAGGAGCAGCTTTTGGATTGGCAGTAATCCTTACAGGACCCTTGGAAGTGATCTTGAAAGGAGTACCAGATATGACACACAAATCTCAGCATAAATTCTTAGCATACAGAACTTTCTCAATCAAAATTACATGTTCATCCATTAGGCGTTGAACGCCTTCCTTCAGTAACTCGCAGCCATTGGATTGAACTGCACAACAATAACATTTTTAACACATCCCAGAAAAAAACCGGCACAAATTCTCCTTGATTGTTGAGAGAGGAGTAACCACATCATTTATGGAGGTCATATAAAACATCTTCAATAGCACTTATGCCTTTGTCATGCTTAGGCATAGGTGTAGTAATCACGTTCGGAGTGTCTAGAGGGTCGAACTCAACTTCATTGTTATCAATCATGTCTTGAATTTTGTTTTTCAGGGCCCAACAGTTGTTGGTATCATGCCCAGGATGGTCCGAATGATAGGCGTATCTCGCATTTGGATTGTACTTTGAAGAGAATATGTTGGGATTATGAGGAGGATCCCGCAGTGAAATGAGTCCTACCTTTAACAAATGATGTAATTCTTGACACAATGGCATATTAATCCTGGTAAATTGCCTCTTCGGAGCATCTGACCTACGCTGGTTTCCCTGTTGTTGTTGTTGAACAGGCGTTGGATTAGAGATCAACATCGCTCCCACAAACTGATGGCGATCATTTTTACTACGACCCTTCTGGCCATAGACAACATTGGTTTCTTTCTTACCACTGAACGTTTCTTCACAACATTAGAAGTTGCATCCATTGGAATCTTCCCACTCTTAATACCACATTCAACTCTTTCTCCTGTCAGAATTAGCTCGGTAAAGCAAGATGAAGAACTCCTAATAAGATGATTAAAGAATGGGCCTGCCAGAGTACCCATGAACATATCAACTAATTCCTGGTCATACAAAGGAGGTTGGACCTTCCATCTAAGTCTCACCACTTATGGGCATACTCCTTGAACCCTTCATTCGAGCCCAGGACATGTTTTGCAATTGTACACGAGTCGGCGCAAGTTCATCATTATATTGATACTGCTTGTAAAAAGCAGCAGCCAAGTCTTTCCATGTTTGAATTTTAGTTCCTTCCAGTTGGTAGAACCATTCAAGGTGAGTACCGAACAAACTTTCTTGAAAGAAATGGATCCATAATTTCCTGTCAGCAGTATGAGGTTGGATTTTTCGAACATACGACCTCAGATGAAATTTGGGACAAGAGACCCCATCATATTTAGCAAAGATATGACCTTGAATTTGTGAGGGATGAAAACCCCCGGGATCAGACCTAGCTCTCCAAAATCTAATCCAGGCACTTTCTGGATTTCCAGAGCTTTAATTCGTTCTTCCTACTGCTTGTATTTGTCATCTACAGGAGGATATTGTTCGTCGAAGTAGTCTTCATCCTTAAAAACCTGATTATTTCTATCTTCACCCCTGACACTTCTGCTATCCTCCTCTTGTTTTTTGTCTTCCTCAGAGGAAACATCATTCACTCGAACTGGTTGAGCAGGACCTTTGAATCTTCTTCCCATGTTGAGGATAACAACTCGCTTCTTAGTCTTCTTTTTTGTGGTGAGGAGCGCCATCATATCTTGTTGCCCTTTGGCCAAATTCAGAAGAGTCTCTTGAAATTGTGCATGCTGAGTTTAGAGATCCTTGACAGTTTGTTCGAGGGCCATCTTATACTGAAATAAACAGTAAATAGATGAGGAAACCCATATTGGAAAACCTGTTTATGAAATGATGTATGATATGTGGATGCAATGTTTTCAAGGACCTTAGGAGATTTAAATTTGCTAACCGACAGGAAACAAAAACAAAGATTTTTATTAGTAAGTTCAAGATTACAAATGCCTCTTAGGCTTACAATGAAAATAAAAGGGTCTCAAAGAGACAACAATAAAACCTAAAACTCAAATTTCCCACGGACGCTTTCTCTTTGTGTCGATGTATGCATTAAGGCTTTACTCCTCATGAAGTTGCTTTGTGAAATCCAACACTTTCTTTTCACTTGTATAAAATTGAGCTTCAAAGGTGTCCCGTTCTTCCTTGAGTTGAATCCAGGACTTCTGTAATTCTTCGAGGTCAGTGGGCATGTCTGGATGGAGAATGATGGGAGAAATGTCTCCTTCGATAACATGCTCTAAGATCACCGGTAGAACAGCTGGATATGGCATCATAAGGTTTTAAGCACGAGCTCGTACCAAGTTAAGATAGGGATCCAAAGGGATAAAATATTTTATCCTAAAGTTTTGCTATCAACCTTGTTTACCATGCCCCAAGCACATATAGACCTTTGAAGGTAACCTTGAGGATCATTTTCATAGTCAAATACAATACCCTAGATATGTGAGTCATGAGGACCATCTCTTCGAGCATAACCAAACTGTCGTAAATCCATAGAAGGGTTATAAGTAATACCTCTCCTAATGCAAGGGAGTGGAACATTATGGAATTCCCCGCAATGGTCAATGATAGTAACATCTTCCAAAGATCGGGAACACCAATAGATATCTGAATTAGAGAGCAACATCATCCTTTCAGACCACCTCAAACCTTGTTCATTCTTCAATACCGATTGGGGAAGGTGAGAAATAAACCACCTGGATAGAAAAGGTATGCAACATATAAGAGTTCCTTGCTTCCTCATAGTACGAGTTTGAAGAGAATTCAGAATGTCTCCAGCAAAGTAGGCAATGGGTTACGAGAAATAAATATTTTGATGGTGTTCACATCTATGAGTTGGTATGGATTAGGGAATAGCACCAAACTATAGATCAACAAAGCCAAGATTTCTTCGGAATCTTGAAAAATCATAGAATCCAGAAACAACTAAGCTTTCTCTAACAAAAATTTAGCAAGAAAACCCTTGACTTCACTTCTTGTTTCCTAATTAGATACAATATCGGACCACTTCAGATGTAAGGCTGCTGCCATTTCTTCAGGTTATAGATCTTTCTCTAAACCAGTGAAAGGTATTTGATTGAGAACAGGTACTCCCAGTAATTGAGAAAACTCCTCCATTGTGGATACTGTTGTACCCCAATTTCCCCCCCTAAGATTCCTCTATCATCTCGTATCAATTCAACCATATCAAGATCACACTGGGGTTTGGTTCTTCTCCATATCCTTAGGTTAGCTCATGAGGAATCACCAAGCACCTTGATTTATATAATGTGATCATCTATGTTTTGTATTGATTAACTTTTAACTAATAAATACAATGAATGTTTGCTCTAATTGATGATATTATAGGTGAGGGCACAACACATTTCATCAAGTGGATTCATAGGTTCGTGAGTTTATTTCCATGCCTTCCCCAACAAAACTTAATTGATATTCAAGATTCATTATTGAATATTCTTTCAAGTACATCATGATAAGGCCTACTATGATTCAAAATGCCTCAATTCGTCAAAGGAAGTCAAAATATGCAAGAGTTGATTTAAGAAGTTTGACCTAATTGGACAAATTCTTGGTTCTTTGATCACAAGTACATAACTCTCTCAATCCTTAATAATTGGAGGTGGTTATTGTTTATATGGATTATTATTATCATCCACAACAACCTCTATTCACATGGAAAAAGTTTTTGTGCAAGAAAGTTTGTCAAAATTGAAAAGGGTTTCCAAGTCAAGTTGGTGCTTTAGGAGCTAGGGTTTTGGACTTCTAAGGGCTATATCTTGTTAATATTTTGAGATTTTTGAGTGATTTCAAATACCTTCTTCTCTTTTAATGGTTATCAACTAATCACTTCAAGAGTTTCAAGAAACTTTTGTGTGGAAGATGCCTAATGATGAAGAAAGATTACAAGTCCCCTAAATTGGCCATCAAATTCCATTAGGTGACTTCAAAAGATCATAACTTGGTCAATTTTTATTTCCTTGAGCCCATTATTTTTCTGCAATGATCTTAAGGATGTGAACTTCAACTCTTCTTTTATGTGCAAGACTTGAAAATTGGTGGAAAATTCCCTAAGAATCCAAAAGATTATAGGTCACCTCATGAATTTTCACCAATTTTACAAGGCCATAACTTTTTCAATACTTGGTACTTTTGAGTGATTCAAGTTGCACAATTCTTTTTGAGGTGTCCACTTTAAGCTAGAATTAATGATAAAAGCTCAATTTTGGAGGAAGGTCTTGCTTGAACTCAAAACATTATAGGTCACTCTTGAAGAAAAACTTAGAATTTTTCTAAGTACAAAAAGTCAGCATCTTTTTCTCAACTTTGACTCATCACAACTCCTAGCTCAAGTATCCAATTGATCCCATTCTTTGCATATTGTAAAGTTTGTGACCTTATCTTTAAATTGCTTCAAGAATCATGCCCTAAGACTCCTTGAGTTGTGAATACCATTGATTCAAAGCTGGTACCTTGAAACTGAAGTTTTCTCCAAAGTCAGAATTTGAAATTCATAATTTGGCTTCTAATCACCAAATTTTCACGCGTTTTCCATTTAAACATGATTAGAAAATATGTTTGAATCATTTAGAACATCAAAATGCATCATTTGGATGAGTTTTGATGCACATGTGAACACACTTTGCACATGTACACAGGTGTGCACAAATTTATTTGAATTTGCATCATTCACCCCTCCTCTTGATTCCATTCGCTTCTCCTATAAACACATGCTCTATTCCACTCATTTTCGCAAGCTTGAACAGCCAAAATTACTCTGTCAAACTCCCTTCATAACTCTCTTTTATGAGATTTAGAATTCCCCTTTTCTGCACTTTTCAATCCAATTTCTTCATTGATACTTCATCCTTGAACTTCCCTGAATCTAATAGAAGAAGAATCAAGCCTCGAGGTACCCTGAATCATGCTAGCCAAGTCCATTTACAGAGCAAGTTCATCTGACTTCGTTCAGATAGTTTTAGGCACCAAATCTTCTAACTCAAATTACTTGAATGGTTTATGATGTTCACTGATGCTTGCTCTTAACTCAATTTTGGTGAAACAATGCATTTGATGCTTATGATTTTCGATTTTAACATTTTTTAACATCTCTGGTTTTTTCCAAATCGACTATGCTGTGTTTTATATAAATTTTTCGTGAGCATATGGTTGTGATCATCTTAAGTAGACGCAATTAACGGTACCATTATGAACATGTAAGTATACAGATTCAAGGTTCTTCTAATTTCCCTACTTGCAGGAGGCTGGGGGTTGAAGATGACCTACGTGTCGTTCTTCAACCAATGACACTGAGCCAATTGTTTTATTTTGATTGGTTGGATTTCTTGTGTTTTATGCGCCCGCTTCAGCTTGTGTCTGTGATGCTCTGTCACCTCAGATCCATTGGATCTACCAGCATGTATAAGTGAGAGAGATCCAACGCGCGTGGTTTTTTCTGATTTGTTTTATCTTACACAATTATTTTTTAATTTCTTTTATCTTTAAAAATTCATAACTCTTTTATTTTTTATCCAAAAATTATAAAAAAATATACAAAAATACTTTGAATTATTTCTGATTTTGTGAATATTTTTTCATATTTTTATTTTAATGTTTGATATTTTTCATAATTTTTTTCTGATTTCCTTATTTTAATTGTTTTAAAAATACTTTTTGATATTTTTAAATTCTAAATTTTTTTATGAAAATCATTTTCCTTACTTCTGACCTTCTAAAATTTTTCTAGAATTTTATTTTGACTTCTACTATTTTTGATCTTTTTTTCACTTATTTGAGTGATTTTAATTAGTTTAAAAATACTTTTATGTTTTTAAAAATCACCAAAAATTTAAAAAAAAATATTTGAGGTCATTTCTGATTTTTCTATGGTCTTTTTAAATTTTTCTTTGATACTTTGAATATAGTTTGTTATTTTACCTTTTATTCTCATTTTAAAAACAATTTAAAAGTCTTTTTTATTTTTTTATTTTATTCATTAAATTCAATTTATTTATTTTATATATTCTGACTATGTGATTATTGATCATCAACTTCATTAACATCATTGTATCTTGAGTGTTGACTTTAACTCCACTAAAATGGATGGATGATTTTAATGATAGTTTTGATTAAATTTTTTATTCAAACATATCCCCTCCCTCTTCATATTATCCCTTTCTCATTGTGTTACATGTTGTTAGAGGATTGTTGTATCCCAAAATCTTCCCTCCCTCTCTTCAAGACATTTCTCAAGGTTTGATCAGACAAACTCACCTCCTAAACACTAAAACCACAAATTAGGGTTTTGATTTTCACAAGGAAAATTGGACTTCTAATCCCCCAAATGACTTTCACGGTTCATTATAGACCTCCAAGAACACTCATGCCAAGTTTTAAGTCTTGGATCACATTTTTGAACAGTCAGTTGACCAGATGACTAAAAAATTATTTGTATTGGATAAAAAGTCAATTATGGTCAACCCACAGTCAAACTTCAAGATTTTTGGCCAATATCAATATTTTCAAATCATATTTATCAATTGATCAAGGTTTGATCACAATTTCTCAAGAAAAGTGTTCAAATCATCAAAGGGACAAAATGGTCAAAATTAGGGTTTTGATTGAGAATGACTGATTTTTTACTTTTGACCTAATACATGATATAATAACTTGAAGCATAATCTTAAGGGGCCAAACACATCATATTAACCTAACTTAATGGATCAAATCATTTCTTAAGATCAATGAATTGATAGTTGAAATTTGATCAACTGATGAAAAGTCAATTGTTACACCAAAAGTCAAACTTTGACTTTTTGGTCAACATTGAGTTTCAAAGATCAAGATTCATCAAGATACTCAAAAAATATCAAACTTGGTCACCAAGAATCAAGAAAATCAAGAAAGTCTACAAAAAGTCAAAGTTTTCAAGACTTAGAAAATTTTCTAAGTACATTTTATACTTGATAAATTCATTACATCATGAAAATTTTCTAAGTACATTCTAAGTACATTTTATAATTGATGAATTCTACAACTTTGTATTATAGGGTTGATGTACAAAAAATGCTTAGATTTTAAGATATAAGCCCATTAAGTCATGATATTTTTCATATAACACTTAGTGAAAGTTTTTACAAGTTTAGGCAGATTTTTGACCTAACTTCTTGGCCAATTTTCACCTAGATCCAAGATGATTTAGCCAAAATGGTCAACATGAAAGTTGTAGGTAATGTTTCAAGCTTTCCAAAATTTTCAAGAACTTGAAGATATCATGCTTGAGCTAAGAGAATCGAAGGCAAGAAATTGGGCATCCATTCTTGAATTACAAGTCACTTTGATGATGAACCCTTGGCCAAATCTCATAGCCATGCTGCATAATCTCACTTTGCAGGCTTATAACCTATGTTTCACTCCATAATTAATTGATTACATAACTATTAGAGCTTTGGTCCAAGCATTTGAGCCATTGTTGAAGAGATTCATCCATTTTTGGTACAAAGTAACATTGTCATTCTAGTAAAGTTGCTTTAATCACAAAGTCAACTTGTCTTGAGCTTTGCACTTGTTCTTTCTGCATAAACTTCCTATAAAAAATCAGATAAGTATATTTAAAGTGCCTAACCACTTTAGATAGCCTTGTACCTTGTCTTGGAACAATGATTATGAAGCTTGCTTCAAAAACAAGTCAAATGGCCATAACACGTGAACTCTTGATTCTAATCCCTCCAAGCCTTTAAACCTCTTTCCTATAAATTGAGACATTATTTGCAAGCTAAGAGATGAAATTATAAGCCTTGGAACTCCCTCAAACCAAAAATTGCTCTAAAAACACCATTGTGGTGTCATTTATTACTTTGAACATCCATCTCACAATCCCCTCATGCGTTTTCCATTTTCATCAATCACCAAGCTTCCAATATACATATAGAGACAATCCCAACACCTGCAACACGACTGTAACACCATTTTCTTCATATTGCAGGTTGACTTCTCTAGAACATCTCAGGCACTCTCAATCCAACATAAGCATGGAAATAGCTTCCTGGAGGTTCAGTGAAGCTAACCAGATCATTACAATACCTTGAAGAGTGCTCAAACTCAAAACATGATCTCTATTTGCAAGATGAGTTTTCTGAATTTCTAACTCTTCATACAAGCATCATTTGGATTTGATTTTAAAATATAAAATGTAGACATCATAGCCCTGAAACTAACCATGCCTTTAGATTTCATTTATGTTGCCCGAGCATAGAGAATTTTGAAGTTGAACTTACAGAAAAAATTAGGTTAAATTTGGTACCAACAGAAATTCGTGTTCAGCTTTGATCCATAGTTTAAGTTATTTACATATTTGAAATCGTGGTTAAATTTCAACCAAATTACATGTTTACATTTTCCATTTTGGTTGAGAAATGAGGAAGTTACAAATTTCAAATTTTGTAGAAGAACACTCTGGCGTGCGATTAGGGATGAAGTAGGCATTCATGAAGAAGTTCATTTTATATTTATTAAATTTTTTGTTATAAACGGATGAAACAGCCACCCTAGTGGCAAAGAGTGCGCGCGTAAGGCATTGGTATTAAGGGTCCTGGGTTCGAGCCCCAGTGACACCTTTTGTTCCTTTTATTCAATATTTTCTTGTTTTCTCTTCTCATTTTCAGCGCGCCTGGGCCATCCATTGTTGGGCCTAGTTCTTTTACTCACTATCACCCCCTGTTTTCTCAACAATACTGGCCCAACATTTAATTAATTTATTTATTTCTGATATAAACAAAAACAAACATTAGGCCTAAACCAAAACATTTCTTCTCTCAAACCTCCTTGTTTTCTTTTCAAACTCCTTGACCCAATTTTTTATATTTTTATTTTATTTTATTTCTTTTCGTTTATTATTTATTTTTTAATCAAAATCCCAAATATATATTTTTCTTAAATAATTATATTTTCCCATTTTTGTTTTATTAGGCAAAAATAGTAAAAAATATTTTCTTAAAACTATTTAATTTCTTTTCTTAAGTAAACTAATTTAGACTTAGGTTTTTATTCTAATTATCACTTTTAATTAAATTAACTTAGGATTTAATTAACTCCTTTTTAATTAATTAGTTTAATTAGGTTAAATTTAAAATCTTTTCATACAACAAAAGTCATAAAAACAATTTCTCTTTCTCTTTACATCTTTGTATATTTTATTATTGCGCACTATAATTATGTAATTGCCAAAGCCTTGTAATATTAATTATAACGTTATTGCTTTATAATCCCCATTTGTAAATTTGTATCCCCCATCCCAAAATATTGTAATAGCGTAGGACTTTTAATTTCCGCAATTTATCGCTTTCCATATTATTTCTAGTCACTAGGGTTTGTATGTCAAGAGTAAAAATCAATACTAGATAACCCTAATTCAAGACAAAATGCATGAAAATAAAAACACTTTGCACACTTTCACCTCTAGGATTAACCCACACTTGTTGCCTTAGATTAAAACAGTCATGTCCCTCAAACATGGGGATACTTTAGCAAAGACCCTCGATTACAAGATCGTAGTCCCTCGATGACCCTTCGATGTTGCCTTCGATAAACGATCTTAGCCCCTTACAATAAATTGCTAAGGTATCCTACAATGTTTCCTTTTATGACTGTATGATTACCCATGCCCGTCCCTTCACATCCAATGATAAGGTCTCTACCAATCAATGGTAAAATAACACTATCTGAAGGAGGAGGAAAAGAACAAAGACTTTCTTTTGAGTAGTTAGAACACTCGAAGTTGCTTGCTCACAAACATTTCAAAACAAAACATATTTCAAACACACCAACACTTTCATGAAATTTTCTCAAAAGTCAACACTTTGTATACATTCTTATAGAGACGAGAATTATTACAAAGTTCGCCTAAACAAAGGCACTTTTCAAAAATACTTTCAAACAATCACAAGAACATTTACAAAGCATTTTCAAAGTGAGCTAGAAACTAAGAGCCCGTAGATAACTACGGATGAAAAGGATTCTAACACCTTCCCTTTTCATAACTACCCCCCAAACTAAAGAAAAATTCTCAAAAGTTCTTTCCTGTTCTTTTCACTCTTTCCTTTATTGGATAAAAGAAAAGTCGTTGATGACTCTTGCTATCCGCAACAATTGCGATAAAATGCAAAACACCCAAGTCAGTTCTCTCATCGTATTACAGAACTGGTGACTCTGCTGGGGAATTATAAAACTAAAAGTGGGGTGACCTTAGAGATTAGTTCACCTTTAAAATGCTTTCTTTACTTGACTTGTATGCTTTAATCCTAAAAGGGTTGTTTGGCTTTTGAATAGATCCTCTACCCAGATCTAGGAGAATTATTAGGTAAGTAGCAATAGATTATGGAGACTGTACGGCGTAACCGATATGGTAGAAACAATGGCTACGTAAGTGTGACACATTTTTCGGTACCGGTATCCCTTATGGCGAATCAAGGAGAATACGGGGCCGCTTTGTGGTATCATGCAACACTAACTGACTGTAGAACATTTAATTGAACAACTTGGCCATTAGGACGTAGTGAGATAGACGACTTTGGTGCAGTCTAAAGTTGGTTGATACTCGATACTACACTCATTGAGATCGGACTTTCGGGATATTTCGGTCGCCAAAACAGAGGCTTGCGCTGAAACAATTCCTGATGAAGAAAGATCAATGATATTGAGATTCCCAAGAACCCGATTACTTTTTAGGACATGTTGAACCAACTAAACTTCAAGAGGGTACTTAGCTATAAACCCCATGCAAGCCTAAACCTAAGGACTTGTTTTCTTTTCTTGTATATGATTACGTGTACATAACATCATGATATCATGCCATAGCATTTTCACTAACTATTACAAGGACCTAGAGATTTATCTTTGTTCAGTTTTGTAGGATATGGCTTCCACTCGCAGAAATACCATCTGAAACAACCTTGTCAATGTGCCTCCTCAACTCAAAGAGTTAGCATCAAGGGTCTCTAAAAATTCTCCGTTCACCGAGATATGGTCAGCTTCTCAAATTGATTACCTCAAGCTATAAAGAACGCATGGTGCATGTTCTCTTTCAATTCTTTGATCCTAAACATCACTGTTTCACATTTCCCGATTATCAGTTGGTGCCCACCATGGAAGAGTTCTCTCAACTATTAGGAGTACCTATTCTTGATCAAATACCCTTCACCGGTATTAAGAAATATCCACGACCTGAGGAGATTGTATTAGCCTTACATTAGCAACGATTCGACATTGTGGCTAATTGGGAAACAAGGAGTAATGTCAAAGGTTTTCTAGCCAAGTTTCTATTTGAGAAGGCTTAAATGTTTTGGGATGCTCTAGATTTGCAAGTTTTGAATAATTCTCAGCTCTTCTAATCTATGGGTTGGTATTGTTCCCTAATCCAGACCAACTTATAGATGTGAATGCGGTCAAAATCTTCTTATCTCGTAATCCGGTGCCTACTTTGCTCGGAGACATTTTGCATTCTCTTCACGCCTGTACCGTGAAGAGAAGAGGGATTCTCATGTGTTTCACACCATTTCTATCTAGGTGGTTTATTTCACACCTTCCTTGATCAATTTTGAAGAACGAACAAGGTTTGAGATGGTCTCAAAGGAGGATGTCGCTCTCAAACTCAGATATTCATTGGTGTTCCCGATCTTTGGAGGATGTTAACATCATTGATTGCTGTGGGGAATTCCCTAATGTACCACTTCTTGGAATTAGGGGAGGAATTAATTACAACCCTTCTTTGGATTTACGACAATTTGGATATGCTCGTAGAAATGGTCCTCATGAGGTGCTTATCTAAGGTATTGTGTTTGACTACGAGAACAATGTCTAAGATTATTGTCAAAGATTTATACGAGCTTGGGGCATGGTAAACAAGGTTGATAACAAAACTTTGGGGCATAATAACTCTATTACTTTGGATCCTTATCTCAAGTGGGTGCAAGTGTATACTCAAAACCTCACGATGCCATATTTGGCCATCCTACCAATAATTATGGAGCCTATTACCGAAGGAGGCGTTCCTTACACCATTCTCCATCCTGACATGCCCACTAATCTTGAGGAATTACAAAGTCATGGATTCAACTCAATAGAGAGCGAGACACCTTTGAAGCTCAATTATATACAAGCGCGAGGAAGATGTTGGAGCTCACAAGGAAACTTCACGAGGAACGAAGCCTGAATGCTTACATTGCACCAAAGAGGATGTGCCAGTGGAAGACCTGAGCCTTTTGTTTTAGGAGTTTATTTTGTATTTTTGGTTTTTTCCATTGTAAGACCCAAAAGACATTTGTAACCTTTGAACTTATTAATACAATTGATGTTTTGTTTCCTCTTTTGTTAAGAAAGCTTAAATCTCTTGAAAGTCCTTGAAAATATTGCATTCGCATAACATGCATCATCTCATAAGCAGGTTTTCTAACACATGATTACTCATCTTTCTACTATTTATTTCAGGATAAGATGGATCTCGAGCAAACCGTCAAGGACTTGCAGACTAAAAACTCTCAATTCCAAGAGACTCTGCTCAACTTAGCAAAAAGTCAGCAAGAAATGATGGCGCTTCTTGTCACGAGGAAGAAGACCAAGAAGAAAGTTGTGATCAACATGGGTAAAAGGTTCAAAGGCCCCGCCCAACAAGTTCAAATTGAAGAGGACTCCTCCGAGGAGGATGATAATCAAAATGAATATGCTAGAAGCACCCGTGTTGGGGGTGGAAACAATCAAATCTCTGAAGACGAGGATTATTCTGATGAGCAATACCCATCGGCCAACGACAAATACAAGAAGCTAGAAGACAAATTAAAGGTTGTAGAGATCCAAGTTGTGCCTGGCTTGGACTTTGGAGACTTGGGTTTGGTACATGGGGTAGTCATCCCCCACAAATTCAAAATCCTTATCTTCGCCAAGTACGATGGTGTCTCATGTCCGAAGCTTCATGTAAGATCATATGTCCGTAAGATTCAGCCGCACACTATTGATAGGAAACTATGGGTGCATTTTTTCCAAGAGAGTCTATCAGGAATGCAGTTGGAGTGGTTTTACCAATTGGAAGGGGGCTAATATCGATAGTTTGGGAGGATTTGGCTACTGCCTTTTACCGCCAATATCAATATAACACTGATCATGCACCAACTTGGGTGAAACTACAAGGCATGACCATGGGTTCAAATGAGGGCTTCAAGGAATACGCCCAAAAGTGGAGAGACTTGGATGGTACGGTGCAACCACCTTTAACTGATAGAGAATTAGTAGACATGTTTATGGGTACATTGACTGGTCCTTTCTTCAACTTGCTGATTGGAAGTTCACCATGCGGGTTTACTGAATTAATCTTGACTGTCGAGAGGGTTGAGAGTGGAATTAAAAGTAGGAAGGTACCAATGACCTCCACTTCTAATACTGTGAAAAAACCATTTATTGGTAAAAAAAGAGACTAATGTTGTGTATGTATCAAGAAGCCGTATTAAGAATGACTGTCATCATTCAGTAGGGGCAATATTGATTTCCAACCCAACTCCGAGTCAACGACCATGTCAACAAAACAATCAACAAAGACCGGATTCCTCGAGATGAAAAAATACTAGAATCAATATGCAATTATCCCAAGCTTTGCAACACCTATTGAAAGCTGATCCTGTGACATTACGAGACCCCCTACTAATCCTAACACAACCTCCCCGAAATATAATCCCAATGCAAAATGTGTTTACCATTCAAATAGTCCCTGACATGATATCAATGACTGTTGGGCATTAAAGAACAAAATTCAAGACCTGATTGATAACAAGACAATTGAATTAGACCCTCCGTCAACTCCCACTGTGGTCACCTAACCCATGCCCAATCATGGTAAGGGTGTCAATGCTATTGAATATGCCTCTTTTTTTCCTCCATCAATGATTTGACCACTCCTTTGAAGATTGTTAAAAACAATTTGTTGAAAGACGGGATAATCCCAGGCTGTTTTGAAGACTGTTACCATTGTGCTACACAAATTAATGGTTGCATATGGCTGAAGAAAGGTGTCAAACACCTGATGAATAGCCATGAAATTCTATTTGAGAAAACTCCATATGTGAAAAGTTTTACCCAAAGTGTATCTCAAGAGTTTGAAGACGTGTCCATCATTACTATTTCAAAAACTCCGATTAGGATCACCTCCAAAGGTCCTATTAGGATTTCCACTGAACCAAGAATAACGCCACTAATTATCACCACACCGGGGCCAGTCCCCAACTATGCTGATAAAGTTGTGCCCTGGAACTATGGGGTAGAAGTGTATTACCATGGTATCAAATAAGAACCATGGATCGCTGAGAATGAGAATGTTGAAGTTACAAACATTGATGGATCAAGTAAAGTTACTAGGACGGGAAGGATCTTATCTCTGGAGATCTCACCTCCGACAACCACTACTACACCCATTAATATTACTGTTGTTAAACCTATTGCTGATACTCGAGGAAAGTAAAAAATGATTGAGCCTGCCTAGGCGGAGGCACCCTCAAAAGATATTACAGTTGAGGACCCATCTACCCAAGAGAGGGAGGAGATTTTAAAAATTATCTGAAAAAGTGACTACAAGATAGTGGAATAGTTGGGGAAAACACCCTCGAAGATTTCCATGTTGTCTTTGTTGCTATGCTCTGAGGCACATGCCCAAGCCCTGTTAAAATTCCTGAAAAATGCACATGTCCCACAAGACACTACGGCTGACCAATTTTAAAACTATGTAGCAAGCATGACTGCTGACAATGGTTTGGGATTTTCAGACGCAGATTTAACCCCAACAAGGAAGAATCACAATAAAGCTCTGCATGTTTCCATCGAGTGTAAAGGCACCACTTTAGCACATGTGTTAGTAGATATTGGGTCCTTCCTGAATGTCTTACCAAAAGGTGATCTGGATAGGTTGGAATGTGAAGGTTTAGTAATAAAACCTAGTGACATCATGGCGAGAGATTTTGATGGATCAAAGAGAATACTCCATAGAGAGGTTGATCTCCCTATCAAGGTTACGTCTCAAGTCTTCAACTCAACATTCTATGTGATGGATATCCTCCCGGCTTATTCTTGCATGCTCGGATACCGGTGGATTCATGGGGCAGGTGCGGTTACCTCCACATACATCAAAAGCTAAAGTACCCGATCAAAGGGAAAATTGTCACCGTCTGTGGGGGGAAAGAGTTTATGATCAATCATTTGAATTCATTAAAATGGATGGAGAGTTCATTGAAAATCCTTGTCAATCTTTTGAAGTAGTCCCTGCAATGATTGTTGTTGCCAAAGCCATTCCTGTCACTCCCAAAGCTGCTATACACCAAGGATGGTCTCTCTCAAAGATGCTCATACCGTAGTTAAAGACGGAGGTTGCACCATCTGGGACAACTTCCTGATATCCCATACAAGTCAGACAAATTTGGGTTGGGCTTTACCTCCAAGGCTCAAAAGGAGGTTTGACGTGCTCGTGCAGGGAAACCACCTCTACGTATTAGCAACAATAAAGTTAATGCTTTTGGAGACTGTAACAGTGATGGTGACTGGGACGAGTGGATCTACCCAACTATTGATGGATGACTCAACAACTGGCAGACCAAGGATTTCATCTCAATCTCCTTTAGCCAGGAGTAATTGGAATTTCCTGTTTTTATTACTTTTGAGAAATTTATCTGTAATTTCCGTTAAAACGGTGACTATAAACCATTTGCCTTTCCCAAGGCACAATGATCCATTTGTTAAGGGTCTGTCATTTTCATATGCCATTTTCTCATTTTAATGAAAAAACATTGGACTATTTTGCATTCAAATTTTACGCTCTTTGTCTTTCTTTCACTTTACTGCATTTTCAAATAGCCATGTAACCTTACATGCACACACACACACACACACACATTTGCAGATCCACATCCACTCCAGATCTCGTTGATAATGATTTTGATATTGCCATCTATGACTTTGAGAATCCAATCTATCAAGCCGAAGACGAAGGTGAAGAAGATTGTGAGATACCTGGGGAACTTGTCAGACTCCTGATACAAGAGGAAAAGGCCATTCAATCGCACGAGGAACCAGTTGAAGTGATAAACTTGGGTACTGAGACAGATAAGAAAGAAGTCAAGATTGGCGCTAACCTGATAGACAGTGTCAAGGGAAGATTGGTTCAGATGTTGCATGACTATGTTGAAGTGTTTTCTTGGTCATATGAAGATATGCCAAGGCTTGATACCGATATTGTAGTTCATCGTTTACCAATGAAAGAAGGTTTTCATCCGATCAAGAAAAAGGTTTGTCGCATGCGGCCAAATATGTCTGAGAAGATCAAAGTTGAGGTAATGAAACAATTCAATGCAGGTTTCCTGGTAGTAACATCATATCCCCAATGGGTTGAAAATGTTGTTCCAGTGCCGAAGAAAGATGGAAATGTCTGTATGTATATGGATTATAAGGATTTAAATAGGTAAAGCCCCAAAGATGACTAACCTCTACCATATATCGATGTCTTGGTTGACAACACTACTCAACACAAAGTTTTCTCCTTCATGGATGGCTTCTCCGGATACAACCAAATCAAAATGGCACCTGAAGACATGGAGAAAACCACCTTTGTTACACAGTGGGGCACCTTCTACTATAAGGTCATGCCGTTTGGACTGAAGAATGCATGCGTGACTTATCAACGGGCTATGGTAGATCTATTTCATGACATGATCCATCATGAGATAGAAGTTTATGTTGATGACATGATTGCAAGATTACAAAATGAGGAAGAACACCTTGATCGTTTGCACAAGTTATTTGAAAGGCTGAAGAAATATAAACTGAGGTTGAATCCCAACAAATGCACCTTTGGGGTGAGGTCTGGAAAACTCCTAGGGTTCATCGTCAGTGGAAAAGGTATTGAAGTTGATCCTGCAAAAGTAAAAGCCATACAAGAAATTCCATATCCCTGTACTAAGAAGGAGGTCAGGGGTTTCTTAGGTCGACTCAACTATATTTCCCGATTCATCACTCACTTAACTGCTACTTGTGAGCCAATCTTCAAACTGTTGAAGAAAGATCAAGTAGTCAGATGGAATGATGATTTTCAAACAACTTTTGCTAAGATCAAGGAGTATTTATAAGAACCTCCAACCCTGATGCCTCCAGTTGAAGGAAGACCTCTGATTATGTACTTGGCCATATTAGAGAATTCAATCGGGTGTGTGATGAGCCAACATGACGAGTCTGGTCGAAAAGAGCATGCAATATAATACCTTAGCAAAAAGTTTATGGACTGTGAAACCAGATATTCACTACTCGAGAAAACTTGTTGCGCTTTGGCATGGGCTTCTCGCTGACTAAGACATTATATGTTGATCATATTATTATCTTGATCTCTAAGGTAGATCCCATCAAGTACATCTTCGAGAAGCCAACTCTCTCCGGATGAATTGTCAGAGGGCAAATGATTTTGACTGAATATGACATCCATTACATTACACAAAAAGAAATTAAAGGAAGTTTACTGGAAGATCATTTGGAACATCAAGCTGTTAATGACTACCAATCCATGAACTTTGAATTCCTGGACGAGAATATCATGCTAATAACCGACTGTGCAAAGCCTGGACCATATGAAGGACCTGAACAAGGATCTCGATGGGCTATGGTTTTTGATGGAGCTTCCAATGCATTGGGTAACAAAATTGGCATTGTGATTATTTCTCCCGAAGGTTTCCATACACCTTTCACTGCCAGACTCTACTTTGACTATACCAACAACATGGCTGAGTATGAAGCCTGCATCTTGGGTCTTAAGGCTGCCATTGACCTAAGAATCAAATTCTTAAGCGTATACAGAGATTGAACCCTGGTAATCAGTCAAATTAAAGGAGAGTGGGATACCAAACATCCAAATCTGATCCCTTACAAAGAGCTTGTGCTAACCTTGATCCCATACTTTGAAGAGATCACCTCTGAACATATCCCAAGGGATGAAAATCATTTAGCAGATGCTTTAGCGACTATTTCATCTATGTTCAAGGTCAATTGGGACAATGAAGCTCCCATAATTACTGTCAAAAGTTTCGATGGACCGACACACTGTTGTGAGATTGAAACTGATGAGGAGAAGCCTTGGTTCCATGAGGTGAAAAAGTATCTTGAAGTAAAATAATATCTTAAGGGCGCTTCAATTAATGACAAGAAATTCATGCGGAGATTCTCAGCCATGTTCTTCCTAAGCAATGGTATTTTGTACAAGCGCAACCATGATTCGACTCTGCTCTGTTGTATGGACAAGAAGGAAGCGGAGAAGATCATGGAGGAAATGCATGACGGTATCTTCGGAACTCACTCTAGTGGACATACTATGGCCAAGAAGATTTTGAGGGCTGGTTACTATTGGTTAACTATGGAAACTGATTGTCACCACCACTCAAGGACTTGTCATAAATTCCAGATTTATGCTGATAAAGTTCACGTGCCTCCAATACCTTTAAATGTCATGACTTCTCCATGGCCATTCGCAAATTGGGCATTGACATGATTAGAGAAATCAAGCCCACTGCATCTAATGGACATTGTTTCATCCTCTTTTCCATTGACTACTTCACTAAATGGGTCGAAGCAGCTTCATTTGCCTCAGTTACCAAGAATGTTGTAGCCCGGTTTATCAAGCATAACCTCATCTGTCGGTGCGGCATCCCTGAAAGGATCATCACTGACAATGGAATAAACCTCAACAAAGCTATGATTATTGAACTCTACATGCAGTTCAAAATCAAGCATCACAATTCTTCTCCATACAGACCTAAGATGAATGGTGCAGTGGGAGCTGCCAACAAGAACATAAAGAAGATTTCCCAAAAAATGGTTGTCACCTATAAAGACTGGAATGAGATGATGCCATTTGCTCTTCTTGGCTACTGTACCTCGGCGCAAACATCAACTGGGGAAACCCCATTCTCTTTAGTCTATGGCATGGAAGTCGCCCTGCCTGTATAAGTTTAGATCCCTTCTCTAAGGATTATGAAAGAAGAAGACTTAGGTGAAGACGAATGGATTCAGACTGGGTTGGACCATTTAAACTTGATTGATGAAAAGAGGCTGTCTGCTGTCTGTAATGGTTAAATGTATCAAAAGCGTATGATCAAGGCATTCAATAAGAAGATCAAGCTTCGAGTATATCCGAATGGCGACTTGGTAATAAAGTGCATCATTCGACCACAAGGCGATCCCAGGGGCAAATGGACTCCCACATACAAAGGGCCATTTGTGGTTAAGAAAATATTCTCTGGCGGTGCCATGATGTTAACTACTATGGACGGCGAAGATTTCCCACACCCTGTGAATGCAGACATAGTTAAAAAATACTATGCATAAGAACGACCCACTAGGTTGACATACCTAGGAAAAAATAAGGGCATCCCGGAGAACCAAAAGGGTTCGGGAAAAAGTTAGGGATGTATACAAAATATTTTCCACCTGGAAATTCGAAAACTTGAGAGGGCAGCTTGGGCAAAAAAAGGTATCCTAGTGGACTGAAAACCCGAAAGGGCGATCCATGCAAAAGTTAAGGATCAAAGCGTATGACTATGTCCTGTTGGATCACTACAGCCAGCTTTATTACCAAGGTCAAAAGTTCAAATGGTACAAGATCAATTCAATCAACTTCTTCTGAAAGAAAAGGACGAGTGTTCGAAGACATAGGGGCAATAGCAGAGTTAGAACCCGATGAGATCACTTCCACATAACTACATATATTTATTTTCACTTTGTATTATCTTCATTTCACGACGACTTCCTCTTACTTGGATTTCCGTCTCTTTGTACAAAAACGCTTGTTTATAGGCAAAATATCAATACAGATATACTTTGAATTGCAAACTTTTTGTTTTTCTCTTTTGATTGAAAAAACGTCCAATGACTAAAATTGAATGAACATATGCATATGAACATGATTAACTGTTAACAAATGTACGCATAAGAACCGAAATAAGTGCTTACTTAAGGAGCCAGGAGAACACTCATGCTATCCGTAAATCCCCATAGAGTAAATTCATATAACTACCTTTCAGAGTTCCAATCAACATATCTCTTGGAAATTCTCTTCCCCAACCGAGTTTAGCCTTCCAAAACTGGGAAAGAAACCTTGCAAATGTTCTTCCACAAAATAATTCATTTCAATATTAAGGTCTCCAAAATACTTTCTTCAACGAGATTTATTTCCCCAACGAATTTCAATCTCCTTAGCTTGAGTCTATTCCTTAGACTATACCAAATCACTGATAAAACTCATCTTCCCCAATAGAGTTATCACTATCGCCAGAAAGTTGCTGCAAAGCTTGGATTTCGACCAGATACCAGTAAACTATCCTCCCCAGACAAATTAGAAGTTTAAACATCTCTTTTATCCCCAATCAGGGCATATAAGAACTAAATTCCCCAATAGAGTAACGAACGACTAATGTTCCTAAACTTTACTCCCCAAATAGAAATCAGTACATCCCCATCAGATTTTATTCAACAAATCAACATGAATCCCCAATGGAAGCCTTCTAGACAAAATTGAAGATACACTTATTCTTCATCCCCAATAACAGTCGAGGAGTCATTTTTCCTAGACAAACATTTCACCTTCATACATCATAGCATATTCATATAAAACACATATAGCACAATCTCATTTATTTTGAGAACGTCATTACGCAATGCATTTCATACATCACGATATTGCATACAACTAACTCTTTATCTTTTCAGGTAAAAGTTATCAACCAAACAAGTATGATCAGCATTTCTCAAACAGGTCAGAGATTAATTCTCGAAACAAGCTAGGGAAACTATCTCTACGACCAACAAAAAACAAGTTCCAAATTAATTCCTGAAACAAGCCAGGGCAACTATTTGTGAAGAACAAGCTGATTGAAGATCAATTCTTGAAACAGGACGGGGCAACTATCTACATGAACAGATTGAAGATTAACTCCCGAAACAGGACGGGGAAACTATCTTTCTTTCTCTTTGGTCAGATAAAGATCAATTCCCGAAACAAGATGGGGCGACTATCTTTATCACAAAGTGGTATGAACTCCTGAAACAGGACAGGTTTAATAACAAGCTGATTGTAGATCAATTCTCGAAATAGGGCGTGGCGACTATCTACATGAACATATTGAAGATTAACTCCCGAAACAGGACGAGGAATCTATCTTTCTTTCTCTTTGGTCAGATAAAGGTCAATTCCTAAAATAATACGGGGCGACTATCTTTATCACCAATTGGTATGAACTCCTGAAACGAGATGGGTTCACCAACAACCTGATCATAGATCAATTCCCGAAACAGGACGGGGCAATTGTCTATATGATAAGCAGCTACTCAAACACCTTTCCCAAAGGATCATCCTGGAAAGCACTTCTCAGATTCAGGAAATTATAGACTCATTATCTCTGGATGGCATCGGCAAGCCCATCTCTATCACCTCTCCAAATGTCATCTCTAAGCCCATTCCCAATATAATCAACCAATAACATCACTTCATACACAAACAAGTGCAAATTTCTGGGCACTTTAGTGTTCAATCATCTTCCACCTTCAAGTTACGAATGGCGAACATACCAATCTAACTCTCCAGGTTTAAGAAGATTGAACAGGGGAAACTATTGTACACCAAAAATTGCCCTCCCTCTCTTCAAGACATTTCTCAAGGTTTGATCAGACAAACTCACCTCCTAAACACTAAGACCACAAATTAGGGTTTTGATTTTAACAAGGAAAATTAGACTTCTAATCCCCCAAATGACTTTCATAGTTCATTATAGACCTCCAAGAATACTCATGTCAAGTTTAAAGTCTTGGATCACATTTTTTTCTCAATCAGTTGACCAGATGACTAAAAAATTAGTTGTATTAGGTAAAAAGTCAATTGTTGTCAACCCACAGTTAAACTTCAAGATTTTTGGCCAATATCAATATTTTGAAATCATATTCATCAATTGATCAAGGTTTGATCATAATTTCTCAAGAAAAGTGTTCAAATAATCAAATGGACAAAATGGTCAAAATTAGGGTTTTGACTAAGAATGACTGATTTTTGACTTTTGACCTAATACATGATCTAATAACTTGAAGCATAATCTTAAGGGGTCAAACACATCACATTGACCTAACTTCATGGCTCAAATCATTTCTTAAGATCAATGAATTGATAGTTGAAATTTGATCAACTGATGAAAAGTCAACAGTTACACCAAAAGTTAAACTTTGACTTTTTGGTCAACATTGGGTTTCAAAGATCAAGATTCATCAAGATACTCAAAAATATCAAACTTGGTCAACAAGAATCAAGAAAATCAAGAAAGTCCACAAAAAGTCAAAGTTTTCAAGACTTAGAAAATTTTCTAAGTATATTTTATACTTGATAAATTCATTACTTCATGACCCTTTTTCACCAAGATGCAAGATGATTCAAAGCAAACTTTCAACATGAATGTTGTAGATATTAATGAATTCTACAACTTTGTATTAGAGGGTTGATGTCCAAAAAATTCTTAGATTTGAAGATATAAGCCCATGAAATCATGACATTTTTCATAAAATACTTAGTGAAAATTTTGACAAGTTTAGGCAGATTTTTGACCTAACTTCTTGGCCAATTTTCACATAGATCCAAGCTGATTTATCCAAAATGGCCAACATGAAGGTTGCAGATAATGTTTCAAGCTTTCCAAAATGTCCAAGAACTTAAAGAGATCATTCTTTAGCTAAGAGAATAAAAGGCAAGTAGTTTGGCATCCATTCTTGAATTACAAGTCATTTTGATGATGAACCCTTGGCCAAATCTCATAGCCATGCTGCATAATATCACTTTGCAAGATTCTAAATTGTGTTTCACTCCACAATTAATTGATTACACAACTGTTAAAGCTTTGATTCAAGCATTTAATTCATTGTCCAAGAGATTCATCCATTATTGGCACAAAGTAACATTGTCATTCTAGTAAAGTTGCTTTAATCACAAAGTCAACTTGTCTTGAGCTTTGTACTTGATCTTTCTGCACAAACTTCCTTTACAAAATCATATAAGTATGTTTAAAGTTCCTAAGCACTTTAGATATCCTTGTACCTTGCCTTGGAACAATGCTTGTCAAGCTTGCTTCAAAAACAAGTCAAATGGCCATAACATGTGAGTTCTTGATTCTGATCCCTCCAAGCCTTCAAACCTCTTGCTTATAAATTGAGACATTATTTTCAAGCTAAGAGACGAAATTACAAGCCTTGAAACTCCCTCAAACCAGAAATTGCTCTAAAAACACCATTGTTGTGTCATTTCTGACTTTGAACATCCATCTCACAATCCCCTCGTGTATTTTCAATTTTCATCAATCACTAAGCTTCTATTATACATATAAAGACAATCCCAACACTTGCAACACGACTGTGACACCATTTTCCTCATCTTCCATTTTCAAAAACAGTTGCGTGCAAGTTGACTTCTCTAGAACATCTCAGCCACTCTCAACCCAAAGTAAGCATTGCAATAGCTACCTGGAGGTTCTGTGAAGCTAACCAGATCATTACAACACCTTGAAGAGTGCTCAAACTCAAAACACGATCTCCATCATTTGGCTTTGATTTTAAAAGATAAAATTTAGACATCATAGCCCTGAAACTAACCATGCCTTTAGATTTCATTTATGTTGCCTGAGCATAGAGAATTTTGAAGTTGAACTTACAGAAAAAATTAGGTTAAATTTGGTACCAACAGGAATTTGTGTTCATCTTTGATCCATAGTTTAAGTTATTTACATATTTTAAATCATGGTTAAATTTCAAGCAAATTTCATGTTTACATTTTCCATTTTGGTTGAGAAATGATGAAGTTAGAGATTTCAAATTTTGTTGAAGAACACTCTGGCGCGAGGTTAGGGATGAAGTGGGAATTCATGAAGAAGTTTGTTTTATATTTTTTACAAGTTGTGTTATAAACGGATGAAACAGTCACCCTAGTGGCAGAGAGTGCGCGCGTAAGGCATTGGTATTAAGGGTCTTGGGTTCGAGCCCCAGCGACACCTTTTGTTCCTTTTTTCCTATATTTTCCTTGTTTTCTCTTCCCATTTTTAGTGTGCCTGGGCCATCCATTGTTAGGCCTAGTTCTTTTACTCACTACCACCCCCTATTTTCTCAACAACACATGCCCAACATTTTATTTATTTTGTTTTTTCTGATATAAACAAAAACAAACATTGGGCCTAAACCAAAACATTTCTTCTCTCAAACCTCCATGTTTTCTTATCAAACTCCTTGAACCAATTTTTTATATTTTTATTTTATTTTATTTCTTTTATTTTATTATTTATTTTTTAATCAAAATCTCAAAATTATATTTTTCTTAAATAATTATATTTTCCCATTTTTATTTTATTAGGCAAAAATAGTAAAAAATATTTTCTTAAAACTATTTAATTTCTTTTCTTAAGTAAACTAATTTAGACTTAGGTTTTTATTCTAATTATCACTTTTAATTAAATTAACTTAGAATTTAGGATTTAATTAACTCTTTTTTAATTAAATTAATTAGGTTAACTTTAAAATCTTTTCATACAACAAAAGTCATAAAAACAATTTCTCTTTCTCTTTACATCTTTGTATATTTTATTATTGTGCACTACAATTATATAATTGTCAAAGCCTTGTAATAATAATTAGAACTTTATTTCTTTATACTCTCCATTTGTAGATTTGTATCCCCCATCACAAAATATTTTAATAGCGTATGACTTTTAATTTCCGCAATTTATCGCTTTCCATATTATTGCTAGTAACTAGGGTTTGTATGGCAAGACTAAAAATCAATACTAGATAACCCTAATTCAAGACAAAATGCATGAAAACAAAAACACTTTGCACACTTTCACTTCTAGGGTTAACCCACACTTGTTGCCTTGATTAAAACAGTAATGTCCCTCGAACATGGGGATACTTTAGCAAAGACCCTCGATTATAAGATCGTAGTCCCTCGATAACTCTTTGATGTTGCCTTCGATAAACGATCCCAGACCCTTACAACAAATTTCTAAGGTATCCTACAATGTTTCCTTTTGTGACTGTATGATTACCCACACATGTCCCTTCACATCCAATGATAAGGTCTCTACCAATCAATGGTAAAATAACACTATCTATAGGAGGAGGAAAAGAATAAAGACTTTCTTTTGAGTAGGTAAAATGCTCGTAGTTGCTTGCTCACAAACATTTCAAAACAAAACATATTTCAAACACACCAACACTTTCATGAAATTTTCACAAAAGTCAACACTTTATATACATTCTTATAGAGACAAGAATCATTATAAAGTTCGCCTAAACAAAGGCACTTTTCAAAAATACTTTCAAAAAATTACAAGCACATTTACAAAGCATCTTCAAAGTGAGCTAGCAACTAAGAGCCCGTAGATAACTACAGATGAAAAGGGTGCTAACACCTTCCCTTTTCATAACTACCCCCCAAACTCAAGAAAAATTCTCAAAAGGTCTTTCCTGTTCTTTTCACCCTTTCCTTTATTGGATAAAAGAAAAGTCAGTGGCGACTCTTGCTATCCGCAACAATTGCAATAAAATACAAAACACCCAAGTCAGTTCTTCCACCGTATTATAGAACTGGAAACTCTGCTGGGGAATTATAAAACTAAAAGTGGGGTTACCTAGGAGATTAGTTCACATTCAAAATGCTTTCTTTGCTTGACTTGTATGCTTTAATCTTAAAAGGGTTGTTTGGGTTTTGAATAGATCCTCTACCCGGATCTGGGAGCATTATTAGGTAAGTAGCAATAGATTATGGAGAATATATGACATAGACCGATATGGTAAAAACAATGGCTATGTTAGTGTGACACATTTGTTGGTACATGTATCCCTTGTGGCGAATCAATGAGAATGCGGGGCCGTTGTGTGGTGTCATGGAACACTAACTGACTGTAGAGCATTTAGTTAAACAACTTGGCCATTAGGAAGTAGTGAGATAGTTTGATTTGGTGCAGTTCGAAGTTGGTTGATACTCGATACTACACTCATTGAAATCGGACTTTCGGGATATATCGGTCGCCAAAACAGAGGCTTGCGCTAAAACAATGCCCGATGAAAAAAGATCAATGATATTGAGATTCCATAGAAACCGATTACTCTTTAGGACAGGTTGAACCAACTAAACTTCAAGATGGTACTTACCTATAAACCCCATGCAAGCCTAAACCTATGGACTTGTTTTCTTTTCTTGTATATGATTATGTGTACATAACATCATGATATCATGCCATAGCATTTTCACTAACCATTTCAAGGACCTAGAGATTTATCTTTGTTCTGTTTTGTAGGATATGACTTCCACTCGCAGAAATACCATCCAAATCAACCTTGTCAAGGTGCCTCCTCAAATCAAAGAGTTAGCATCAAGGATCCCTGAAAATTCTCCGTTCACCGAGATATGATCGGCTTCTCAAATTGGTTACCTCAAGCTTTGAAGAAGACATGGTGCATATGCTATTTCAATTCTTTGATCCTAAACATAATTGTTTCACATTTCCTGAGTATCAATTGGTGCCCACCATGGAAGAGTTCTCTCAACTATTGGGAGTACCTATTCTTGAGAAAATATCCTTCACCAATATTGAGAAAGATCCACGACCTGAGGAGATTGCATTAGCCTCACATTTGCAACGGTCTGACATTATGGCTAATTGGGAAACAAGGAGTAGTGTCAAAGGTTTTATAGCCATGTTTTTGTTTGAGAAGGCTCAATTGTTTTGGGATGCTCTGTATTTTCAAGCTTTTTAAGAAGTCCTAGATCTTCTAATCTATGGGTTGGTATTGTTCCCTAATCCAGACCAACTTATAGATGTGAATGTGGTAAAAATCTTCCTATCTCGTAATCCGGTGCCTACTTTGCTCGGAGACATTTTGCATTCTCTTCACGCCCGTACCATGAAGAGAAGAGGGATTCTTATGTGTTATACACTGTTGCTATCTAGGTGGTTTATTTCACACCTTCCTTGATCAGTTTTAAAGAACTAACAAGGTTTGAGATGGTCTCAAAGGATTATGTCGCTCTCACACGCAGATATTCATTAGTGTTCCTGATCTTTGGAGGATGTTACCATCATTGACCGCTGTGGGGAATTTCTTAATGTCTCACTTATTGGTATTAGGGGAGGAATAATTACAACCCTTCTTTGGCTTTACGACATTTTGGTTATGCTCAGAGAGTTGGTCCTCATGAGGCGCTTATCCAAGGTGTTATGTTTGACTACGAGAACGATGTCCAAGATTATCGTCAAAGATTTCTACGAGCTTGGGGAATGGTAAACAAGGTTGATAGCAAAGGTTTGGGGCTTAAGAACTCTATTACTTTGGAGCCTTATCTCAAGTGGGTGCGAGCTCACGCTTAAAACCCCATGATGCCATTTTTGGCCATCCTACCAATAATTGTGGGGCCTATTACCGAAGGAGGCGTTCCTTACACCATTCACCATCCTGACATGCCCACTAATCTCGAGGAATTGCAAAGGTCATGGATTCAACTCAAGGGAGAGGGAGACACCTTTGAAGCCTAATTATATGCAAGCGAGGGGAAGGTGTTGGAGCTCACAAGGCAACTTCACAAGGAACGAAGCCTGGATGCTTACATTGCACCAAAGAGGATGCACTAGTGGGAGACCTGAGCCTTTTGTTTTAAGAGTTTATTTTGTCTTTTTATTTTTTCCATTGTAATCCCCAAGAGGCATTTGTAACCTCTTAACTTATTAATACAATTGATGTTTTGTTTCCTCTTTGGTTAATCAAATTTAAATCTCTTGAAAGTCCTTGAAAACATTGCATTCGCATAACATGCATCATCTCATAAGCAGGTTTTTTGACACATGATTCCTCATCTTTCTACTGTTTATTTCAGTATAAGATGGATCTCGAGCAAACCGTCAAGGAATTGCAGAATCAACACTCTCAATTCCAAGAGACTCTGCTCAACATAGCAAAAGGTCAACAAGAAATGATGACGCTTCTTGTCACAAGGAAGAAGACCAAGAAGAAAGTTGTGATCAACATGGGGAAAAGATTCAAAGGCCCCACCTGACAAGTTCAAATTAAAGAGGACACCTCCGAGGAGGATGATAATCAAAATGAAGATGCTAGAAACACCCATGCTGAGGGTGGAAACAATCAAATCTCTGAAGACGAGGATTATTCTGATGAGAAATGTCTATCGACTGATGACAAATACAAACAGCTAGAAGACAAAGTAAAGGCTG
Source organism: Vicia faba (assembly GCA_948472305.1). Taxonomy (NCBI): domain Eukaryota; kingdom Viridiplantae; phylum Streptophyta; class Magnoliopsida; order Fabales; family Fabaceae; genus Vicia; species Vicia faba. The sequence continues at coordinate 696,121,907 of OX451739.1, read as the reverse complement.
TAGAGATCCAAGTTGTGTCTGGCTTGGACTTTGGAGACTTGGGTTTGGTACCTGGGGTAGTCATCCCCCACAAATTTAAAATCCCTATCTTCGCCAAGTACGATGATGTCTCATGTCTGAAGCTTTATCTAAGATCATATGTCCGTAAGACTTAGCCACACAACGCTGATAGGAAACTATGGGTGCACTTTTTCCAAGAGAGTCTATCGGGAACGCAGTTGGAATGGTTTTACCAATTGGAAGGGGCTAATATCCATACTTGGGAGGATTTGGCTACTGCCTTTTACTGCCAATATCAATATAACGCTAATCTTGCACCAACTCAGGTGCAACTACAAGGCATGACCATGGGTCCAAATGAGGGCTTCAAGGAATATGCCAAAAAGTGGAGAGACTTGGCTGGCAGGGTGCAGCCACCTTTAACTAATAGAAAATTGGTAGACATGTTTATGGGTACATTGACTAGTCCTTTCTTCAACTTGTTGATTGGAAGTTCATCATCTGGGTTTACTAAATTGATCTTGACTGGTGAGAGGGTTGAGAGTGGAATTAAAAGCGGGAAGATACCAATGACCCCCACTTCTAATAATGTGAAAAAACCATTTATTGGTAAAAAAGAGACTAATGCTATGTATGGATCAAGAAGCCGTATTAAGAATGACCATCATCATTCAGTAGGGGCAATATTGATTTCCAACCTAACTCCGAGTCAACGACCACGTCAAAATCAACAAAGACTGGATGCCCCGAGATGACAATTTACTAGAATCATTATGCAATTATCCCAAGATTTGCAACACCTATTGAAAGCTGATCTGGTGACATTACGAGACCCCCTATTAATCCTAACACAACCTCCCTGAAATATAATCCCAATGCAAAATGTGATTACAATTCAAATAGTCCTTGACATGATACCAATGATTGTTGGGCATTAAAGAACAAAGTCCAAGACCTGATTGATAACAATACAATTGAATTTGACCCTCCGCCAACTCCCACTTTGATCACTGCACCCATGCCCAGTCATGGTAAGGGTGTCAATGCTATTGAAGATGCCTCTTTTGTTTCCTCCATCAATGATTTGACCACTCCTTTAAAGGTTGTTAAAAAGAATTTGTTGAAAGTCGGGATATTCCCAGGCTATTTTGAAGATTGTTACCATTGTGATACATAAATTAATGGTTGCACATAGCTGAAGAAAGGTGTCTAACACCTGATGAATATCCATGAAATTCTATTTGAGAAAACTCCATTTGTGAAAAGTTTGACCCAAAGTGTATCTCAAGAGTTTGAAGACGTGCCCATCATTTCTATTTCAAACACTCTTGTTAGGATCACTTCTAAAGGTCCTATTAGGATTTCTGTTGAACCAAGAATAGCGCCACTAATTATCACCACACCAGGGCCAGTCCCCTACTCTGTTGATAAAGTTGTGCCCTGGAACTATGGGGCGGAAGTGTATTACCATGGTATCAAACAAGAACTGTGGATCACTAAGAATGAGAATGATGAAGTTACAAACATTATTGGATCAAGTAAATTTACTAGGACGGTGTTATACCCAAAAAATTTCCCTCTCATTTTCTCAAGATTTCTCTCACAAGATGTCCATTGGTTCAAGAAGGCACAAGGATGGATCAGCTCAAGACCCCTCCTCAAGCACTGATGACTCAAAATTAGGGTTTGAGTTTGGACAAGTACAATTGGAATTTTAAGGCCCCATATGACTTTCATGGATCATTTTGGAATCTCAAGATTTCTCATGTCAAGTTTCAAGTTTGGATCACATTTTTGCTCAGTCAATTGATTAGTTGACCTAAAATCAACTATATTGGGAAAAAAGTCAACTGTGGTCAATTTACAGTCAAGATTCATCATTTTTTATCCACATCAACATTTTGAACTAATATATGTCAATTGGTCAAGTTTGGATCACAATTCCTCAAGAAACTTGATCAGATCACCAAAAAGACAAAATGGTCAAAATTAGGGTTTTAACTGAGAAGGCTAAATTTTTGACTTTTGACCAAATACATGACTTATTGGTTTGAGACATGATATCAAGGATTAAAATGCATCATATTTACCTAATGTTATGGTTCAAAACACTTCTCAAGATCAATTGGTTGATAGTTGAAATTTGGTCTACTAATGAAAAGTCAATTGTACACTGAAAAGTCAAACTTTGACTTTTTGATCAAAATCAAGTTTCAAAAATCATATTTCATCAAGACATGTCAAAATATGAATATTGTTAATCAAGAAATCAAAAAAATTAAAAATCATCTTTGAAAAGTCAAAATTCTAAGACTTAGAAATTTTTCTATGTTGGAAAGATAACTTTTTTCCACAACTTCATCTCAATTTTTCACCAAAATGCAAGATGATTCAAGGAAAACTTCTAACATGAAAGTTGTACATCTCAATGAGATCTAAAACATTGTATGGCAGAAATTTTTATATAAATTCTTGGATTTTAAGTTATAAGTTCATAAAGGCATGCACTTTTTTCTTAAACACTTAGTAAAATTTTGCCCTAGTTATGCAGGTTCTTTACCTAACTTCATGGAAATTTTTTAGCTAGTTCCAAATTGAATATTAAAAAATGTACAACATAAAGGTTGTAGATGATTTTACAAGATTTCTAAAATTTCCAAGAACTCCTCAAGACCATACTTGAGCTAAGAGAATCTAAGGCAAGAAGTTATGGTTTCAAACTTGTTTTGCAAGACAGATTTTGTGATGAACATGAACCAAATCCTTAGCCATGCTGCATAATACTCACTTTTCAGGCCTAAAACTTGTTTGTAACTCCATAATTAATGGTTTACATAGCTGATTATGCCCTTATCCAAGTGTTTCAAGCTTTTTCCAAACCAATTTGCCATTTTAGGAAGAAAGTTCACACTTCCATTTTGGAAAAGTGGCTTTAATCACAATGTCAACTCTTCTTGAGCCCATACATTGTTGCTTCTGACTCCAAAACATTTCAAAGAAATAAGCAACATATCTACAGCCTACTGACGAACCTATAAATCCTTTTACTTCTCATTGAAACCATGTTTCAAAACCTTGCTTCAAAATCAAGTAACCAAACCATAACATGTGATTTCAAATTCTGAGTTGTTTCAAGTCTCAAAACCTTTTGCCTATAAGTATATACATTATTTGTAAGCTAAGACACAAATGCTTAAGTTTCCAAACCCTCTCAAAGTCAGGATTGCATAAACAACCTCATTGTTGCACTTTCTGGCCAGAAATCCCAAACACCTAATCCACTCATGCGTTTCTTGACCTTTCACTTCCAAAAGTTCCTAAACATCATCTACAAACAATCCCACACCGTATTACACGACTGTAACATCTCCATCACCTTCCTCCATAACCAAAAATAGAGCTTTGCACTTGGACTTATTCAGCATGATTTAGCCATCCTCTTCTCAAGGCAACTATTGCATTTGCTTCCTAGAGGTCCAAGGAAGCTAACCTGATCATTACCATCACTTGAAACAAGCTCAAAATCATTTCACGATTTCCAATTTTTGAGGTATTTTTATGAACTTTCATCTCTTCATTTAGGCATTGTTAGGCTTGCATTTTCAAAGACAAAATGTAGACGTCATTTCGCTGAAACTAACCATGTCCGTAGTTTCCATTTATATTGCCTGAGCTTAGAGAATTTTGAGATTGAAATTTCTGAAAAAAATTAGGGTTCAGATTAGGGCCAGCAAAATTCTCATTTATCTTTGACTTATAATTTTAATGAGTTATATTTTTGAAATCGTGATGAGATTTTACACAACTTTCATGTTTGCAATTTCCATTTTGGTTGAGAAATGAATGAGATACAAGTGGTTTGGCTGAGTGTGAGGTTGAAGATGAAGTTCAGGCCATGGAAGTGTTTTGTGTTATATATTTATGGTTTTGTTTAAGTTAACAGATGTATAGCCACCCTAGTGGTAAGGAAACCCATGTATATTGCAGAGGACGTGGGTTCGAACCTCAACGCTGCCTTTTGTTTTGATTTTCTAACTTTTTTTTATTTTTTGTTACATAGCGCGCTTGGGCCTGAGGCCATTGGGTTTGTCCCATTTTTTCTGCAACATCCCCCCTAATTACTACCTTACACGCAACCCTTTTTATTTTCTTATTTTTCTGATTAAAAATGGTTATTGGGCCAGGCTTTAAACAAAAAACTATTTTTCTAACAAACACCCCAACCTGATTTTCACACCCCTGACTCTTTTTTTAATATTTTATATTTTATTTATATATATATATATATATATATATATATATATATATATATATATATATATATATATATATATATATATATATGAAATTCTGGCTGCAGATACTCAATGTCACGTTCAATGTTATGACACCGTATCTGACTTTCTATAAGACAGTAAATACAAAAACAGGAAAGAACACAGTCAATTGTTTACCCAGTTCAGTGTGCAACAACACCTACTCTGGGGGCTACCAAGCCAGTGAGGAAATCCACTATAAGAGATATTAATTCAGGAATAAACCAACCAGTTTATCTCCTTCACTTAAGACCTACCCAATGCAACTTCAATCTAAGTACAACTTAAACCTGAGTTCCTACTCACTCCCCCTCAATCACAACATTGATACATAAAACAATTTGACTAATGAATTGATGAAGACACTCTTCAAAACATACACTTGATTATGCTTCACAGCTTTTTAATCAAGCAACACAAACACTCTTGCTTCACAGCTTTGAGTGATACACAAACCTAACTTGACTTTGCTTCACAGCTTTAGTCAAGAGACATACAAACACTCTTGCTTCAAAGCTTTGAGTGATACACAACCCTTACAATTAAAACCTATTCCAAGTCACTTATCACCATGATAATTGCTTGGATTACAATAGTTAAAACTATACAGCTTCTAAATAATCTTCTGTCAAAAAGGGATACATTCAAAACAGCAGCCATGTTGAATATATAGCAGCTGCATCTTCAGTTAGGGTTTCTACAAAAAGCTAGGGTTAATTCCGTTTATCCTTAAGACTAGGTCACAGGACTTTATCAACCAGGTTAGGGTTGATCTAGGTTAACCCCAAGTCCACGACATTTTCTGTTCTGGGAAGACTGAGTCATAATCCTGAAAAAACTCAGAATAACCCAAACTGCCAACTGTTAGATCAGAACTGGATGTCTTAACATTTGTTATGACATCTGAAACCCTGTCTACTGATTTAGGTAAATGTGATCTTTTTGCAAAATGCTCAGATACACACTTATAAACAGCAGTACCTGTATGACAATATTTTTCTGCAAAGGTACCTAATAAATCTGTACCTAATAAACTAGAATGTTATGACATCAGTCATGACATTCATACACCTGGTTTTACCAAAAATGCATGCCAATACCTAAACAACTACAATATATATTTATTATCATTATTATTTTTATTAATAAAAAAGAACAAAAATATTTTATATATATATATATATATATATATATATATATATATATATATATATATATATATATATATATATATATATATATATATATATATATATATATATATATATATATATATATATATATATATATATATATATATATTCTTGGACCTTTCTAAAACTAAAAAAGACAAAAAATATTTATTTATTTATATTATGTCTATTTATTTTAGTTCAAGACCAAAAATATTAGAAAACAATTTGTTACAAACTTTATTTATTTTACTTAATTAATTTAATAATTAGACCTATGTTTATTTATTTTCTTTTTTAATTCAAACTAACTTAGAATTTAGGGTTTCTCTTAACCTAATTTATTTTATGCTACTTTAGTTAATATTAAAATCTTTTCATAAAAACAATAAAAAATATTAAAAACCTTTTTCTTAACAAAACCAAACAATTTATTTATTTTTTGTTCATTACCTTATATAGTGTTTCTTTACCTTCTTGTATATTATTTATTTCAATTCTTGTACATTTATTCAATATGGTTCTAATATATAATTAGGGTTTAATTTCTTGCAATCCCCATTTGTACATTTATATTCCCCATCCCCCAAAATGATTGTAATAGCGTAGGACATTTATTTTCCGCAATTTATCGCTTTCATATAAATGCTAGTAATTAGGTTTTGTATGGAAATATGAAATCAATTTAGAAAATCCTAATCCAAAACAAAACAAGCATGAAATTAAAACACTTGCACACTTTGTACCTCTAGTGTTAAACTCCACTTTGTTGCCTTAAATAAATAGTCATGTCATGTAGGTGAGACATCTTAGAAAAAACAATAAAAAATACAAGATCATAGTCCCTCGATGACGCTTCGAATGTTGCCTTCAAAATGATCTTTGACCCTTAAGAAAAATGCTAAGATATATTTAAACAACATTGCATTTTATGACTATACGATGACCCACGCCCGTCCCTTTACATCCAAAGATAAGGCTTCTTATCAAATCAATGGTAAGATAGCAATATCAAAGAAAGAGAGAAATGAACAAAATACTTTTTGAGTAGGTAGAACGTTCTTAGTTGCTTGCTCACAATCCATCTTCAAAATAAAACATCTTTTCAAAACACACCAAACACTTTCAAAAAAACATGAAATATTTTCAAAAGTCCAACACTTTGTATGCATTCTTATAGAGACGAGAATCATTATAAAGTTTGCCTAAAAAAAGGCGCTTTTCAAAAATACTTTCAAAAATCCACCACAAGCACATTTTCAAACAAAACAGTTTTCAAGTGATCTAGCAAGCAACTAAGATCTCATAGATAAATATGGATAAAAAGGGGGCTAGCACCTTCCCTTTTCATAACGTACCCCCCGAACTCAATAAATTATATCAAAGGTATTTCCTTTTCTTTTCATCCTTTCCTTATTGGATAAAAGAAAAGTCGGTGGCGACTCTTGCTATCCGCAACAATTGCGATAAAACGCAAAACACCCAAGTTAGTTCTCCCACCATATTATAGAATTGGCGACTTTGCTGGGGACATACTTAAAAGTGGGGTTACCTTAGAGATAGATCAAATTTAATTTCTTTCATTGTTTGATTTGTTTGCTTTATATTTATGGATCCTTGTTTGGGTTTGTATTGATCCTCTACCCGGATCTGGGAACATCATTAGGTAAGTAGCAATAGATCGTGGGGACTGTGCGGGGTATACTGACATAGTTGAAGCGATGGCTACGTTAGTGTGACACATTTGTTGGTACCGGTAGCCCTTGAGTCTAGTCAAAGAGAATACGGGGCTGCTGTGTGGTGTCATAAAGCACTAATTGACCTTAGAACCTTTAATTGAACAACTTGGCCATTAGGAAGTAGTGAGATAGCCGGCTTTGGGTGTAGTCTGAAGTTGGTTGATACTCGATACTACGCTCATTGAGATCGGACTTTCGGGATATTTCGGTCGCCAATAAAGAGGCTTGCGCTGAAACAATTCCCGATGAAGAAAGATCAGTGATATTGAGATTCCCTAGAACCCGATTACTTTTTAAGACAGGTTGAACCAACTAAATTTCAAGAGGGTAGTTACCAATGAAACCACACACAAGCCTAAATCTAAGGACATGTTTTCTTTGTGTGTATATGTATACTTGTACATAACATCATGACATCATACCATGACATTTTTCACTAACCATTTCAAGGACCTAGAGATTTATCTTTGTTTATTTTGTAGGACATGGCTTACACTCGCAGGAATACTATCTAAGTTAACCTCGTAAGAGTGCCTCCTCAACTCAAAGAATTAGCATCAAGGGTTATTGAGAATGCTCCATTCACCAAGAGACATGGTCGACTTCTCAATTTGGTTACTCCAAGCCTTGATGAAGACATGATGAAGGTGCTCTTTCAGTTCTTTGACCCTTTACACCATTGCTTTACCTTTCCTGATTACCAAATTGTACCTACTATGGAAGAATTTTCTCAACTATTGGGAATTCCTATTCTTGATCAACTACCCTTCAACGGTATTTAAAGAGACCCAAGACTTGAGGAGATTGCTCGAGCTCTACATTTGCAACGATCTGACATTGTGCAAACTGGGAAATAAGAAGTGGTGTCAAAGGGTTTCTAGCCAAGTTTTTGTTGGAGAAAGCTTAAGATTTTTGGGGTGCTATAGATTTACAAGCCTTTGAAGAAGTGTTGTGTCTTCTCGTCTATGGGATGGTACTGTTTCCCAACCCTGGCCAATTCATAGATGTGAACGCAGTCAAGATTTTTCTATCTTGCAATCCGGTGCCTACTTTACTTGGGGATATCTTGTATTCTCTTCACTCTTGCACCATAAAGAGAAGAGGACTTATTATGTGTTGCACTCCTTTGTTGGCTAGGTGGTTTATTTCACATCTACCTCTATCTTTTGTGAAGAATGAGCAAGGTATGAGGTGGTCTAATAGATTAATGTCACTCACGCGTTCTAATATTCATTGATGTTCCCAATCCTTGGAGGACATTACTATTATTGACTATTATGGGGAATTACTTAATGTCCCTCTACTTGGCGTTAGGGGAGGTATTACCTACAATCCTTGTTTGGCTTTGCGACAATTTGGTTATGCTATGAAGGATGGACCTCATGATGCACTTGTCCAATGAATTGCATTTGACTATGAGAGCGATGTCCAAGGTTATCGTCAGAGATTCATACGAGCTTGGGACATGGTGAACAAAGTTGATAGCAAGATGTTGGGGCATAAGAACTCCATTCCTTTAGAACCTTATCTCAAGTGGGTGTGAGCTCGCGCTCAAAGTATTATGATGCCTTATGAAGCGATCCTACCTATCATCATGGAGCCTGTTGCCAAGGGAGATGCTCCATATACTGTCCTTCATCCTGATATGCCTACTTCTCTTGAAGATTTGCAAAGATCATGGATCCAACTCAAGGGAGAGCGAGACACCTTTGAAACTCAATTCTACAAAAGCGAGAAGAAGGTTTTTAAGCTTACGAGACAACTTCATGAAGAGAGAAGTTTGAATGCCTACATTGCATCGAAGAAGATGCGTTCGTCCTTCTTGTCTTAGGAATTTATTTTGTATTTATTTCTTCCATTATAAGCCCAAGAGGAATGCTATGCAATTAATGTTTTTTCCTTCTTTGTCTAAACAAATTTAAATCTTCTAAGTCCTTGAAATCATTTTAATTTCATGCATCATAACATAAGCAAGCTTTCCACAATAGGTTTCCTCATCTTTCTACTGTTTATTTCAGTAAGATAGATATCAAACAGACCATGAAAGATTTGCAAGCACAGAATTCCCAGTTTCAAGCAACCTTAATAACCCTGGCCAAGGGACAACAAGAGATGATGACACTGCTAGCAACCAAAAAGAAGACTAAGAAGTAGTCCCTCATTAACATGGGGAAAAGGTTTAAAGGACCAGTCCTTCATGTGCAGATAGTCGAAGATTCATCCGAGGAAGACGAGAACTAGGTGGAAGAGGAAAAAAGCACCCGTGCTGGGGATGAAAATGATCAAGCTTCCGGGGACAAAGATTACTTTGATGAACAGTATCCACCGGCCGAGGATAAATATAAGAAATTACAGGATAGATTGAAAGCTATTGAAATTAAAGACGTTCCTGGTTTGGATTTTGGTGATTTGGGCTTAGTACTCGGGGTCGTCATTCCCCATAAGTTTAAAATACTAGTCTTTGTGAAGTATGACAGAGTTTCATGCGCAAAACTTCATCTGAGGTCCTACGTCCGCAAGATACAACCACATATTATTGAAAAGAAGCTTTGGGTCCATTTCTTCCAAGAGATTCTGGCTGGGACTCAGTTAGAATGGTTTTACAAATTGGAGGATTCCCGCATCCACACATGGGAAGATCTGGCCACTTCTTTTTATCATCAATATCAGTACAACATTGATTTAACACCAACAAGGGTTCAACTTAAAGGAATGACAATGGGTACTAATGAAGGGTTTAAAGAGTACGCGTAAAAATGGAGGGATCTAGGCGGTAGGGTCTAACCACCCCTAATTGACAGAGAACTAGTTGATATGTTCATGGGTACATTAACTGGCCCATATTTCAACTTGCTAATTGGTAGCTCATCTTCCGGTTTCACTGAGTTAATTCTAACTGGTGAAAAGGTCGAGAGTGGAATCAAGAGTGGAAAAATCCCCATGGAATCTGCTTCTACCTTAAGCACTATAAAGAAACCCTTTACTGGAAAGAAATAAGCCAATGTTGTTTATGTATCAAGGGCCCATACCAAGAAATATCACCGTCCATATGTTAATGATGTTTTGATCTACAACCCTCCATCTACTCAAAGACAATCATCCAACAACCAACAATATGGAGTTCCTCGAAGACAGTTCACGAGGATAAGCATATCACTATCCCAAGCCTTACAACATCTGTTGAAGGCCAACTTAGTGACATTGCATGATCCACCATCCAATCCAAATATCACATCACCGAAGTACAATCCTAATGCCAAGTGCGCGTATCATTCCAACAGCCCTGGGCATGAAACTGATCAATGTTGGGCTCTGAAGAATAAGATTCAAGATCTGATAGACAACAAAACTATTGAGTTTGATCCACCTACAACTTAAAATTTGATAATTGCACCAATGTCGAACCATGGCAAAGGTGTCAATGCGATTGATGACACTACTTTTGTTTCCTCCGTTGAGGATTTGACTACTCCATTGACTACTGTGAAGGAAAATATGCTGAGAGTTGGGGTGTTCCCTAGCTGTTTAAAAGACTGTGATTACTGTGTTGTACAATTAAATGGATGCATGTGGCTGAAAGAAGGTGTTTAACACCTGATAGATAGTCACGAGATCCTGTTTGAAAAAGTTCCTACCATTAAGAGTTTGACCAACAAAGCTGAAGACCTTTCCATAATAACAATCTCCAACAAGCCTCTTAGGATCTCCTCAATAGGTCCTATTAGGATTTAAAATGAATCAACAATTGCTCCTTTAATAATCATTGCCCTGGGCCGATTCCTTACTCCTCCGACAAAGTAGTTCCATGGAACTATGGTGCCGATGTTTATTATCATGGGATAAAACAAGATTCTTGGATCAACAAAGACAAAGCTGATGTTACCAATATTGTAGGTTCTAGTAAAGTAACAAGAACATGGAGGATCTTTTCCCCTGACATTTCACCACCCACTACTACAACAACTCTTGTCCGCATAACCAATGACAAGTCTAGTGCCAACACTAAAGGCAAAGAGAAAGAAGGTGAGCCTGATGGGATAGAGGCACCTACCAAAGATACTGATGTTGAATAACCCTCCACTCGAGAGATGGAGGAAATCCCGAAAATTATAAAGAAGAGTGATTTCAAAATAATCGAACAACTGGGGAAAACCCCCTCCAAAATCTCCATGTTGTCATTACTACTATGTTCCGATGCTCATGCCCAAGCTTTAATCAAGTTCTTGAAGAATGCTCATGTACCCCAAGAGACTACATGAAATAGAGCTATGGTAGATTTATTTCATGATATGATCCATCATGAAATAAAGGTCTATGTGGATGGTATGATTGCAAGGTCGCAAACTAAAGAAGATCATCTCGATCACCTACACAAGCTATTTGAGAGGCTGAAAAATTACAAGTTGAGGTTGAACCCTAATAAGTGAACATTCGGGGTAAGATCTGGAAAGCTTCTAAGTTTTGTCGTCAGAGGTAAAGGCATCGAAGCTGGTCCTGCAAAGGTAAAAGCCATTCAAGAAATGCCAGTTCCCCACTCTGAGAAGGAAGTTAGAGGATTCTTGGGTCGTCTGAATTACATTTCCCGTTTCATATCTCATCTAACCGCTACTTGTGAGCCAATCTTCAAACTCCTGAAGAAAGATCAAGTAGTCAAATGGAATAACGACTGCCAATCTGCCTTTGATAAGATCAAGGAATATTTGCAAGAACCTCCTATCCTCATGCCTCCAGTGAAAGGAAGGCCATTAATCACGTACTTGACTGTGCTAGAGAATTCTATGGGGTGTGTGTTGGGCCAACATGACGAGTCTGGCCGAAAAGAGCATGCAATATACTACCTGAGCAAAAAGTTTACTGACTGTGAAACCAGATATTCACTGCTCGAGAAAACTTGTTGCACTCTGGCATGGGCTGCTCGTCGGATAAGACAATATATGTTGACTCACACCACTTTATTGATTTCTAAGATGGACCCTATCAAGTACATATTCGAGAAGCCCACTCTCTCCGGACGGATAACTATATGGAAAATGATTCTAACTGAATACGATATTTAATATACAACACAAAAGGCCATTAAAGGAAGTGTATTGGCAGATCATTTGGCCCATCAAGCTGTTAATAATTATCAATCTATGAACTTTGACTTCCCAGATGAGAATGTTATGCTAGTAACTAACTGTGAAGAACCTGGACCATATGACAGACCTGAACAAGGATCTCGATGGACTATGGATTTTTATGGGAATTCCAACGCTTTAGGCAATGGAATTGGTGTTGTGATTATTTCTTCTGAGGGTTGCCATACTCCTTTCACTGCTAGATTGTGCTTCGATTGTACGAACTACATGGCTCAATATAAAGCGTGCTTCTTGGGTCTAAAGGCTACCATTGACTTAAGGATCAAATTCTTGAATGTGTTTGGGAGCTCGTGCATCCTAAGCATCCTAACCTTATTCCCTACAAGGAGCTCGTGTTAACTCTGATACCATACTTTGAGGAGATCACCTTTGAAAATTTCCATAGAGAATAAAATTAGTTGGCTGACGCCTTGGCAACAATGTCTTCCATGTTCAAGGTCAAATGGGATAACGAAATTCCTATGATTACAATCGAAAGATTTGACGAACCTCCACACTGCTGTGAGCTTGACACTGACGAAGAGAAACCATGGTACCATGAAGTAAGGAGATATCTTGAAGCACAAGAGTATCCTGAAGGAGCTTCCATCAATGATAAAAAATTCTTGCAAAGATTCTCAACCAAATTCTTCCTAAGAAATGGACTATTATACAAGTGCAACCATGATTCTACTCTACTCCGATGTGTGGACAAGAAGGAGGCAGAGGAAATTATGGAAGACATGCACGATGGTCTCTTTGGGACTCACTTAAGCGGACATACAATGGATAAGAAGATCCCGAGAGCTGGCTACTTTTGGTCAACAATGGAAACTGATTTCCATCAACATTCAAGAACTTGTCACAAATGCCAAATCTATACTGACAAGGTCCATGTGCCTCATATCCCTCTGAACGTCATGACTGCTCCGTTTCCATTTGCAATGTGGGGAATTGACATGATTGGAGAGATCAAACCCACTACTTCCAATGGACATTGTTTCATTCTATTAGCTATTGATTATTTCACCAAATGGGTCGAAGCCGCCTCTTTTGCCTCAGTCACAAAGAATGTGGTAGCCAAATTCATCAAACACAACCTCATCTCCCGCTATGGTATCCCCGAAAGGATCATCACCGACAATAGGACTAACCTCAACAATGCTATGATTACTGAGCTTTGCACTCAGTTTAAGATCAAGCATCACAATTCTTCTCCATATAGACCTAAAATGAATGGCGCAGTCGAAGCGGCCAACAAAAATATCAAGAAGATTATGCATAAAATGGTAGTAACATATAAGGATTGGCAAGAGATGTTACCATTTACTCTTCATGGCTACCGCACTTCAGCTAGAACATCAACTGGGGCAACTCCCTTTTGCTTAGTCTATGCATGGAAGTTGTTCTGCCAATGGAAGTTCAGATTCCCTCACTAAGGATTACGAATGAAGTAGGCTTAGGCAAAGACGAGTGGATTCAGACGAGATTGGATCAGCTGAACTTGATCGACAAAAAGCGATTGGCTGCTGTTTGTCATGGTCAGACGTACCAAAAACGTATGATTAAGGCTTTCAACAAAAAGATTAAGCCTCGAGTATATCAAGCTGGTGACTTGGTGATAAACTGCACCATTTTGCCACAAGGAGACCCCAAAGGCAAATGGACTCCCACCTACGAAGGGCCATTTGTTGTCAAGAGAGTGTTCTATGGCGATGCCATGATGCTGACTACCATGGATGGTGAAGACTTCCCACATCCTATAAACTCAGACATAGTTAAAAAATAATACACATAAAGGACCCGCTAGGTTGACATACCTAGGCAAAACAAGGGCACCCCGGCAAAACAAAAGGTTTGGGAAAAATTAGGGATATATGCAAAAGGTTGTACACCCGGCAAGTTGAAAACCTGAAAGGGCGACTTGGGCAAAAATTGGCATCTTGGTGGGCTGAAAACCCGAAAGGGCAGTCCAGGAAAAAGTTAAGGATTAAAAGCGTATAACTATGTCCCGTGGAATTACCACAGTCAAATTTATCACCAATGTCCGAGTTCAAACGGTACAAGATCAACCCAATCAACTTCTGTCAACGACAAGGGGCATTCGAAGACATTGGGGGCAATAGTAGAGTTGGAATGCAATGAGATCATTTCACATGGCTATTTGTTTTTGTTTTTTTAATCTTTGTTTTCCTTTCGACGATTTCCTATTACTAGGATCTTCGTCTGTTTGTACAAAAAACACCTATTCATGGGTAAAATATCAATACAAATATAATTTGAAGTGCAAACTTTCTATTTTTGTTTTGAATGCAAAATTGTCCAATGTCTAAAATTGAACGAACATATGCATATAAACATAATTTAAATTGTTTGGCGCATGTGTCCTTCTAAGCAGTAATAAGTATCTCTTTAATGTATATGGAATATCCCCACAAAGTTATTTCATTAACATTATCTCCACAAGACGGCTACAATAAACTTTCCTTAATAAACTTACCCACAAAGTCTCTTTGCACAGGTCAATCTCCACCCAAAGTCTCAATCTCTTGGCAGCTCTCCCCAGCTAAGTTGATCCTAAAAGTAGAAGCCTTGTGGATCTCTTTCTCAAAGAACTCGCCTCATCAGCAGTTCATCAAATACTCATCAACAGGGTTTATTTCCCCAATAGGGTTTATTTCCCCAAAAAACAACGAGCAGCATAACTCCCCAGCCGAGTTCAAATTCCCCTAGCATAGTCTATCTTCCCCAGTTGAATATGTTATCCCCAGCTGAGTGTATTCTTCCCAAGATGAGTATATCCCCCAAGATGAATTTGTCTTCCCCGACTGAGTTCACACTCTCCAGCTTGAGTTTATCTTTCAGACTATTGTAAAATCATAGGGCCATAACCCCTAATCCCCAGTAAAGTCGTCAACAAAACCTTTACTATCTCCAAAAGATACTATGAAACCTGGACCCGACCATATATTAGTACAACTTTCAAGCCGCTATGAAGCCTGGACCCGACCAGATAATAATCAAAATCACTATAGAGCCTTGATCAGACCATATAATAATGTAACCTTTCAACTAACTATGAAGACTGGACCCGACCAGATAATAATTTAACTCTTCAAGATACAGAAGAACCTGGACTCAACCAGACCAGGGTTTAACTTCTTTTCCCCAGTAGAGTTTGCCTCTACCCTAACAAGTTACTGTGAAGCCTGGATACGACCAGATATCAGTTTTTCGACTTCATTTTTTATGTAAGTTATTGTGAAGCCTGGATCCGACCAGATAGAAATTCCCCTCAGAAATTTGTCGTGAAGCCTGGAATCCGCCCAAATAGCGGTTCAATGTCATTAAGTTACTGTAAAGCCTGGACTCGGCCATATATCAGCTCAACTTTGTCTTTTCAAGCAATTTATTTTGAAGCCTAGAACCCGACCAGATAACAACTAGCTACAAAGCCAGCAAGACACTATGAAGCCTGGACCTGGCCAGATAATAGTATAACTTTTCCAAAACCATGAAGCCTGGACCCGACCAGATAGTAGTTACCACTTCAAGTTACAATGAAGCATGGACCTGACCAAATATCATTTCAACTTCATTCTTTCTAGAAAGTTACTGCAAAGCCTGGAACCC
This sequence comes from Vicia faba, assembly GCA_948472305.1. Lineage (NCBI taxonomy): Eukaryota > Viridiplantae > Streptophyta > Magnoliopsida > Fabales > Fabaceae > Vicia > Vicia faba. Next base: position 696,105,927 of record OX451739.1, on the reverse strand, counting down.
GACCAGATAACAATTAACTTCCTTATCCCCAGCAAGTTGTTGTGAAGCCTAGATCCGACCAGATAACAATTCAACTTCAAGAAATTTTTTGCAAAGCCTGGATCCGACCAGATAACAATTAATTTATCCTTCCCCAGTGAGTTACGTGAAGCCTGGATCCGACCAGATAGTAGTTGACTTCCTCATCCTCAGCAAGTTGTGAAGCCTGGACCCAACCAAATAACAGCCGACATCCAAGAGATATTCCCCAACGGAAACATCCTTTCAACAAAGTTTGAAGATATGTATACTCTCCATCCCTAACAGCAATTCGGGATTCAACTTCCCAGGGACTCCTTAGCAGCAGTCAGGGATTTATTTTCTCGGAAAAACATACACCTCACATTCATACACATACAAAATGCATTCAGCATGATCTCATTCATCTTCTGAACATCATGCATACATCTCCATTTAACTAACTTCTTTTTCCCACAGGTAGAACATCAAGCTTTAGTATAAATCAACCAAAGATTTATGCTGATACTTCTTCCACTGTTTACCAACATTCCTCCAAATGGCATATGTAAGCCCATTCACAATACATCTTCGAGTGCAAATTTCTGGGCACTTTAGTGATTCAATCATCTTCCACCTTCAAGTCACGAATGGCGGATCCGCCAATCTAACTCTTCAGGTTTAAGAAGATTGAACATGGGCAACTGTTGTACCCCAAAATTTTCCCTCTCATTTCTCAAGTAATCTCTCACAAGATCTCCTTTGGTTCAAGACTACACAGGGATTGATCAGCTCAAGACACCTCCTCAAGCACTGATGACTGAAAATTAGGGTTTGAGTTTGCACAAGGACAAATGGACTTTTAATGCCCCATATGACTTTCATGGATCATTTTGGACTTTCAAGATTGCTCATGCCAAGTTTCAAGTCTTGGATCACATTTTTGCTCAGTCAATTGATCAGTTGACCTAAACTCACCTGTATTGGGGAAAAAGTCAATTATGGCTAATTTACAGTCAAACTTCATAATTTTTGGTCCATATCAACATTATGAACTCATATATGTCATTTGATCAAATTTGGATCATAATTCTTCAAGAAATTTGATCAGATCATCAAAAGGGCAAAATGGTCAAAATTAGGGTTTTGACTGAGAAGGTGCAATTTTTTGATTTTTTAACCTAGCAAATGATTAATTGGATTAAGTTATGATCTCAAGGTCTCAAATTATTCATTTTGACCTAATGGCATGGGTCAAAACATCTCTCAAGATTGATTGTTGACAGATGAATTTCAATCAACTGATCAAAAGTCAATTGTACACTAAAAAGTTAAACTTTGACTTTTTAGTCAAAATCAAGTGTCAAAGATCACAATTCATCAAAACATGTCAAAATATGAAACTTGTTCATCAAGAAATCAAAAAGTCAAGATTTCATTTTGAAAAGTCAAAATTTATAAACTTAGAAAATTTTCTAAGTGTTGAAAATTTCATATTTTTTCATAACTTTGAACCAAATTTCAACCATGATGCAAGATGATTCAAAAGAAACTTCCAACATGAAAGTTGTAGATATCAATGATATCTAAAACATTGTAGAACACAACTTCTCCTAGAAATTCATGGATTTCAAGTTATGATTTTGTGAATACATGTTCATGAAACTTGGAAATTTAGTGAAACTTTGCCCTAGTTTAGGCAGGATTTTGACCTAACTTCATGGCCATTTTTCACATAGTTCCAAGATTAAATTTCAAAAATGTCCAACATATAGGTTGTAGAGGATGTTACAAGCTTTCCAAAATGTCCTAGAACTCATTGAGATCATGTTTGAGCAAGGAGAATCGAAGGCAAGAAGTTAGGGTTTCATTCTTGAATTACAAGTCATTTCTTGATGAACACATAATTGAATTTCAATGTTAGGCTGCATAATCTTGCTTTTAAGGCCTTCTAACTTGTGTATCTATCCATCATTAATGGATTACACAAACTTTTGAGCTATAATCCAAGTGGTTTAAGCTTTATCCAATTCACATTGCCATTTTGGGAAGAAAGTGAAGAATGTCATTCTTGAAAAGCAAGCTTTATGCACAAAGTCAATTATTGAGCCTCTAACTTGTTACCTCTGATCACACTCCATCTACAAAGTCAGAAGAAAGTGTGTTTAAAGCATAACCACTCTATATTAGCAAGTACACAAGACTTTGAAACTTGGATTTCTCAAAAATCACATGTTGAGCTTAAACTTTTGTTTTTGAGTTCTGATCAACAACAAGTCTCCAAACTTGTTGCTTATAAAGAGAGTCACTATTTGCGAGCTAAGACACGATCTTGAACACCCTGAAACACTCCCAAACTCCCTCAAATCAGAAATTCACCAAAAACTCCATTGTTGCACAGTTTTTGACCTTGAACTTCAAACTCATATTTCCCTCGTGCGTTCTTTGGCCTTTTAGTTCCTAAAGCTTCCTTACATCAAGTATAACCTATCCATGTCCATGTTACATGATTGTAACTCCATTTCCATCATCCTCCATAACCAAAAATAGAGCATTGCAGGTTGAGTTCTCCAAGCCATTTCAACCACTCCCAACTCAAGCTAAGCGTTGCATTAGCTTTCTAGAGACTCAAGGAAGCTAACCTGATCATTGCAGAACCCTGAATCAAGCTCAAACTCATTTCAATATTTCCATTTTTGAGGTATATTTTTTGAATTTTTATGTTCTCATTTAGGAATTGTTAGGCTTGCATTTGTGAAGATAAAGTGTATACATCATTGCCCTGAAACTATACATGTACATAGATTTCATTTATGTTGCTTGAGTAGTGAGAATTTTGAGTTTGAACTTGCTGAAATATCTAGGTCAGAATTTGGTACTTTTAGAAATTCATGCTCATCTTTGAGAATTAACTTAATTTATTTACATATTCAGAATCGTGATGAAATTTCTAACAAGTTTGATGTTGGAAGTTTTGTGAATGGTTGAGAATTGATGAAGTTACAGTTTTCAAAATTTGTTGGCGCAAGGAAGAATATGAAGTTGGCCTCCTGACTTGTTTTCAAATATATATTTATGGTTTTGTATTAATAAACGAATATATAGCCACCCCAGTGGTAAAGTGCGTGCTTGTTAACCTTTGGGACCAGGGTTCGAGCCCCAGTGGTACCCTTTTGTTCATTTTTCACATTTTTCTCACTTTTTTTGTTTACAAACACAAACGCCTGGACCTTCCATTGGGCTTTGTTTTTTTTTGCTAGGTTCTGACCCCCTGCCTTATTTTTTACACCCTTGGCTCATTATTTTTCTTTGTTATTTTATTTTATTTTTTTATTTTATTTTTGTTTCATATTTTCTTTACTATTATTATTATTATTATTATTATTATTATTATTATTATTATTATTATTATTATTATTATTATTATTATTATTATTATTATTTTATTAATGATAAAAAAATCCAAAAAAGTATTTTACTTATTTATTTGCATATTTTAAAATGCTCATTTACATTTTATTTCTTCATAAAATAAAAAGACTAAAAAACATTTTTCTTAATAAACTTAATTTCTTTTTTTTAAAATAATTAATATTCAGATAATTAGGTTTAATTATTATAATATTCTTTTGTGAATTAAAATTAACTTAGAACTTAGATTTTTTTTTAGTAAATTAATTTTCATATTATTATTATTATTAATCTAAAACATTTTCATAAAAAACCCTAAAAAATACTTTTAACTTAATTTCTTTCTTAAATTAATTTAAACTTAATTTTGTTTAAATTTTAATTAATCATATCTCTTAATTAGGTTAAAACCCCTTTCATAAAAATCCAAACAAAAATCATTTATTTTTCCATTTGCACTTGTACATTATTTATTCAATTCTTGTACATTTATTCAATATGGTTATAATAGATAATTAGGTTTAATTTTCTTGTAAATCCCCATTTGTAAATTTGTATACCCCCTCCCCTAATGATGTAATAGCTTAGTATTTTTAATTTCCTCAATTTATCGCTTTATATAAATGCTAGTAATTAGGATTTGTATGGAAAGATAAAAACAACAAGTAGCAAACCCTAATTCAAGATAAACATGCATGTAAATCAAACACATTTGCAAACTTGCACCCTTAGGATAATTCCACTTTGTTGCCTTACAAAAATGGCCATATTATGCATGTGGGATATCTTAGCAAAAAGCAATAAAAAATACAAGATCATAGTCCCTCGATGATGCTATCAATGTTGCCTTTCAAAATGATCTTCGTCCCTCAAAGAGAAATGATAAGATATCTCACAACATTTCTATCATGGTTATACAATGACCCACGCCCGTCCCTTTACATCCAAAGATAAGGCTTCTTACCAATAAATAGTAAGATAACAATATCAAAGGAAAGGAAGAAATGAACTAAGACTTTTGAGTAGGTAGATTGTTCCTAGTTGCTTGCTCATTTTCAAATCAAACACTCTTGCTTATTTTCAAAACAAACACCAAACACTTTCAAAACATTTTACAAACTTAAAACTGAAGGAGTGAAAAACACAAGAAGGGGGGGTTGAATTGTAAAACTGGAAACTTAAAGCAAATGACAAGATATTTTTATCCTGGTTCGTTTGATCTCAAACTACTCCAGTCCACCCGTCAAGGTGATTTCGCCTCTCTCCAACGAGGTCTTAATTCACTATATTCAACTGAATACAAATCTGCTTTAACAACTGCTAAAGCCTTCTTGATTCAAACCACAATCCGGTTTGTCAAGGCAACACTTTCTTACAAAGGTATAAAACAAATGTGTGTGAATGTTTTCTACAAAACTATATCACAACTGTGATGTATACACAAATTAAGCTTAGAAACTTAGAATGCTAAACACTAATGGAGTATCAGAGTTTGTTGGTTTAGCAAAACAGGTAGATGAAGATTATTGATGAGCTTTGTGCGTGTAGAGAGTTTGGAAGCATTAGCCATTATAATCTTCGAAGCCTTGTTTATATAGCACTTGAGAAGATGAACGTTGAATGCAATATTCTTGATTCAATGCTAATAACAAGCTTTCCTTTTTGAGCAGATCTTGTCTAGAATGATGCCGTTGGAATTAATTAGCGTTCAATGCACAGTACCGTTGCTTCTTCAATGCACGTTCTGGCTTGGCTCATTCTGATTCTGCTTCGCTGCTGATGAACTATTGATTTTGTATCAGAGTGTTTACGCGCAGTTCTGTTCATCAAGCTACAGCATGTGCGTGAGTTGATCATCTGATCTTCACGTTCTGATTCAGCAACTTCTGATGCTGGTGTATCAAATCAAGTTCTGATGCTGATGAAGTGATCTTGCTTATTTCAATCAGCATATCTGCAAGTCAGAGCATAGTAATTTTAGGCAGCATATAATTCAATCATGAAACATTTAAATACTATATCTTTTCACTTTGTTATCATCAAAACTTAAATATAGGGTACTAGATTCAAACATTGTTCTAACAATCTCCCCCTTTTTGATGATGACAAAAACTAGATATTTTAAATGAAAAATAACGTGAAAAGGTATCTGGGAAATGTTTCAGAGTTAAGAAGTAAAGAGAAATCAGAGTTTAAGAGATACTCCCCCTGAGTTTGTTACTTCCCTTTGATATGCGTGTTCTTCAGGATCAGATCTTTTTCTATCTTTGAGCATCAGATTGAGAGTCTTTGACTTATCAGAGAGCAGAGCTTCAGAGCTTTTCCTGTCAGAGCTTTGCTTCGGATCAGAGTGTTAGGTCGATCAGAACTTCATATTAGATCAGAGCAACTTCATATTTGATCAGAGCAACATGAGCTTCTACATTTTGATCAGAGCTTCTAGCTTCTAGTCTTCATAGTGTTCAAGAGCTTCCTTGTGCCTGTAGACTTAAAAACAAAACAGAAAAACATTTCAAGTAATAGAGTTAGAATGTTTGAGAGTTTCTGTCTAGTTAGCCGTTATTGATTTTAAATATCATTCTTGTTCTCCCCCTTTTTGTCAGCAATCAAAAAGTGCTGGTGATGTGCTAAAACGATTTAGATCAGAAAAACAAATTATATTAAAATAGTTCAAGATCATAGCAAAATAGCATTACAAAACATAGTCAAAACAATACATCAGAAAATGAGGAAAACATAGAAAATTATGCATGAAAAAAAAATTTTAAGGTTGTGGGGGCATGCATGAGAACAGGCTTTCCAGCATTGCTTGAATCTTTTCAGAAGTTTCATTCTGCTTCTGAACCATGGTGACAACAGTGTCAATCTTGCTGTCCTGTACGTTCATTCTTGCTTCCATTTTCTGATCATTCTCTTCCATCCGCTGCTGGAGACGCAAGTCATTCAGCCTTAGTTCTTCCAGAGCCTGCCTGTCCAAGGCAGCTTGAGAACTTTCAGCAGGAGGAAGCTTCTCAGAACTTTCAGCTACATCTTCTGCTGGATTTTCTTCAGCCTGAATGGTCTTGTCCTCTGATGGGCACCTGATATTGCTCAGAAGTTTCTTTCTTCTGATTCCCTGCAGAAATGCTGGAGGATGCCATTGTTCTCACACAACAAAGATTTTAGAGTGATTTGAGAGAAAAAGGTTTTGAAGGAGATAAACTCAGAAATATGCAGAAAAAGTTTCAGAGATTATGAGAAAGCGTAAAGAATAAGAATGAGGAATAATGTGCTTAAATAAAGTTTTCAAAAATCATTTTGAAAAATTAAACGTTTTTAAGAGAGAGAAAAAAATAATGATTGCCATTAACAAGCGTGATTACTCTGCATTAAATGCTTGCTGATTTTGGGGGATTTGAGAAAGATACTTAAAAACGGTTACCAGACATGTGTCTCAATGCACCCAATCAGCGCTTTCCTTTCTCAGAAGCGTGCACGCGTTCTGCTTCAGGGATTTGCTGATGATTGGATGACACTTGTTTGATGTAGTGATCAGCACGTCTGTCTTTGAGATTAGACTCTCAGATCTTTAGACTTGCATCTGATACAATCTGCATGTTCTATCTTTCTGAAAGAAGATTGATCAGAAGTTCACAGTAATATAATTACATTCTGAAGATAAATACATGGAATTAAAACATTTTCATTCTGGGCATACTTTCATGCTGAGATGTTTCAGAATGAAATTAAACCTATCTTCTGAAAGGGGTTTAGTAAAGATATCAGCCCATTGATGGTCTGTATCTATAAATTTCAAGTTTAAAATACCTTTCTGAATATAGTCCCTAATGAAATGATGTTTTATTTCTATATGCTTAGCTCTAGAATGTAAAATAGGATTCTTACTTAAGCAAATAGCAGAAGTATTATCACAAAGAATAGGAATGTTACTCTCAAAAATCTGGAAGTCTTCAAGCTGACTTTTCATCCAGAGCATTTGTGTGCTACATCCTGCTGCTGCTATGTACTCAGCTTCTGCTGTTGACAGAGCAATTGTTGATTGCCTTTTGCTGGACCACGAGATCAGATTTTCTCCCAGAAACTGGCAGCTTCCAGAAGTACTTTTACGTTCCACTCTGTCTCCAGCAAAATCAGCATCACAGTAGCCTACTAAGCTGTAATCACTAGATTTTCTATAAAACAAACCCAGATTAGTAGTACCTTTCAGATACTTGAAAATTCGCTTAACAGCTGTTAAGTGAGATTCTCTAGGATCTGATTGGAATCTAGCACAAATACATACGCTGAATAAGATATCAGGTCTTGAAGCTGTCAGATAAAGGAGAGAACCAATCATACCTCTGTAGACTTTCTGTTCTACGCTTTTGCTTACCTCTTCTCTTTCCAGAATGCACGTGGGATGCATTGGAATCTTTGATGGCTTACATTCTGAGAGGTCAAATTTCTTCAGAAGATCTCTGATGTATTTGCTCTGATGAATGTAAGTTCCCTCTGGAGTTTGATTGATCTGAATTCCTAGAAAGAATTTCAGTTCCCCCATGAGGCTCATCTCAAATTCTGCCTGCATACACTTAGCAAATTTTCTTCCAAGAGAAGGATTAGTAGAACCAAAAATAATATCATCAACATAAATTTGACAGACTAAAATGTCACTCTTAACTGTTTTACAGAATAGAGTAGTGTCCACTTTCCCTCTGGTGAATTCATTTTCAAGCAGAAAGTTACTTAGCCTTTCATACCAAGCTCTGGGAGCTTGTTTCAGACCATACAGTGACTTTTTCAGTTTGAAAACATGTTCTGGATGTTTTGTATTTTCAAAACCTGGGGGTTGGTGAACATAAACTTCTTCTTCTATATAACCATTTAAGAATGCACTTTTGACATCCATCTGATACAGAGTGATGCCTCTATTAACAGCAAATGAAATTAAAAGTCTGATAGATTCTAACCTGGCGACTGGGGCAAAGGTTTCTGTATAGTCTATCCCCTCTTGCTGACTATAACCTTGTGCAACCAGTCGTGCCTTGTTTCTGATGACTTCACCTTGTTCATTAAGCTTGTTTCTGAACACCCATCTTGTTCCAATGACGTTGAATCCTTTTGGTTTGGGAACGAGATCCCATACGTTGTTTCTGGTGAATTGATTCAGCTCTTCTTGCATTGCCAGAATCCAGTCATTGTCCAGAAGTGCTTCATCAATAGAAGAAGGTTCAATCAGAGACACAAGTCCCATAAGAGTTTCTTCAGAGTTTCTGAAGCTTGCTCTTGTTCTGATTGGATCTTCCTTTCTTCCTAGGATAGTTTCTTCTGGGTGATCCAAACTGCTTCTGGGCAATCTCTTCTGAGGTTGATCAGCAGCTGTTGAAGGATTTCTAGCATTGCTCCTTTCAGACGTTGAAGGAATGTCTGTGTTGAGAGCTTCTGATGACTTGTCTTCAGAACCTGCAAATTCAATTTCTATACCTGCAAGATTTTCATTCTGCTTTGACTTTTCAGAGTCAAGCTTATCATCAAAACGAACACTGATTGATTCTTCCACAATCTGTGTTTCTGTATTGTATACTCTGTACCCTCTTGAGCGTTCAGAGTATCCTAACATAATACACTTCTGTGCCTTAGAATCAAACTTGTTCAAATAATTCTTTGTATTTAACATATAGCAAGTACATCCAAATGGATGAAAATACGAAATGTTGGGCTTTCTGTTCTTCCACAATTCATATGGAGTCTTTTCCAGAATAGGTCTTATTGAGATTCTATTCTGAATGTAGCACGCTGTGTTTATTGCCTCTGCCCAGAAAGTCTTAGCAACGTTTGTCTCATTGATCATGGTTCTGGCCATTTCTTGCAATGTTCTGTTCTTTCGTTCTACAACTCCATTTTGTTGGGGAGTTCTAGGACAAGAGAAATCATGCAGAATGCCTTTGTCATTAAAGAATGACTCAAAATCTTTATTTTCAAATTCTCCACCATGATCACTTCTGACTTTAACGATTCTAAGATTTTTTTCATTCTGAACTTGGTTACAGAAGGTAACAAACACAGAGTGTGACTCGTCCTTGTGTCTTAAGAACTTTACCCATGTCCATCTGCTATAGTCATCTACGATTACTAACCCATACTTCTTGCCACTGACTGAAGCAGTTTTAACTGGTCCAAATAAGTCAATGTGCAGAAGTTCTAATGGCTTAGAGGTAGAAACAACATTTTTGGATTTAAAAGAGGGTTTTGCAAATTTTCCTTTCTGACATGCTTCACACAGAGCATCTGAATTGAACTTCAAATTTGGAAGTCCTCTGACCAGATTGAGTTTGTTAATCTGAGATATTCTTCTCATACTAACATGCCCCAATCTTCTGTGCCAGATCCACTGCTCGTTGTTAACAGACAGAAGACATTTTACGTTCTGACTCTTTAGTTCAGAAAGTTTGATTTTGTAAATGTTGTTTTTCCTCTTACCATTAAATAGGATAGTCCCATCTTTCTGACTAACAGCTTTACATGATTTTTGATTAAAGATTATATCATAACCGTTATCACTTAATTGACTTATGGATAACAGATTATGCATCAATCCATCAACTAGCAGAACATTATTAATAGAGGGAAGATTTCCGTTACCTACAGTTCCAGAGCCAATAATCTTTCCCCTCTGATTGCCTCCAAAGCCAACGTGGCCTCCAGGCTTAAGTTCCAGGCTTTGGAACATATGCCTTCTTCCCGTCATGTGTCGTGAGCAGCCAGAGTCCAGGTACCATGACTGGTGTTTCTGACTTGCTGCTAAAGATATTTGCAACATGTATTATTTTATCCTTAGGTACCCAGATTTTCTTGGGTCCTGACTTGTTAGTTTTACCAAAACTCTGGTTGAATTTTGGTTTCACAGAGTGATTACTACTAGTATATTTGATGTCATGTGTGTGACCATACACAAAGTGTGAATTTAGAGGAGTGTGTTTAATAACTAAATCCATGACATTCTTAGGTGTATGAACCTTACCTTGGTATCCTATTCCTTTCCTGCCGTTTCTGCTAACTCCATAGATCATTGAAGCCATTCTGCTTCTATCTATGCTTTTAGCAAGGAACTTCTGGAAACTATGATCATACTCCTTGATGATCTCATCAGCGTTGCTGGGAGTTTCAGAAATTGGATCTTTCTGAGAGTTTTGTAAAGAGTTTTCTAATTTTGAAATTTTATCTCTCAGCTCAGAGTTTTCCAATTTGAGACTCTCAGACTTGTTAGAGTCAGATTCAAGATTCCTTTTCAGGTCTCTGAATTTGGCTCTAATCTGCTGATAACATTCCAGAATTTCATTGAGGCTTTCAGCAAGCTCAGCCTTTGTAAAATTAACAGCGAAGTTAGGGAATACCTCTTCTGTGTCTGATTCTGAGTCTGATTCAGAAGCTTCACTGTCATCTGGAATGTTAGCCATGAGCGCTATGTTAGCCCTTTCATCATCTGATTCTGAGTCAGCTTCAGACGAGTCAGAGTCATCCCATGTGGCCATGAGACTTTTCTTCTTCTCTCTTCCAAACTTCTTTTTAGGCTTTTCCCTCTGAAGCTTTGGGCAGTCACTCTTGTAGTGTCCTTGCTCATTGCACTCGTAGCAGATGATGTCTTTTGTGTTTGGCTTCTTGCTACCGGAGGAGCCTTCAGATCTTCTGTATCCAGAGGAAGAATCTGTCCTTCTGTATCTGGAAGAAGACTCGTTCTGATCAGATCTTCTGGGATTCCTGAACTTCCTTTGTCTTTGCTTCCACAGTTGATTTACTCTTCTGGAGAGAAGGGAAAGTTCGTCTTCTTCTGATGAGGATCCATCAGATGTTTCTTCAACTGCCTGCAAAACTTTAGATTCAGATTTTCTGTTAGATTTTAAAGCTATAGGCTTACCTTGCTTCTGAGGCTCATCAGCTTCTAGCTCTATCTCATGACTTCTGAGGGAGCTTATAAGTTCCTCCAGAGTGATTTTGTTGAGATCCTTCGCTAGCTTCAGAGCAGTAACCATAGGCCTCCACTGCTTGGGTAAACTTCTGATTATCTTCTTGACATGGTCAGCAGTAGAGTATCCTTTGTCCAGAACTTTGAGACCAGCTACCAGAATCTGGAATCTAGAGAACATAGCTTCAATGGATTCAGATTCTTCCATTTTGAACGCCTCATACTTCTGAATGAGCGCCAGAGCTTTTGTTTCTTTGACTTGAACATTGCCCTCATGCGTCATTCTGAGAGAATCAAAGATGTTCTTAGCTGTGTCTCTGTTGGAGATCTTCTCATACTCAGTATAGGAGATGGCACTGAGGAGGATGGTTCTGGCCTTATGGTGATTCTTGAAATCACGCTTTTGTTGATCAGTCATTGATTTTCTTTCAATCTTCTGACCAGTTGCATTCACAGGGTGCGTGTATCCATCTGTCACCATATCCCACAGATCAGCATCATGTGCTAGAAAGAAGCTTTCAATTCTGTCTTTCCAGTAATCAAAGTTTTCTCCATCAAAGACTGGAGGTTTGCCGCTGAATCTGTCTCTGTCCTCATTGTTGTCATTGCTGAAATGAGAGTTGTTTCCTGCCATTGTGTTTTTCTGACGCTGGATCTTGTACTGACACGGTTAGGTGTTTTAGCTCAGAACCAGGCGCTCTGATGCCAATTGAAGGAGTGAAAAACACAAGAAGGGGGGGTTGAATTGTAAAACTGGAAACTTAAAGCAAATGACAAGATATTTTTATCCTGGTTCGTTTGATCTCAAACTACTCCAGTCCACCCGTCAAGGTGATTTCGCCTCTCTCCAACGAGGTCTTAATTCACTATATTCAACTGAATACAAATCTGCTTTAGCAACTGCTAAAGCCTTCTTGATTCAAACCACAATCCGGTTTGTCAAGGCAACACTTTCTTACAAAGGTATAAAACAAATGTGTGTGAATGTTTTCTACAAAACTATATCACAACTGTGATGTATACACAAATTAAGCTTAGAAACTTAGAATGCTAAACACTAATGGAGTATCAGAGTTTGTTGGTTTAGCAAAACAGGTAGATGAAGATTATTGATCAGCTTTGTGCGTGTAGAGAGTTTGGAAGCATTAGCCATTATAATCTTCGAAGCCTTGTTTATATAGCACTTGAGAAGATGAACGTTGAATGCAATATTCTTGATTCAATGCTAATAACAAGCTTTCCTTTTTGAGCAGATCTTGTCTAGAATGATGCCGTTGGAATTAATTAGCGTTCAATGCACAGTACCGTTGCTTCTTCAATGCACGTTCTGGCTTGGCTCATTCTGATTCTGCTTCGCTGCTGATGAACTATTGATTCTGTATCAGAGTGTTTACGCGCAGTTCTGTTCATCAAGCTACAGCATGTGCGTGAGTTGATCATCTGATCTTCACGTTCTGATTCAGCAACTTCTGATGCTGGTGTATCAAATCAAGTTCTGATGCTGATGAAGTGATCTTGCTTATTTCAATCAGCATATCTGCAAGTCAGAGCATAGTAATTTTAGGCAGCATATAATTCAATCATGAAACATTTAAATACTATATCTTTTCACTTTGTTATCATCAAAACTTAAATATAGGGTACTAGATTCAAACATTGTTCTAACAAAAACATTTTCAAAAGCTCAACACTTTGTATACGTTCTTACGAACGAGAACTATTACAAAGTTTGTCTAAACGATGGCGCCTTTTCAAAATACTTTCAAAAACCACACAAAGCACATTTTAAAACAAAAGTAAGTGATCTAGCAAGAAACTAAGAGCCCATATATAACTCTGAATGAAAAGGGTGCTAACACCTTCCCTTTTCATAATCTACTCCCTGAACTCAAGAAACAATCTCAAAGGTCTTTCCTGTTCTTTTCAGCCTTTCCTTTTGGATAAAAGAAAATCTGGTGGCGACTCTTGCTAACCACAACATTTGCGATAAAACATAAAACACCCAAGTCAGTTCTCCCACCGTATCACATCAAGAAATTGGATCAGATCACCAAAAGGGGAAAATGGTCAAAATTAGGGTTTTGACTGAGAAGGCTAAACTTTTGACTTTTTACCAAATACATGACTTATTGGTTTGAGACATGATATAAAGGATTCAAATGCATCATCTTGACCTAATGGTATGGTTCAAAAAACATCTCAAGATCAATTGATTGATAGTTGAAATTTGGTCAACTGATGAAAAGTCAATTGTACACTGAAAAGTCAAACTTTGACTTTTTGATCAAAATCAAGTTTCAAAAATCATATTTCATCAAGACATGTCAAAATATGAATATTGTTCATCAAGAAATCAATAAAGTCAAAATCATCTTTGAAAAGTCAAAGTTCTAAGATTTAGAAATTTTTCTAAGTGTTGGAAAGTTAACTTTTTTTCCCAACTTCATCTCATTTTTTCACCAAAATGCAAGATGATTCAAGGAAAACTTCTAACATGAAAGTTGTAGATCTAAATGAGATATAAAACATTGTAGGGAAGAAATTTTTATATAAATTCTTGGAATTTAAGTTATAAGTTCATAAAGGCATGCACTTTTTTCTTAAACACTTAGTATAATTTTGCCCTAGTTATGCAGGTTCTTTACCTAACTTCATGGAAATTTTTCACCTAGTTCCAAATCGAATCTTAAAAAATGCTCCATATGAATGTTGTATAATATGTTACAAGCTTTCTAAATTGTCCAAGAACTCCTCAAGACCATACTTGAGCTAAGAGAATCGAAGGCAAGAAGTTAGGGTTTCAAACTTGTTTTGCAAGGAAGATTTTGTGATGAACATGAACCAAATCCTTAGCCATGCTGCATAATCCTCACTTTACATACCTCAAACTTGTTTGCCACTCCATAATTAATGGTTTACACAAATGATTATTCCCTTATCCAAGTGTTTCAAGCTTTGTCCAAACCAATTTGTCATTTTAGGAAGAAAGTTCACACTTCCATTTTGAAAAAGTGACTTTAATAACAATGTCAACTCTTCTTGAGCCCATACATTGTTGCTTATGACTCCAAAACATTTCAAATCAAGAAGCAACATATCTACAGCCTGCTAACCACCCTACAAATCTTTGTACTTCACATTGAAACCATGTTTGTCAACTTTGCTTCAAAATCAAGTAACCAAGCCATAACATGTGATTTTAAATTCTGAGTTGTTTCAAGTCTCAAAACCTTTTTCCTATAAGTATATTCACTATTTTCAATCTAAGACACGAATGCTTAAGTCTCCAAACCCTCTCAAAGTCCGGATTGCATAAACAACCTCATTGTTGCACTTTCTATCCAGAAATCCCAAACACTTAATCCACTTCTGCGTTTCTTGGCCTTTCACTTCCAGAGGTTCCTAAACATCATCTACAAACAATCCCACACCATGTTACACAACTGTAACATCTCCATAACCTTCCTCCATAACCAAAAACAGAGCTTTGCACTTGGACTTCTCCAGCACGATTCAGCCATCCTCACCTCAAGGCAACTATTGCATTAGCTTCCTAGAGGTCCAAGGAAGCTAACCTGATCATTACCATCACTTGAAACAAGCTCAAACTCGTTTTACGATTTCCAGTTTTTGAGGTATTTTTCTAAACTTTCATCTCTTTATTTAGGAATTGTTAGGCTTACATTTTCAAAGACAAAATGTAGACGTCATTTCCCTGAAACTAACCATGTCCATAGTTTCCATTTATATTGCTTGATCTTAGAGAATTTTGAGATTGAAATTTCTGAAAAAATTAGGGTTCATATTAGGGCCAACAAAATTCTCATTTAATGAGTTATATTTTTGAAATCGTGATGAGATTTTACACAACTTTCATGTTTGTATTTTCCATTTTGATTGAGAAATGAATAAGATACAGGTGGTCTGACTGGGCATGAGGTTGAAGATGAAGTTCAGGCCATGGAAGTGTTTTATATTATATATTTATGGTTTTGTTTAAGTTAACGGATGTATAGCCACCCTAGTGGTAAGGCAGCCCGCGTATATTGGAGAGGGCGTGGTTCGAACCTCAGCGCTGCTTTTTATTTTGATTTTCTAACATTTTTGTTCTTTTTTGTTACATAGCGTGCCTGAGCCTGAGGCCATTGGGCTTGTCCCATTTTTTTCTTCAATATCTCCCTTGATTACTACCTTGCACCTCTAGGGTTAAACTCTACTTTGTTGCCTTAAATAAATAGTCATGTTATGCAGGTGAGACATCTTAGCAAAAACAATAAAAAATACAAGATCATAGTCTCTCGATGACGCTTCAAATGTTGCCTTCAAAATGATCTTAGACCCTTAAGAAAAATGCTAAGGTATCTCACAACATTGCATTTTATGACTATACGATGACCCACGCCCGTCCCTTTACATCCAAAGATAAGGCTTCTTACCAAATCAATGGTAAGATAGAAATATCAAAGAAAGAGAGAAATGAACAAAATACTTTTTTGAGTAGGTAGAACGTTCTTAGTTGCTTGCTCATAATCCATCTTCAAAATAAAACATCTTTTCAAAACACACCAAACACTTTCAAAAAAACACGAAATATTTTCAAAAGTCCAACACTTTGTATGCATTCTTATAGAGATGAGAATCATTACAAAGTTTTCCTAAACAAAGGGGCTTTTCAAAAATACTTTCAAAAATCCACCACAAGCACATTTTCAAACAAAACAATTTTCAAGTGATCTAGCAAGCAACTAAGAGCCCATAGATAATTATTCATGAAAAGGGTGCTAACACCTTCCCTTTTCATAACCTACCCCCCGAATTCAAGAAAATATCTCAAAGGTCTTTCCTGTTCTTTTCACCATTTCCTTATTGGATAAAAGAAAAGTCGGTGGCGACTCTTGCTATCCGCACTAATTTCGATAAAACACAAAACACCCAAGTCAGTTCTCCTAGCGTATTACAGATGGGAAGGATCTTCTCTCTAGAGGTCTCACCTCCGACAACCACTACTACACCCATTTGTATTACTGCTGTTAAACCTGTTGCTGATACTCGAGGAAAGGAAAAAATGACTGAGCCTGCCCAGACAGAGGATCCCATAAAAGATATTACAATTAAGGACCCATCTACCCAAGAGATGGAGGAGATTTTTAAAATTATCCGAAAAAGTGACTACAAGATAGTGGAACAGTTGGTGCAGACACCCTGGAAGACTTCCATGATGTCTTTGTTGCAATGCTCTGAGGCACATGCCCAAGGTCTGTTAAAATTCCTGAAAAATACACATGTCCCACAAGAAACTATGGCTGACCAATTTGAAAACCGTGTTGCAAGCCTGACTGCTAACAATGGTTTGGGATTTTCGGACATAGGTTTAACCCCGACGAGGAAGAATCACAATAAAGCTTTGTATGTTTCCATCAAGTGTAAAGGCACCACTTTAGCACATGTGTTAGTGGATACTGGGTCCTCCCTGAATGTCTTACCAAAAGGTGCTCTGGATAGGTTGAACTATAAAGGTTCTACTAAAACCTAGTGACATCGTGGTGAGAGATTTTGATGGATCAAAGAGAATGGTCCATGGAGAGGTTGATCTCCCTATCAAGGTTGGGTCTCAAAGTTTTCAACCCAACATTCTATGTAATGGATATCCGCCCGACTTATTCTTGCCTGCTCGGACGCCCGTAGATTCATGGGGCAGGTGCGGTTACCTCCACATTACATCAAAAGCTGAAGTACCCGATCAAAGGGAAAATTACCACTGTCTTTGGGGAGGAAGATTTTCTGATCAGTCATTTGAATTCATTAAAATATGTTGAAATGGATGGAGAGTTCATTGAGACTCCTTGCCAAGCTTTTAAAGTGGTCCCTCCAATGATTGTTGTTTCCAAAGCCATTCCTGTCACTCCTAAAGCTACTAAAGATACACCAAGAATGGTCTCTCTCAAAGATGCTCGTACCGTAGTTGAAGACAGAGGTTGCACCATCTGGAGACAACTTCCCGATATCCCATACAAGTCAGACAAATTTGGGTTGGGCTTCACTTTCAAGGCTCAAAAGAAGGTTCGACGTGCTCGTGCAGGGAAACCACCTCTTCGTATTAGAAACAATGAAGTTAATGCTCTTGGAGACTCTGACAGTAACGGTGACTGGGACCACTGGATCTACCTAACTGCTGATGGAGGACTCAACATCTGGCAGACCAAGGATTTCATCTCAATCTCCTTCAGCCAGGAGTAATTTCCATTTCCTGCTTTTATTACTTTGAGAAATTTGTCTGTAATTTCCATTAAAATGATGACTTTAAACCATGTGCCTTGCACGGGGCATACTGATCCATTTGTTAAGGGTCTGTCATTTTCATATGCCATATGCTCATTTTAATGAAAAAGCATTGGACTATATTGCATTAAAATTTTACGCTCTTTATCTGTCTTTCACTTTACTACATTTTCAAATAGCCATGTGACCTTACATGCACAAACACACACACATTTGCAGATCCAAATCCACTCTGGATCTCGTTGACAACGATTCTGCTATTGCCATATATGACTTTGAGAATCCAATCTATCAAGCCGAAGACGAAGGTGAAGAAGATTGTGAGATACCTAAGGAACTCGCCAGACTCCTGATACAAGAGGAAAAGTCCATTCAACCGCACGAGGAACTATTTGAAGTGATAAACTTGCATACTAAGGTAGATAAGAAAGAAGTCAAGGTTGGCGCTAACCTAGAAGACAGTGTCAAGGCCAGATTGGTTCAAATGTTTCATAACTATGTTGAGGTGTTTTCTTGGTCATATGAAGATATGTTAGGGCTTGATACTGATGCCATAGTTCATCGTCTACCAATGAAAGAAGGTTGTCATCCGATTAAGCAAAAGGTTCGTCGCATGCGGCCAAATATGTTTGAGAAGATTAAAGCTGAGGTAATGAAACAATTCAATGCAGGTTTCCTGGAAATAACAACATATCCCCAATGGGTTGCAAATGTTGTTCTAGTGCCGAAAAAAGATGGAAAGGTCTGTATTTATGTGGATTATAGGGATTTAAATAGGGAAAGCCCCAAATATGACTTTTCTTTACTGCAATTCGATCTCTTGGTTGACAAAACTGATCAACAAAAAGTCTTCTCCTTCATGGATGGCTTCTCCGATTACAACCAAATCAAAATGGCACCCGAAGACATGGAGAAAACCACTTTTGTTACACAGCGGAGCAACTTCTCCTATAATGTCATGCCGTTTGGACTAAGGAATGCATGCACGACTTATCAACAGGCTATGGTAGCTCTGTTTCATGACATGATCCATCATGAGATAGAATTTTATGTTGATGACATGATTGAAAGATCACAAACTGAGGAAGAACACCTTGATCATTTGCACAAGTTATTTGAAAGGCTGAAGAAATATAAACTGAGGTTGAATCCCAACAAATGCGCCTTTGGGGTGAGGTCTGGAAAACTCCTAGGATTCATCATCAGTGGAAAAGGTATTGAACTCGATCCTAGAAAAGTCAAAGCCATACAAGAAATTCCAGCTCCCTGTACTGAGAAGGAGGTTAGGGAATTATTAGGTCGACTCAACTCTATTGCCTGATTCATATCTCACTTAACTTCTACTTGTGAGCCAATCTTCAAACTGTTGAAGAAAGATCAAGTAGTCCGATGGAATGACGAATGCCAAACAACTTTTGATAAGATCAAGGAGTATTTATAAGAACTTCCAATACTGATGCCTCCAGCTGAAAGAAGACCTAGGATTATGTACTTGACCATATTAGAGAATTCAGTGGGGTGTGTGTTGGGCCAACATGACGAGTCTGGTCGAAAAGAGTATGGGATATACTACCTTAGCAAAAAGTTTATCCACTGTGAAATCAGATATTCATTGCTCGAGAAAACTTGTTGCGCTTCGGCATGGGCTGCTCACCGACTAAGACAATATATATTGACTCATACTACTCTCTTGATCTCTAAGATGGATCCCATAAAGTACATCTTCGAGAAGCCAGCTCTCTTCGGACGAATAGCCAGATGACAAATGATTTTGACTGAATATGACATCCAATACACTATTAAAAACAATCAAAGGAAGTGTACTGGCGGATCATTTGGCGCATCAAGCTGTTGATGACTACCAATCCATGGACTTTGAATTCCCGGAAGAGAATATCATGCTAATAACCGACTGTGTAAAGCCTGGACCATATGAAGGACCTGAACTAGGATCCTGATGGGCTATGGTTTTTGATGGAACTTCCAATGCATTGGGTAACGGAATTGACACTGATTATTTCTCCCAAAGGTTTCCATACACCTTTCACTTCCAGACTCTGCTTTGACTATACCAACAACATGATTGAGTATGAAGCATGCATCCTGGGTCTTAAGGCTGCCATTGACCTAAGAATCAAATTCTTAAGCGTATACAGAGATTCAGCCCTGGTAATCAGTCAAATTAAAGGAGAGTGGGATACAAAACATCAAAGTATGATCCCTTACAAAGAGCTTGTGCTAACCTTGATCCCATACTTTGAAGAGATCACCTTTGGACATATCCCAAGGGAAGAAAATCAGTTGGCAGATGCTTTAGCGACTATGTCGTCTATGTTCAAGGTCAATTGGGACAACGAAGCTCACAGAATTACTATCGAAAGATTCGACGAACCAACACACTGTTGTGAGATTGACACGGATGAGGAGAAGCCTTGGTTCCATGAGGTGAAAAGGTATGTTGAAGCACAAGAATATCCCAAGGGAGCTTCAATCAACAACAAGAAATTCTTGTGGAGATTCTCAGCCAAGTTCTTCCTAAGCAATGAGATTTTGTACAAGCGCAACCATGATTCGACTCTGCTCCATTGTGTGGACAAGAAGGAAGCAGAGAAGATCATGGAGGACATGCATGACGGTATCTTCGGAACTCACTCTAGTGGACATACTATGGCCAAGAAGATTATGAGGGATAGTTACTATTGGTCAACTATGGAAACTGATTGTCACCGCCACTCGAGGACTTGCCATAAATGCCAGATTTATGCCGATAAGGTTCACATGCCTCCAATACCTTTAAATGTCATGACTTCTACATGGCCATTCACAATGTGAGTATTGACATGATCAGAGAAATCAAGCCTACTTCATCTAATGGACAACGTTTCATCCTTGTTGCCATTGACCACTTCACTAAATGGATTGAAGCAGCTTCATTTACCTCAGTTACCAAGAATGTTGTAGCCCGATTTATCAAGCATAACCTCATATATTGGTATGACATCCCTGAAAGGATCATCACTGACAACAGAACCAACCTCAATAATGATATGATTACTGAACTCTGAACGCAGTTCAAAATCAAGCATCGCAATTTTTCTCCATACAGACTTAAGATGAATGGTGTATTCGAAGTTTCCAACAAGAAGATTAAGCCTCGAGTATGTCAGACTGGCGACTTGGTAATAAAGCGCATCATTCTACCACAAGGCGATCCCAAGGTAAAATGGACTCCCACACACGAAGGGCCATTTGTGGTCAAGAAAATATTTTCTGGCGGTGCCATGATGTTAACTACTATGGACGGCGAAGATTTCCCGCACCATGTGAATGCAGACATAGTTAAAAAAATACTATGCATAAGAACGAACGGCTAGGTTGACATACCTAGGAAAAACTAAGGGCATCTCGGCGAACCAAAAGGGTTAAAAAAAAGTTAGGGATATATACAAAAGATTGTACACCTAGCAAGTCGAAAACCTGAGAGGGCGGCTTGGGAAAAAAAGGGTATCCTGGTGGAATCAAAACCCAAAAGGGCGGTCCAGGAAAAAGTTAAGGATCAAAGTATACGACTATGTCCCGTTGGATCACTACGACCAGCTTTATTACCAAGGTCAAAAGTTCAAATGGTACAAGATCAGTTCAATCAACTTCTTCTAACAGCAAAGGATGAGATGTTTGAAGACATAGGGGCAATACCAGAGTTGGAACCCGATGAAATCACTTCCACATGACTATATATATTTATTTTCACTTTGTATTCTCTTCATTTCACGACGACTTCTCTTACTAGGATTTCCGTCTCTTTGTACAAAAACGTATGTTTATAGGCAAATTATCAATACAAATATACTTTGAAGTGAAAACTTTTTTGTTTTTCTATTTTGATTGCAAAAACGTCCAATGACTAAAATTGAATGAACATATGCATATGAACATGATTAACTGTTAACAAATGTACGCATAAGAACCGGAATAAGTGCTTACTCAAGGAGGCAGAAGAACACTCGTGCTATCCATAAATCCCCACAGAGTAAATTCATATAACTCCCTTTCAGAGTTCCAATCAACATATCTCTTGGAAATTCTATTCCCCAGTCGAGTTTGGCTTTCCAAAAATGAGAAAGAAACCTTGCAAATGTTCTTCCATCAAAGAATTCATTTCCCTAATAAGGTCACCAAAATACTTTCTTCAACAGGATTTATTTCCCCAACAGATTTCAATCTCCCCAGCCTGAGTCTATTCCTTAGACTACAACAAATCACTGACAAAACTCCTCTTCCCTAATAGAGTTGTCACTATCCCCAGAAAGTTGCTGCAAAGCATGGATTTCGACCAGATACCAGTCAACTATCCTCCCCAGACAAATCGGAAGTTTAAACATCTCTTTTATCCATAATAAGGTCATATAATAACTAAACTCCCCAATAGAGCAACGAACAACTAATGTTCCTAAACTTTACTCCCCAAACAGAAATCAGTACATCCCCAACGGAGTTTCTTCAACAAATCAACAAGAATCCCCAGCGGAAGCCTACTAGACATTCGAGGAGTCATTTTTCCTAGACAAACATTTCAACTTCATACATCATAGCATATGCATACAAAACACATATAACACAATCTCATTTATTTTGAGAACATCGTTACGCAGTGCATTTCATACATCACAACATTGCATACAACTAACTCTTTATCTTTTCAGGTAAAATTTCTCAACCAAACAAGTATCATCAACATTTCTCAAACAGGTCAGAGATTAATTCTCGAAACATGCCGGGGAAACTATCTATACGACTAACAAAAAACAGGTTCCAGATTAATTCTTGAAACAAGCCATGGCAACTATCTATGAAGAACAAGATGATTATGGATCAATTCTTGAAATAGGAAGGGGCGACTATCTACATGAAAAAATTGAAGATTAACACACGAAACAGGATGGGGAAACTATGTTTCTTTCTCTTTGGTCAGATAAAGATCAATTCCCAAAACAGAACGGGGCGACTATCTTTATCACCAAGTGGTATGAACTCACGAAATAGGACAGATTTAACAACAAGCTAATTGTAGATCAATTCCCGAAACAGGACAGGGCGACTATCTACATGAACAAATTGAAGATTAACTTCCGAAACAGGACGGGGAAACTATCTTTATTTCTATTTTTCTAGATAAAGATCAATTACTGAAACAAGACATGGCGATTATCTTTATCACCAAGTGGTATGAACTCCTGAAAGGAGACGAGTTTACCAACAAGTTGATCATAGATCAATTCTCGAAACAGGACAGGGAAACTATCTATATGATAAGCAGCTACTCAAACACCTTTCCTAGAGGATCATCCTGGAAAGCACTCCTCAAATTTAGTCAAGTATAGACTCATTATCTCTGGATGGCAT
Organism: Vicia faba; assembly: GCA_948472305.1. Lineage (NCBI taxonomy): Eukaryota > Viridiplantae > Streptophyta > Magnoliopsida > Fabales > Fabaceae > Vicia > Vicia faba. The sequence goes on along the minus strand of OX451739.1, from coordinate 696,082,895 downwards.
CGACGAGCCTATCTCTGTCACCTCTCCAAATGGTATCTCTAAGCACATTCCCGATACAATCAACCAATAGCATCACTTCATACACAAACGAGTGCAAATTTATGGGCACTTTAGTGTTCAATCATATTCCAACTTCAAGTTACGAATGGTGAACATACCAATCTAACTCTTCAGGTTTAAGAAGATTGAACAGGGGCAGCTGTTGTACCCCAAAATTTGCCCTCCCTCTCTTCAAGACATTTCTCAAGGTTTGATCAGACAAACTCACCTCCTAAACAATAAGACCACAAATTAGGGTTTTGATTTTCACAAGGAAAATTGGACTTCTAATCCCCCAAATGACTTCCATGGTTAATTATAGACCTCCAAGAATACTCATACCAAATTTCAACTCTTGGATCACATTTTTGCTCAGTCAGTTGACCAAATGACTAAAAAATCAATTGTATTAGGTAAAAAGTCAATTGTGGTCAACCCACGGTCAAACTTCAATATTTTTGGCCAATATCAATATTTTGAAATCATATTCATCAATTTATCAAGGTTTGATCACAATTTCTCAAGAAAAGTGTTCAAATCATCAAAGGGTCAAAATGGTCAAAACTAGGGTTTTGAATGAGAATAATTGATTTTTGACTTTTGACCTAATACATGATCTAATTACTTGAAGCATAATATTAAGGGGTAAAAACATTATATTGATCTAACTTCATGGCTCAAATCATTTCTTAAGATCAATGAATTGATAGTTGAAATTTGATCAACTGATGAAAAGTCAACTGTTACACCAAAAGTCAAACTTTGCCTTTTTGGTCAACATTGAGTTTCAAAGATCAAGATTCATCAAGATACTAAAAAATATAAAACTTGGTCAACAATAACCAATAAAATAAAGAAAGTCCATAAAAAGTCAAAGTTTTCAAGACTTAGAAAATTTTCTAGTACATTTTATACTTGATAAATTCATTACTTCGTGACCCTTTTTCACCAAGATGCAAGATGATTCAAAGCATACTTTAATCATGAAAGTTATAGATTTTGATGAATTCTATAACTTTGTATTAGAGGTTTGATTTCTAAAAAATTCTTATATTTGAAGATATAAGCCCATGAAGTCATGACATTTTTCATAAAACACTTAATGAAAATTTTGACAAGTTTAGGCAGATTTTTGACCTAACTTCTTGGCCAATTTTCACCTAGATCCAAGATGATTTAGCCAAAATGGTCAATATGAAGGTTGTAGATAATGTTTCAAGCTTTCTAAAATGACAAAGAACTTAAAGATATCATGCTTGAGCTAAGAGAATCGAATGCAAGAATTTGGGCATTCATTCTTGAATTACAAGTCATTTTAATGATGAACCCTTAGCCAAATCTCATAGCCATGCTACATAATCTCACTTTACAGGATTCTAACTTGTGTTCCACTCCATAATTAATTGATTACATAACTGTTAGAGCTTTAATCCAAGAATTTGAGTCAGTTTCCAAGAGATTCATCCATTTTTGGCACAAAGTAACATTCCCATTCTAGTAAAGTTGCTTTAATCACAAAGTCAACTTGTCTTAAGCTTTGAACTTGTTCTTTCTGCACAAAATTCCTCTACAAAATCAGATAAGTATGTTTAAAGTGCCTAACCACTTTATATAGCCTTGTACCTTGCCTTGGAACAATGCTTGTCAAGTTTGCTTCAAAAACAAGTCAAATGGCCATAACATGTAAACTCTTGATTCTGATCCCTCCAAGCGTTCAAACCTCTTGCCTATAAATTGAGACATTATTTGCAAGCTAAGAGACGAAATTACAAGCCTTGAAACTCTCTCAAACTCCCTCAAACCAGAAATTGCTCTAAAAACACCATTGTTGTGTCATTTTTACTTTGAACATCCATCTCACAATCCCCTCATGCGTTTTCCATTTTCATCAATCACCAAGCTTCTAATATACATATAGAGACAATCCCAATACCTGCAACACGACTGTAACACCATTTTCCTCATCTTCCATTTTCAAAAACACTTGCTTGTAGGTTAACTTCTCCAAAACATATCAGGCACTCTCAATCCAACGTAATCATTGAAATAGCTTCCTGAAGGTTCAGTTAAGCTAACCAGATCATTACAACACCTTAAAGAGTGCTCAAACTCAAAACACGATCTCCACCTGCAAGGTGAGTTTTTTGAATTTCTAACTCTTCATACAAGCATCATTTGGCTTTGATTTTAAAAGATAAAATGTAGACATCATAGCCTGTGTTGTACCCCAAAATTTGCCCTCCCATACTCTTCAAGATTTTCCAAGATCAAGGTTCAAAATCTCTCAAGGGTTGCATAGTCCAATTGCCTCCTAGCACAGTCAAAACTAGGGTTTTGGTTATGGAAAAGAAATTGAAGTTTTCAAGGGTCCAATCAAGTCCCACATGCCCATAAACATTGTCAAGCATCCATATGCCAAGTTTCAAGACTCACAGCATCAAGTTGCACAGTCAAAAACCCTAAATGTTTCACATTCAACTGCAGGGGCAAAATGGTCATTTGACAGTCAAAAGTCAAAAATTTTGGTCAACATCTTATTTTGAAGCCACAAACATCATTTGATCAATTCTTGATCATGATTTCACAAGTAAGGTTCAAAAAGTCTCAAGATGCAAAAGTTTCTATTTTTGGACAGTTGAAAAAGTCAACTGCAAATTGACCAAGGCATAACTTCTTCATGGTTTATCATAAAAATCCCATCAAAAGCTCATTTTGAAGAGAATTACATTTCGTACAACTCATCTTCACACTTCAAGTCCAAGAAATGCTCTCACAAAAAGTTATCAATTTCAACATTATAGGTCATTTTCAAAAGTCAACAAAAAGGCACTTTAAGTCAAAGACCATAACTTGAGATTGGTAAATCAAAATGACATGGGACAAAAGGCGTTAGTTAGAGGACTTCAAGACCTTTCCAAAATGTCCAAGAACATGTTCATAGCTTCAAAATTGAGCAAGATATGCCTTGTAGAAGTTGGGACATTTTTGGGAATTTTGAAAAGTCAACTTTGCACAAAAGGCTTCAAAAATGCTAATGGGCCACAAATTATTCCATGAATCATTACCCAAAGGCTATGCACGACCCATTGACCTCAAAGGGAGTTATTTTCTTATTTTTGATTAATTATTTGAATTTTTAGTATCATTAATTCATTTAATTAAAATTAAATATAAGAAAAATACCAAATCATGTTTTTAAATCTTTTTTGTGCAGCAAATATCCTCCATATATGCAAGAGATCTCGTGCACCATCTCAAGGGGACCAAATCATCCATATTTGGCAAGTTTCCATGGCAAAAAGATTGGAAAAGGATGTGGAAAAATCAAAGATTGAAATCATAAATACATGGACTTTGGGCTTGGTTTTTTAACCTAATTCCATTCACTTACATATGCATAACCTAAACCTATTCCATTGGACACGAAATATTGCTCACAGGCTGCATAACCAATTTGTAATTTTTGGCCAAAAACCTTGAAACTGATTTCGTACCTAGAGCACAATTCAAAGCTTCAAAAGCATTCCAACACATTGCCAAGACATCTAGGAAGAATTTGCAATCAAAACCAAGTCTCCAGACCTCCAGAATTGGTAGAACGACATCACACTTTTCTTGAACTTTTCCATAATCGTGTTTCAATTTACATGCATTATTCATGAGTTTTAATTACTAATTCTTGCTAATATTGATGCTCTGAAGCTAATGGTACCATTTAATTGTCCTAACAATGCATGTATCGAGATTTGCCATTAACGTTTTCTAGGGTTTCAAAAGCTTTGAATTAGGGGTTTACACATATGGAAAAATTGGATCTCAAGACTTATGCCATTGAACTCAGGAGCTCCATACGAACACAACCATGACCTCGCGCCCTTTTTATGTTTATCCATGTGCTAATCGCTATTTTCATGGTTTCTATTTAGTGGGGGTTTAATACCCCCGCTATTTGTTTATATTACAGGGACAAATATGAAGACGAAGCCTATGTGTCCAAACATGACTGGATGATTCAAATATTGGCGCGTGATTTCTTGCTTTACACCACTAACGCTTGTTTTCTATTATATTATTTATGTTATATTATAATAACAACGAAACGCATTAGCCTGGTTGGTTGGTGAGCTGTCTTGCAGGTACTAGGACCTGGGTTCGATTCCCAGGTCCCCCCAAACGCTTAATAATTTTTGTCTTAAGGTGTTCCAGCGTAGCACTTCAACCAAAGTCTATCATGCACGTTCACATCCATGCCTGCCACGCGCCCATGAATTTCAATCTAAAGGCTATAAGAGGATGTCTACCATACACGCTAGTCAACCACTCCACATGCAAGCACAGAAAGTCAAAAAGGCTTTGCATTCTTGGGCCAGATTTCTCACAAAAAACCTCCTTTTGGGGCCAGACACCCCCCATGGTTTGCATTAATTTTTAATTTTTATTTGTTTTCTTTCTTAATTATATTAATTGTTTTAATTGTTTTCTTTAAATTCCTAAAATAATTTTCATAATAAAATAAAATACAAAAAAATCAAAAATGTTTATTGTTAATATTAATTTCACCATTATTTGTTTTGTAAATAAACTTTAATAATTAATTAGTTAATTTAGGTTTTAAAACTTTAATGTTTTTCTTAACAAATTAAAATAGGTAGAATTAGGGTTTTGATATTTTTTTCACCTTTTCTTTTTAGATAATTTTCTCATCATTATTATTATTATTAATTATTAATTATTTTGTAAATAAATATGTAAAATAATTAATTAGAGTAAATTAGGTTAAACTTTAATATTTTTCATGAATAATTAAAAACAATTTAGAACTAGGGTTTCCTTCGAATTTTAATTCTTTTCTTATTTCATTAAATACCAAAAACCTAAAAAACATTTCTTTCCTTTTATTAAATAATTAATTAACTTTTAATTCAATTTAATTTCAAAAGGGTCCAACGCCCTCGAACGTTCTATTTTTATTCTTTTTGCATGTTATTTTATTTTCCTTTGTGAATATTATGTAACTGCTCAAGCCTTGTAATAGTAACTAGGTTTTACTTTTCGCATTTTTTATTAAAACGGGTCTTTGTAATTTGGCGATGTATAGACCCGCGCCTTGTAATAGCGTAGGATTTTACTTTCCACATTTAAATTTCCACACTCTTAAATTATAATTGCATGAAAGAATGTATGGCCCAAATTAAAAACAAGCGTAGCTCACGATATAATGATCAAAGATAGAACATAACATGAAAATAACACACAAATTCACGCACCACTCTTAGGGTACGCCTCACTGTTGCCTTGCCCTCGAAACCTGGTCGTCGAGTATAGGACGTTTTAGTAAGTCCTTATGTCCATGACATGATCCAGTTGCCTCGGAATAGTTGCCTCGAAACGGTTGCCTCGAAATTAAAAAGGATCAATGGCATAAGGGTAGCTTCTAAGGTGTCCTACTGTTGCTCTGGTGACCACACTGTCCCTACAAACGAATTGACCCGAATACCTCCAACGGTGGTGCTACCTATCTCTCAATGGTGGGATGGCACTACCTTAAGGACATTTACACAGCCTAATTCCTTAGGGTAGGTAGATGACTCGTAGATACTTGGTCTATTCAAAAAACAAATCAAAACTTCTTTTCACACCGACACTTTCAAAAAAAAGCTTTCAAAACAATTTTTCAAACACTCTTGAGGACTGATACAAGAGTCGATCTGAAATCTTTAAACAAAACTTTTTCAAACCCACTCACAATTGAAAAGCAAACACCTTTGAAAACACAATGAGCAAGTATCTAAGAGCCCGTGGATAACCACAGATAGAAAGGGTGCTAACACCTTCCCTTTCTATAAATCTACCTCCCGAACCGAGAAACTATCTCATAAGGAATTTTTCTGTGCTTTTGTCCTGTCCATGTTGGAGAAAATAAAAGACGGTGGCGACTCTTACTTCCGCGACATTTCGCGAACCAGCGTTAAACAGTCAATTCCAGATCCACCGATCACAGAACTGGCGACTCTGCTGGGGACTTTACTTTAAAGTGAGGTGTACCTTAGGATAGCTCAGACTTATGTTTTCAATTGTATGTCTTGTTTGTTTTATTATTGTGGGCTGCATCGGAGTTACATAGATCCTAACCCGGATCAGGGGATACCCTGTTAGGTAGCATAAGCTGTGAGGGACCTGTCCGGCGTAGACCAACATGGGTGAAGCAGTGGCTACGTTGGTGTGGCGCCTTGGTCTGTACCGATATCCCTTGTGTCGCAACGAGGAGAATATGGGTCTTCTGAGGAGTCATTAAGCACCAACCGACGTTAGAACCTTAAATGACCCAACTTGGCCAATAGAACAGTAGCAGTATGCTACACCCATTGAGGCTAAACTCTCACGATGGTTCTGGCCGCAAGAAAAGATTGCGATGCTGGAGTTATGACCGATTGAGGGTAGTCAGTGATATTGGGATCCTCTAGAACCCGGTTACTTCTGGTAGGACAGGTCTTTACCAACAAACTGAAAGAGGGTAATACCTAGACCCCATGCTGGCCTAAAACTCTAAGGGCTTGTCTTGTGTGACTTGTATGTTTTATCATGTTTGCCTTTGTGAATATTTGTGGTGTGCTTTATCATAACATCATGCCATCATAAACATTGCATGCATCCTGCATAAGGACTGACCATTTCAAAGACAAGAGGGCTTCACCTTTGCTCTGTTTTGTAGGACATCATGATGCCTATGCGAAGGAACCCTATCTGGTTCAACTTTGTTCACCCACCTGAGTTGCTTGAAGAGTTGGTTAGCAGAATTCCAAATACTACTTCCTTCATCCAGAGGCATGGTTCTCTTCACAGTTTAGTCACGGCAAAGTGGGACCAATAACTGATGAGTGTCCTGACCCAGTTTTATGACCCTCTGTACCAGTGCTTCACCTTTCAAGACTTCCAGCTGGTCCCTACCCTGGAAGAGTTCTCTGATTTGCTTGGTATCCCTATCTTGGATCAGACTCCCTACACTGGTTGGGAAAAGACTCTTAGGCTTGAGGAGATTGCTGCAGCTCTTCCCTTGACCCACAAGGAGGTAATGGACAACTGGGTGACTAGAAGCAAAGTTAAGGGTTTCTTGGCCAAGTTTCTAATTGGTAAGGCTAACAGTTTCTGGAATGACCTGGACTTTAGGGCGTATGAGGACATTCTGGCTCTCTTAATCTATGGTCTAGTTTTGTTTCCTAATCCTGATAACTTTATTAACGTCACTGCCATAAGGATCTTCATGTCTCGGAACCCTGTGCCCACTCTCTTGGGTGATATCCTGCAACAACTTTATACTCGTACTGCCCGAAGACGAGGAACTCTGTGGTGTTGTTTTCCTTTGTTAGTGAGGTGGTTTATTTCGCACCTCCCTAAGTTCGTGCTGAAGAACAAAGAAGGAAGAGGTTGGGCTCATAGGTTAATGTCTCTCACTGATAAGGACATCATTTGGACTCTCAGAGGTTTGGATGAGGTAGCTGTTATTGACCGTTGCGGAGAATATCCTAATGTTCCTTTGATTGGTACCCAAGGAGGGATCTCTTATAATCCATGTCTAGCTCTCCGTCAGTTTGGAAGAGCCAGAAGAGCAGGGCCTCATGAGATGTTGGTGCCTCACATCAGTTTTGAGTTTCAGGTAGATAGCGACGAGCTGCGTCGTAGGTTCATCAAGGCTTGGGACAGAATTCACAAAGCTGACCCACAAGAGTTGGGACCAAAGACTTCTCTACCTATGGAAGCCTACTGCAAATGGGTCCGCATCCGTGCTCAGAAGTTAGGTATGCCGTACGAAGCTGTCAGACCCGTCATTCTTGAGTATCTTGATAGAGATGGGGTTCCTCCAACTGTTCTCCCTCCTCAGATACCTACTGATATTGATACACTAAAGAGGTCTTGGGCGCAACTGCGGGAAGAACGGGATTCTTATCGGGAAAAGTTCAACGAGCAGGAATTGAAGATCCAGAAGCTGACAAAGCAGTTGGAGAACGAGCGAGCCTTGAATGACTACATCCGTACTGAGAATAGGAGACCCTGGGATCAATAATGAACCTTGGATATTCTTTTACAGTTTTATTTCCCTTTTCAGTATTTTCATTTTATGTAACGCCTAAGGGCAACCTGTTGAACAATTTGAATTCCAAAGTTGAATCTAATGAAGTGTGTTCTTTTTTGTTTACAAAGTTGATTCCCGATTGTCTTTGAAAACATAAATCATACGCATTCCCATTCATCATGTGCATAGCAGGTACTTTTCTTTTCAGGTTGCTTAATGTTCTTCGCTGTTTATTTCAGCATCATGAACCCTGAATCATCTACCGAGCAGTCCATAAAGGCCCTTCAGGCTCAGAACGCCCAGTTCCAAGAACTGATCATGAGTTTAGCCCAAGGTCAAGAGGAGTTGAAGGCTCTACTGGTTAAGAAGAAGAAAAAGAAGAGAACTGTACTATTCAACACGGGCCGGAGGTTTGGTAACACACTGCAGAATGAGGTTGATCAAGCTGGTTCTTCTGGGGGAAAAAGCAGTCCCCAAGGGGGAAGGGCTCCTAGTCTGGTGGTCTCTGACAACGAGACTGACTTCAATGAGGAGCAGTATCCTCCAGCTAAAGACAGGTACAAGCAGTTGGAAGACCGTCTGAATGCCATGGAAATTCAACAAGTGCCTGGTTTGGATTTCGGAGACTTGGGTTTATCTTCTGGTGTGGTGATCCCACACAAGTTCAAAGCACCATCTTTCGCAAAGTATGACGGGGCGTCTTTCCCTAAGCTACATCTCAGATCTTATGTGCGGAAGATTCAACCGTATACTGTGGATAAGAACATATGGATCCACTTCTTCCAGGAGAGTCTTTCAGGGACTCATCTCGAATGGTTCTATCAGCTGGATGGAACCAAGGTTCGTAACTGGGAGGAGTTGGCTACTGCTTTTTACAAGCAATATCAATATAATGCCGACCTCGCTCCTACACGTACCCAACTCCAGGGTATGTCGCTAGGATCGGGAGAAGGTTTTAAAGAGTATGCGCAGAAGTGGAGGGACCTGGCTGGCAGGGTGCAGCCACCATTAACAGACCGTGAGCTAGTGGATATGTTCTTGGAGACCCTATCCGAGCCGTTCTTTAATCATCTCATTGGCAATTCATCTGCAGGGTTCACAGATCTCATTCTGACTGGGGAAAGGATAGAGGCTGGTATAAAATCAGGAAAGATTCAGAAAGGTGCGTCCTCAAGTTATGAGAAGAAACCTTTTAAAAAGGAGGCCATTGTTGTGTATGGGCCTAGGAGGCAAGATAAATCAGAACGCCGTCAAGCTGTCAACACGGTGGTAATTGCAAAGCCTGCTGCCGGTCCTCGGCAACCCAACCAACCAAGGGGTGAGAGACCCAGAAGAGAATACACTCGGCTGAGTATGACCTTGTCACAGATTTTGTCGCAATTGCTATCGACCAACTTGATAACCGTCAGAGAGGCTCCGAAGGTTGTGAACACTACCTCTCCCAAGTATAATCCAAATGCCCGCTGTGCTTATCACTCCGATAGCCCGGGGCACTCTACTGATGATTGCTGGGCCCTAAGAAATAAGGTTCAAGACCTTATTGATGCTAAGGAGGTACAGTTTGAGGCACCTGAGAAACCCAATGTAGTGACAGCTCCCCTGCCTGATCATGGAGTGAATGCTATCAGGGATGGTGACAAAGTGGAAGAATCAGAGTTTGACAGTTGGATCTACCCGACGGCCGACAGTGGACCTAGCAATTGGACCGCAAAAGACAACATACCTGTTACTTTTGTTACGCAGTAATGAACTCCTTTGTTTTTTAATTTGTAATGGACAATAAATTGAAACTTTATGGCCCGGTGTCTTACCCGAGGCACCGTTGGCTTCATTTGTGAGGGCTTATTAACTGTCATTTCCATATATCATGAATAAAGACATTGGACGTTTTTCGCATTTCAAATCTTGTGCTCCCTTTCTTTCTTTCCTTCTTTATATATTGCAAAACAGCTATATTTACACACACTCACTCATACAGGTTTCAATCCACTCTGGATCTCACTGGTAACGACTCTGCTACTGCCAATTATGACTTCGAAAATCCGATCAACTTAGCCGAAGACGAAGGTGAAGATAATTGTGAAGTGCCTGGAGAGCTTGCAAGACTGTTACTCCAGGAAGAGAGGACCATTCAGCCACATGAAGAGCCAGTGGAAACGGTAAATCTGGGTACTGAGGCAGACAAAAAGGAGGTTAAGATTGGTGCCAATCTGGAGCTCAGCGTGAAGCGACGGTTGGTTCAGATGTTACATGATTATGTGGAGATCTTTGCCTGGTCCTACGAAGACATGCCTGGGTTGGATACCGACATTGTGGTCCATCACTTGCCTACCAAGGAAGAATGCCCTCCGGTTAAGCAAAAGGTCCGCCGTATGCGCCCAGAGATGTCCGAGAAGATCAAAGCTGAGGTCATGAAGCAATTTGATGCCGGGTTCCTAGCAGTGACTTCTTACCCTCAGTGGGTTGCCAATGTGGTTCTGGTACCGAAGAAAGATGGTAAGGTCAGAATGTGTGTCGATTACAGGGATTTGAACAGGGCAAGCCCCAAGGATGACTTCCCTCTGCCTCACATCGACGTTATGGTTGACAATACTGCTCAGCACAAGGTGTTCTCCTTCATGGATGGTTTTTCAGGTTATAATCAGATCAAGATAGCTCCTGAAGATATGGAAAAGACTACCTTTGTTACTCAGTGGGGCACCTTCTGCTACAAGGTCATGCCATTCGGGTTGAAAAATGTTGGGGCAACCTACCAACGTGCCATGGTTGCTTTATTTCATGACATGATCCACCATGAGATTGAAGTGTATGTCGACGACATGATTGCAAGGTCCCAAACTGAGGAGGAACACCTTGACCATCTACAGAAGCTGTTTGACAGTCTGAAACTATACAAGCTGAGGTTGAATCCAAATAAGTGCACATTCGGGGTAAGATCTGGAAAGTTGCTAGGCTTCGTCGTAAGTGACAAGGGTATTCAAGTGGACCCTGCCAAGGTTAAAGCCATTCAAGAGATGCCAGTTCCCAAGACAGAGAAAGAGGTCAGAGGCTTTCTAGGACGTCTGAATTACATTGCCCGATTCATCTCGCACCTAACTGCTACCTGTGAACCAATCTTCAAGCTGCTGAAGAAAGATCAGGTAGTACGTTGGAATGATGAATGTCAGGCCGCTTTTGATAGAATAAAAGAGTATCTCCAAGAACCACCCATCCTTATGCCACCGGTTAAAGGGAGACCTCTAATAATATACTTGACGGTACTTGACAGCTCAATGGGGTGTGTGTTGGGGCAGCATGACGAGTCTGGCCGAAAAGAGCACGCCATTTATTACCTTAGCAAAAAGTTTACCGACTGTGAGACCCGATACTCACTGCTCGAGAAAACTTGCTGCGCTTTGGTATGGGCTGCTCGCCGGCTGAGACAGTATATGCTGACTCACACTACCTTATTGATCTCAAAGATGGATCCAATAAAGTACATATTCGAAAAGCCTGCTCTATCTGGAAGAATAGCAAGATGGCAGATGATCTTGACAGAATACGACATCCAGTACACGACTCAGAAAGCTATCAAAGGAAGTGTATTGGCAGACCATTTGGCACACCAGGCAGTAGACGACTACCAGTCAATGAACTTCAAATTTCCTGACGAGAGCATCATGATAGTGACTGATTGTGACGTAACTGGACCGGATGAAGGACCTGAGGAAGGATCCCGATGGTCTATGCACTTTGACGGAGCCTCCAACGCTTTGGGTAACGGTATCGGTGCTGTGATCATATCCCCACAAGGTAATCATACTCCGCTCACTGCCCGGCTATGTTTCAACTGCACCAACAACATGGCAGAGTATGAGGCATGTATCATGGGTCTTCAAGCTGCGATTGACTTAAGGATCAAGTTTCTGAGTGTCTTCGGAGATTCCGCTCTCGTGATCAATCAGATCAAAGGCGAGTGGGATACGAAACATCCGAATCTTATTCCTTACAGAGAATGTGTGTTGAAATTGATCCCCCATTTCACAGAGATAACTTTTGAACACTTCCCAAGAGAGGAGAATCAGTTGGCGGACGCGTTGGCTACAATGTCTTCTATGTTCAAAGTCAAGTGGGACAATGAGGCTCCCCGGATCATTATCTGGAAACTGGACGAACCTGCATATTGTTGTGATCTTGAGGCTGAGGTAGTGACTGAAAAACCTTGGTATCATGAGGTGAAGAGGTACTTGGAAGCTTAGGAATACCCTGAAGGTGCATCTGTCAATGACAAGAAGTTTCTGAGAAGGTTCGCAGCGAAGTTCTTCCTTAGCAATGGCATTCTATACAAGCGAAACCATGATTCGACCTTACTGCGTTGTGTGGATAAGACTGAAGCAGAAAGGATCATGGTAGAGCTGCATGAAGGTACCTTCGGAACACATTCCAGTGGACATACCATGGCAAAGAAAATCCTTCGGGCAGGATATTTCTGGTCCACGATGGAAGCCGACTGTTACCAACATTCTCGAACATGTCACAAGTGCCAGATATATGCTGATAAGGTGCACGTTCCTCTAGTTCCTCTAAATGTCTTGATTGCACCTTGGCCTTTTGCTATGTGGGGTATTGACATGATCAGCGAGATTAAACCTACGGCATCCAACAAGCATCGCTTCATCCTGGTGGCAATCGATTACTTTACAAAGTGGGTTGAAGCAGCTTCCTATGCCACAGTAACCAAGAGCGTCGTGGCACGGTTCATTCGACACAACCTGATATGTCGATACGGCATCCCTGAAAGGATCATTACGGACAATGGTACCAATCTTAATAACAAGATGATCACTGAGCTCTGCGAGCAATTCAAGATACAGCACCACAACTCTTCTCCTTACCGGCCGAAGATGAATGGGGCTGTAGAAGCGGAGAATAAGAATATTAAAAAGATTGTGCAGAAGATGACAGTGACCTATAAAGATTGGCACGAGATGTTACCGTTTGCTCTTCATGGGTACCGTACCTCAGCAAGGACGTCAACTGGGGCAACTCCCTTTTCCTTGGTTTACGGCATGGAGGCAGTCTTACCGATCGAAGTGCAGATACCGTCTCTCCGGATAATGAAGGATGCAGACTTGAGCAAAGATGACTGGATCTAGACTCGACTTGATCAATTAAATCTAATTGACGAAAAGAGACTTACTGCTATTTGTCATGGTCAGACGTACCAAAAACGGATGATCAGGGCATTTAACAAAAAGGTTAGACCACAAGAGTATCAAGTTGGGGACCTGGTAATCAAACGCATCATCCTTCCTCAGTGTGATCCCAGGGGAAAATGGACCCCCACGTACGAAGGGCCATTTGTGGTTAAACATGTGTTCTCAGGAGGAGCCATGATTCTAACTACCATGGATGGTGACGACCTTCCTCACCCCGCCAATGTAGACATAGTAAAAAGATACTACGCATGATAAAAAGACTCGCTAGGTTGACATACCTAGGCAAAAATTAGGGCTTCCCGGTGAACCAAAAGGGTTCGGGAAAAATGAGGGATGAAATGAAAAAATCTGTACACCCGGCAAGTCGAAAACCTGAAAAGGCGGCTTGGGTAAAAATGGGTATCCCGGTGGACTGAAAACCCGAAAGGGCGGTCCAGGCAAAAGTTAGGGATTAAAGCGTAACACTATGTCTCATTGGATCACCTTGCATCCAGAATCCGGTATCAACATCAAGTTCAGATGGCATCGATCAATCAGCTTCATCGTCAACTAAGCAACAAAGTGATGAGTCGCTCGAAGATATAAAGGCGATAGCAGAGTTGGAACCCAGTGGGATTATTCTTTTCACATAGCTGTTTTGTTTTCCTTTTTCACAAAATTGTATAAACTCTGTTGTTCGGCGGTGCTCTCTTACTAGGACGTCAGCCTCTTGTACATAAACGCCTATTTACAGGCAAATTCAAAAATCAATACAAATTCACTTTTCAGACCAATTTCCAATTGTTTTTCCTTTCCTTGTTTTGTTTTGCGAAGAACGTCCAATGTTCAATTTGTGATATATGCATCTGACAATAATTGCTAACTCATAAATATTTGCATACAAAACAAAGGATTAATTACAGGTAACATTAGAAACGGGGGCAATAATGAGTTGTCTAAGCAATCTATTTGCTCTGTCCACCAAGGTACCAAGGTAAGTTCGGCTGAAGAATGTAACCAAGATATCTTAATTCCCCGGAGGGTGAGCCAAGATTCAACAATTTTTCCCCAAGCAGTTGGTCTCCAATCAGCCCTGAACAAGGCACAATATCTCCAGCAAGTCAGCGATACTCTCCCCAGGCAGAATTAGCCTACTCAGTCAGCCTTATGGAAGTTGGATTCTCCCCAACAGATCTCAACATTCCCCAGGAGTACACAAACATTCCTAACAAGCATCCCCGACAGTCTTGATCTAAGATTGTTCCCCGGTGGTATATCAGACATCCAGTGGAGCCACTTCCCCAGTAAATCTCAAATTTTCCCCAGGAGAGTCCAGTCAAGAAGTTTCCCCAGAAAAGTGGAATCCATCTCCCCAGCAGGAAGCTTATCCCCAGTAAATTCTGGAAGCTTATCACCCGCAGAGCACGAACGCGTCTCCCGGATTTATTCAAAGGTTATTTCCCCACCAGGATATAACTGGGTTATCCTCAGCCAACTAGCCATGGAAAGATCGTCCCCGGCGAAGTCTTCCTATCCCTAGAGGAGTTCATCAAAACTTCCAACAAAGCTTACCAATGGTATCCCCAGCGAAGTTATCATCAACATCTCAACAAAGAACTTCTCTTTCCCCACAGAATTCACTCCCCGCAGAGTAATCTATTCGCCAAGTTTATTCCCCAATGGAGTCATCTTCTCCTACCGGTATTCTTGCAACTACCATCCCCAGCGGAAACAAGAAGCACTATTCTTCAACATCAGCCCAGGATCTAACTTCCCGGCACTCGTCAAGGATTTATTCTCCTGGACAAAAACACAATTCATAAACATATCTTCATACATTATAGCATGCATATACGCATCATGAACATACAATCTCATTTATTCTGAGAGCATCACGCATGTCATACATCATGACATCGCATACAACTATCGTTTTGTCTTTTCAGGACAAAGGTTAATACAAAGATAATTGCTATCAACAGTCGCAACTAAAGATCTGATTCCTGTATCTTGCCAGGGTGTATCTGTTGACGACTAATTCCAGACTCGATTCCTGTATCTTGCCAGGGCACGTCTGAAGAGTTCGAAGATCCGATTCCTGTATCTTGCCAGGGTGTATCTGTTGACGACTAACATTACCAGACTCGATTCCTGTATCTTGCAAGGGCACGTCTGAAGAGTTCGAAGATCCGATTCCTGTATCTTGCCAGGGTGTATCTGTTGACGACTAACATTACCAGACTCGATTCCTGTATCCGACCAGGGCACAACTGAAGATTTCGAAGATCCGATTCCTGTATCTCGCCAGGGTGTATTTGTTGATGACTAACATTACCAGACTCAATTCCTGTATCCTGCCAGGGCACGTCTGAAGAGTTCGAAGATCCGATTCCTGTATCTTGCCAGGGTGTATCTGTTGACGACTATATTCTCCGGACTCGATTCCTGTATCTTGCCAGGGCACGTCTGAAGAGTTTAAAGATTCGATTCCTGTATCCAGCCAGGGCACGTCTACATGAAGAGTTTGAAGATCAACTCCTGTAACAGGCCAGGTAATTATTTTTCTTTCTCAAGTACGCAAGTTTCTCGCTAAGGAATCTCTTACGCGATCGACAACCTCCCGATGGCATCTATAAGCCCATCTCCACAACTATCCATGACAATCTCCAAATGGCATATGTAAGCCCATTCCCGCCATCACACTGCTAATACTCTACTATGTGAGTGCAAATTTCTGGGCACTCTAGTGTTCAATCATCTTCCACCTTCGGATTACGAAAGGCACGCCAGCCAATCTACATCCTCAGGTCTAAGAAGATTGAATAGGGGCAACTGTTGTACCCCAAAATTTGCCCTCCCATACTCTTCAAGATTTTCCAAGATCAAGGTTCAAAATCTCTCAAGGGTTGCATAGTCCAATTGCCTCCTAGCACAGTCAAAACTAGGGTTTTGGTTCTGGCAAAGAAATTGAAGTTTTCAAGGGTCCAATCAAGTCCCACATGCCCATAAACATTGTCAAGCATCCATATGCCAAGTTTCAAGACTCACAACATCAAGTTGCACAGTCAAAAACCCTAAATGCTTCACATTCAACTGCAGGGGCAAAATGGTCATTTGACAGTCAAAAGTCAAAATTTTTGGTCAACATCTTATTTTGAAGCCACAAACATCATTTGATCAATTCTTGATCATGATTTCACAAGTATGGTTCAAAAAGTCTCAAGATGCAAAAGTTTCTATTTTTGGACAGCTGAAAAAGTCAACTGCAAATTGATCAAGGCATAACTTCTTCATGGTTTATCAAAAAAATCCCATCCAAAGCTCATTTTTAAGAGAATGACATTTCCTACAACTCATCTTCACACTTCAAGTCCAAGAAATGCTCTCACAAAAAGTTATTAATTTCAACATTATAGGTCATTTTCAAAAGTCAACAAAAAGGAACTTTAAGTAAAAGACCATAACTTGAGATTGGTAAATAAAAATGACATGGAACCAAAGGCATTGGTTAGAGGACTTCAAGACCTTTCCAAAATGTCCAAGAACATGTTAATAGCTTCAAAATTGAGCAAGATATGCCTTGTAGAAGTTGGGAAATTTTTGGGAATTTTGAAAAGTCAACTTTGCACAAAAGGCTTCAAAAATGCTAATGGGCCACAAATTCTTCCATGAATCATTACCCAAAGGCTATGCACGACCCATTGACCTCAAAGGGAGTTATTTTCTTATTTTTGATTAATTATTTGAATTTTTAGTATCATTAATTCATTTAATTAAAATTAAATATAAGAAAAATACCAAATCATGTTTTTAAATCTTTTTTGTGCAGCAAATATCTTCCATATATGCAAGAGATCTCGTGCACCATCTCAAGGGGACCAAATCATCCATATTTGGCAAGTTTCCATGGCAAAAAGATTGGAAAAGGATGTGGAAAAATCAAAGATTGAAATCATAAATACATGGACTTTGGGCTTGGTTTTTTAACCTAATTCCATTCACTTACATATGCATAACCTAAACCTATTCCATTGGACACGAAATATTGCTCACAGGCTGCATAACCAATTTGCAATTTTTGGCCAAAAACCTTGAAACTGATTTCGTACCTAGAGCACAATTCAAAGCTTCAAAAGCATTCCAACACATTGCCAAGACATCTAGGAAGCATTTGCAATCAAAACCAAGTCTCCAGACCTCAAGAATTGGTAGAACGACATCACACTTTTCTTGAACTTTTCCATAATCGTGTTTCAATTTACATGCATTATTCATGAGTTTTAATTACTAATTCTTGCTAATATTGATGCTCTGAAGCTAATGGTACCATTTAATTGTCCTAACAATGCCTGTATCGAGATTTGCCATTAACGTTTTCTAGGGTTTCAGAAGCTTTGAATTAGGGGTTTACACATATGGAAAAATTGGATCTCAAGACTTATGCCATTGAACTCAGGAGCTCCATACGAACACAACCATGACCTCGCGCCCTTTTTATGTTTATCCATGTGCTAATCGCTATTTTCATGGTTTCTATTTAGTGGGGGTTTAAAACCCCCGCTATTTGTTTATATTACAGGGACAACGATGAAGACGAAGCCTATGTGTCCAAACATGACTGGGTGATTCAAATATTGGCGCGTGATTTCTTGCTTTACACCACTAACGCTTGTTTTCTATTATATTATTTATGTTCTATTATAATAACAAAGAAACGCATTAGCCTGGTTGGTTGGTGAGCTGTCTTGCAGGTACTGGGACCTGGGTTCGATTCCCAGGTCCCCCCAAACGCTTAATAATTTTTGTCTTAAGGTGTTCCAACGTAGCACTTCAACCAAAGTCCATCATGCACGTTCACATCCAGGCCTGCCACGCGCCCATGAGTTTCAATCCAAAGGCTATAAGAGGATGTCTACCATACACGCTAGTCAACCACTCCACATGCAAGCACAGAAAGTCAAAAAGGCTTTGCATTCTTGGGCCAGATTTCTCACAAAAAACCTCCTTTTGGGGCCAGACACCCCCCATGGTTTGCATCAATTTTTAATTTTTATTTGTTTTCTTTCTTAATTATATTAATTGTTTTAATTGTTTTCTTTAAATTCCTAAAATAATTTTCATAATAAAATAAAATACAAAAAAATCAAAAATGTTTATTGTTAATATTAATTTCACCATTATTTATTTTGTAAATAAACTTTAATAATTAATTAGTTAATTTAGGTTTTAAAACTTTAATGTTTTTCTTAACAAATTAAAATAGGTAGAATTAGGGTTTTGATATTTTTTTCACCATTTCTTTTTAGATAATTTTCTCATCATTATTATTATTATTAATTATTAATTATTTTGTAAATAAATATGTAAAATAATTAATTAGAGTAAATTAGGTTAAACTTTAATATTTTTCATGAATAATTAAAAACAATTTAGAACTAGGGTTTCCTTCTAATTTTAATTCTTTTCTTATTTCATTAAATACCAAAAACCTAAAAAACATTTCTTTCCTTTTATTAAATAATTAATTAACTTTTAATTCAATTTAATTTCAAAAGGGTCCAACGCCCTCGAACGTTCTATTTTTATTCTTTTCGCACGTTATTTTATTTTCCTTTGTGAATATTATGTAACTGCTCAAGCCTTGTAATAGTAACTAGGTTTTACTTTCCGCATTTTTTATTAAAACGGGTCTTTGTAATTTGGCGATGTATAGACCCGCGCCTTGTAATAGCGTAGGATTTTACTTTCCCCATTTAAATTTCCGCACTCTAAAATTATAATTGCATGAAAGAATGTATGGCCCAAATTAAAAACAAGCGTAGCTCACGATATAATGATCAAAGATAGAACATAACATGAAAATAACACACAAATTCACACACCACTCTTAGGGTACGCCTCACTGTTGCCTTGCCCTCGAAACGTGGTCGTCGAGTATAGGACGTTTTAGTAAGTCCTTATGTCCATGACATAATCCAGTTGCCTCGGAATAGTTGCCTCGAAACGGTTGCCTCGAAATTAAAAAGGATCAATGGCATAAGGGTAGCTTCTAAGGTGTCCTATTGTTGCTCTGGTGACCACACTGTCCCTACAAACGAATTGACCCGAATACCTCCAACGGTGGTGCTACCTATCTCTCAATGGTGGGATGGCACTACCTTAAGGATATTTACACAGCCTAATTCCTTAGGGTAGGTAGATGACTCGTAGATACTTGCTCTATTCAAAAAACAAATCAAAACTTCTTTTCACACCGACACTTTCAAAAAAAAGCATTCAAAACAATTTTTCAAACACTCTTGAGGACTGATACAAGAGTCGATCTGAAATCTTTAAACAAAACTTTTTCAAACCCACTCACAATTGAAAAGCAAACACCTTTGAAAACACAATGAGCAAGTATCTAAGAGCCCATGGATAACCACGGATAGAAAGGGTTCTAACACCTTCCCTTTCTATAAATCTACCTCCCGAACCGAGAAACTATCTCATAAGGAATTTTGCTGTGCTTTTGTCCTGTCCATGTTGGAGAAAATAAAAGACGGTGGAGACTCTTGCTTCCGCGACATTTCACGAACCAGCGTTAAACAGTCAGTTCCAGATCCACCGATCACACCTTGAAACTAACAATGCCTTTAGATTTCATTTATGTTGCTTGAGCATAGAGAATTTTGAAGTTGAACTTACAGAAAAAAATTAGGTTAAATTTGGTACCAATAGAAATTCGTGTTTATCTTTTATCCATAGTTTAATTTATTTACATATTTGAAATCGTGGTTAAATTTCAAGCAACTTTCATGTTTGCATTTTCCATTTTGGTTGAGAAATGAAGAAGTTACAGATTTCAAATTTTGTTGTAGAACACTCTGGCGCGAGATTAGGGATAAAGTGGGCATTCATGAAGAAGCTCATTTTATATTTATTATAAGGTGTGTTATAAACGGATGAAACATCCACCCCAGTGGCAGAGAGTGCACGCGTAAGACATTGGTATTAAGGGTCCTGGATTCGAGCCCCAGCGACACCTTTTGTTCCTTTTTTTTCAATATTTTCCTTGTTTTCTCTTTTCATTTTCAGCGCGCCTGGGCCATCCATTATTGGGCCTAGTTCTTTTGATCACTATCATCCCTTGTTTGCTCAACAACACTGACCCAACATTTTATTTATTTTATTTTTTCTCATATCAACAAAAACAAACATTGGGCCTAAACCAAAACATTTCTTCTCTCAAACCTCCCTATTTTCTTTTCAGACTCCCTGACCCAATTTTTTATATTTTTATTTTATTTTCTTTCTTTTATTTTATTATTTATTTTTTAATAAAAATCCCAAAAATATTTTTTTCTTAAATAATTATATTTTCCCATTTTTATTTTATTAGGCAAAAATAGTAAAAAATATTTTCTTAAAACTATTTAATTTCTTTTTTCAAGTAAACTAATTTAGACTTAGGTTTTTATTCTAATTATCACTTTTAATTAAATTAACTTAGACTTTAGGATTTAATTAACTCCTTTTTAATTAATTAGTTTAATTAGGTTAACTTTAAAATCTTTTTATACAACAAAAGCCATAAAAACAATTTCTCTTTCTCTTTACATCTTTGTATATTTTATTATTTTGCACTACAATTATGTAATTGTCAAACCCTTGTAATAATAATTAGAACTTTATTGCTTTATACTCCCCATCCTAAAATATTGTAATAGTGTAGAACTTTTAATTTTCTCAATTTATCGCTTTCCATATTATTGTTAGTAATTAGGGTTTATACGGCAAGACTAAAAATCAATACTAGATAACCCTAATTCAAAACAAAATGCATGAAAAAAAAACACTTTACACACTTGCATCTCTAGGGTTAACCCACACTTGTTGCCTTAGATTAAAACAGTCATGTCCCTCGAACGTGGGATACTTTAGCAAAGACCATCGATTACAATATCATAGTCCCTCGATGATCCTTCGATGTTGCCTTTGATAAACGATCTTAGTCCCTTACAACAAATTGCTAAGGTATCCTACAATGTTGCCTTCTATGACTGTATGATGATCCACGCTTGTCCCTTCACATCCAATGATAAGGTCTCTACCAATCAATGGTAAAATAGCACTATCTAAAGGAGGAGGAAAAGAACAAAGACTTTCTTTTGAGTAGGTAGAACGCTCGTAGTTGCTTGCTCACAAAAATTTCAAAATAAAACATCTTTCAAACATATCAACACTTTCATGAAATATTTTTAAAAGTCAACACTTTGTATACATTCTTATAGAGACGAGAATCATTACAAAGTTCGCCTAAACAAATAAACTTTTCAAAAATACTTTCAAACAATCACAAGCACATTTACAAAGCATTTTCAAAGTGAGCTAGCAACTAAAAGCCTGTAGATAACTACGGATGAAAAGGGTGCTAACATCTTCCATTTTCATAACCTACCCCCTGAACTCAAGAAAAATTCTTAAAAATTCTTTCCTATTCTTTTCACTTTTTTCTTTATTGGATAAAAGAAAAGTTGGTGGCGACTCTTGCTATCTGCAACAATTGCGATAAAACGTAAAACACCCAAGTCAGTTCTCCCACCGTATTACAAGGATGATATACATATCATCTCTCCAAACATATGGCACATATATTTCTATTGACCGTCCTCAAAATAGGTGCGACTTCTATATAAGTCCACTTACGATTGCGTAATGTATCACTAAATTTTGTCCCGATTCGAGAAATGATCATTCGTGGCCCAAACCTATGTTTGCAAGCCCAAGTATGTTTAATTTTAAACCTTTTATCCAATAACCTTGAGATTAATTGTTAGGAGGCATTGGCGTAATCAATCCTCTAATGAATCTTCATAAATTTTGGACTAAGCGAATCATTTAAACATCATTGATTATTTGTTGAGAGGCTTTGTATCAATCTTATAATGAGTTTTAAAATACAAGTTTCAAGATGGTCATTCAACTAACCTCTAATTTCTAACTCATTAACAATTGACTTTTATTTTTATGCTTTTACCTTATGCTTTTACTTTAAGCATCATTTATCTTAGCATTTTCATTTCATGTTATTTTCATCTTTGCTCACTTGAGCATTTATCTTTATGTCATTTTTATTTTACTCATTTGATATTTCATTTTCTTTTTGAAGATACCTAATAACCAACTTGAACAATAAAAAAATTTAATGTTACTTGGACTATTTGGTTACTATCCTTGGCATTTTAGAGTTATGGATTTCTTAGACTTAGGATTAGAGACCTTGACCTACCTGGAGACATTATGACTTATATTGTTATTTTGTATGGAGTTCTTGGGGTTTACCCCAATACATTGGGTTATTTGTTTTCTTTGTGTGTAGGTTATTCTAATTATGTGCTTTGTCCGTGATTGGGAATTCATCTGTATACAGCCGTTACTCTGCCCAATTTTTGTGAAGACTTAATGTGTTTGAAGCTTGGTTTTCTTAAGAGGTCTATTATCTTTGATTGTTTAGTTTCAATCGAAAGGATGGGAATTCTACATTGACTCATTGTGTCAAGTGTTGGCTTCTTATTGGTTAGATGGTTCTTTTCCCTAGCTTTTACCTTATGCTTTAGGATAGTCCCTTCATCTCCTCCCATCTTCTTTAATTTTAAAAATCTTCTCCTTCCTTTTCAAAATTATTCTTGTTTTTAAACTTAAACCGCTTTCACAATAAACTTGGACTTAGGTCCATGCATTTTCAAAAAAACATTTTCTTAATCAAACTTTAACCAACTTAATAGTACTTTGACATTTTTTTTGAGAATACCAAAAGTCAATCAATCTCATTCAAACCATTTTTCCACTTTAGCTTTTTACCTTAAAACTTTTTTCTCAAAAGATTGGACTCTTGTCAATCCTTGTAGTGATGCAAACTATTATACTTCTACGATATATAGTGAAGTGACATATTTTCCACTTGGGTGTTGAGCGGGGCTTTGTGGATTTTAAAATCCAATCCATATCCTCAACTTTGAGATGACGCAAATTCTCCTTTCTCATAACCGTGGGCAGTAAGTATGTTCTTCCACTCGGATAAGACGATGATGTCTTGTCTCTTAAAATTAACTAATACACTTGTATTTTAAAATTTTTAAAGCTGAACTACGAGTACCCTGATCCCCTATTGCACGAAAGGTGGATCGTAGGCACTAAAGGTTTGTAACCCATGGCAGGTGCAAAAATTGTAAAAAAAAAACTTCTTTTCTCATCCCCACAATCTATTTCTGTATACAACACTTATAGCCAAAATACATAGATTTTCAAAGAGGTTCCTGTGGAGTACCATAGATGTTTAGGGTGATAATAATTTCCCTTTACATAACCAACCCCCGAACTTAGATTCTCTCCCCATATTTTTGGGTTACTCTCTCTTTTCCTATTTCTTTGGAAACAATAAAGCGTGATGGAGATTTTTATTTGATCTGTGCGAGTCAAGTCAATCCAATGGCTTAGTCTCAACATTTCTACCACTAAAGAAAAATTGCAACTCTTCTAGGGGAAGATCGACCAATTGCTGGTCCATCCCTAAGTGGGTTGATCCCATCTTCGTTTATTTGTGTGTGTGCTATTGTTGTTTATATGTTATATGTGTATATATGTTTGTCTGGATTTTCCTGGTTTTCAGGATGTTGGTGATTTCTCATAAATCCTATACCCGAACTTGGGTAAACATAAGATAGGACGGGCAGTATAGTCATGTTAACTTTGAGGGAGTAATCCCAAAAAATGAGACATGAGATCCCCTACTCAGGGGAGGCCCCTTTGACTGTAGTGTCGTTTACCGAGTAATCGGGAAGACGTGCTGCTTTCGACCTGGGAGCCTGCTGAAACTGAGGACCGTAGAACCTTTAACCTATCTTGAGGACCACATGACTAACAAAGGAGGAATTAGAGGATTACCCACTCAATTTTTATTGGAGAAAGCTCGCTACTTTGCTAGGATGAAGAGTACAATTGCTTTTGAGGATATCTTTGCTCTGCTTGCTTATGGGTTGTTCTTATTTGCGAATGTCAACAACTTTGTGGATATCAATGCCATCAGGATCTTTTTGATTGGAAATCCAGTCCCTACATTATTAGGATATGCCTATTACTCCATTCATCTTCGGGATTCTTATCATGGAGGGATGATCATCTGTTGCACGCCTTTCTGGGATATCAAGAAGGAACCTCGTTGGGCACCGAAGATTATGGCTCTCACTCATTCAGATATTGTTTGGTACCATCAGGCTTACTATGATGTGGAGATTGTCGATAGTTGTGGTAGTTTCCCCAATGTACCCCTTCTCGGTACAAAGAGAGGAATTAACTACAACCCTGTTCTTGCACGATGACAACTTGGATATCCGATGAAAGAAAAGCCAAAAAGTATTCATCTGAGAGGCTTCTTTCTTAAAGAGGGAGAGGATCATAAGAAATCTAAGCAGGAAATTGCAAAGGTGTGGTACCATATTCATATGAATGGTAGGAAGGACTTAGGGCCTAGAGGAGCTGTTTCTTTGGAGCCTTATCTCTGGTGGGTACAAGCAAGGGAAATTCAGTTGAAGATGCCATA
Organism: Vicia faba; assembly: GCA_948472305.1. NCBI lineage: Eukaryota > Viridiplantae > Streptophyta > Magnoliopsida > Fabales > Fabaceae > Vicia > Vicia faba. Next base: position 696,058,027 of record OX451739.1, on the reverse strand, counting down.
TTCCCGTGAAGAACCTATGTCTGATATGTTTGTGAAGACCACTCCTCCCCTTTTAGATGATGTGGAAGAGCTTCAGCTTTCCCTAGTTAAGATGCAGAAGGAGAAAAAGGCTTGGAAGAACAAGTGTCAGACTTTAGAGACGTCCTACCGGGTAGAATTGAAAGAGAAGGATGGCCTAATTAATATTATTGAGATTCGTGCTATAGAGATGATGGATAAGCAAGAGGATTTATTTTCCTCTAAATCTCGATCAGGACTTGGTCATTCATTTCCCGACTCTGGTGATTGGAAAGTGGTTGCCGATAGGTATACAGAAGAGAACAAGCAGTTGAAGGCTCAGATTGCAAGACTCACGGGAAAACGTTAGTGTGTGGAGTGATCTTCATCATATTTTCTTTCGTAGGATTTTAGATTCTATCTTCTTTTGTACCTAGGATTGTTAAAACTTGTACTAAAAAGTTGTAATCCATTTTGAAGTTATTATAAGGAGATTTTCAGTATTTCAAAATGTGTTAGTACTTTAATATTTGAAAATTGTCTATAATTATTTGAGTCCTTTGAAGTATTATTAGTAAATCATGTGCATTGCATATCATGCAACATCGTGTACATATTTCTTGCATTTATGTTCATACCCAGGTGTCTTACTGAGTTTCTCTACTTTGTTTAACATGTTGTCTCACCGGTACAATACTCAGGCTAATTCCGGGAAGAGAATGGAGAATTTTGAACAGGAGATTTGTGAGCTACGCGAAGAAGTTACTGTTTTAAAGCCACTTTCTGAGCCTCAACAAACAACGGTTTCTTCTGAAGGTCCATCAGTTCCTGCCTCTATTACTCCAGTTATTGCTGCTCATAATTGTATGCCTCAGGGTTACCTGTGGGGAATGCCTAAAAATTTCATGCCAGAAGGGTATAATGTTGATGTTCTGGTTGCTCCAGTTGTTCAAGCTGCTGCTACTCCTTCACCTCATATGGTGCATGTTACTCCTGCTGCTAGAAATGAGATCCACTATGTTTCACCCCCTTCGGTGAATGCTATTCCATTTGTTAATGATGAAGTTTATCATCTTGTTCCTCCACCAAGTGAGAGTGTGGGTTTCTATGACCGGTTGGGTGACTTTCAGGACTAGTTCAATGAGATGCAGAAGGAAATCAAGGCCCTTTGAGGAAAATAATTATTTGGACAGAACGTCAGTGAACTCTACCTTGTTCCCAATGTAAAGGTGCCAACCAAGTTTAAAGTGACATAATTTGAGAGGTACAAGGGAAACTCTTGTCCTCGTGACCACCTTATGATGTACATCAGGAAAATGTCTACCCATATTGATGATCAACATTTAGTTATTCATTTCTTCCAAGATAGTTTAACTGGTGTTGCTTTGAAGTGGTATATGAGTCTGGACAGTAGTAGTATCCGTACCTTCAATGATCTGGGATAAGCCTTCATCAAACAGTACAAGTACAATATGTTCATGGAAAATGATTGTGACCAGTTGAGGGCAATGGCTCAGAGAGACAAGGAGTCGTTCAAAGAATATGTGCAGCATTGGCGCGAGATAGCTGCCCAGGTGGAACCACCTATGGGAGAACAAGAAATGACCAAAGTCTTCCTGAAAACCCTTGGATCATTTTATTATGAAAGGATGGTCACCAGTGCGCCAAGCGAATTCACCGAGATGGTGAGCATGGGTGTTTGTTTGGAAGAGGCTGTCAGAGAAGGGCACTTGACAAAATATGATGGGACAAAGAAGTCGTCATACGGGTTCTCTCGAAAGAAAGAAAGGAAAACGAATGCTATTATTGGGGAGATAAAGATTAGGCCACCTAGAAGACATCAACGGTACCAGAAACACATTGCTTCTGTGACTCCAATTGTCAATATAGCTCCGACCACTGTTGCCTATCAGAGACCATCCCCTCAAGGAAATCAAGGGCAAAGTCAAAAGAGAGAGGCTTTTGACTCCATTCTAATGAGCTATGCAGAGTTACTTCCAGCTTTGATTAAGAAGAAGTTGGTTCAGACCAGGCCGCCCCCTGTTATACCTTCACCTTTACCCTGGTATTATAAGGTAGACCAGGCATGTTCTTTTCATCAGGGAGCACCAGGGCACAATGTTGAGAACTCTTATCCTTTGAAATATAAAGTATAAAAGATGGTGAGATCTAGCCTCTTATCCTTTAAAGATGTTGATCCTAACATGAAAGATAATCCTTTGCAAAAGCATGAAGGATAAAATGATGTAAACATGGTTGCTGGTTGTCCAGGGGACTTCTGGATTTTTGATATCAACCTGGTTAGAGGAGATTTGGTAAAGATACATGTTGACCTCTTCAAATTTAGCTATTATACGCACGAACATGCTGGTTGTGGTATTTACGGTACAAATATCCTGGTATGTGATAAGATAAAAGCTGATCTTCGGGAAATAACAAATGAGGGCCTCATTCATATAATCGGGCCTAGGGAATAGTACGAAGAGGATGTGAATATGATTTTTGGATGTCCTGGAGAATTCCGTATTTTTGACGTGAATCATATGAATGATGATTTGGTGCAGTTGCACGCTACCTTCTGTCACATGGATGGTCAAGAAGAACACCAGTATGGATCTTTCTAGATCTACTGCAGAGATTCTCGGGGTTGTTCCATTGTGAAAAGGGGTGTTCAGTTGTTGTTGTAAAAAATGGTACTATCAAAGTTTCGGGCAATAGAGATGATTATCATGGGATTAACGTGATTGAAGATTGCTCGGCCGAGACTGTGTCAGATAAGGAGTATGCTTCTGCAGATGAATTCTTTTCCTCAGATGAAGATATGTTGTCCAGCAATGATTCTGTAATGTCTATGTATTATGAAGAAGCAGTGAATGTTATTGTGCCTTGTTTTGGTGTTCCTGCCCCTATAGAGATTAAATATCATAGCAAGCCAGCTGTTGCTCTAGTGGTGATTTGCTTGTCGGGTCTTGTTCCTTAAGAATCAAAGAAGGTTGTGTCGTACAAATACAATGGTACAATATTGGAGGATGGTGTGGAAGTTCCCATCCAACCTTTTTGTGATGTCAAGAGTATTGTCGAAGCCAGCCGAGGTACCCGCAGTGGTCGTGTTTTCGCACCTGTCATTCGAGGGAATGTTAATATTGATAAAAAGGTTTTTGAAAATACTGAACATAAGAAAGTAGTGAGGGAATCTAGTGGTACTACTCTAGTAAAAGATGTGGATGATATATTGAAGATTATCAAGATGAGCGACTACAGGATCGTAGATCAATTATTGCATACTTCATCAAAGATATTTATTCTAGCCTTGCTAATGAACTCTTCTGCCCACATGGAATATTTGATGAGAGTATTGGATCAAGCTTTCATGGAAAGTGATATGCCTTTGGACCAATTCAGCAGTGTTATATGGAATATTATGTCCTGTAATAACCTGAGTTTCTGTGATGACGAGCTGCCCGGCGAAGGAAGGAATCATAATCTGGATCTCCATATCTCAATGAACTACAAGAACAATTCGTTGTCCAATGTGTTAATTGACAACGGATCCGCTTTAAATGTCATACCAAGGAGCACACTTATGAAGTTGAAGTACCAAGGAACTCCCACGTGTAACACCCCGTTTTCAATTAATTGATTTATTTAAATTTGGGAATTTATTTTATTAGAATTAATAAAATAAAAAGAATTATTTATTTTGGAGTATTTGAGGAAAATAAAAGAAATAAGGAATATTGGGATTTTTATGTTATTGGGCTTAGATGTTGTTAGTAAAGAGTGGGGGTGCAGAGAAATAAAGTTATGTTTGGGACTTAGGCCATTTTCCTCATTTTTGGTTTTCACGTAAGAACAGAAGTTGGAATTTGGGAAAATAGAGCTCTGAAGAACGGAGAAAGAAGAACATCGCTCAAGAACTCAAAGCTGCTAATTGATAAGGTAAGGGGGGTTTATACTCGATTTATATTTGTTTATGGGTTTATGTACGGTTGATTCGGGTAATCGTAGGAAATCCCAATTGTTAGATGTTTCTAGGGATCGATAACCTTAGGATTGAACTTTGTTAGAAAGGGTTTAAGTTCCCGATTTTATGAATCAATTAGAGACTTTAGGTTCCTATGATGGATTGGATGTCTTTGTACTATATTGCACCGCCGTAGAGAGGTATTTTCGTGCAAAAAAATGGGTATATGAGCTGCTGCAAAAACAGAAAAATTGGGTTCGCACTCATCAACACGGGCGCGTTGATTTACGCGGGCACCCGTGTTGATTCACTGTAATGCTGATGAAAAAGTGTTTTCTGGCCATAATTCAACACGGGCGTGTTGATTAACACGGGCGCCCGTGTTGATTCACTGTGTTGGCATAAAAATGGGTTTTCTGGGCACAATTCAACACGGGCCGTGTTGATTTACACGGGCGCCCGTGTTGATCCCCTGTATTGTCAAAAAAACGTGTTTTCTGGACACATTTCCACACGGGCAGTGTTGTTTTACACGGGCACCCGTGTTAAACCTCCTGTGTTGGTTTTTAAACTATGTTTTCCATGCATGTTGTTAAGTACGGATTGATCCGGTTTTGATGTGCAGTGTTTGACACGTTTTGAATATGTGTTTATTTAATTCCTAGTGTTGATTGATGTGTGTATCGAATAACGATTGTATGTTATGATACCAACACTATGTGGATCTTATTGTCATGCTTTTAGATGATGTTATCAAGCATGAATTATGATATAACTTGATATGATTGATGTTTAATAGTATGCTGAGTGGTTACATGCTATTCCTATCATGTTATGTTTGATATTGTTGATGTGCATGATATGTTGATTGATGTTCATAGTATGCTGAGTGTTACATACTTACATATCATGTTGCATTTGTTAATTCCCATTGTGTGGAATTAACATGGTGGCCAATATACGTGTCCGCGATATAATGGAACGTTGAGGTGGTAGCCGTGTCCGCGATATAATGGAACGGTGAGTTATCCGTGACCCGCGATTTAATGGGGCGGTGAAGTGGTACCACATGCATGGGTGTGTTGCATTACTCGAATATAACATGAATGGATGATTTTTCCAATGTTATATTTGATTGTTTGTATGCACGTATGATTTGATAAATGGTTGATGATGTTTGATGAATATTTGCAAATATGAAAGGCAATATGTCATGGATATATGAATTGTAAAGGTTTTGTAAACTATGAAATATGCTAATTATTAGGTGATGCTTATGATTTCGTGAATTGATTGTTATGAATGTATAACCAAATGTATATTTGAGAAGCTCACCCTTACTGTTGAATATTTCAGATTGAGGAGCTTCGCTCAGGTGTTTGGCGAAGGCTTATCGTGTCTAGTTTAGTTTCGTTTTAGTATGTCCGGGTCATGCTCTGATAGTTGTAACTCCGGGAACGTTTGGTTGTCGAGCTGCTTTAGTCAGACTCGTTTATTTTCTTTTAATTATTATAATATGACGTTGACTTTTCCAGGTGTTAATCCCTGATGATTTTGGAAAATATTATAACATTTGATTTTATTAAATAAATTATTCCGCTGTGTAGACATGTATGAGTTACCACTAAAATTATGCATGACAGGAATTTATTTTATTAAAGGAGAATTGTAGCATTCCTCGATTATTACATGTACTCTGAGTTTATAGTTTTAATATTTGCGAAAATTATATGCGGGGTTTTAGAGGGTGTTACAATAGTGGTATCAGAGCATAGTCGGTCGTTGTGACCAGAGTCTTGAGTCAGTCATTCCTTTTCGTATGCGACTAGTGCAAGGTAACACTGTCGATACTGTATTCTGATGTGGAGTATGTTTTAATTCTCAGGAATATGGCTGGAAGAGGTAATGGACGAAATGATGCTGCACTAGCTGAGGCTTTGGGGATGTTAGCTGGTGTACTTGCTGGAAACCCAACTGGAGGCGTGATTGGTGCTGATAGGCAATTGGGAAATTTCCAGAGGAACAATCCTCCGTTGTTCAAAGGTACACATGACCCCGAAGGTGCTCAGAAGTGGCTGAAGGAAATCGAAAGGATTTTCCGTGTGATCGATTGTGCTGAAGATCTGAAAGTCAGATATGGTACGCATATGTTGGCAGAAGAGGCCGACGACTGGTGGGTTGCCACAAGGACTGAAATGGTTCAGGATGGAGAGGCACTGACTTGGGCTAACTTCAGAAGGGCTTTTCTGAGGAGGTACTTTCCTGAAGATGTTCGGGGAAGAAAGGAAATTGAATTTTTGGAGCTTAAGCAGGGCAATCTGACTGTTAGTGAGTATGCTACTAAGTTCACTGAGCTGGCAAAGTATTATGCACACTACAACAATGATGAGGCTGGAGAATTCTCTAAATGTATCAAATTTGAGAATGGTCTTCGAGATGAGATTAAGCAGGGAATCAGGTACCAGCGTATTCGTAGATTTTCTGATCTGGTGGATTGTAGCAGAATCTTGGAAGAAGATATTACCAAGAATCGTTCGTCTCACTCTCGTGGGGCTGTTGATAAAAGAGGGAAGCAACATATGGACCGTGGCAAGCCATATGGTAGAGATAACCAGAGATCAGGCGGGTGGAAAAGGCCTAGTGGGGGAGATTCTAAGGCTCCTATCAGATGCTACAGGTGTGGTGAGTCTGGTCATCACATTCGAGATTGCAAGAGTGATGAGAAGAAGTGCTATAAATGTGGAAAGGCTGGTCATTTGTCTATTGATTGCAAAGGGAAGTCTGTTACTTGTTACAATTGTGGCAAAGAAGGTCACATTCGTCCGCAGTGTCCTAAGCCTAGGAAGGATCAGTCAGGTGGAAAAGTGTTTGCTTTGTCTGGATCTGAGACTACCCCAGAGGATCGATTGATTAAAGGTACGTGTTTTATTCATGGCACACCTTTAGTTGCAATTATTGATACTGGTGCAACTCATTCTTTCATTTCTTTGGATTGTGCTGAGAGGTTGAAACTGGACATATCTGGTATGCGAGGTAGCATGGTTGTTGATACTCCTGCATCGGGTTCAGTGACAACTTCACTCGTATGTAGGAATTGTCCTATTGAGATTTTTGGTAGAGGTTTCGGTATGGATTTAGTGTGCCTACCGCTTGAACAAATTGATATTATCCTTGGGATGAACTGGTTGGAATTTAACCGGGTTCATCTGAACTGCTTTGCTAAGACGGTGATTTTCCCAGAAGCAGTTGGTGTCGAGAATTTGACTATGACTGCTAGGCAGGTGCAAGAAGCAATGGAAGATGGTGCTAATGTGTTTATGTTACTTGCTTCGTTAGATGCAACAGGAAAGGTCAGGAGTAGTGAATTGCCAGTGGTGTGTGATTTTCCAGAAGTCTTTCCTGATGATGTTGGCGAGTTACCTCCTGAGAGGGAAGTGGAATTTTCTATAGATTTAATTCCTGGTACGAGACCGGTGTCGATGGCGCCATATCGTATGTCTGCGTCTGAATTGGCTGAATTGAAGAGTCAGTTGGAAGATTTACTGGAGAAGAAGTTTATTCGTCCAAGTGTTTCGCCTTGGGGTGCTCCGATATTGTTGGTTAAGAAGAAAGAAGGTTCTATGAGACTGTGTGTTGATTACAGGCAATTGAACAAGGTAACCATTAAGAATCGGTACCCGTTACCGAGGATTGATGATTTAATGGATCAGTTAATTGGAGCCAGTGTATTCAGTAAGATTGATTTGAGATCTGGATATCATCAGATTCGTGTGAAAGCGGAAGATATTCAAAAGACTGCTTTTCGAACGAGGTATGGGCATTATGAATATTCTGTTATGCCGTTCGGAGTTACTAATGCACCTGGTGTTTTCATGGAATATATGAATAGGATTTTTCACCCATATCTGGATAAGTTTGTTGTGGTTTTTATTGATGACATTCTGATTTATTCCGAGAATGACGAAGAACATGCGGAACATCTCAGAATTGTGTTAGAGTTGTTGAAAGATAAGAAGTTGTATGCAAAGTTGTCCAAATGTGAGTTCTGGCCGAATGAAGTTAGTTTTCTTGGACATGTGATTTCTAAGAATGGTATTGCAGTGGATCCTACGAAGGTAGAAGCGGTATCTCAGTGGGAAGCGCCGAAGACTGTTTCGGAAATCAGAAGTTTTCTTGGTCTTGCAGGTTATTACAGAAAGTTTATCGAAGGATTCTCAAAGTTAGCATTGCCGTTGACGAAGTTGACTCGTAAAGGACAAGCGTTTATTTGGGATTCTGATTGTGAGAAAGGTTTCCAAGAATTGAAGCGGAGATTGACAAGTGCTCCTATTCTGATTTTGCCGAATCCGGTGGAATCTTTTGTGGTCTATTGTGATGCATCTCTGTTGGGTTTAGGTGGTGTTTTAATGCAGAATCAGCAGGTAGTTGCGTATGCTTCGAGACAGTTGAAGGTTCATGAAAGGAACTATCCTACTCATGACTTAGAGTTGGCAGCAGTTGTGTTTGTCTTGAAATTGTGGAGACATTATCTGTATGGTTCGAGGTTTGAAGTGTATAGTGATCATAAGAGTTTGAAGTATCTTTTCGATCAGAAAGAGCTCAATATGAGGCAAAGAAGGTGGTTAGAATTCCTCAAAGATTATGATTTTGGTTTGAATTACCATCCTGGTAAGGCAAATGTAGTTGCAGATGCTTTGAGCAGGAAGTCCTTGCATATGTCTATGATGATGGTTCGTGAATTGGATTTAATTGAGCAATTCCGAGATTTGAGTTTGGTTTGTGAAAGTACTCTGAAGTGTGTTCGTTTGGGTATGTTGAAACTTACTAGTGGTATTCTAGAAGAGATCAGGATCGGGCAGAAATCCGATGTTAATTTAGTTGATAAATTGACATTGATCAACCAAGGTCAAGGTGGTGAGTTTAGGATTGATGAAAATGATGTTATGAGATTTGGCGATAGAGTTTGTGTTCCTGATGTCGCAGAAATCAAGAAAAGTATATTAGAGGAAGGACATCGCAGTGGGATGAGCATTCATCCGGGTGCCACGAAAATGTATCATGATTTGAAGAAATTGTTTTGGTGGCCGAGAATGAAAAAGGAAATAGCTGAATTTGTGTATGCATGTTTAATCTGTCAGAAATCGAAGATTGAGCATCAAAAGCCGTCTGGGTTTATGCAACCGATGTTTATTCCAGAATGGAAGTGGGATAGTATTTCGATGGATTTCGTATCTGGGTTGCCAAGGACTCCTATGAATTGTGAAGCGATATGGGTCGTTGTGGATAGGTTGACTAAGTCTGCTCATTTTATACCGGTGCGAATGGATTACTCGATGGAGAGATTGGCACAGTTGTATATTGAGAAAATAGTGAGTTTGCATGGAGTTCCTTCTAGTATTGTGTCAGATAGAGATCCGAGGTTCACTTCGAAATTTTGGGAAGGATTGCAGAAGGCTTTGGGTACTAAGTTGAGATTGAGTTCAGCTTACCATCCTCAGACTGACGGACAGACGGAGAGGACGATTCAATCGTTGGAAGATTTATTGCGTGCTTGTGTTTTAGAGAAAGGTGGAGCTTGGGATAGCTATTTGCCATTGATTGAGTTTACTTATAACAATAGTTACCATTCGAGTATTGGTATGGCTCCGTTTGAGGCATTGTATGGTAGACGGTGTAGGACGCCTTTGTGTTGGTATGAATCTGGAGAGAGTTCGGTAATTGGGCCAGAGATTGTTCAGCAGACTACCGAAAAGATCAAATTGATTCAAGAGAAGATGAGAGCTTCTCAGAGTCGTCAGAAAAGTTATCATGATAAGAGGAGAAAGAATTTAGAATTCAGTGCTGGAGATCATGTGTTTATGAGAGTTACTCCGATGACGGGTATTGGTCGGGCGTTGAAGTCTAAGAAGTTGACTCCGCGTTTTATTGGTCCGTTTCAGATTACGGAAAGAGTTGGAGAAGTTGCTTATCGCATTGCTTTACCTCCGAGACTTGCGAATTTGCACGATGTTTTTCATGTTTCTCAGTTGAGGAGATACATTCCAGACCCATCTCATGTAATCCAAATAGATGATGTACAGGTAAGAGATAACCTGACAGTAGAAGCATTGCCTATGAGGATAGAAGATCGGGAAGTGAAACAGTTAAGAGGTAAAGAGATAGCATTAGTGAAGGTTGCTTGGGGAGGTCCAGCAGATGGAAATATCACTTGGGAGCTGGAGAGCCAGATGAAAGAGGCTTATCCGGAGCTGTTCGTCTAAGGTATGTTTTCGAGGACGAAAACTCTTTTAGTGGGGGAGAGTTGTAACACCCCGTTTTCAATTAATTGATTTATTTAAATTTGGGAATTTATTTTATTAGAATTAATAAAATAAAAAGAATTATTTATTTTGGAGTATTTGAGGAAAATAAAAGAAATAAGGAATATTGGGATTTTTATGTTATTGGGCTTAGATGTTGTTAGTAAAGAGTGGGGGTGCAGAGAAATAAAGTTATGTTTGGGACTTAGGCCATTTTCCTCATTTTTGGTTTTCACGTAAGAACAGAAGTTGGAATTTGGGAAAATAGAGCTCTGAAGAACGGAGAAAGAAGAACATCGCTCAAGAACTCAAAGCTGCTAATTGATAAGGTAAGGGGGGTTTATACTCGATTTATATTTGTTTATGGGTTTATGTACGGTTGATTCGGGTAATCGTAGGAAATCCCAATTGTTAGATGTTTCTAGGGATCGATAACCTTAGGATTGAACTTTGTTAGAAAGGGTTTAAGTTCCCGATTTTATGAATCAATTAGAGACTTTAGGTTCCTATGATGGATTGGATGTCTTTGTACTATATTGCACCGCCGTAGAGAGGTATTTTCGTGCAAAAAAATGGGTATATGAGCTGCTGCAAAAACAGAAAAATTGGGTTCGCACTCATCAACACGGGCGCGTTGATTTACGCGGGCACCCGTGTTGATTCACTGTAATGCTGATGAAAAAGTGTTTTCTGGCCATAATTCAACACGGGCGTGTTGATTAACACGGGCGCCCGTGTTGATTCACTGTGTTGGCATAAAAATGGGTTTTCTGGGCACAATTCAACACGGGCCGTGTTGATTTACACGGGCGCCCGTGTTGATCCCCTGTATTGTCAAAAAAACGTGTTTTCTGGACACATTTCCACACGGGCAGTGTTGTTTTACACGGGCACCCGTGTTAAACCTCCTGTGTTGGTTTTTAAACTATGTTTTCCATGCATGTTGTTAAGTACGGATTGATCCGGTTTTGATGTGCAGTGTTTGACACGTTTTGAATATGTGTTTATTTAATTCCTAGTGTTGATTGATGTGTGTATCGAATAACGATTGTATGTTATGATACCAACACTATGTGGATCTTATTGTCATGCTTTTAGATGATGTTATCAAGCATGAATTATGATATAACTTGATATGATTGATGTTTAATAGTATGCTGAGTGGTTACATGCTATTCCTATCATGTTATGTTTGATATTGTTGATGTGCATGATATGTTGATTGATGTTCATAGTATGCTGAGTGTTACATACTTACATATCATGTTGCATTTGTTAATTCCCATTGTGTGGAATTAACATGGTGGCCAATATACGTGTCCGCGATATAATGGAACGTTGAGGTGGTAGCCGTGTCCGCGATATAATGGAACGGTGAGTTATCCGTGACCCGCGATTTAATGGGGCGGTGAAGTGGTACCACATGCATGGGTGTGTTGCATTACTCGAATATAACATGAATGGATGATTTTTCCAATGTTATATTTGATTGTTTGTATGCACGTATGATTTGATAAATGGTTGATGATGTTTGATGAATATTTGCAAATATGAAAGGCAATATGTCATGGATATATGAATTGTAAAGGTTTTGTAAACTATGAAATATGCTAATTATTAGGTGATGCTTATGATTTCGTGAATTGATTGTTATGAATGTATAACCAAATGTATATTTGAGAAGCTCACCCTTACTGTTGAATATTTCAGATTGAGGAGCTTCGCTCAGGTGTTTGGCGAAGGCTTATCGTGTCTAGTTTAGTTTCGTTTTAGTATGTCCGGGTCATGCTCTGATAGTTGTAACTCCGGGAACGTTTGGTTGTCGAGCTGCTTTAGTCAGACTCGTTTATTTTCTTTTAATTATTATAATATGACGTTGACTTTTCCAGGTGTTAATCCCTGATGATTTTGGAAAATATTATAACATTTGATTTTATTAAATAAATTATTCCGCTGTGTAGACATGTATGAGTTACCACTAAAATTATGCATGACAGGAATTTATTTTATTAAAGGAGAATTGTAGCATTCCTCGATTATTACATGTACTCTGAGTTTATAGTTTTAATATTTGCGAAAATTATATGCGGGGTTTTAGAGGGTGTTACACCACGCACCCGAGTGACATAATTATGAAAGCTTTTGATGTATCGAGGAAGTTTGTCATCGGGGAAGTAGATTTTCCTATTCACATAGGCCCACACTTATTTCAGATTACTTTCCAGGTTATGGATATTGTTCCCGCTTACAGTTGTTTACTAGGACGACCGTGGATCCATGAGGCAGGGGCTGTCACTTCAACTTTGCACCAGAAGCCGAAGTTCATTCGTGAAGGAAAGGTGGTTATCATAAACAAAGAACAAGCATTGTTAATATCTCATTTATCCACTTTCAGTGTTGTGGAAGCAAATGAAGCTGCTGTTGGAACTCAATTCCAAGATTTATCCATTGATAATGTAAGGGAAAATGAGAATTTTATAGCTTCGTTTAAGGATGCTCAGCAGGTAGTGCGTAATGGCCCTAGTAAAGTATGGGGGCAGATTGTTGATCCACCTGTGAATAAGAATAGAGATGGTTTGGGATTCTCTATGAAGAATGGTAAAGGTGAGAATATTAAGATGAAGCCTACTTTGGGAAAATATTAAGATATATTTCGTAGCGGAGGTTATCTTCATCCAATTGTTCCTAGGATCAATGCTATTGTGGAAGGTGAAGCAGAGCAAGAGATGCCGAACTACGTGATGCATGGAGTCAGAGTCCAAAACTGGGTCACTATTGATGTTCCCTATTTCATTCATATTTCAAAGTAATTTGTTTTTTGTGTTAATCTTTTCAAAAATCTTTCACTCTGCCCAAGGTGAAAGTATTGATATTATATGGGCATGTCTATTGCTTTGATCGCTAAAATCATTAATAAAAATTGTCTTTGATTCCAAAATTGTGTCTTTATTTTATGCTTTTTCTTGGAAAATGGTAATCATAAAAATACCTTTCAAAATGAATAATAACTTTAATTAAATATCCATAATCACTTGTTATATGTGTCAGTTTCTAAAATCAATCATAAATCATATGTGCAAATTAAAAAAAAACTCATTGAATACAATGACCCAACACCCTTTCCCAACTTTGAATATCCTGCGTATATGGCTGAAGAATAAGAATATGATGAAATCCCATAAGAGTTTTCACTGTTGCTTGAGCGTGAGGAAAGTGCCATTCACTTGTATAAAGAGCCGTTAGAGACAATCAATTTGGGTATAGAGGAAGATCCAAAAGAAGCCAAGATTGGGGCGTTACTGCATCCCAATGTAAAGAGCAGGTTGCTTGAATTGTTGAAAGAGTACATGGATATCTTTTCTTGGTCATTCCAAGACATGCCTGGTTTGGATACTGATATTGTGGAATATCATTTGCCGCTAAAGCCAGAATGTCCGCCCATCAACAGAAATTGCAAAGAACTCACCCTAATACGGCAGTGAAAATTAAAGAAGTCTTAAAGCAGATTAATTCTGGTTTTCTTGTGACATCAGTGTACCCTCAGTGGATTACTAATATTGTCCCAGTACCAAAGAAAGATGAAAAAGTTCGCATGTGTGTGGATTATAGAGATTTAAACAAAGCTAGTCCAAAATATGCCTTTCCATTACCTTATATTGATATGTTAGTTGATAGTATAACAAAATTTAAATTATTCTCGTTCATGGATGAATTTTCCGGATATAATAAAATTAGAGTAGCTCCTGAAGACATGGAAAAAACAACGTTTATCACACCTTGGGGAACATTTTGTTACAGAGTGATGCCCTTCGGGTTGAAGAATACTGGTGCAACGTACCAGAGGGCTATGACAACCTTATTCCATGATCTGATGCACAAGGAAATATAGGTATATGTTGATGATATGATTTCCAAATCCCAGACTGAAGAAGGGAATATAGAGGATTTGTTGAAATTGTTTCAGCGTTTGAGGAAGTATCGTCTCCGCTTGAATCCAAATAAATGCACCTTTGGTGTCCGGTCAAGAAAATTGTTTGGTTTCATTGTCAGCCAAAAATGGATTGAAGTTGATCCTGATAAATTTAAGGCAATTCAAGAAATGCCAGCACCAAGAACTGAAAAGCAAGTTAGAGGCTTCCTTGGGCGTTTGAATTACATTTCCAGATTTATTTCCCATATGACTGCAACATGTGAATCAATCTTTAAGTTGTTAAAGAAAGATCAAGGTTGTGTGTGGACAGATGATTTCCAAAGGGAATTTGAAAGTATTAAAGAGTATCTCCTTGAACCTCATATCTTGCTCCCACCTGTTGAAGAAAGACCATTGATTATGTATCTGCCACTGTTATATAATTATATGGGCTGTATTTTGGGACAACAAGATGAAACAGGGAAGAAAGAACATGCCATTTGTTAGGGGGAATAATGGTCATTGTATTTCAATGTATCTTTTCCAATATATTACCATTTTCCAAACTTTGTAATCTTCTATGGAGTCTTTTGCAGACTACCATTCTATTAATAAAGTTTGAAGCTTTTATCTAATTCTTTGCAATTCTCATTTTATTCTGCTTATAAAGACTCCATTTATTAATGATGGTGATTTTCAAAACAAAATATTTAATAATAAAATTATTTTTGGAAAGAATTTACAAATTACTTTTTACTTTAGATTTTGTGACTCAAGAAAAACAGTAGTAGTGATTCCGGGGATGGACAAGCTCTACAATTTTGGAAGTATATGTTCCCCAGGAAAGTTCTCTCAAGTCTCTTTCGCTGATATACATATGATGTTCTTTTTGTTTCTCAAATGGTTTGAGATGGTACCAATTGATGTATAGTGCGGTATTGGATTTATGATCCCTTTCTCCCCAGTCAGGTCTTGGTTCAATTTTTTATTCCAGGTTGATAATTTTGGTTATGGGTGTGCATGGTTTGAAACCTCTATCCTGGATTCCCCAGTGAGGTCTTCACTCATATGACAGAAGTTCCTTCTCCCTTTATATGCTACAGTGTAATCATTTGCAAAACATCTTCCTTTGTAGTAATGGAATTATTGTTGTTGTTTGTTTCCCATGCAACTAGACAATGGCAATATCTTTTCTAAGAAGTGTTGAAACAATTGTCAAATTTTTGGGTTTTCTCTCGCCAAGTGTTGGGTTTGATTTAAAATCCCCATAATTTTGATTCCTTGCTGTATTGTTTGACTTCTTAAACGTCCAAGTAAAGCTGAGATAATGTTTCTCTCTGAAAGTTATTATTCCCATGAGGTTTCATGATTTCTCCCCAGAGAAGTTTGTGTAATCATTGCTCTTGGTATTAAAGAATGTATTTTGGGCTCCTCTCGATGATGTGGTATTGTCCTCCTATTGAAGTCAGCACGAGATCCCCAGTTGATATCTCGATGATGTGGTTTTCATCTTCCCTAATGAAGTTGATATTATAATCTCCAATGGAAATATAAACGTTGAAACATTTGTTTTCCCCATCAAAGCCTGTGTGATATCCCCTGGTGAAGCCTGGAGGAAGATGTTATATCCCTGTATCTATACTGATTTGTCATTTTGATTATTTTCGGATTATGTCTCTTCCCAGTGAAGTTAATCCGTGAAATAGGAATTTGTTTCCTCATTTGGTGCTTACTTTCTTATGAAATTTTCCTCCTGTATGTGATTTAGCCAAGTGTTGACTTTACCCAAGCTAGTTTTGTCTGGTCATCCTTAGTACTGTATGTATGTTTTGACAACATATAAATGACATCATTCACACATACATCATGCATAGCTGAATTTAAAATTTATTGCTTATTTGCATTCATTTATGTTTTTGTTGGCGTATTATCCTATTTTGCAGAGTTATGTTACCTTCTCTCCAATAAAGTGTAGACCTTGAGTAGAAAGTGTATATTCTTTCAATTTCCCCACTGAGTTATCCCTCGTGGAAGAATTTTTCTTTAGCCTTCTTATTCATCTTATTTTCTGGAAATAATATGATCCCTTTTTGAGTATATCTCTCATCAGGTGCTATCTTGGTTTACTATTTTACTCCGATTTATTTCCGGTTTGAATTTGTGGTTCCCGACAACATTATTATTATGATTTCTGCAGGCTTTAGTCCCGAATTTGAGAATGTGCATTTATTTTTTCACAAGAAGACTTTATCTCCTCAGCAGGAATATATCGGCATTTCCCCAGAGAAGTCATATTTCTTTGCTCAAAGGGTTTCTTATAACAACAACAGATGTTCGTTCTCTTTATTTGAGCAACCTGCACTTCCCCAGTAAGTTTGTTAGTTCTCCAAGAATATTTTGTTACTCTAATGGATGGTAGTCTCATCATTATGGGAGATAGTTCATTGTTGAGATTTTGTTACTCCAATGGATGGTAGTCTCGTCATTATGAGAGATAGTTCGTTGTTGAGATTTTATACTCCGATGAATGGTAGTCTCGTCATTATGAGAGATAGTTCGTTGTTGAGATTTTGTTACTCCAATGGATGATAGTCTCTTCATTATGGGAGATAGTTTGTTGTTGAGATTTTGTTACTCCAATGGATGGTAGTCTCGTCATTATGGGAGATAGTTTGTTGTTGAGATTTTGTTACTCCATGAATGGTAGTGTTGTCATTATGGGAGATAGTTTGTTGTTGAGATTTTGTTACTCCAATGGGTGGTAGTCTCGTCATTATGGGAGATAGTTAGTTGTTGAGATTTTGTTACTCCAATTAATGGTAGTCTTGTCATTATGGGAGATAGTTCATTGTTGAGATTTTGTTACTCCAATGGATGGTAGTCTCCTCATTATGGGAGATAGTTTGTTGTTGAGATTTTGTTACTCCAATGGATGTTAGTCTCGTAATTATGGGAGATAGTTTATTATTGAGATTTTGTACTCCGATGGATGGTAGTGTCGTCATTATGGGAGATAATTCGTTGTTGAGACTCACTTTGCCCTAAAGAGTTCATATGTTTCTAGTTGTAAGTACTGATGCTGGTCATTTGTGACTTACCCTAATATTGATGTTTGTTGGTATTATCCTACCACTTCTTTCCCCCCGTGGGTCGACATTACACTTTTTTTGTTGTCTTCTCAGTGAGTGGATATCTTCCAGTTATCGGTCGATCCTCGTTATCCATTACTTTCTCTCCTTGATATTTCAATTGATGTTGCTTTTTCTCATCCTTGGGCTTTACTCCAATAGATTCGAGTCTTTTTTTCACCAGTGATTTATTTTCCTGGTCGAATTTTCTTTTGATCTTTTATTTTCTGTTTCCCCAGCAGTATCTTGTTTCATCTTTGAATTTTTTTGTTTGCGTGCACAATCATATACATTGCATGGCATCTTAGGGTCAAAAATAGGGCTTGTTTTATATTTAAGTATCTTCAATCGCATCAACACGAAGATTTTAACCTTCGTATCTCCGGATAGAAGACACTTAAATAAGGGAAGCTGTTGTACGCCAATTTTTGCCCCTAAGATTCCTCTATCATCTCATATCAATTCAACCATATCAAGATCACACTAGGGTTTGGTTCTTCTCCCTATCCTTAGGTTTGCTCATGAGGAATCACCAAGCACCTGGATTTGTATATTGTGATCATCTATGTTTTGTATTGATTAAATTTTAACTAATAAATACAATGAATGTTTGCTCTAATTGATGATATATCGGTGAGGGCACAATACATTTCATCAAGTGGATTCATAGGTTCATGAGTTTATTTCCACGCCTTCCCAAACAAAACTTCATTGAGATTCAAGCTTCATTATTGAAGATACTTTCAAGTACATCATGATAAGGCCTACTATGATTCATCATGCCTCAATTTGTTAAAGGAAGTCGAAAGATGCAAGAGTTGATTGAAGAAGTTTGACCTAATTGGACAAATTCTTGGTTCTTTGATCACAAGTACATAACTCTCTCAATCCTTAATAATTGGAGGTGTTTATTGTTTCTATGGATTCTTATCATCATCCACAACAACCTCTATCCACATGGAAAAAGTTTTTGTGCAAGAAAGTTTGCCAAAATTGAAAAGGGTTTTCAAGTCATGTTGGTGCTTTAGGAGCTAGGGTTTTGGACTTCTAAGGGCTATATCTTGTTCATATTTTGATATTTTTGAGTTATTAAAATACATGCTTCTATTTAAAGGTTTATAAACTAATCACTTCAAGAGTTTCAAGAAAATTTTGTGTGGAAGATACCTAATGATGAAGAAATATTACAAGTCCCCTAAATAGGCCATCAAATTCCCTTAAGTGACTTCAAAAGATCATAAGTTGGTCAATTTTTATCTCCTTGATCCCATTATTTTTCCATAATGATCTTAAGGATGTGAACTTCAACTCTTCTTTTATGTGAAAGACTTGAAAATGGGTGGAAGATGCCCTAAGAACCCAAAAGATTACAGGTCACCTCATGAATTTTCACCAATTTTACAAGGCCATAACTTTTTCAATACTAGGTATTTTTGAGTGATTCAAGTTGCAAAATGCTCTTTGGGATGTCAAATTTAATCTAGAATCAATTATCAAAGCTCAATTTTGGAGGAAGGTCTTGCTTGAACTCAAAACATTATATGTCACTTTTGAAGAAAAACTTAGAATTTTTCTAAGTACAAAAAGTCAGCATCTTTTTCTCAACTTTGACTCATCACAACTCCTAGCTCAAGTATCCAATTGATCTCACTCTTTTCATATTGTAAACTTTGTGACCTTATCTTTCATTTGCTTCAAGAATCATGCCCTAAGACTCCTTGAGTTATCAATACCATTGTTTCAAAGTTGGTACGTTGAAATTGGAGTTTTTTTCCAAAGTCAGAATTTGAATTTCATAATTTGGCTTCTAATCACCAAATTTCCACGTGTTTTCCACTTCAACATGATTAACAAATATGTTTGAATCATTTAGAGCATCAAAACACATCATTTGGATGAGTATTGATGCACATGTAAACACATTTTGCACGTGTACACAGGTGTGCACGAATTCATTTGAATTTGTATCATTCACCCCTCCTCTTGATTCCATTCGCTTCTCCTATAAATACATGCTACATTCCACTCATTTTCGCAAGCTTGAATAGCCAAAATTACTCTGTCAAACTCCCTCCATAACTCATTTTTCTGAGATTTCAAATTCCCCTTTTCTCCACTTTTCAATCCAATTTCTTCATTGATCCTTCATCCTTGAACTTCCCTGAAGCTAACAGAAGAAGAATCAAGCCTCGAGGTGCCCTGAATCGTGCTAGCCAAGTCTATTTACAGAGCAAGTTCATCTGACTTTGTTCAAGTAGTTTAAGGCACCAAATCTTCTAACTCAAATTACTGGAATGGTCTATGATGTTCACTGATGCTTGCTATTAACTTAATTTTGGTGAAACAATGCATTTGATGCTTCTGATTTTTAATTTTAATATTTTTTAACATCTCTGGTTTTTTCCAAATCGACAATGCTGTTTTTATATAAATTTTCTGCGAGCATATGGTTGTGATCGTCTCAAGTAGACGCAACTAATGGCTCCACTATGAACGCGTAAATTTACAGATTCAAGGATCTTGGATTTGCCCTACTTGCAGGAGGCTGGAGGTTGAAGACGACCTACGTATCGTTCTTCAACCGATGACACTGAGCCAATTGTTTTATTTTGATTGGTTGGATTTTCTTGTGTTGTATACACGCGCTTCAACTTGTGTCCATGATGCTCCCTCACCTTAAATCAGTTGGATCCGCCAACGTGTATAAGTGAGAGAGATCCAACGCGCGTGGTTTTTTCTGATTTGTTTTTATCTTACAAAAATATTTTTTAATTTCTTTTACCTTTAATAATTCATAACTCTTTTATTTTTTATCCAAAAATTATGAAAAAAATATACAAAAATACTTTGAATTATTTCTGTTTTTTGAATATTTTTTCATATTTTTATTTTAATGTTTGATATTTTTCATAATTTTTTTTTGATTGCCTTATTTTAATTATTTTAAAAATACTTTTTGATATTTTTAAATTCTATTTTTATTTTGTAAAAATCATTTTTCTTACTTCTGACCTTCTAAAATTTTTCTAGAATTTTATTTTGACTTCTACTATTTTTGATCTTTTTTTCACTTATTTGAGTGATTTTAATTAGTTTAAAAATACTTTTCTGTTTTTAAAAATTACCAAAAATTTTATAAAAAATATTTGAGGTCATTTCTGATTTTTCTATGGTCTTTTTAAATTTTTCTTTGATATTTTGAATATAGTTTTCTATTTTACCTTTTATTCTCATTTTAAAAACAATTTAAAAGTCTTTTTTTTCTTCATTTTATTCATTAAATTCAATTTATTTATTTTATATATTGGCTATGTGATTAGTGATTATAAACTTCATTAACATCGTTGGATCTTGAGTGTTGAGTTTAACTCCACTAAAATGGATGGATGATTTCAATAATAGTTTTTATTAAAAAATTTATTCAAACATATTCCCTCCCTCTTCATCTTATCCCTTTCTTATTGTGTTACATGTTGTTAGAGGATGATCTACATATTATCTCTCCAAACATATGACACATAGATTTCTATTGATCAACCTCAAAATAGGTGCGACTTCTATATAAGTCTACTTACGATTGCTTAACATAGCACTAAATTTTGTCCCGATTCGAGAAATTATCATTCGTGGCCCAAACCTATGTTTTCAAGCCCAAGTATGTTTAATTTGAAACCTTTTATCCAATAACCTTGAGATTCATTGTTAGGAGGATTTGGTCTTATAAATCCTCTAATCAATCTTCATAAATTTTGGACTAAGCGAATCATTTAAACATCGTTGATAATTTGTTGTTGCCTTGAGATTTGAAATGAATGATATACTTTACAAAAAGCAAATGAAACTTGTTGTTGAGAGGCTTTGGTTTTATCAATCTTCTAATGAGTTTTCAAATACAAGTTTCAAGATGGTCATTCAACTAACCTCTAATTTCTGACTCATTAATAATTGACTTTTATTTTTATGATTTTACCTTATGCTTTTACTTTAAGCATCATTTATCTTAGCATTTTCATTTCATGTTATTTTCATATTTTGCTCACTTGATCATTTATCTTTATGTCATTTTTATTTTGCTCATTTGAGCTTTCATTTTCTTTTTGAAGATACCTAATAACCAACTTGAACAATAAAAAACTTTAATGTTACTTGGACTATTTGGTTAATATCCTTGGCATTTTGGAGTTATGGACTTCTTGGACTTATGATTAGAGACCTTGACCTACCTGGAGACCTTATGACTTATAATGTTATTTTTTCTGGAGTTCTTGGGGTTTACCCCAAGACATTTGGTTGTTTGTTTTCTTTGTGTGTAGGTTATTCTGATTATGTACTTTGTCTGTGATTGAGAATTCATCTATATACAGTCGTTGCTCTGCCCAATTTTTGTGAAGACTTAATGTATTTGAAGCTTGGTTTTCTTAAGAGGTTTATTATCTTTGATTGTTTAGTTTCAATTCAAAGGATTGGAATTCTACATTGACTCATTGTGTCAAGTGTTAGCTTATTATTGGTTAGACGGTTCTTTTCCCTAGCTTTTACCTTATGCTTTAGGATAGTCCCTTCATCTCCTCCCATCTTCTTTAATTTCAAAAATCTTCTCCCTCCTTTTCAAAATTATTCTTGTTTTTAAACTTAAACTGCTTTCACAATAAACTTGGACTTAGGTCCATGCATTTTCAAAAAAACATTTTCTTAATGAAACTTTAACCAACTTCATAATACTTTGACATTTTTTGTGAGAAGACCAAAAGTCAATCAATCTTATTCAAACCATTTTTCCACTTTGGCTTTTTACCTTAAAACTTTATTTCTCAAAAGATTAGACTCATCTCAATCCTTGTAGTGATGCGAACTACTATACTTCTATGATATGTAGTGAAGAGAGATATTTTCCACTTGGGTGTTGAGCGGGGATTTGTTGATTTTAAAATCCAAGCCATATCCTCCAATTTGAGATGATGCAAATTCTCCTTTCTCACAATCGTGGGTGGTAAGTATGTTCTTCCACTCGGATAAGAAAATGATGTCTTGTCTCTTAAAATTAACCAACACACTTGTGTTTTAAAATTTTTAAAGGTGAACTACGAGTACCCTGATCCCCTATTACACAGAAGATTATACATAGGCACTACAGGTTCGAAACCGCGACGGATGCAAAGATTGTTAAAAAATACTTCTTCTCTCATCTCCATAATCTATTTCTGTATACACCACTTATAGCCAAAATACACATATTTTCAAAGAGGTTCCTGTGGAGTACCGTTGATGTTTAGGGTGCTAATACCTTCCCTTTGCATAACCAACCCCCGAACTTAGATTCTCTCCCCTTCTTTTTAGGTTATTCGCTCTTTTCCCATTCATTTGGAAACAATAAATCGCAGTGGAAATTTTTATTTAATCTGTGTGAGTTAAGTTAATCCAATAGCTTCGTCTTAACATTTCTACCGCTACAGAAAAAAATGGAGACTCTGCTGGGGACAGATCGACCAATTGTTGGTCCATCCCTAAGTGGGTTGAGCTTATCTTTCTTTATTTGTGTATGTGCTATTGTTTTTTATATGTTACATGTGTATATATGTTTGTCTGGATTTTCCTGGTTTTCAGGGTGCTTGGGATTTCTGATAAGTCCTATACCCGGACTTGGGAAAACTTAAAATAGGAAGGGCGGTATAGTCATGTTAACTTTAAGGGAGTAATCCCAAAAAAGGAGACATGATATCCCCCACCCAGTGGAGGCCCCTTTGACTGTAGTGTTGTTTACAAGTAATCGGGAAGACGTGCTGCTTTCAAACTGAGAGCCTGCTGAAACTGAGGACCGGAGAACCTTTAACCCATCTTGGCCTTTTAGGTGTAGTGTGGAAACTATGACGGATTAATCTAGAAATGGTTGTCACGCGATACTACACTCGGATAAGTTTTTCTTGAGAATATTACTAATTGCCGAGTCAATCAAGATGTTGGTAATATCCAAAGGAAGGATGTAGACTTTGGGAACCTCTTAGAACCTTGTTTGGTAGGTGATAAACTATTAGACCATACCTTGTGGGTAATACCTTTGACCTCGTACTTGTGATGTAGAACCTATGAACCCCATGTTTGTGATCTTGTGTGTGATTGTTGCATCATGCATTCATGCACCCATGAGCATACTTTAAAACATTTTGGTTCAAGGGACTTAAAATTGACTTTTAGTGAATATCTCAGGTACTTTTAACCATGGATTCTGGAAAAAGAAAGACTCGGAAGTATATTTTCAAGAATCCCAAGATAGATGATTTGATGAATCTAATTCCCGAGATTGACAGTTCTACCGATTTTTGGAAGAACTATGGATCCATCGTGTCTCTCATGAAGCTCAGGATGAAGGAGGGTATTCTCTCGACTTTGGTCCAGTTCTATGATATGATGTACCGATGTTTCACTTTCCCTGATTTCTAGTTGATGCCTACATTTGAGGAGTATTCTTATCTACTGGGTTTACCTATCACCGATCGTGTTCCTTTCACCGATTTGGAGGGTGAGCCAAAGTCTCATGAGATTGTTGCTATAGTTCATTTGGGGAAGTCTGAGATTGTGGCCCACATGACTACCAAAGGAGGAATTAGATGATTACCCGCTCATTTTTGATTGGAGAAAGCTCGTTACTTTTCTAGGATGAAGAGTTTAGTTGCTTTTGAGTCCATCTCTTCTCTGCTTGCTTATGGGTTGTTCTTATTTCTGAACATCGACAACTTTATGGATATCAATGCCATAAGGATCTTTTTGATTGGAAATCGATTCCCTACATTATTAGGAGATGCCTATTATTCCATTCATCTTAGGGATTCTTATCATGGAGGAATGATCATCTGTTTCACGCCTTTGTTGTATCAGTGGTTTAGTTCTCACTCACCTCAGTTCGATGCTTTCTGGGATATCAAGAAGGAACCTCGTTGTACACAAAGATTATGGCTATCACTCATTCAGATATTGTTTGGTACCATCATCTTACTATGATGTGGAGATTGTCGATAGTTGTGGTAGTTTCCCCAATGTACCCCTTCTCGGTACAAAGGAAGGAATTAACTACAATTTTGTTCTTGCACGATGAAAACTTGGATATCCGATGAAAGATAAGCCAAATAGTATTCATCTGAGTGGTTTCTTTCTTAAAGAGGGAGAAGATCATAAGAAAGCTAAGGAGGAAATTGCAAAGGCGTGGCGCCATATTCACAAGAAGGGTAGAAAGGACTTGGGGCCTAGAGGAGCTGTTTCTTTGGAGCCTTATCTCGGTTGGGTACAAGCAAGGGAAATTCAATTGAAGATGCCATATTCCCGTGAAGGACCTATGGATAATATGTTTGTGAAGACCACTCTTCCCCTTTTATATGATATGGAAGAGCTTCAGCTTTCCCTAGTTAGGATGCAGCAGGAGAAACAGGCTTGGAAGAACAAGTGTCATACTTTAGAGACGTCCTATCGGGAAGACTTGAAAGAGAAGGGTGACCTAATTAAGATTATTGAGAGTTTTGCTATAGAGATGATGGAGAAGCAAGAGGATTTATTTTCCTCTAAAGCTCTATCAGGACTTGGTCATTCACTTCCCGACTCCGGTGATTGGAAAGTGGTTGCCGACAGGTATGCAGAAGAAAACAAGCAGTCGAAGGATCAGATTGCAAGACTCACGGGAAAGCGTCAGTGTGTAGACTGATCTTCATTAGCTTTGCTTTCTTAATATTTTAGATTTTATCTTCTTTTGTACTTAGGATTATTGAAACTTGTACTAAAAAGTTGTAATCCATTTTGAAGTTATTATAATGAGATTTTCAGTATTTCAAAATGTGTTAGTACTTTAATATTTGCAAATTGTCTATAATTATTTGAGTCCCTTGAAGTATTAATAATAAATCATGTGCGTTGAATATCATGCATAATCTTGTACATATTTCTTGCATTTCTGTTCATACCCAGGTGTCTTACTGAGTTTCTCTACTTCATTCAGCAAGTTGTCTCACCGGTACAATACTCGGGCTAATTCTAGGAAGAGAATGGAGAATTTTGAACAGGAGAATCGCGATAGTGTTTCTAGGAGCGAAGGATGTTACCTAAAAAACATAACAAAGATAAATCCATAGGTCCTTGAAATGGTTAGTGAAAATGATATGGTATGATGTCATGATGTTATGATGTCATGTTCGAACAATTAATCATACACAAACAAAACACAAAAGGCCTTAGGTTTAAGCTTGCATGGAGTTTATAGGTAATTACCCTCTTGAAGTTTTAGTTGGCTCAACCTATCCTAAAAGAAGTAATCGAGTTCAAGGAGCCTCAATATCACTGATCTTTCTCTTAGGCATTGTTTCAGCACAAGCATCTAATTTGCGATCGAAATATCCCGAGAGTCCAATCTCAATGAGTGTAGTATCGAGTATCAACCAACATCAGTCTGCACCAAATCCAGCCATCTCACTACTTTCTAATGGCTAAATTGTGTCAACTAAGGTTCCAAGGTCAGTTAGTGCTTATGATAGCACGCGGAAGCCCAACATTCTCCCCGACTGACTCAAGGGACACCGGTACAAACCAATGTGTCGCACTAATGTAGCTATTGTTTCAACCATATCAGTCTTTGCCGTACAGTTTTCACGATCTATTGCTACTTAACTAAAATGCACCCAGATCTGGGTATAGGATCTATACAAGAAATAAACCAAAGCATATCCCGAAATATAAATTATACAAAGCAAACAAGTAAATCAATAAAGGTGATCTAGCTCTTAAGGTAACCCCACTTTTGGTAGTCTCCCCAGCAGAGTCTCCAGTTTTGTAATACGATGGGAGAACTGACTTTTAGGTTTTGCATTTTAACGCAAATGTTGCGGATATCAAGAGTCACCACCGACTTTTCTTTTTATCCAATAAAGAAAAGAGTGAAAAGAACAAGAAAGACCTTTTCAGAATTTTCTGAGTAAGGGGGTAGGTTATGAAAAGGGAAGGTGTTAGCACCCTTTTCATCCGTAGTTATCTACGGGCTCTTAATTGCTAGCTCACATTTTGAAATGCTTTGGGTTTGTGTATGTTTGCAAATATTTTGAAAATGCCTAAGTACGCAATTTTGTAATGATTCTCGTATCGTTGAGAATGTATACAAAATGTTTGTTTTAGAACTATTTATTGAAAGAAAGTGTTGTTTTGTGAAAAGATGTTTTGAAAATGCCAATGTAAGGTAGTTTGCTTTATAATAAACCTTGTATAAGTCCTCAAAAGTGTTTATGAAGCATTTTGAAAGTAGTTGTTTTGAAAGTGTGAGGTGTGAAAATTGTTTTAGTTTGTGAGCAAGCGATTACGAGAAATCTACCTACTTAAAAAGTCTTTGTTCTTTTCCTCCTTCTTTATATAGTTCTATCCTACCATTGGTTAATAGGAAACTCTATTATTAGATGCGAGGGACGGGCGTGGGTCATCGTACAATCATAGAAAGCAACTTGTAGGATGCTTTAGCAATTTTTGTAAGGGACTAAGATCGTTTATCGAAGGCAACATCGAAGGGTCATCGAGGGACTATGATCTTTTAACTGAGGGTCTTTGCTAAAGCATCCCACGTTCGAGGGACGTGATTGTTTTTTATCCGAGGCAACAAGTGAGGGTCACCCTAAAGGTGCGTGTGTAAATAGTGTTTTGATTTCAAGTATTTGTCTTGAGATTAGGGTTTTTCTATCGGTTGATTTTAATCTTTTCATACAATCCTATTAAACTAACAATAATAAGGAAATCAATAAATTGCGGAAATTAAATATCCTACGCTATTACAACGCTTCGGGAAATAGGGGTACAAATTTATGAATGGGGATGACAAATAAAGTAAACTTTAATTAAAGTTATTACAGACTATTAGCAGTTACAATATTGGAAAATGTTAATGCGAAAGTAAAGTGCGCAAATGTGGTGAAAAGGGAAAGATATTTAAAACCTAAAGAATTCTAAGTATTTAGAAAATATTTTTGGTGTTTATTTATTTAGAAAAATATTGGAAGTGGTTAATAAAAATAAAATCTAATTCTTAATTAACTTACAAACTAATCATTTAAATAAAACAAGGTGATTAAATTAAATTAATTTTTATTTATGAAAATTAAATTAATTAATTAAAACCTTTTTTTTTTGTGATTTTATTAATTTTTCTGACTAAATAAAATGATTTTTAAAAGAAAAAGTAAGTTAAAGCAAAAAAGAAAATAAAAATGGGTTTGTGTTTGTAAAAGAAAATGGGGGGTGAGAAACCAAATGCTGAGCCCAGCCTGATAAGGCCTAGTATGCTAGCGCTGGATCTAGTGAGGGGGATCCATGAAGACTCATGGCGAGGGTGCTGATCTGGAGCGTGAGATCTGATTGTATGATGATCTGATGGTGTTGATGAGTAGGTACGTGATGAGCGTGTATGCTTGGTTCACACTAGATCTGCAATGAAAATGTTAGAAAATAAAAAGCCCCACGCCTGGATCAAACCCAAGACCAAGCATAGGTTTGACTTAAGAGCAAGCGCGCTTCCACTTAGGTGGCTGTTACATCTGGTGATAAAATATGTTGCATTAAATGTAAAGTAAACTCATTTTTGAAAATTTGAAGATGAACTTCATCTTCTTCGCATGGACAACACCATCACCAAAAAATTTTAATTTTGTAAAACCTTCATTTCTCAACCATTTCAAAAACTGTAAACACCAAACTTGTTCTAAATTCCACAAGGAATTCAACCATACTATTTATTTTAACTAAAACTCAAAGAATAAAAAGAATTTTACTCAGTACCAAAATTGAACCTTAACTGGTCAGAGCTTCGATTCTCTCGCCACAAGCAAAATTAATGAAAACCAATTACATGGTTAGCCTCGGGGCGTTGGTATCTACATTTTTGCTTTAGAATGTATTTGCAAATGATGCTTGTATCAAGATATCACGTTTTAGAAAACTTACCTCTTGAAGTGCAAACTCAGAACACGTATGGATGTTTCCAGGTACAAATAAACGATGCCAAAAGATTCCTTGGACCTTGGTGAGTGTGTTGCAACCTTCACTTTGCTTTGAGGATGGCCGAAACGTTCTACTCAAGTCAACTTGAAAGGTTACCTTTTGAAAATGGTGGATGATGATAGAGTGATTACAGAAGTGAAACAGGTGTTTGGATCACTTCTATATGGTGTATATATGATGTTTGAATGATAAAAAGGAAAACACACGAGTAAATTGAGAGTTGGCTTCTTAAAGCTCAAGATATGCACTAATGGAGTTTTCTAGGTGATTCTAAGTTTGAGAGTGTTTGAGGCCTTGTGAAATCGTGTCTTGGCTTGAAAATGATCTCTTTACTTATAGGCAAGAGGTTTGCGAGGTTGAAACAACCATATTTGTAAGATCACAAGTTGTGTATTGGAAGCTTAGTTTTGAAGTAACCTTGAAGAACATGGTTCCGATGCATTGTAGGGTGGTTGGTAGGATTAGATATGTTGCTTTTGAGAATTCATGTTGAGTGTGATTAGAAGAAATAAGTTAGAGGCTCAAGGAGTGGACTTTGTGATTAAAGTTTTCTTTATGAAAGTGGAAGTGTTATCTTTTTCCCTTTAATGGAAAAATGGATTGGATAATACTTGAATCAAATGGACCATAGCTCAAAAGCTTGTGTAATCTTCTAATTAGAGATAGATTTATAATTTTAGAGGCCTGCAAAGTGAGATCTCTAAGCATGGTGTGATATTTGGCCATATGTTCATCACAAAATGACCTATAATTCAAGAATGAAATGCCTACTTCATCTCTTCGAAACTTCTAGCTCGAGTATGATAAATTTGTGTTCTTGGACATTTTGGAAAGCTTGAATCAATATCTATAACTCTTACGTTGACCACTTTGGCTAAATCAAATGGGAACTTGGTGAAAATTGGCCAAGAAGTTGGAATAAAAAACTGATCAAAACTTCATGGGCTCATATCTCTTAAATTAAGCACTTTTTGGAGATCAATCCTTGTTGACAAAGTTGTAGAATTCATTAATCCCTACAACTTTCATGTTGAAAGTTTTCTTTGAATCAACTTGGATCTTAGTGAAAAATGGCCATTAAGTAGTAGTGACTTTGTTAAGAACAAAACACTTATAATTTTTTCTAAGTGTTGGAAAATTTTCCAACTTTTGACTTTTGTTGACTTTCTTTATTCTTGATGATCCAAATTGATAATTTTGAGTGTTTTGATGATTCTTGGATTTTGAATTCCAATGTTGACCAAAAAGTCAAAGTTTGACTTCTGTGTGAGTGTTGACTTTTTATCAATTGATTCAATTCTTCAACTATCAATCACTTGCATCTTTGGAAATTTCTTGAGCCATGTAATTAGGTCAAGATGTTGTATTTGATCCCTTGAGGTCATGCTTCAAGCCATTAGGTCATGCACTAGGCCAAAAGTCAGTGATCAGTCATCTTCAATCAAAACCCTAATTTGGTAATTTTTTACCTTTGATGATTTGAGGGCTTTCCTTGAAGAATCATGATCAACCCTTGATCTAATAATGAATATCACCTCAAATTGTTGATGTTGACCAAAAATATTGAAGTTTGATTGTATGTTGATCACAGTTGACTTTTTACTCAATGTAGTTGATTTTTCAATCATTTGAGTCATTGACTGAGCAAACATGTGATGTAAGACTTAAAACTTGAGATAAGCATTATTGAGGACCTATGATGAACCATGAAAGTCATTTGAGACCCTAGTTGAAGACCCTTGCTTAGGAGGAGGTTTGACAAGTCAACTCTTGAGTGGCTTTGAGTATTTGAGACCTTTGTGAGCATGTTTTGAAGAGAATGGGAGGGAAAATTTTGGGGTACAACACATGTGTCCCAAGATGTTAGAGAATATCAAAGCCGAGGTTATGAAGCAATTCAACGCGGGCTTCTTAGCAGTGACATCACATCCTCAATGGGTTGATAATATTGTTCTGGTACCAAAAAAGACGGCATAATGCGTATGTGTGTAGACTACAGGGATCTGAACAGGGCAAGCCCCAAAGATGATTTCCCACTTCTGCATATTAACGTTATGGTCGATAAGATCACTCATCATAAGGTATTCTCTTTCATGGATGGTTTCTCAGGTTATAATCAGATCAAGATGGCGCCCAAAGATATGGAAAAAACTACTTTCATCACACAGTGGGGCACTTTCTGCTACAAGGTTATGCCTTTTGGGTTGAAGAATGCCGGTGCAACTTATCAGTGTGTCATGGTAGCTTTATTTCATGCCATGATTCATCACGAGATAGAGGTCTACATCGAAGACATGATAGCAAGATCACATACTGAAGAAAAGCATCTTGATCATCTACATAAACTGTTAGAAAGACTGAGGAAGTATAAGCTAAGGTTAAATCAAAACAAGTGAGCCTTTGGGGTAAGATCTGGTAAACTCCTGGGTTTCATCGTCAGTGGTAAATGTATTGAAGTTGATCCCTCCAAGGTCAAAGCCATTTAAGAAATGTCGGCTCCTTTTACTGAGAAGGAAGTCAGAGGTTTCTTAGGACGACTGAATTACATTGCCCGATTCATTTCTCATTTGACTGCTACTTGTGAGCCAATCTTCAAGCTACTGAAGAAAGAACAAGTAGTAAAGTGGAATGGCGACTTCCAAATAGCCTTTGATAAAATTTAGGATTACCTACAAGAACCTATGATTCTGATGCCACCATTTGAAGGAAGACCTCTAACCATGTACCTAACATTGCTAGAGAACTCAATGGGGTATGTACTGGGGAAGCATGACGAGTCTGGTCGAAAAGAGCATGCAATATACTACCTTAGAAAAAAGTTTACCGACTCTGAAACAAGATATTCACTGCTCGAGAAAACTTGCTCCGCTTTGGCATGGTCTGCTCGCCGACTAAGACAGTATATGTTGACTCATACTACTCTATTGATTTCTAAAATGGATCCTATCAAGTACATATTTGAGAAGCCAGCCCTCTCCGAAAGAATAGCCCTATGGAAAATGGTCTTGACAGAATACGAAATTCAGTACACCACTCAAAAGGCAATCAAGGGAATTGTACTTGAAGATCATTTGGCACATCAAGCCGTATACGACTATCAGTATATGAATTTCGAATTCTCGAACGAGAATATTATGCTATTTATAGATTGTGAAGAACATGGACCGTATGAAGAACCTGAGCCATGATCCCGATGGACTATGGTTTTCGATGAAGCTTGCAACGCACTTGGCAACGGAATTGGTGCTGTAATTATCTCTCCTCAGGGTTGCCATACGCCCTTCACCACCAGATTATGCTTTGATTGTACCAATAACATGGCCGAATACAAAGCATGCATCATGGGTATCAAAGCTGTTGTTGACCTGAGAATCAAGTTCTTAGATGTATATGGGGACCCAGCCTTGGTGATCAGTCAGATCAAGGGAGAATGGGATACGAAACACCTTAATCTCATTTCTAATAAAGAGCATGTGTTAACCTTGATCTCGTACTTTGAGGAAATCACTTTTAAGCACATCCCACGAGAAGAGAATCAGTTGGCAGACGTATTGGCTATAATGTCCTCTATGTTCAAGGTCATATGGGACAACGAGGCTCCCAGAATTACCATTGAAAGAATGGACAAACCATCACACTTATATGAAGTTGACACTGACGAAGTAGAAGAAAAACCTTGGTTTTATAAAGTGAAGAGGTATCTTGAGGCTCAAGAGTACCCTGAAGGGGCATCGACCAATGACAAGAAATTCCTACGAAGGTTCTCAGCTAAGTTCTTCTTGAGTAACGAAATTTTGTACAAACACAATCATGATTCGACTCTGCTTCGTTGTATGGACAAGAAGGAAGCATAAAAGGTTATGGAAGATATGCATGAAGGTATCTTTGGTACTCACTCTAGCGGGAATATTATGGCCAAGAAAATTCTGAGAGCATGTTACTATTGGTCGACTATGGAAACCGATTGTCACCACCACTCGAGAACTTGTCATAAATGTCAGATCTATGCTGATGAAGTACACGTGCCTCCAGTACCTCTGAATGTCTTGAATTCTCCTTGGCCATTTGCGATGTGTGGTATTGATATGATTGGAGAGGTCAAGCCTACTGCTTCTAAGGGACATCACTTCATCCTGGTTGCAATTGATTACTTCACCAAGTGGGTTGAAGCAGCCTTGTTCTCCTCTATTACCAAGAACATCGTGGCCCGGTTCATTCGGCATAAGCTTATCTGTCGATATGGAATCCCCGAGAGGATTATCATAGATAATGGAACCAATCTCAACAACACTATGGTCACAGAACTCTGCATACATTTCAATATCAAGCACCACAACTCTTCTCCGTAGCGACCGAAGATGAATGGCACAATGAAAGCCGCCAACAAGAACATTAAGAAGATTATACAGAAGATGGTTGTGACCTATAAATACTGGCATGAGATGTTACTGTTTGCTCTTCATGGCTATCGCACTTCGGCTAGAACATCAACTGGGGAAACCCCATTCTCTCTGGTCTATGGTGTGGAAGTTGTCCTACCTATCAAAGTTCAGATTCCCTCTCTGAGAATTATGAAAGATGCAGACTTAGACGAAGGGCGAGTGGATTCAGACAAGGCTAGATCAATTGAATTTGATTGACGAGAAAAGGCTTGCGGCTGTCTGTCACGATCAGATATATCAGAAGCGTATGATCAAGGCATTCAACAAGAAAATTAAGTCTCGGGTATATCAGACTGGTGACTTGGTAATAAAGCGTATCATCCTACCGGAGGGTGATCCCAGGGGAAAATGGACTCCCACCTACGAAGGGCCATTTGTAATCAAGAAGATTTTCTTCGGCGGTGCTATAATACTGACTACCATGGATGGTGAAGATTTTCCGCACCCTGTGAATGTGTACATAGTTAAAAGATACTATGTGTTGTATCCAAAATTTGCCCTCTCATTTCATCAACATTTTCTCACCACAAGACCCTTGGAGCTCAAGATCAAGTTAGGGTTTGCTCTGCTCAAGACTCCACCTTGCACTGTTGACCCAAATTAGGGTTTGAGTTTGCACAAAGATGTCTTGACCTAAAATGCCTAAAGTGACTTTCATGCTCCATGTTGGACTTACAAGTTTATCCATACCAAGTTTCAAGCCTTGATTCCAATCTTTGCCCAGTCAATTGGACAGTTGACCTAAAATCAACTATATTGGGGAAAAAGTCAACTATGGCCAATTGACAGTCAAACCTCATGAAATTTGACCCACATAAACATAATGAACTCATATGAACCATTTGGTCAAGTTTGGATCACAATTCCACAAGAAATTTGATCAGATCACCAAAAGGGCAAAATGGTCATTTTTAGGGTTTTGACTGCACAAAGGCAATTTTTGACTGTTTGACCTAACAAATGGCAAACCAAGCTCACATATGGACTCAAGAACTCAAAGGCATTGTCTTGACCCATTCAACAAGTTCAAAAGATCTCAAATGCACAGGATTGACAGATGAATTTTTCAGTCAACTGATCAAAATTTGACTGTATACTGAAAAGTCAAACTTTGACTTTTTGGTCAAAATCAAGTGCCAAGATTCATTTTTCATCAAGACATGTCAAATTATGAAACTTGTTCATCAAGAAACCCAAAATTGCAAATTAGGGTTTAAAATGAGAAAATTTCATTACTTAGAATTTTTCTAAGTTATGAAACTTCCTTATTTTTTCCTAACTTTGTCCTATTTTTTCATCAAGATACAAATGGATTCAAACAAAACTCAAAACATGAAAGTTGTAGTCCATTGCAAGATCTACAACTTTTATTCACAAAGTTTTCTCAAAGGAAGCTTGTAGCTCAAGTTATGATTTTTGGAATAAGGGTGCAAAATATTTTTAACTTGGAAAAATTTTGACCTATTCTAGGCAGGATTTTTGTCCAACTTCTTGGCCATTTTTCACATGCTTCCACTTGGATTTTCAATTTGCATTACAAAGATGGATTGTAGTACACATTCCAATCTTTCCAAATTTTCCAAGAACTTCTCAAACACCCCTGTGGTTAGGGAGAATCGAATTTGCAAAGTTGGGCAAAATTCACTTTTGTTCTTGACCAAAGCATGTTCATAACATTGGCATTTTTCAAATCAGCTTGTACAAATCTAGCTTGCAGGCCTCAAAACCAGTTTTACACACCTTAATTAAATGCCAAACCATTGTATTATTTCATTATTTCATCCATTTGGACATTACATGCTAAACTAATCCTTAATTAGAAAAAGCAAGTTTGCCATTTTGGAAAAGTAATGCTTTATGTCAAATTTTGAATCTTTGAAGTACAAGCCAAATCTTTGAGGCAAAGTTGGGTAGACAAATCCCACTGATCAAGAGCAAAGTGTGCAGCATGCTTGAGGACATGGGACAAGCCTATATCACAAGTTGACATTTCCTTGCTTACAAGAGAAGAAAACTTGCAAATTCATACCAATCTCTCATTCCTGTAAACACCAACCAAAACAAACTTTGCAAACATCTTTCATACATCCAAGTAAGCCTTAAGCACGACTAAACTACCCTTCATCCCTCCTCATACAGAAAATCACAGTTTTTATGCAAAACAGGGCATCTGTTGCAGTTTGACTTCCACAATCCATTCCACTCGTGCACTTTGGCCAAAACCAGTTCAAATACATTCTATATCATCCATTGGAACTATCCCAAGCCCTAGATACAAACTGTAACACCCCTAACATCTCTTACCATTTTCACTTTTCAGTTTTGCAGGTGAACTTCCATAGCACGATTCAGAGAGTATCAAAGCAAGCTAGGTGTTGGAGAAGCATCCTTGGACTTCAGGCAAGCTGTACAAAAGCTAAAACTCCATTGAAGTTGGCCACATTGCTGTACACGACTCAAGCTGAACAGGTAAAAACATGAACTTATATCTCTCAATCTAGGAAGAGTTAGGCTTAGGTTTGTGAATGAAACATGCTCTACTCATAGCCCTGAAGCCATCCATGTATTTACTTTTCATTTATTTTATGCGTGCTGTGAGAATTTTGGTCATGAACATTGAAGAAAAATTAGGTCAGAAATTGAGGATGAAGAAATTCTCCTTCGTTTCTTAGAGTTACGTCAAGTGTTTTATATGTCTGGATTCGTCTCTTGATGCTCTATAATATTGGTGTTATGAGTTTTGCATGAAAGTCAAGGAATCAGGAGTTAGTTGTTGTACAAGAAGCGCGTGTTTTTGATGTTCAAACAATGCTGAAGGTTGAAGATGACTGGCTTGGGCTGGGCCTGAGTCAGTCCTACTTTTCGCACCCCCTTTTCCAATTTACACCCCCCTGGCCCATTGTGTGATATATTATTCATTTTTGATTTTTTCTTTTTGATTCTGACTTATTATTTTTTGCTCAAATATAAAAAATATCAAAAATATTTTTCCACCCTTTTTTGCATTTATTTGGCATTTATTTGTTTTATTTAAATATATGTATGTAAATAAATATATATACTTTTTATTTAAAACCCTAGAAAATAATACAAAAATATATTTTTTTAGTCATTATTTTTTGTTTACATTTTGAAAACATTTTCTAAAAATACACATTTTTGTAAATAATTAATATTTTATTCTATATATTTAGTATATTTAATATAATATATATAAATACTTGTATATTTTATTAGATATTTAGGACAAAAATATAAAAATAATGCATTTTTATTTTTATTAATACATGACACTAAAAAATACTTTTTTTTTACAATATACTTATTTTTTATTTTTTGTATATAATTAACAAATATTGTATATAATTAATAAATAAATACTATTTATTTAAAAAACTAGGGTTTTGCCCTAAATGACAAAAATATTCAAATTTGACTTTTTTATTTTTGTTTGTATTTCACATGAAAAATACTTTCACATACATAAAAAAATCATTTTTGTGCATAATACATTTTGCATATTTATTGTATTTATTTTAATATTATACAATTAAATATTTGTATATTCGATATGGATGTAATAGTTAGATTTAATTCCTTGTCAAATATCCCCCCATTCAAACATTTGTACCCCCATCCCCATAATCATGTTGTAATAATTTAGGACTTTAAATTTCCGAATTTAAAAGCTTTCAAATTATGCCATGATAGACTTAGGGTTTGTATGCAAATCAAATAACAAGTAGCTTGACTAATACAAAGATAAAAAAGCATGAAAATGGACAACACCATACACACTTGCACCCCTAGGGTTACTCCACTTGTTGCCTTCAAAAATAGGCCATGTTGCACGTTGAGTGTCTTTGGCAAAACAAAAACAAATCAAATGATCATAGTCCCTCGATGACGCTTTCTCAAGTTGCCTAAAAAATGATCAAGTCCCTTAAAGAGGAAAAATTGCCAAAAACACTTGGCACTATTGCATTCATGGTCCAAACAATGACCCGCACCCGTCCCGTTAACATCCTAACACAAGATTGTCCACCAAATACAATGGTGGAACAATATTGTTAAAAGGGTTAAAACATAGGAAAGATCTTTGAGAAATTTAGGGTAGATAGCTCTTGGTTACTTGACCATCTTGCAAAACAAATCCTTGCCATTTTTCAAAACACACTCCACAACAAATTTCAAAACAAACTTTCAAAAAAACATTGAAACATCTTTTCAAAAAGACAAACACCTTTGTAAAACGTTCGAGTAAAGAATTGTTACAATGGTCGCCTAGACAAGGCATCTTTTTTAAAACATTTTCAAAACCACACACACAAAGCACCATTTCAAACAATTGAAAGCACCATTTCAAACAATTGAAAATGCATGGCAAGTGATCTAAGCAAGTAACTAAGAGCCCATGGATAACCATGGATAGAAAGGGTGCTAATACCTTCCCTTTCTATAATCTACTCCCCGAACCCAAGAAAACATCTCAAAGGTTTTTCCTGTGCTTTTTAACCTTTCCTTAGGATAAAATAAAAAGTCGGTGGCGACTCTTGCTAAACCGAAACATTTGCGAAAACAAACGCAAAACCTAAGTCAGTTCTCCCACCGTATCACACTATGAATGAAAAGTGACCCTCTAGGTTGATTGGTGTAATACGGTGGGAGAAATGACTTGGGTGTTTTGCATTTTATTGCAATTGTTGCGGATAGCAAGAGTCGCCACCGACTTTTCTTTTATCTAATAAAGGAAAGAGTGAAAAGAACAGGAAAGACCTTTTGAGATTTTTTATTAAGTCCGGGGGGTAGGTTATGAAAAGGGAAGGTGTTAGCACCCTTTTCATTCGTAGTTATCTATGAGATATTAGTTGCCAGCTGATCAACCCTTGTGCAGTCTTGAACCAAAGGAGATCTTATGAGAGATTACTTTGAGAAATGAGAGGGAAAATTTTGGGGTACAACAAAATGTAAAACTAAAATTGGGGTTACCGTAAGAGCTAGATCACCTTTATTGGTTTACTTGCTTGATTTGTATGCTTTACATTTTGGGGTTATGCTTGGATTTATTTCTTATATAGATCCTATACCCGGATCTGGGGCTTTTTAGGTAAGTGAAAATAGATCGTGAAAACTGAACGGCGTAGACCAATATGGTTGAAGTGATAGCTACGTTAGTTTGACACATTTGTTGGTATTGGTTTCCCTTGAGTTAAATCAAGGAGAATACAGGGCCGTTGTGTGGTGCTATAGGCACTAACTGACCATAGAACCTTAGTTGAACAACTTAGCCATTAGAAAGTAGTGAGATAGCTGGCTTTGGTGCAGACTAAAGTTGGTTAATACTCGATACTACACTCATTGAGATCGTACTATCGGGATATTTCCGTTGCAGTTTTGATGCTTGTGCTGAAACAATGCCCGAGAAGAAAGATTAATGATATTGAGATTCCTATAACCCGATTATTTCTTTTACGATAGGTTGAGCCAACTAAAACTTCAAAGGGTACTTACCTATAAACTCCATGCAAGCTTAAACCTAAGGCCTTGTGTGCTTTGTTTATGTATGATTAATTGTTAGAACATGTCATCATAAATATCATGCCATCATGCCATATCATTTTCACTAACCATTTCAAGGACCTAGGGATTTATCTTTGTTCTGTTTTGTAGGCTATGGCTTGCGCTTGCAGAAACATTATCCGGATCAATTTTGTGAAGATACCTTCTCAACTTAAGTAGTTAGTCTCAAGGATTCCCTAAAGTTCTCCATTCATCAAAAGACATGGTCGACTACTCCGTTTGGTTACCTTAGGTTTTGAAGAATATATGATGAGTGTTCTATTCTAGTTCTTTGACCATGTACATCACTGCTTCACCTTTCCCGGTTATCTGTTGGTACCCACAATTGAGGAGTTTTCTGAATTACTGGAAGTACTTGTTCTTAATCAAATACCTTTCACTGGTTTGGAGAAATATCCACAACCTGAAGAAATCGCAATAGTCTTGCATCTAAAAAGGTCCGATATTATAGCTAATTGAGAAACAAGGAGTGGAGTCAAGGGTTTTCTGGCTAAATTTCTGTTAGAGAAGGCTCGACCATTTTTGAAGGCTTTGAATTTTCAAGCTTTTGAAGAAATATTGGCTCTTCTAATCTATGGGTTAGTAGTGTTCCCTAATCCATACCAACTCATAGATGTGAATGCGGTCAAAATCTTCCTTTCTCATAATCTTGTGCCTACTTTTCTTGGAGATATTCTGCATTCTTTTCACACTCGTACTATGAGGAAAAGAGGGGCTCCTATGTGTTGCATACCGTTGTTATTTAGGTGGTTTATTTCGCACCTTCCCCGATCAGTATTGAAGAATGAACAAGGTTTGAGGTGGTCTCAAAGGATGATATCGCTCTCTCATTCAGATATTTATTGGTGTTCCTGATATCTGGAAGATGTTACTATCATTAACCGCTGTGTGGAATTCTATAATGTTACGCTCCTTGGCATTAGGGGAGGTATTACTTACAACCCTTCTCTAGATCTATGACAATTTGGTTATGTTAGAAGAGAGGGTCCTCATGACGTGCTTATCCAGGGTAATGTGTTCAACTACGAGAACAATGTTCAAGGTCATCATCAAATGTTTGTACGAGCTTGGGGAATGCTAAGCAAGATTGATAGCAAGACTTTGGGATATAAAAATTTCATCCCTCTGGAGTCTTATCTCAAATGGGCACGAGCTCGCACTCAAAACCTCATGATGCCATATCCCTCTGTCTTACCGATAATCATGGAGCCTATTGCCGAAGGGGATATTCCTTATACCATTGTCCATCCAGACACACCCATTGACCTCAAAGAATTGCAGAAGTCTTTGATTCAACTCAAGGGAGAACGAGACACCTTTGAAGCTCAATTATATGCAAGCGAGAAGAAATTGTTGGAGCTCACAAAGCAACTTCGCGAGGAGCAAAGACTTAATGCATACATCGACACGAAGAGGAAGCGTCCGTGGGAGACTTTAGTCTTAGGTTTTAGGAGTTCAATTTGTTGTCTCTTTGATACTCTTTTGCTTTTCATTGTAAGCCCAAGAGGCAATTGTATTTTTTGAACTTATTAATGCAATCTTTGTTTCTGTTTCCTTTTTGGCCAGCGAATTTAAATCTCTTAAGGTCCTTGAAAACATTTCATCCACATATCATGCATCATTTCATAAGCAGGCTTTCCGATACAAGTTTCCTCTTCTATTTACTATTTATTTCAGTATAAGATGGCTCTCGAGAAAACCGTCAAAGATCTACAAACTCAACACGCACAGTTTCAAGAGACTCTCCTGAACCTAGCCAAAGGGCAACAAGAGATGATGGCGCTCCTCTTCATGAAAAAGAAAACTAAGAAGCGGGCTGTTATCCTTAACATGGGGATAAGGTTCAAAGGTCCTGCCCGACTGGCTCAAGTAGAAGAGGTTTCCTCTGAGGAAGAAGACAATCAAGAAGAGGATGTTAGAAGCACCAGGGCTGGGGGTTGAAATAACCAGATTTATGAGGATGAAGACTACTCTGATGAGAAATACCCTCCTGCAGAAGACAAATACAAGCAGTTAGAGGATCAACTCAAAGTTGTGGAAATTCAAAAAGTGCCCGAATTGGACTTTGGAGACTTAAGTTTGATCCCAGGGGTAGTCATCCCCCATAAGTTCAAAGTTCCTACTTTTGCTAAATATAATGGGGTCTCTTGTCCCAAACTCCATTTGAGGTCATACGTCTGAAAGATTCAACCACACACTGCCGACAGGAAGTTATGGGTTTATTTCTTTCAAGAGATCCTATCTGGAACACAGTTGAAATGGTTCTATCAACTAGACGGGACTAATATTCATTCTTGGGAGGACTTATTTGTTGCCTTATACAAACAATACCAATATAATGCTTGCCTTGCACCAACTCGTGTGCAAGTACAGAGTATAAATATGGGCTCGAACGAATGCTTTAAGGAGTATGCTCAAAAATGGAGCGATCTGGATGGAAGGGTGCAACCCCCTTTGAATGATCGGGAATTGGTGGATATGTTCATGGGCACTCTGACAGGTCCATTCTTTAATTTGTTGATTGGGAGTTCTTCATCAGGGTTTACTGAGTTGATTTTGACTGGTGAACAAGTTGAAAGTGGTATCAAAAGCGGGAAGATTCAGATGGCTGCATCCTCTAGTACTGTGAAGAAACCATTCATTGGAAAGAAAGAAACCAACACTGTCTATGGCCAGAGGAACCATAGTAAGAATGATCATCATCAGTCTGTAGGGGCCGTTTTAATCTCTAATCTAACACCTGCTCGACCATAATAATCGGGTAATTAGCGTAGGTCAGATGCTCTAAGGAGGAAATTCACCAGGATTAATATGCCATTGGCTCAAGCATTACAAAATCTGTTGAAAGCAAAATTGATAACACTGCGGGATCCTCCTCAGAATCCTAACACATCATCTCTGAAGTATGACCCAAATTCAAGGTGTGCATACCATTCCAATAGTCATGGGCACGACACCAATGATTTATGGGCCCTAAATATCAAAGTCCAAGACATGATCGATGCAAAGGAAATTGAATTTGATCCTCTCGAGACCCCTAATGTGATTATTGTGCCCATGCCCAATCATGGTAAAGGTGTTAATGCTATTGACGATGTTTCCTATATCTCCACCATAAGTAACTTGACCACCCCCTTGACGATCATTAAGAAGAATTTGTTACGAGCCGGTTTATTTCCAGGTTATCCTGAAAATTGTTACCATTGTGCTTACCAAATTAACAGCTGTATAAGGATGAATAAGGGTATTCAATGCTTGATTGATAGCCGTGAAATTATGTTTGAGAAAACTCCGTCCATGAAAAGTTTGCATGAAAGTATATCTCAATAACTGAGACTTGAAGATGTTTCAATAATCACAATTTCCAATACTCCTATAAGGATCACCTATAGAGGCCCTATATGGATTCCTACTGAGCGAAGAGTGGCTCCCCTGATCATCACTGCACCGGGGCCAGTCCCCTATTCCTTTGACAAGGTTGTTCCCTGGAAGTATGGGGTAGAAGTCTGTTATCATGGTGTTAAGAAAGAGCCATAGATTTCCGAAGATGAATATTCTGAAGTTACCAATCTCAATATCGAAAATATTGTCGAAACTAGTAAAGTTACCCGAACAGGAAGGATCTTCTCCCCAGAGATCTCTCCTCCAAAAACTAACATAACACCTGTCCATATTCCTGCTGTTGGGTCAACTACTGAAGCCCGGGGAAAAGAGAAAGTGACTGAGCCTGCCCAGATGGAGGCACCCTCAAAAGATGTTACAACTAAAGACCCCTCTAAACAAGAAATGGAAGAAATACTGAGGATCATTCGTAAAAGTGACTACAAAATAGTTGAACAACTGGGGCAGACACCCTCCAAGATATCAATGTTATCTTTGTTATTATGCTCTGAAGCCCATGCCCAGGCTTTGTTGAAATTTTTGAAGAATGCTCATGCACCACAAGAGACCTCTGTTGATCAGTTTGAGAATTGTGTTGCAAGCCTAATAGCTGATAATAGTTTAGTCTTTTCTGATACCTTCTTAACTTCGAGGGGGAAGAATCATAACAAGGCTCTGCACATATCTATTGAGTGTAAGGGCACTACTTTGGCGCATGTGTTAGTTGATACAGGTTCCTCTCTAAATGTATTACCAAAAGGTGTTATGGATAGATTGGACTGTGAAGAGTTGGTGCTAAAACCCAGCGATATTATGGTAAGAGCTTTTGATGGGTCAAAAGGAATGATGCACAGAGAATTTGATCTCCCGATCAAGGTGGGATCTCAGGTTTTCAACTCCAGTTTTTATGTAATGGATATTTTCTCGACCTATTCATGTCTGCTAGGATACCTGTAGATTCATGGGGTAGGCGTTGTTACCCCAACCCTACATCAAAAATTGAAATATCCGAAGAAAAGGAAGATTGTTACAGTCTGTGGAGAAGAAGAATATATGGTCAGCCATTTAAATTCTTTCAAATATGTTGAAATGGAGGGTGAACTCATTGAAACTCCCTTCCAGGCATTTGAAGTAATCCCTTTGATGATTGTCGTTGCTAAAGCTACTCTTGCTACTCCTAAGATCATCAAGGATTCACCGAGAATGGCTTCTCTGAAGGATACGAGAGCTATGGTAGAAGAGGGCGGTTGCACTATATGGGGTTAGATTCCCGATATCCCCTATAAATCCAACAAATTTGGTCTAGGTTTTACCTCAAAGGCTCAGAATAAGGTTTGTCGTGTTCGTGCTGGAGGACCACCTTTTCATATTAGCAATGATGGAGTCAATGCTCTGAAAGACACTGATAGTGATGGTGACTTGGACGACTGGATATTCTCAATTGTTGGCAGCGGACTCAACAACTGGAAGGCTAAAGACTTTGTACTAATCTCCTTTAGTCATGAGTAATTGCTATTTCCTATTTTTATTGCTTTAAGAAGTTCGGTTGTGTAATTTCTTTTAAAATAATGACTTTAAACCTTGTGCCTTACCCAGGGCACAACGATCTATTTGTTAAGGGTTGTCATTTCATATGTCATATTTTCATTTAATGAAAAACATTGGACGCTTTGCAT
Source organism: Vicia faba (assembly GCA_948472305.1). Lineage (NCBI taxonomy): Eukaryota > Viridiplantae > Streptophyta > Magnoliopsida > Fabales > Fabaceae > Vicia > Vicia faba. Next base: position 696,014,637 of record OX451739.1, on the reverse strand, counting down.
ACAAATTTTATGCTCTATGTCTTTCTTTTACTTTATTGCACTTACAAATAGCTATGTGTTCTTACGCACACCCACACACTACATTGCAGATCTCCATCCACTCTGGATCTTGTTGATAATGATCTTGCTATTTCCGTCTATGACTTTGAAAATCCAATCTACCAAGCCGAAGATGAAAGTAAGGAAGATTATGAAATACCTTGAGAACTTGCCAGACTCTTGATTCAAGAAGAAAAGGCTATTCAACCACATGAAGAGCCGGTCGAAGTGGTAAACTTGGGTTCTGAGGCAGATAGGAAAGAAGTCAAGATTGGCACCAACTTGGAAGACAATGTCAAGAGCAGATTTATTCAAATGTTGCAAGAATATGTTGAGGTCTTTGCTTGGTCATACGAAGACATGCCAGAGCTTAATACATATATTGTGGTTCACCATCTGCCAATGAAATAGGGTTGTGCTCCAATTAAATAGAAAGTTCGTCGCATGTGTCCCGAGATGTCTGAGAAGATCAAGGCTGAGGTCATGAAACAATTTAATGTAGGGTTCTTAGCAGTGACGTCGTATCCTTAATGGATTGCCAACATTGTTCCCGTACCAAAGAAAGATGGCAATGTACGTATGTGTGTAGATTATAGGGATCTAAACAGGGCAAGCCCCAAAGATGACTTCCCACTTCCACATATTGATGTCCTGGTCGACAACACTTCTAAACACAAGGTATTCTCCTTCATGGATGGTTTTTTAGGTTATAACCAGATCAAGATGGCGCCTGAAGACATGGAGAAAACTAACTTCGTCACACAGTGGGGCACATTCTATTATAAGGTCATGCCTTTTAGGTTGAAGAACGCAGGAGCAACTTATCAACGTGCCATGGTATATTTATTCCATGACATGATTCACTATGAGATAGAAGTATATGTCGATGATATGATAGCCATGTCACAAACTGAGGAAGAACATCTTGACCATCTACACAAGCTGTTTGAAAGGCTGAAGAAATACAAGTTGAGGTTGAATATAAACAAATGCACCTTTGGGGTGAGGTATGGAAAACTCCTAGGTTTCATCGTTAGTGGTAAAGGTATTGAAGTCGATCCTGCAAAAGTTAAAGTCATTCAAGAAATGGTGGCTCCCCGCACTGAGAAAGAGGTCAGAGGTTTCTTAGGACGACTAAACTACATTTCCTGGTTCATCTCTCATTTGACTACTACTTGTGATCCAATCTTCAAGCTATTGAAGAAAGACCAAGTAGACAGATGGAACGACGACTGTCAAATAGATTTTGATAAAATCAAGGAGTACTTACAAGAAACTCCAATTTTTATGCCACCAGTTGAAGGAAGACCTATAATCATGTACCTAACAGTGCTAGAGAATTCAATGGGGTGTGTGTTGGGGCAACATGATGAGTCTGGTCGAAAAGAGCATGCAATATACTACCTTAGCAACAAGTTTACCGACTGTGAAACAAGATATTCACTGCTCGAGAAAACTTGTTGCACTTTGGCATCAGCTTCTCGCTGACTAAGACAGTATATGTTGACTCATACTACTTTGTTGATCTCTAAAATGGATCCTATCAAATACATATTCGAGAAGCCAGCTCTCTTCGAAAGAATAGCCTGATGGAAAATGATCTTAACAGAATATGACATTCAGTACACTACTCAAAAAGCAATCAAAGGAAGTGTACTTGCAGATCATTTGGCGCATCAAGCTATGGGCGACTATCAGTCTATGCACTTCGAATTCCTGGATGAGAACATGATGCGGATTACATATTGCGAAGAACTTGGGCCGTATGAAGGACCTGAGCTAAGATCCTGATGGGCTATGGTTTTTTATGGAACTTCTAATGCGCTTGGAAATGGAATCGGTGCTGTAATTATCTCGCATCAAGGTTTCCATACACCTTTCACTACCAGACTTTGCTTTGACTGCACCAACAACATGGCTGAGTACGAAGCATGCATCTTGGGTCTTAAAGCTGCTATTGACTTAAGAATCAAGTTCCTGAGCGTATACGGGGATTTAGCCTTGGTGATCAGTCAAGTCAAGGGAGAATGGGACACGAAACATCTGAATCTTACCCCTTACTGAGAACATGTGCTAACCTTGATTCTGTACTTCGAAGAGATTACGTTTGAGCACATCCCAATGGAATAAAATCAGTTGGCGGACGCTTTGGCTACCATGTCATCCATGTTCAAGCTCAGATGGGACACTGAGGCTCCCAGAATTACCATTGAAAGGTTCAATGAACCGGCACACTGCTATGAACATGACACTGGTGGAGTAGAGGAAAAACCATGGTTTCATGAAGTGAAAAGGTACCTTCAAGCCCAAGAATACCCTGAAGGAGCATATATCAATGAAAATAAATTCCTACGGAGGTTCTCAGCTAAGCTCTTCAAGAGTAATGGAATTTTGTACAGACGCAACCATGATTCAACTCTGCTTCGTTGTGTGGACAAAAAGGAAGCAGAGAAAATTATGGAAGACATGCAGGAAGGCATCTTTGGTAATCATTCCATCGGGCATACTATGGCTAAGAAAATATTGAGAGTAGGTTACTATTGGTTGACCATGGAAACCGACTGTCATCACCACTCGAGAACTTGTCATAAGTTCTAGATCTATGCTAATAAAGTTCATGTTCCTCATATACTTTTGAATGTCATGACTGCTCCTTGGCCATTTTCAATATGAGGAATTGACATTGTGATACGGTGGAAGAATCGACTGTTTGACGCTGGTTTGCATTTTGCATTTTTGTGTTTGCAAAATGTCGCGGTAAGCAAGAGTCGCCACCGACTTTTATTTCATCCAATCGGAAAGGAAAAAAGTACAGAAAAAATCCTTTTTCGAGATATTTTGAGTACGGGGGGGGGGGGGGGGGGTAGATTATAGAAAGGGAAGGTGTCAGTACCCTTTCTATCCATGGTTTTCCATGGGCTCTTAGGTACTTGCTCATCTTTTTAAAATTGCTTGTGTATGTGCTTTGTTTTGAAAAGTTTGACTTCGTGATAACCCTTGTATCAGTCCTCAAAGGTGTGATGAAGTTGTTTTGCAAATTTTTTTGAAATGTGTATGTGTGAAAAAGCTTTGATTTGAGCAAGTACCTACTAGCATCTACCTACTCGAAAAAAAAGATCGTTTCTATTCTTGTTTCCTTTAGACAGTGCTATCCTACTATTGAGAAATAGGTAGCACCATTGTTGGAGTTGTAAGGGTCAATTCGAAAGGGACGTACGATCACTAAAGCAATGTTAGGACACCTTAGTAGTAACCCTAGAGTCTTAAGGTCATATTCGAGGTAACATTTCTGAGGCAACATTTGAACGGGACACTTGATCTTTTTAGACAGGAGGGAAACCACTAAGACACCCTATACTTAATGATTGTTTACCGAAGGCAACCGAAGTGTTAGTATATCCTAAGAGTGATATGTGCGAGTGATCTGTTTTTAGTTATTTGTCTTTGCACATTAGAGTTTTCTAACTGTATTAAATTTTTCATGCATTCTTGTCATACAATCCTATTAGCATACATCTAAACAGTCAAATATTTGTGGGAATTAAAATGCGAGAAAGTAAATCTACGCTATTACAAGGCTTCGGGGAGGGGGATTAATTACATAGCCAAAAAACCCGGGTAAAAAGCAATAAGTAAAAAAAGTCCTAGATTAAACTATTACAAACCATGAACAGTTACAAAGAATATTGGCAAAAATAATTAACACGCGCGCGATGAATCAAGTACGAGACAACTAGGGTTTTGACCCTTGACTAAACCTATTGGCCATTGATTAAAAAAATGTTTTTGTCATGTTTTGTTATTTAAAAAAATAAAGAAATCATTAAATTAAAAATAAAAATCCTAATTCTGATTAATTTTAAATTAAGAAAAATAAATTAATTTATTCTAAAACCTATTTTTGTATTTTTATTTATTTGAGAAAAAGAGAAAATAAAATTAAATCAAGAGTTTTAACCTAATCTCTATTTTGATTTTATTTATGAAAATAAATTACGATTTACCTAAGTTAAACTAAATTAAATTAATTTTGATAATAATAATAAAAAAACTAATCCTAATTTTTTTTGTGAATTATTGATTTTATGACTCTATGAAAAAAGATTAATTTGTGAATTAAAAATAAATAAATAAGTATTGAAAGAAGTAAATAAAATAAGAGAAATAAGAAAGAAATAATGGGCCTGTGCTTAGCAATTGGGGGTATATTGCTGAAATTCTGAGCCCAAATGATCTGAGCCCATTTGACTTTACTGGATCTGGTGTGTAGGTTGACTTGAGGCGCATGGTAGCCCTTCAGGATGGGACGCGTACACCTGGCGGACTGCTGCATCCACTGGTTGATTATTGAAGGTGCATGGTAGGCGTGTGAAAGAGATTGGCACTAAATCTGTGTAAGGAAAAGAAAATAAAGAAAGTTGTCTGGACCTGGGATCGAACCCAGGTCCTTATGCATATTTCCAAGGCACGCTTGCCAATTGAGCTGCTTGACTTGTTTGTACATATAATGAAAACAAAATATAATATATGAAAAATAATGGTTAATGGAAAAACGCGCTAAAATTCAAACCACCCAACCAGGGAGTGCCACGCATCGTCTTCTTCGCCAAACCATAGTTTTAGGTAAACAAGCTTTTACCTACGGATGTTTCGTTGTAGGTACAGACCTGTGCATCTCAAAAATTATCCACAAGCAACATAAATGGCCATGGCTGGTACCAATCAACTCGTCTCATCCTCATGAGTATCATGGTACTAGAATCAACGTCCAATTTAACCTATACTGCAAAGCCCTAAACAAGAAAACAAAACCCTAGCCATGGCAGTTTCACATACAGTCATCAAAAATGCAATTGAATAGAATGATTAGCTTACAAACTCCATGATGAACAAGAATATATAATCAAAACGTGCATATGATGAATAAATCAATGAAATCGAAAATGAGTTTTTTAGGCAAACCGTGTGACTGCTATGGGTCAATTCTGGGCACGAGGAGGCTTGAAATTGATCCAGTTAGCTTCAGAGACGCTCCAGGATGCAATTAGGAATGTTGGAAAGCTTTGAATCTTCCTCTAGGGTAGATATCAGATCACCACTTTTCTACCAAAAATTGAGTTTTTGTTCTTGGCTATGCATGACTGTCAACCACTATTCTTGCTTTGGAAACATTCAATATATATTATAGAATGCATTAGGGTTGTAAAACTGATCTCATCTTTGGAAGTTTTTCAAGATTTGATTTTGTTTTCATGGCATATGTAAACTTTCCAAATTTGGTCTAATCATGCTCCTTTTGTTCCAATTATCATTGATTCGAATTGATCTTGCAAGCTCATCAAATCTTGGTTTCTAACCTGTCAAAAAAACCAATCAAATCAAATCTTTGATAATTTTCATCATTTATTTGATTTAATTCAATTTTTAATTAATGATAAATAAAAATAAATTGAAAAATGCAGAAAACAATTGGTGGATAAGCATTTGAGTCGTGTACCACATTATAATTGAGGTGCAAGCATAAAAAGTTGGGCCCATTTAGCAAAAAATGCAAATTTGAGCACATTTGACTTTTGGCAATTTTGCAAAAAAGGTCAACTTGGCCAATGCATAACTCTCTCAATTTTGACCCTAGAGAGGTGTTCTTTGACTTTTTAGAAAGCTTAGGATGTCCTATAAGCAACCCTTTTGGTATTATCTCAATTGAGTCTTCCATGTTCATGTATGAAGCTTTGACCCAAAAGGTGTTTTTGTTGACTATTCAAAATAACCTATAATGTCAAAAATCATATCTTTTTGTGAGTGCATATTTTGAACTTGGGAGATAAATATGAATTGTATAGAATTGCATCCCCTTCAAAATTAGATTTGGATGGGTCATTTCTGATGAAGTATGAGAAAGTTATGCTTGGTCAAAGTTGAGTTGACTTTTCCTGCAAAACCCTAATTTAGCAACTCCTGGGTTTTGATGAATTGTGAGCAATCTTTGATGAATCATGATCAACCCTTGATAAAATTATGAATGATACTTCAAAATGAAGATGTTGACCAAAAATCTTGAAGTTTGACTGTATATGGGTCACAGTTGACTTTTGACCTAGCATAGTCGATTTTCAGGCATTTGAGCAATTGACTGAGCAAACTTCTTCTGTAAGGCTTGAAACTTGACATGGATGATCCTGAGAGCATATTAGGACAATGGTGAGCATTGGAGTATTTTGTGATTCACACATCTTGATGAAAATAGAAACCCTAATTTGAGGTACATTGCCTTAGGAGAGAGTTTGTCTGGTCAACTCTTGAACTTCCTTGAGCAATTTGGGGACCTCACATGACATTTGTTGAGAAATATGGGAGGGAAAATTTTGGGGTACAACAGCTGCCCCTGTTCAATCTTCTTAAACCTGAGGATGTAGATTGGCTCGTCTGCCTTTCGTGATCTGAAGGTGGAAGATGATTGAACACTAGAGTGCCCAGAAATTTGCACTCGCATGAAGTGATACCTGGTTTGTGATATCGGGAATGGGCTTATAGATGCCATTTGGTAGTTTCTAGAGATTTGTCGGAGATGGGCTTAAAGATTCCATCCGAGGAAGCGTCAATCGCATAAGAGATTCCTTTGAGAGAACCCGTATACCTGTTGTTTGAGGAGGACTCCGCTGGGGAATGTTGGTCTCTGTCTTGAGAGAAATAGAGTTTTAGGAGCTTCAGTTGTCCGTTACTCTACTGGGGAATAATTCCTGTTTGGGAAGAGGAAGTGAATTGCGTATCTGGTCGGGGTATATGCTGCATCGCGACTCACTGGGGGAATGCGAAACCAAATGTGTTTGATCGGGTCCCGGTCTTACAGTGTTGCAGACTGTTGTCTGGGGATCAGAGAGGCAAAACCCGGATGGTAAGGTTGTGAGAAGGAACCGGGATAGTAGGGTTTCTTCGAGATGAAAGCCTGGATAGTAGGGATGTGAGAAGGAACCTGGATAGTAGGGTTACTTCGATATGAAAGCCGGGATATTAGGGCTATAAGAAGGAACCTGGATAGTAGGGTTACTTCGATATGAAAGCCTGGATAGTAGGGTTGTGAGAAGGAACCTGGATAGTAGGGTTACTTCCAGATGAAAGCCTGGATAGTGGGGCTGTGAGAAGGAACCTGGATAGTAGGGTTACTTCGATATGAATGCCTGGATAGTAGGGATATGAGAAGGAACCTGGATAGTAGGGTTACTTCAATATGAAAGTCGGGATAGTAGGGCTGTGAGAAGGAACTTGGATAGTAGGGTTACTTCAATATGAAAGTCAGGATAGTAGGGTTGTGAGAAGGAACCTGGATAGTAGGGTTACTTCGATATGAAAGCCGGGATAGTAGGGCTGTGAGAAGGAACCTGGATAGTAGGGTTACTTCGATATGAAAGCCTGGATAGTAGGTCTGTGAGAAGGAACTTGGATAGTAGGGTTACTTTGATATGAAAGCCTGGATAGTAGGGCTATGAGAAGGAACCTGGATGGTAGGGTTACTTCGATATGAGTTTGGGTAAAACTGCAGAAGGAACCTTGGTAAGGTTACTTTTTTCGCACTGATGATTACTCTGTTTAGCTTCGAGTGTTGATCATGTACCTGCTGGAAATTGTTGATAATAATTGTCTTTCCTGAAAGAAATACAGGGTTAGTTATGTGCGATGCATGAGATGCATTGTGAGATGATGTTCTCGAAATAAACGAGATTATGTTATATGTAATGTATGCACATGTCATGATGTATGAACATGAAATGCTGACACAATAGTCTGAGTCCGGGAAAATAAATCCCTGACTGCTATTTGGAGAGTATGAGAAATGGTATTCTTGACTGCCGTAAAAAACCATAGGTCCTCCGCTTCTGTTGGGGATGGTGAACAAAGATGACTATGCTGTGGATTTTCCATCCATTCAGTTGGTGAGTATTCTGTCAAAGGAGACCATGTCTGAGGATAACTCAGCGGGGAATAACTCTGTTGGAGAGGAGATACTCTGTTGGAAAAATAAACTCCACTGGGGATGAATTTCCGTTGCTGGTGATAATAAATTCTGTTGGAGATTGAATTTCTGCTTGTGAGAGAAATAAACTCTGCTTGGGGAAAAAATTTAACGACTCACTCGCGATTGTGAACCTCAGCTGGGGAGAGTTATGTCCTGTTAGGGAAAGCTAACATCACTGTCTTTGGATACTTTTTACTCTGTGGGGAGTGTATGTACCATTAGTCATATTCTCAAGTTGGCTCTATCCCAGCACCTGATGGGCAGAGTAACTGTAAAGTTTGGGCATTTCTTGCTTTTCCCTGTTCCTGGAATTACGAGTAATTGTCCTTTTCTTTTTATGTAAATATTTGTGATCAACAATTATTCTCAAGTACATATATCAAAAATGAATCATTGGACGTTCTTGCAAAACAAAACAGAAAAAGAAAAACAAATCGAAATTTCTTGTGAAAATGAATTGTATTGATTTTGAAGTTGGCCCATAATAGGCATTTTATACAAAGAGGCTGACGTCCTTGTAAGAGAACACCGCCGAAAGAAATTACAATTTGTAAAAGAAATAAAAACAGCTATGTAAAACAATCCCATTGGGTTCCAACTCTGCTATTGCCTTTATATCTTCAAGCATCTCATCACTTTGTTGCTTGGTTGAAGGTTGATCAGATTGATTGGTGCCGCCCGAGCTTGATAGTTGATACCAAAGTATGGTTGCGAGATGATCCAATGAGACATAGTGTTACGCTTTAATCCCTATTTTTTTCCTGGACCGCCCTTTCGGGTTTTCAGTCCACCGGGATACCCTTTTTTGCCCAAGTTGCCTTTTCAGGTTTTCGACTTGCCGGGTGTACAGTTTTTTTCATTTTCATCCCTTACTTTTGCCCGAACCCTTTTGGTTCGCCGGGAAGCCCTTATTTTTCCCTAGGCCAGTCAACCTAGCGGGTCTTTGATTATGCATACTATCTTTTCACTATGTATGCATTGACGGGGTGAGGAAGGTCGTCACCATCCATGGTGGTCAGAATCTTAGCTCCACCCGAGAAAATGTTCTTAAACACAAATGGCCCTTCGTATGTGGGGGTCCATTTGCCCCTAGGATCACCTTGCGGTAGTATGATGCGTTTGATCACTAGATCCCCGACTTGATATTCTTGACGTCTGACTTTCTTGTTAAAGGCCTTGATCATTCGCTTTTGATACGTCTGACCATGACAGATAGTAGCAAGTCTCTTTTTATCGATTAAATTCAGCTGATTAAGTCGGGTTTGGATCCAGTCGTCTTCGTTCAAACCCTCATCCTTCATAATCCTGAGAGAGGGGGTATATGGACCTCGATGGGTAGGACTGCCTCCATACCATACACCAAAGAGTAGGGTGTTACCCCTGTTGATGTCTGTGTTGAGGTACGATACCCATGAAAAGTGAATGGTAACATCTCGTGCCAGTCTTTGTATGTCACCATCATCTTTTGTACAATCTTTTTGATGTTCTTGTTAGCTGCTTCAATAGCGCCATTCATCTTCGGCCGGTAGGGAGAAGAGTTATGATGTTGTATCTTGAACTGTTTGCAGAGTTCGGTGATCATTGTGTTATTGAGATTTGTACCATTGTCAGTAATAATCCTCTCTGGTATACCATATCGACAGATCAGATTGTGTCGGATAAACCGTGCCACAACGTTCTTGGTTACCGTAGCAAAAGAAGCTGCCTCAACCCACTTTGTAAAATAATAAATGGCTACTAGAATGAAGCGATGCCCGTTATACGCAGTAGGTCTGATCTCGCCGATCATGTCGATGCCCCACATTGCAAAATGCCAAGGAGCGGTCAAAACATTCAGGGGAACCGGAGGTACATGCACCTTATCAGCATAGACTTGGCACTTATGAAAGGTTCAAGAATGCTGATAACAATAGGCTTCCATAGTGGACCAGTAGTATCCTGCTCATAGGATTTTCTTCGCCATGGTATGTCCACTGGAATGAGTTCCAAAGGTACCTTCATGTAATTCTTCCATGATCCTTTCTGCCTCTCTCTTGTCTACACACCGCAATAAGGTTGAATCATGGTTACGCTTATAGAGGATTCCATTACTGATGAAGAACTTTGTAGCAAACCTTCTCAAAAACTTCTTATCATTAACAGATGCCCCCTCGGGGTATTCTTGAGCCTCAAGATACCTCTTTACCTCATGAAACCAGGGTTTATCTGCTACCTCTTCAGTCTCAATGTCACAGCAATGTGCGGGTTCATCCATCCTCTCAATGGTAATATGGGGAGCTTCATTGTCCCACCTAACTTTGAACATAGAAGACATGGTAGCTAGCGCGTCCGCCAACTGATTCTCTTCTCTTGGGAAATGTTCAAAGGTTATCTCCTCAAAGTGTGGGAGCAATGTCAACACATACTCTTTGTAAGGAATAAGATTCGGGTGCTTCGTATCCCACTCGCCTTTGATCTAACTTATCACCAGAGTGGAATCTCCGAATACACTTAAGAACTTAATCCTTAGGTCAATAGCTGCTCGAAGACCCATGATACACGCTTCATACTCCACCATGTTGTTGGTGCAGTTAAAACATAATCGGGCGGTGAACAGAGTATGAAATCCCTTAGGAGATATGATTATAGCACCAATGGCATTACCCAATGCGTTCGAGGCTCCATCAAAATAAATAGACCATCGGGATCCTTCCTCAGGTCCTTCATCCGGTCCAGATTCTTCGCAGTCGGTTACCAACATGATATTCTCATCCGAGAACTCGAAATTCATGGACTGGTAGTCATCCACGGCCTGATGCACCAAATGATCCTCCAATACACTCCCCTTGATTTCTTTTTGGTTTGTGTATTGGATGTCGTACTCGGTTAAGATTATCTGCCATCTTGTTATCCTTCCGGAGAGAGCGGGCTTCTCAAAAATATACTTGATCGGATCCATCTATGATATCAACAAAGTAGTGTGAGTCAACATATATTGTCTTAGTCGGCGAGCAGCCCATGCCAAAGTGTAGCAAGTTTTCTCGAGTAATGAGTATCGGGTCTCACAGTCGGTAAACGTTTTGCTAAGGTAATAAATGGCGTGCTCTTTTCGACCAGACTCGTCATACTGCCCCAGCACACACCCCATTAAATTGTCTAGCACTGTCAAGTATAATATCAAAGGTCTTCCTTCAACTAGAGGCATCAAAATTGGTGGTTCTTGAAGGTATTCTTTGATTCTCTCGAAAGCGGTATGGAATTCATCATTCCACTTTACCACTTGATCTTTCTTCAGCAGCTTGAAGATTGGCTCACAAGTAGCAGTCAGATGTGAAATGAACCTGGAGATGTAATTCAGACGTCCCAAGAACCCTCTAACTTCCTTCTCTATGCGGGGAGCCGGCATCTCTTGTATGGCTTTTACCTTTGCAGGATCCACCTGAATACCTTTGTCACTGACAATAAAACCCATAAGCTTACCAGACCTTACCCCGAAGGTACACTTGTTTATATTAAACCTCAGCATGTACGTCTTCAACCTGTCAAACAGTTTCTGAAGATGATCAAGGTGCTCTTCCTCAGTCTGAGACCTGGCTATCATGTCATCAACATAAACCTCAATCTCGTGGTGAATCATATCGTGGAACAAAGCGACCATGGTGCGTTGATAAGTTGCCCCAGCATTCTTCAACCCAAAAGGCTGGCAGCAGGCTTGAGAAAAAGATATAACAAGATATACCAGAACAGAAGAAGGGGGGGGGGGGGGGCAGAACCACATAACAAAAACAACACAAAAGCTTGTAAGCTCTCAACCTGTAATCTCAAACACAAGCCAAGCCTCTAATCTGTTCCAAACAAAAAGCCCAAGCTCCAAAACCTAAACTCAGTTTCAAAAGCAAACATATCAAGCCTAAAACCAGATGCCTTCACCTGCATAAACCTGTAACACAAGCCTCAAACAGAAGCCATGAACACAAGCCTCATGCCTGCCTAAAAACCAGAACCACCTCAAACCTCTACACAAGCTTACAAACAAGCTTACAAACAAAACTGTCAAACACAAACTGAAGCCCTAACCTGCATAAGTTATAAGCTCAAGCCAAGCCTGTAAACTGTCATCAAACCAAAAGCCAGCAAACTGATACGCCTTGAAGCCTGAAGTCAGTAGCCTGCTGTATCCCAAACCAAACATCCAAACTCAAAGTATTCAAACCAACAAAACCCTCAGAGCAATCTCATCATAGGGCCGACAACGACAACAACATAAACACACCAAAGGCAACTCAGCAATAAACATACAGAAGCAAGTGTTTCAGAAGCAAGTGTTTCAGGGGCAAGCATTCAAGTGGACAGAAGAGAAAGAAATTAAGGCTAGGGTTTTCAGAGACATTCATCATAAAACCATAAAAAAAGCGAAATACAAAGGTACCGTATTTCCAAGCAAGCTCATCAGCGTTGTCCTCCCTCCGCCTGGCCGCCTAAAGCGCCTCCAGCTCTCTCCTCCTCTCCAAGCAACAAACCCTCCAAAGGTAGTATTTCTACTCCTTCTTTTCACATCTCACATGAACAACAACATAAATAATCAGAACTTGTCAAGATCAAAAACATGCAAAGCGTAAAACGTACAGAACTAAGAAATCAAACCTTTTCGTAATGCCGCCTTGCTTGACCGTGGAGGAAGGAGAGAGGGATGATGGCGCCTGGCAACGGGAACTGAGATAAGCGTCAGTGGCATGGCTCATGGACGAGAACGATGAAGAAGACGATGAGGAACGGCGCCGCTCTCAAACTTGTAAACCCTTTCTGAAACAAATTGAATGCAACCCTAAAACAAATGTGACAAACGTGTTTGGGCCGGTTGCCCCATCCAAATTGCCTTAAGCCCATGATCTGGCGCCTTACCCCCCCCCCCCTTTTGTTTCTCTTCTCAGTTCGGTTTTTGTTTTTATTGGGCCAGATACCCCCTTTTAGGCCCATATAACCTTTTTATACCTTCTTTTAAAAAACATCAACACTTTTTTTAATTTTTATAACTTAATTCTTGTTGTTGTTAAATAATATACTAACCTATCATATAAAATGTTTACTAATTTTTATTACAACTTAAAATACATAAAAAATATATTTTAAGTTAAATAATTTTCTCTTTTAAAACTTCTTTTTTTTTGTTTCAATTAAATCTTGTATAAAACATTAATAAAGAATACATATAAAAATATAAACTAAAATATATAAGACATTAATTTTCTTAAACTTGAAACATTTTTCTTTTCTTTAATTAAAACTTTTGTATATAAAATATTAACATTAATACATAAAAATAGAATTTCTTAGGCATTTTCTTTTATTAAATCTTTTGTTTGCACATAACTAACAAAAACCCAAAAATAAATACTTACTTAAATTTGCATTAAGTTAACATTTTTCTCACTTGTAAATAAATCACATACACTTATACCAATACATTTACATTGCTTTTATTCTTATACATTGATACATGTTACATTGAGAATGCGATTCGATTTGGTTGTAAATATATTTGGACACTACTCTCCTAATAAGTCTCATCCCCATTTGTAAATATTTGTACCCCCACTCCCGGATACTCATTTGTAATAGCTTAAACTTTAAATTCCCGCAATTTATTGCTTTCAATTATACCATGTTTAGACCTAGGGTTTGTATGTAAATAAAATCAACCGCTAGATAACCTAATACAAAGATAAATGCATGATAATCAATACACAATTCACACTTGAACCTCCTAGGGTAATCCCACTTGTTGCCTTCCAAAATGGGCCATGCTTGCATGTTGAGTTTCTTTGGCAAAACAATTCAAAATGATCATAGTCCCTCGATGACGCTTTCGAAGTTGCCTAAAAATGATCAAGTCCCTTCAAGCAAAATTGCCAAAGACACTTGGCACCATTGCATTCATGGTCCATACGATGACCCGCGCCTGTCCCGTTAACATCCTAACACAAGATTGTCCACCAAATACAATGGTTGAACAATACTGTTAAAAGGGTTAAAACATAGGAAAAATCTTTGAGTAAATTTAGGGGTAGGCAACTCTTAGTTACTTGATCAAACTTGCAAAACACACTTGCCTACTTTTCAAAACACACTCCACAACACACTTTCAAAAACAAACTTTCAAAAACATTGAAATAGCTTTTCGAAAAGACACACACCTTTGTAAAACATTCGAGTAAAGAATTGTTACAACGGTTGCCTAGACAAGGCATCTTTTTCAAAACATTTTCAAAAACACACACACACACACCACCATTTCAAGCAATTGAAAATCAAAGGCAAGTGATCTAAAACAAGTAACTAAGAGCCCATGGATAACCATGGATGAAAATGGTGCTAATACCTTCCCTTTTCATAATCTACCCCCCGAACCCATGAAACATCTCAAAAGGTTTTTCCTGTGCTTTTTAACCTTTCCTTTAGGATAAAATAAAAAGTCGGTGGTGACTCTTGCTAAACCGAACAAGTGGGAATACAAACGCAAAACCCCAAGTCAGTTCTCCCACCGTATCACAGAACTGGCGACTCTGCTGGGGAAATCAATTTAAAAGTGGGGTTACCTTAGGTTTTAGATCACCTTTACATACTTGCTTTGATTGCTTTACTTTTTGGGTTCTTGTTTGGGTTTGTTGTAAATCCTACACCCGGATTTTGGGGCACCTTCTTAGGTAAATAGCAATAAAATTGTGAGGGAACTGTGCGGGGTATACCGACATGGTTGAAGCAGTAAGCTATGTTAGTGTGACATATTTGTGAGTACCGGTAACCCTTGAGTTCAATCAAGGAGAGTACGGGGCCGCTGAGTGATGTCGTGAAGCACTAACGAACTCTTAGAACCTTAATTGACCATATTAGCCTTTTTAGGGGTAGTAAGATGACCGACTTTGGTGCCGTCCGAAGTTGGTAGATACTCGATACTACACTCATTGAGGGTTGTTTTCTTGGAATATTTTGGTCGCCAGTTAAGTGGCTAAACCAAAACAATGAACACAGAAAATAATCCAATGATATTGAGCTCCTTAGAACCCGATTTCTATTTTAGGACAGGATGAGCCAACTAACTTCAAGAGGGTACTTACCTACAAACCCCATGCAAGCCTAAACCTAAGGACTTGTTTGCTTTGTGTGAATATGATTACCTGTATATACACTCATTAGCTTTTGCATACATGTACATAACATCATGACATCATATCATAGCATTTTTACTAACCATTTCAAGGAACTCGAGGGTCTGTTGATGCAGGGTCACGTTGAACCAGACGTCTACCAAAGGGCAAGAGGTTTCTCCTCTAACAAATGCCATCCAAGATCAAGTGCAACAACTTGAATAAGGGGCTATGACCCACTTTACATGGTGATCTTGATTCTCGTGGAAAGACATCCACAGGTGCAAAGTTCTCCAATCAAAGATCGAAGTTCAACCTCCAACATTCTCTTGTGTTTACCCCAAGAGATCCTTGAAAACATTGCATATATATCATACATATCATTTCATAACAGGTTTCTCCCATACAGGTCTCCTTATCTTCCTACTGTTTATTTCAGTAAGATGGATATGGAACAAACAGTGAAAGATCTCCAAGCTCAAAACGCTCAATTCCAGCAAATGCTTCTGGCTATGGGTAAAGGGCAAGAGGATCTGACAGCTCTCCTTCTCAAAGACAAGAAGAAGAAGTCCAAGAAGGCAGCGAGCATCCTGAACTTGAGAAGAAGACCTAAAGCCCAAGATCTTGCAACTCCATCCAACATAGGGGATAGTCTTGAAGAAGACCACAATTTGGAGATTGATGAAGCTGACTACTCCGAGGAACAATATCCTCCCGCTGATGACAAGTACAAACAGTTGGAGGATCGCCTTAATGCTATGGAGATTCAACAAATACCTGGCTTGGATTTAGGAGACATGGGTTTAGTTCCTGGGTTGGTCATTCCTCCAAAGTTCAAAGTCCCTACCTTGGCCCTGTATGATGGAGTCTCTTGCCCTAAGATGCATCTAAAGTCTTATGCCCGCAAGATTCAACCATACACGACTGATCCAAGGCTTTGGATCCCTTTCTTCCAAGAAAGCTTGGTAGGGCCTCAACTCGAGTGGTTCTATCAATTGGAGAGTTCTCACATCCACACCTGGGAGGACTTAGCTGCTTCTTTTTACAAACAGTATCAGTACAATGCTGATCTTGCACCTACTCGTGTCCAATTGCAGAACATGACCATGGGTCCTGAAGAGAGCTTCAAAGGATATGCCCAAAAGTGGAGAGATCTGGCTGGTAGGGTGCAACCCCCTTTAACTAACAGAGAGTTGATTGACATCTTCATGGGAACCTTGACTGGGCCTTTCTTCAATCACTTAATTGGAAGCTCCTCAGCCGGGTTCACCGAGCTAATACTGACCGGTGAAAGGGTCGAGGCTGGCATCAAAAGTGGGAAGATCCAAGGAGCTACACCCTCGGATACTCAGATAATTCCCTACAACGGAAAGAAAGAGTCCAATGCAGTGACTAGTCAAAAGGGTCGTCATGATCAACATGTAGGGGCAATCCTGATCTCTGATCCCATGACTGTTCAACAAAAAAAGGGCAAGAGGCGTAGGGTAAGATATCAAGTAAGGCAGTATACTGACATCAACATTCCTTTATCTCAAGCATTACAACATTTGCTGAAGTTGAAGCTGATCACGCTAAAGGATCCTCCTCAAAATCCTGATACTTCCTCTTCCAAGTATAACCCGAGTGTGAGATGTGCCTACCATTCGGACAGTCCTGGGCATGACACCGACAGGTGTTGGACTTTGAAGAACCAGATTCAAGACTTGATTGATGCCGAGGAGATCAAGTTTTGACCCTCCGGAGACTCCAAATGTGATCACTGCTACTATGCCAAATCATTGAGAGCGCCTTTGTTTCATTTGAATTTTCAAAGTTGTAAGTTCTTTTATTGCTCAAACAATTATCTGTTAATGTCAAACTCTGTTTCATTAATGCATTGCATATGTTTGTCTTGATTTGATCCACTCATTTTCATTACACTTGAACTATGCTTTCTACTTTCTTTATGATATTTAACTCTTGATAAAAAGCTGCAAGCCTTTAGAGGGAGGATGACGAAACAATACCATAATCTCATACAATATGCTTTTGAACAGACCTTGCTGATGATGTACAGGCATTTCTTTCAATTCCCAAACACTGGAGTTATAAGGAAGATAATCCCTAGTCAACCCCTTCGAGCCAAAGAAGTAGGAGTTTTCTTTTCTAAACAAATCAAAACCTTTGATTTAAACCTGGGGCAGGGTAGTCTCTCAGTTAATCCAAAAAAGGTGCACATTGAAGTTGCAAACTCTCAGTTCGTAATACAACGAACGACATCAAAAGAAAAAGAGAAAAGCATTCCTCTGGAATAAAAAGACAGTGATGGTTCCTTATCTCATAGGAAGTCATTATCACTCAAAAAAGAAAAGCCCATTGAGCCAAAACCTACAAAGGAGGCTTAAGAAAGCTGGGGCATCCCGCTGACTGTAATCTCGAAAACAGGAACAGTCAGGCAAAAGTTAGGGATGACAAATCAAAAGAAAGAGGTCATTACAAATCCTCAACAACATGAAAAATGTTGCAAAAGAAAAAGAAGGTGATGACTGCCCTCCAAAGTCAATTGGTGAACCATCACCCAAAAGGTCGTTCCAAATTCGAATGGAGTTCGACGCACAAATTAACTGAGCCTAGGATTGAAGAACATCACGAAGATCGGGTGGGTACAAATATACTTTGAGCTTTTATCCTTTGTTTCTAAAACCGTGAACCAAGCCATGTTACAACCCTTCAAAAGTCCTAATTGAAGCATGGGTTAGTTTGAAAGCATACTGTTACAAAAGGTATCCTGACTCCTGTAAGGCTTTGCTCTAAATCTTGTGTTGATTTGTCTTATAAAAAGTTTTCTGCTAAAAAACGCATTTTTCAAAACTTCGAGACAGACATAAACTTTGCATTACTTGAATATCACTGTTTGCATATGGCTATTTGTTTGACAGCGGAGAAATTCACACAATGAATATCCGATGAACGAAAGCTCTCTCAGTGAACAAAATCATTTCAAAAAGGATGACACCTCCATTGACAAATCTCCTATCAACAAGGGAGCTTGACATGTCACTATCCAGCACACCTGGGGCAGTCCAGTCAAGATTTCAACAAATCTCTCAATTGCAGATTAACTTGGGGCAAGTCTCCGTCACCATCGCTTGGGGCATTCGAATGTCAAGCTCAAGGGTTACGAGCAGTCCAAGTTTCCTGGTAATATCACAAGCATATGATACTAGGGGCAATGATGAAACCTCTCAAGCAGACCTGTAGTCATGGGTTTATTTCCCCAACATTTGTCAAGGATTTATTCTCCAGAACAAATTACATTTCAACAGCATTCTTAACATATGCTGATTGATCGACAGATAAGGTTCCTTCATCTTTTGAAGTAGTAATCATAAAGGTTCCTTCATCTTTTGAAGTAGTAATCGTCAAGGTTCCTTCATCTTTTGAAGTAGTAATCGTCAAGGTTCCTTCATCTTTTGAAGTAGTAATCATCAAGGTTCCTTCATCTTTTGAAGTAGTAATCATCAAGGTTCCTTCATCTTTTGAAGTAGTAATCATCAAGGTTCCTTCATCATTTGAAGTAGTAATCATCAAGGTTCCTTCATCTTTTGGAGTAGTAATCAAAGATTCTCCATCATCACCTGCTGGAAGTTACAATCACCAATAAAATAACAGACAACTGAAAAATTTGTTTCTCTCAAGAATGAAGACTCTCATCCTTAAAACCTCATAAGACTGGTATACTCCCAGTTTCTGACCGTTAATAGCATGAAGATTCTCATCACCTCAGAAGATTGGTACACTACCAATTTCTGACCCCCAACAGAATGAAGATTCTCATTCTCAAAGTGGCATATAACCTGAGTTCTCAATTGCCCAAACAGAGTTTAACTTCAGGATCCTCAGCAGAACAAGAGCTTTCTCAAAGCTGATTTCCCCAGCCATAGAGCCTTACAGAATCTAATTCCCCTCAGAGTCAAGTTTCAAGATCCCCAGTGGAGCTAAAACTTCCAACTATCAATCCCCAAGCAGAATGAAGACTCTCATTCTCGGTTCCTCACAGGATGTTCGAATATTCTCCAGTGAAGATCCCCTCAAGACAGGAATCCCCAGTAGATTGGCATACAACCCAAGCTCCTGATTCCCCAACAGCGGTCCCAGGATTTCTCATTTTCAACGATCAAAAGATTCTTGCAATCCCCTGCAACAGTCAAGGAATTACTTTCCCCGGCAGCAGTCAAGATTCTTTTATCTCCTGCCATCCAGAATTCATCTATCCTCAGCAAGACAGCTCATCAGCTTACATGCGCATTCATCACATTCATATAATAAGCATTGATATAACATACATTGCATCATGCATCATGACATTGCATACAACTAACTCTTTACCTTTTCAGGAAAGATCAGTCGACAGACAAAGATCATCACCTTCCGAGATTCTTTCTAGAAATAGTTCAGATGTGACCCAGACATGGCGACATTCTGATACTTATTCCAGATTCACCCAGAGATAGTTCAGATGTGACCCAGACAGGGCGACATTTTGATGCTTATTCTAGATTCATTCAGATGCAGTTTTACACGGACTCATCGTCAGGAAACCCTACACCAGTTCCTTCTCCACTTCAACTTTTGAAAACAGTTTACGGACGCTTCCCAACAACGGATGCTGCTCTATTGCTTATTCAACTTCAAGACTTCTGAAAACAGTTCACGGGTTCTCCAGTAACGGATGTTAACCTATCGCTTGTTCAGATTCTTCTCAACTTTTGAAAACAGTTTACGGATGCTTCCCAACAACGGATGCTGCTCTATTGCTTATTCAATTTCAAATCCTAAAAACAGTTTACGGATTCTCCAAACATGGATGTCAATCTATTGCTTATTCAGACCCCCAGTTCAGAGATGTTCCAAAACATGGATACCTTTCTGATACTCGTCCACTCACCAACGACATACAGTTCAACAAACATTTCCAGATGGCATTTTTAAGCCCATCCTCCTACCAGCAACTTCCAGATGGCATCTTTAAGCCCATCCCCCGACAAGATTCTGTCACATCCCTAGATGGCATCTCTAAGCCCAACACCAATTGGCATCTTTTAAGCCCATTCCCTCTACCATCACATCACCGAGTGCAAATTTTTTTGGGCACTCTAGTGTCTAATCTCCTTTTACCCTCGAGTCGCGAAAGGCAAGCTTGCCAATCTAACTCTTCAGGTTCAAGAAGATTGAACAGGGGCAACTGTTGTACCCCAAAATTTTCCCTCCTATTTTTCCACAAGAAAACACAGCTTCGGGTTTTTCCCTGACTTTTCAAATTGGCGTAAGAATCAGTCAAACAGACTTTTTCTTATCAGTCTATCCAAATTAGGGTTTTCATGGACTCTGGAACAGTTCAAGCAAATTATTAGGGTTTGGTTGAGTTTGGCTCAAAGTTTGATCAGACATGCGCTTCTTTGACATTAAATCAAGAATCAAGGTTTTGCGCGTGCAGTTTTAGTGTTTTTGAATCCACAGTGTTTTAATTGGTTGTTACACTGTTTTGACATTTGTTCAAAATTTCTGTCTAAACATCTGGGATAAAGGCGAAGACATTTGATTTGAGATGGGATAAAAGATGAGGTATTTGAATTGAGAAACTTGCAGTGTTTGATTTAATCAGTAAAAGAAAAAAACATATGGACGTTTGTTTGATTAACTGTGCAATGTTTTGGATTATTCGGAATGCTTGACGTTTATTGATTATTTATTTATTCTAAGTTAGAATAGTTGGGATTTATTTCCAGTTATTTTAATTTCAGAAACTTAAATAATTAAATGGACAGTAATTTGAAAGAAGAATTAACTGACAAAGAAGGATGTTTATTCATTTTGAATTGTTTGTTACAGATATTATTTGAATACTGTAAATTTATTTACAGTTATTTCAATTAATATTATTACAAATGATTAAAATGAAATAAAGCTACATCCTAAAATTTCCTAAGTCTTCATCTTCTACTGATGCTCCATTGCTCAATTGGTTTTCATCTACAAAAACAAAGAAAGGGAAAAAGTCAAATGCAGATGAATTAAGAAAAAAGAGCAGACAGTTAATTTAAAGTTCATCATTAAAAGTAACTGGCCGGAATCAGTTTATTCACCCTCTCTGCAAATCACAAGAAATTCTTGGTTCACAAAGAGGGATAGAAAATAATGTTGCAAGCATGTAAAAATGTACAAGGCAGCATATAAGACAAAGTGGACAAGGCTGCATAATTTCAAGCTGCATAGTCAAAATGCCAAACAAACAGCATGTCAAAAACTACAAAGTTCAAACTGATGCACAAAGTCCAAACTGAACTGCACAATTGCAAATGGAAAAATGCCAACCAGATTGCATTGTTCAAAGTATCAACAAAGCTGTCAAACTGTCAAAAGGCTATTTACAAGCTAGCAAAAGCAAGACAGAAAAGCAGGAAGTATGCAGAGCTAAACCATAATGCAAGCAAAGATATTCAAAATCATCATTTTCCAGCCAGTTACTTTTTCAGAAAAGACAAATTTAAGCAATAAAAATGCTTTTTAAAATCTGTGGAGAGAGAAAGAGAGAAGAGAAAAAAGGTTGGCAGCAGGCTTGAGAAAAAGATATAACAAGATATACCAGAACAGAAGAAGGGGGGCAGAACCACATAACAAAAATAACACAAAAGCTTGTAAGCTCTCAACCTGTAATCTCAAACACAAGCCAAGCCTCTAATCTGTTCCAAACAAAAAGCCCAAGCTCCAAAACCTAAACTCAGTTTCAAAAGCAAACATATCAAGCCTAAAACCAGAAGCCTTCACCTGCATAAACCTGTAACACAAGCCTCAAATAGAAGCCATGAACACAAGCCTCATGCCTGCCTAAAAACCAGAACCACCTCGAACCTCTACACAAGCTTACAAACAAGCTTACAAACAAAACTGTCAAACACAAACTGAAGCCCTAACCTGCATAAGTTATAAGCTCAAGCCAAGCCTGTAAACTGTCATCAAACCAAAAGCCAGCAAACTGATACGCCTTGAAGCCTGAAGTCGGTAGCCTGATGTAGCCCAAACCAAACATCCAAACTCAAAGTATTCAAACCAACAACACCCTCAGAGCAATCTCATCATAGGGCCGACAACGACAACAACATAAACACACCAAAGGCAACTCAGCAATAAACATACAGAAGCAAGTGCTTCAGAAGCAAGTGTTTCAGGGGCAAGCATTCAAGTGGACAGAAGAGGAAAAGAAATTAAGGCTAGGGTTTTCAGAGACATTCATCATAAAACCATCAAAAAAAGCGAAATACAAAGGTACCGGATTTCCAAGCAAGCTCATCAGCGTTGTCCTCCCTCCGCCTGGCCGCCTAAAGCGCCTCCAGCTCTCTCCTCCTCTCCAAGAAACGAACCCTCCAAAGGTAGTATTTCTACTCCTTCTTTTCACATCTCACATGAACAACAACATAAATAATCAGAACTTGTCAAGATCAAAAACATGCAAAGCATAAAACGTACAGAACTAAGAAATCAAACCTTTTTGTAATGCCGCCTTGCTTGACCGTGGAGGAAGGAGAGAGGGATGATGGCGCCTGGCAACGGGGACGGAGAGAAGCGTCAGTGGCATGGCTCAGGGACGAGAACGATGCAGAAGACGATTAGGAACGGCGCCGCTCTCAAACTTGTAAACCCTTTCTGAAACAAATTGAATGCAACCCTAAAACAAATGTGACAAATGTGTTTGGGCCGGTTGCCCCATCCAAATTGCCTTAAGCCCATGATCTGGCGCCTTACCCCCCCCCCCCCCCCCTTTGTTTCTCTTCTCAGTTCGGTTTTTGTTTTTATTGGGCCAGATACCCCCTTTTAGGCCCATATAACCTTTTTATACCTTCTTTTAAAAAACATCAACACTTTTTTTAATTTTTATAACTTAATTCTTGTTGTTGTTAAATAGTATACTAACCTATCATATAAAATGTTTACTAATTTTTATTACAACTTAAAATACATAAAAAATATATTTTAAGTTAAACAATTTTCTCTTTTAAAACTTCTTTTTTTGTTTCAATTAAACCTTGTATAAAACATTAATAAAGAATACATATAAAAATATAAACTAAAATATATAAGACATTAATTTTCTTAAACTTGAAACATTTTTCTTTTCTTTAATTAAAACTTTTGTATATAAAACATTAACATTAATACATAAAAATAGAATTTCTTAGGCATTTTCTTTTATTAAATCTTTTGTTTGCACATAACTAACAAAAACCCAAAAATAAATACTTACTTAAATTTGCATTAAGTTAACATTTTTCTCACTTGTAAATAAATCACATACACTTATACCAATACATTTACATTGCTTTTATTCTTATACATTGATACATGTTACATTGAGAATGCGATTCGATTTGGTTGTAAATATATTTGGACACTACTCTCCTAATAAGTCTCATCCCCATTTGTAAATATTTGTACCCCCACTCCCGGATACTCATTTGTAATAGCTTAGACTTTAAATTCCCGTAATTTAACGCTTTCAATTATACCATGTTTAGACCTAGGGTTTGTATGTAAATAAAATCAACCGCTAGATAACCTAATACAAAGATAAATGCATGATAATCAATACACCATTCACACTTGCACCTCCTAGGATAATCCCGCTTATTGCCTTCCAAAATGGGCCACGCTTGCATGTTGAGTTTCTTTGGAAAAACAATTCAAAATTATCATAGTCCCTCGATGACGCTTTCGAAGTTTCCTAAAAATGATCAAGTCCCTTCAAGCAAAATTGCCAAAGACACTTGGCACCATTGCATTCATGGTCCATACAATGACCCGCGCCTGTCCCGTTAACATCCTAACACAAGATTGTCCACCAAATACAATGGTGGAACAATACTGTTAAAAGGGTTAAAACATAGGAAAAATCTTTGAGTAAATTTAGGGGTAGACAACTCTTAGTTACTTGATCAAACTTGCAAAACACACTTGCCTACTTTTCAAAACACACTCCACAACACACTTTCAAAAACAAACTTTCAAAAACATTGAAATATCTTTTCGAAAAGACACACACCTTTGTAAAACATTCGAGTAAAGAATTGTTACAACGGTTGCCTAGACAAGGCATCTTTTTCAAAACATTTTCAAAAACACACACACACACCACCATTTCAAGCAATTGAAAATCAAAGGCAAGTGATCTAAAACAAGTAACTAAGAGCCCATGGATAACCATGGATGAAAAGGGTGATAATACCTTCCCTTTTCATAATCTACCCCCCGAACCCACGAAACATCTCAAAAGGTTTTTCTTGTGCTTTTTAACCTTTCCTTTAGGATAAAATAAAAAGTCGGTGGCGACTCTTGCTAAACCGAACAAGTGCGAATACAAACGAAAAACCCCAAGTCTGTTCTCCCACCGTATCACAGGCACCAACCTTAAAAACATTATGATCACTGAACTTTGCATGTAGTTCAAGATCAAGCACCACAACTTTTCTCCATATAGACCAAAGATGAATGGCACAGTGGAAGCCGCCAAAAAAAATATTAAGAAGATCATACAGAAGATGGTGGTGACTCATAAAGATTGTCACAAGATGTTGCCATTTTCCCTTCATGGCTATCACACTTCAACGCGAACATCAACTAGAGCAACCCCATTCTCTTTGGTCTATGGCATGGAAGTTGTCCTACCTGTCGAAGTTCATATTCCTTCTCTGAGGATTATGAAAGATACAAACTTATATGAATACGAGTGGATTTAGACTAGGTTTGATTAGTTGAATTTGATTGACGAGAAAAGGCTTACGGATGTCTGTCACGGTCAGATGTACCAGAAGCGCATGATTAAGGTATTCAATAAGAAGATCAAGCATCAGGTATATCAGGCTGGTGACTTAGTAATAAAGCACATCATTCTACCATAAGGTGATCCCAGGGGAAAATGGACTCCCACCTATGAAGGACCATTTTTTGTCAAGAAAGTATTTTCGGGCAGTGCTATGATACTAACCACCATGGACGGTGAAGATTTCACACATCCTGTGAACGCGGACATAGTTAAAAGATATTACGCATAAAAACGACCCGCTAGGTTGACTGACCTAAGAAAAATAAGGGCATCCTGGTGAATCAAAAGGGTACGGCCAAAAATTAGGGATATATATATAAAAGATTATATACACCTGGCAAGTCAAAAACCTGAAAAGGAGGCTTGGGCAAAAAAGGGTATCCTGGTGGACTGAAAACCCGAAAGGGCGGTCCAAGCAAAAGATAGGGATTAAAAGCGTACAATTATATCCCATTGGATCACTTATAACAAGCTTTATTACCGACGTCAAGTTCAAACGGTGCAAATCGATTCAATCAACTTCTTCTGACAATAAGGGATGAGATGTTCGAAGAAATAGGGGCAATAACAGAGTTGGAGCCCAATGAGATCATTTCCACATAGCTATATTTTTTGCTTTCACTTTGCACTCTTTCATTTCACAACGAATTCCTCTTACTAGGATTCTCGTCTCTTTGTACAAAATCGCTTGTTTATGGGCAAATTATCAATACAAATACACTCTAAAATTTAAATGTTTTTTTTATTCTGTTTTATTTGCAAAAACGTCCAATGACTAAATTAAAGGAACATATGCATATAAACAATGATTGATTGTTAACAAATAGATGCATAAGAACATGAATAAGCATTTACTCAAGATTCTAGGAGTCGGGATGACGTTCAAGTTATCCATGAATCCCCACAGAGCCACTTCTATAAGATTATCCCCATAGAGTAATCTTCACAAAATTCATCCCCAACAAGGATACATTCCCCGCATTTTCCCCAACCTACGGAGTTCTAATCAGTACAGTTCATGAAAATTCTCTTCCCAAGCTGAGTTTGAAAACTGTAAAGCCAATTTCCCCAGAAGAGTTTGTTTCCTTAGCAGAATACTTCTCCGCCAACAAGGTTTATTTCCCTAACAGACTATAGTTTCCCCAGATTAAGTCTATTCCTCAAATTTCTATGAATCACCAGCAAAATTCATCTCCTCAGTGAAGCCACCACTATCCCTGGAGAGTTGCCATGAAACCTGGAACCAGACCGGATACCAGTTAACTTTATCTTCCCCAGACGAGTCGGAAAGTTATCCATATCTTTTATCTCTAGTCAGGGTATATAAGAATTAAATTCCTCAGTAGAGCAATGGAAAACCAATGTTCTTAAGACTCTTCTCCCTAAAGCAGAAGTCAACATTCCCCAGCGGAGTTTCCTCAAACAAAATACAAGAATCCCCAGCGGAAGCATTCTAGACAAGATTGAAGATACACATACTTTTCATCCCCATCAATAGTCAGGGATTTATTTTCCCAAACAAAATATAGCACGGGCTTACAAATACACTTCACAACATTTCACATTCATACGTTATAACATATGCATACGAAATGCATGTAGCACAGTCTCATTTATTTTGAGAACATAATTACGCAATGCATTTCATACATCATGAAATTACATACAGTTAACTCTTTACCTTTTCATGAAGGATCAATCAGCATACGAATATCATCAACAATTCTCAAAACAGATTGTAGATTAATTCCCGAAACAAGACAGGGAGAATATCTACAGGATGAAAACTTCTTTCAAACATCTGTTGGCTTAGATTAAATCGACCAAAGATTTAATCTGATACTTCTCCCAGTATACATTTCCTAGCTCAGATTAAATCGACCAAATATTTATTCTGATACTTCTCCCAGTAGACATTTCCTGGCTCATATTAAATCGACCAAATATTTACTCTGATACTTCTCCCAATAGACATTTCCTGGCTCATATTGAATCGACCAAATATTTACTCTAATGCTTCTTCTAGTAGAAATTTTTTGGCTCAGATTAAATCGACCAAAGATTTATTCTGATACTTTTCCCAGTTAAAGTCGAGTGTAGACTTAGTCTAATTTCTATATCAATAATTACTTTAGATGGAATCTATAAGCCCATCTCCGACAACTCTTCATTACCTCTCCAAATGGCATCTTTAAGCCCATTCTCAGCATAATCAACCAACAACATTACTTCGTGCACAAGCGAGTGCAAAATTCTGGGCACTTATGTGTTCAATCATCTTCCACCTTCAAGTCACGAATGGCGAACATGCCAATCTAACTCTTCAGGTTGAATAAGATTGAACAGGGGAAGTTTTTGTAACCCAAAATTTTCCCTCCCTTTTCTTCAAGACATTCCTCATAAAAATTCTTAAATGCTCAAGTATTCTCAAGAGTTGAACAGACAAGCTCACCTCATAAGCATTGGGCCCCAACTAGGGTTTTTGTTTTCTCAAGAAAAATTGGAATTCTAATGCCTCAAGTGACTTTCATGGTTCATCATAATTCTCCAAGAATGCTCATACCAATTTTCAAGTCTTGCATCATAAATTAGCTCAGTCAATTACTCAGATGACTAAAGATCAACTGTATTGGGTAAAAAGTCAATTATGGTCAACATACAGTCAAACTTCAAGATTTTCTTGCCAACATCAACATTTTGAAGTAATATTCACCATTTTATAAAGGGTTGATCATAATTCCTCAAGGAAAGCATTCAAATTATCAAAGGGGAAAATTGACCAAATTAGGGTTTTGACTGAGAATGACTGATCATTGGCTTTTGACCTAGTACATGACCTAATAACTTGAAGCGTGATATTAAGGACTCAAACACAAATTTTTTAACTAATTACATGGTCCAATACATTTCCAAAGGTGCAAGAGATTGATAGTTGAAGAATTGAGATCAACTGATGAAAAGTCAACTGTCACACAAAAGTCAAACTTTGACTTTTTGGTCAACTTTGAACTTCAAAGGTCAAAAGTCATCAAAACATTCAAATTTCTCAAGCTTGATCAACAAGAATCACAAATTCAGCAGAAAAGTCAAAATTTCCAATACTTAGAAAAATTCTAAGTGTTTTGCCCTTAATAAATTCACTACTTCATGACCATTTTTCACTAAAATGCAAAATGATTCAAGGAAAACTTTCAACATGAAAGTTGTAGAACTTGATGAATTATACAACTTTGTCCTTGAGGGTTGATGTCCAAAAAATGCTTGTATTAGGATATATAGGCCCATGAAGTCATGACATTTTTATCTAACACTTAGAGAAATTTTCAACAATTTTGGTCAGATTTTTGTCCCAACTTCTTGGCAATTTTTCACCATGTTCCAAGTTGATTTAGACAAAGTAGTCAACATGAAGGTTGTAGACAATGTTTCAAGCTTTCTAAATGTCCAGGAACACATTTTTATCATGCTTGAGCTAAGATATTCGAAGAGATGAAGTTGGGCATCCACTCTTGAATTATAGGTCATATTTGTGAAGAGCTCAAGAACAAACCCTCATGCCATGCTGCATAATCTTGCTTTGCAGGCCTCTTAAATTCCAAATCACTCGATAATTAAATGTTTACACAAAATTTTATGCTATGGTACATTTGATTTAAGCATTGTCCAAACCATTTTGCCATTTTTGGCACAAAGTTAACATTGCCATTCCTACAAAGTTGCTTTAATCACAAAGCCAATGCATTGAGCCTCTCACTTGCTCCCACTACACACACTCAACACAAAATCCATAAGCAACATCTTTAAAGTTCCTAACCACTTTAGATTACCCTGTACTTCACATTGGAACCATGACCTTCAAGCTTGCTTCATTTACAATCCAACCAAACCACAACATGTGATCTTGCAAATCTAATCAACTCCTTCCCTCCAAACTTTCTCTATAAATAGAGAGGTCCATTTTCAAGCTAGACACGAGTTGATAATCCCTCTAACCCACTCAAACTCTCCCAAATCAGAATTTGCATCCAAAACTCCAGTGCTTGCAATTTCTAACCTTGAACTCCAAACACCTAATCCACTCGTGCGTTTTCATTCTAAATCATTCACAAAGCTTCCACAAATCACATAGAAATTATTCAAGACCATGTTTCAACAATCTAACATCATTTTCATTATCCTCCATCTTCAAAAGCAGAGCCCTGCAACTTGACTTGTCCAAAAGAATCCAGACACTCTCAATCCAAAGTAAGCATTGCAATAGCTTCTTGGGAGTTCAGTGAAGCTATCCAAATCATAACAACATCTCCAGGAATTCTCCAACTTCAAACAAGATTCTCACGTTTGAGGTAAGTTTTATAAACTTTGAAATTCATGTACAAGCCTCATTAATGTTTACTTTCTGAATAAAAAATATAGACATCATTGCCCTGAAGCTAACCATGTGCTTACATTTCATTTATCTTGCCTGAGTTATGAGAATTTTGAAACTGAAGTTTATGAAATTCTAGGTTTAGTTTGGTACCAAGTAAAATTATCACTCATCTTTGATCTATAGCTTTTGAAATTTATATGGTTGGATTCATAGTTAAATTTCAAACAAGTTTCATGTTTACATTTTTCAATTTGGTTGAGAAATGAGCATTTTTAGAAATTCAAAAATGTCGTTGAAGTTACTAGCGCGGGGAAGAAGAGGAAGTCCATTCAGAAAAAAGTTTGTAATATATTTAATATTTGTTATTTTAACTATCCGATATATCACCACCCCAGTGGCTAAAGTGTGCGCTTGTGACTATAGTGACATGGGTTCGAGCCCCAGTGGTACCCTTTTATTTGTTTCATATTTATTTCTTGCAGATTCAATACAAACAAACCCAGCGCACATGCTATACACCTTATAATCATCACCATTTCTTCTGCCCATGGCCATATCACACGCTCCATAAGGCAAGCGCATGATACACTTCCAAGAGGTAGCTATACTGAATCCCCAGGCACCTGAACTCTTATGTTGGGCCTAATTTGAATTTATTTCCATACACCTCCCTCTTCGCTTGGTTGTATGAAGATATAACATGGCTCGATACTGATATTGTGGTTCATTGTCTACCAATGAAAGAAGGTTATTCTCCAATTAAGCAGAAGGTTCTTCACATGTGTCCCGAGATGTCATAGATGATCAAGGTCGAGGTTATGAAGCAATTCAATGCATGTTTCTTAGCAGTAACATCATATCCTTAATGGGTTGCAAATATTGTTCCATTACCAAAGAAAGAAGATAAAGTGTGTATGTGTGTAGACTACAAGGATCTAAACAGGGCAAGCCCCAAAGATGACTTCCCACTTCCATATATTGATGTTCTGCTAGACAACACTGCTCAGCATAAGGTATTCTCTTTCATGGATGGTTTCTTAGGGTATAATCAGATCAAGATGGCACCTGAAGACATGGACAAAACTACCTTCATCACAAAGTGGGGCACTTTCTATTACAAGGTCATGCCTTTTGGGTTGAAGAACGCCGGGGTAACTTATCAGCTTGCCATGGTAGCCTTATTTCACGACATGATTCATCATCAGATAGAAGTCTACGTCAATGACATGGTAGCAAGGTCACAGACTGAAGAAGAACATCTTGACCATCTGCATAAGTGATTTGAAAGGCTGAAGAAGTACAAACTAAGGCTAAATCTGAACAAATGCATTTTCGGGGTGAGATCATGTAAACTCTTGGGTTTCGTCGTCAGCGATAAAGGTATTAAAGTTGATCCCTCAAAAGTTAAAGATATTCGAGAAATTTGGGCTCCCTGTACTGAGAAGGAGGCCAAAGGTTTCTTAGGACGACTAAACTACATTGCCCGATTCATTTCTCATTTGACTACTACCTGTGAGCTAATCTTCAAGTTGATGAAGAAAGATCAAGTAGTAAAATGGAACGGAGACTATCAAATAGTTTTTGATAAAATCAAGGAGTACTTACAAGAACCTCTGATTCTGATGCCACCGGTTGAAGGAAGGCCTCTAATTATGTACCTAACAGTGCTAGATAACTCAATAGGGTGTGTACTGGGGTAGCATGACGAGTCTCTTTGGCATGGGCTGCTCGCCGACTAAGACAATATATGTTGACTCATACTACTCTATTGGTCTCTAAAATGGATCCGATCAAATACATATTCGAGAATCCATCTCTCTCCGAAAGAATAGCCCGATGGAAATGGTCTTAACAGAATACGATATTCAGTACACCACTCAAAAAGCAATCAAAGGAAGTGTACGGGTAGATCATTTGACACATCAAGCTGTAGACGACTACCAGTTCATGAATTTCGAATTCCCAAATGAGAATATTATGCTAGTTACGAATTGTGAAGAGCCTGGACCGTATGAAGGACCCGAGTCAGGATCCCGATGGACTATGGTTTTTGACAGAGCTTCTAACTCACTTGGAAATGGAATTGATGTTGTAATTATCTCTCCCCAGGGTTATCATACGCCCTTCACTGCCAGACTTTACTTTGACTGCACCAATAATATGGTTGAATATGAGGCGTGCATCATGGGTATTAAAGTTGCCATTGACCTGAGAATCAAACTCCTGAGCATATATGGGGATTCAGCCTTGGTAATCAGCCAGGTCAAGGGAGAATGGGATATGAAGCATCCAAATCTTATCCCTTACCGAGAACATGTGCTAACCTGGATTTCGTACTTCGAAGAGATTACTTTTGAGCATATCCCAAGAGAAGAGATTCAATTGGCGAACGCATTATCTACCATGTCATCCATGTTCAAGGTAAGATGGGACAATGAGGATACCATAATTACCATTGAAAGATTCGACGAACCGGCACATTGCTACGAAATTGATACTGATGGAGTAGAAGAAAAACCTTGGCTTCATGAAGTGAAAAGGTACCTTGAAGCTCAAGATTACACTGAAGGGGCATCAATCAACGAAGTTAGTGTTTGTTGGCAACAATTTTGGTAAAATAATGTGCTTTTAATGTTTTGCTAAATGTATTGACATTTGTAGAAAACTGTTTTGAATGATATCAAAGCATATGTCTTAACATCTGCCTCCTGAACTGATCTCAGCCAACATCAGCTTATATTTTTATGTTTCCTGATTTCCAGCGCTCCATAATTCAAGATTTGTGACTCACATGTAGCGAAAGATATGGAGGAATATTTTTCAAAATGCATGGATTTTATCTTGACATGTTTTTAAGGAAATATTCAAAAGAATTGAATATTTGTTTTTAAGCCCAAGCCCACAGCTGCGCATATATAAGACTTGCTTCCTTGTTCAAACTACTGCAAATTTTGAAGAAGAATACTTTATTTCTGTTTTAAAAAGTCTAAGTCTTTTAATTTTTAAACACTCTAGTATTTATTGAATACTTGTGTTGTTATTTGGGTTGTTAATTGTGTATCATTCATAAGCTTTTAGGCATTGAATGATTAAAGTTTTTAAACTTATTAATTTTGTTGTTTCTTCACTGTAAGTGATTGAAGGGATTTAAGGAGGACCTCATACCTAGGTGAGTCTTAAGTAGAAGTATAGCACGGGTAGTGATTAAGTGATTAGATCGTAAACTGCTTGTTTACTGAGGGTCTATGAATTGATACTATTTAGTGGACTTGTCCCTGGCTTGGTAGCCCCCAGAGTAGGTGTTGTTGTACACTGAACTGGGTGAACAATCTCTTGTGTTTTTACTGCTTTTGATTTTACTACTCTTTAATTGTAAACAGATATTTGTGTCGTGACATCTCATTCGACATCACATATGTGATACCAGAATTTCAATTGGTATCAGAGTAGGCATCTTGCTCTTTATCTGGGTGAGATCCAAGGAAGATACTTTCTGGTACTATGGACAAGGAAGAAGGATTTGTAAACAGACCACCCATTCTGGATAGAAGTAATTATGACTACTGGAAACCACATATGGTTGCATTTTTAAAGTCTTTGGACAGCAGGGCTTGGAAAGCTGTTCTAAAAGGATGGAAACACCCTGTCAAATTGGGAGAAAATGGAGAACCTACTTCTGAGTTAAAACCAGAAGAAGATTAGTCTAAAGAAGAAGATAAAATTGCTCTTGGAAATTCTAAAGCCTTGAATTCTATATTCAATGGAATTGACAAGAACATTTTCATATTAGTGAACACATGTGAAGTATCTAAGGATGCATGGGGAATTATTCAATCTACTCCTGAAGGCACATCTAAAGTTAAGATGTCAAGACTTCAGTTGCTCACCACAAAATTTGAGAGTTTTAGAATGAAGGATGATGAGAGTATAAATGACTTCCATATAAATATTCTTGAAACTGCTAATGCCTCCACTGCTTTAGGAGATAAAATACCTGAAGACAAACTGGTGAGGAAGATGCTCAGGTCTCTTCCCAAGAGATTTGATATGAAAGTGACTGCTATAGAAGAAGCTCAAGACATTGACAAAATGAAAGTGGGTGAACTTGTTGGATCCCTTATAACATTTGAATTAAGCATCAATGAAAGATCTGAAAGGAAGAACAAAATCATAGCCTTTGTATCAAATACTGAAGAGGAAGAGGAAGACTGTGATTTGGATACAGATGGAGGAATATCAAATTCCTTAGCTATGCTTGGAAGACAGTTTAACAAAGTGATAAAAAGAACGGATAGGAACCAAAGATCAAATGTCAAGAACATCTCATCTGACATCCATAAGTCAAATGAGTTTGGAAGAAAAAGGGCTGAAGAAAAATCCACTCAAGGGAAGGGAGTACAATGTCATGAATGTGAAGGCTTTGGTCACATTAGAGTTGAATGTCCTACATATCTTAAGAAACAGAAGAATAATCTATTTGTTACTTGGTCTGAAAAGGACTCGGAGAGTGATCTTGAAGAATCTGCAAAGTATGTTAAAGCATTAACAGGAAAATATGTATCTGATGAAGAGTCTAGTGATGGGGGACTAACCTTTGATGAGTTAGCTGCTTCATACAAAGAATTATGTCTTAGAAGTGCAGAAATGTGTCTTGAAGGGGAGAAACAGAAAGCCCTCATAACTCAGCTGAAGGAGGAAAGGGAAGAGAATCTTAAAACTATTTCTGAACTGGAAAGTGAAGTGTCTTCTCTGAATTTAAATCGTGATAGAATGGTCAAATCTCTCAAGATACTGAATAATGGGTCTGACACATTAGATGAAATTCTCCAAACAGGAAGACTGACAAAAGACAATAGTGGTCTAGTTTTCAATGAGAAAAAGGAACCTAACTCATAAGAGCTTTCATTTGTTTCCACTTATGCCAAGTCTAAACCAAAGATGTCAAATCAAATGTCTCAACATCTGGGCAAACATTATGGTAAGAAAGGACATCATGGAAAACATCATGGAAAGAAAAAAGTTTAATCACACTAAGGAGAATCCCCAGCCCCAGAGATGTCATCATTGTGGAAGGCTTGGTCATATAAGGCCCTTCTGTTTCAAATTGTATGAGTATCCTAAGACTACTCTTCCTCCCAAGACTGATAAGATGCCACAAAATAGCAAAAAGAAGAAACAGTGAATTCCCAAGTCTAATGTTGCTAGTTTCATAGCTCACACCTCCCTCGGAGTATCAACCAAAGATGACTGGTACTTTGATAGTGGTTGTTCTAGATACATGACAGGTGTCAAGAATCTGTTGGTGGATGAAAAATCTCATTCCACTAGTTATGTGACTTTTGGTGATTGAGCAAAAGGTGAAATCAAAGGTGTTGGTAAGCTTGATTGTTCAGGAGTCCCAAAGCTTGATGATGTGTTACTAGTTAAAGGGTTAATAACTAACATGATAAGTATAAGCCAATTGTGTGATCAAGGATTCAAAGTTAACTTCACCAAGGAAGAATGTCTTGTGTGCAATGAAAAAAATGAAGTTATTATGAAAGGAGTCAGATCTAAAGACATTTGTTATCTATGGGTTCCTCAAGAGTTGAATCTCTCCTCAACATGTGTTTTTGCCAAAGAGAATGAAGTTAAACTATGGAATCAAAAATTGGGGCACTTGAATCTGAAAGGTACAAAAAGAATTATATCTGAAGAAGTAGTGAGAGGGATTCCTAAGCTCAAGATAGAATAAGGTAGAATATATGGTGACTTCCAGATTGGAAAGAAAACTAAGATGTCACATCAGAAGATCAAACATCTCACTACATAAAAAGTTTTGGAACTTCTTCACATGGACTTGATGGGACCTATGCAGGTTGAAAGTCTTGGTGGTAAGAAGAATTCCTATGTTGTTGTAGATGATTTCTCTAGATACATATGGATAAGCTTTATTCGAGAAAAATCAGAAACTTTTGAAATGTTTAAAGATCTCAAATTTTTTTTATTAATAACCATGTATTAAAAAAATATTTCGCAAATAACCGGGTTTCGGAAAAAATTACGCAAATAACCATGTTTCAGATGGCTCCACAAAGGAGGAGCCATCTCATTTGGCGCATGCACCTAGGGTTTTGCCCTAGGCGCCATCTCACTTGGCGCCTCCCTTGGCTTTTAGCCAAGTGAGATGGCGCATGCTCCTTAAAAAGGAGAGGAGGCGCCATCTCACTTGGCGCCTAGGGCAAAACTAGGGTTTTTTGCTGTTTTATAAATAATTCGTCCGTTTCTTTGAAATTTCTCACACTTTCTCGCACTGTATTTTTATTTTGTACTCCCTTATTTACGTAATGACGTCGCCTATGATTTTTAGCAGAGATGGTTACGTTATATTCTCCTCCACGAAACCTGCGATGAAAATGAAATTCTGGCACATTCACTCCATGGAGCGTCTGAAGCGGGAGTTGATGCGGTGGCTAGATGGAGACATCGCCGAGGGGGAAAAAATTCGAAGGATCCAGCGAAAACGAACAACAACCTCGCATGCGACAGGAAGACTTAATGTGTGGTTGGAGGAAGTCAAAACAGACAGTGATGTAATGCTGATGATGCATGGGTCAGATGAAATTGTGTTAACAGTTGTAATTTCCTAGATTGAATATCGTTAATCATTGTTGTACGCGAAAACCCTAATGTAATTTCCTATATTGAATTTCTTAAATTGTGTGAACAGTTTTATTAACGGAAAACCCATAATGTTTACAACACAAATATTGAAAAGATTTATTGTATTACAAAATTTATGTGGTCGAGCCAGACGCCCGATTCGGACAGTTTTTGCGATTGTGTCCGACCTGACGGCATAAACCACACTTTCTTTCCAACCTGTCAAGATCGTCCATTTCTGTTGTTATGCGCCTGCTTTTGGGACGACCCTTCTTGTTCCTTTGCATTTGGTCATTGTGCCAAACTATATCACCGTTGTATTCAGGCCAATAGTCCGGTTTTGCCACCAAAGGAAAGTTGTTGTTGTAAACAGTGAGCAACGTTTCGGATTTATAAACGTTTGAGAGCAGTTGAAGCGCGTCTTGATGGGTATGAGCACAAGCGGCAATGACATGAGAGTAAGGCATACGAAAAGCTTGAAACCTGCCACAATCGCACCATAGAGAAGGTAAAATGACCCTGTATTCTTGTCTTGTCAGGCCTTCATTGTGGTCAGTTGTCTCTTTCACAATGAAGTTGTGGCTATGGCGGTCAAACCGTGTAACCATGTGAGTGTTGGCTTTAGCACTTTCAGCCTTAATGTATTTCATACAGCTTTCACTCCATAGTTGTCCTGATTGCAAGACCGCATACCACATTTCACCTCT
This sequence comes from Vicia faba, assembly GCA_948472305.1. Lineage (NCBI taxonomy): Eukaryota > Viridiplantae > Streptophyta > Magnoliopsida > Fabales > Fabaceae > Vicia > Vicia faba. The sequence goes on along the minus strand of OX451739.1, from coordinate 695,977,883 downwards.
TTTGGCAAATAACGCAGCCATCCTAAAATACGTGGATTTCACCAAGGCAGTGATGGGGAGGTTTCGTATGCCCTTGAATACCCCATTCATTGATTCAATCAGATTTGTTGTCATATGCCCCCATCTTTGGCCATTGTCGTATGACCTAGTCCACTTTTTGACCGGTATATTGTCGATCCACGTACCGGCTTCTGGGTTAGACAAACGGATCTCGTTGCGGTAATATTTGAATGTGGGCTGTGTCAGTGCGTATCCCGCATTCATCACCGCTTTCCTCAATGTTTTGTCCTTGACCTCCCTCGAGAAATTTTGGACGATATGCCTGACGCAATAGACATGCGTAGAAGGAGGGTCATGCCAACCATTTTCCAGATTATTATAGGCACTTTCAATGGAGGCATGTCTGTCCGAGATCAAACAGAGATCTGGTTTAGGAGCCACGTGTGTACGAAGATTTTTCAGGAAAAAGCTCCAAGCACCACCGGTCTCCCCCTCGACAAGGGCAAACGCAATGGGGAAAATGTTATTGTTGCCATCTTGTGCAACTGCCATCAAAAGCGTGCCTTTGTACTTCCCATACAACCAAGTCCCGTGTATTTGTAGAATTGGTTTTCATGATGCAAACCCTGTGATGCATGGTTGAAATGCCCAAAAGACGCGACTGAATATTCCGTTGCCATGTAGTAGACTACCATCTTGGGCGTACGCTGGAAATGTTTCCAGAACATAAACACTACCTAGAGAATATGTCTTGAGTGCATTTAGGTAGCGGGGAAGTTCTCGGTATGACTCCTCCCAGTTTCCGTACACCCTTTCAATCGCCTTAGTCTTTGCTAACCACGCCTTACGGTAAGACGGAGTGTAGTTAAAAACCGTGGTGATGTGGGAGATGATTGTTTTCACCTTCAAAGAAGGGTCGTTGCTGACCAGGGGTAGGATTTCTTGACAGATTAGATCATGGTTGAGTTTTCGGTGGTCTTGTGATTGAGTGGAACTTACACAAGTATGGGTAGTCATGGAACCTATGACCCAGCAGTCACCCCTTAGTCTGTATGAAGCGGTCAGCTTGAACATACAGTCAGGGTGGACACACTTGATCTTGTACCTTTCCGGGTTTACACGATCCACCTTATAATCAACCGAGTTGAGCATGTGAAATTTTTTGATGGCCCTTATGCATTCCTCTCTATTACGAAACTTGTCCTTCTCTTTTAAATTTTCATCCGACTGCATATACGGTTGGAAAAACAAGTCCGTAGAAGGTTCATCTCCGCCCATGTTGAAGTTTGTCATGTGCGTAGGTGGTGTGTAGATTTTGTCGGTAGGAATACTTGGGATGCCATCATCGTCAGAATCGTCGTTCACCATTTCATCAAACTCTAACTCGTTATCTTCTTCTTCATCATCAACTGCATCCACCTCATCTTGCTCATTCTCCAAAGGATCAACCTCCTGTGTCACCGGAGGCTCTACCTCTTGTGTCACCGGAGGCTCTTGAAACAAAACGTACAACTCAATAGAGTCGTTTCCAGAATAGACATGGTTGGAAATCATGTTCTGGAAATCCTCGTCATCTTGAATTGCAACCTTATAAAAAATAACTTGGTTGTTTCCAAAGAAGACTGGACTCTGATAAAATATCTGAGATACCGGGCCTCGTTCAAGTTTGGCCTCCAATCTTTTCTTAAAGTACGAGAAATTTGCTTTCCCGTTTAAGAGAAATCGAACATTGTCGGTGTTTCTAAACAAAAACCCAACTGTGGGACACATGTATGTCTCACCGTTGAAATGTGCTTTGACAACAAATTGTGGTGAAGAGGCCATTGTGTAGAATTGTTTTAAGGTATGAAGGTGGGAATGTTTTGGGTTTATTGATTGTATGAAGGTATGAATGCTGGAATGTTCGAAGGTTAGATGACTGATTCGAAGGTTGGAAAATTTTACAGTTTATGTGAATGAATGTTATGTTCAACGTAAGGCAAAAAATTTCAATTAAGTAAGTGATACAACCCCCCAAGGCTGCCAATAATATTACATGCATGGGCTTATGCAGCCACCTAGCCTGCCACCCATCAACTCCAATGGCCTTGCATGCAACAAAGAAAGGAATCCCAAAGGCTGTCACGTAGCCTGAGCCAATGCTGTAAAACGTGACACCTCTTATTCGCCAAATGGGGTGGCGACACCATTCATTTTTGTACTATTGCGCCAAGTGAGATTGCGCCTCCCTTACTGTCCAATCGTGATACATGCATGGGCTTATGCTTCCACCTAGCCTGCCACCTAGCCTGACCCTATTCTGCACATATAAATGTTTTGTGTAAGACTCCACCCATCAACTCCAATGGCCTTGCATGCAACAAAGAAAGGAATCCCAAAGGCTGTCACGTAGCCTGAGCCAATGCTGTAAAACGTGACACCTCTTATTCGCCAAATGGGGTGGCGACACCATTCATTTTTGTACTATTTCTCCAAGTGAGATAGCGCCTCCCTTACTGTCCAATCGTGATACATGCATGGGCTTATGCTTCCACCTAGCCTGCCACCTAGCCTGGCCCTATTCTGCACACATAAATGTTTTATGTAAGACTCCACCCATCAACTCCAATGGCCTTGCATGCAACAAAGAAAGGAATCCCAAAGGCTGTCACGTAGCCTGAGCCAATGCTGTAAAACGTGACACCTCTTATTCGCCAAATGGGGTGGCGACACCATTCATTTTTGTACTATTTCGCCAAGTGAGATGGCGCCTCCCTTACTGTCCAATCGTGATACATGCATGGGCTGCCACCTAGCCTGCAAGAGTGACACCTTACATGCATCATCATTGATTTATTTGTGAATGAAACATGTAGATATCATTTCCCTAAAGCTAACCATGTCCATAGTTTCCATTAATTTTGCCTGAGCTTAGAGAATTTTAAGATTGAATTTTCTGATATTTTTAGGGTTCAGAATAGGGCCATTAAAATTCATGTTTATCTTTGAGCTATAGTTTTAATGCTTTACATTTATGAAACCGTGAGGAAATTTTCTACAAGTTTCATGTTTACAGTTTTCATTTTTGTTGAGATTTGACCAAGTTACAGAGATTCTGGTTGGGCGTTAGGTTGAAGATGAAGTTGACCCCAGGAACGTGTTTGCCTTATGTATTTATTATTTGATTTATATAAATGGATGTATAGCCACCTCAGTGCTTGAAGCACGTGCCTGTAACCAAAGGGACCTGGGTTCGAGCCCTAGTGGTACCCTTTTGTTTTTTTACAATTTTTTGCATTCTGACCTTTTTTTTGCAGGCACTGGGCCTCTTTGGGCTTTGTTATTTTTGTTTTTACTTCCTAAACCCCCCTGTTTCATTTACACACCCCTGGCCTAGTTTTATTTTCTTTTTCTTATTTTTTTATTTATTTGTTTTCTTAATTATTTTTCTAATACTAGAAAATCACAAAAAATAAAATAAAAATAGTCTTAGTTTATTTATTTTTCTCACAAAAATATATTTTATTTAACCATACTTTATTTATTTTACTAATTATTCTTGTAAATTTAATTAAAACTAGGTTATTATTTATTTTCTTTTACACCAATTAAATATATTATTTTAATATTTAAAAAGACCAAAAATATTTTATAATACCATAAATTATTTTCAAGACAAAAATACAAAAAAAATACTTTTCCTAAACTTAATTTCCTTTTAATCAATTAATGAATTAGGGTTTTACTAATTTCTTTTCCTAGTAAATTTAGGTTTAACTTTTATTATTTTAATTAATTATTTTATTTTAGTTAATTAGATTAAATTTAAACTCCATTTTCTCTAAAAAAATCCAAACAAATATCCATTTTCTTCACATTTACATTCTTGCATATTTATTTATTTTTGTACAGTTATTTATTCAATTCTTGTACCAATTCAATATGGTTGTAATAGATTAATTAGGTTTATTTTCTTGCAATCCCCATTTATACTTTGTACACCCCCTCCCCACAAGTACTGTAATAGCATAGTAACTTTAAATTCTGCAATTTATCGCTTTATATACAAATGCTAGTAATTAGGGTTTGAAAGGAAAGACTAAAACCAACAAATAGAAAACCCTAATTCAAGACAAAATCAAGCATGAAAACAATACACTTGCACACAAGCACCCCTAGGGTAAATCCACTTGGTTGCCTTTACAAAATGGCCATATTATGCATATGAGGTATCTTAGCAAAAACAAATAAATACAAGATCATAGTCCCTTGATGATGCTATCTAAGTTGCCTTTCAAATGATCTTAGTCCCTCAAAGAGAATTCTAAGATACCTTGCAACATTGCTAATCAAGGTTATACGATGACCCATGCCCGTCCCATTTACATCCAAAGATAGGGTTACTTACCAAATCAATGGTAAGAAAACAATGTCAAAGGAAAAGAAAATGAACAAGGAAGACTTTTGAGTAGGTAAAATGATCCTAATTACTTGCTCAATTTCAAACAAAACATCCTTGCTATTTTCAAAAAACAAGCACCTACACTTTCAAACATCTTACAAACTTGAAAATATTTTCAAAAGATCAAACACTTTGTATACATTCTTACGAACGAGAATCATTACAAAGTTTGCCTAAACAATGGCCTCTTTACAAAATACTTTCAAAAACCACACAAAGCACAATTTCAAACAAAAGCAAGTGATCTAGAAAGTAACTAAGAGCCCATGGAAAACCATGGATGAAAAGGGTGCTAATACCTTCCCTTTTCTTAATCTACCCCCTGAACTCAAGAAATAATCTCAAAGGTCTTTCCTGTGCTTTTTCACCTTTCCTTTTTGGATAAAAGAAAAGTAGGTGGCGACTCTTGATAACCGCAACATTTGCAATCAAACGCAAAACCTTTAAGTCAGTTCTCCCACCGTATCACACTTTTTATAAGCAATATCAATATAATTTTGACCTGGCACCGACTCGAGTGCAACTACAAAACATGTCCATGGGCTCGAATGAAGGGTTCAAGGAATATGCACAGAAATGGAGAGACTTGGCTGGAAGGGTGCAACTTCCTTTGACTGACCGGGAATTGGTAGATATGTTCATGGGAACTTTGATAGGACCATTCTTTAATCTGTTAATCAGAAGTTCATCGTCTGGTTTTACAGAGTTGATCCTGACTGGGGAAAGAGTTGAAAGTGGTATCAAGAGTGGGAAGATTCTGATGGATACATCTTCTAATGTTGTGAAGAAGCCATTCGGTAGCAAAAAAGAAGCCAATGATGTCTATGGCCAGAAGAATCATAGTAAAAATGACTGCCATCAGTCTGTGGGAGCGGTATTGATCTCTAATCTGGCACTTGTTTAAAAATAACAATAGGGTAACTGATGAAGGCCAAATGCTCTGTTAAGACAATTTACCAAGACCGGCATGCCTTTATCTTGGGCATTGCAACAATTGTTAAGGGCTGAACTCATTTCACTGTGGATTCCTTCTTAGAATTCCAACACATCACCTCCAAAGTACAACTTGAACGCGAGGTTTGCCTATCATTCAAACAGTCCTGGGTACGACGCCAACAATTGTTGGGCCCTAAAGAGAAAGATTTAAGATATGACCGATAATAAGGAAATTGAGTTCGATCCCCTGGAGACTCCGAACGTGATTACTGCACCTATGCCCAAGCATGACAAAGGCATAAGTGTTGTTGAAGATGTTCCGTATATTACCTCTATAAGTGATGTCATTACTCCGCTCTCAACAATCAAGGAGAATTTGTTACAAGCCGGTTTATTTCTGGGTTGTTGTTTGTTGTACCCCAAAATTTGTCCTCTCATTTTACTGAAGACATGTCCATTGAGATCCCCAACTTGCCCTAGGATGACTAAGAATTAACCAGACAAATTCTCCTCCTAAGGCAATAAACCTCTAACTAGGGTTTCATTTTTAATTAAGACGTGTGAGCTCCAAGGGTCTCAAGACGTGTGAGCTCCAAGGGTCTCAATTGATCATATCCAACGCATTGCCATCCCACGCGTATACCTTGCACCCTCAGATCCAGCCATCATATCTTCATTGTTCCAGATCCAACGCTCCTGGAGTGCTTCCCCATGATGGACCTTCCAGACGCACCAACATAGGATCTCATACAGGCGTTGGGCCAATAGATTTGGGCCTAGCCAAATTCATCCAACACCCCCCAGTTTGCTAATGCACTTCAGGCCCATTTCTTTTCATTTTTTTGTCATTTTTTTATTTTTTTGTTTTATTTTATTTATTTTTAAAATCATTTTTTATTTTCACATAAAATCATAAAATCACAAAAAAAAATAGAATTAGGTTTTTTATATAATTAAAATAAATTTGGTAAATTAATCTAGTTTAACTACTTTAATATTTTTTCTTTAAAATTAAAATTAATTGGAAGTTAGGATTAAATTTTAAATCTTTTTCTTTAAAAATACCAAAAAATATTAATTTCATGAAAATTAATTGTAATAAATTTTTTTCTTTTCTTGTTCAATTTAGTTAACTAAGACATTATAATTTAATATTTTCATTAATAAATAAAAAACCCAAAAAAATAAGTTTTCTTTTAATTTAGGAATGTTTTTAGGGTTTAGACGCTCTTTCTATTCTTCGCGCGCTTATCTTTGCTTTCGATTTTATATTTCTGTTTTTCAATTATGTAATTGTTTCCCGGTTTGTAATAGTTTAATTAGGATTTAAATTTCCGTATCCGATTATGTCATTTCCCTGAAGCCATGTAATAGCTTAGGAATTGCTATTTTCCGCAATTTATTTTCCACACTATAAACTGCTTAGATGAATGGCTAATAGGATTGTATGGAAAGATGACGGTTAATTGAACATAGTATAACTTAATTCAAAGATAATATATCTGAATAAAGCACACTTGCACATGCTCACCCCTAGGGTACCTCCCACTTCAGTTGCCTTCGAAACAGTCACAATTCTCGAAACGTGAGGATTTTTAGTGATTGTCCTTTAGTTCAAGAGATCACAAGTCCCTCGATGACCCTCTCGACTGTTGCCTCGGTTAAAAAAGTGATCTTAGAAATTTAGGACAGTTACTAAGAGTTCTTGTCTAGTTGCCTCAATGAATGTAAACGTCCCTTCAATAGTCCCTCATCATCAAACAATAGGGCTACCTACTCACTAATAGTAGGATAGAACTATCTAAAGGAAAGGAGGAAAAGAACGCCTTTTTCGAGTAGGTAGATGGTTGTTAAGTACTTGCTCAAAAAACAACTTTTCACACCACACTTTCAAAATTCTTTTCAAGAATTCTTTATCAACACTCTTGATGACTGATACAAGAGTTATCATAAAGAAAACAAAACTTTTCAAAACACACAAAACATGAAAGCAATTTTCAAAAATGGGCAAGTACCTAAGAGCTCGTGAAAACCCATGGATGGAAAGGGTGCTAACACCTTCCTTTTCAATAATCTACCCCCTTACTCATAAAATCTCGAAAAAGGTCTTTTCTGTTCTTTTCACCCTTTCCTTTGTTGGATAAAAGAAAAGTCGGTGGCGACTCTTGCTTACCGCAACATTTACGAATACAAAATGCAAAACCAGTATTAACAATCGGTCCTGCCACTGTATCACAGAACTGGCGACTCTGCTGGGGAGAAATATTAAAAAATCGAGTTTACCTTAGGGTCTAGTTCATTTTAAAATTGTTTTCTTTGTTTTCTTTGACTGCTTTATCTTTGAGGGTTTGTTGGGGTATTCTTGTAAATATCCTACACCCAGATCTGGGGCACCTTTTAGGTAAGTAGGAATAAATCATGGAGGTTGTATGGTGTAGACCGATACAGACAAAGTGGTGGCTACATTTGCACAATAATCTGGATTGTACTAATGTTCCTTGAGTAAGTCAAGGATAACACTAGGCTTCCTCATAGTGTCACTAAGCACTAACTGACCTTTAGAACCTTTAATTGACTAATCCTAGCCATTAGGAAGTAGTGAGATAGTCGGCTTTGGTTCCGACAAAAGACTGGTTGATACTCGATGCTACACTCATTGAGACTGGACTTTCAGGATATTTTGGCCGCAATACTTTGGTGCTTGATCTAAAACAATGCCTGACGGAAAGGTTAATGATATTGAGGCTCCTCAGAACCCAGTTACAATTAATAGGACAGGTTGAGCCAACTGAACATTCAAGAGGGTACTTACCTTAAAACCTCAAGCAAGCCTTTGAACCTAAGGTATATTGTGTGATTTACTTGTGTTCATCTATGATTTTAAGCATAATCATGACATCATAAACATCATGACATTCATATATACTAATCATTTCAAGGACCTGTTGGATTTACCTCTTTGCTATTTTGTAGGATATGAATTCAGGTCGTAGAAAAACCATCCCGATTCACTTCACAGAAGTTCCTCCCAAGCTCAAGGAATTAGTCTTGAAAGTCCCCGAGGACTCATCATTCCACAAAAGACATGATCACTTACTCAGTTTGGTAACCACCGGATTTGACGAGGGTTTGATGAGTGTCTTATTACAGTTCTTCGACCCTAAGCACCATTGCTTCACATTCCCCGATTATCAACTGGTTCCTACACTAGAAGAATTCTCTAAGTTACTTGGTTTACCTATATTGGAGTGTTTAGAACAATACCCAGCTTCTGAAAATGTTGTCGTAGCTTTGCACTTGAAGCCATCTGACATTGAGTCCAATTGGGAAAAAAAAAGTGGATTTAAGGGTCTCCTTGCAAATTTTCTGATGAAGAAAGCTCAGATTTTCCTTCGAATATGTCTTAGATCTCTTGATCCATGGGTTGGTCCTATTTCCTAATTCAGACCAATTTATAGATGTGAATGCCATCAACATTTTCCTTGCTCACAATCTGGTTCCTACATTGCTCGAGGATATCCTGCATTCTCTCTATACTCGTACTCTGAAGAAGAGAGGAACTCTCATGTGTTTCACCCCTCTGCTATATGGGTGGTTTATTTCGCACCTTCCTCGGTCAATAATGGAGAATGATTTAGGCTTAAGGTGGAGTCAAAGACTAATGGCTCTCTCTCACTCCGACATCCATTGGTGTCCTCGCTCTCAAGCAGACTTTGTTTTATTGATCGCTGTGGAGAATTTCCTAATGTGCCACTCCTGGGCATTAGGGGAGGAATCACCTACAATCCTTCTTTAGCACTACGTCAGTTTGGCTATGCACGGAGAGATGGTCCACCGGATATGCTCATCCAGGGTATTGTGTTCAACAACTCATATGATTTGCAAAATTATCGTCAGAGGTTCATCCGCGCTTGGGGCATTATTAAGAAGACGGGTAGTAAGACTATGGGGCGCAAGAACTCCATCCCTTTGGAACCTTACCTCAAATGGGTGCGAGCTCGAGTCCAAAGTCTTATGATGCCATACGATTCCATCTTACCGGTGATCTTGGAACATGTTGTTCAAGGGGGTGAGTCCCATATTATTCTCCATCCTGATATGCCAACCAACTTCAAAGAGTTGCAAAAGTCTTGGATCCAGCTCAAGGAAGAACGAGATACTTTTGAGGCTCAATTCTATGCAAGTGAGAAGAAGGTGCTAAAATTAACAAATCAGCTTCACGAAGAGAGGAACCTCAACACCAAGAGGAAGCGCCCATGGGAGACTTAGGAGTTTAGAATTTCCTTTCAATGTTTATCCCTGTGTAATCTTTTGTTTCTTAAAAACGTACTAATAAAGAGTTTTGTTTCCTGTTTTGTTTAAAAGAGCTTAAATCCAATAAGGTCCTTGAAATCATTGCATACATATATCATACGTATCATTGCATAAACAGGTTTCATAGCAGGTTTCTCATCTTATTCGCTGTTTATTTCAGTAGTAAAGAAATGGCTCTCAAACAAACAGTGAAAGATCTACAAACTCAAAATGCTCAGTTTCAACAAATGATCATGGCTCTGGCTAAGGGGCAAGAGGAACTGAAAACCCTGATTGCCAAAGAAAAGACCAAGAAGCCAAAGAAGCCAGCTGGTGTGGTGAATTTGGGAAGGAGGTTCAGAGGACCGTTGAGGCAAGTTGTAGAACTAGCATTTTCATCAAAAGAAGGGGACAATCAAGAAGCGGAAACAAGAGAGGGAGACCCCAGTCCAAGGGAATCTGATAATGAGACTGACTATAATGAGGAACAGTATCCTCCGGCCGATGAAAAATACAAACAACTAGAGGATCGTCTGAATGCAATGGAAATCTATAAGGCACCTGGGCTGGATTTTGAAGAGCTGGGTTTGGTTTATAGGGTTGTTATCTTGCAGAAGTTCAAGGTTCCGATGTTCTCTAAATATGATGAGGTCTCATGTCCCAAGATGCATCTCCGATCTTATGTGAGTAAGATTCATCCTCACACTATTGACAAGGACTTATGGGTCCACTTCTTTCAAGATAGCTTATCTGGGACTCAACTAGAGTGGTTCTACCAGCTGGAAGGGACCAATATTCGTAACTGGGAAGACCTGTCTGCTACTTTCTACAAGCAGTATCAGTATAATGCAGACCTTGCTCCCACTCGTACACAACTCCAAAATATGTTTATGGGTTCGAGCGAGGGTTTTAAAGACTATGCTCAAAAGTGGAAGGACTTAGCAGGAAGAGTCCAACCCCCCCCCCCCTGTCTAATAGGGAGTTAGTGGATATGTTTTTGGGTACCCTATCTGGTCCATTTTTCAATCATCTGATTGGAAGCTCCTCAGCTGGCTTTACTGAGTTGATTTTGACAGGAGAAATAGTGGAAGATGGGATTAGAAGTGGCAAGATTCAGAAGGATGCCTCTTCAAGTGCGGGAAAGAGACCTTTTATAGGAAAAAAAGAGGTCAATGTTGTTTACAATCAACGAAATCAGGGCAGAATCGAGCGCCATACAACGGTAGGGGCCGTTATGATATCCAAGCCTGCAGCTACTCAACAACGAAATAATCAGCCTAGAGCAGAAAGACCTGTAAGGCAATTCACCCGGATAAATATGACTTTGTCTCAAGTTTTTCCTCACCTACTGAAATCCAATCTGGTTACCTTGAGGGAACCTCCCAAGAATCCCAACACCACATCTCCTTGCTACAACCCAAATGCTCGCTGTGTTTACCATTCAGAAAGTCCAGGCCATGATACAAACGACTGTTGGGCTTTGAAAAACAAGGTGCAAGACCTTATTGAGGCGAAGGAGATTCAATTTGATGCTCCTGAGATTCCCAATGTTATAACTGCTCCCATGCCCAAGCACGGTCGTGGTGTTAATGCTGTTGACGATGATATGTTTGTTACTTCTGTTGAGGAACTTGTTACTCCTCTCATGACTATTAGGTGGAATTTGTTGCAAGCCGATTTATTTTCGGGTTGTAGTGAAGATTGCCACTTATATTTATATCTACCGACTGGTTGCTATTTGTTGAAAGCAGGTGATCAACGCCTGATGGATGATAAAGAGATCCTATTTGAGAAGACTCATGTCACAACTGTTTCTTGTCAGGATGTTTCGATTATAACCATTTCCATCAATCCTCCTAGGGTCTCCACCAAAAGACCCGTCAGGATTACATCTGCCTCAAAGTTAGCTCCCCTGATCATCACTATGCCAGGGCCAATCCCATACTCCTCGGAAAAGGTTGTTCCCTAGAACTATGGGGCTGACGTCTATTACCATGGCGTCAAGCAAGACATGTTGGCTGCTAAAGACAAAGTTTCTAGAAATACTGATCCCAACATTGGCAACATCGTTGGGACCATCAAAATAACAAGAAGTGGAAGAGTGTTCTCCCCTGAGATTTCTCCTCCGAAAGTTGTTACTATCCCTATGATCATTCCTACTGTTGTTCCCGCTGATACTACCATCACAATTCCTGTGATTACCCATGTTTCCACCCCTATCACTGAGTCAGCCGAGACTCGGAGAAAATACATAGTGATTGAGTCTGTCCAGACGAAGGCACATTCATAATCCATTCCAGAGGATCCCAAGAAGGAAATGGAAGAAATCCTAAAGATAATTAAAAAGAGTGACTACAATGTGGTCGAACAGCTCGAGAAGACCCCTTCTAAGATTTCAATGTTAGCCCTATTATTATGCTCTGAAGCTCGTGCAAAAGCTTTGGTGAAATTCCTCAAAACTGTCCATGTGCCACAAGAAACCTCTGTTGGCCAGTTTGACGGCTAATAATGGTTTTGGTTTTTCTGATGCTGATCTAACACCCAGAGGAAGAAAGCACAATGATGTGCCGCATGTCTCCATCGAATGCAGGGGCACTACTTTAGCCCATGTTCTAGTAGATACTGGTTCATCATTAAACATGCTACCCAAGAAGGCTCTGGACAGATTATACTACGAAGGTTTGACCCTGAAGCCCAGCAACATTGTAGTGAGGGCTTTCGACAGTTCGAAAATAATGGTGCACAGAGAGGTGGGCATCCCCATCAAAGTTGGTTCTCAGACCTTTGACTCCACCTTCTATATGATGGATATTCGACCATCTTATTCTTGTTTGTTAGGACGCCCCTGGATCCATGGGGCTGGAGCTGTCACGTCCACTCTACATCAGATGATGATTACCCGGTGAAAGGAAAGATTGTCATGGTACATGGTGAAGAGGAATACATGGTAAGTCACCTGAACTCTTTTAGGTATGTAGAAATGGATGGTGAGTTCATTGATACTCCTTGTCAGAACTTCGAAGAGGTTCCCCAGTCCATGGCTGCAACTGAGACTGTTACCAATATGCCGAAGATCACCAGACCTCCCTTGAAAATGGCTTCTCTCAAGGACGCCAAAGCAGTTACTGAAGAAGGTGGATGTACCATTTGGAGCCAACTCCCTGACATTCCATACAAATCTGATAAGTTTGGTTTGGGTTTCTCTTCATGGGCTCAAAGGGCTGTTCGTCGTGCTCGTGCTGGAGGACCTCCCCTACGCATCAGCAACCATAGGGTCAACGCTTTAGAATACAATGATGGTGACTATGATATGGATAGCTGGATCTTCCCTACTACCAACAGTGGACCCAATAACTGGACGGCTAAATACTTTATACCAATTACTTTTAATCAGAAGTAATTGTCTTTCTTGTTTTCGGATATGTAATAATTAAACAATATAAACTTTGTGGCCATGTGTCTTACCCGGGGCACAGTGGTTTATTTGTGAGGGTTATCATGTTTCAATCTCATATGTCATTAATAAAGCATTGGACGTTTTGCATACAAATTTTGTGCTCTCTGTCTTTCTTTTCTGCATTTTACTTTGTCAATACAGCTATGCTCTTACACACACTCACATATCAAACTGCAGATCCATATCCACTCTAGATCCAATTGATAACGGTTCTTCTATTTCCGGTTATGACTTCGAAAATCCAATCAACCAAGCCGATGACGAAGGTGAGGAAGATTGTGAGGTACCCGGAGAACTTGCCAGACTATTACAGCAGGAAGAAAGGGCTATATATCCCCATGAAGATCCAGTTGAGACAGTGAATTTGGGCACAGAAGAGGACAGAAAAAAAGTCAAGATAGGTGCAAATTTGGAGCTTGGTGTCAAACAGCGGTTGATAAAGATGTTGCATGATTACGTTAAGATCTTTTCCTGGTCATACGAAGACGTGCCAGGACTAGACACAAATATTGTGGTTCATCGTCTGTCAACTAAAGAAGATTGCCCTCCAGTAAAGCAGAAGGTTCGTCGTATGCGCCCTGAAATGTCAGAGAAGATCAAGGCAGAGGTTATGAAACAGTTCAACATTGGGTTCTTAGTTGTCACCTCCTATCCATAATGGGTTGCTAACGTAGTCCCGGTGCCTAAGAAGGACGACAAGGTACGGATGTGTGTGGACTACATAGATTTGAACAGGGAAAGCCCCAAGGATGACTTCCCGCTTCCCCATATTGATGTTCTGGTTGACAACACCAAACAGTATAAGGTCTTTTCCTTCATGGACGATTTCTATGGCTACAATCAGATCAAGATGGCACCTGAAGACATGGAGAAGACAACCTTCGTTATGCAATGGGGCACTTTCTATTACAAAGTGATGTTGTTTTTATTGAAGAACGCTGGGGCAACCTATCAGTGAGCCATGGTAGCTTTGTTCTATGACATGATTCATCATGAGATAGAGGTCTATGTTGATGACATGATAGCCAGGTCTCAAATTGAGTAAGAGCACCTTGATAATCTACAAAAGTTGTTTGATAGGTTAAAGACGTACAAGCTGAGGTTAAATCTGAACAAGTGCACCTTCGGGGGTAAGGTATGGTAAACTCCTAGGTTTCATTGTTAGTGACAAGGGTATTCAGGTAGACCCTGCAAAGGTGAAGGCTATACAAGATATGTTGGCTCCTCGCACTGAGAAGGAGGTTAGAGGTTTCTTGGGACGCCTAAATTACATTTCCAGATTCATTTCCCATATAATTTCTACTTGTGAGCCAATCTTCAAACTCCTGAACAAAGATCAAGTGGTAAAGTGGAATGACAAATGCCAGACTGCCTTCGATAGAATCAAGGAATACCTTCAAGAGCCTCCAATTTTGATGTCATCGATTGAAGGAAGACCTTTGACAATGTACTTAACAATTTTAGATAATTCAATGGGGTGTGTGCTGGGGCAGCATGACGAGTCCGGTCGAAAAGAGCGTGCAATATACTACCTTAGCAAAAAGTTTACCGACTGTGAAATAAAATACTCACTGCTCGAGAAAACTTGATGCGCTTTGGCATGGGCTGCTCGCCGACTGAGACAATATATGTTTACCCACACTACTTTGTTAATATCTAAGATGGGTCTGATCAAGTACATCTTCGAGAAACCCGCTCTCTCCGGAAGAATAGCGAGATGGTAAATGATCCTGACTGAATACGAAATTCAATACACAACCCAAAAATCAATCAAGGGAAGTTTACTAGCTGATCATTTGGCTCATCAGGCTGTGGATGACTACCAATCCATGAACTTTGAATTCCCGGATGAGAATATCATGTTAGTGACTGACTGTGAAGAACCTGGACCGGATGAAGGACCTGAATCAGGATCCCAATGGACTATGTTTTTTGATGGAGCTTCCAACGCACTCGGCAATGTAATCAGTGTTGTAATCATATCTCCCGATGGTTGTCATACTCCTTTCACTGCCAGACTATGTTTCAACTGTACCAACAATATGGCAGAGTATGAAGCATGCATCATGGGTCTCAAAGCTGCTATTGACCTGAGGATCAAGTTCTTAAATGTTTTCAGAGATTCGGCTTTGGTAATAAGTAATATCAAAGGAGAGTGGGACACGAAGAACCCTAACCTTATCCCTTACAAAGAACACGTGCTAACGTTGCTTCCACACTTTGAAGAAGTCACCTTTGAACATTTTCCTTGAGAAGAGAATCAGTTAGCAGACGCGCTAGCTACCATGTCATCCATGTTCAAGGTCAGATGGGACAATGAGGCTCCTTATATCACTATTGAGAGATTGGATGAACCAGCATACTGCTATGAGATTGATACTGAAGGGGTAACAGACAAACCTTGGTTCCATGAAGTGAAAAGGTATCTCGAGGCTCAATAATATCCTGAGGGGGGATCTGTCAATGATAAAAAGTTTCTAAGAAGGTTCTCCGTAAAGTTCTTCCTCAGTAATGGAATCCTCTACAAGCGCAACCATGACTCTACTTTACTTCGGTGTGTAGACAAGAGAGAAGCAGAGAGGATTATGGCAGATTTACATGAAGGTACCTTTGGCACCCATTCTAGTGGACACACCATGGCTAAAAAGATCCTACGGGCAGGATATTACTGGTCCACTATGGACGAAGACTGTTATCAACATTCCTGAACTTGTCACAAATGCTAGATCTATGCTGATAAAGTACATGTACCTCTGGTTCCCTTGAACATCTTGACGGCTCCCTGGCCCTTCGCAATGTGGGGCATTGACATGATCGGAGAGATTAGACCTACTGCTTACGATGGGCATCGCTTCATCCTAGTGGCCATTTATTACTTCATGAAGTGGGTTGAGGCTGCCTCTTTTGCTACTGTTACCAAGAATGTTATGGCGCGGTTCATCAAGCATAACCTTATCTGTCAGTATGGTGTTCTAGAAAGATTCATCACAGATAATGGTACAAATATCAACAATACAATGATCACTGAACTCTGTAAGCAATTAAAGATCCAGCATTATAATTCTTCCCCTTATCGGTCGAAGATGAATGGCGGTGTAGAGGCTGCTAACAAGAACATTAAGAAAATCATACAGAAGATGACGGTGACATACAAAGACTGGCATGAGATGTTACCATTTGCTCTTCATGGGTACCGCACCTCAGCACGTACGTCAACAGGGGCAACACCTTATTCTCTGGTGTACGGTATGGAGGTTGTCTTACCTATTGAGGTCCAGATCCCTTCTTTGAGAATCATGAAGGATGCAGGTTTGAATGAAGATGATTGGATCTAGACTCGACTTGACCAACTAAATCTGATTGATGAGAAAAGGCTTATTGTTGTCTGTCATGGTCAGATGTACCAAAAGCGAATGATCAAGGCTTTCAACAAAAAGGTTAGACGTCAAGTATATCAAGTGGGTGATCTAGTAATCAAGCGCATCATACTACCACAAGGTGATCCCAGGGGCAAGTGGACTCCCATATATGAAGGGCCATTTGTAATCAAAATCATATTTTCTGGTGGAGCCATGATTCTGACCACCATGGATGGTGACGACCTTCCTCACCCTATGAATGCGGACATAGTGAAAAGATACTACACATGAATAAAGGCCCGCTAGGTTGACTGGACTAGGAAAAAATAAGTGCATCCCGGTGAACCAAAAGGGTTTGGGATAAAATTAGGGATAAATACAAAAAAAATCTGTACACCCGGCAAGTCGAAAACCTGAAAAGGCGGCTTGGGCAAAAAAGGGTATCCCAGTGGACTGAAAACTCGAAAGGGCGGTCCAGGCAAAAATTAGGGATTTAAAGCGTATAACTATGTCCCATTAGATCACCTCGTGACCATACTTCGGTATTAATTATCAAGCTCAAACGGTACCAAACAATCCAGTCAGCTTCGAACAAGTAGCAAAGTGATGAGACGCTCAAGGACATAAGGGCAATAGCAGAATTGAAACTCAATGGGATTATTACACATGGTTGTTTTCTCTCTGTACACTATTTAATATAGTTTTCATTTTCACGACGGTGTTCCCCTACTATAACGCCAGTATCTTTGTACAAAAATGCCTGTTATAGGCAAACTTCAAAATCAATGCAAATCATTTCTTTGAAAGTACAAAACTATTTGTTTTCTATTTTTCTGTTTTGTTTTGCAAAAACGTCCAGTGGCTATTTTTGACATATGCATTTGAATATGAGTACTGTTTACAAATACTCGCATAAGAAACAGAAATACAATTGCTAATGACTTTAAGAAACGGGGCAAAGTCTAAAAAAGCCATTTGTAGTCCCGACAGTTACTCTTTCCAGCAGGTACAGGGGCAGAGACGTCTTGAGACGAAGTCACCGCTACCTCCTTAGCATACGGCCTAGTGATGTCTATGTTCCCCATAAAGAAGAAACAACCAAAGTTTTGATCTCTTCTTCCCCAAGCAGGAATTACCTCCTCCAGCAAAATTCCCTCAGAAATCTGAAATCCATGTCTCCGGCTAAGTTTTTGTAATCTTGAACAGTTTATAAATCCTTATCCCTGGTAGAGTTTATTTCTCTAGCTGCAGAAGTTTATACCCCAATAGATTTTATTACTCTACATAGGTAAAATCTTCCAACAGAGCATCTTTCTTCCCACTGAGTCATTCTCAAGAAGGAGGCAAAAATCCCCGACAAATAATCTCCATTCATTATCCCCAGCGAAGATGAAAGAATCACTTTCCTCATCTACCAAACAGTAGTTAGGGATTCGGATTCCCATTAATCTCCAATAGCAGTCAGGGATTTATCTTCCGAGACTAAGAAATATCGCAACAACATTCCATATTCATACATCATGGCATGCGCATACATGTTGCATACAGCATAATCTCATTTATTTTGAGAATGTCATTACACAATGCATTCCATACATCATGACATTGCATACGACTAACTCTTTACCTTTTCAGGAAAGATCAAATCAACAAACACCATTGACTACTTATATGACCTGGCAGTCTTCTCAAAGGCTATGTCTGACGAAGGGCTATTTCAGCATCTTCCTCAGAAAGATCATTCTCAAAAGACCTTTTCCTGGTTCAGTTAAATCGATACTAAGATTTTTCTGATTTCTATTCCAGTTAAAGTAATTCAAGACCTTCCTCTGGCTCAGTTAAATCGATACTAAGATTTTTCTGATTTCTATTCCAGTTGAAGATAATTCAAGACTTTCCTCTGGTTCAGTTAAATCGACACTAATATTTTTCTGATTTCTATTCCAGTTGAATATAATTCAAGACTTTCCTCTGGTTCAGTTAAATTGATACTAAGATTTTCCTGATTTCTATTCCATTTGAAGACAACTTAAGACCTTTCTATGGTTCAGTTAAATCGCCACTAAGATTTTTCTTATTTCTATTCCATTCAAAGTTAATCCAAGACCTTTCTCTGGTTCAGTTAAATCGACACAAATATTTTTCTGATTTCCATTCCAGTTGAAGATAACTCAAGACCTTTCTCTAGTTCAGTTAAATCGCCACTAAGATTTTTATGATTTCTATTCCAGTTAAAGTTAATTCAAGACATTCCTCTGGTTCAGTTAAATCGATACTAAGATTTTTCTGATTCTTATCTAGTTAAAGAAACTGCAAAGCCTAGAGTCTGACCAGATAGCAGTTAGTTTCATGTTCCCCCAGTAAGTTGCTGTGAGGCCTGGAATACAACCAGATAGCAGTCAGCCTTATTATCCTCAGCAAGTCGTTGTGAAGCCTGGATCTCGACCAGATAGCAGTTCACTTCCATCTCTCCAGTCAAGAGATGACTCCCCAGTAGAGAATGGACAACTGAAGTTCCTAAACTTTATTTCCCAAAACAGAGACTAACATTCCTCAGCGGAGTTCTCCTTAACAACAGGAATAGGAATCCCCACAAAAGAATGTCTCATGAAATCAACATTGTTCTCCAGATGGCATCTTTAAGCCCATATACGACGACTCTATGTCATATTTTCTAGATGGCATCTATAAGCCCATTCCCGATATTATCCACCAATAGTGTTACTGTAGACGAGTGCAAATTTCTGGGCACTCTAGTGTTCAATCATCTTCCACCTTCACATCATGAAAGGCAGACCAGCCAATCTACATCCTCAAGTTTAAGAAGATTGAACAGGGGCAGCTATTGTACCCCAAAATTTACCCTCTCATTTTACTCAAGACATGTCCATTGAGATCCTTAACTCGCCCTAGGATGACTAAGAATTGACCAGACAAATTCTCCTCCTAAGGCAATAAACCTCTAACTAGGGTTTTAGTTTTCATCAAGATGTGTGAGCTCCAAGGGTATAAAATGTTTTCCATGGCCCCAATATGTCCTCAAGATCATCCATTCCAAATTTCATGCCTTGCACAACAAGTTTGCTCAGTCAACTGCTCAAATGCCTGAAAATCAACTATATTAGGTCAAAAGTCAATTATGGCCTATATACGGTCAAACCTCAAGATTTTTGGTCAAAATCAACATTTTGAAGTAATATCCATCATTTGATCAAGGGTTGATCATGATTCCTCAAGAAATGCTCCTAATTCATCAAAAGTCAAAAACTGCAAATTAGGGTTTCTATAGGAAAAGTCAACCAAACTTTGACCAGGCATAACTTCCTCATACTTTATCATAAATTTTTCCACCAAAGCTCATTTTGAATAGAATCCAATACCCTATAACTTCTCTTCATCTCTCAAGTTCAAGAAATGCCCCAGTTAAAAGATACAAGTTCATACATTATACTTTCAAAAAGTCAACAAAAATACCTTTTGGGTCAAAGCTCCTTGCATGAACATGGAAGATCCAATTGAAATGAAACAAAAAGGGTTGTTTAGAGTACATCCTAAGCTCTCTAAAAAGTATAAGAACACCCTCATAGGGTTAAAATTGAGAGAGATGTGTATTGCTAAAATTGACCAATTTTTAGAAAAGGGCATGAAGCAAATATTGAGCTAACTTGGATTTTTTCCAAATGGGCCTATCTTTTTACGTTTGAAACTTATTCCTAACATGTCCAAGAACCTATAAACTCAGCCATGCATAAGTTTTATTTTTATTTTATTTATTGTTGATTTTTATCCAAATAAAATCAAAATAAATTAAATAAATGCAAGATTGGTGTATAAGGCGTGCAAGGCTGGAGATTTGGTCATGTTGGAGGCCCAAAAAGCTCACAAATAGCTGTAAAAAACGCATAAGACAAGAGGAGGGAAGTATCTTCTTGTTTTAGAAATTTTGGATCAAATCTTCATGACTTTAAGAGCATGATTATATTTGATCTCATGGATGGATTTGTTGACCTAATCTTGTCTACTACATATACACAATCATTCAGAAACACACATACATGCAGCCAGAGCCTTTACACTAGGGTTTCAAATATAAAAAATTCTCCATAAACTTGCATCCTCGTATTCACATTTGCAGCCAGCTTCAAAGAATTCTAACTATTCCTTGGTGTTCCTAAGGTAAGCTTAGGTAAGTATGAATCATCATCCATAGCCATAACACGCTGAAAATCATTGTACATAACTCATATTTTTCATAATTTTCTCGTCTATCATATTTTAAGTTATAGCATGTTTCAATTCATTCTAACCCCATTAACATGATCACATGATGATAAGGAATAGATCTGGGAAATCATTGATGAGCTTTGATGGCTAAATAGCCATCTGCCATGGCTAGGGCATAATGAACTGCAAGCTTCGTATCTCTCTGTACAAGGACTTTCAGACTAAACCAACACCATATTTGGATTCCTGGGAAAATTTCAAGGGGAGTAGGGTCCTGTTTGTGTTTGAATCTGCAAATTTTTGCAGGTTTGGATGTTTGTCTGGTAGGAGAAGATGACCGGAGTGCAGCTACGGTGTTGTTGACCTCTCTGACCCAGACTAAGACCATGCGTGGCAATATGACCTAATTTGATTGGTCCAGTGGAATTGATGACGTGTTTTTTTTATGACTGGGATTTGATCATTGTTTTACATATAATATTGTTAAGTCATTATAATTATGAATGAATTGGAAGCGCAGGTGGTAAAGGCATAGGGTGTATGAGAGGAAGGATCTGGGTTCGATCCCAGAGTCTTATATTTTGTATTTTCTAACAAATTTGTTTCAGATCCAATGCATTGACATCCCACGCGGATACCTTGCACCCTCAGATCTAGCCATCAGATCTTCATTGTTTCAGATCTAACGCTCCTGGAGTGCTTCCCCATGATGGACCTTCCAGACGCACCAACATTGGATCTCATACAGGCGTTGGGCCAGCAGATCTGTGCCTAGCCAAATTCATCCAACACCCCTCAGATTGCTAATGCACTTCAGGCCCATTTCTTTTCATTTATTTGTCATTTTTTTATTTTCTTTGTTTTGTTTTATTTATTTTTAAAATCATTTTTTATTTTAATCATAAAATCATAAAATCACAAAAAAAAATATAGAATTAGGTTTTTTATATAATTAAAATTAATTTGGTAAATTAATCTAGTTTAACTACTTTAACCCTTTTTCTTTAAAATTAAAATTAATTGGAAGTTAGGATTAAATTTTAAATCTTTTTCTTTAAAAATACAAAAAAAAAAATATTAATTTCATGAAAATTAATTGTAATTAATTTTTTCTTTTCTTGTTCAATTTAGTTAACTAAGACATTATAATTTAATATTTTTAATAATAAATAAAAAACACAAAAAAAAGAAGTTTTCTTTTAATTTAGGAATATTTTTAGGGTTTATACGCTCTTTCTGTTCTTCGCGCGCTTATCTTTGCTTTCAATTTTATATTTCTGTTTTTCAATTATATAACTGTTTCCCGGTTTGTAATAGTTTAATTAGGGTTTAAATTTCCGTATCTGATTATGTAATTTCCCCAAAGCCATGTAATAGCTTAGGAATTATTATTTTCCGCAATTTATTTTCCACACTATAAACTGCTTAGATTAATGACTAATAGGATTGTTTGGAAAGATAACGATTAATTGAACATAGCATAACTTAATTCAAAGATAATATATCTGAATAAAGCACACTTGCACATGCTCACCCCTAGGCTATCTCCCACTTTGGTTGCCTTCGAAACAGTCACAATTCTCGAAACATGGGGATTTTTAGTGACTGTCATTTAGTTCAAGAGATCACAAGTCCCTCGATGACCCTCTCGACTGTTGCCTCGGTTAAAAAAGTGA
Source organism: Vicia faba (assembly GCA_948472305.1). Lineage (NCBI taxonomy): Eukaryota > Viridiplantae > Streptophyta > Magnoliopsida > Fabales > Fabaceae > Vicia > Vicia faba. Next base: position 695,955,497 of record OX451739.1, on the reverse strand, counting down.
TCTTAGAACTTTAGGACTATTACTAAGAGTTCTTTCCCAGTTGCCTCAGTGACCGTAAACATCCCTTAGATAGTCCCTCAACATACAACGATACGGCTACCTACTCACTAATAGTAGGATAGCACTATCTAAAGGAAAGGAGGAAAAGAACATTTTTTTCGAGTAGGTAGATGGATGTTAAGTACATGCTCAAAAAACAACTTTTTCACACCAGACTTTTAAAATTCTTTTCAAAAATGCTTTATCAACACTCTTGATGACTGATACAAGAGTTATCGTAAAGCAAACAAAACTTTTCAAAACACACAAAACACGAAAGTAATTTTCAAAAATGAGCAAGTACCTAAGAGCCCGTGGAAACTCATGGATGGAAAGGGTGCTAACACCTTCCCTTTCCATAATCTACCCCCATTACTCAGAAAATCTCGAAAAATGTCTTTTTCTGTTCTTTTCACCCTTTCCTTTGTTGGATAAAAGAAAAGTCGGTGGCGACTCTTGCTTACCGCAACATTTGCGAATACAAAATACAAAACCAGTATTAATAGTCGTTTATGCCACCGTATCACATTGTTTTACCCCAATTTTCCCCCTAAGATTCCTTCATCATATCATATCAATTCAATCACAACAAAGTCACGCACTAGGGTTTGTTTCCTCTCCCTATCTTTGGTCTTGCTCCATGGGGAATCACCAAGCACCTTGACTTGTATTTTGTGATCATATATGTTTGACTACTCTTTAACTAACAAATACAGTGTATGTGTATCCTAATTGTTAATGATGTAGGTGAAAGCACAATGCATTCGATCAAAGTCAGCTTTTGGATTCATGAGTTCCTTCTTTGTGACTTCCTCAACAAAGCTTCGTTGAGATTCAAGCCTCTAAGAAATATATTTTGAAATAACATGATGACAAAGTCTTTCATGATTCATTATGCCTCAAGTTGTCAAATGTAGCTCAAAAGTGCAAGGGTTGACTAAAGAAGTTTGACTCAATTGGGTAAGTCTTTGATTTCAATGATCACAAATGCATATCTCCTTCAATTCTAAAGATTTGGAAGTGGTTTTGGTTGCAATGTTTTCTCCTTAACATCCTCAACAACTTATAATCACATGACAAAGGCGTTTGTGCAAGAAGGTTGATCAAAATTGCAAAGATTTCCCAAGGTATTTTGTTGCTCTAGGAGCTAGGATTTTGAACTTCAAAGGGGTATACCTTTCTCATCTTTTTGTATTTTTGAGTGATTCCAAAAACATCCTTATCTTTAAATGGTTATTAATAAATCACTTCAAAAGTCTCAAGGAAATTTTGTGTGTAAGAAACTTGATGATGAAGAAAGATTACAAGTCTTCCAAATGAACCCTCAAATTCCTTTATGTGACTTCAAATGATCATAACTTGATAAACTTTCATCACCTTGAGCCCATTACCTTTCCATAATGATATTTAATATGTGAACTACAACCCATCATAAAAGTGCAAAGTGTGAAAATAGATGGAAGATGCCCTAAGAATGCAAAAGATTATAGGTTATTTCATGAATTTTTGTCAACTTCAACAAGTCATAACTCTCTCAATTTTTGGAGATTTTGAATGTTTCAAGTCTCAGAATGACATTAAAGATATCTAATTCATTCCATCTTTTTTAGTCAAGAACAAATGCCAAGTGAAAGGCCGTTTTTGGATGCAAAACATTACAAGTCATTTTTGAAGAAATACTTAGAAATTTTCTAAGTATGAAAAGTCAACTTCTTTTTTCCAACTTTGACTCATTGCAACTTTCAGCTCAAGCAACCATTTTGACCCATTCCTATTCCATTACAAATATTGTAACCTCATCTTTCTAAAGCTTCAAGAATCAGGCCCTAAGACCCCTTGAGTTGAGAATGACATTGATTTGAATTTGGTAACTTAAAACTGAAGTTTAATCACAAGTAAGATTTTGAAATCTTTGTTTTGGCTTCTAATCACAAGTTTTCCACGTGTTCTTGCTTCTACTCATGATTAGGAAATTTCCAAAGGCGTTTAGCATCATGAAATGCACGATTTGGCCTAGTTTTGATGCTAAACAAGTCACACTTTGTTCATGCTGTAGACCCACACGATTTACCTCCAAACTTCATCATTTCACACGCTTAAGGATCCCATTCATTCTCCTATAAATAGAGTGTCATCCCCCATTCATTTCCACAAGCTTAAATAGCCAAGATCACCCTGCTAAACTCTCTCTTGAACCCAATTTCCAGCTACTTCAAATTTTATTTTGCAGCATCCCTCAATCATTTTTCTTTGTCAATTCACCTTAATTGAACTTCTCTGAAGCTAACCATACAATTACCTTCAAGAATCGTGACCTATATTGATCCATAGAAGTCCAGTTTCAGAGCTCTGCAACTTAACTTCAATAGGTAGATTCCTTCACCAATTATCTCAAACTTTGATACTATTGTGAAGCTCTCATCACCCTAGTTCTAGTCACAACATTTGTTTTTAACTGGAAGCACATTTTGACCATGAAATTTCAAATCACTTTTCAAAACTTCTCTTCCAAATTGTTTAAGCTACATTTTACATAAATTTTTCGCGAAGGTGTGGTTGTCTTCTTCTTGATGAGACGAAGCGAATGATACTGATCTCGTGCTCTAATTTTACAGTTTGAGCGACCTGGTTTTGAGACTGGTTGGAGGTTGAAGATAACCAACGTGTCATCCTTCAACCAATGAAACAACGCCATTTGGATTTTTTTTTGGATTTCTGATTTTATATTGAATCTGGTGCGTTATTCAGTAATGACCATGATATGCACAGCATGCCAGATCCCTTGGATTTTTATTACTGACGCATTTTGACTCTAATCCAATGGTCCACATATTTTTAACTTTATTTTTTATTTCTGTTTTTTATATTTAATCGTTTTAAGTTTCAAAAATTCATAGAAAACTCATTTTAACTACAAAAAATCTGAAAAAAATTATGGAAAATACTTTTGATTTTTCTCTTTCTCATTTTTATTTTTTCATGATTTTATTTTGTGTTTTGATATTTTTTTAATAATTTTTCACTTTATTTGATTTATTTTAAATGTATAAAAATACTTTTAGTCATTTTTAAATTCTGGAAAAAAAATAGGGAAGGATCCAATGACATTGTGACAAATATTTGTGACCTCATTTATTTTTTATTTATGACTTTATTATTTTTCATCATTTTTTGTTTATTTTACCTATTTATTTTAATTTTAAAAATAGTTTCAGACTTTAGAAAATTACCAAAAGTTTTATAAAATATTTGAGTCCATTTCTGATTTTTCTATGGTCTTACTTATTTTTTCTTGATTAAGTTGAACATAATTTCCTTTTTTCTCTATTATTTTCATTTTTAATCAATTTTTAAACCCTTATTCTTTTATCTAAATACAATTTTATTTTTGTATATTTTTTGGCTAAACTTGGATTGAAATTGTGATCATGAACTTTATTAACATCATTGGATCCATGGTGTTGAGTTTAACTCCATAAATATGGATGAATGATTTTAATAATAGTTTGATTAAATTTTGATTCAAATGCGATTTATTCAGTTTTTCCTTCCCTCTTCATCTCATCCCCTTCTTATTGCACTAAGTGTTATTGGAGTATGATTTCTATATCATGTCTCAAAACAAATGGTGCATAGATTGTTATTGACCGACCTCAAAATAGGTGCTACTTCTATATAAGTCCACTTACGATTGCTTAACATAACGCTAAATTTTGTCCCGATTTGAGAAAATGATCATTCGTGGCCCAAACTTATGTTTGCAAGCCTAAGTATGTTAATTTGAATCCTATGATCTAATAACCTTGAGATCCATTGTTAGGAGGTTTGGTTCTACCAATCCTCTAATGGAACTTCATCATTTTTTGTCAAAGTGGATCACTTAAACATTATTGATCATTAAGTTACTTTAAGATTCTTAAAATGGATGATATACTTGACAAAAAGAAAATGCAACTTATTGTTGAGAGGCTTTGATTCTACCAATCCTCTAATGAGTTCCAAATGCAAGTTTCAAGATGGTCATCCAACTAACCATTAACTTCTAACAATTGACTTTATTTTATGCTTTTTATTTTATGCTTTTACTTTATGTACCATTCACTTTAGCATTTACATTTCATGCTATTTTAATCTTTGCTCACTTAAGCCTTTATATTCATATCATTTTTAATTTGCTCACTTGAGTTTTTTCGTTTCTTTTTGAAGATACCTAATAATCAACTTAAACCCTAAAAAACTTTAATGTTGCTTGGACTACTTGGTTACTATCCTTGGCATTATGGAGTTATGGACTTCTTGGACTTAGGAGTAAAAACCTTGACCTATGTTGGAGACCTTGTGACCTTAGTTGATATTTTTTCTGGAGTTCTTGGGGTTTACCTCAAGACATTAGGTTGTTTTTTTGTTTTGTGTTTAGGTTATTGTGATTACATACTTTTTCTGTAATCTGGAATTCATTTGTATACAACCGTTACTCTGCCCAATTTTTGTAAAGACTTAATACATTTGAAGTCTGGTCTTCTCAAGAGGTTTAGTATCCTTGCTTGGTTTCAATCTAAAGAACTGGAATTCTACCTTAACTCATAATGTCAAGTGTTGGATTCTTGTTGGTTAGATGGTTCTTTTCCCTAGATTTTACCTTATGCTTTAAGATAGTCCATTCATCTCCTCCCATCTTCTTTAATTTCAAAAATCTTCTCCCTCCTTTTGAAAACTCTTCTTGTTTCTAAACTTGAACCACGTTCATAATAAACTTGGACTTAGGTCCATGCATTTTCAAAAAATTTTCATAAATAAACTTTAATCAACTTAATAATACCTTTACATTTTTGTGAGAAGAATAAAAGTCAATCAATCTCATTCAAACAATCTTTGCCATTTTGACTTTTTGCTTTAAAGCTTTTCTCAAGAGATTGGACTCTTGTCAATCCTTGTAGTGATGCAAACAACTATACTTCTATAATATGTAGTGAAGAGAGATATTTCCAACTTGGGTTTTGAGTGAGGTTTTTTTTATTTTAAAATCCAAACCATAACCTCCACTTTGAGATGATGCAAATTCTCCTTTCTCGTGATTGTGGGTAGTAAGCATGTTTTCCACACTGACAATGACGATGATGTCTTATCTCATAAAATTAACCAACACACTTGTATTTTTAAATATTTTAAAGAGGAACTACGTGCACCCTGATCCCCTATTGCACAAAAGGTGGTATGTAGGCACTAAAGGTTCGCAACTGCGGCGGGTGCAAAAATCATAAAAAAATATACTTCTTTTTTCTCATCCCCGCAATCCATTTTATATACGGCATTTTATAGCCAAAATATACATATTTTTCAAAGAGGTTCATGTGGAGTACCGTAGATGTTTAGGGTGATAATATATTCCCTTTGCATAACCAACCCCCTTACCTAGAATCTTTCCCCTTTCTTTTGGGTTATTCACTCTTTTCCCATTCCTTTGGAAACAGTAAAGCAAGGTGGTGATTTTTATTTTGATATGTACAAGTCAAGTCAATCCAATGGCTTAGTCTTAAACATTTCTACCGCTACAGTTGTGTTAAAGAATGTTATTGTTGTGTAGTTCAACCCAATGGTTGCGGGTTACTGAAGGAAGGTGTTCAGCTCCTGATGGATGAACATGTAATTTTGATTAAGAAGGTTCCATCTGCTGAGAATTTATGGTAAGAGCATGTGTTATAATATTTTTTGGAGGAGAGATCTCCGAAGAGAAGATCCTTCATGTCCTAGTGACTTTACTAGTTCCCGTAATGTTTGTAATTTCTGGATCTTTATTTTCAGTAATCCATGGTTCTTGCTTGACACCATGATAATGAACTTTTTCCCCATAGTTCCAAGGCACAGCTTTGTCAGATGAATAGGGGACTGGCCCTAATGTAGTGATAATTAGGGGAGCCACTCTTGGCTCAGCAGGAATCTGTATAGGGCCTTTATAGGTGATCCTAATAGGAGTATTGGAAATTTTTATTATGGAAACATCTTGAGGTAAAATTTTCACGGACGGAGTTTTCTCGAATAGAATTTCATGGCTATCAATCAGGCGTTGAATACCTTTCTTCAGCCACATACAACCATTGGTTTGGGAAGCATAATGGTAACAATATTCAAGGCAACCAGGAAATAAACCAGCTCTCAGCAGACTCTTCTTAACATCAATAATGGAGTAGTCAAATCATCGATGGTGGAGACCAAGGAAACATCATCAATGGCATTGACACTTTTACCATGACTGGGCATAGGAGCAGTAATAACATTAGGGATTTGTAAAGGGTCAAACTCAATCACCTTGTTATCAATCAAATCTCGGATCTTGTTCTTCAATGCCCAATAATTGTTAGTGTCATCTCTGGGACTATTTGAATGATAGGCGCATTTCATATTCGGGTTATACTTGGGAGAGGCAGTATTGGGATTTGGAAGAGGGTTTCACAGTGTTACCAAATATGCCTTCAACAGATGTTGTAAAGCTTGAGACATGGGCATGTTGATTCTAGTGAATTGCCTCTGTTGTACCCCAAAATTTTCCCTCTCATGTTTCCTAAGTTTCTTTTATCTTATATGGGTGGTCACGAGCACTTGATTAAAGAAAAATGAAAATTTTGAAGATGAACAAGGTGTTTTTCGATTGGCATCTTGACAGGCTTCGATTGAGCACCTAAACCTCCTTCAAGCTTGCTTCAAACTTCCAAGCTTCGATTGAAGCCTTAGCCTTTTGCTTGTTTGCTGCATACAAACTTCGACTGGGCATGTGTTTCCTTTGAAACAACCTCCTTTGATCCAAAAGGGAAGGGCCTCTTGTTGGTGCTCCTTCGATTCAGAAGTTAGTAGCTTCCTACTGGCTTCTTTCGATTTAGAGTGTTGGCTTATAAACTGGTTTCTTTCGATTCAGAAGGTGTTGGAAATGGCCTCCTACAGCTTTCCTTCGAATCAGAAGACAAGTGCATTCTCTATGCTTGCCTTCAATTCACAAGGCAGGAACTTCCTTCATGCCAGCAGGCACAAAGCAATGGCCTCCTGCATACATCCTTCGATTGCACCATTGGCTTTACATGCTTGCTTGATTCACAATGTAATGGTTACCAGCATATCTAATTTAATTGAGCAAGGGCCTCTCCAGGTTTGTCTTGATGACTACCTGCATGCAAGCTTGATTCCTGCTTTGACTGGGCAGTATCTCCCTTGGAAAGTTTGTTTCAACATGCATAGGATTTACTTTGTTGGCCCATTCGAAGGAATGGAAAGGGATGCATACAAGTGATGCATGTGGTCCCCTCAAAAGAGCACACACATTGGTTCAAAACAAAGGATACACATATTGCTAGCCAAAACGAAAGAGAGATATGCAAAGATGCTGGTTGGCCCAAAATCCCACATATTGCCATACTCAAGTTTCCTACACAAGCATTCTGAAGGAAGCTTCGATTAAGCTGGAAAGAGTTTTTTGTTGGGGCTCAATCGAAGAAGCCTCAATGATGAGATTTGAGCCATTCGAAGGACACACCTTGGTGGCCCATTCGAAGAGGGCACAAAGCATACATATGAAAGACACTCAAAAAGTCCATTTGAAGGAGGAAACCAAAGGCCCATGCGAAGGGTACACAAATTGTCCATTCAAAAGACCCATTCGAAGGCTATACAAGAGGTCCAATCAAAGGGTAGGGACTGAAGGTATTCAAAAGCCAAAATTGTCCATATTCATTCAAATTCAAAAAAGAGACAAGTTTCCATAACTTTGGAAAAGTTACAAAACATCATTCATGGCTTTGAAAACACTTGTTTATGGTTGTTTAAAACTTTAATCTCTTGTCCCCTCCATCCCCTCTATATAAAGAACACACTAGCCAGATCAAAAGGAGGTTGGACACAACCGGAGAGAGAGTCACACGAAATTAAAAACACATTCTTTGAGGTTTCCTGAAGTTATTCCAATCATCCCCGGCCCTTGAAACATAGACACTGGTAGTTCATTCGATTTGTTATTCAAGATTAAAGACATGGGTTTGACCCCAGGTCTGCATTTGTTTTATTTCTAACACTTGTTGCAGATCCAGCCTGAACAGACCAACACGCGCAGGATCGAAGGACCTGGGTTCGATACCCAAGTCCTGCATCTTTATTTGGCTAATATTTATCTTGCAAATTCAAATCGGAAGGCAGCATCCACCCCTGGGTCCAAAGACAAACATACCTCCTGGATCAAAAATCCCATCTTTCCCTGAATCGAAAGGCAGCTTCCCCTCTGGATCGAAATAGTTCCCTTTTCTCTCTGGATCGAAGGATGCCCCCTTTGTATCTTTATTCTTGTTTTCATTATTTCTCTTGTTAAACTAACCAATAAATAAAAAAATCACAAAAAAAAAAAATATTAGGCTAGTATTTTTCTAATTAAGTTAATTTTGTAAACAAATTAATTGATCATTTTAACCTTTCTCGAAATTAAAATTAAATAGACTTAGGTTGTATTTTCTTAAAATAAAACAAAACAAACAAAAAGATTTCTTTTCCTTAGGATTTAGACGTCCCTGTTAATTTGCTTGTGCATTTATTTACTTTCGCATTTTTCATCTTATTGTAACTGCTTCTCAGTTTGTAATAGTAACCAGGACTTTACTTTTCGCATTTCTATAATGTACCTCTCCGAAAGCCATGTAATAGCATAGGATTTACCTTCCCGCACTTTATATTTCTGCACTTTAAATTCCTGTATATATATTAACTATTAGTAATTAGGCTTGTATGGAAAGGCTAATAATCAAACGCTAGCAAACTTAACAAAAAGACAAAAATAACAGAAACATAATACACTTGCACATATACACCTCTAGGGTACCCCACTTTGGTTGCGTTCGAAAATAAAACAGTCATGTCCCTCGAGATAGGGACGCTTTAGCAAAGACCCATAAATCAAAAGATCATAGTCCCTCGATGACCCTACAGTTACCTTTTAGTAAATGATCTAGTCCCTAAACAGAAATTGCTAAAGCGTCTCTACATTGTTGCCTTTATGACTGTATGTCCCTTAGAATGTCCCTCATACATCCAATGATGGGGCTTCTTATCAATAAATGGTAAGGTAGCAACATCTAAAGGAGGAGGAAAAGAATATTAGACCTTTTTGAGTAGGTAGGATGCTCATAGTTGCTCGCTTGCTCACAACAAAAAAATCATTTTCATACATACATTTTCAATTGAAACATTTTCAAAAGTCAAAGCCCTTTGTACGCATTCTTATAGAGACGAGAATCATTACAAAGGCACTTTTTAAAATCACTTTCAAAAACATCTTCCACAAACAAACACTTCTTTAAACTATTTTCAAAACCAACACTTTGTATGCATTCTTATAGAGACGAGAATCATTACAAAGATGTTTTCAAAATATTTTTAAACCCACACTACAAGCACATTTTCAAACAAAAGCAAGTGAACTAGCAAGCAACTAAAAGCCCATAGATAACTACGAATGGAAAGGGTGCTAACACCTTCCCTTTCCATAATCTACCCCCTTACTCAGAAAACTCTCAAAAAGATCTTTTTATGTTCTTTTCACCCTTTCCTTAATTTAGATAAAAGAAAAGTCGGTGGCGACTCTTGCTTACCGCAATATTTGCAAATACAAAATGAAAAACCAGTATTAAACAGTTGGTTCTACCACCGTATCACAGAACTGGAGACTCTGCTGGGGAAATATAAAAAGAGGGGTTACCTTAGAGTCTAGTTCATTTTAAACTGCTTTACTTTTGAGGGTTTGTTTTGGGTTGTTACTAAAAGACCCTACACCCGGATCTGGGGCACCTTACTAGGTAAGTAGCAATAAATCATGGAAGTTGTACGGTGTAGACCGATATGGACAAAGTGATAGCTATATTAGCGTGATACTTTGGTTTGTATTAATGTTCCTTGAGTCAGTCAAGGATAACATTAGGCTTCCTTAGTGTCATTAAGCGCTAACTGACCTTTAGAACCTTTAATTGGCTCATCCTAAGCCATTAGAAAGTAGTGAGATGGTCGGCTTTAGTTCCAACCAAAGATTGGTTGATACTCGATGCTACACTCATTGAGATTGGACTTTTAGGATATTCTTGCCGCAATACTTCGGTGCTTGAGCTAGAACAATGCCTGAAAGAAAGGTCAGTGATATGAGACTCATTATAACCCGGTTACTTTTCTAGGACAGGTTGAGCCAACTAAACTTCAAGAGGGTATTTACCTTTAAAAATCATGCAAGCCTGAACCTAATGTTGCTTGTGTGATTTATTTGCCTTCATTATCTAACAACTTGAACTCATTGCATGGGTTTTGTTTGTATTCCTTGCAGGACCTTGTTTGTATACATTAGCCAATAAACTGGTTTTCTTACAAGACACACTTATCTTCATCACCCTGCATTTTTTCTTGACGCATAGCATACACATTATAACTTCATGCCATAGCATTTCCTTAACCATTTCAAGGATCTCAAGGGCCGGTGATGTAGTTTATGATAAAGCAGAAGTCTAGCAAGGGGAAAGGGGATTTATGTAAGTTTAAGATTGCGCCTAAGAGGGGGGGTGAATTAGGTGGTGGTCAATTTTTGATTTATTTTACACTTTCTGGTTTTGTTTTAGTGCTATGGAAAACGGTAAAGTGCAGAAAGTAAAGAGACACGGAGATTTATCCTGGTTCCTTCCACACCCCGGAAGTACGTCCAGTCCCCTTGCAAACACGCAAGAGATTTCACTATTTTGTTAGAACTTTTACAAGACTCTTCCTAGTCTTATCAACTAAAGACACTAACAAATACCAAGAAAACCCTCTTGGATTTCCAATAAGTCTCTTGAGAACAATCCTCTCAAAAGATATCTCTTGTTTCCAACAATGGACAACAAGGTACAAAAGTATTCTAATATTTAATTCCAACAATCCTGGAAATAAGTTACACTTAGTATAATTCTATGAAATATGATTTCTTTAAAGATGTTGATCACATAGAGTGACTTCAATGAAGTTTCTTCTTTCTTCTCTTGTAAGTAATTCAAACTGTAACACAATGGTTAAAAAATGCTCAAAGATTTCTGTTCTTATATGTGTGAAAGTGCAGAAAATCTTTGTTCTTAAAAAATAAGAAATATGAAGTTTGAATATTTTACAAAGTTTAGAATTATTGCATGAGAGAAGAGTTGTTTTATAATTTGAAAGATTTAGTATTTAAAGCAATCAAGATACCTTTCCAAATGGATACCACTTTTCTGTTTGTAAAACTTGAGAAGATGCAATGTATGACCATGCAACCATTGGAGAAAAGGTGTGAAGGATATCTTGAATCAAGTTCAGATTTTTCAAAAATTACAACGTGTAAATCTATTAGCATTAGATGTAAATCGATTGCACGGGTTTGTAATGTTCTAGTTTTCAAAAAATTTGAAGTGTAAATCGATTTACATGATGTGTTAATCGATTTACTAATGTTAAAAAATTAACTCAGTTCAGTAATCAATCGATTTACACTCCATGTAAATCGATTGCTGCCAGGGGCAATCAGTTTTAAAAAAAAAACATGTGTAAATCGATTTACATGATGTGTTAATCGATTTACATTAGTGAAAAACTTAGAATTTGCTTTAAACTTTAAGTGAAGTGTTGTGGCAAGTGTGTATATCATTTTTGGCATTTCTAATCAATTTAGTTCAAATGAGAATTGATATACTTGTTTGCTTGCCATGATCCTTGAAGCTTTGAGTGAATGATGCTTTAAGCTAATTCCACTTCTTTTCCTTCTTGCCATAGTGCTTGTTTGTCTTTCATCAAAACTAAAGTTGAGTTGAGGCTTGAGATTACATTCTCCCCCTTTTTGATGATGACAAACCATCTTTCTTTAGGAGTTGTTCAGAATTGGAGCAAAAGGAGTTTTCTCCCCATAAGATAGATTTCTCCCCCTATGGAGAAAAAGATTTGAAAACTTGCCCTAAAAAGAAAACTGAAACAAACAACCATAAAGGCTATCACATCCTTCTCCCCCTTTGACATTATCAAAAAGAAGGGAAAGATGTAACATAAGATGATACTTTTAACATTTGAAACATTTTCTAAGCCCATATATATGTACATTAATGTATAGTTAAGGATAGAGTGCACCTTATATATCTTGTTCATCTAGGATTCCGAGTTCACGACGAATTTTGAAGAATGCATCCTTTCCTTGGTGCTTGCTTTAGCCCATAGAGAGCTTTCTTCAATTTGAAGACATGATTAGGATGTTTGAAGTCTTCAAATCCGGGAGGTTGCTTTACATAGACTTCTTCATTTATGAATCCGTTGAGAAATGCGCTTTTTACATCCATTTGAAAAAGTTAAAAGTCCAATGAGCATGCATATGCAAGTAATAGTCTTATTGCTTCCAAACGTGCTACCGGAGAAAAAATTCTTCAAAATCAATTCCTTCCTCTTGGTTGTATCCTTGAGCAACTAGTCTTGCCTTGTTTCTAGTGATTATACCATTTTCATCCATCTTGTTTTTGAATACCCATTTGGTTCCAATGATACATTTATTTCCTGGATTAGGAACAAGTTCCCAAACTTCGTTCCGCTCGAATTGGTTTAGCTCCTCTTGCATGGCAAGGATCAATTGATCATCTTTTAGTGCTTGAGCCACTTTGGTAGGTTCAACTTGAGATACAAAAGCCATATTTAAGCATGCATCCTTAAGATTTATCTGTGTAGATACCCCTTTGCTAATATCTCCAATTATGTTGTCAATTGGATGATCACAATGAGTTATCCATTCTTGAAGAAGACCATCATCATTTCCATTTTGATGTTAAAGTTCATGTGTTTGTTCCGGGTTGACAATTTTGTCACCTTCGCATGAATTCTTATGAGGTAAATCTATAGAATCATCATCATCACAAATAACAACTTCCTCCTTGGAGGTGTTAGATTCATCAAAAGAAACATGCATTGATTCTTCTATAGTTAAAGTTCTTTTATTGTAAATTCTAAAAGCTTTGCTAGAAAGGGAGTAACCAAGAAAAATACCTTCATCCGATTTTTCATCGAACTTACCGAGATTGTCTTTGTCGTTGTTAAGGACAAAACATTTGCACCCGAAAATGTGAAAGTGAGAGATATTTGGTTTTCTTACTTTGTAAATCTCATATGGAGTTTTCTTTAGTATAGGTCTTATGATCACGCGATTGCTTATGTAACATGTCGTGCTTACCGCATCCGCCCAAAAATATTTAGGCAAACTTGAGTCACTTAGCATGGTTCTTGCAAGTTCTATCAAAGACCTATTTTTCCTTTCAACTACTCCATTTTGTTGTGGAGTTCTTGGTGCTGAAAAAATTATGGAAGATCCCATTTTCTTCACAAAATTCTTCAAACAGACTATTTTGGAACTCTCCACCATGATCACTTCGGATTGATGTTATCTTTAAGGACTTCTCATTTTGAACTTGTTTTGCATATCTCTTGAATGCCTTGAATGTGTCATTTTTGTGCACTAAAAACAAAGTCCAAGCAAAACGAGAAAAATCATCTACAATAACTAAAGCATAAATGTTACCTCCGAAGCTTCTTGTTCTAAATGGGCCAAAAAGATCCATGTGCAACAATTGAAGTGGTCTTGTTGTTGAAACCACATTATTTGGTTTGAAAGTTGATTTGGTTTGTTTGCCCTTTTGGCATGCACTACATAATTTGTCTTTGATGAATTTCATCTTTGGTAGACCAATAACTAAGTCATGCTTAACTAATTTGTTCAAGTGCTCCATGTGTATGTGAGCAATCCTCTTGTGCCATAACCAAGCGTCATTGTTGTTTACCATGAGACATTGTACCTTCATAGACAAATCATCTAAAGTAATCATAAAAATATTGTTATATCTTATACCTTTGAGTTTTACCTCATTGGTTGCCTCATCCATAATTAGGCATTCTTCTTTGTTGAATTTGATTTTGAACCCTTTATCGCAAAGTTGACTTATGCTAAGAAGGTTGTGCTTTAATCTTTCAACATAGAGAACATCCTCAATTTGAATGGATGGAGGTGTGCCAACTATTCCAACTCCAAGAATCTTTCCTTTGGTGTTGTCTCCATAGGTGACATGCCCCTTGGCTTTATGTACTAGATATGAAAATTGGTGTACATCTCCTGTCATATGCTTTGAACATCCACTGTCAAGATACCAAAGGTTTGATGTGGATTTCAAGAATACCTACAAAAACAAATTATTTCTTGTTAGGTACCCAAGTGGCCTTGTGTCCTTCATAGTTAGTTCCCTTTTCACCCATGCATAGTGTCCAATAGCCATACTGAAATTTCTAATATAGCATGCATTAGGTGTGTGACCAACAATACCACAGTAAAAATAGTTTGGAACAAATTTGCTCTTGTATCTAGGAATTTGTTTTCTTTTAGATACATTAGGCTTTTTCTTTTGATGATTATGAACAACTTGCTTATTTTCTACTATCTTGGGATTGGAACTATTACTAGCCTTTACAAAAACAGTGGGATTGTTACTTGGTTTCTTAGTATTCACATAACCAATACCTCTTTTATCATTTGGATAACGTTGTTGGCTTAGTAATCCTTCCAATCCTATTTGTCCTTTTTCATATCGTTCAATGACTCTTTTCAATTGAACAATTTGAAATACATTTGATTCACACTTGGTGCATGCAAAGTTTTCCTTTTCTTTTATAAAATTCTGTTTTTGATGATCAAAATCTTTAGTCATGGTGTCAATTTTTTCGTGACAAATTAGAAGTTCTTTTTCTTGGCTTGACACCTTTTTGTATAAACTTTTGCATTCTTTCAAGAGTTCATCAATGGCACCTTGAACATCATCATCAAAAAGATTAAATTCATTACTAACCTCTTCTTCGTTGTCGGAATGATGCGATGCCATTAAGGCTAAATTTGCACATTCGTCGCTTTCTGATTCCGATGTACTACTCATATCATTATCTTCCCATGCTATGTAGGCTTTCTTGTGTTTTGAGTCCTTTCCTTTGAATCTGTTTTTCTTTGGGAGATTTGGACAGTTTGGCTTGATATGTCCTTGCTTTCCACATTCATAACATGATACATCTTGTGTTGATATGGAGGCTTCTCTTTTCTTGAAGTACTTTCTCTTATTTGCATGAGATCCGCCCTTGTCATTTCTGCCAAAAAACTTCCCAAGTCTTTTAACAAGAAGCATGAAATTTTCATCTTCTTCTGGATTTTCTTCTTTTACTACTTCCTTTGAATCAATTTTTAAAGCAATGTTTTTGGATTTCTTTTCTAGATTCTCATGTTTTTCAAGTCTACCGAGTTCCGTTTCGTATTCTTGAAGTTTTCCAAATAATGTAGCGGAAGTCATTGCGGAGAGACTCTTCTTTTCCGAGATTGTCGTTACCTTTGGTTGCCATTCCCTAGTCAATGATCTAAGGACTTTTAAGTTGAGTTCATCACTTGTCAAGGTTTTACCAAGAGCACTTAAGTGATTTGTTAAGTGGATGAATCTCTTTTGTAGGTCGAGAATGGTTTCTCCGGGCTGCATTCGGAATAACTCGTATTCTTGACTTAAAGTATTCAGCCTTGATCTCTTAACTTCAACGGTTGCTTCATGTGTTTGTACCAAGGTGTCCCATATTTCTTTCGCCGATTTACATGCAGATACACGAAAGAACTCATCCATGCATAGTGCACCTTGAAGTAGATTTACGGCCTTTTTATCATAGAGGACTTTTTTCTTGTCGTCATCATCCCATGAAGTTTTGGGTTTAGTCGTGCCGTCACTGTTGATAACTGTTATAGGAATGAATGGACCATTTTCTACGACATCCCAGATTTCTTCTCCTTGTGATTCTAGATGCGCCCTCATGCGTATTTTCCAAAAATCAAAGTATTCTCCACAAAATAGAGGAGGCTTGTTGTTACTACCACCATCTCTGAAAACGGGTTGTTGATTTGCGGAAGCCATTCTGGATCTCTAGGAGCAGGTTACCTATAACCTGCTCTGATACCAATTGTAAGTTTAAGATTGCGCCTAAGAGGGGGGGTGAATTAGGTGGTGGTCGATTTTTGATTTATTTTACACTTTCTGGTTTTGTTTTAGTGATATGGAAAACGGTAAAGTGCAGAAAGTAAAGAGACACGGATATTTATCCTGGTTCCTTCCACACCCCGGAAGTACGTCCAGTCCCCTTGCAAACACGCAAGAGATTTCACTATTTTGTTAGAACTTTTACAAGACTCTTCCTAGTCTTATCAACTAAAGACACTAACAAATACCAAGAACACCCTCTTGGATTTCCAATAAGTCTCTTGAGAACAATCCTCTCAAAAGATACCTCTTGTTTCCAACAATGGACAACAAGGTACAAAAGTATTCTAATACTTAATTCCAACAATCCTGGAAATAAGTTACACTTAGTATAATTCTATGAAATATGATTTCTTTAAATATGTTGATCACATAAAGTGACTTCAATGAATTTTCTTCTTTCTTCTCTTGTAAGTAATTCAAACTGTAACACAATGGTTAAAAAATGCTCAAAGATTTATGTTCTTATATGTGTGAAAGTGCAGAAAATCTCTGTTCTTAAAAAATAAGAAATATGAAGTTTGAATATTTTACAAAGTTCAAAATTATTGCATGAGAGAAGAGTTGTTTTATAATTTGAAAGATTTAGTATTTAAAGCAATCAAGATACCTTTCCAAATGGATACCACTTTTCTGTTTGTAAAACTTGAGAAGATGCAATGTATGACCATGCAACCATTGGAGAAAAGGTGTGAAGGATATCTTGAATCAAGTTCAGATTTTTCAAAAATTACAACGTGTAAATCGATTAGCATTAGATGTAAATCGATTGCACGGGTTTGTAACGTTCTTGTTTTCAAAAAATTTGAAGTTTAAATTGATTTACATGATGTGTTAATCGATTTACTAGTGTTAAAAAATTAACCCAGTTCAGTAATCAATCGATTTACACTCCATGTAAATTGATTGCTTCCAGGGGCAATCTGTTTTAAAAAAAAACATGTGTAAATCGATTTACATGATGTGTTAATCGATTTACATTAGTGAAAAACTTAGAATTTGCTTTAAACTTTAAGTGAAGTGTTGTGGCAAGTGTGTATATCATTTTTGAGCATTTCTAATCAATTTAGTTCAAATGAGAATTGATATACTTGTTTGCTTGCCATGATCCTTGAAGCTTTGAGTGAATGATGCTTTAAGCTAATTCCACTTCTTTTCCTTCTTTCCATAGTGCTTGTTTGTCTTTCATCAAAACTAAAGTTGAGTTGAGGCTTGAGATTACAATTTATTTTCCTATAACCAAATGCTTCAAATAACCAAAACACAACAACTTGAGTCAGGGGCGATGACCCACTCGACATGGTGATCTTGACTCTCGTAGAAGGACATTCAACAATATGAAGTTCTTCAATCAAAGCTGCAGTCAACTCTTAACATTTTCTTGTGTTTATCCCGCGAGATCCTTGAAAAAATTTACACATCATGCATGTCATTATATAACAGGTTTTCCAGTATAGGTTTCTCATTTTCTCGCTGTTTATTTCAGCAAGGAAAATGGCTTTCAAACAGAACAACAGAGATCTCCAGACTCAAGAGGCTCAGTTCATGGAAATGTTCCTCAACCTATCCAAGGGGCAGGAATAATTGAAAGCATACCTCGCCGGGAATCTGACCAAGAAACATCCTGACAACAACAAGGATGAACAGTTGGAACAACTGCAAGCTGAGGTAGAAGCAATGAGAATCCAAATGATGGGGCTGATGGCTCTTATCCAAGGCCTAGCCCGGGGGCAAGAAGAGCTGAGAGGCACTGTCAATAAGATTCATCAAGACTGATGCAATAGTATGAGGCAAATAGTCGAGGCTAGGGATCAAGTCATAGGAAAAAAAGTTGGCTTGGAGAGTAGAGCTTTCCAAATTGCTGCTACGTCGCAAGCCCAACCACAATCTCACCAACAATAACTAGGAAATTGGCGTAAGCGGGATTCATTCACTAGGCAATATACCAAACTCAACATACCAATATCGCAAGTCTTGCAACACATGCTGAAGTTGAATTTTGTCACATTGAATGATCCTCCTCGGAATCTTAATACTTTCGCTCCTACTTACAATCCTGGTGAAATATGTGCATATCACTCTAACAGTCTGGGGCATGATACTGATAGTTTTTGGATGTTGAAATATAAAATTCAGGACCTGATCGATGAAGGAGGGCTGGAATTCGCACAAGATGGTCAACTGGAATTCTTCTGCCACTCCTCAAAGGCACACCATCTGAAGTGACAAGCCAAGAAAAATAGGTTTTTTGCTCATCTATAATTTTCAATTTGTAGTTTCTTTTGATTGTTCGAACGTTTGTTTCATGTCAAACTTTGTTATTTTATCAATGCATTGCATATGTCTATTTTGAATCTATTCATTCGTGTTCACTATATTTAAAATGCTTTCTTTTTGTGATATTCAATTCTTGATCAAAAGCTCTAAGCCTTTAGAGGGAGGATGACGAAAATGATACCACAGTCTCTATAATATGCTTTTGAACATACCCCGCTGACGATGTACAGGCGTTATTTCAAATCCTAAACAGTGGAGTAATAAGGAAGATAATCCCTAGTCAACCCCTTTGAGCCTAAGAAGTAGGAGTTTTTATTTTTACACAAATTAAAACCCTTAATCATAACCTGGGCCGGGGTAGTTTTCTCAGTTAATTCAGATGTGCATTCAATCACAAACTTTTCCCCTTCATGCACGACAAATAGTGTAGAAGATGCTCTCTAAAATATGGTGATGGGTCCACATAATCGTCAAGGCAGGCAGTCATTATCTCTCAAAAGAAAAGCCCACTAAGTCAAAACCTATGAAGGAGACTTAAGAAAAAACTGGGGCATCCCGTTGACTATAATCGCAAAGGAAACAGTTCAGGAAAAAGTAGGGATAATGAAAACAAAAGAAAAGAGGTCCTACAAATCCTCAACAAAAAAAGAAAAATGACTGCCTTCTCAAACAAACATTCAATTTCTGAACCATCACCGGAATATCAAAGCAAAGACTCAAGAGGAAGTTAAATGCACAATTAACTAAGCATGGGACTGAATAACATCATGAAGAACGGGTTGAGTACAAATAAATTTTAAACCTTTATCCTTTGCTTCTTAAACTGTGAAACAGGCCATGCTACAATCCTTAAAAGTCCTAGCTGAAGCATGGGTTAGTTTGAAATCATACTGTTACAAAAGGTATCCTGACTCCTATAAGGTTCGCTATAAATCCTGAGTTGATATCACACTCTTACAAAATTTGTTTGTTTTACTAAAAAATGAATTCTCGAACTTCAAGATAGACATAAGCTTTGCATTCTTTAAATGACATTGTTTGCATATGGCTAATTGTTCAAACAGCATAGAAATTCACACAATGAATATTCAGTGAATGAAGATCCTCTCAATGGAAAGAATCGCCTCATATGGAAAGACATTACAGTGATATACTTTTCATAATAAAGGGGCATATCATGGTGTCCAGCTGATCTGGCGAAGTCAAGTCAAGGTTCAAGGAATCTCTCAAAAATGCCAAATAGACAGGGGCAGATCTCCACCTGAATCACTTGGGGCATTGGACATGAATTCCAGCAACGAATCACGTTCAATCAAGAAAGCATCTTCTGGAAGTGTGACAACACTTACCACTATGGACAGTGACAATCCTCCGTATCCAGTGAACATGGACATAGTCGGAAAATACTACGCATGAACAACGACCCGCTAGGTTGACTGACCTAGGCAAAAATTAGGGCATCCCGAGAACCAAAAGGATTCGGGAAAAAATTAGGGATATACATAAAAATATATGTACACCCGGCAAGTCGAAAACCTGAAAAGGTGGCTTGGGCAAAAAGGGGTATCCCGGTGGACTGAAAACCTGAAAGGGAAATCCAGGCAAAAGTTGGGGATTAAAGGGTACGATTATGTCCCATCATCTTGTCATTTGTCTATCAGTAGAACATTCCCTGATGAGCATTCACCAAGGACTCCAAGAGTTGGGATAACAGTCAAACCATCTACAAAAATCCCCGGCAGATATTTTCTCCAACAGATATCGAGACAGGGGCATTCTACTACAAGGTCACTGCCATATTCCCAGCATGCAGCCTAATGATGTCAGGTGTTCTCATATCCCCGGCAGAGTAAGAATCTCCAACTACTGCTCTGACATCTAAGAAAAATTCCCCAGTGAAGTCGTCAACCTTCTCAAGATTCCCCAACAGGATTTCAACAAAATCTCCAAGCAGTTTATGAAGTTCACCTTCCGCGGCAGAGTTTTATAAATCTCAAGTAGTTTATAAATCCTTATCCCCAATAGAGTTTATTTCTCTAGCTACGGAAGTTCATCCTCCAGCGGAGTTTATTTCTCCAAATTGGGGAAATCTTCCAACAGAACTCTTCCCCTCGGCAAAATCTTTCTCAAGCAGAAGTCGAAGATCCCCGCAGAAAAAGAGAATCACCAGCAAAACTATCTCCATTCATTATCCCCAGCGGAAATTGAAGAATCACTTTCTTCACTCACCAATAGCAGTCCGAGATTCAGCTTTTCGGTGCTCTTCAGCAACAGTCGGGGATTTATTTTCCCAAACAAAGATACTTCGCAACAATATTACATGTTCATACATCATGGCATCTGCATACAAATACATATATCATAATCTCATTTATTTTGAGAGCATCATGCAATTCATACATCATGACATCACATGAAACCGATTTTACCTTTTCAGTTTAAATTAGCAGACAAACAAACACTATCAACTTTTACAGCAGGTCAAAGATTTATGCCCGAAACCAGACGGGGAAACTATTTACACGACCAAGTGGTATGAACTACTAAAGCAAGACGGGTTTACCAACAAATACAGCATGCCACAGATTAATGCCTGAAACCAGACAGGGAACTATCCATGCGACCAACAAAAACAAGTTCCAGATTAATACCTGTAACAAGCCAGGAGAAATATCTATGGATGATCGACTGTGGATTAATACCTATAACAAGCCAGGAAAGCTATCTACATGAGGAGATTGAAGATTAATACCTATAACAAGCCAGGAAAACTATCTTTCTTTCTCGGGTCAGAGATTAATAATTGAAGCAAGCTAGGAGAACTATCTCAACGAACAACAAAAACAAGTTCCGGATTAATACCTGTAACAAGCCAGGAGAACTATCTGTGGACGATCGGCTATAGATTAATATCTGTAACAAGCCAAGAGAACTATCTACATAAGGGGATTGAAGATTAATACCTGTAACAAGCCAGGAAAACTATCTTTCATTCTCAGGTCAGAGATTAATACCTGTAACAAGCCAGGAGAACGATCTCAATGACCAGCAATTTTCAAGTTCTAGATTAATACCTGTAACAAGCCAGGAGAACTATCTGTGGACGACCGACTATGGATTAATGCCTGTAAAAAGCCAGGAGAACCATCTACATAAAGAGATTTAAGATTAATACCTGTAACAAGCCAGGACAACTATCTCAGTGATCGACAATTTTGAAGTTCCAGATTAATACCTATAACAAGCCAGGAGAACTATTTGTGAACAGTTGATTTGTAGGTTAACATCTGAAACCAGACAGGAAAACTATCTACATGACCAGACAGGAAAACTATCTTCAGATAACAGTTAATTCCATTATCCCCGGCAAGCTACTGTGAAGCCTGGATTTCGACCAGATAATAGTTTAAGTTGCTACGAAGCCTGGAATCTGACCAGATAGTAGTTCACTTCTTCAATTACTGTGAAGCCTGAATTTCGACCGGATAATAGTTTAAGTTACTGTGAAGCCTGGAGTACGACCAAATAATAGTTCAATCTCAATTTATTGTGAAGCCTGGAGTCTGACCATATAGCAGTTTACTCTGTCAATTACTATGAAGCCTGGACTCGACCAAATAATAGTTCAAGTCACTGAAGCCTGGATTCTGACCAAATAACAGTTTGAGTTATTGTGAAGCCTAGGGTACGACCAGATAACACTTTAATTTCATATTCCCCAATATATTGTTGTGAAGCCTGGAATACAATTAGATAACAGTCAACTTTTGTTATCCTCGGCAAGTTACTATGAAGCCTGGATTTCGACCAGAAAGCAGCAAACTTTCATCTCTCCAGTAAAGAGATAGCTTCCCTAGTAGAGTAATGGACAACTGAAGTTCCTAGACTCTATTCCCCACAGAGTTTCCTCAAGCTGGAGAACTCCAGAAACCCACATTCCCCAGAGGACTCCTCCTCAGACAGCAGGAACAGGAACCCCCAAAGGGACCATGTGTGAAATCAACATCTACTTTGGATGGCATCTTTAAGCCCATCTTCGACGTCTCTTCGTCATCTTCTCCAAATGGCATCTGTAAGCCCATTCCCATCATCATCAACTAACATTGTTATTTCATGCGAGTGCAAATTTCTAGGCACTCTAGTATTCAATCATCTTCCACCTTCAGATCACGAAAGAAAGACAAGCCAATCAAAATCCTCAGGTTTAAGAAGATTGAACAGGGGAAGCTGTTGTACCCCCAAAATTTTCCCTCTCATGTTTCCCACGGGTTTTTTCTGTTATATGGGTGGTCACAAGCACTTGATTAAAGAAAAATGAAAATTTTGGAGATGAAAAATGTGTCTTTTGATTGGCATCTTGACAAGCTTCGATTAAGCACCTAAACCTCCTTCAAGCTTGCTTAAAATTTCCAAGCTTCGATTTAAGCCTTAGACTTTTGCTTGTTTGTTGTATACAAGCTTCGACTGGGCATGTGTTTCCTTTGAAACAACCTCCTTCGATCCAAAAGGGAAGGGCCTCCTGTTGGTGCTCCTTCGATTCAGAAGTTAGTAGCTTCCTACTGGCTTCTTTCGATTTAGAAAACGTTGGCTTCTTATTGGTTTCTTTCAATTCAGAAGGTGTTGGCAATGGCCTCCTGCAGCTTTCCTTTGATTCAGAATACAAGTGCCTTCTCTACGCTTGCCTTCAATTCACAAGACAAGAACTTCCTTCATGCCAACAGGCACAAAGCAATGGCCTCCTGCATACATCCTTTGACTGCACCATTGGCTTTACATGCTTGCTTGATTCATAATGTAATGGTTACCTGCATATCTGCTTCAATTGAGCAAGGGCCTCTCCAGGTTTGTCTTGATGACTACCTGCATGTAAGCTTGATTCCTGCTTCGACTGGGCAGTATCTCCCTTGGAAATTTTGTTTCAACGCGCATAGGATTTACTTTGTTGGCCCATTCAAATGAATGGTAAGGGATGAATACAAGTGATACATGTGGTCCCTTAAAAATAGCACACACATTGGTTCAAAATGAAGGATACACATATTGCTAGCCGAAACGAAAGAGAGATATGAAAAGATGCTAGTTGGCCCAAAATCCCACATATTTCCATACTCAAGTTTCCTACACAAGCATTATAAAGGAAGCTTTGATTAGCCTGGAAAGACTTTTTTGTTGGGGCTCAATCGAAGAAGCCCCAATGATGAGATTTAAGCCATTCGAAGGACACACCTAGGTGGTCCATTTGAAGAGGGCACAAAGCATACATATGAAAGACACTCAAAAAGTCCATTCTAAGGAGGCAACCAAAGGCCCATTCGAAGGGTACACAAATGATCCATTTAAAAGTCCCATTCAAAGGCTATACAAGAGGTCCAATCGAAGGGCAGGTACTGAAGGTATTCGAAATCCAAAATTGTCCACATTCATTCAAATTCAAAAAAGAGACAAGTTTCCATGACTTTGGCAAAGTTACAAAACATCATTCATGGCTTTGAAAACACTTGTTTATGGCAGTTTAAACATTTTTTCTCTTGTCCCCTCCATCCCCTCTATATAAATAACACACTAGCTAGATCAAAAGGAGGTTAGACACAACCAGAGAGAGAGCCACACGAAATTAAAAACACATTGTTGGAGGTTTCCTGAAGTTGTTCCAATCATCCCTAGCCCTTAAGTAAGTATCCCCATATCCAGAAGTGCCAAATCGAAGCAATCCTTAAACAAGGGTACCCACTCCTGAAGCCACAGATTCATCCATCACCATTGGTAAGAATTGGTAAAAAGATTAAACTTTACATTTGCATGACACATCAACAATGGTAGTTCATTCGATTTGTTATTCAAGATTAAAGACCTGGGTTCGACCCCAGGTCTGCATTTGTTTTATTTCTAACACTTGTTGCAGATCCAGCCAGAACAGACCAACGCACGCATGATTGAAGGACCTGGGTTCGACACCCAGGTCCTGCATCTTTATTTGGCTAATACTTATCTTGTAGATTCAAATTGAAAGGCAGCATCCACCCCTGGGTCGAAAGACAAACAACCCTCCTGGATCGAAAATCCCATATTTCCCTAGATCGAAAGGAAGCTTCTCCTCTGGATCGAAAAAGTCCCCTTTTCTCTCTAGATCGAAGGATTCCCCCTTTGTATCTTTATTTTTGTTTTCATTATTTCTCTTGTTAAACTAACCATTAAATCAAAAAATCACAACAAAAAAACATTAGGCTAGTATTTTTCTAATTAAGTTAATTTTGTAAACAAATTAATTGATCATTTTAACCTTTCTTGAAATTAAAATTAAATGGACTTAGGTTGTATTTTCTTAAAATAAAACAAAACAAACCAAAATATTTCTCTTCCTTAGGATTTAGACGTCCATGTTAATTTATTTGCGCATTTATTTACTTTCGTATTTTTCTTCTTATTGTAACTGCTTCCCAGTTTGTAATAGTAACTAGGACTTTACTTTTCGCATTTCTATAATGTACCTCTCACAAAGCCCTGTAATAGCATATGATTTACCTTCCCGCACTTTACATTTCTGCACTTTAAATTCCTGTATATATATATATTAATTGTTAGTAATTAGGCTTGTATGGAAAGACTAATAATCAAACGCTAGCAAAGTTAACAAAAAGACAAAAATAACTGAAACATAATACACTTGCACATATACACCTCTAGGGTACCCCACTTTGGTTGTCTTCGGAAATAAAATAGTCATGTCCCTCGAGACAGAGATGCTTTAGCAAAGACCCATAAATCAAAAGATCATAGTCCCTCGGTGACCCTACAATTGCCTTTCGGTAAATGATCTAGTCCCTAAACAGAAATTGCTAAAGCGTCTCTACATTGTTGCCTTTATGACTGTATGTCCCTTATAATTTCCCTCATACATCCAACGATGGGGCTTCTTATCAATCAATGGTAAGGTAGCAACATCTAAAGGAGGAGGAAAATAATATTAGACCTTTTTGAGTAGGTAGGATGCTCATAGTTGCTCACTTGCTCACAACAAAAAAATCATTTTCACACATACATTTTCAATTGAAACATTTTCAAAAGTCAAAGCCCTTTGTATGCATTCTTATAGAGACGAGAATTATTACAAAGGCACTTTTTAAAATCACTTTCAAAAACATCTTCCACAAACAAAAACTTCTTTAAACTATTTTCAAAACAAACACTTTGTACGCATTCTTATAGAGATGAGAATCATTACAAAGACGTTTTAAAAATATTTTTAAACCCACACTACAAACACATTTTCAAACAAAAGCAAGCGAACTAGCAAGAAACTAAGAGCCTGTAGATAACTACGGATGGAAAGGTTACTAACACTTTCCCTTTCCATAATCTACCCCCCTTACTTAGAAAACTCTCGAAAAGGTCTTTTTCTACTCTTTTCATCCTTTCCTTAATTTGGATAAAAGAAAATTCGGTGGCGACTCTTGCTTACCGCAACATTTATGAATACAAAATGCAAAACCAGTATTAAACAGTCGGTTCTGCCACCGTATCACAGCCTCCTTAGGGCATCAGGCCTTTGTTGATTGTTTAATTGTTCTGGTCGTTGAACTGGGGTCAGGTTTGAAATTAATACAGCTCCTACTGACTGAGGATGATCATTCTTGATACATCTCCTTTATCTATAAACAGCATTAATTTCCTTCTTACCAACAGATGGTTTCTTTACAGCAGTAGAGGTTGAGGCCATTTGTATCTTTCCACTTTTGATTCCGCTTTCAAATTATTCGCCAGTCAAAATTAACTCAGTAAACCCTGACAAAGAACTCCCAATTAGAAAGTTAAAGAATGGGCCAGTCAAGGTGCCCATAAACATGTGCACTAATTTTCTGTCAGTCAGTGGAGGTTGCACCCTTCCAGCCAGGTCCCTCCATTTTTTAGCATACTCTTTAAAGCCTTCATTTGAACCCATAGTCATATTTTATAATTGCACACGGGTTGGTGCAAGGTCAACATTGTATTGGTATTTTTTGTAGAAGGCAGCAGCTAGACATTTCCATGTGTGGATATTAGTCCCCTCAAGTTGACAGAACCAATCCAACTGTGTTCTAGATAAGCTTTCTTGGAAGAAGTGCACCCATAACTTCCTATTGGCGGTGTATGGTTAAATCTTGCAGACATAAGACCTCATATGCATCTTTATACAAGATATTACATCGTATTTCGCGAAGACAATAACCTTAAATTTGTGGGGAATAACCACCCTAGGAACCAAACCTAAGTCTCCAAATTTCAAACTAAGCACTGTTTGGATCTCTACAACCTTAAGTCGGTCTTCCAGTTGTTTGTATTTCTCACCCACTGGTGGTTACTGCTCTTCAGTATAGTCTTCGTCCTTAGTAATCTTGTTATTTCCACCCCCGACTTTGGTGCTTCTAACTTCCTCTTCTTGATTGTCTTCTTCCTCAGAAGAATTCTCTTCTATTTGAGCCAGTCGGGCGGCCCCCTTGAACCTTCTCCCTGTGTTGAGGATAACAGCCCGTTTCTTGGTCTTCTTTTTTGTGGTAAGGAGTGCCATCATTTCTTTCTGACCTTTGGCTAGGTCGAGGAGAGTCTCTTGGAACTGTGCATGTTGAGTCTGCAGATCTTTGATGGTTTTCTCTAGAGCCATCTTGTACTAAAATAAATAATAAAGAGATAAGGAAACCTATATCAGAAAAAACTGCTTATGATATGATGCATGCTATGCGGATGCAGTGTTTTCAAGGAGCTTAAGGAATTTAAATTTGCTAGCCAAAAAGGAAACAAACGTAACAATTGTATTAATAAGTTCAAAGATTATAATTTCCCCTTGGGCTTACAATGAAAAAGCAAAAGTGTGTCAAAAGACAACAAAAAAGACCCCTAAAACAAAAGACTCAAGTCTCCCACGGGTGTTTCCTCTTTGGTGCAATGTATGCATTCAAGCTTCTCTCCTCGTGAAGTTGTCTTGTGAGCTCCAACACTTTCTTCTAGTTTGTGTAGAATCGAGCTTCAAAGGTGTCTCGTTCCCTCTTGAGTTGAATCCACGATCTCTGTAATTCTTCGAGGTCGGTAGGCATGTCAGGATGGAGAATGGTATAAGAAGTATCTCCCTTAATAACAGGCTCCACAATTATTGGTAAGATAGTTGGATATGGAATCATGAGACTTTGAGCATGAGCTCGTACCCATTTTATATAAGGCTCAAGAGAGATGGAATTCTTATGCCCCAAAGTCTTGCTATCAACCTTGCTTACCATGCCCTAAGCATGTACAAACCTTCGATGATAACCTTAGTCATCATTCTCATAGTCGAATACAATACCTTGAATGAGTGCGTCATGGGGACCATCTCTTCGAGCATAGCCAAATTGTCGTAGAGCTAGAGAAGGGTTATAAATAATACCTCCCCTAATGCCCAAGAGTGGAACATTAGGGAACTCCCTACAATGGTCAATGATGGTAATGTCCTCTTGAGATCGAGAGCACCAATGGATATCCGAATGAGAAAGCGGCATCAACTTTTGAGACCACCTCAAGCCTTCCTCATTCTTCAAAACTTTGACAGGCCCATTCTTTAATTTGTTAATCGGAAGCTCGTCGTCTGGTTTTACGGAGTTGATCCTGACTGGGGATATAGTTGAAAGTGGTATCAAGAGTGGGAAGATTTTGATGGCTACATCTTCTAATGTTGTGAAGAAGCCATTCAGTAGCAAAAAAGAAACCAATGATGTTTATGGCCAGAAGAGTCGTGGTAAAAAAGATCGCCATCAGTTTGTAGTAGCGGTATTGATCTCTAATCTGGCACTTATTCAACAATAACAACAACAACAACATGGTTATCAATGAAGGCCAGACGCTTTGTTAAGACAATTTACCAAGATCGGCATGTCTTTATCTCAGGCATTGAAATATTTGTTAAAGGCTGGACTCATTTCACTGCAAGATCCTTCTCAAAATCCCAACACATCATCTCCAAAGTACAATCCGAACGCGAGGTGTGCCTATCATTCAAACAGTCCTGGGCACGACACCAACAATTGGTGGGCCCTGAAGAGCAAGATTTAGGATATGATCGATAATAAGGAAATTGAGTTCGATCCCCCGGAGACTCCGAACGTGATTATTGCACCTATGCCCAAGCATGACTATTGTACTCCAAAATTTGCCCTCTCATTTTTCAAGTATTTGCTAACAAGATATTCTAAGACGTCAAGTTTGCAGCACTGATACATCAATTTAGGCTTGAAATTTGCACAAGGGCAAAATGGTCAATTGCATACTGGAAAGTCAAATTTTGACTTTTTGGTCAACATTACAACCCAAAGATCAAATTTCATCAAGACATTCAAAAATATCAAGCTTGATCATTAAGAAGTCAAGAGAATCAAAATTCCAACTCTGCAAGACTTTGAGATTTTTCTAAGTATTTTCTATACTTGGTTAATTTCATTTGCTTCATAGCATTTTACTACAACTCCAAATAATTCAAGATGATGCAAGTAATTCAAGTTATTACAAAGTGACATTTTTCAAAATTACAAATTCTAAAACTATGTCTTGATTAAAACCTTGTCACAATATTTTTTTCCTTTTGACATAATGTGCACAAGCCCAAAATTGTGACATGTTACAAACTATGTTGTCCAAAGTTGAAGAAAATATGATATCACATTGCCACAACACCCCATACTACCTTGCAAGAAAACCTTTTGCTATGCTGCACCCCAAGGATACATGCTGCCAATACAGTCCAAAAACTGCTCTATGCAGTCAGCTCAAGCCTGCACCATGACAGCCCCCAAATTACACCAAAATGGCAAAAGAAAATTGGGTGCAGAAAGTATCAAAGCAGTATGCCAAAACAATTCAAATAACTTATTTGTTTTCCCCCCTAAACCACAGTCAAGGGGTCTACAAAAGGAAGGTTGTCTCATAAGACAAGGGGTTGGATTTTGAAAGAGAGAGAGGATAGAGAGTCTCATTGAGCAGAAAAATAGTATCCTTGTTAACCTTGACTGATTTTTCAAAATCAAATCGATTCTTGTTCAAAACAGAACCCCAACCTCTTACTCCACCATACAAACTCTCCCTAAGACAAACACTTCATACAAAGTTTGTCCAAACATAAAAACAGTCCTTGTAGTGCTACTCACCTTCATCATCAAAAATACCAAAAATATTTCAGTACAGTCCAACTCAGTTCTAGCAGTCCAGAGTAGCTTCCTGAAGACTCACAAGGTTATCACATCATTTGGAAAAGCATTCAGATCTAAAACAACCAGTGCAGCCCAAAGGTAAGTCCTCTTGACTTGAGATCTTGTCATTACATCATTAACAAGTTGTTGTTCTTTGAAGACAAGATGTAGTACTTTATTATCCTGTTGAACTAGTCATTTGCTTAAGGTTTAGTTTTATTCAATCATTTATTATTCGTGTTTATCCATCATATGCCATAAACTAACCTGTACATTCAGTAAAATAATGTTCAAGGCAGGAAAATGCAGCATGTATCGACACATATCCTCATGTGTCGACTCATCCTAGTGAAAAACAGGGTATGAGTCGACACATAACCCCCATGCATCGAATCATATTAATTTCAGGTCACAAAACAGGAGTGGGAAAAGACTATGAGTCAACACATATGTGTTTCGCATCGATGTAAGAAGGTGCATGACTCGACACATCCCATTATGTGTCGACTCATACTGAGCAGATTTTGTTTTACAGGAGAAGGGAAGAGCCTTGAGTCGATACATACGCATTTCGCATCGATACAAGAAGGTACATGAGTCGACACATCCCATTATGTGTCGACCCATACTGAACTGATTTTGTTTTACAGGGGTGGGAAAGGCTATGTGTCGATGCATAGCAGCATGGGTCGACACGTAGCAGTTCAAAATGCAGTTTTCCCTTTATTTTACACTGTTTTTACATTGTTTTCATTATCATTCGATATGGTTGTAATATTTCACTCTCCACTTCATCCCCATTGTAAATTTCTACCCCCATCCCCCTAAAGTGATGTAGTAGCTTAGGATTTATTTTCCGCATGTTTACTTTCTTTCATATATTGCTAGTAATTAGGATGTATGGTAAGATAAAAATCAACAAATAGACAACTTAAAAATCAAAGACAAATGCATGCAATAAAACACACTTTTCACACATGCACCCTTAGGGTAATCTCACTCGTTGCCTATCGGAAAATAGTCATGTCCTTCGAGCATGGGCGTTTTAGCAAAGACCCTTCGATAAAAGATCATAGTCCCTCGATGTTGCCTTTGATAAACGATCTAGTCCCTAAACGACATTGCTAAAACGTCCCATATGTTGCCTTCTATGACTATACAAACGTCCCAACGCCCGTCCCTTCACATCCAATGATGGGATTTCTCACCAAATCAATGGTAAGATAGTCACATCTAAAGGAGGAGGAAAAGCACATTTAAGACCTTTCGAGTAGGTAGATTCGCTCTTAGTTACTCGCCTTCTCACAACAAAAACATTTTTACCCACACTCTCATCTTTTGAACTATTTTTTAAACAAACAATTTGTAGGCGTTCTTATAGAAACGAGAACCATTACGAAGTTCCATTTTCAAAATACTTTCAAAAATACACTCTCACAAACACACCTTTGAACTATTTTCGAAACAAACACTTTGTAGGCGTTCTTATAGAAACGAGAACCATTACGAAGTTCCATTTTCAAAATACTTTCAAAAGTCACCACCAAAAGCACACATTCAAACAAAAGCAAGTGATCTAGCAAGTAACTAAGAGCCCATGGAAAACCATGGATGAAAGGGGTGCTAATACCTTCCCTTTTCATAATCTACCCCCCGAACTCAAGAAAATATCTCTAAAGGTCTTTCCTGTGCTTTTTCACCTTTCCTTTTATTAGATAAAAGAAAAGTCGGTGGCGACTCTTGCTAAACCGCAACATTTGCAAACACAAATGCAAAACTCTCAAGTCAGTTCTCCCACCGTATCACAGAACTGGCGACTCTGCTAGGGATTAAAACTAAAACAAAGTGGGGTTACCTTAGGGTTAGATCACCTTTACTTGCTTTCATGGTTTGATTTGTATGCTTTACATTTTGGTTCCTTGTTCGGGTTTATTTTAAATCCTACACTCGGATTTAGGGGCACCTTTTAGGTAAGTAGCAATAGACTGTGAGGGAACTGTGCAGGGTATACCGACATGGTTGAAGCAGTAGCTATGTTGATGTGGAACTTTGGTTGGTACCGGTAACCCTTGAGTTGAATCAAGGAGAGTACGGGGCTGTTGCGTGGTGTCGTGAAGCATTAACTGACCTTAGAACCTTACTTGACCAACTTGGCCATTAGGACGTAGTGAGATGACCGACTTTGGTGCAGTCCGAAGTTGGTAGATACTCGATGCTAGACTTATTGAGACCGGACTTTTGGGATATCTCGGCCGCAAGAAAAGATTGATTGAGCTGAGACAATGCCTAAAAGAAAGGTCAATGATAATGAGACCCCTTAGAACCCAGTTACTATTAACTAGGACAGGTTGAGCCAACTAAACTTCAAGAGGGTACTTACCTATAAAACCCCATGCAAGCCTAAAACTAAGGATTTGTTTGCTTTGTGTGAATATGATTATTTGTATATAAACTTTCTTACCTCGCATATCTGTACATAACATCATGAACATCATACCATAGCATTTTCAATAACCGTTTCAAGGATCTCAAGGGCCTATGATGCAGGGTCACGTTGAACCAGACATCTACCAAAGGGCAAGAGGATTTATTTTCCTCTAAAACAAACACTGTCAAAGATCAAGTACAACAACTTGAGTCAAGGGCTATGACCCACTTGATATGGTGAGCTTAATTCTCGCGGAAGGACATCCGCCGATACAAATTTCCCCAAACAAAGTTGTTGATCAAAGTTCAACTTCTAACTCTTTCTTGTGTTTACCCCGCGAGATCCTTGAAAACATGCATCCACATATCATGCATCATATCATGACAGGTTTCTCCCATACAGGTCTCCTTATCTTCCTGCTGTTTATTTCAGTAAGATGGATATGGAACAAACAGTGAAAGATCTCCAAGCTCAAAATGCTCAATTCCAACAAATGTTGTTGGCTATGGCTAAGGGGTAAGAGGACCTGAAAGCTCTCCTTCTCAAAGAAAAGAAGAAAAAGTCCAAGAAGTCAGTAGGCGTCTTGAACTTGAGAAGAAGACCTAAAGCCCTAGATCTTTCAACTCCATCCAACATAGGGGATAGTCTTGAAGAAGACCATAATTTGGAGATTGATGAAGTTGAAACTGACTACTCAGAGGAACAATATCCTCCCGTTGATGACAAGTACAAACAGTTGGAGGATCGCCTCAGTGCTATGGAGATTCAACAGATGTCTGGCTTGGATTTAGGAGACATGGGTTTAGTTTTTGGAGTGGTCATCCCGCCAAAGTTCAAAGTCCCTACCTTTGCCATGTACGATGGAGTCTCTTTCCTTAAGATGCACTTAAAGTCTTATGTCCGCAAGATTCAACCATACACAACTGATCCGAAGCTTTGGATCCATTTCTTCTAAGAAAGCCTAGTAGGGACTCAACTCGAGTGGTTCTATCAATTGGAGAGTTCTCGCATCCACACCTGGGAGGATTTAGCTGCTGCTTTCTACAAGCAATATCAGTACAATGTTGATCTTGCACCAACTCGTGTGCAATTGCAGAACATGACCATGAGTTCCAACGAGAGCTTCAAAGGGTATGCCCAAAAATGGAGAGATCTGGCTGGTAGGGTGCAACCCCCTTTAATTGACAGGGAGCTGATTGACATCTTCATGGGAACTTTGACAGGGCCTTTCTTCAAACACTTGATCAGAAGCTCCTCAGCCGGGTTCACCGAGCTAATACTGACCGGCGAAAGAGTCGAAGCTGGCATCAAAAGTGGAAAGATTCAAGAAGCTACACCTTCTGATGCTCAGAAAAAGCCCTACAGTGGGAAGAAAGAGTCCAATGTTGTGTACAGTCAAAAGAGTCGCTGTGACCAACACGTAGGGGCAGTCCTGATTTCTGGTTCTGTGTCACACCGACAACAGCAAAGGGGAAATCAACAAAGGCTAGACGAGCCTAAAAGACAATTTACCAACATCAACATGCCGCTGTCTCAAGCGCTACAACACTTGTTGAGCATGAATTTGATCTCATTGATAGGACCTCATCCAAACCCCAAAACTTCTTCTCCTAACTACAATCCTAATGCAACATGTGCTTATCATTCTGACAGTCTCGGGCATGACACTTATGATTGATGGGCATTGAAGTATAAGATTCAGAATTTGATTGACGCCAAAGAGATTGAGTTCGACCCTCCGGAGACTCCAAACGTGATCACTACTCATTTGCCAAGTCATTAAGAACTTTTATTCATTTGAATTTTCAAGTTGTAATCTCTTTTGTTATTCAAACAATTATCTATTAATGTCAAACTTTGTTTCATTAATGCATTGCATATGTTTGTCTCGAATTATTTCATTTATTTGCATTTCATTTAAAATATGCTTTTTACTGTCTTTATGACATTCAACTCTTGCTAAAAGTTACAAGCCTTTAGAGGGAGGATGACGAAAACAATGCCATAATCTCATACAGTATGCTTTTGGACAGACCTTGCTAACAATGTACAGGCATTCTTTCAAATCCTAAACACTGGAGTTATAAGGAAGATAATCCCTAGTCAACCCCTTCGAGCCAAAGAAGTAGAAGTTTTCTGTATACAAATTGAAACCTTTAATCAAAACCTGGGGCAGGGTAGTCTCTCAGTTAATTCAAACGCGTGTTAAAGCTGTAAACTCTCATCTCGTAATACAACGAATGACGTCAAGAAACATTCCTCTGGAATCAAAAGACGGGGATGGTTCCCTATAACATAGGCAGTCATTATCTCTCAAAAAGAAAAGCTCACTAAGTCAAAACCTACAAAGGAGACTTAAGAAAACTGGGGCATCCCGCTGACTGTAATCTCAAAACAAGAACAGTCATGCAAAAATCAGGGATAACAAATCAAAGAAAGAGGTCACTACAAATCCTCAACAACATGAAAAAAATGTTGCAAAAATGACTGCCTTTAGACAAACTTAACTTGTCTGAACCATCACTAAAATGTCATTCCAGACTCAATTGGAGTTCAAACGTACAATTAACTGAGCTTAGGACTGAAGAACATCACGAAGAGCGGGTGGGTACAAATACATTTTGAGCCTTTATCCTTTGTTTCTTAAACCGTGAACTAAGCCACGTTACAACCCTTCAAAAGTCCTAATTGAAGCATGGGTTAGTTTGAAAGCATACTGTTACAAAAGGTATCCTGACTCCTATAAGGCTTTACTCTAAATCTTGAGTTTGAATTTTTCTTACAAAATTTCTTTACTTGCTGAAAACGCATTTTTCAAAATTTCAAGACAGACATAAACTTTGCATTACTTGAATATCACTGTTTGCATGTGGCTATTTGTTTTACAGCGGAGAAATTCACACAACGAACATCCGATGAACGAAAGCTCTCTCAGTAAACAAAATCAATTCAAGAAGGATGACACTTCCATTGAAAAATCTCCTATCAACAGGGGGACATGACATGTCACTACCCAGCACACCTGGGGAAGTCTAGTCAAGATTCTAAGAAATCTCTCAAGAATTGCAGAGTAACCAGGGGAAAGTCTCCATCTCCGTCACTTGGGGCATTGAAAGTCAATCCCGACAACGGGTTACGTACAGTCAAACATTTCCAGGCAGAGCCACAAACACTCGCTACTAGGGGCAGTGACAAATCTCCTCAAAGTCTTTATCATAGGATCATTCCCCAACAAGAGTTTAATCTCTGAAAACCTTCCCCCAGCCGAGACAACTTTAAGAATCCCCGAGGACTTCCCCAACAAAGTCGTCACCTCTCAAGCAGACTGAAAACAGGGTTTATTTCCCCAACAAATGGTAGGATTCCCCAACTTGAGTTTTCCTCTCCGACTACTACAAATCAAAGGACCACGACTCCTCTTCCCCAGTAAACTACTCTACAATCCCCAGCAAGTTACTGTGAAACTTGGACCCGACCAGATATCAGTTCAACTTCGATTCTCCAGTAAGAGCAACGGACAATCGAGACTCCTAAACTCTTTCCCCAAGCAGGAGTAAACATACTCCCCAAAGATTTTTCAATATTCCCTAGCGGAGTTCTCCTCAAACAACAAAATAGGAATCCCCGTGGAAATATTCTAAGCAAAATTTGAAGACATACTAGCTCTTCAACAGCAGTCCGGGATTTAACGGTTCCCCGACATCTGTCAAGGATTTATTTTCCCAGAAAAAAATACATTCTTTAACATTTCACATTTCATACCTCCTATTTACATACATGATAAGTGCATACAACGCAATCTCATTCATTTTGAGAACATCATGAAATCGTGCAATTCATACATCATGACATTGCATACAACTAACATTTTACCTTTTTCAGGAAAAGGTCAATCAACAGATGGCTACCAGCAGCCTTTTCAAGTTCCAGATTAATACCTGTAACAAGCCAGGAAAACTATCTATGGACGACTGATTTTAGATTAATACCTGAAGCCAGACAGAACAACTATCTATTTGACCAGCTCAGGCAACCCTACACAGGTTTCTCCTTTCCAAGATGCAGTTTTACACGGACTCATCATGAAGCAACCCTACACAGGTTCCTTCTTCCCAAGATGAAGTTTCACACGGACTCATCATGAAGCAACCCTACACATGTTCCTTCTTCCTAAGATGAAGTTTCACACGGACTCATCATCAGGAAACCATACACAGGTTCCTTCCTTCCAGATGCAGTTTTACACGGATTCATCACCAGGCAACTCTACACAGGTTCCTCCTTCCCAGATGCAGTTTTACACGGACTCATTATCAGGCAACCCTACACCGGTTCCTTCTCAATTCCAGATGCAGTTTTACACTGACTCATTATCAGGCAACCCTATATAGGTTCCTCCTTTCCAAGATGCAGTTTTACACAGACTCGTCATGAAGCAACTCTACACAGTTTCCTTCTTAGGAAATTTCGGATGAAGTTTTACACGGATTCATCATCAAACAACCCAACCTTTTGATATTGTGATACGGTGGCCAGAACCGGGACATGGTTCCCTATTTCATTAAGGAATTTGCTGGTTTGCGTTTTGTGTTTGTGTTTGCAAAATGTCGCGGTAAGCAAGAGTCGCCACCGTCTTTTATTTTATCCAACAAGGAAAGGAAAAAAAGCACAGAAAAATTCCTTTTTCGAGATATTTCTGAGTACGGGGGATGGATTATAGAAAGGAAAGGTATTAGAACCCTTTCTATCCGTAGTTATCTACGGGCTCTTAGGTACTTGCTCATCATTTTCAAAATTGTTTTCTTTGTGTTTGTGGGCTTTGAAAAGTTTTTGTTTTAACTTCGATTTAACTCTTGCTTCTGTCTTCAAGAGTGTAATGAAGTGTTTTTGAAAACTTGTTTGTAAAAGAGTGTAAGTGTGAAAAAAAGTTTGTTTTGATTGAGCAAGTACTTAAGAGCTAATCTACCTACTCGAAAAAAGAATCGTTTTGTATTCGTTTCCTTTAGACAATGTTATCCCCCTATTAGTGAGTAGGTAGCACCGTCGTTGGAGTTTTGAGGGGCAATTCGAAAGGGACGTACGGTCACTAAAGCAATGTTAGGACGTCTTAGTAATAAACCTAATGTCTTAGATCAATTATCCGAGGCGACAATTCCAAGGCAACTTTGATCTTTGGACAAAAGGACGACCACTAAAGCACCCTATACTCAATGACCGTTTACCGAAGGTAACCAAGTGGGAGTGTACCCTAGGAATGCGCATGTGCGAGTGATTCAATTTCAGATTATTTTATCTTTTCACATTTAGGGTGATCTAACTGTTTTAAAATTAATCATACATTCTTGTCATGCATCCCTAATCATACATCTAACAGTTAATAATTTGCGAAATTTAAATTGCGGAAATTAAACTAAGCTATTACAAGGCTTCGGGTATTTACATAGCCAAAAACAAACCCTTTGAAATTAAAAGCGATAAAAATAAATAAATGTCCTAATTTAATTATTACAAACCGGGAGCAGATACAATAATTGGATAAAAATAATAAAGCGCACGATGAAAATTAGATCGACGAGAAAATAAGGTTTTAACCCTTCTAACCTAATAAAGAGAAGAAATTTTTTTTTTGGTTTTGTTTTTAATTAAATAAAATAACATGATTTAAATAAAATAAACAATTAAATAAAATATGAGAGAAAGAGATAATTGGCCTGAGATCTGGAGGTGTTGAAAGCAATTTTGTTGGCCCATTTGGAGCTGACCCAATTGACTTTTTGGGATCCCATACACGCGCGTTGACTGGCTTTATGGTGCTCCTTCAATATTTGACCACCAGATCTGGCCACCTAGCCATCTGGCATGTTGAGGAGCGAGGCGCATGGTGGACTGTGGACTTGTGTGCACACTAGATCTCCTGAAAAATAACAAGAAAATGCAAATTGTTTGAGGCAGGGATCGAACCCCTGACCTCCAGCTTCTGAATGCCTTAAGGCCAACATGGTTACCACTAGAGCGCTTATGTTTACTTGTTATTATAATACAAACAAAATATATTATATAAAAACAAAATCAATTGCCAGAAAAAACAAAAAAAAAACACGCGATTATTTAAACGGACGAGTGAGGGAGTGCCAACGCATCGTCCCTGTCCTCCAAATCCTGAAATTTTTACCTGTTGATTTTTATCCGCGGCTAAAGTCATAGCTTCATCCTAAAATCTTCCTCAGGCCATATAAACGAGTTCTAGGACCATGGTTGAACTCGTCATCCTCTTCTGATCATAACCATGGCCATTAATAAAGCTAATTTTTCCTGAAACAAAAAGCCCTAAAAAAAACAAAAAAAACCTAGAAATGGTGATCTGTGATACAGGTTAGATAAATGAAATTGATTAATTCCAAAAGCTTGCAAATGGCATGGTGATCACAAAGATGTAATTATTTTATACAATGGATGTAAGAATAAAGATTTTCGATTTCAAGAACATGGTGGATCCGTGAGGGACTTACAGTGCGTGTGAGGGTCTGGAAATGTGTTGTCTTGATTGGTTTCGCTTCTGGAGATGGTTAGGAAGAGATTGAGATACTTTCTGAGCCTTGAGGATGCCTCTATGACTGATTTCGAAGTCTCACTTTTTATTGATTTTTGCCAACTTTGTTCTGCCTCAAGAATTGATCTCCAACCCCTAAAATTGTCTGCCTCGCCTCCTTATGTATTGTACAATACATTAGGGTTGTTTTTCCTGTCCAAATCTTCCTCTATCAATGCTTGAATATTTGATTTGATCTTCTTTTACAACCTTCCAATTTTGGCTTGATTTGAATCTTTTTGTACTCTAATGCCTTGATACGAGTTTGGTATGGTGCAAGCTGTCCATTGAAACCTATAATCATCAAAAGATCTTTGGTTATCAATATTTTTGATTTTATGTGATTTTATTTGATTTAAAATGAATTAATTCAAATAAAAATCAAATTAAATAATAAAAATATAATATGAACACATGGCCAAGGCTAGACCACGTGGGAAATAATTAAAACTCAAAACAAGTGAAAAGGAATGGGCCCATTTGGCAAAATTTGAAGTTTTGGGGATAGTTGACTTTTGGCAATTTTGCAAAAAAGTCCAACTTCAACAATGCATAACTTCTTCAATTTTGATCTTTTGGAGGTGTTATTAGACTTTTTAGAAATCTTGAGATGTACTCTAATCAACCCTTTTGGTCTCATCTCATTTTTATACTCCATTCTCAAGTTATAAGCTTTGACAAAAAAAGTGTTTTTGTTGACTTTTCAAAATGACCTATAATGTCCAAATTCATAACTTCTTGTGAGTAAATATTTTGATCTTGGGGTATGAAGATGGATTGTAGGTAATTGCATCCTATTCAAAATGATCTTTGGATGGGTCATTTCTCATAAAGTATGAGAAAGTTATGCTTGGTCAAAGTTGAGTTGACTTTTCCAGCAAAACCCTAATTTAGCAACTTTTGAATCTTGATGAATTTTGAGCAATCCTTGATGAATCATGATCAACCCTTGATCAAATGATGAAATATACTTCAAAATGAGAATGTTGACAAAAAATCTTGAATTTTGACTGTATGTGGGTCACAGTCGACTTTTGCCCTAGCACAGTCGATTTTTGGACCTTTGAGCAATTGACTGAGCAAACTTCCTCTACAAGGCTTGAAACTTGACATGGATGATCTTGAGAACATATTAGGACATTAGTGAGCACTTGGGGTCACTTGGACTCAAGGATCTTGATGCAACACAAAACCCTAATTTGAGTAGACTGCC
Source organism: Vicia faba (assembly GCA_948472305.1). NCBI lineage: Eukaryota > Viridiplantae > Streptophyta > Magnoliopsida > Fabales > Fabaceae > Vicia > Vicia faba. Next base: position 695,915,671 of record OX451739.1, on the reverse strand, counting down.
TTAGGAGAGAGCTTGTCTGGCCAACCCTTGGACTACTTTGAGCAATTTGGAGATCCTTCTTGCAATTTTTTTGAGAAATATGGGAGGGCAAATTTTGGGGTACAACAGATGCCCCTGTTCAATCTTCTTAAACCTGAGGATGTAGATTGGCTTTTGTGCCTTTCGTGATCCGAAGGTGGAAGATAATTGAACACTTGAGTGCCCAGAAATTTGCACTCGTATGAAGTGGTAGTTGCTTTGTGATGTTGGGAATGGGATTACAGATGCCATTTGGAGGAGTTTCTATCGCATAAGAGATTCTTTAGCGAGAGCTTGCATACCTGCCGTTGAGGAAGAATCTGCTGGGGAAGTCTGATTTTTGTTGAGGGAAAGGAACTCGTCCGTAATTCAAATGAGGTGTCGAGATTTAGGAACTTGCCTGTAATTCAACTGAGGTGTCGAGATTTTGGAACTTGCCCGTAATTCAACTAATGTGTCGAGATTATGGAAGTTGCCCGTAATTCAACTAGGGGGAAACATCTTCGTCGAGATTTAAGAACTCGCCCGTAATTCAACTGAGAAAACTTCTCTGCTGAGATTTAGGAACTCGTCTGTAATTCAACGGAGGCGTCGAGATTTAGGAACTTGCCCGTAATTCAACTGAGGTGTCGAGATTTAGGAACTTGCCCGTAATTCAACTGAGGTGTCGAGATTTAGGAACTTGCCCGTAATTCAACTAGGGGGAAACATCTTCGTCGAGATTTAATAACTCGCCCGTAATTCAATTGAGAAAACTTCTCTGCTGAGATTTAGGAACTCGTCTGTAATTCAACGGAGGAACATCTATGTCGAGATTTAGGAACTCGTATGTACTTCAACTAAGAAAACATCTCTGCTGAGTTTTAAGAACTCGTCCATAATTCAACTGGAGGGTAAAATCTTCGTAGAGATTTAAGAACTCGCCCGTAATTCAACTGAGAAAACTTCTCTGCTGAGATTTAGGAACTCGTCTGTAATTCAACGGAGGAACACTTTGTAGAGATTTAGGAACTCATTTGTACTTCAATTGAGAAAACGTCTCCGCTGAAATTTAAGAACTTGTCCGAAATTCAACTGGAGGGAAACATCTTCGTCGAGATTTAAGAACTCGCCCGTAATTCAATTGAGAAAACTTCTCTGTTGAGATTTAGGAACTCGTCTGTAATGGAGGAACACTTTATCGAGATTTAGGAACTCATCTGTACTTCAACTGAGAAAACGTCTCTGCTGAAATTTAAGAACTTGTCCATAATTCAACTAGGGAAACATCTTCGTCGAGATTTAAGAACTCACCCGTAATTCAAATGAGAAAACTTCTCTGTTGAGATTTAGGAACCTGTCTGTAATTCAACGGAGGAAAAAGCTTCATAGCTTTGAATTTTGTGAGAATTTAACCGCATCCTTCCTGAAAGGTAAAGGTTAGTTGTATGTAATGCATGATATGTATCAGGTCAATGATGTTCTCAAAATAAATGAGATTGTGTTGTACGATGCGTATATGCATGTGTCATGATGCATGGAAATGTAATGTTTTTAGCTGGGGAAAATAAATCATGGATCGCTGCTGGAGAAAAGAGTTGAATTCTTCGTTTCCGCTGGGGATGGCGAATGAAGATGTTTGTGAGAATAAACCTGCAGGAGAGGATAACTCCGTTGGGGAATAAACTGATGAGGAGATTACTCTGTGGGGAAGAGATGCTCTGTAGAGGATTCCACTGATGAATTCCGCTGGGGATGAATTACCTTTGCTGGTGATACTAAATCCTGTTGGGGATTCGTGCTTCTGCTTGTGAAAGGAATGAACTCCGATGGGGATGATTTTTTCAATAGCGACCTTACTGGGGATAACCTTTTAGGCTCTACTGGGGACGATCTGCCAGAGTCTACTGGGGACGATCTGCCAGAGTCTACTAGGGATGATTCTCTATACTCCACTGGGGATGTTTTTTTCAGACTGCGTTGTGGAAACTTTCCAAACTCCACTGGGGATATTTTATACTCCGCCGGGGATGATAAGACTTTTCAATGTGATGGTAGATAAACTCTGCTTGGGGAGAATATCACCGATTCACAGTTGTAAGTCTCAGCTGGGGAGAGTTGACATTATTGTCCTTTTCTTTCTTTGCGGGGAGTGAAAGTACCTTAGCCATATTCTTCAACTGGATCTACCTTTGTACCTGGTGGATAGAGCAACTGTAAAGCTTGTACAAATCTTATTTTCCCTTGTTTCTGATATTACAAGTAATCGTCTTTTGTTTCGTATGTAAATATTCATGAGCAGCAATTAATTTCAAATGCATATATCAAAAATATACATTAGACGTTCTTTGCAAAACAAAACAGATAAAGGAAAAACAGTTTGAAATTTCTTTGAAGATGAATTGTATTGATTTTGAAGTTTGGCCTGTAAATAGGCGTTTTTGTACAAGAGGCTGACGTCCTAGTAAGAGAACGCCGCCGAACAATAGAGTTCATACAATTTTGTGAAAAACTAAACAAAACAGTTATGTGAACAATCCCATTGGGTTCCAACTCTGCTATTGTCTTTATGTCCTCGAGCATCTCATCACTTTGCTACTTGGTTGAAGGTAAATCAGATTGATTAATGTCATTCGAGCTTGATAGTCGATACCGAAGTCTGGTCGTAAGGTGATCCAATGAGACATAGTGTTACGCTGTAATCCCTAATTTTTTCCTGGACCGCCCTTTCGGGTTTTCAGTCCACCGGGATACCCTTTTTTGCCCAAGCCGCCTTTTCAGGTTTTCGACTTGCCGGGTGTATAGTTTTTTTTCATTTTCATCCCTTATTTTTGCCCGAACCCTTTTGGTTCGCCGAGAAGCCCTTATTTTTGCCTAGGCCAGTCAACCTAGGGGGTCTTTAATTATGCGTAGTATCTTTTCACTATGTCTGCATTGACGGGGTGAGGAAGGTCGTCACCATCCATGGTTGTTAGAATCATAGCTCCTCCTGAGAAAATGTCCTTAACCATAAATGGCCCTTCGTAAGTAGGGGTCCATTTGCCCCTGGGATCACCTTGAGGTAAGATAATGCGCTTGAAAACCAGGTCCCCAACTTGATACTCTTGTCGTCTGACTTTCTTGTTAAATGCCTTGATCATCCACTTTTGATACGTCTGACCATGACAAATAGCAGTAAGTCTCTTTTCGTCGATTAAGTTCAGCTGATCAAGTCGGGTCTGAATCCAGTCATCTTCGCTCAAACTTGCATCCTTCATAATCCGAAGAGAGGGTATCTGAACTTCAATGGGCAAGACGGCCTCCATGCCGTATACCAAGGAATAGGGTGTTTCCCCTGTTGACGTCTATGCTAAGGTACGGTACCCATGAAGAGCAAATAGTAACATCTCATGCCAATCTTTTTACGTCACCGTCATCTTCTGCACAATCTTCTTAATGTTCTTATTAGCCGCTTCTACAGCCCCGTTCATCTTCGGCCGATAAGGAGAAGAGTTGTGATGATGTATCTTGAACTGTTTGCAGAGCTCGGTGATCATCTTATTATTGAGATTGTACCATTGTCTGTAATGATCCTCTCTGGTACACCATACCGACAAATCAGATTGTGCCGAATAAACCGTGCCACGACGTTCTTGGTTACAGTAGCAAAGGAAGCTGCTTCAACCCACTTCGTAAAGTAATCAATAGCTACCAGGATGAAACGATGCCCGTTGGACACAGTAGGTCTGATCTCACCCATCATGTCGATTCCCCACATTTCAAAAGGCCAAGGAGTTGTCAAGACGTTCAAAGTTACTGGAGGTATGTGCACCTTATCAGCATAGACTTGGAACTTGTGACAGGTCCGAGAATGCTGATAACAGTCGGCTTCCATTATGGACCAATAATATCCTGCCCGTAGGATTTTATTTGCCATGGTGTGTCCACTGGAATAAGTTCCGAAAGTACCTTCATGTAACTCTGCCATGATTCTTTCTGCCTCGTTCTTATCCACACATCGCAGTAAGGTTGAATCATGGTTATGCTTGTAAAGGATGCCATTGCTGATGAAGAACTTCGTCGCGAACCTTCTCAGAAACTTCTTATCATTAACAGATGCACCCTTGGGGTACTCTTGAGCCTCAAGATACCTCTTTACCTCATGAAACCAGGGTTTATCTGCTACCTCTTCAGTCTCAATGTCATAGTAATGTGCAGGTTCGTCCAACCTCTCAATGGTAATATAGGGAGCTTCATTGTCCCATCTGACCTTGAACATAGAAGACATCGTAGCCAGCGCGTCCTCCAAATGATTCTCCTCTCTAGGGAAGTGTTTAAAGGTTATCTCGTCGAAGTGTGGAAGCAACGTCAACACATACTCTTTGTAAGGAATAAGATTAGGGTGTTTCGTATCCCACTCGCCTTTGATCTGGCTGATTACGAGAGAGGAATCTCCGAAAACACTTAAGAACTTAATCCTTAGGTCGATAGCTGCTCGAAGACCCATAATGCGCGCCTCATACTCCGCCATATTGTTGGTGCAGTTGAAACATAGTCGGGCGGTGAATGGGGTATGAGAGCCTTCAAGAGATACGATCACGATGCCAATGCCATTACCCAAAGCGTTTGAAGCTCCATCAAAGTACATAGACCATCGGGATCCCTCCTCAGGTCCTTCATCCGGTCCAGGTGTCTCACAGTCAGTCACCAACATGATGTTCTCATCCGGGAATTCAAATTTCATAGACTGGTAATCGTCTACCGCCTAATGTGCCAAATGATCTGCCAACACACTTCCCTTAATTGCCTTCTGGGTCGTATATTGGATGTCATACTCAGTCAAGATCATCTGCCATCTTGCTATTCTTCCGGACAAGGCAGGCTTTTCGAAGATATACTTGATTGGATCCATCTTTGATATCAATAGAGTAGTGTGAGTCAGCATATACTGTCTCAGCCGGCGAGCAGCCCATGCCAAAGCGCAGAAAGTTTTCTCAAGCAACGAGTATCAAGTCTCGCAGTCGGTAAACTTTTTGCTAAGGTAATAAATAACACGCTCTTTTCGGCCAGACTCGTCATGCTGCCCCAGCACGCACCCCATTGAATTATCGAGTACTGTCAAGTATAAGATCAAAGGTCTCCCTTCAACTGGAGGCATCAGGATAGGTGGCTCTTGAAGATATTCCTTGATTCTTTCGAAAGCGGCCTGACATTCATCATTCCATCTTACCACTTGATCTTTCTTCAATAACTTGAAGATTGGCTCACAAGTAGCAGTCAGGTGTGAGATGAATCGGGAAATATAGTTTGAACGTCCCAGAAAGCCTCTGACTTCTTTTTCTATTCGGGGAGCTGGCATTTCCTGTATAGCCTTCACCTTTGCAGGATCCACTTGAATACCTTTATCACTTACGACGAAACCCAACAGCTTACCAGATCTCACCCCGAAGGTGCACTTGTTCGGGTTTAACCTCAGCTTGTACAACTTCAACCTATCAAATTACTTCTGAAGGTGGTCAAGATGTTCTTCTTCAGTCTGGGATCTTGCAATCATGTCGTCAACGTATACCTCAATCTCATGATGGATCATGTCATGGAACAAAGCGACCATGGCACGCTGATATGTTGCCCCAGCATTCTTCAATCCGAAAGGCATGACTTTGTAGCAAAAGGTACCCCATTGAGTAACAAAGGTTGTCTTCTCCATATCCTCAGGAGCCATTTTAATCTGATTATAACCGGAGAAACCATCCATAAAGGAGAAGACCTTATGTTGTGCGGTGTTGTCAACCAGAACGTCGATATGAGGTAGAGGGAAATCATCCTTGGGACTTGCCCTGTTCAGATCCCTATAGTCAACACACATTCGAACTTTACCATCCTTCTTCGGTACAGGAACCACGTTGGCCACCCACTGTGGGTAAGAAGTAACTGCTAGAAAATCGGCGTCAAACTGCTTCATCACTTCAGCCTTGATTTTCTCAAACATCTTTGGGCGCATTCGGCGGACTTTCTGTTTCATTGGAGGACACTCTTCCTTGGTAGGCAATCAATGAACCACAATATCAGTATCCAACCCAGGCATATCTTCATAAGACCAGGAAAATATCTCAACATAGTCACGCAGCATCTGAATCAGCCGTTGCCTAACACTAGATTCCAGATTTGCACCGATCTTGACCTCTTTCTTGTCTTCCTCTGTACCCAGATTTACTGTTTCCACTGGCTCTTCATGCGGTTGTATGGCCCTCTCTTCCTGAAGTAACAGTCTAGCAAGTTCACCAGGCACTTCGCAATCATCTTCACCTTCGTCTTCCGCTAAGTTAATCAGACTTTCGAAGTCATAACCGGTAGTAGCAGAGTCGTTATCAGTGGGATCCAGAGTGGATGTAGACCTGTATATGTGAGTGTGTGTGTAAAATAGTTGTTTTGCAAGATAAAAATAAAAACAAGGAACGCAAAATTCGTAGTGCAAGAAAATTTCCAATGCTTTTATTAATGATATATGGAGATGACAAATATCAAGCCCTCAAAAACAAAGCCACGGTGCCTCGGGTAAGACACCGGGCCATAAAGTTTAAAATTGTCTATTACAAACTTAAAACAAAAGTCTCATTACTGGGTAATAAAAGAAATTTGGACGAAGTCCTTTGCCGTCCAGTTGCTTAATCCGTCGTCGGTAGTTGGGTAAATCCAACTGTCAATATCATACTCTTCATCATCGTCTTCAATGGAATTTACTCCCGAATTGCTGATAAACAGGGGAGGTCCTACGATCCGTGCACGTCGTACATCCCTTTGAGCTTCTGCAGTGAAACCCAAACCAAGCTTGTTAGTCTTATGTGCAAAATCAGGGAGTTGGCCCCAATTTGCATACCCACCTTTCTCAACAACAACCCAAGCATCCTTGAGGGAAGCCATCTTCATTGGAGGATCTTCAGTAATAGTTTCAGTTGACGCCAGTGTTTGGGGGACTTCTTCAAAATGTTGAAACGGGGTCTCAATGAACTCCCCGTCCATCTCTACATACCGGAAAGAGTTGAGGTGGCTCACCATGTACTCCTCTTCTCCTTGTACCGTCATAATTTTCCCCTTCATTGGGTATTTCAGCATCTGGTGAAGCGTAGAAGTCACTGCCCCAACTTTGTGGATCCACGGGCGACCCAGCAAACAAGAATAAGATGGCCGAATGTCCATCACATAGAATGTAGATGCGAAAATCTGAGAACCAACCTTAACTGGGATATACACTTCTCCGTGTACCATTCTCTTGGACCCATCAAAGGCCCTAACTACAATGTTACTTGGCTTCAGCTCCAACCCTTCACAGTCCAAACGGTCTAACGCTTTCTTGGGTAAAACATTCAGCGAGGATCCGGTATCCACCAACACATGGGATAGAGTAGTGCCCCTGCATTCAATGGAGACATGCAGGGCGTCATTGTGATTTTTCCCCTTAGCAGTCAAGTCTGCGTCAGAGAAACCCAATCCATTATCTGCTGTCAGACTAGCCACGCAATCTTTGAACTGATCAGCAGATGTTTCTTGCGGTACGTGTGCAGTTTTCAGAAAAGCAATCAGAGCCTTAGCATGGGCCTCTGAACATAGCAATAAACACAACATAGAGATATTTGATGGGGTTTGCCCCAGCTGTTCCACTATATTGTAGTCGCTTTTCTTGATAATCTTTAAAATTTCCTCTATCTCCTGTCTAGAGGCTTCAACAGTAATCTTCTTCGGTGCCTCCATCCGGGCAGGCTCACCGGTGATCCCTTTTCCCCGAGTGTCAGATAACTCGGCAACAGGGGTAAGGATTGGAACTTGAACAGGGACAGTAGCAGGTGTACTGGCGGGTGTAATAATAATAGGCTTCTGAACAACTGGTGGAGAGATCTTAGGGGAGAAAAGTCTTCCACTGTGGGTGACTTTACTAGATCCAACAATATTGCTGACGTCAGTATCAGCCTCTTCAGCACTCAAGTCTTGTTTAACTCCGTGATAATATACGTCAGCCCCATAGTGCCATGGGATAACTTTATCTGATGTATAGGGGATAGGTCCAGGAACAGTAATAATCAAAGGAGCGATTCTCGGAACAGATGTAATTCTAACAGGATTTCTCGAGGAAGCCTTGGAAGAATTGTCGAAAATGGTGATTATAGTAACTTCTTCAATAGGAACCAAAGGAACAAAAGTCTTCTCAAACAGAATTTCTTTGTTATCCATCAGGCATTGGACACTTGACTTCAAAAGATGGCAACCAGTAGGTAGGACGGAACACAGACGGCAACCTTCACCACATCCCGGAAATAAACCGGCTAACAGAAGGTTCTTCTTCATAGTCATCAATGGAGTAGTAATGTCTTTCACAGAAACCACAAACGAGTCTTAATATACAACATTCACTCCATGCTTGGGCATAGGAGCACAGTCACAACATTGGGCTTTTCAGGTGCTTCAAACTCGATCTCCTTAGAATCAATCAGATCATGTACTTTATTCTTCAGGACCCAGCAGTCATTCGTATCATGCCCCGGGATATCGGAGTGAAAAGCACAACGGGCATTCGGGTTGTACAGCGGTGAGGTTGTATTGGGATTCTTCGGGGATTCCTTCGGAATCACCAAGTTGGTCTTTAGCAACTGCGGCAGAATTTGAGACAGGGTCATATGGAGCTGAGTGAACTGTCTTCGTGGCCTCTCAGTTCTTGGTTGATTGTTGCATTGTGGGGCAACAACAGGTCTTGATATAACAACCGCATTGACTGCTGGGCGGCGCACAGGTCTATTATGGCCCTTTGAACTGTAAATAGCGCTAGATTCCTTCTTAAAAGGCTTCTTCTCGGTACTTGACAAAGTACCTTTCTGTATTTTATCGCTCTTGATATCGGCCTCAACTCTTTCCCCAGTCATAATCAGTTCAGTAAACCCGGACGATGAACTTCCAATTAGATGATTAAAATATGGACCAGACAGGGTCCCCAGAAACATATCTACTAACTCCCTATCAGCTAGAGGGGGTTGTACTCTTCCAGCAAGGTCCCTCCATTGTTGAGCGTAGTCTTTGAAACCTTCGCTCGCACCCATAGACATACCCTGAAGTTGGGTACGCATGGGAGCGAGGTCGGCATTGTATTGGTACTGCTTGTAGAAAGCAGCAGCAAGGTCTTCCAAATTACGGATACTAGCTCCTTCCAGCTGGTAGAACCATTCAAGTTGAGTCCCTGAAAGACTATCTTGAAAGAAGTGGATCCAGAGGTTCCTGTCAGCGGTATATGGTTGAATCTTTCTAACATACGAACGGAGGTGTAGCTTTGGGCAGGAGACCCCGTCGTATTTAGCAAAGATTGGTGCTTTAAACTTATGGGGAATCACCACCCCAGATGACAAACCCAAATCACCAAAGTCCAATCCAGGTACCTTTTGGATCTTCATCGCACTTAATCGGTCTTCAAGCTGTTTATACCTATCCTCAGCCGGAGGATACTGGTCTTCATCAAAGTCAGTCTCGTTGTCAGAAACCACAGGGCTAGGAGCCCTCCTTTCTTCCTGTTTTTCTCTCCCTTCAGGTGAGTGAGATAAATCAACATCTTCCCGCAAATTGTTTCTGAATCTGTGACCCATATTCAGGAGGACCGTCTTCTTCTTCTTCTTCTTATCCTTCAAGATAAGAGTCTTCAGATCTTGCTGACCCTTAGCCAAATTCATGAACATTTCTTGGAATTGAGCGTTTTGAGCTTGTAGAGCCTTGATAGCTTGATCAGTTGATGTTTCAGCAGACATGATGCTGAAATAAACAGCGAAGAAGATTAGAAACCTGTAAGGGTACCTGTAATGAGGTGCATGGGAATGATATGTGTATGATATGATTTCAAAGACTTTAGGGATTCAAATTCGTAAACCAAAATGAAACACACTTTATTAGATAACAAACTTGAAATAATGTTTGACAAATGCATTTAAGGCGTTACAAAAAGAAATACTGAAAAGTAAATCAAAACTAGAAATAACAAAAGACATCAGCGCTCCCATGGTCGTTTGCCTCTTGTGCTGACATAGTCATTGAGGACCTTCTCATTCTCCAGTTCTCTTGTAAGCTTTAAAATCTTCTGCTCTTGCTCGTGATACTTTTCTCTGTAAGTATCCCGTTCTTCTCTCAACTGCATCCAAGACCTCTTTAATGCCCCAATGTCAGTAGGCATGTGTGGGTGGAGGATGGTAGGTGAAACCCCTTCTTCATCAGCATTCTCAATAATTACCAGTAAGACAGCTTCGTACGGCATTCCTATCTTTTGGGCACGGATTCGAACCCATCGGAGATACGGTTCCATCGGAAGAGAGGTCTTCATCCCTAACTCGTGCGGATCGGACTTGTGTACCCTGTTCCAAGCTCGTATGAACCTGCGGCGATGCTCCTCACTATCCCCTTGGAAGTCAAAGACAATGCTCGGCATTAGTAACTCATGAGGTCCGTCCCTCCTAGCTCGCCCAAACTGACGTAAGGCCAAACAAGGATTATAGGTGATCCCCCCTCGAATTCCAAGTAGTGGAACATTGGGGTATTCCCAAAGCGATCAATAATAGCTACTTCTTCCATGTCTTTAGTGCTCCAAATAATGTCAGTGTGAGCGAGAGACATAATCCTGTAGGCCCAACCCATGCCTTCCTTGTTCTTCAAAACAGATTTAGGGAGGTGAGAAATAAACCACCTCGCCAGCAATGGTGCATAACACATAAGGGTTCCCCGTTTCTGAGCAGTACGGGCATAAAGAGAGTGTAGAATGTCACCCAAGAGAGTGGGAACCGGATTACAGGACATGAAAATCTTTACCGCATTCACGTTGACGAAAGAATCTGAGTTAGGAAACAACACCAAACCATAAATGAGAAGATCCAGGATATCCTCGAATGCTTGAAAATCCAAACTGTCCCAAAACTGATTGGCCCGATCAACCAAGAACTTAGCCAAGAAGCCCTTTGTCCCACTTTGAGTCTCCCAGTTAGACATTACCTCAACCTTTGTCAGATGGAGGGATGAAGCAATCTCTTCCAGCCTAAGGGCTTTCTCCCAACCTGTAAATGGCGTCTACTCTAGAATAGAAATACCAAGTAGATCATAGAAATCCTCCAGAGTAGGGACCAACTGATAGTCCGAGAAAATGAAGCAGTGGTATAATGGATCAAAGAACAGGCACAGAACACTCATCATCTGCTCATCTAATCTGGAAGTGACCAAACCAAGGAGGTGCCCATGTCTTCTGATAAAGGAGGAAGTGTCAGGAACCTTTGCAACCAAATCTGTAAGCTGAGTAGGAATCTGTACAAAGCTGATCCGAATAGTGTTTTTATGCATAGAGGCCATGACCTAGAAAACAAAACAAAGATGAATCCCCTCTGTCTTTGAAATGGGTTAGTCTGATGCAAGATGCATGCAATGTCATGATGCATGATGTCATGATAGAAACACATCACATGTATTCACAAATAGCAAACATGGTAAGGGCAAACAAGTCACACAGTAGCCCTTAAATTTCAGGCTGGCAAGGAATTTAGGTATTACCCTCTTTCAGTTTAGTTGGTTCAAACCTGTCCTAGTAATAGTAACCGGGTTCTAGAGGATCTCAATATCACTGACCACCCTCGATCGGTCACAATTCCAGTTTGGCAACCTTTTCTCGCGGCCAGAATCATCACGAGAGTTTGGTCTCAATGAGTGTAGCATAATGCTACTGTTCTATGGCCAAGTTGGTCAATTATAGGTTCTAAGGTCAGTTGGTGCTTAATGACCCCTTAGAAGACCCATATTCTCCTTGTTCCAACACAAGGGATATCGGTACAAACTAAAGTGTCACACCAACGTAGCTACTGCTTCAACCGTATCGGTCTACACCGTACAGTTCCCTCACAATCTTTTGCTACTTACCTAAAAGGTATCCCCAGATCCGAGTTAGGATCTATAGTAACTCTGATACAAAGCCCACAAAGATAAAGCATACAAATAAAACAATTGAAAATAATATGATGATCTAATCCTAAGGTACACCCCACTTATTAATTCCCCAGCATAGTCGCTAGTTCTGTGATACGGCAACCAGAACCGGGACGTGGTTCCCTATTTCGTTAAGGAATTTGCTGGTTTGTGTTTTGCATTTGTGTTCGCAAAATATCGCGGTAAGCAAGAGTCGCCACCGTCTTTTATTTTATCCAACAAGGAAAGGAAAAAAAAGCACAGAAAAATTCCTTTTTCGAGATATTTCTGAGTACGAGGGGTGGATTATAGAAAGGGAAGGTATTAGCACCCCCTTCTATCCGTAGTTATCTACGGGCTCTTAGGTACTTGCTCATCATTTTCAAAATTGTTTTCTTTGTGTTTGTGGGCTTTGAAAAGTTTTTGTTTTAACTTCAATTTAACTCTTGCTTCTGTCTTCAAGAGTGTAATGAAGTGTTTTTGAAAACTTGTTTGTAAAAGAGTGTAAGTGTGAAAAAAAGTTTGTTTTGATTGAGCAAGTACTTAAGAGATTGGCCAGGAAGAGATTGAGATACTTGCCAAGCCTTGAGGATGCCTCTATGACTGATTTCGAAGTCTCACTTTTTCTTGATTTTTTCCAACTTTGTTCTGCCTCAAGAACTGATCTCCAACCCCTAAAATTGTCTGCCTCGCCTCCTTATGTATTGTACAATACATTAGGGTTGTTTTTACTGTCCAAATGTTCCTCTATCAATGCTTGAATATTTTATTTGATCTTCTTTTACAACCTTCCAATTTTGGCTTGATTTGAATCATTTTGTACTCTAATGCCTTGATACGAGTTTGGTATGGTGCAAGCTGTCCATTGAAACCTATAATCATCAAAAGATCTTTGGTTATCAATATTTTTGATTTTATGTGATTTTATTTGATTTAAAATGAATTAATTCAAATAAAAATCAAATTAAATAATAAAAATATAATATGAACACATGGCCAAGGCTAGAGCACGTGGGCAATAATGCAAACTCAAAACAAGTGAAAAGGAATGGGCCCATTTGGCAAAATTTGAAGTTTTGGGGATAGTTGACTTTTGGCAATTTTACAAAAAAGTCCAACTTCAACAATGCATAACTTCTTCAATTTTCAACTTTTGGAGGTTTTCTTGGACTTTTAGAAATCCTGAGATGTCCTCTAATCAACCCTTTTGGTCTCATCTCATTTTGATACTCCATTCTCAAGTTAGAAGCTTTGACAAAAAAGGTATTTTTGTTGACTTTTCAAAATGACCTATAATGTCCAAATTCATAACTTCTTGTGAGTGCATGTTTTGATCTTGGGGTATGAATATGGATTGTAGGGAATTGAATCCTCTTAAAAATGATTTTTGGATGGGTTATTTCTCATAAAGTATGATAAAGTTATGCTTGGTCAAATTTGAGTTGACTTTTCCTACAAAACCCTAATTTAGCAACTTTTGAATCTTGATGAATTTTGAGAAATCCTTGATGAATCATGATCAACCCTTGATAAAATGATGAAATATACTTCAAAATGAGAATGTTGACAAAAAATCTTGAATTTTGACTGTATGTGGGTCACAGTTGATTTTTTCCCTAGCACGGTCGATTTTTGGACCTTTGAGCAATTGATTGAGCAAACTTCCTCTGCAAGGCTTGAAACTTGACATGGATGATCTTGAGAACATATTAGGACATTTTTGATAACCTAGGGTCACTTGGACTCAAGGATCTTGATGCAACACAAAACCCTAATTTGAGTAGACTGCCTTAGGAGAGAGCTTGTCTGGCCAACCCTTGGACTACTTTGAGCAATTTGGAGATCCTTCTTGCAATGTTTTTGAGAAATATGGGAGGGAAAATTTTGGGGTACAACAGATACAGTTCAGATACACTCCATACATGGACGTAATTCTGGTACTCATTCTTTCAACTTACAAAATTACAATTCAACAAGCATTCTTGGATGGCATCTACAAGCCCATCTCCAACAAGATTCTATCACCTCTCCAAATGGCATCTTTAAGACCATTCCCTCTACCATCACATCACCGAGTGCAAATTTCTGGGCACTCTAGTGTCCAATCATCTTCCACCTTCGATTCACGAATGGCAGATTTACGAATCTAACTCTTCAGGTGTAAGAAAATTGAACAAGGGCAGCTGTTGTACCCCAAAATATGCCCTCTCATTTTTCAAGTATTTGCTCATAAGATATTCTAAGACGTCAAGTTTGCAGCACTGATACATCAATTTAGGCTTGAAATTGGCACAAGGGAAAAATGGTCAATTGCATACTGGAAAGTCAAACTTTGACTTTATGGTCAACATTACAACCTAAAGATCAAATTTCATCAAGACATTCAAAAATATCAAGCTTGATCATTAAGAAGTCAAGAGAATCAAAATTCCAACTCTGCAAGACTTTAAGATTTTTCTAAGTATTTTCTATACTTGGTTAATTTCATTTGCTTCATGGCATTTTACTACAACTCCAAATAATTCAAGATGATGCAAGTAATTCAAGTTATTACAAAGTGACATTTTGCAAAGTTACAAATTCTAAAACTATGTCTTGATTAAAACCTTGTCATAATATTTTTTGCCTTTTGACATAATGTGCACAAGCCTGAAATTGTGACATGCTACAAACTATGTTGTCCAAAGTTGAAGAAAATATGATATCACATTGCCACAACACCCCATACTACCTTGCAAGAAAACCTTATGCTATGTTGCACCCCAAGGATGCATGCTTCTAATATAGTCCAAAAACTGCTCTATGTAGTCAGCTCAAGCTTGCACCATGACAGCCCCAAAAATTACACCAAAATGGCAAAAGAAAATTGGGTGCAGAAAGTATCAAAGCAGTATGCCAAAACAATTCAAATAACTTATTTGTTTTCCCCCCTAAACCACAGTCAAGGGGTCTACAAAAGGAAGGTTGTCTCATAAGACAAGGGGTTGGATTTTGAAAGAGAGAGAGGATAGAAAGTCTCATTGAGCAGAAAAACAGTATCCTTGTTAACCTTGACTGATTTTTCAAAATCAAATCGGTTCTTGTTCAAAACAGAACCCCAACCTCTTACTCCACCATACAAACTCTCCCTAAGCCAAAGACTTCATACAAATTTTGTCCAAACATAAAAATAGTCCTTGTAGTGCTACTCACCTTCATTATCAAAAATACCAAAAATATTTCAGTACAGTCCAACTCAGTTCTAGCAGTCCAGAGCAGCTTCCTGAAGACTCACAAGGTTATCACATTATTTGGAAAAGCATTCAGATCTAAAACAACTAGTGCATCCCAAAGGTAAGTCCTCTAAAGTTGAGATCTTGTCATTACATCATTAACAAGTTATTGTTCTTTGAAGACAAGATATATTACTTTATTATCCGGTTGAACTAGTCATTTGCTTAAGGTTTAGTTTTATTCAATCATTTATTATTCATGTTTATCCATCATATGCCATAAACTAACCTGTACATTCAGTAAAATAATGTTCAAGGCAGGAAAATGCAGCATGTATCGACACATATCCTCATGTGTCGACTCATCCTAGTGAAAAACAGGGTATGAGTCGACACATAACCCCCATGCATTGACTCATATTGATTTCAGGTCACAAAACAGGAGTGGGAAAAGACTATGAGTCGTCACATACGCATTTCGCATCGATGCAAGAAGGTGCATGAGTCGACACATCCCATTATGTGTCGACTCATACTGAGCAGATTTGTTTTACAGGAGAAGGGAAGAGCCTTGAGTCGATACATACGCATTTCGCATCGATACAAGAAGGTGCATGAGTCGACACATCCCATTATGTGTCGACCCATACTGAACTGATTTTGTTTTACAGGGGCAGGAAAGGCTATGTGTCGATGCATAGTAGCATGGGTCGACACATAGCAGTTCAAAATGCAGTTTTCCCTTTACTTTACACTGTTTTTACATTGTTTTCATTATCATTCGATATGGTTGTAATATTTCAGTCTCCACTTCATCCCCATTGTAAATTTGTACCCCCATCCCCCTAAAGTGATGTAATAGCTTAGGATTTATTTTTCGCATGTTTACTTGCTTTCATATATTGCTAGTAATTAGGATGTATGGCAAGATAAAAATCAGCAAAAGACAACTTAAAAATCAAAGACAAATGCATGCAATAAAACACACTTTACACACATGCACCCTTAGGGTAATCTCACTTGTTGCCTATCGGAAAATAGTCATGTCCCTCGAGCATGGGCGTTTTAGCAAAGACCCTTCGATAAAAGATCGTAGTCCCTCGATGACCCTCAATGTTGCCTTCGATAAACAATCTAGTCCCTAAATGACATTGCTAAATCTTCCCATATGTTGCCTTCTATGACTACACAAACGTCCCAACGCCCGTCCCTTCACATCCAAAGATGGGATTTCTTACCAAATCAATGGTAAGATAGTCACATCTAAGGGAGTAGGAAAAGCATATTTAAGACCTTTCGAGTAGGTAGATTCGCTCTTAGTTACTCGCTTGCTCACAACAAAAACATTTTTACCCACACTCTCATCTTTTGAACTATTTTCGAAACAAACACTTTGTATGCGTTCTTATAGAAACGAGAACCATTACGAAGTTCCATTTTCAAAATACTATCAAAAACACACTCTCACAAACACACCTTTGAACTATTTTCGAAACAAACACTTTGTAGGCGTTCTTATAGAAACGAGAACCATTACGAAGTTCCATTTTCAAAATACTTTCAAAAATCACCACCAAAAGCACACATTCAAACAAAAGCAAGTGATCTAGCAAGTAACTAAGAGCCCATGGAAAACCATGGATGAAAAGGGTGCTAATACCTTCCCTTTTCATAATCTACCCCCCGAACTCAAGAAAACATCTCTAAAGGTCTTTCCTATGCTTTTTCACCTTTCCCTTTTTTGGATAAAAGAAAAGTCGGTGGCGACTCTTGCTAAACTGCAACATTTGCAAACACAAATGCAAAACTCTCAAGTCAGTTCTCCCACCGTATCACAATGACAAAGGCATAAGTGCTGTTGAAGATGTTCTGTATATTACCTCTGTAAGTTATATGGTTACTCCACTCTCAACAATCAAGGATAATTTGTTACAAGCGAGTTTATTTCCAGGTTATGTTAAAGAATGTTATTGTTGTGCAGTTCAACCCAATGGTCGTGGGTTACTGAAGGAAGGCGTTCAACGCGTGATGGATGAACATGTAATTTTGATTGAGAAGGTTCCATCTGCTGAGTATTTGTGCCAAGACTTGTCTATCGTATCTGGTACTCCTTTTAGGATCACTTCCAAGGGTCCTGTAAGGATTACCACTAATCCAAAAGCTTATCCTTTAATCATTACAACACCTGGGCCCATCTCATATTCCTAGAAAAGTCTATTTCATGGAATTATGGGTCTGATGTCTATTATCACGACATTAAACAAGAGTTGTCTGATGAAGATGATGAAGATGTTGATCCCAACATTGTCAATATTGTGGGGACCAGCAAAATTACTAGAAGCGAAAGGATTTTCTCCCCAGAAATCTCTCCACCTGTTCAAGTCACAATTACTAAGTCAATTGTCGAGGCTCGGGTTAAAGAGCCAATGATAGAGCCTTCCCAGACGAAGGTGCCAAAAGAAGCTACAGTCAAGGACACCTCTGGACAAGAGTTGGAAGAGGTTCTGAAAATCATCCGTAAGAGCGACTATAAAATTATTGAACAGCTGGGGCAAACCCCGTCTAAAATCTCCATGCTATCTTTAATGTATTCTGAAGCCCATGCGCAAGCTTTAGTATAATTCTTGAAGACTGCTCATGTGCCGCAGGAAATTTCGGCTGATCAATTTGGAAGTTACGTGGCTAGTTTGACAACTGATAATGGTTTAGGCTTCTCCAATACTTACTTGACGCTAGAGGGGAGAAATCATAATAGGGCCCTGTATATCTCCATTGAATGCAGGGGCACTATGTTAGCTCATGTATTAATTGATACGGGATCTTCTCTGAATGTTCTTCCAAAAGGCGCTCTTGACAGACTAGATTCTGAAGAGGTTGTGCTAAAGCCCAGTAGTATCATAGTTCGAGCCTTTGACGGGTCCAAGAGAATGGTGCATGGAGAAGTAAACCTCCCAATTAAAGTAGCTTCGCAAATATTTAAGTCAACCTTCTATGTAATGGACATCCGGTCGGCCTATTCTTGTCTATTGGGATGCTCTGGATCCATGGGGCATGTGATGTCACCTCTACCTTGCACCAGAAATTAAAGTACCCGATAAAAGGAAAAGTTGTTACTGTCTGCGAAGAAGAGGAGTATATGGTCAGCCGTCTGAATTCATTCTGGTACATGGAGATGGACGAGTAATTCGTTGAGACTCCTTGTCAGACCTTTGAAGTGATTTCCCCTGCTGCTATTAAAGATGTTTCTGCCATTCCAAAGACCACCAGGACTCCGCACAAGATGGCTTCCTTGAAAGATGCCAAGGCTACTATAGAAGAAGGTGGTTGTACTATTTAGGGTCAGCTTCCTGATATCCCTTACAAATATGACAAGTTTGGTTTGGGCTTTACTGCAGAAGGTCAAAGGGTTGTTCGTCACGCTCGAGCTGGAAGACCTTCGTTTCGTATCAGCAACAACAGGGTCAATGTTGTAGAAGACGCTGATAGTGATTGTGACTTCGAAGGCTGGATATTCTCTACCATTGGTGATGGACTTGACAATTGGAAAGTAGAAGACATTTTCCCTATCTCCTTTAGCTAGTAGTAATAGCTACATTTCTGTTTTATCACTTTTAAAAGATTTTTAGTTATGTAATAAACAATAACTTTAACCTTGTGTCTTACCCGGGGCACAATGGTTCATTTGTTAAGGGTTGATAATCCATAAACATTCTTTATTCAATAAAGACATTGGATGTTTTGCATTCAAATTTTGTGATCTCTGTCTTTCTTTTATCTTATTACATTTTCAAATAGCTATGTGCTCTTACACACACCCATACGATACATTGCAGATCCTCATCCACTCTGGATTTTGTTGATAATGATTCTGCTATTGCTGCTTATGACTTTGAAAATCCGTATGCCGATGAAAGAGGGTTGTGCACCAATAAAGCAGAAGGCTCGTCCATGCGTCCTAAAATGTCAAAAAAGATCAAAGTTGAGGTTATGAAACAATTCAACGCAGGGTTCTTAGCAGTAATGTCATATCCTCAATGGGTTGCTAATGTCGTTCTCGTGCCAAAGAAAGATGGCGAGGTACGTATGTGCATAGATTACAGGGATTTGAACAGAGCAAGCCCCAAATATGACTTCCCACTGCCATACATTGATGTTTTAGTGGACAACACCGCTCAGCACAAGGTATTCTCCTTTATGGATGGTTTCTCGGGTTATAATCAGATCAATATGGCACCTGAAGACATGGAGAAAACTACCTTCGTCACATAGTGGGGCACTTTCTGTTACAAGGTTATGCCTTTTGGGTTAAAGAACACTGGGGCAACTTATCAGCGTGCCATGGTATCCTTATTTCATGAAGTGATACGGTGGAATAATTGACTTGGGTGTTTTACATTTTATCGCAAATGTTGCGGATAGCAAGAGTCGCCACCGACTTTTCTTTTATCCAATAAAGGAAAGGGTGAAAAGAACAGGAAAGACCTTTTGAGAATTTTCTTGAGTTCGGGGGGTAGGTTATAAAAAGGGAAGGTGTTAGCACCCTTTTCATCCGTAGTTATCTACGGGTTCTTAATTACTAGCTTACTTTGAAAGGCTTTATATTTTGTGTAAGTTGGAAAATGTTTTGAAGATGTTTTGAAAATGGTAATTTTATAATGATTCTCGTATCGTTGAGAATGTATACAAAATGTTGTTTTGGAAATATTTTCAAAATGCCTTAGTGCGACAATTTTTGCAATGATTCTCGTTTTGTTGAGAATGTATACAAAATGTTTGTTTTGAAAATATTTGGAGTGTTTGGAAAGATGTTTGTTTTTGAAAGTGTGATGTGTGAAAATGGTTTTAGTTTATGAGAAAGCAATTACGAGCAATCTACCTACTCAAAAAGTCTATGTTCTTTTCCTCCTCCTTTAGATAGTGCTATTTTGACATTGGTTGGTAAGGAGCCATAGCATTGGATGTTAGGGACGGGCATGGGTCATCGTACTGTCATAGAAGGCAACTTATAAGATGTTTTAGCAATTGTCGTAAGGGACTAAAATTGTTTACCAAAGGCAACATCGAAGGGTCATCGAGGGACTACGATCTTTTAATCGATGGTCTTTACTAAAACATTCCACGTTCAAGGGACATGACTGTTTTTATCCGAGGCAACAAGTGTGGGTTACCCTAGAGGTGCATGTGTGCAAAGTAGGTTAGATTCAATTATTTTATCTTGAATTAGGGTTATCTAATGTTGATTTTAAGGTCTTGTCATGCAAACCCTAATTACTAGCAATAATAAGGAAAGCGATAAATTGCGGCATTTAAATGTCATACGCTATTACAATGCTTTGGGAATGGGGAATACAAATTTACAAATGGGGATTACAAGTAAAATAAACCTTAATTATTATTACAAGGCTTTGACAGTTACATAAATTGTAAATGCGAAATAATAAAATGTATAAAAATGTAAAGATGAAGAAAAGAGAAAAGAAAATTGTTTTTATGGCTTTTTATGGAAAAGGTTTTAATTAACCTAATTAAACTAATTAATTTACAAGAGAAGTTAATTAATTATTTAACAAAACCTAAAGTCTAATTTAGTTATCTAGAAAATAATAATTTTTGAGGTTTTATTTGTTTAAAAATAAGTGAAGTAAAACGAAATAAAAAGAATTAAAATATTTTTAATCTAATTATTTTAAGAAAAAATATATTTTATATTTTAATTTAAATAAAATAAATAAAAAAAATAAAAAAAATAAAAGAAATAACAAAGGGTTGGGCCTGAGTGCTCAAAAAGTAAATGGGGATGTGGAGAATGTTTTTGGTTTTAGGCCCACAAGATAGTTTTTGTTTGTTTTAAATCAGAAATAAAAAATGATAATGGGCCAGGTGGTATAAAGCAATTAGGGGGTATGCTGAAGAAAAAATGAACTTGGCCCAAGTCAAAGAAAGTCCAGGCGCGCTAGAAGCAAAAACAGAACAAAAAAATAATGTGAAAAATCACAAAATGGGATGCTGGGGCTCGAACCCAGGTCCCAAGGGTGAAAGGCGCGCGCTTTAACCCCTGGGGTGGTGATACATCTGTTAGTTAAGGCAACAATCACTAAATATATTTTAAACTCGCTTCTGACTATGTTATCATCTTCTTCCTTGCGCCACAACTAGAACAACATTTTTTAAATTCTGAAACTTGCTCAGTTCTCAATCAAATCAGAAAATGTAAACATCAAACTTGTTAGAAATTTCATCACAATTTCAAATATGTAAATAACTTAAGCTAACACTCAAAGATGAACACGAATTTTTGTTGGTACCAAATTCTAGCCTAATTTTTCTTTAATTTCAAATTCAAAATTCGTATCACTCAGGAAAGCTAAATGAAAACTAAGGGCATGGTTAGCTTCAGGGAAATGATGTCTACATTTTCTTTACAAAATAACTATTAATGATGCTTGTATGAGAAGTTCAAAGTTGAGAAAACTTACCTCAAAACTGGAAATTGTGTTTTGATTTTGAGCACTCCTGGAGGTGTTATGATGATCTTTATAACTTCAGTAGACTCCTAGGAAGCTAATACAAAGCTTACTTTGTGTTGAGAGTGCTTGAATCTTTCTGGAGAAGTGTGCAAAACTCTATTTTTGGAAATGGAGGATGGTGATGGAGGTGTTACAGTTGTCTAACAGGGTCCTGGATCACTTCTATGTAGTGTATGGATGATATTTGAATGATTGAAATGGAAAACGCACGAGTGGATTTGAAGTTGGATGTTCAAAGTCAGAAATGCCACCAAAATGGAGTTTGAGAGAAATTATGAGTTTGGGAGTGTTTGAGGGAGTTTAAAAGCTTGTGCATTCATGTATTAGGTTACAAATAACCTCTCTATTTATAGGAAAGTGGTTTGGAAGCTTGAAGGGATAAAAAACAAGAGATCACATGTTATGGTATTGAAACTTGATTTTGAAGCAATCTTGACAAACATGGTTTCAATGCATAGTACAGGGGCTTGTAGGGTGGCTAGAGGCTTTAAACATGTTGATTCTGGGCATACATGTTGAGTGTGATTATAACAAATAAGTTAGAGGCTCAAGACAAGTTGACTTTGTGATTGAAGTCACTTTTCCAAAATGGAAGTGTGAACTTTTTTTTCCCTAAATGGCATGATCACTTGGACATTGGCTCAAGCTCTTGGATCATAGCTCAGTTAGTTGTGTAAACATCTTATTATGGATATATTTTCAAGTCAAGAGGCCTGCAAAGCAAGATTATGCAACATAGTTGTGAGATTGGATCATGTGTTCATCAAGAAAATGACTTGTAATTCAAGAATGGATGCCTAACTTCTTCTCTTTGATTCTCTTGGCTCAAGAATGATCTCTTCAATTATTTGGACATTTCGGAAAGCTTGAAACATTGTCTAAAACCTTCATGTTTAACACTTTGGCTTAATCATCTTATAACTAGATGAAAATTGGTCAAGAAGTTAGGTCAAAAATCTGCCTAAACTTGCTAAAATTTTCACTAAGTGTTTTATGAAAAATGACATGACTTTATAAGCTTATATCTTCAAATCTAAGCCTTTTTTGGACATCAACCCTAAGGGACAAAGTTGTAGAATTCATCAATATCTACAACTTTCATTTTGGAAGTTTTCCTTGAATCATCTTGCATCTTGATGAAAAAATGTCATGAAGTAATGTAGTTATCATGTATAAAAACACAAAAAAAATTTCTAAGTATTGAAAACTTTGACCTTTTGTGGACTTTCTTGACTTTCTTGATTCTTGATGATCAAGTTTGATATTTTTGAGTGTATTGATTAATTTTGATCTTTTAAATGTAATGTTGACAAAAAAAAGTCAAAGTTTGACTTTTTGTGTATCAGTTGACTTTTCATCAGTTGATCATATTTCAACTATCAATCCATTGATCTTGAGAAATGATTTGAGCCATTAAATTAGGTCAAGATATTGTGTTTGAATCCTTAATATCATGCTTCAATCCATTAGGTCGTGTACTTTGTCAAAAGTCAATGATCAGTCATTCTCAGTCAAAATCCTAATTTTGACAATTTTGCCCCTTTGATGATTTGAGTGCTTTTCTTGAGACATTGTGATCAAACCTTGATTAATTGATAAATATGACTTCAAAATGTTGATGTTGGCCAAAAATCATGAAGTTTGACTGTATGTTGACCATAATTGACTTTTTATCCAATACAACTGATTTTCAGTCATTTGAGCAATTGACTGAGAAAATTTGTGATGCAAGGTTTGAAACTTGGTATGAGCAATCTTGAAGACCTATAATGAACCGTGAAAGTTATTTGAGGCATCAAAAGTCCAATTTTCTTTGAGAAAATCAAAACCCTAAGTTGGGGGCTCAGTGCTTAGGAGGTGAGTTTGTCTGATCAAACCCTTGAGAATCCTTGAGCATTTGAGATCTTAGGTGAGAAATATGAAGGAAAATTTTGGGGTACATCACATGACATGATTCATCACGATATAGAGGTCTACGTCAACGACATAATAGAAAGATCACAGACTAAAGAAGAGCATCTTGATCATCTACATAAATTGTTTGAAAGACTGAGGAAGTATAAGTTAAGGTTAAATATGAACAAGTGCACCTTTGGGGTGAGGTCCGGTAAACTCCTGGGTTTCGTTGTTAGTGGTAAAGGTATTGAAGTTGATCCTGCAAAAGTTAAAGTTATTCAAGAAATTCTGACTCCCCGTACCGAGAAGGAAGTCAAAGGTTTCTTAGGACGGCCGAATTACATTGCTCGTTTCATTTCTCATTTGACTTCTACTTGTGAGCCAATCTTCAAGATGCTAAAAGAAGATCAAGTAGTGAAATGGAACGACGACTGTCAAAAAGCCTTTGATAAAATTAAGAAGTACTTACAAGAACCTCTAATTCGGATGCCACCAGTTGAAGGAAGACCTCTAATCATGTATCTAACAGTGCTAGAGAACTCAATGGGGTGTGTACTGAGGCAGCATGATGAGTCTGGTCGAAAAGAGCATGCAATATACTACCTTAGAAAAACTTTTATCGACTATGAAATAAGATATTCACTGCTCGAGAAAACTTGCTACACTTTTACATGGGCTTCTCACCGACTAAGACAGTATATGTTGACCTATACTACCATGTTGATCTCTAAAATGGATCCCATCAAGTACATATTTGAGAAGCCAGCTCTCTTCGGAAGAATAGCCCGATGGAAAATGGTCATAATATAATACGACATTTAAAACACAACTCAAAAAGCCATCAAAGGAAGTGTACTGTAAGATCACTTGGCACATCAAGCTATAGACGACTATCAATCTATGAAACTCGAATTCCCGGATGAGAACATTATGCAAGTAACAAATTGTGAAGAACCTGGACCGTATGAAGGACCTGAGCCAGGAACCCGATGTACTATGTGTAGCGGTAGAAAGGTTCAAGACTAAGCCATTGGATTTACTAGACTTTATACAAATCAAAATAAAAATCACCACCGCGCTTTATTGTTTTCAAAGGAATGGGAAAAGAGCGAGTAACCCAAAAAGAGGGGGAAAGATTCAAGGAAATGAGTAATCATCGCCTGTTTGAGGCTTAGGAGAAAATAAATCCCCTTGCCTCTCCATAGACCCTACTGCTCGACTCTCAAGGATCTCGATCAAATCATCTTTCTCCTTCAAGTCTGCTTTGTAGGAACTCTCTAAAGTCTGGAACTTGTTCTTCCAAGCATCTCTTTCCTGTTGCATCCTAACTAAACAAGCTGCAACTCTTCTAGATCATCTAATAAAGGAGGAGTGGTCTTCACAAACAGATCAGGCATGGGTGCCTCCCGAGTATACGGCATCTTCAACTGGATGGCTCTCGATCGGACCCACTGAAGATACGGCTCCAAAGAAGCAGCACCCCTAGGTCCCAAATCTTTCCTACTTTTCTTATGAATGTGATGCCAGGTCTTTGCAATCTGCTCTCTAGCTTCCCTGTGGTCTTCTCCTTCCTTTAAAAAGAAACTACTCAAATGAATATTGTTTGGTTTATCCCTCATCGGATAACCAATCTGTCGCCGTGCAAGAACAGGGTTATAGTTAATTCTTCCCTTAGTACCAAGAAGAGGTACATTGGGGAAACTACCACAACTGTCAATAATCTCTACATCCTGATAAGCTCGATAATACCAATCAATATCTGAGTGAGTAAGTGCCATGATCTTAGGAGCCCAACGAGGTTCCTTCTTGACATCCCAAAAAGCATCAGACTGAGGCATATGAGAGATGAACCACTGGTACAACAAAGGCGTACAACAGATAATCATTCCCCCATGATAAGAACTCCGAAGATGAACAGAGTAATAAGCATCACCCAACAATGTAGGAACTGGGTTTCCAATCATGAAAATCCTGATAGCGTTAATGTCGACAAACTTGTCCACATTAGGAAATAATAATAATCCATAAGCAAGTAAAGCAAAGATGGGCTCAAAAGCAACCGTACTCTTCATTCTGGCGAAGTAACGAGCTTTCTCCAATAAGAACTGAGTTGGTAATCTTATAATCCCTCCTTTAGTAGTCATATAGGCTTCCACCTCAGACTTCCCCAGATGAATCAAAGCAGCAATCTCATGTGGTTTTGGCTCGCCCTCCAAACTAGTAAAAGCAACACGATCGGTAAGAGGTAAGTCCAATAGATAAGAATACTCCTCCAGTGTAGGCATCAACTGATAATCGGGAAAAGTAAAGCAGTGATACATTGGATCATAGAACTGGACCAAGGTCGAGAGAATACCCTCCTTCATATTCAGCTTCATGAGAGGAATGATGGATCCATACTTCTTCCGAAAGTCTGCAGGACACTCAATCTCTGGAATTAGACTGACCAACTCATCTATCTTGGGATCCTTGAAACTGTATTTCCCGGTCTTTCTCTTTCCAGAATCCATGGTTAACAGTACCTGATATATTCACGAATAGCCAACCTTTAAATCCCTTGAAATATGATTTTCTTCAAAAGATGCTTATGAGTGCATGGATGCATGATGCAACAATCACACACAAGATCACACATATAGGGTTCATAGGTTCAACGTCACAAGCATGAGGTCGAAGGTACTACCCATAAGGTGTTGGTCTAAAAAGTTATCACCTGCTGAACAAGGTTCTAGAGGTTCTCAGAGTCTACATCCTTCCTTTGGATATTACCAACTTCCCGATTAACTAGGTAATTTGTAATATTCTCAAGAAAGACTCGTCCGAGTGTAGTATCGAATGACAACTATTTCCGGATTACTCCGTCATAGCTTCCGCACTACACCTAAAAGGCCAAGATGGGTTTGGTATTCTACGGTCCTCAGTTTCAGTAGGCTCCTAGGTCGAAAGCAGTACGTCTTCCCGATTACTCGGTACACGACACTACAGTCAAAGGGGCCTCCACTGAGTGAGGGATCTCATGCCTCCTTTTTTGGGATTACTCTCTCAAAGTTTACATGACTATACCGCCCGTCCTATCTTAAAGTTTGCCCAAGTCCGGGTATAGAACTTATGAGTAATCACCAAGCACCCTGAAAACCAGGAAAATCCAGACAAACATATATACAAAATATAACACATAAATAGCAATAACACATATACAAATATAAACAAAGATAGGCTTAACCCACTTAGGGATGGACCAACAAGAGGTCAATCTCTCCCCAGCAGAGTCGCCATTTTTCTGTAGCGGTAGAAATGTTCAATACTAAGCCATTGGATTGACTAGACTTTATATAAATCAAAATAAAAATCACCACCGCGCTTTATTGTTTCCAAAGGAATGGGAAAAGAGCGAGTAACCAAAAAAGAGGGGGAAAGATTCAAGGTAATGGGGTTGGTTATGCAAAGGGGAGGTATTAGCACCCTAAACATCTACGGTACTCTGTAGGAACCTCTTTGTAAAATCTGCATATTTTGACTATAAAAATGTGTTGTATATAAAATGGAAGTGGAGGTGAGAAAATAAGTATTTTTATGATTTTTGCACCCGCCGCGGTTGCGAACCTTTAGTGCCTACGTACCACCTTTCATGCAATAGGGGATCAGGGTACACGTAGTTCCTCTTTTAAAATTTTGAAACACAAGTGTGTTGGTTAATTTTATGAGATAAGACGTTATCGTCATTGTCTGTGTGGAAAAACATACTTACTACCCACAATTATGAGAAAGGAGAATTTGCATCATCTCAAAGTGGAAGATATGGCTTGGATTTTAAAATCAACAATGCCTCACTCAACACCCAAGTGGAAAATATCTCACTTCACTATATATTGTAGAAGTATAGTTGTTTGCATTACTACAAGGATTGATAAGAGCCTAATCTTTTAAGAAGAGTTTAAAGGTAAAAGCCAAAGTGGCAAAATGATTTAAATTGAGATTGATTGGCTTTTAGTCTTTTCACAAAAAAAATGTCAAGGTATTATTAAATTGAAAGAAGTTTATTTATGAAAATGTTTTTTGAAAATGCATGGACATAAGCCCAAGTTTATTATGAAAGTGTTTAAGTTTCAAAACAAGAAGCGTATTCAAAAGGAGGGAGAGGATTTTTGAAATTAAAGAAGATGGGAGGAGAAGAAGAGGCTATCCTAAAGCATAATATAAAAGCTAAGGATAAGGACTATCTAACCAACAAGAAGCCAAAACTTGACATTATGAGCCAAGATAGAATTCCCATTCTTTGGAGTGAAACCAAGCAAGCAAAGATTCTAGACTTCTTCAAATGTATTAAGTCTTCACAAAAATTGGGCAAAGTAACGGCTGTATGTGGGTGAATTCCAGGTTACAAACAAAGAGTGTAATCACAAAAACCTGCACACAAAAACAAACAAGCAACCCAATGTCTTGAGGTAAACCTCGAGAGCTCCAGACAAAATAATCAGAGAAGATCACAAGGTATCCAAGATAGGCCAAGGTTTCTAATACTAAGTCCAAGAAAAAATCCACTGCCCCATCATGCCAAGGATAATAACCAAACAATCCAAGTACCATTAAGAGTTTTTTAGGGTTTAAGTTGGTTATTAAGTATCTTAGAAAAAGGAAAAATAAAAGCTCAAGTGAGCAAAGTAAAAATGACAAGAAAATAAATTCTCAAATGAGCAAAGATGAAAATGGCATGAAATGTAAAATGCTAAAAAAATAAATAGTGCATAAAGCATAAAAGAATAAAAGAATAAAATAAAACAAGTCAATAATTAGTGGTTAGTTGGATGACCATCTTGAAACTTGCATTTGGAACTCATTAGAGGATTGGTAGAACCAAAGCCTCCACACAACAAGTTGCATTTGCTTTTTGTCAAGTATATCATCCATTTGGAATTCTCATAAGTACCATTTAATTATCAACGATGTTTAAGTGATCCGCGTTGACCAAAGGTGTTGTAGATCCATTAGAGGATTGGTAGAACTAAAGCCTCCACATAATGAATCTCAAGGTTATTGGATCGAAGATATCAAATTAACATACTTGGAATTGCAATCATAAGTTTGGGCCACAAATGATCATTTATTCGAATCGCGACAAAATTTAGCGTTATGTTAAGAAATCGTAAGTGGACTTATATAGAAGTCGCACCTATTTTGAGCCTGATCAATAGCAATCTATGCACCATTTGTTTTGAGACATGATATATAGATCATGCTCTAATAACATTTTATGCAATAAGAAAGGGATGAGATGAAGAAGAATTAGGGTAAAAAGAAAAACCACATTTGAATTAATATTTAATCAAACTATTATTAAAATCATTCATCCATTTTTTGTGGAGTTAAACTCAACACCATGGATCCAATGATGTTAATAAAGCCATGACCTAAAAATCAACCCAAGACAGCCAGAAAATATTCACAAAATAATAATATAATTAATATGTTCATTAAAAGGTTTAAAAATGTTTTATTTTAAATGGGAAATAATGAAGAAAATGCCAATTATATTCAAATTAATCAAGAAATGAAAAGTAAGATCATAGAAAAAACAGAAAAGAGGCCAAGTAATTTTACAAAATTTTTGGGAATTTTTAAAAGTCAGAGACTATTTTTAAAAATTAAAATAAATGGGTAAAATAAACAAAAATAGTAAAAAAAATAGCAAAGTCAGAAACAAAAATAAAATAAGGTCACCAATATTTGTCACAATATCATTGGATCATTCCATAATTTTTTTTCAGAATTTAAAAATGTGTAAAAATATTTTTAAACATTTTAAACAAATCAAATAAGTGTAAAATTCATAAAAAATATCAAAACACAAAATTAAATTGTGAAAAAATAAAAATTAGAAAGAGAATAATCAAAAATATTTATCATAAAGTTTTTAGATTTTTTGGACTAAAAATGAATTTTCTCTTATTTTTTGAAATTTAAAACAATTAAAATATAAAAATCAGAAAAAGAAAATAAAAGAAAAAGATGTGGACCATTGGATGAGAGTCAAAACGCGTTAGTAATCAAATCCAAAGGATCTGGCTCGTTGTGCATATCATGGTCTTTACTGAATAACGTACAAGATCATTAATAAAATCAGAATTTGAAAATAACAAACGCCACACTTTCATCGGTTAGAAGATGACACGTTGGTCATCTTCATCCTCCATCCTTCATGAATTGCAGGTCTCTCAAACTGTAAAATCAGAAGCTCGGACCTATGCGATTCGCTTCGTCTCTTCAAGACAAAGACAACCACACCCTCCCGCCAAATTTATATAAACTGTAACTCAAGCAATTTGGAAAGAAAGTTTTGAAAAGGGATTTGAAAATTCATGGTCAAAACGTGCTTCCATATAAAAGTAAGTGTTGCGACTAGAACCAGGGCAATGAGAGCAACACAATGATACCAAAGTTTTGAAGAATTGATGAAGGAATCTACCTATTGAAGTTGAGTTGTAGAGCTCTGAAACTGGACTTCTATGGAGCAATATAGGGCACGATTCTTGAATGTGATTATATGGTTAGCTTCAGGGAAGATCAAGGAAGGTGAATTGATGGAAAAATGGATTGAAAAAGGCTTGAGAATAGGATTCAAAGTAGCTGAATTTTGAGTTGTGAAGCAAGTTTGTCAGGGTGATTCTGGCTATCTAAGCTTGGTAAATTGAATGGGGGATGACACTCTATTTATAGGGAATCAAATGTAATGCTCAAGCGTGTGGAATGATGCAAATTGGAGGGAAATCGTGTGGACCTGATGCACGAGCAAAGTGTGATCTGATTTGCATCAAAACTCATCAAATCCTTGGGTTTCAAGGCTCTGATCCACTTTGGTAACTTGGTTAAACATGTTTAGATCACAAATGCGTGCTAATTTGATGTTTAAAGGACAAAACATGGATTTCAAATTCTGACTTATGATGAAACTTCAATTCCAAGTTACCAAGTTCAATCCAATTGCATTTCCACCTCAGGGAGTCTTAGGGAAAAATTCTTGATGCTTTGGAAAGATGAGGTAACAAGCTTTGCAATGGAAAAATAATAGGACCAAATGGATGCTTGAGATGAAAACTACATGGATTCAAAGTTGAAGAAAAAGAGTTGACTTTCCATACTTAGAAATATTTTAAAATCTTCTTTAAAAATGACCTATAATCTCTTGCATCCAAACATGGCCATCCACTAAGAATTTGCTCTTGACCACAAAATATGGAATGAACTAGATCTCTTGAATGACATTTTGCAATTTGAACCACTCAAAATATCCAAAATTTGAGCAAGTTATGACTTGTTGAAGTTGGCCAAAAATCATGAAATGACCTATAATCTCTTGAATTCTTAAGGAAACTTCCATCCATTTTCTTACTTTGCACATAAAAGAAGGCATGAAGTACACATCCTTAGGTTCATCGTGAAAAAAGAATGGGCTCAAGGTGATAAAAATTGACCATGTTATGACCATTTGAAGTCACATATGGAAAATGATGGATTCATCTGGATGACTTGTAATCTTTCTTCTTCACCAAGTTTCTTCCACATGAAAAATCTTTGGAAATTTTGAAGTGATTTGTTGGTAACTCTTTAGAGATAAGAATGTTTTTAGAATCACTCAAAAATACCAAAAGATGAGCAAGATATGCCCCTCTGAAGTCCAAAACCCTAGCCTCTAGATCAAGAAAATGCTTGGTGGAACTTTGCCAAGTTTGAACAAAATTTTTGTGCCAATATTCTTCCTTTGTGAATAGAATTTGTTGAGGATGATGATGAGTGTTCATGGCCACCAAAATTACTTCCATACCAACTTCAAAACATCTTCAATGGTGAGGTTTGAATCTCTCAAGACTTTGACTAGGGCATGGAAATAAACTCATGAGCCCATGATGCAACTTGCTAAACCTCATTGCCTTTACCTACATTATTAACAAGTAAGACAAACCAATATTGCATTTTGTAAATTTAGAGAGAAAATAAAAGCAAAATATCCATGATCACCAAAGAAAACAAGTCAAGGTGCTTGGTAACTCCTCAAAGAGCAAGGCTAAAGATAGGGAGAAGAACCAAAAGCCCTAATGTGATTTTGTGGTGATTGAAACAATATGGTATGATGAAGGGGTCTTAGGGGCAAAAATTGGGGTACAACAGCTGCCCTTATTTAAGTTTCTTCTATCCGGAGATACGAAGGTTAAAAATCTTTGTGTCGACGTGATCGAAGACACTTAAATATAAAACAAACCCTGTTTTGGCCCTAAGATGCCATGCAAACATTTATGCATATGAATGCATATGAATGGAACAAAAGAGACACAAAGTAGCGTTGGGGATGCAACATGAAATGTAGAAACAAAAGAACAATTCCACCAGGAAAATAAATCACTGGTAAACCACAAGAAAAGAATTAGAGAGGAGGATAACAAGCATCGACGTTCACTGCCGATGTACTACCAACGTTCACTGAAGGTAGAAAGAGAAGATATATCATATCACTGCCGTTCAGTGATGATGAACTATCAAAATTAACTGATGATAGCAAAAAGATAACAAACACCGACGTTCACTGCCGATGTACTACCAAAGTTCACTGAAGGTAGAAAGAGAAGATATATCATATCACCACCGTTCACTGACGATGAACTATCAATGTTCACTGATGATAGCAAAAAGATAACAAACACTGACGTTCACTGCCGATGTACTACCAATGTTCACTGAAGGTAGAAAGAGAAGATATAACATACCACCTCCGTTCACTGACGATGAACTATCAACATTCATTGATGATAGAAAAAATATAACAAACACCGACGTTCACTGCCAATGTACTACCAACGTTCACTGAAGGTAGAAAGAGAGGATATATCATATCACTGCCATTCACTGACAATGAACTATCAATGTTCACTGATGATAGCAAAAATATAACAAACACCGACGTTCACTGCCGATGTACTACCAACGTTCACTGAAGGTAGAAAGAGAAAATATATCATATCACTGCCGTTCACTGACGACGAACTATCAACATTCACTGATGATAGAAAAGAGATAACAAACACCGACGTTCACTGCCGATGCACTACCGACGTTCACTGAAGGTAGAAAGAGAAGGTATATCATATCACCGCCGTTCACTGACGATGAACTATCAACATTCACTGATGATAGCAAAAAGATAACAAACACCAACGTTCACTGCCGATGTACTACCAACGTTCACTGAAGGTAGAAAGAGAAAATATATCATATCACCACCGTTCACTGAAGATGAACTATCAACATTCACTGATGATAGAAAAAAGATAACAAACACCGACGTTCACTGCCGATGTACTACCAACATCCACTGAAGGTAGAAAGAGAAAATATATCAAGTTTCCCCAAGATTTTGGTGTTTTTCCAAGAACGGGTCTCAACTTCTTTTATAACCAAGGAAATCTGCCTGGAAAGGGTAATACGTATGTCTCAAATAAAGAGACTCCCACTTATTGTCAAGGGGATTTGCAAACTGAATGACTTTCTAGGGATGGAAATATGATTTCCAGGGGAAGTGCCACGATATTCTTGCTGAGGAGATAAAGTCTTCCTATGCAAAATAAATGCACAAACCAAAACCCAAGGTTTTCATAAAACCACAAATCCAATTCAGAAATAAACTGGAGCAAGACAGCCAATGCAGATTCATCCTTTGAGAGATAAACTCAAGAGGGAAAACCAAATTCAACTAAGCAAAGAGCTCTGCAGGAAAAGTCAGAACACTATATTAATGAACGATGATTTTTAGCAATGCATGATGTATGTAAGAATGTATGAGTGATATCGTGTATATGCTGGTTAAAGGATACATGATCAGTACAACCAAACAAAACTGCCTCAGGTACTAACAACATTGGGCTAAACTTCAACCAAAAAGATCAATCCAAGAAAGGTAAAAGCAACTGCGGAAACCAAACCTATTGCCCGCTTTAACTTCACTGAGGAGAAACATAATTCGGACGTAACCAAATCAAACAAATATCGGGATAGAACATCCTTCTTCGGTTTCATCGGAGAAAACAGTTTTCCAAAAGCAACATGCCTATCGGAGATTGCGAGACCAGCCTCAAATAAAGTAGATTGACGTCGACACAACCAAACCTCATTGGGGGATTCAAGCCTACCTCCTTGGAGAAAACTTTCATCACGAACACTCATTCCAACAAGAGATGCCCTGGGATAATCTTCCCGGGAAGTCAAGAAGTCAATATTAATGCCAAAAAAGAGCGACATCCCAGCACACCAAAGGAATAAAACCTTTCATTATATGAGGAAAGACTTTGCTGGGGAATCTGGGAGAGGCTTCTGACCCTCAAACCCAAAATCAAAAGCGAACCAAGACTTGACTGGTGATAATGGGATCATAAACCCAATATTGTACCTTGCACCCACTGATATCGTCTTTAACTATCTGAGAAACACACAAAGATTGCGCACACCAGCAAAATGTCCTGAGAAAACCTTCATGAAGGGAGTAAATCTTCTTAAAACAACCAGAGTTTGTTCATTCTAGGGACCACCATTCTTATTGTCTTTGTTTCATCACAAATTCCAAAGTAAATTGAATTTGTAAAGATCTCTCTTTTTTTTTGAAAAGTCAATTTTGCTTTTTTAATCTTTTTGCTTTAACAGTTATTATCAGTAATAAATGAAGTCTTTGCAAGCTAAATAAAAATAAGAACACAAAGAGTTGGGCAAAAGCTCGAATTTCATTAATAGAATGGTAGTCTGCGAATGGCAAGACTCCATGGATGATTACAAAGTTTGGGAAATGGTAATACATAATGGAAAAGATACACTGAGATACAATGACCACTATCCCCCCTAACAACTTTTGAAATCCTGGGCAGCATCTTCCGTTGAGGTATGGTGAGAATCTAAGAAGATTGTTGCTTCAACAATCAAGTCTCGTCTGACGTAGTTACTTGCCAAGAAAGTCCCTAACTTTTTCCTAAGCTGACCTTGCGGGTTTTCAACTTAGCGGGAAATTTCATTCTGTTTATGTCTCTAATTTTTGCCTAGACTTCCTTTTCAAGTTTTCGGCCTACCGAGACGCTCCTTTTTGCCTAAGCCGCCCTTTCGGGTTTTCAACTTAGCGAGTTGTTCTTTTATTTCTTTAGGCGAAGTATTTCTTGACTGCATCAACATTCATGGGACGTGGGAACTCCTCGCCATCCATAGTTTCAAGAATTAATGCACCTCCAGATAAGGCTTTCTTGACAATGTATGGGCCTTCAAAATTGGGAGTCCACTTGCCCCTAGAATCAGTGTTGAAAGATATGATCTTCCTGAGCACGAGGTCGTCTTCTATGAATTCACGAGGTTTGACCTTTTTGTCAAATGCTTTCTTCATTCTTTTCTGATATAACTGCCCATGACACAAGCTGTCATTCTCTTCTCTTCAATCAAATTCAGTTGGTCAAACTTGTTCTGAACCCATTCAGCCTCTGTCAATTTGGCTTCCATTATCACACGCAACGAGGGAATCTCTACCTCGACAGGGAGTACAGCTTACATTCCATACACTAGAGAAAACGGGGTTGCTCCTCTTGAAGTGCGGATAGATGTTCGATATCCATGTAGAGAAAAAGGGAGCATTTCATGCCAATCCTTATAAGTAACAACCATATTCTGGATAATTCTCTTGATATTCTTATTAGCAGCTTCAACAGCCACATTCATCTTTGGCCTGTATGGAGATGAATTGTGATGTACAATCTTGAATTCTTCGCACAGTTCAGTCATCATCTTGTTGTTCAAATTTGAGCCATTGTCAGTGATGATTCTGCTCGGCACACCATACCGGCATATAAGATTGTTTTTTATGAAACGCACAACTACCTGCTTGGTAACATTGGCATATGAAGCAGCCTCTACCCATTTGGTAAAGTAGTCAATTGCTACCAAGATGAAACGATGTCCATTTGAAGCTTTGGGTTCTATCATCCCGATCACGTCAATACCCCACATAGAGAAAGGCCACGGAGAGGAAATCACATTGAGAAGTGTCGGAGGTACATGAAACTTATCTGCGTAAATATGGCATTTATGGCATTTCTTTGCAAATTTGTAACAATCAGATTCCATTGTCAACCAATAATAACCTGCCCTTAGCGGCCTTTTAGACATTGAATGTCCATTAGCATGAGTGCCAAATGAACCTTCAAGGATCTCATGCATCAACATGTCTGCTTCGTGTCTATCCACGCATCTGAGCAAGACCATGTCAAAATTCCTCTTGTATAACACATTTTCACTGAGGAAGAAATTGCCTGCCAATCTTCTCAGTGTCTTTCTATCTTTCTTTGACGCACCAAACGGGTATTCCTGAGTCTGGAGAAAATGCTTGATATCATAATACCAAGGTTTTTCATCTGCTACCTCCTCTGCCGCAAACACATGAGCGGGCCTATATAGCCGTGGAACTGTAATTCAGGGTATATCATTCCAAGCATTTACTTGGTACATGGAAGCCAGAGTTTCCAGAGCATCTTCCATTTGATTTTCATCCCTAGGAATGTGATGGAATTCAACTTTATTGAATAAGGGTAGTAATCTTCTAGCATAAACTTTGTAAGGGATCAAGCCAGGGTGACGAGTGTCCCATTCTCCTTTAATCTGATTTATTACCAAGGCTGAATCACCAAAAACAGCTAGAATCTTGATTCTGAGATCAATAGCTTCTTCAAGACCCATGATGTAAGCCTCATATTCCGCCATATTATTAGTGCAATCAAATGTTAACCTTGCAGTAAAAGGAATGTGCGATCCATGAGGAGTAACAATCACAGCACCAATTCCTTTACCATAAGCATTCACAGCTCCATCAAATACCATACGCCAACGAGATTCAGGGTCGGGGCCCTCCTCAAGCAATGGTTCATCACAATCTTTCACTTTCAAGAACATCACATCTTCATCGGGGAATTCTTATTCTGCAGACTGATGATCTTCCATCGGCTGGTGAGCAAGGTAATCTGCCAACACACTACTTTTGATAGCCTTTTGAGTGCGGTACTCGATATCATATTCAGATAACAACATCTACCAGCGGGAAATTCTCCCAGTAAGAGCAGGCTTTTCAAAAATATACTTGATTGGATCCATTTTGGAGATCAACCAAGTAGTATGATTCAACATATACTGCCGCAAACGCTTTTCCACCCAGGCCAAAGCACAACATGTTTTTTCTAGCATAGAATAACGTGACTTACAATCAGTGAACTTTTTGCTGAGATGATAAATGGAGAACTCTTTCTTTCCTGTTTCATCCTGTTGTCCTAGAATACAACCCATGGATTTATCTAACACTGTTAGATACATAATCAATGGTCTTCCTTCTACGGGAGGGAGCAAGATAGGAGGTTCAAACAGGTATTCTTTAATACTTTCAAATGCCCTTTGGCAGTCATTTGTCCATACACAACCTTGATCTTTCTTTAACAACTTAAAGATTGGTTCACACGTTACAGTCATGTGGGAGATAAATATGGAGATATAATTCAAACGCCCGAGGAAACCCCTGACTTGCTTTTCAGTTCTTGGTCTGGAATTTCTTGAATTGCTTTGACTTTATCAGGGTCAACTTCAATTCCTTTCTGGCTAACAATAAAACCCAACAATTTCCCCGATCTAACTCCGAAGGTGCATTTATTTGGATTCAGGCGGAGATGATACTTCCTCAAACACTGAAACAACTTCAACAGATCTTTTACATGCCCTTCTTCAGTTTTGGATTTGGAAATCATATCATCAACATATACTTCGATTTCTTTGTGCATCAGATCATGGAATAGGGTTGTCATAGCCCTCTGGTACGTTGCACCAGTGTTCTTCAACCCAAAGGGCATCACTCTGTAACAGAATGTTCCCCAGGGTATGATAAACGTTGTTTTTCCATGTCCTCTGGAGCCACTCTTATTTGATTATACCCGGAAAATCCGTCCATGAACGAGAATACCTTGAATTTTAATGTGATATCCACTAACATGTCAATGTGAGGCAATGGAAAATCATCTTTTGGACTAGCTTTATTTAGATCTCTATAATCTACGCACATGCGGAATTTTCTATCTTTTTTCGGTACTGGGACAATATTGGCGATCCATTGAGGATACACTGATGTCACAAGAAAACCAGCATTAATCTGCTTTAGGACCTCCTCTTTGATCTTTATTTCCATATCCTGGTGGGTTCTTCTCAACTTTTGTTTAACTGGCGGACACTCTGGCTTCAACAGCAAACGATGCTCGACAATGTCTGTATCTAGACCAGGCATATCTTGATAAGACCAAGCAAAAATATCTACATACTCTTTCAACAGCTCAATCAGCCCGCTCCTTACATTAGGATGCCACGATGCTCCAATCTTGACCTTCTTCGGATCTTCTTCTGAACCCAAATTAACCACTTCTAAAGGCTCTTTATATGGCTGAATGGTATTTTCCTCGTGTTCAAGCAACTGTGAAACCTCTTCTAGAATATCATCATAATCTTCTTCTTCAGCCCCAAACACAAGACAATCAAAGTTGGGAGAGGGTGCAGGGTCATTGTATTCAACGGGTTTTTTAATTAATATGCACATATGATTTATGACTGTTTTTAGAAACTGACACATATAACAAGTGATCATGCAGATTAATTTTCAGTTATTATTTATTTTGAAAGGTTTTTTTTTATTATTACCATTTCCCAAGAAAAAGGCAGAAAATAAAAGACATAATTTTGGAAGCAAAGACAACTTTTATTAATGATCTTAACAATTATAGCAAACAGATAAGCCCTACAACATTAACACTTCCTCCTTGGGCAGAGTGAAAGCTTTTCAAAAGAAAGAAGCAGATTAACAAAACAAATTACTTTGAAATATGTATGCAAGAAGGAACATCAATGGTAACCCAGTTCTGAACTCGGACTCCATGCGTCACATAATTCGGTGCTTCCTGCTCTACTTTATCCTCTTCAACGACATTAATTCCGGGACCAATTGGATGGAGGTAGCCTCCGCTACAGAAAACAGTATGATAACTATTCACAGAAGACTTTGACTTCAATCTTTCGCCTTCGCCATTCCTTGAAGAGAAACCCAAACCAGTTTTGTTCTTGTTCACAGGTGGATCCACAAGTCGTCCCCAAACTGCATTATGACCATTGCGCACCACCTGTTGCGCATCCTTCAGGGAAACCACAAAATTATCATTCTTCCTTATGTTATCAATGGATAGGGCTTGGAACTGGGTTCCAACAGCAGCCTCATCTGCTTCTACAATACTGAAAGAGGATAGGTGGTATATCAACAACACCTGCTCTCCATTTATGATCACTACCTTCCCTTCACGCACAAATTTTAGCTTATGATGCAGAGTTGAAGTAACAGCCCCTGCTTCGTGTATCCATGGCCGTCCTAGCAAACAACTATATGCGGGAATAATGTCCATTACCTGGAAAGTTATCAAGAACAAATGTGGTCCTATATGGATGGGAAAGTCCACCTCACCGATGACAGATTTCCTCGAACCATCAAAAGCCTTCACAATGATGCCACTCGGGCGCATAGGTGTTCCCTGATACTTTAACTTCATGAGAGTACTTCTCGGTATAACATTCAACGCGGATCCGTTATCAATTAGCACATTGGATAGAGAATCATTCTTGCAGTTCATAGATATATGGAGGGCCAGGTTATGATTCCTCCCTTCATCTAGTAACTCATCATCGCAGAAACTTAAGTTGTTACATGACATAATGTTTCCAATTACGCTGCTGAATTAATCTAACGGCATGTCATTCTCTACAAAAGCCTGGTCTAATACTCTCATCAATGATTCTCTATGAGCGAAGGAATTCATCAATAAAGCTAGGATGGATATCTTTGAAGGAGTCTACAATAGTTGGTCCACAATTTTGTAGTCGCTCATTTTAATTATCTTCAAGATATCATCCACTTCTTTCTCTAATGTAGCTCCACTAGCCTCTCCGGTAGCCTTATTAGGCTCATCATTCTTAGCAATCTTCTTTCTAGTAACAACGTCTCTTCGAATAACCGGCGCAAACACGCGACCACTACGGGTCACCCTGCTATTATCAGTTATATTTCCAACGTCTGGCATTGGCTGGATGGGAACTTCCACCCCATCTTCTAAGATTGTAGTGTTGTATTTGTAAGGCACGGCCTTATCTGATTTATAGGGAACAGGTCCTGGCAGACTAATTACCAATGGGGTAACAGCTGGTTTGCTATGGTACTCCACCTCAAGATGAGCGGGTGCACCAAAACAAGGTATAATGACGTTTACACCTTCCTCGACACAATCAGCCCTCAAAAGACCATTTCCGGAAAACAAATCTTTGTCTGAAGAGAAATACTCATCCGCGGAGGCATATTCTTCTTCTGACTCTTCTCCCATCAAACAAACTTCAACCATATCAATCTCGTGATAATCATCTCTCTGACCTGTGATCTTGATAGTTCCATTGTCTAATAGCAATTAAACACCCTATCTCATAATAGAACATCCTCGGGGGTCTTGACAGCAAACTACGCATGATCCATATTGGTGTTCCACCTGACCAGCAGTACGGCAGAAGGTAGCATGCAACTGTACGAGATCTTCATTCAAATTCTCTACTTCAAAAATTATGAATTCACCTGGACATCCAGAAACCATATTAACTTTCTCTTCATATTCTTCCCTAGGCCTGATTATATGAATTAGACCTTAATCCATCATCTCCTGTAAATCAGCCTTTATCTTCTTGCAACTCTGTATGTTTGTACTGCAAATAGCACAACTGGCGTGGTCATGCGTATAACTGAATTCACAGAGGTCTGCATGCATCTTTACCAAATCCCCTCTAACCAAATTAATGTCAAAAATCCAGAAGTCACCTGGACAACCGGCCACCATATTCACAGCATTCACTCCCCCGTGCTTGGGTAGAGTATTTTATTTTACATTAGGTCCCATGTCTTTGAAAGATAGAATTCCGGACTTCACCAACCTTTGCACTTCAGTGCTCAAAGGATAACAATTTTCAACACTATGCCCTGGTGCTCCCTGATGAAAGGCACACGTCTGGTCTGCTTTGTAATATCAAGGCAATGGTGATGGTAATGCTGGAGGTGGTCGTGTCTGGACCAATTTCTTTTGAATCAATGCCGGTAGTAGCTCTGCATAACTCATGGGAATAGGGTCATAGTTCTCCCTTCTCTGATTATTCCCTTGGTTCCCCTGCTGGGATTGTCTTTGATAAGCAACGGTAGTTGGAGCGGCATTCATAACAGGAGTCACTGAAGCAACTTGATGGTGACGCTGATAATTCCTTCTAGGAGCATTTATTCTCCTCTCTTGTATGACAGCATTTGTATCCCCCTCTTTATTCTTTGTGAACCCATAAGCTGTCTTTTTCACACCTCCGGATCCTTCACCCTTTTCCAAACGGCCTTCTCTTACTGCCTCTTCTAGGTGGACACCCATTCCTACCATCTCTGTAAAATCACTTGGGGCACTTGCTACCATTCTTTCGTAGTAGAAAGCGCCTATCGTCTTCAGAAAAAATTTAGTCATTTCCTTCTCCTCCATGCGAGGAATCACTTGTGTAGCCACTTCGCACCATCTCTGTGCATACTCTTTGAATGATTCTCTGTCTTTCTGAACCATGGCTCTAAGCTGGTCACAATCGGGCGCCATGTCCATATTGTACTTGTATTGTTTTATGAATGCTTCTCCCAAATCATTAAAGGTATGGATGTTGGCGCTGTCTAAACTCATGTACCATTTCAACGCTGCGCCAGTCAGACTATCTTGGAAAAAGTGAACCAGCAGACGCTGATCATCAGTGTGGGTAGACATTCTCCTTACATACATCACCAAGTGAACACGAGGGCAAGTGTTTCCTTTGTACTTCTCAAACTCCGGGACCTTGAACTTAGCAGGCACTTTGACATTCAGGACCAAACACAACTCATTCACATTCTGCCCAAATAACTCTTTCCCCTAAGAGCCTTCATATCTCTTTGCATTCTATCAAACCGCTCTTGGAAATTATCCATTCTGTCATAAAGACCCAAGTCTTCACTCGGCGAAGGGAAAGGACGACATACATCTTCATTAACAAACGGAACCAAATTCACCGAAGGAGGTGCAGCAGGAACAGCATGCACCACAGGAGGTGCTGCAGTAACAACATTTGGAACCACTAGAGCATCTTGGGGGCCCAAATTGAAACCTTCAGGTGAAAAGTTCTCTGGCATTCCCCACAGATAACCCTGAGGCGTACGGTTTTGAACAACAGTCGGAGTAGCGGATACAGGAATAGCAGGAACTTCAGCATTTGCCCTTGTTGGTTGAGGTTGAACACTCGGTGGCTGATTCCGAGCAACCACCAGAGCTTCCATTCGAGTAGTTAAATTTGCCAAGCCAGCCTTCAAAGCATAAACTTCTTCGCGTAGCCCGCGATTCTCCTGTTCCAAGTTGTCCATCTTCTTTTTGAAGTTAGCCCGAGTGTTGTAGTGATGAGTCAGCTTGCTATTGAAGTAAAAAGCTGGGTAAGGCACCTGGATATGCATAATAAATGCAAGAAATATGTGCAATA
The DNA here is from genome assembly GCA_948472305.1 of Vicia faba. Taxonomy (NCBI): domain Eukaryota; kingdom Viridiplantae; phylum Streptophyta; class Magnoliopsida; order Fabales; family Fabaceae; genus Vicia; species Vicia faba. The sequence continues at coordinate 695,873,448 of OX451739.1, read as the reverse complement.
TGATGCATGATATGCAATGCAAATGATTATTTTTACTTTATCATTTAATATTTCAAGGGATTTAACGTTTATAGACATATTGCAAACATCAAAATAATAACGCATTTGAAATACTGAAAAACTTTTATTATAATAACTTCAAAATGGGTTACAAGTTTCAATGATCCCAAGTACAAGATGAAAATACAATCTAAAAATCATGAGAGAAAGAAACTGATAGAGATCAATTTGTACGCTGGCGCTTCCCTGTGAGCCTGGCAATCTGAGCTCTCAACCTCTGGTTTTCTTCCACATGTCTATGGCAACCTCCTTCCAATCATTCGGATCAGGAAATGAGTAATCAACACCTGTTTGAGGCTTAGGAGAAAATAAATCCCCTTGCCTCTCCATAGACTCTACTGCTCGACTCTCAAGGATCTCGATCAAATCATCTTTCTCCTTCAAGTCTGCTTTGTAGGAACTCTCTAAAGTCTGGAACTTGTTCTTCCAAGCATCTCTTTCCTGTTGCATCCTAACTCAACAAGATGCAACTCTTCTAGATCATCTAATAAAGGAGGAGTGGTCTTCACAAACAGATCAGGCATGGGTGCCTCCCGAGTATACGGCATCTTCAACTGGATGGCTCTCGATCGGACCCACTGAAGATACGGCTCCAAAGAAACAACACCCCTAGGTCCAAAATATTTCCTACTTTTCTTATGAATGTGACGCCAGGCCTTCGCAATCTGCTCCCTAGCTTCCCTGTGGTCTTCTCCTTCCTTCAGAAAGAAACTACTCAAATGAATATTGTTTGGTTTATCCCTCATCGGATAACCAAGCTGTCACTGTGCAAGAACAGGGTTATAGTTAATTCCTCCCTTAGTACCAAGAAGAGGTACATTGGGGAAACTACCACAACTGTCAATAATCTCTACATCCTGATAAGCTCAATGATACTAATCAATATCCGAGTGAGTGAGTGCCATGATCTTAGGAGCCCAACGAGGTTCCTTCTTGACATCCCAAAAAGCATCAGACTGAGGCATATGAGAGATGAACCACCGGTACAACAAAGGCGTGCAACAGATAATCATTCCCCCATGATAAGAACTCAGAAGATGAACAGAGTAATAAGCATCACCCAACAGTGTAGGAACTTGGTTTCCAATCATGAAAATCCTGATAGTGTTAATGTCGACAAACTTGTCCACATTAGGAAATAAGAATAATCCATAAGCAAGTAAAGCAAAGATGGCCTCAAAAGCAACCGTACTCTTCATTCTGGCGAAGTAACGAGCTTTCTCCAATAAGAACTGAGCTGGTAATCCTCTAATCCCTCCTTTAGTAGTCATATGGGCTTCCACCTCAGACTTCCCCAGATGAATCAAAGCAGTAATCTCATGTGGTTTTGGCTCGCCCTCCAAATAAGTAAAAGGAACACGATTAGTAACAGGTAAATCCAATAGATAAGAATACTCCTCCAGTGTAGGCATCAACTGATAATCGGGAAAAGTAAAGCAGTGATACATCGGATCATAGAACTGGACCAAGGTCGAGAGAATACCCTCCTTCATCTTCAGCTTCATGAGAGGAATGATGGATCCATACTTCTTCCGAAAGTCTGCAGGACACTCAATCTCTGGAATTAGACTGACCAACTAATCTATCTTGGGATCCTTGAAACTATATTTCCCGGTCTTTCTCTTTCCAGAATCCATGGTTAACAGTACCTGAGATATTCACGAATAGTCAACCTTTAAATCCCTTGAAATATGATTTTCTTCAAAAGATGCTTATGAGTGCATGGATGCATGATGCAACAATCACACACAAGATCACACATATAGGGTTCATAGGTTCAACGTTACGAGCATGAGGTCGAAGGTACTACCCATAAGGTTTTGGTCTAAAAATTCTGAACAAGGTTCTAGAGGTTATCAGAGTCTACATCCTTCCTTCGGATATTACCAACTTCTCGATTAACTCGGTAATTTGTAATATTCTCAAGAAAGACTCGTCCAAGTGTAGTATTGCGTGACAACTATTTCCGGATTACTCCGTCATAGCTTCCGCACTACACCTAAAAGGCCAAGATGGGTTTGGTATTCAACGGTCCTCGGTTTCAGCAGGCTCCCAGGTCGAAAGCAGTATGTCTTCCCGATTACTCGGTAAACGACACTACAGTCAAAGGTGCCTCCATTGAGTGGGGGATCTCATGCCTCCTTTTTTGGGATTACTCCCTCAAAGTTAACATAACTATACCGCTCGTCCTATCTTAAAGTTTACCCAAGTCCGTGTATAGGACTTATGAGTAATCACCAAGCACCCTGAAAACTAGGAAAATCCAGACAAACATATATACAAAATATAACACATAAATAGCAATAACATATATACAAATATAAACTAAGATAGACTTAACCCACTTAGGGATGGACCAGCAAGAGGTCAATCTCTCCCCATCAGAGTCGCCATTTTTCTGTAGTGGTAGAAATGTTCAAGACTAAGCCATTGGATTGACTAGACTTTATACAAATCAATATAAAAATCGCCACCGCGCTTTATTCTTTCCAAAGGAATGGGAAAAGAGCGAGTAACCCAAAAAGAGGGGGAAAGATTCAAGGTAAGGGGGTTGGTTATGCAAAGGGAAGGTATTATCACCCTAAACATCTTCAGTACTCCTTAGGAACCTCTTTGTAAAATCTGTATATTTTGGCTATAAAAATGTGTTGTATATAAAATGGATAGTGGAGGTGAGAAAATAAGTATTTTTATGATTTTTGCACACGTCGCGGTTGCGAACCTTTAGTGCCTACATACCACCTTTCGTGCAATAGGGGATCAGGGTACACGTAGTTCCTCTTTTAAAAATTTGAAACACGAGTGTGTTGGTTAATTTTATGAGATAAGACGTCATCGTCATTGTCCGTGTGGAAAAACATACTTACTACCCACAATCATGAGAAAGGAGAATTTGCATCATCTCAAAGTGGAGTATATGGCTTGGATTTTAAAATCAACAATGCCTCACTCAACACCCAAGTGGAAAATATCTCACTTCACTATATATTGTAGAAGTATAGTTGTTTGCATCACTACAAGGATTGGCAAGAGCCTAATCTTTTAATAAGAGTTTAAAGGTAAAAGCCAAAGTGGCAAAATGATTTAAAATGATATTGATTGACTTTTAGTCTTTTCACAAAAAAAAATGTCAAGGTATTATTAAATTGATTGAAGTTTATTTATGAAAATGTTTTTTGAAAATGCATGGACATAAGCCCAAGTTTATTATGAAAGTGTTTAAGTTTCAAAACAAGAAGGATTTTCAAAAGGAGGGAGAGGATTTTTGAAATTAAAGAAGATGGGAGGAGAAGAAGAGGCTATCCTAAAGCATAAGGTAAAAGCTAAGGATAAGGACCATCTAACCAACAAGAATCCAAAACTTGACATTATGAGCCAAGATAGAATTCCCATTCTTTGGAGTGAAACCAAGCAAGCAAAGATATTAGACCTCTTCAAATGTATTAAGTCTTCATAAAAATTGGGCAGAGTAACAGTTGTATGCGGGTGAATTCCAGGTTACAAACAAAGAGTGTAATCAAGAAAACCTGCACACAAAAACAAACAAGCAACCCAATGTCTTGAGGTAAACCTCGAGAGCTCCAGACAAAATAATCAGATAAGATCACAAGGTATCCAAGATAGGCCAAGGTTTCTAATCCTAAGTCCAAGAAAAAATCCACTGCTCCATCATGCCAAGGATAGTAACCAAACAGTCCAAGTACCATTAAGAGTTTTTTAGGGTTTAAGTTGGTTATTTAGTATCTTAGGAAAAGGAAAAAGAAAAGCTCAAGTGAGCAAAGTAAAAATGACAAGTAAATAAACGCTCAAATGAGCAAAGATGAAAATGGCATGAAATGTAAAATGCTAAAAAATAAATAGTGCATAAAGCATAAAAGAATAAAAGCATAAAATAAAACAAGTCAATAATTAGTGGTTAGTTGGATGACCATCTTGAAACTTGCATTTGGAACTCATTAGAGGATTGGTAGAACCAAAGCCTCCACACAACAAGTTGCATTTGCTTTTTGTCAAGTACATCATCCATTTGGAATTCTCACAAGTACCATTTAATGATCAACAATGTTTAAGTGATCCGCGTTGACCAAAGGTGTTGTAGATCCATTAGAGGATTGGTAGAACCAAATCCTCCACATAATGAATCTCAAGGTTATTGGATCAAAGAGATCAAATTAACATACTTGGGATTGCAATCATAAGTTTGGGCCACAAATCATCATTTATTTGAATCGGGACATAATTTAGCGTTATGTTAAGCAATCGTAAGTGGACTTATATAGAAGTCGCACCTATTTTGAGCCCGATCAATAGCAATATATGCACCATTTGTTTTGAGACATGATATGGAGATCATGCTCTAACAACATTTTGTGCAATAATAAGGGGATGAGATGAAGAGGAATTAGGGTAAAAAGAAAAACCACATTTGAATTAATATTTAATCAAACTATTATTAAAATCATTCATCCATTTTTTATGGAGTTAAACTCAACACCATGGAACCAATGATGTTAATAAAGCCATGACCTAAAAATCAACCCAAGACAGCCAGAAAATATTCACAAAATAATAATATAATTAATATGTTCATTAAAGGGTTTTAAAATGTTTTTTTTAAAATGGAAAATAATGAAGAAAAAGCCAATTATATTCAAATTAATCAAGAAATGAAAAGTAAGATCATAGAAAAATCATAAAAGAGGCCAAGAAATTTTACAAATTTTTTGGGAATTTTTAAAAGTCAGAAACTATTTTTAAAAATTAAAATAAATGCGTAAAATAAACAAAAATAGTAAAAAATAGAAAAGTCAGAAACAAAAATAAAATAAGGTCACCAATATTTGTCACAATATCATTGGATCATTCCATAATTTTTTTCAAAATTTAAAAATGTGTAAAAATATTTTTAAATATTTTAAACAAATCAAATAAGTCTAAAATTCATAAAAAATATCAAAATACAAAATTAAATTTTGAAAAAATAAAAATCAGGAAGAGAATAATCCAAAATATTTTTCATAAATTTTTTAGATTTTTTGGACTAAAAATGAATTTTCTATGATTTTTTGAAATTTAAAACAATTAAAATATAAAAAACAGAAAAAAGAAAATAAAAGAAAAAGATGTGGACCATTGGATGAGAGTCAAAACGCGTTAGTAATCAAATCCAAAGGATCTGGCGCTGCGCATATCATGGTCTGTACTGAATAACGTACAGGATCATTAATAAATTCAGAATTTGAAAATAACAAATGTCACGCTTTCATCAGTTAGAAGATGACATGTTGGTCATCTTCAACCTCCAGCCTTCATGAATTGCAGGTCTCTCAAACTGTAAAATCAGAAGCTCAGACCTATGCCATTCTCTTTGTCTCTTCAAGACGAAGACAACCACACCCTCGCGCCAAATTTATATAAACTGTAACTCAAGCAATTTGGAAAGAAACTTTTGAAAAGGGATTTGAAAATTCATGGTCAAAACGTGCTTCTAAATAAAAGTAAGTGTTGCGACTAGAACCAAGGAAATGAGAGCAACACAATGATACCAAAGTTTTGAAGAATTGATGAAGGAATCTACCTATTAAAGTTGAGTTGCAGAGCTCTGAAACTGGACTTCTATGGAGCAATATAGGGCACGATTCTTGGATGTGATTATATGGTTAGCTTCAGGGAAGATCAAGGAAGGTGAATTGATGAAAAAATGGATTGAAAAAGGCTTGAGAATAGGATTCGAAGTATCTGAATTCTGAGTTGTGAAGCAAGTTTGGCAGGGTGATTCTGGCTATCTAAGCTTGGGAAATTGAATAGGGGATGACCCTTTATTTATAGGGAATCAAATGGAATGCTCAAGCGTGTGGAAAGATGCAAATTGGAGGGAAATCGTGTGGACCTAATGCACGAGCAAAGTGTGATCTGATTTGCATCAAAACTCATCATATCCTTGTGTTTCAAGGCTCTAATCCACTTTGGCAACTTGGTTAAACATGTTTAGATCACAAACGCGTGCTAATTTGATGTTTAAAGGCCAAAACATGGATTTCAAATTCTGACTTATGGTGAAACTTCAGTTCCAAGTTACCAAGTTCAATCCAATGGCATTTCCACCTCAGGGAGTCTTAAGGAAAAATTCTTGATGCTTTGGAAAGGTGAGGTAACAAGCTTTTCAATGGAAAAAATAATGGAACCAAATGGATGGTTGAGCTGAAAACTACATGGAGTCAAAGTTGAAGAAAAAGCATTGACTTTCCATACTTAGAAATATTTTAAAATCTTCTTTAAAAATGACCTATAATCTCTTGCATCCAAACATGGCCCTCCACTTAGAATTTGCTCTTGACCAAAAAATATGGAATGAAGTAGATCTCTTGAATGACATTTTGCAATTTGAACCACTCAAAATCTCCAAAAATTGAGCAAGTTATGACTTGTTGAAGTTGGCCAAAAATCATGGAATGACCTATAATCTCTTGCATTCTTAAGGCAACTTCCATCCATTTTATTACTTTGCACATAAAAGAAGGCATGAAGTTCACATCCTTAGGGTCATCATGAAAAAAGAATGGGCTCAATATGATAAAAATTGACCAAGTTTTGACCATTTGAAGTCACATATGGAAAATGAGGGATTCATCTGGATGACTTGTAATCTTTCTTCTTCACCAAGTTTCTTCCACATGAAAACTCTTTGGAACTTTTGAAGTGATTGGTAACTCTTTAGAGAGAAGAATGTTTTTGGAATCACTCAATAATACCAAAAGATGAGCAAGATATGCCCCTCTGAAGTCCAAAGCACTAGCCTCTAGATCAAGAGAATGCTTGGTGGAACTTTGCCAAGTTTGAACAAACTTTTTGTGCCAATATTCTTCCTTTGTGAATAGAATTTGTTGAGGATGATGATGAGTGTTCATGGCCACCAAAATTACTTCCATACTAACTTCAAAACAACTTCAATGGTGAGGTTTGAATCTCTCAAGACTTTGACTAGGGCATGGAAATAAACTCATGAACCCATGATGCAACTTGCTAAACCTCATTGCCTTTACCTACATTATTAACAAGTAAGACAAACAAATATTGCATTTTGTTAATTTAGAGAGAAACCAAGGTTGTTGTACCCCAAAATTTTCCCTCTCAATTCTCAAGGCTTTTCTCATAAAGATTCTCAGGATTTTAGCTTGCACAAGTGCATTGGGATTTTCCAGTACCAAAATTAAAAGGAAACTGTCAAAAAGGGAGAAAATAGATAAAAATAACATTTTGAAAATTTTGGAGGAAAACAGGTCTCCTTCGATTCTACATCCTTCGATTGACTCTTGGCCTCCTTCGATTTCTCAAAGTGGCTGCTAGCGTGCCTCTTTCGCCTGGGCATGTGACTTCTTGTTGCAGGTTTCGTTTGTGTCTTTTGCTGCCTGCATGCTTGCAATCAAAGGCCATGACCTACTGGTCACATGTACCCCCTGTAAGGCAAGTCTTTGTTTGGGCACTCACCTTCTGTGTGCCTGGATGAAAACTTCAGTTGAGCAAGAGCCTCCTTAGAATGCAACTTGGATTACATCCTTCGTTTTTAGCAAAAGCCTCTTTCGAATGCAACTTGGATATGTCCTTCATGTTGAAATCTAAGCCTCCTTCGAATGCAAGTTTAGGTACATCCTTCGTTTTGAGCAGGAGCCTCCTTCGAATGCAACTTGGGAATACCCTTCGACTCAGAAGCCAGGAACCTCCCTCACGCTAAAAGGAAATGACTCCCTTTATGTTTGTTTCGATCCACATGCTTCGATTGGGCAACATTGCTTTCTTCGAACATGGACTTTCGATTGGGAAATATGTTTGCTTCGACCCAGGCTTCGATTGGGCAATATGCTTCCTTCGAGCATGAGCTTTCGATTGGGCAATATGCTTCCTTCGAGCATGAGCTTTCGATTGGGCAATAGCTTCCTTCGAGTTATCTTGTTTCGACCACAAGCTTCGACTGAGGCAAAGGCTTCCTTCAAACAGGTGTGCTTCGATCTCACTCTTGCATTCGACTCAAGACCAAATCTCGTTTGCCAGGCTATGTTGCGTCCAAATCTTTACATAATCAGAAGTTTATACAAGGGTTTTAAACTTTGTCTTTTAGATACTACTATTCTTGGTTAAAGGCTACATACTCTTTCTTTTCATAGAGAGTACTTTATCACAAAAGCAGCTTTCAACCTGAATTTGGTCTGAGCACAAGCAACGTCAGAGGCCTAAGTCACATCTTCTGCACCCCAACTGCCAAGAGGCCCCCCACATGTACTTTCACATTACCTATTATTTTATTATTTTGCAAGGCTGGCTATTGAAAACATGTCCATTCTTTTTCACTAAAAATAGAGGAATTTATGCAAAGCTAAGGGAGGATCTTTGGACCAGAGGAACAAATCCCCCAAATTTTCTCAAACACAGCAAAACTTCTCAAGTTCATCAACACTTGAGAAATCAAAACCCAGAATCCCAAACACTCACCTCTTTCGATTCTGAAGAACACCCCACACATAGAAGTTTGTTCAAACTCAAAGACAACCTTCTGTGACAACTCTTAACCAAAAGCAAACCCCCTATGACTACTCAAATCCCAGAAACGTCCAGGTAGCAGTTCAAGTTCGAATCCCATATCCATTCAAGGCCTGAAGCAAGGTAAGTTATTCTTACCTTTGAACTTTTCGTTTCATGGCATAATAATTTTCCCTTTCATTTGAAACATGTACATACCATTGTTCCTTTCGTTTCCACCCTTTTAACATATTTTTCAGAGCTAATCCTTTCGTTTTTGCTTTCTGTTTACCTGAACTTGCTTTAACTATTAAACTGTTTACCAAACAAATACTAGCATGGCCTCAGGCCATGTTGCCATTTAATGCTTTAAATGAAAGAAACAGGAAACAGGAAATAGGAAACGAAGCTTCTGGCTTCTATCCTCTTTCTTCAGGTCGAACGAAGGAGACAACCAGGAGGAAAACCATTCACTGACTTCCAGCCCCTAATCGAAAGGCATTCCCTCACTGCTTTCAACCTCCAGTCGAAGAAGACAACAAGGCAGAACCAGAAGGCTTCGCCATACACTAACTTCCAAGCCAGTCGAAGGACAGAACCTCATTGGTGTTGGCCCCAATCGAAGGAGGCCAACAGAATGCAAATCGAAGGCTGCTACTGCCTGGGTCGAAAGACACTCATTTTTCTTACTTTTATCTTATTTTTTCCTTCATATTTTTTTATGCCTTTCGATATGGTTGTAATAGCGTAGGATTTTATCTTTCTGCATTTTATTTACTTTGTACAAATGCTAGTAACTAGGTGTGTATGGCAAGATAAAACCAACAAGTAGACAACCTAAAAATCAAAGACAAATGCATGCAATAAAACACACTTTGCACACAAACACCCCTTAGGGTATCTCCACTTGGTTGCCTAAACAAATGGGCCATGTTATGCATGTCAAGTACTTTGGCAAAACAAGAACAATCAAAATGATCATAGTCCCTCGATGACGCTATCGGAGTTGCCTAAACAAAATGATCAAGTCCCTTAAGGAAAAATTGCCAAAGATACTTGACGTTATTGCTATCATGGTCTATACGACGACCCGCGCCTGTCCCGTTTAAAATCCTAACGCAAGGTTGTTCACCAAACACAATGGTGAAACAACACTGTTAAAAGGGTTAAAAACATGAGAAAGATCTTTGAGTAAAATTAGGGTAGATAGCTCTTAGTTACTTGATCAAACTTGCAAAATATCCTTGCCATTTTTTCAAACACACATCTCAACACAATTTCAAAACAAACTTTCAAAAACATTGAAACATCTTTTCAAAAAGACAAACACCTTTGTAAAACATTCAAACAAGAATTGTTACAAAGGTTGCCTAGACAAGGAATCTTTTTCAAAACATTTTCAAAACCACACACACAAAACACCATTTCAAGCAATTGAAAAGCAAAGGCAAGTGATCTAAAACAAGTAACTAAGAGCCCATGGATAACCATGGATGAAAAGGGTGCTAGCACCTTCCCTTTTCATAATCTACCCCCCGAACCCACGAAAACATCTCAAAGGTATTTCCTGTGCTTTTTGACCTTTCCTTAGGATAAAATAAAAAGTCGGTGGCGACTCTTGCTAAACCGAAACATTTGCGAACACAAACGCAAATCCCAAGTCAGTTCTCCCACCGTATCACAGAACTGGCGACTCTGCTGGGGAAATTTCTAAAAGTGGGGTTACCTTAGGGTTATTAGATCACCTTTACATGCTTACTTTGATTGCTTTGATTGCTTTACTTTTTGGGTTCCTTGTTTGGGTTTGTTTAATCCTACACCCGGATTTGGGGGCACCTTTTTAGGTAAATAGCAATAAATTGTGAGGGAACTGTGCGGGGTATACCGACATGGTTGAAGCAGTAGCTATGTTAGTGTGACATATTTGTGGGTACCGGTAGCCCTTGAGTAGTCAAGGAGAATATGGGGCCGCTGAGTGATGTCATGAAGCACTAACGAACTCTTAGAACCTTACTTGACCATCTTGGCCTTTTTAGGGGTAGTGAGATGACCGACTTTGGTGCAGTCCGAAGTTGGTAGATACTCGATACTACACTCATTGAGGATTGTTTTCTTGGAATATTTTGGTCGCCAGTTAAGTGGCTAAACCAAAACAATGAACATAGAAAATAATCCAGTGATATTGAGCTCTTTAGAACCTGGTTTCTATTTTAGGACAGGTTGAGCCAACTAACTTCAAGAGGGTACTTACCTACAAACCCCATGCAAGCCTAAACCTAAGGACTTGTTTGCTCTGTGTGAATATGATTGCCTGTATATATACTTGCTTACTTTTGCATACATGTACATAACATCATAACATCATACCATAGCATTTTCAATAACCATTTCAAGGATCTCGAGGGTCTTTTGATGCAGGGTCACGTTGAACCAGACATCCACCAAAGGGCAAGAGGGTTCTTCTCTAAATAAAAGACGTCAAAGATCAAGTGCAACAACTTGAATCAGGGGCTATGACCCACTTGACATGGTGAGCTTGATTCTCGTGGAAAGACATCCACAGATACAAAGTTCTCCAATCAAAGATGTTGATCGAGGTTCAACCTCTAACATTTTCTTGTGTTTATCTCGCGAGATCCTTGAAAACATGCATCCACATATCATGCATCGCATCATGACAGGTTTCTCCCATACAGATCTCCTTATCTTCCTACTGTTTATTTCAGTAAGGTGGATATGGAACAAACGGTGAAATATCTCCAAGTCCAAAACGCTCAATTCCAACAAATGCTTCTGGCTATGGGTAAAGGGCAAGAGGATCTGAAAGCTCTCCTTCTCAAAGAAAAGAAGAAGAAGTCCAAGAAGGCAGTGGGCATCCTGAACTTGAGAAGAAGACCTAAAACCCTAGATCTTTCAACTCCATCCAACATAGGGGATAGTCTTGAAGAAGACCACAATTTGGAGATTGATGAAGTTGAAGCTGACTACTCCGAAGAACAATATCCTCCTGCTGATGACAAGTACAAACAGTTGGAGGATCGCCTAAGTGCTATGGAGATTCAACAGATACCTGGCTTGGATTTAGGAGACATGGGTTTGGTTTCTGGAGTGGTCATCCCGCCAAAATTTAAAATCCCTACTTTTGCCCTGTACGATGGAGTCTCTTGCCCTAAGATGCACCTAAAGTCTTATGTCCGCAAGATTCAACCATACACAACTGATCTGAAGTTTGGATCCATTTCTTCCAAGAAAGCCTAGTAGGGACTCAACTCGAATGGTTCTATCAATTGGAGAGTTCTCGCATCCACACCTGGGAGGATTTAGCTGCTGCTTTCTATAAGCAGTATCAGTATAATGCTGATCTTGCACCAACTCGTGTCCAATTGCAGAACATGACCATGGGTTCCAACGAGAGCTTCAAAGGATACGCCCAAAAGTGGAGAGATCTAGCTGGTAGGGTGCAACCCCCTTTAACTGACAGGGAGCTGATTGACATCTTCATGGGAACATTGACAGGGCCTTTCTTCAAACACTTGATCGGAAGCTCTTCAGCCGGGTTCATCGAGCTAATACTGACCGGCGAAAGGGTCGAAGTTGGCATCAAAAGTGGGAAGATTCAAGAAGCTACACCTTTTGATGCTCAGAAAAAGCCCTACAATGGAAAGAAAGAGTCCAATGATGTGTACAGCCAAAAGAGTCGTCATGATCAACAGGTAGGGGCAATCCTGATCTCTAATCCTACATCTGTTCAACAAAGACAGGGCAATAGGCGTAGGGTAAGATATAAAGAAAGGCAGTACACTAACATCAACATGCCTTTGTCTCAAGCATTACAACAATTGCTGAAGGTGAAACTGATCACACTAAAGGATCCTCCTCAAAATCCTGATACCTCCCCTTCTAGGTACAATCCGAGCGTAAGATGTGCCTATCATTCTGACAGTCCTGGACATGACACCGATGGCTGTTGGACTTTGAAGAAAAAGATTCAAGACTTGATTGATGCCAAGGAGATCAAGTTTGACCCTCCAGAGACCCCAAATGTGATCACTGCTCCTATGCCAAATCATTGAGAATGTCTTTGTTTCATTTGAATTTTCAAGTTGTAATCTCTTTTGTTATTCAAACAATTATCTATTAATGTAAAACTTTGTTTTCATTAATGCATTGCATATGTTTGTCTTGATTTGATCCACTCATTTCCATTACATTTAAACTATGCTTTTTTACTCTCTTTATGACTTTCAACTCTTGCTAAAAGTTACAAGCCTTTAGAGGGAGGATGACGAAACAATGCCAGAATCTTATACAGTATGCTTTTGAACAGACCTTGCTGACGATGTACAGGCATTTCTTTTAAATCCTAAACACCGGAGTTATAAGTAAGATAATCCCTGGTCAACCCCTTCGAGCCAAAGAAGTAGAAGTTTTCTATTTTAACACAAATTAAAACCTTTAATCAAAACCTGGGGCAGGGTAGTCACTCAGTTAATTCAAAAGATGCACATTGAAGTCGCAAAACTCTCAGTTCATAATACAACGAACGACATCAAAAGCATTCCTCTGGAATCAAAAGACAGTGGTGGTTCCTTATCTCATAGGCAGTCAATCTCTCAAAAGAGAAAAGCCCACTGAGCCAAAACCTATAAAGGAGGCTTAAGAAAGCTGGGGCATCCCGCTGACTGTAATCTCGAAAACAGGAACAGTCAGGAAAAAGTTAGGGATAACAAATTAAAAGAACAAGGTTGCTACAAATCCTTAACAACATGAAAAATATTTCAAAAATGACTGCCTTCCGACAAACTTAACTTGTCTGAACCATCACCAAAACGTCATTCCAGACTCAATTGGAGTTCAAACGCACAATTAAATAATCTTAGGATTGAAGAACATCACGAAGAACGGGTGGGTACAAATACACTTTGAGCCTTTATCCTTTGTTTCTTAAACCGTGAACCAAGCCACGTTACAACCCTTCAAAATTCCTAATTGAAGCATGGGTTAGTTAGAAAGCATATTGTTACAAAAGGTATCCTGACTCCTGTAAGGCTTTGCTCTAAATCCTGAGTTGATTTTTTCTTACAAAATTTCTTTACTTACATAAACGCATTTTTCAAGATTCAAGACAAACATATGCTTTGCATCACTTTAATATCACTGTTTGCATTTGGATATTTGTTTGACAGCGGAGAAATTCACACAACGAGTATCCGATGAACGAAAGCCCTCTCAGTGAACAAAATCACTTCAAAAAGGATGACACTTCCATTGACAAATCTTCTATCAACAGGGGGACTTAACATGTCACTATCCAGCACACCTGGGGAAGTCCAGTCAAGATTTCAAGAAATCTCTGAAGAAGTGCAGAGTAACCAGGGGCAAGTCTCCATCTCCGTCACTTGGGGCATTGAACGTCAACCCCGACAAAGGGTTACATACAATCAAACTTTTTGGCAATGCCACAAACATTCGCTACTAGGGGCAATGACAAGTCTCCCCAAAGTATTTCTCATAGTATGATTCCCCAACAAGAGTTTAATCTTTGAAAACCTTCCCCCCAGTTGGGAAAACTTCAAGAATCCTCGAGGACTTCCCCCAACGAAGATGTCACCTCTCTAGCGGACTGACGACAGGGTTTATTTCCCCAACAACACCAGGATTCCCCAGCTTGAGTTTGCTTCTCCGACTACTACAAATCAAAGGACCACAACTCCTCTTCCCCAGTAGACTACTCTACAATCCCCAACAAGTTACTGTGAAACCTGGACCCGACCAGATATCAGTTCAACTTCGACTCCCCAGTAGAGCAACGGACAACCAAGACTCCTGAACCTTTTTCTCCAAGAATGGATCAACACTCTCCACAGAGTTTTCAACTTTCCCCAATGGAGTTTTCCTCAACAAAACAGGAACCCCCGATGGAAATATTCTAAGGAAAGTTTGAAGACACACCTACTCTTCAACAGCAATCTGGGATTTAATAACTCCGCAACACTTGTCAAGGATTTATTTTCCCAGACAAAAATGCATTCATTAACATTTCACATTTCATATTTACATACATGATAAGTGCATACAACACAATCTCATTTACTTTTGAGAACATCATGACATTATGCATTTCATGCATCATGACGTTGCATACAACTAACTCTTTACCTTTTCAGGAAAGATTGATCGACAAATAAAAGTTATCATTACCTTTTGAGGTAGTAATCATCCAAGATTCCTTCATCATCCTGCTGAGGTTGTAGTCATCCAAGATTCCTTCATCATCCTGTTGAGGTAGTAATCGTCCATGATTCCTTCATCATCCTGCTGAGGTTGTAGTCATCCAAGATTCCTTCATCATCCTGCTGAGGTTGTAGTCATCCAAGATTCCTTCATCATCCGGCTGAGGTTGTAGTCATCCAAGATTCCTTCGTCATCCTGCTGAGGTTGTAGTCATCCAAGATTCCTTCATCATCCTGCTGAGGTTGTAGTCATCCAAGATTCCTTCATCATCCTGCTGAGGTTGTAGTCATCCAAGATTCCTTCATCATCCTGCTAAGGTTGTAGTCATCCAAGATTCCTTCATCATCCTGCTGAGGTTGTAGTCATCCAAGATTCCTTCATCATCCTGCTGAGGTTGTAGTCATCCAAGATTCCTTCATCATCCTGCTGAGGTTGTAGTCATCCAAGATTCCTTCATCATCCTGCTGAGGTTGTAGTCATCTAAGATTCCTTCATCATCCTGCTGAGGTTGTAGTCATTCAAGATTCCTTCATCATCCTGCTGAGGTTGTAGTCATCCAAGATTCCTTCATCATCTTGCTGAGGTTGTAGTCATCCAAGATTCCTTCATCATCCTGCTGAGGTTGTAGTCATCCAAGATTCCTTCATCATCTTGTTGAGGTTGTAGTCATCCAAGATTCCTTCATCGTCCTGCTGAGGTTGTAGTCATCCAAGATTCCTTTATCATCCTGCTGAGGTTGTAGTCATCCAAGATTCCTTCATCATCCTGTTGAGGTTGTAGTCATCCAAGATTCCTTCATCATCCTGCTGAGGTTGTAGTCATCCAAGATTCCTTCATCATCCTGCTGAGGTTGTAGTCATCCAAGATTCCTTCATCATCCTGCTGAGGTTGTAGTCATTCAAGATTCCTTCATCATCCTGCTGAGGTTGTAGTCATCCAAGATTTCTTCATCATCCTGCTGAGGTTGTAGTCATCCAAGATTCCTTCATCATCCTGCTGAGGTTGTAGTCATCCAAGATTCCTTCATCATCCTGCTGAGGTTGTAATCGTCCAAGATTCCTTCATCATCCTGCTGAGATAGTAATCGTCCAAGATTCCTTCATTACCTTTTTGGAGTAGCAATCGTCTCGGATTCCTTCATCACACATCATTATCAAAAAAAGACCTTCTCTGGTTAGGTTTATTTCTTCCAGTTAAAACAGGAAATCAGAGACCAACGACATACAGTTCAACAAACATTCTTGGATGGCATCTTTTAGCCCATCTCCAACAAGATTCTGTCACATCTCCAGATGGCATCTTTAAGCTCATCCCCGACAAGATTCTGTCACATCTCCAGATGGCATCTTTAAGCCCATCCCCGACAAGATTCTGTCACAACTCTAGATGGCATCTTTAATCCCATCCCCGATAAGATTCTGTCACAACTCCAGATGGCATCTTTAAGCCCATCCCCGACAAGATTCTGTCACATCTCCAGATGGCATCTTTAAGCCCATCCCCGACATGTTTCTGTCACATCTCCAAATGGCATCTTTAAGCCCATTCCCTCAACCATCACATCACCGAGTGCAAATTTCTGGGCACTCTAGTGTTCAATCATCTTCCACCTTCAAGTCACAAATGGCATATTTGCCAATCTAACTCTTCAGGTGTAAGAAGATTGAACATGGGCAACTGTTGTACCCCAAAATTTGCCCTCTCAATTCTCAAGGCTTTTCTCATAAAGATTCTCAGGATTTTAGCTTGCACAAGTGCATTGGGATTTTCCAGTACCAAAATTAAAAGGAAACTGTCAAAAAGGGAGAAAATAGATAAAAATAACATTTTGACAAATTTGGAGGAAAACAAGTCTCCTTCGATTCTACATCCTTCTATTGACTCTTGGCCTCCTTCGATTTCTCAAAGTGGCTCCTAGCGTGCCTCTTTCGCCTGGGCATGTGACTTCTTGTTGCAGGTTTTGTTTGTGTCTTTTGCTGCCTGCATGCTTGCAATCGAAGGCCATGACCTACTGGTCACATGTACCCCCTGCAAGGCAAGTCTTCGTTTGGGCACTCACCTTCTGTGTGCCTGGATGAAAACTTCAGTTGAGCAAGATCATCCTTCAAATGCAACTTGGATTACATCCTTCGTTTTTAGAAAAAGCCTCTTTCGAATGCAACTTGGATATGTCCTTTATGTTGAACTCTAAGCCTCCTTCGAATGCAAGTTTAGGTACATCCTTCGTTTTGAGCAGGAGCCTCCTTCGAATGCAACTTGGGAATACCCTTCGACTCAGAAGCCAGGAACCTCCCTCACGCTAAAAGGCAATGACTCCCTTTATGTTTGTTTCGATCCACATGCTTCGATTAGGCAACATTGCTTCCTTCGAACATGGACTTTCGATTGGGAAATATGTTTGCTTCGACCCAGGCTTCGATTGGGCAATATGCTACCTTCGAGCATGAGCTTTCGATTGGGCAATATGCTTCCTTCGAGCACGGGCTTTCGATTGGGCAATAGCTTCCTTCGAGTTAGCTTGTTTCGACCACAAGCTTCGACTGAGGCAAAGGCTTCCTTCAAACAGGTGTGCTTCGATCTCACTCTTGCATTCAACTCAAGACCAAATCTCGTTTGCCAGGCTATGTTGCGTCCAAATCTTTACATACTCAGAAGTTTGTACAAGGGTTTTAAACTTTGTCTTTTAGATACTACTATTCTTGGATAAAGGCTACATACTCTTTCTTTTCATAGAGAGTACTTTATCACAAAAGCAACTTTCAACCTGAATTTGGTCTGAGCACAAGCAACGTCAGAGGCCTAAGTCACATCTTCTACACCCCAACTGCCAAGAGGCCCCCCACATGTACTTTTACGTTACCTATTATTTTATTATTTTGCAAGGCTGGATGTTGAAAACATGTCCATTCTTTTTCTCTATAAATAGAGGAATTTATGCAAAGCTAAGGGAGGATCTTTGGACCAGAGGAACGAATCCCCCAAATTTTCTCAAACACAACAAAACTTCTCAAGCTCATCAACACTTGAGAAATCAAAACCCAGAATCCCAAACACTCACCTCTTTCGATTCTGAAGAACACCCCACACATAGAAGTTTGTTCAAACTCAAAGACAACCTTCTGTGACAACTCTTCGAACCAAAAGCAAACCCCCTGTGACTACTCTTCAAATCCCAGAAACGTCCAGGTAGCAGTTCAAGTTCGAATCCCACATCCATTCAAGGCCTGAAGCAAGGCAAGTTATTCTTACCTTTGAACTTTTCATTTCATGGCATAATAATTTTCCCTTTCGTTTGAAACATGTACATACCATTGTTCCTTTAGTTTCCACCCTTTTAACATATTTTTCAGAGCTAATCCTTTCATTTTTGCTTTCTGTTTACCTGATCTTGCTTTAACTGTTAAACTGTTTACCAAACAAATACTAGCATGGCCTCAGGCCATGTTGCCATTTAATGCTTTAAATGAAAGAAACAAGAAACAGGAAATAGGAAACGAAGCTTCTGGCTTCTATCCTCTTTCTTCAGGTCGAACGAAGGAGACAACCAGGAGGAAAACCATTCACTGACTTCCAGCCCCTAATCGAAAGGCATTCCCTCACTGCTTTCAACCTCCAGTCGAAGAAGACAACAAGGCAGAACCAGAAGGCTTCGCCATACACTGACTTCCAAGCCAGTCTAAGGACAGAACCTCACTGGTGCTGGCCCCAATCGAAGGAGGCCAACAGAATGCAAATCGAAGGCTGTTACTGCCTGGGTCGAAAGACACTCATTTTTCTTACTTTTATCTTATTTTTTCCTTCATATTTTTTATGCCTTTTGATATGGTTGTAATAGCGTAGGATTTTATCTTTCTGCATTTTATTTACTTTGTACAAATGCTAGTAACTAGGTGTGTATGGCAAGATAAAACCAACAAGTAGACAACCTAAAAATCAAAGACAAATGCATGCAATAAAACACACTTTGCACACAAACACCCCTTAGGGTATCTCCACTTGGTTGCCTAAACAAATGGGCCATGTTATGCATGTCAAGTACTTTGGCAAAACAAGAATAATCAAAATGATCATAGTCCCTCTATTGTACCCCAAAATTTGCCCTCCCATATTCTTCAAGGTTTGCTAAGATCATGCTTCAAAATCTCTCAAGGGTTGCACAGTCCAATTGCCTCCTAACAGTCAAAAGTTAGGGTTTTGGTTCTGGCAAAGAAATTGAAGTTTCCAAGGGTCCAAATAAGTCCCACATTCCTACATACATTGTCAAGCATCCTTATGACAAGTTTCAAGACTCACAGCATTAAATTGCACAGTCAAAAACCCTAAATGCTTCACAGTCAACTGCAGGGGCAAAATGGTTATTTGACAGTCAAAAGTCAAAAAAATTTATCAGCATCTTATTTTGAAGCCACAAACATCATTTGATCAATTCTTGATCATGATTCTCAAGGCATGGCTCAAAAACCCTAAATGCTTCACAGTCAACTGCAAATTGACCAGGGCATAACTTCCACATGGTTTATCAGAAAAATTACATCCA
This sequence comes from Vicia faba, assembly GCA_948472305.1. Lineage (NCBI taxonomy): Eukaryota > Viridiplantae > Streptophyta > Magnoliopsida > Fabales > Fabaceae > Vicia > Vicia faba. Next base: position 695,854,103 of record OX451739.1, on the reverse strand, counting down.
AAGATCATTTTGAATAGAATGACATTTCCTACAACTCATCTTCACACTTCAAGTCCAAGAAATGCTCTCACAAAAAGTTATCAATTTCAACATTATAGGTCATTTTCAAAAGTCAACAAAAAGGCACTTTAAGTCAAAGACCATAACTTGAGATTGGTAAATAAAGATTACATGGGACCAAAGGAATTGGTTAGAGGACTTCAATACCTTTCCAAAATGTCCAAGAACATGATCAAAGCTTAAAAATTGAGCAAGATATGCCTTGTGGAAGTTGGGAAATGTTTGGGAATTTTGAAAAGTCAACTTTGCTTCAAATGCCTCAAAATTGCTAATGGGCCTCAATTTCTTCCATGAATCATTACCCAAAGGCCATTCACGACCCATTAAGCTAAAGGGGAGTTATTTTCTTATTTTTAATTAATTAATTGAATTTTTTAATCCTATTAATTCATTTAATTAAAATTAATCATGAGAAAAATACTAAAGCATGTGTTTTGAATCTTTTTATGCAGCTAATATGTCCATTATGAGCTCAAGATTTCGTGCACATTCTAAAAGGAAAGAATCTTCCATGATTTGGCATAATTAACATGAAAAAGATTGAAAAAAGATCATGGAAAATCAAATATTCAAAGTCATCAATGCATGGATTATGGGCTTGTTTTTCTTAACCTAATCATGCTCAGATACATATAGAACAAAAACCTAATGCATAAGAACACAGAAGTTGCGCCCAAGATCAAGAACAACTTTGCAACTTTTGACAAAAAATCTCAAAACTGAAAACCTAGCTAGAGCTCGTTTCAAAGCAAAAAACCATTCCAATACATTGCCAAGGGACCCAGGAAGCTTTTACAATCAAAGCCAAGTCTCCATACATCCAGAATTGGTAGAATGACATCGCCCTGTTCATGAAATTTTTCACATTCGTATTTGAATTTACATGCATTTTCCATACGTTTTAATGTTTGATTTATACTAACATGATCATTCTAAAGCTAATGGTACCGTTCAATTGAAGAATGGCTGCCTGTACAAGAATCCACCATGAATGCATATTAGGGTTTCAGAAGTTTGAAATTAGGGTTTCTTTCATAAGGAAAAATTGGCCACTCAAACCAGGACCATTGGATTCAGGACATCCAGACGAAACTAATCCACTATTCGCGCCCTTTTTATGTTTGCATATGCTCTATTCGCTATTTTTCAGGTTTAAGTTTAGTGGGGGTTTAAAACCCCCGCTATCTATTTGTTATTTTCAGGCAAAACGAAGAAACAAGGAAGGAGACGCTGAGTTGTTGGACTGTGGTTTGCCAGTTTGAATAATTGGCGCTTTTTTTTATTTGTTCAGCATAGTAGTGCTTTTCCCATTATATTATTCGCGTTCCATTATAATATCAAGATAACGTGTTGGCTCAGCTGGTTGGTGTGCTGTCCTGCAGGTATTGGGACCTGGGTTCGATTCCCAGGTCCCCCTCTCATATTTCATATTTTTCTTCATAACGTGTTTCTACGCAGCGCTTCATCAAAAGACCACCATACAACTCCATCTCCTAGTTTGCCACGCGCCCAGAAATTCAATCTGAAGGTTACCAAAAGGCGTCCACCATGTGCCTCAGTCCATGAATGAGCATTCAAACTGGAAAAGTCAACGTGGCAAGCTTTCTAATGGGCCTAAATTCCTTGCATACACCTCTCAATTGGGTCTGAATACCCCATGGTTTGCACATTTTTCTCACTTATTTTTATTTGATTATCTTTCTTAAATTCTTTTAATTATTTTCTTTTAATTCACCAAATTAATTTTCATAATACAAAAATACAAAAAAATCAAAAAATTAAAAAATATGTTTTATTTAATATTTAAAGTCATTAATATTTTGTAAATAAATCTTAAATAATTAATTTAGGTTAATTTAGGTTTTCAATTTTAATGTTTTCTTAATAACTAAAAAAAATGTAGAAATTAGGTTTTTAGCATTTTTATTCTTTTTCTTAATAAAATAATTTCCTCCTCTTATTATTATTATTAACTATTAATTATTTTGTAAATAAACATGTCATTAATTAATTAGTGTAAATTAGGTTAAACTTAATCATTTTTTAATAATTAAAAACAATTTAGAATTAGGGTTTCATTTAATTTCTAACTTTAATTAATTTTCCTTATTTCATAAAATACCAAAAAAAACATTAAAAAAACAATTTCCTTTCTTATTAAATAATTAATTCCTTTTTAATTTCATTTAATTTCTTTAAAGGGTCCAACACCCTCGCACATTCGATTCTAGTTTATTTTCGCGCGTTTCTTCTTATTTTTATTTCATATATTATGTAATTGCCCAAGCTCTGTAATAGTAATTAGGAAATTTATTTATTTTCTGCACTTTATTAAAAAAACGGGTCTTTGTTAATTTGGCGATGTATAGACCCGCGCCTTGTAATAGCGTAGGACCTTTATTTTCCGCATTTTAATTTCCGCACCTTTAAACTGCTAATCACATGAAAGAATGAATGGCCCAAATAAAATCAAAGCGTAGCTCACCCAATGCATGATCAAGATAAAACATAACTGAAAACAATACACAAATTCACACATCACTCTTAGGGTACGCCTCACTGTTGCCTTGCCCCTTGAAACGTGGTCGTCGAGTATAGGACGTTTTAGTAAGTCCTTATGTCCATGAACATGGCATAAGGGTAGCTTCTAAGGTGTCCTAACTGTTGCTTCGGTGACCACACTGTCCCTACACTCGAATTGACCCGAACACCTCCAACGGTGGTGCTACCTACCTCTCAATGGTGGGATGGTACTACCTTAAGGACATTTACACAGCCTAATTCCTTAGGGTAGGTAGATGACTCGTGGATACTTGCTCTATTCAAAAACAAATCAAAAAACTTTTCACACCGACACTTTTCAAAAAGCTTTCAAAACAATTTTTCAAACACTCTTGAGGACTGATACAAGAGTTATTCAGAAATCTTTCAATGAAACTTTTTCAAACCCACTCACACTTGAAAAGCAAACAAATTTTGAAAACATAAGAGCAAGTATCTAAGAGCCCGTGGATAACCATGGATAGAAAGGGTGCTAACACCTTCCCTTTCTATAAATCTACCTCCCGAACCGAGAAACGTTCTCATAAGGAATTTTGTTATGCTTTTGTCCTGTCCATGTTGGAGAAAATAAAAGACGGTGGCGACTCTTGCTTCCGCGACATTTCGCGAAACAGCTTTAAACAGTCAGTTCTAAATCCACCGATCACAGAACTGGCGACTCTGCTGGGGACACTTAAAGTGAGGTGTACCTTAGGATAGATCATACTTATGTTTTCAATTGCCTGTTTTGATTGCTTTAATATTGTGGGCCTATTTTGGGAGTTCTATAGATCCTAACCCGGATCTGGGGGATACCTTCTTAGAAAGTAGCAACAAGGCTGTGAGGGAACTGTGCGGGGTATACCGACACGGTTGAAGCAGTCTGCTATGTTGATGTGGCACTTTGGTGAGTATCGGTAACCCTTGAGTCCAGTCAAGGAGAGTACGGGGCCGCCGCGTGGTGTCGTGAAGCATCAACTGACCTTAGGAACCTTAATTGAACCATCTTGGCCTCTTTAGGGTAGTGAGATAACTGACTTTGGTGCAGTCTGAGGTTGGTTGATACTCGATACTACACTCAGTTGAGGGTTGTTTTCTTGGAATATTTCGGTCGCCAGTTCAGTGGCTAAATCGAAACGATGAACACAGAAAATAATCCAATGATATTGGGACCCTTAGAACCCGGTTACTGCTGATAGGACAGGTTTTGAGCCCACCAACTTCAAGAGGGTAGTACCCCAAACTTCATGCTGGCCTAAAACTCTAAGGGTTTATTTTGTATGATTTGTGTGCCTTTGAACTTGACTATGTGCATGCTTGTTATCTGACACTTGAGTTTCTTGCAGGATTTGTTTATAGTCCCTAACCTGGACTCATAACAGGGTCTACTTATATCACTCCATGCATAGCATAACATCATAATATTGCATGCATCCTGCATAAAGACTAACCCATTTCAAGGATCTCAAGGGTTTGTGATGCAGGTCATGATGAATCAAAATGTCTAGCAAGGGGCAAAGGGGATTTATTTTCCTCTAGCCAAGGTTGTCAGGGGCTATGACCCACTGGATATGGTGAGCCTTTGACTCTTGAAGAAGGACTCTCAACAACATGAAGTTCCTCCAATCAAGCTACCAGATTCTAACAATTCTTTCTTGTTTACCCCGCGAGATCCTTGAAAACATTGCATGCATATCATACATATCATTGCATTACAGGTACCACTGTTTACAGGTCACTTACCTTCTTTGCTATTTATTTCAGCAGTCTCATTATGAATCATGAATCATCTACTGAGAAATCCATCAAGGCCCTCCAGGCCCAGAACGCCCAGTTCCAGGAGTTGATTAAGAGTCTAGCCCAAGGTCAACAGGATTTGAAGACTCTGCTCTCGAAGAAGAAGAAGAAGAGAACAGTGTTGTTCAACCCGAGACGCAAATCTGGGAATGGATCACTAAATGAAGTTGAGCAGACTACCCCATCTGTTGGAAAAGACAGTCCCCATGAGAGAGAGGTTCCTAGTCCAGTGGTCTCCGACAACGAGACAGAGTTCAATGATGAACAGTACCCTCCAGCTGAGGACAGGTATAAACAGTTGGAAAACCGGCTAAGTGCTATGGAGATACAAAAAGTGCCCGGCCTGGACTTCGAAGATCTGGGTCTGTCTTCTGGGGTAGTAATCCCACACAAATTCAAGGCACCTGCCTTTGCAAAGTACGACGGGGCATCCTGTCCTAAGCTGCATCTCAGGTCTTACATAAGGAGGATCCAGCCCTACACGGCTGACAAGAATTTGTGGATTCACTTCTTTCAGGACAGTCTTTCAGGGACTCATCTCGAATGGTTCTATCAACTGAATGGAGCTAACATCCGCAGCTGGGAGGACTTGGCCACTGCATTCTACAAACAGTACCAGTACAATGCCGACCTTGCCCCCACGCGCATTCAGCTTCAGGGAATGTCTATGGGTGCAGGCGAAGGCTTCAAAGAATATGCACAAAAGTGGAGAGACCTTGCTGGAAGGGTACAGCCACCTCTAACTGACCGTGAGCTTGTGGACATGTTCTTGGGGACCCTGTCTGGTCCATTCTTCAACCACCTGATTGGGAATTCTTCTGCTGGGTTTACAGATCTGATCTTAACCGGGGAAAGAATTGAAGCTGGTATCAAAGCTGGGAAGATTCAAGAGGCCGCACCTGCTGATACTCACAAAAAGCCTTACACGGGGAAGAAAGAGTCCAATGCTGCATATAGTCAAAAGAGTCGTCGTGACCAACATGCAGGGGCAGTCATGATCTCTGGTTCTGCACCACGCCGCCAACCACAAAAGGGAAATCAGCGAAGGCCGGACGAGCCTAAAAGATAATTCACCAACATCAACATGCCATTGTCACAAGCATTGCAGCACATGTTGAAAATGAATCTGATTGCGGTGATCAACCCTCCTGCAAATCCCAAGACCTCCTCTCCACACTACAACCCAGAAGCGAGGTGTGCTTATCATTCTGATAGCCCAGGGCACGATACTGAGGATTGTTGGGCGTTAAAATACAAGATCCAGAATATGATCGACGCTAAGGAGATCGAATTCGAGCCTGCTGAGACTCCCAATGTGATCACTGCTCCCTTGCCAAAACATGGCTAGGATTGGAAACTTTTGTTCATTCGAATGTTCAAGTTGTAATTTTTCTTTTGATTGTTCAAACATTTTATTTCATGTCAAACTTGGTTATTTCATTAATGCATTCTACGTGTCTGTTTTGAAGTAATTGTGTTCATTATATTCAAAATTGCTATTATTTTTTATGTTCAACGCTCGCTTTTAAAATTCTAAGCCTCTTGAGGGAGGATGACGAAAACGATACCACAATCTACAGTATGCTTTTGAACAGACCCCGTTGATGAAGTACAGGCATTGTTTCAATTCCTAAACATTGGAGTTATAAGGAAGATAATCCCTCGTCAACCCCTTCGAGCCAAAGAAGTAGGAGTTTTTCTTTTCGAAAATTAAAACCCTTAATCATAACCTGGGGCAGGGTAGTTCTCTCAGTTGATCCAGGTGCACAATGAAAGGCATCAAAGGAGTCCCTCCAAAGCAAAAGACAGTGATGGTTCCGAATAATCATCAAGACAGGTTGTCATTACCAAAAAAAAACTAAAGCCCAATAAGTCAAAACCTATGAAGGAGACTTACAAAACTGGGGCATCCCGCTGACTGTAATCACCAAAAGAAACAGTTCAGGCAAAAAAAACAGGGATAACAAAATCAAAAAAGAAAGAGGTCCTACAAACCCTCAACCAAAAAGAATGACTGCCTATTCAAAATAAACTGTCAATATCCGATCCATCATTGGAATATCAGGACAAAGACTCAAACAAGGTCTAACGCACGATCATCTGAGTTTAGGCTTGAAGAACGTCATGCAGAACGGGTGGGTACAAATAAAATTTGAGCCATTATCCTTTGTTTCTTAAACCGTGAACCATGCCACGTTACAACCCTTAAAAGTCCTAGTTGAGGCATGGGTTAGTTCGAAAGCATACTGTTACGAAAGGTATCCTAACTCCTTAAGGCTTGCGGTAAAATAACGAGTTGACATCACAGTTTACAAAAAAAATTCACTTGTTTTTATTGAAAAATGCATTTTCAAAAACTTCAAGACAGACATAAGCTTTGCATTTTTAATATAACATTGCTTGCATATGACTATTTGTTTGAACAGCATAGAAGTTCGCACGACGAATGTCTAATGAACAAAAGCACCTCCAATCAAGGGGCATGGCATGATCATTGTCCATCATCTGGGGAAGTTAAGTCAAGATTCGGAGAATCTCTCAAAAGGCCAACCAGCTTGGGGCAAATCTCCATCTGGATCACTTGGGGTAAATCTCCATCTGGATCACTTGGGGCATTGGACGATCAAACGAAGATCTTCTGGTCACATGGCAACACAACAACAGTGACACCTCCCTACATCCTGAGAGCAGGGACATAGTCGAAAAAATACTGCGCATAATCAAAGACCCGCTAGGTTGACATACCTAGGCAAAAATAAGGGCTTCCCGACGAACCAAAAGGGTTCGGGCAAAAATAAGGGATGAAAATGAAAAATTTGTACACCCGGCAAGTCGAAAACCTGAAAAGGAGGCTTGGGCAAAAATGGGTATCCCGGTGGACTGAAAACCCGTAAGGGCAGTCCAGGAAAAATTAGGGATCAAAGCGTACGACTATGTCCCGTCATCTTGTCACTTTCCTACCAGAAGAAGATTTGTCAATCAGTAGTTATCAAGACCTCCACAGGTACCTTCTCTCATAGAAACTGGGGCAATAATGAGTTGTCCAGGCGATCTAGTTGTTCTGTCAACCAAAGTACCAAGGTAAGTTCGGATGAAGAATGTAACCAGGATACCTCCACTCCCCGCAGAGTAAGACAGGGTTCAACAGCAATATTCTCTCCCAAGCAGTTGGTCTCCTGTCAGCCCTGAAAAGGCACAGCATCTCCAGCAAGTCCGCAACACTCTCCCCGAGCAGAGTTAGTCTACGGTCAGCCTTAAAGAAGTTGGATTATCCCCCAGAAGATCTCAACATTCCCCAACAAAGTATACAGACATTCCTAACAAGCATCCCCGACAGTCTTGATCTAAGATTGTTCCCCGGCGGAATACAAGATACATCCAGTGGAGCCATTCCCCAGTCCAATCTGAAAAGTTTCCCCAGGAAAGTGGAATCCATATCCCCAGCAGGTCTTGAAGCTTATCCCCAGTAGATTCTGGAAGCTTATCCCCTGCAAAGCACGAACGCTCCCCCGGCTTTATTCAGAAGGTTCTATTTCCCCACCAGAGTATAACTGGGTTATCCTCAGCCAATTACCACGGAAAGATCGTCTCCAGCGAAGTCTTCCTATCCCCAGCGGAGTTCATCAAGTCTTCCAACATAACTCAACAATGGTATCCCCAGTGGAGTTATCATCAACCTCAGCAAAGTACCTCTCTTTTCCCACAGAGTTCACTCCCCACAGAGTAATCTATTCGCCAAGTTTATTCCTCAACGGAGTCATCTTCTCCTACCGTTATTCTTGCAACCATCATCCCCAGCGGAAACAAAGAATTTTATTCCTCAAACATCAGCCCAGGATTCAAATTCCTGGCACCCGTTAAGGATTTATTTTCCTAGACGAAAATACATTCATAAACATCACATCTTCATACATTATAGCATGCATACGCATCATACAACACAAATCTCATTTATTTTTGAGAACATCTTAAAATCATGCAGTTCATGCACCATGACACTGCATACAGCTAACGTTTTGCCTTTTCAGGAAAAAGTCAATCAAAAGATGATTACCATCTACCTTTACAGTTCCAGATCAACACCGGTAACAAGCCAGGAAAATTCTGTAGACGACTACCAAACAGGACAATTATCTACTTGATCATCCTCGGGCAACCCTACACCAGTTCCTTTTCTTTCAAAAGAAGTCTTACACGGGCTCACCAACAGGCAACCCTACACAGGTTCCTTCTCAACCCCAGATGTAGTTTTACACGAACTCATCATCGGGCAACCCTACACCGGTTCCTTCTTAATTTTCAGAAGAAGTCTTACACGGACTTATCACCAAAGTAACCCTACACCGGTTCCTTTTATTTTAGAAGAAGTCTTACACGGACTTATCCCGAGATGACCTTACCCCGGTTCCTCCAGAAGTCTTACACGGACTTATCTCAAGATGACCTTACCCCGGTTCATCCAGAAGTTTTACACGAACTTATCCTGTAGTAACCTTACCCCGAAGTCTTACATGGACTTACCTCAAGATGACCTTACCCCGGTTCAATCCAGAAGTTTTACACAAACTTATCCCGAAGAAACCCTACACAGGTTCTCTCTCTCCAGACGCAGTTTTACACGGGCTCGTCGTCAAAGAAACCCTACACAAGTTCTCTCTTTCAAAAGATGCAGTTTTACACGGAATCGTCATCAGAAACCCTACCCAGGTTTTACTTCTTCCAAGATGCAGTTTTACACGGGCTCATCATCAAAGTAACCTCACACAGGTTCCCTCCTCAAACTCCAGGCGTAGTTTTACATGGACTCGTCATCAGTAAACCCTACACAGGTTTCCTTCTCAACTCCAGATGCAGTTCTACACGGACTCGTCATCAAAGAAACCCTACACAGGTTCCTTCTCCATTTCAGATGCAGTCTTATACGGACTCATTATCAGTCAACCCTACACAGGTGTCCTTCTTTCCAAGATGCAGTTTTACACGAGCTCATCATCAGGCAACCCTACACAGGTTCCCACTTTCAACTCACAAAAAATTACCATTCAACAGACAACCTTCAGATGGCATCTATAAGCCCATCCACCTATCAACAGTTCCAAATGGCATCTATAAGCCCATTCCCGACAAGGTTCTGTCACATCTCTAAATGGCATCTATAAGCCCATCCTCCTGTCCATCAGTCTCCAAATGGCATCTGTAGGCTCATTCCTGCCGTCACGCTGCTAACACTCTACTATGTGAGTGCAAATTTCTGGGCACTCTAGTGTTCAATCATCTTCCACCTTCGGATTACGAAAGGCACGCCAGCCAATCTACATCCTCAGGTCTAAGAAGATTGAACAGGGGCAATTGTTGTACCCCAAAATTTGCCCTCCCATATTCTTCAAAGATTTGCCAAAGATCATGGTTCAAAATCCCTCAAGGGTTGCACAGTCCAATTGCCTCCTAACACAGTCAAAATTAGGGTTTTGGTTCTTGCAAAGAAATTGAGGTTCCCAAGGGTCCAATCAAGAAACCTGATTCAACGATGACCTCGCGCTCAATTTATATTAACGCATCTTCTAATCGCTATTTTTCGTGGCTGTGCTTAGTGGGGGTTTAAAACCCCCGCTACTTGTTTTATAATTGCAGGAAAAAGATGAAGAAGAAGCAGGCGTGTCAAGGCGTGACAGGGGCATTCAAATCTGGCGCGTAATTTTTTGCTTTATATCATTAATATTGCTTTTTTTATATAACATTTATTTTCCATTATAGATACAAACGCGCACAACAGCTCAATTGGCAAGGGACACGCTTGGTAAACGCTGGGGCCTGGGTTCGATTCCCATGTCCCCCCACTTAATTCTTAATTTTTGTTTCAATGTATTCACATGCAGCACATTCTCAAGGGTTCACCATACGTCCTCATGCATTGGCTAGCCAGATGGCCTTGACCCACTATCTGAAGGCCACAAAAGGAGGTCTATCATGTACCTCAGTCAACCAAGGCGCACTCAAGCATGGAAAGTCAAACGAGCTGGTGTTAATGGGCCTGAATTACTTCCAATTAACCTCCATTCTGGGCCTGATACCCCCCTGGTTTGCATTATTTTTTCAATTATTTTTATAATTCTTTTTAATTGTTTTTAATTGTTTTCATTAATTCACCTAAATTTTCTTTTCATAATAAAAACAGAAAAAATCAAAAATACAAATATGTTTAATAATATTTAATTTCACCATTTAAATATTTTTGTAAATAAATTCTAATAATTAACTTAGTTAATTTAGGTTTTACACTTTAATCTTTTTCTTAATAAATAAAAATGTGTAGAATTAGGTTTTTGACATTTTTATCTCTTTCTTAATTAAATCATTTTCCTCATTATTTATTATTATTGTTAATTACTATTATTTTGTAAATAAACATGTAAATTAATTAATTAGCGTAAATTAGGGTAACTTGGATATTTTCTTTAATAACTAAAAATAATCTAGAGTTAGGGTTCCCATTTAATTTTAATTTTCTTTATTTCATAAATACAAAAAACATAAAAAACAATTTCTTTTCTTTCTTTAAATAATTATTAGACTCTAATTTCATTTAATTTCAAGCAAAGGGTCAAAACCCTCGGATGTTCAATTTTAATTTCTTTTCGCGCATTATTTTCTTTTCAAATATTATGTAACTGCTCAAGGATTGTAATAGTAATTAGGTTTATCGCTTTTCTTTTACTTTCCGCATTTTTATTAAAACGGGTCTTTGTACTTTGGCGATGTATAGACCCGCGCCTTGTAATAGCGTAGTTTTTATCTTTCCGTTTTTACTTTCCGCACTCTTAAATTCTAAATTGCATGAAAGAATGTATGGCTAATTAAAAACAAGCGTAGCTCACGATGCCATGATCAAAGATAAACTTAACATGAAAACAACACACAAATTCACACACCACTTCTAGGGTACGCCTCACCTGTTTCCTTCGAAACGTGGTCGTCAAGTATAGGACGTTTTAGTAAGTCCTTATGTCCATGATCCAGTTGCCTCAGAACAGTTGCCTCGAAATGGTTGCCTCAGAATAAAAAAAAAAGATCAAGGACATAAGGGTAGCTTCTAAGGTGTCCTAACTGTTGCTTCGGTGACCACACTGTCCCTACACTCGAATTGACCTGAACACCTCCAACGGTGGTGCTACCTACCTCTCAATGGTGGGATGGTACTACCTTAAGGACATTTACACAACCTAATTCCTTAGGGTAGGTAGATGACTCGTGGATACTTGCTCTATTCAAAAACAAATCAAAAACCTTTTCACACCGACACTTTTCAAAAAGCTTTCAAAAGAATTTTTCAAACACTCTTGAGGACTGATACAAGAGTTATTCAGAAATCTTTCAATGAAACTTTTTCAAACCCACTCACACTTGAAAAGCAAACAAATTTTGAAAACATAAAAGCAAGTATCTAAGAGCCCGTGGATAACCACGGATAGAAAGGGTGCTAACACCTTCCCTTTCTATAAATCTACCTCCCGAACCGAGAAACATTCTCATAAGGAATTTTGCTGTGCTTTTGTCCTGTCCATGTTGGAGAAAATAAAAGATGGTGGCGACACTTGCTTCCGCGACATTTTGCGAACCAGCTTTAAACAGTCAGTTCTAAATCCACCGATCACAGCTTCATCAAGAGTTTCAAAAGTCAAATCTTACTTTGGAAGAATCAAATTTTAAAGACTTAGAAATTTTTCTAAGTATTTAAGAAGTATGACAATTTCAGAACTTCTGAGCCAGTGTTCACAGACAACAAATTTTGGATATTCTCAAGCTAAAGTTTAGTCAGAACTTCTGAGTTGGTGTTCATAACGGTCCAGTCAGAGTTTGCAGAGGTTAAGTCAAAGAAGGTAACAAAGCGTGTTGTAAGTATACTGGAAGTTCTGGAGGATCCCTCAGAACATGCTGAAGTTAGAAGATAAGAGGATCAGAAGATGAGATGCCACGCTGAAGTAGAACTTCTAATCCAGAGTCAAGCAAAGATGCATAGTTTCACATGGGAACTCATTTAATGCTCACAACCGCCTCTGAGTTTGTATTCAAGGGATTTTCCCAACGCGTACCCCTACTGTCTTGGGAAGACAAATTTTTGAGCAAAAGTAGGCTAGACCCACACGCTGTCTCTGCTTTTCATTAATTCACGATGCCAAATCCAGCTGAGGCGCTGTTAAACCTCCAACTTGAATGCAATGAACCCCCCACTTGTTTAAGCTTACTTCAAGAGTAAGTCAGCATCCAGTAGATGATGTTGGTGCCACTTGACCGCCCCAACTGCAAAAATTTTCCTATAAATAGAACACCAGTTGCACACTAAAAAACACCTCTCTCCCCTCCCCAGAGAAAATTTGTGAAAGAGACGAGAGAATTGAGGAACTAGCTTTGAACCACTGCAAAATTTCCAAAGAAAAACCAGGAAATAATAAACACAAAAATACCAAAATCTTAGAATTGATTCCTTATATTCAAAACTCCATTTTTCCTCAAGTGTTCTTGATTAAAGCCATCCCAAATTCTGTAATCAAACAGTAACACATTCTCCCTTCACTTTCACCATAAAGGAGTCAGAATATCACCCCTTTGGCTGCCTCAGACGTTACAAACTTCCATCCTGCTGAGTGCGTGAAGAAGTTACTCAGAATATCACCAGAATCCAAGACCAATCTCCAGTTCACAGAATCCTTTCAAGCTGCAAGGTAAGTTTTGCTGACTCTCATCATAACTGATTAAGCATTGTCAGATTTTGCATATTTAGCACAATGTAGATACTCTGATTTCTAAGGATGTACATATTCTGAAAATTCATGCATATGCCTGCATAAGTAGAGGAAATCCCAGTTCAGAGCTTCATAAAGAAAATAGGACCCAGCATTAGAACTAGCAAATACATGTCGCCTCTTATTCTTGCTTCTAATATTTCATGAAATTTGTCATAACTATTATGCATGCAACTTCTGTTCTGTAAATGACTAAGCTGCAGATGTTCTGACTAGCCAGGAGAGAGGCAAAGTTCTGACACTTGCGTCAAAACTTCTGAAAACTTATAAATCTTCAGAAGAACCAGAACTTCTGAACTTCCATATTTTTGCTAACATGTTTCTGTTTGTGCAGCAAGTTAGCGTCATAACTTCTGACCTCTTCTATTTTGTGTTGGTTATGTTTTCTTCTCTTTTTGTTTTTGCCATCATATTATATTTTATTTCTAATCAAAAGCAAAAAACACCAAAAACATTTTACATTTGCATGATATATTTTCTTTTAATATAAAAGGACAAAAAATATTTTCTTAAGCAAAAGTTATTTTCTTTTTTAACAGACAAACATTTTACATTTCCTGTATATTCTTGTCTATTTCAATATGGTTGTAATAAGTAACCTAGAATTTTAACTTGCAACCCCCATTCATAAATATGTACCTCCATCCCCTTAAATATTGTAATAGTGTAGGACTTTACATTTCTGCACTGTTATTGTTTTCAATATATGCTAGTAATTAGGGTGTGTGACAAGATATAAAAATTGACAAATAGATCACCCTAATCAAAGATAAATTATGCATGCAATCAAACACACTCGCACACTTACACCCTTAGGGAAATTCCACTTGTTGCCTTGCAAAAATGGCCATGTTATGCATGTGGGATGTCTTAGCACAAACGAATCGAAAAAGATCATAGTCTCTCGATGATGCTATCAAAGTTGCCTTTCAAAATGATCTTAGTCCCTACAGAAAAAGTGCTAAGTCATCTCACAACATTGCTATCATGGTCATACGATGACCCAACGCTCGTCCCTTCACATCCAATGGTGAGGCTTCTTACCAAATCCATGGTAAGGTAGCAACATCTAAAGGAGGAGGAAAAGCACATATAAAGACCTTTTGAGTAGGTAGATTACTTTTAGTTACTTGCTCAATTTCAAAGTAAACATCCTTGCTATTTTCAAAACCATCACATACACTTTCAAAACATCTTAAAAACACTTTCCAAGACTTGAAATATTTTCAAAAGCTCAACACTTTGCATACATTTTTACGAACGGGAATCATTGCAAAGTTCACCTAAACGATGGCACCTTTTCAAAATACTTTCAAAACCACACAAAAGTATAGTTTTCAAACAAAAGCAAGTGATCTAACAAGTAACTAAGAGCCCATGGAAAACCAAGGATGGAAAGGGTGCTAATACCTTCCCTTTTCATAATCTACCCCCCGAACTCAAGAAAACATCTCGGAAGGTCTTTCCTGTGCTTTTTCACCTTTCCTTATTAGATAAAAGAAAAGTAGGTGGCGACTCTTGCTAAACCATGACATTTGCAAACACAATCACAAAACCCTCAAGTCAGTTCTCCCACCGTATCACAGAACTAGCGACTCTGCTGGGGATAAAATTTTAAAAGTGGGGTTACCTTAGGGTTAGATCACATTTACTTGCCTTCATTGTTTGATTTGATTGCTTTATATTTTGGTTCCTTGTTTGGGTTTGTTTTAAATCCTACACCCGGATTTGGGAGATACTTTTTAGGTAAGTAGCAATAAACTGTGAGGGAACTGTGCAGGATATACCGACACGGTTGAAGCAGTAGCTACGTTGATGTGGCACTTTAGTTGGTACCAGTAACCCTTGAGTAAGTCAAGGAGAGTACGGGGCCGCCGCATGGTGTCATAAAGCATCAACTGACCTTAGAACCTTACTTGACCAACTTGGCCATTAGGACGTAGTGAGATGACCGGCTTTGGTGCAGTTCGAAGTTGGTTGATACTCGATGCTACACTCATTGAGGTTTGACTCTTGAGTTTTGTTTGGTTGCGAGTCAATTGCTTATTGAATGAAACATGGGGGAAAGATCAGTGATATTAAGATCCTTTAGAACCCGGTTACTTTTAACTAGGACAAGTTGAGACAACTAAAACTTCAAGATGGTACTTACCTGAAACCCCATGCAAGCCTAAACCGAGGACTTGTTTGCTTTGTATATGCAGTTGTACATAACATCATAAACAACATAAAAATCATAAGCATCATAAACATCACTAACCGTTTCAAGGATTTTTGGATTTATCTTTGTTCTGTTTTGTAGGACATGGCCTCCGCTCGTAGGAGCACTATCCAAGTCGGTCTTGTGAGGATACCTCCACAACTCAAGGATTTAGTGTCAAGAGTCCCTGAAGATTCCCCGTTCACCAAAATACATGGACGACTCCTCGGTTTGGTTACCTCAAGTATTGAAGAAGATATGATAAAGGTGCTTGTCCAATTCTTCGACCCTTTGCACCATTGCTTCACTTTTCCTGATTACCAACTTGTGCCCACTTTGGAGGAATTTTCTCAACTCATGGGGATCCCTATTCTTAACCAGTTACCTTTCAACGGTATTGAAAGAGACCCCAAACCTGAGGAAATTGCTTGAGCTCTACATTTGCAACCATCTGACATAGTAGCGAATTGGGTAACAATGAGTGGTGTTAAAGGGTTACTAGAAAAGTTTTTTTTGGAGAAGGCTCAAGAGTGTTGGAATATTTTGGATCTACAAGCCTTTGAGGAAATTCTGGCTCTTCTCATCTATGGATTGGTACTATTTCCAAATCCTGACCAATTTATAGATGTGAATACAATTAAGGTTTTCATATCTCGTAATCTGGTGCCTACATTGCTTGGAGACATATTGCATTCTCTTCACTCTCGCACTTTGAAGAAAAGGGGGACTTTGATGTGTTGCACTCCTCTATTGGCTAGGTGGTTTATTTCGCACCTACCTCAATCCGTGGTGAAAAATGAACAAGGTATGAGATGGTCTAAAAGATTGATGTCACTTTCGCATGCTGATATCCGTTGGTATTATCGCTCCTTAGAAGACATTACCATCATTGACCATTGTGGGGAGTTCCCTAATGTCCCTCTACTAGGCATTAGGGGAGGCATTACCTACAACCCTTGTTTATCTTTGCGACAATTTGGATACGCTAGAAGAGATGGCCCTCATGAGGTACTCATCCGAGGAATTGCATTTAACTACGAAAGCGACACCCAAGGTTACCGCCAAAGATTTATACGAGCTTGGGGTATGGTTAACAAAGTTGATAGCAAGACATTAGGGCATAAGAATTCCATTCCTTTGGAGCCTTATCTTAAATGGGTGAAGGCCCGCGCTCAAAATCTCAATATGCCTTATGAAGTCGTCTTACCTATTATCATGGATCCAGTAGTCGAGGGAGACATTCCACATACGATCCTCTATCCTGATATGCCTACTTCTCTTGAAGATTTGCAAAATGCTTGGATTCAGTTAAAAGGAGAGCGAGACACCTTCGAAGCTAAGTTCTATGAAAGCGAGATGAAGATATTGGAGCTTACAAGGGAACTTCATGAAGAAAGGAGCTTAAACACCTACATTGCGCCAAATAAGATGCGCACAACTTTTCTGTCTTAGGAGTTTACTTTATGCTTATTTCTGTTGTTGTAAGCCCAAGAGGCATGTTTGTATTCAAATCAAGGATTATTTAATGCAAGTTAACATGTGTTCACTCTTTGTCTATACAAAGTTAAATTCTTTAAATCCTTGAAATCATTTGCATATTGCATATTCATGCATCATGACATGACAGGTGTCCGCATAACAAATTTCCTTATCTCTCCGCTGTTTATTTCAGCAAGATGGATCTAGTGAAAACCGTGATGGAACTTCAAGCCCAGAACTCTCAATTTCAGGAAGCTTTACTCTCCCTGGCCAAGGGGCAGCAGGATATGATGGCCTTGTAGGCCGCTAAAAAGAAGCCAAAGAAGAAAGCTCTACTCAACATGGGTAAAAGGTTCAAAGAGAAAATCCGTCAAATTCCAATAGAGAAAGATTCATCCGAAGAAGAAGAGAACCAAATTGGTGAAGTCAAGAGTACTCAGGCCGACTGTATCAATGATCAAGAATCTGATGATGATTATTTTAATGAACAATATCCGCCTGCAGACATCAAATACAAGCAGCTAGAAGACAGATTGAAAGCAGTTGAAATCCAAGCTATTCCCGGTTTGAATTTTGACGATTTGGGCTTAATCTCTGGGGTAGTCATTCCCCACAAGTTCAAAATACCAACCTTCGCAAAATACGATGGGGTTTCTTGCCCAAAGCTCCATTTGAAGTCCTATGTGCGCAAGATACAACCGCACACTGCAGATAAAAAACTATGGATTCACTTTTTCCAAGAGAGTCTGGCTGGAACACAACTTGAATGGTTTTATCAGTTGGATGGCTCTCGCATCAATACTTGGGAGGGTCTAGCTACTTCCTTCTACCATAAATATCAGTACAACGCCGACTTGGCACCGACGAGGGTTCAATTGCAAGGTATGACCTTGGGGAAGGATGAAGGATTTAAGGAGTATGTGCAGAAGTGGAGAGACCTTGCAAGTAGGGTCCAACCTCCCTTGATTGATAGGGAACACATTGACATGTTCATGAGCACACTATATTGTCCTTTCTTTAATTTGTTGGTTGGATGCTCTTCTTCTGGTTTCATCGAATTAATCCTAACCGGTGAGAGAGTAGAAAGTGGCATTAAAAGTGGAAAGATCTTTGTGGCATCTACTTCTACTCCCAATCCTATCAAGGAACCTTTTGCCGTGAAGAAAGAAGTTAATGATGTGTATAGAGCAAAGGCTCATACCAAAATGAATGATCATCTGTCTATCAATGCTGTCTAAATCTCCAATCCGACTGCTACTCAAAGACCATCTACCACTCATCAACGGGTTGAAGCTCCAAGAAGACAGTTCACAAGGTTAGGCATGTCATTATCTCAAGCCCTTCAGCATCTGCTCAGGGCCAATTTAGTGACATTACGGGATCCTCCTGCCAAACCCTGACACCTCGTCACCGAGATATAATCCAAATGCAAAGTGTGCTTATCATTCAAACAGCCCAGGGCATGAGACTGATCAGTGTTGGGCTCTGAAGAACAAAATCCAGGATTTAATTGACAACAAGACTATTGAATTTGATCCTCCTCCAACGCCAAATGTAATTACCGCTCCAAGGCCGAAGCACGGCAAAGGTGTTAATGTCGTCGAAGATACAACTTTCATTGCCTCTGTCAAAAGGTTAACTACTCCATTGAATGTAATCAAGAGCAATCTGTTGAAAGCTGGGACTTTCCCCGGCTGTGAAAAAGACTGTGTGGGCTGTATGAGACAATCTGATGGGTGTGAAAAGCTGAGGAAAGGTATACAACGCCTAATGGATAGCCGCGAAATTCTATTCGAAAAGAATCCTGCCATCAAAAATTTAGTCGACAAAGCTGAAGACTTGGCCATCATAACAATTTCCAACAAACCTCTTAGGATCTCATCCAAAGGTCCTATCAGGATTTCAAATGAACCAACCATTGCTCCTCTCATAATCACTGATGCCGGACCTGTTCCATACACCTCTAATAAAGCGGTTCCATGGAATTATGGTGTCGAGGTTTATTACCATGGGGTAAAACAAGATTCTTGGATTGATGATAATGAAGCGAGTGTTACTAATATTACTGTTTCTAGTAAAGTCACAAGAACAGGAAGAGTCTTTTCCCCTGATATCTCACCACCAACCACTACCGCAGTTCCAATCCGCATAACCAACGGCAATGCTGGTGCCAGTACTAGAGGGAAAGAGAAAGAAAGTGAGCCTGCCAGGGAAGAGGCACTTGTAAAAAAACTGTTATGGAAGAACCATCCACTCAAGAGATGGAGGAGATTCTGAAAATCATCAAGAAAAGCGACTTCAAAATAGTAGAGCAGTTGGGACAAACCCCTTCTAAAATATCAATGTTGTCCCTATTGCTATGTTCCGACGCCCATGCACAAGCTTTGATGAAGTTCTTAAAAAAGGCTCACGTGCCTCAAGAAACCACAGCCGACCAGTTTGAGAACTGTGTAGCAAGTCTGACAGCTGACAATGGTCTGGGGTTCTCTGACGCAGATTTAACTCTCATGGGAAAGAATCACAATAAAGCCTTGCATGTTTCTGTTGAATGTAAGGGGACCACTATGGCACATGTTTTGGTGGACACTGGCTCATCTTTAAACGTGTTACCTAAAGGTGCTTTAGACCGGATAGACTGTGAAGGTTTGGTTTTGAAGCCAAGTGATATTGTTGTGAGGGCATTTGATGGGTCGAAAAAGATGGTTCATGGAGAGGTGGATCTCCCAATTAAGGTTGGTTCACAGATTTTCAACTCCACATTCTACAAAATGGACATACGGTTTGCGTATTCTTGCTTGCTTGGGCGCCCATGGATCCATGGGGCAGGTGCGGTCACCTCTACTCTCCACCAGAAGTTAAAATACCCAGTTCAGGGGAAGGTTGTCATTGTTTGCGGGGAAGAAGAATTTATGGTAAGCCATCTCAATTCTTTCAAGTACGTAGAAATGGATGGCGAATTCATAGAGACTCCTTTCCAGACATTTGAAGTTGTGGCCACCACCAAAATCTCCTCCGACACTCCAAAAGTCGATAAAGTTATTCCCAAGTTGGTTTCTCTTAAGGATGCCCGTGCGGTGGTAAAAGAAGGAAACAATGAGATGTAGGGTCAGCTCCCCGACATCCCGTTCAAGGCAGATAAGTTTGGGATAGGTTTCACCTCTAAAACTCGGAAATAAATTAGAGGTGCTCGTAGTGGAAAGTCGTCTCTCCACCTTAAGAATCATGAAGTGAATGTCGTAGAGGATTCCGTTGATGAGTGTGCTTTTGAAGACTGGATCTACCCAACAACCGAAGGGAAGCCCAACAATTGGCATGCGAAGGACTTTGTGCCCGTCTCCTTCATTGAGGAGTAATCTACTTATTTTTGCTTTTAATCAATTCAAGAACTCGTTGTCTATAATATTTTGATATTGACTTTTAAGCCATGTGCCTAACCTGGGGCACTTTGGTTCTTTTGTCAAGGGTTTTATATTTTGTTCATCTAATCATATGATCATTCAGTACATTAGACTCTTTTGCATTCGAATATTTGTGTTCATTGTATTTCTTTTTCTTTGAAATACATTTCCAAAAGATAGCCATGTATCTTACATGCACACACACACACACACTCTTGCAGATCTACATCCACTCTGGATCCTATTGCCAACAACTCTATTATTGCCAACTATGACTTTGAATGTCCTATCAACCAAGCCGAAGACGAAAGCGAGGAAGATTGTAACATACCAGGAGAACTAGCCAGACTTCTGTTACAAGAGGAAAAGGCTATTCAACCACATGAAGAGTCAATTGAGGTTATCAACCTGGGTACTGAGTCAAACAAGAAGGAAATCAGATCGGTGCTAATTTGGAAAGCAGTGTCAAAAGCCGTTTGGTTCAGATGCTGCGCGATTATGTAGAAGTATTTTCTTGGTCGTATGAAGATATGCCTGGGTTGGATACTGACACTGTGGTTCATCGTCTGCCAACTAAAAAAGACTGCCCTCCTGTTAAACAAAAAGTTCGTCGCATGAGGCCTGACATGTCTAAAAAGATCAAAGCCGAAGTAATGAAACAGTTTGATGCAGGATTCCTAGATGTAACATCCTATCCTCAATGGGTGGATAATATAGTGCCAGTTCCAAAGAAAAATGGGAAAGTTCGCATGTGCGTAGACTATAGGGATCTGAATAGGGCAAGCCCCAAGGATGATTTCCCTCTACCACACATTTACGTCTTAGTAGACAATACCGCTCAGCATAAAGTCTTCTCATTCATGGACGGCTTCTCGGGCTATAATCAAATAAAGATAGCTCCCGAAGATATGGAAAAAAACTACTTTCGTTACACAATGGGGCACTTTCTGCTACAAGGTCGTGCCGTTCGGATTAAAGAATGTAGGGGAAACATATCAAAGGGCTATGGTAGCTTTATTTCATGACATGATTCATCATGAAATAGAGGTATATGTGGATGATATGATCGCCAGATCACAGACCGAAGAAGAACATCTCGGTCACCTGCGCAAACTATTCGAGAGACTGGAGAAATATAAACTGAGGATAAACCCTAACAAGTGCATATTCGGAGTACGCTCTGGAAAGCTTCTAAGATTTGTTGTCAACAATAAAGGCATTGAAGTTGATCCCACCAAGATAAAGGACATCCAAGAAATGCCAGTCCCTCATTCTGAAAAAGAAATCAGAGGATTCTTGGGTCATCTCAATTACATTGCCCGTTTCATATCACACTTAACTGCTACCTGTGAGCCACTCTTCAAACTCTTGAAGAAAGATCAGGTAGTCAAATGGAACGATGAATGCCAGATTGCCTTTGACAAGATCAAGGAATACCTGCAAGAACCTCATATTCTCATGCCTCTGATTGAAGGAAGACCGTTGATCATGTACTTGACAGTACTAGAGAACTCTATGGGGTGTGTTTTGGGCCAACATGACGAGTCTGGCCGAAAAGAGCATGCAATTTACTACCTAAGCAAAAAGTTTACCGACTGTGAAACCAGATATTCATTGCTCGAGAAAACTTGTTGTGCTTTAGCGTGGGCTACTCGCCGGCTAAGGCAGTACATGTTGACTCATACCACTTTGTTGATTTCTAAGATGGATCCAATTAAGTACATCTTCGAAAAACCTGCCCTTTCCGGACGAATAGCCAGATGGCAAATGATCTTGACTGAGTACGACATTCAATACACAAATCAAAAAGCCATCAAAGGAAGTGTACTAGCAGATCATTTGGCCTATAAAGTTGTGGATGATTATCAGTCAATGAACTTCGACTTCCCTGACGAGAATATTATATTGGTAACCGACTGTGCAAAACCTAGACCGTATGACGGACCTGAACAAGGATCCCGATGGACTATGGTATTCGATGGGGCTTCCAACGCTTTAGGTAACGGAATTGGTGTTGTGATCATCTCTCCTGAGGATTTCCACACTCCTTTTACCGCCAGACTATGCTTCGATTGTACAAATAATATGGCTGAGTATGAAGCATGCATCGTAGGTCTAAGGGCTGCTATTGACTTAAGGATCAAGCATTTGGATGTTCTTGGAGATTCCGCTTTGGTGATCATCCAAGTAAAAGGAGATTGGGACACTAAACACCCTAATCTTATCCCTTACAAGGAGTTTGTGCTATCCCTAATTCCCTACTTCGAAGAAATCACGTTCGAGCACTTCCCTAGAGAAGAAAACCAGTTGGATGATGCTCTGGTGACCATGTCCTCAATGTTCAAAGTCAGATGGGACAACGAAGCCCTTATGATTACAATTGAAAGATTTGATGAACCTGCACATTGCTATGAGCTTGACACCGATGCGGAAAAGCCATGGTACCATGAGGTAATGAGATACCTTGAAGCGCAAGAGTATCCAGAGGGAGCATCTATCAATGATAGAAAGTTCTTACGAAGATTTGCAGCCAAATTCTTCCTAAGTAACGGGATATTGTACAAGCGCAACCATGATTCGACTCTACTCCAATGTGTGGATAAGAGGGAGGCAGAGGAAATCATGGAAGACATGTACGATGGCCTTTTCGGTACTCACTCAAGTGGACATACAATAGCTAAGAAAATCTTAAGAGCTGGCTACTATTGGTCAACGATGGAGACAAATTGCCACCAACATTCAAGAACTTGCCACAAATGCCAAATTTATGTTGACAAGGTCCATGTACCTCCAATCCCTCTGAATGTCATGACCTCTCTGTGGCCATTTTCAATGTGGGTATCGACATGATCGGAGAGATCAAGCCCATAGCTTCCAACAGACACCGCTTCATTCTTGTTGCTATCGACTATTTCACCAAATGGGTCGAAGCCGCCTCATTTGCCTCAATCACCAAGAACGCGGTAGCCAGATTCATCAGACACAATCTTATTTGTCGTTATGGTATCCCCGAAAGGATCATCACCGATAATGGGACTAACCTCAACAATGCCATGATCAGGGAATTATGCACTCAATTTAAGATCAAGCATCACAATTCTTCTCCGTATAGACCAAAAATGAATGGCGCAGTCGAAGCAACCAACAAAAATATCAAGAAGATTGTGCAGAAAATGGTAGTGACCTATAAAGATTGGCATGAGATGCTACCATTTGCTCTACATGGTTACCGTACTTCAGCTAGAACATCAACTGGGGCAACTCCCTTCTCTCTAGTCTATGGCATGGAAGTCGTTTTTCCAGTGGAAGTTCAAATCCCCTCGCTGAGGATTATGATTGAGGCAGGCCTAAGTAAAGACGAATGGATTCAAACGAGATCGGATATGCTGAACTTGATCGATGAAAAATGATTAGCTGTTATCTGCCATGGTCAGGCGTATCGAAAATGGATGATTAAAGCTTTGAACAAAAAGGTCAAGCCTCGAGTATATCAAGTTGGTGACCTGGTGATAAAACGCATCATTTTACCACAAGGTGACCGTAGAGGAAAATGGACTCCCACCTATGAAGGGTCGTTTGTTGTCAAGAGAGTTTTCTCTGGCGGTGCCATGATACTGACCACCATGGATGGTGAAGATTTCCCACATCCTATAAACGCGAACATAGTTAAAAAGTACTACGCATAAGAGACCCGTTAGGTTGACACACCTAAGCAGAAAGGGGCATCCCGGCAAACCAAAAGGTTTGGGCAAAAATTAGGGATATATACAAAATATTGTACACCCGACAAGTTGAAAACCTGAAAGGGCGACTTGGGCAAAAAAGGGCATCCTGGTGGACCGAAAACCCAAAAGGGAGGTTCAGGAAAAAATTAAGGATTAAAAGCGTACGACTATGTCCCGTGAAATCAACACGGTCAATACTATCACCAAGGTCCAAGTTCAAATGGTCCAGGATCAATCCAATCAACTTCGATCAACGGCAAGGGACATTCAAAGACATTGGGGCAATAGTAGAGCTGAAAGGCAATGAGATCATTTCACATGGTTATTTGTTTTTCATTCTCAATTTTGTTTTTCTTTTAGGCGATTTCCTCTTACTAGGATTTCCGTCTCTATGTACAAAAACGCCTATTCATGGGCAAAATATCAATACAAATACACTTTGAAGTGCAAAATTGTCTATCACTGTTTTGAATGCAAATTTGTCCAATGACTAAAATTGAATGAACATATGCATATGAACATATTTAAAGCTATTTGGCACACGTGTCCTTCCAAGCAGCAGCCTCAACAAGGCATCAGTGCACAACAGTAGTAAGCATCCCTTTAATGTATGTGAAATAGCCCCACAGAGTTATCTCACCATCATTATCCCCACCAGAGCATTGGCGATAAAACCTTTCCCCAACGGAGTTGCCCATAAAATATCCTTGCACGGAACGATCCTTGGCCAGAGTCTCAATCTCTTGGCAGCTTTTTTTTCCAGCTAAGGCCTAGGAGATCTCTTCCTAAAGGGAATCCATCTCCTTAGCAGATTTTATTCCCCACGGAGTTATCTCACCATCATTATCCCTATAGGGACAACCCCAGTGCAACCTTTCCCCAGCGGAGTTGCCTACAAAGATTTCTTCACATAGGATAAACCCCCGACCAGAGTCTCAATCTCTTGACAACTTTCTCTAGCTAAGTCATTTTCTACAAAATTGAAACCTAGGGGTCTCTGTCTAAAGGAAATTCATCTCCTCAGCAGGGTTTATTTACCCAACAGAGTTATTTCCCCGGGCCAGGTGCAAATTCCTCAACGTACAAGACACCCCGATTTCCCCAGTCGAGTAAGCACTCCCCGGTGAGTCCAAAATTGCCCAAATGATCCCATCATTCCCAGCGGAGTATATCTTCCAACCGGGGTTTTTATCCCCAGTAGAGTATACCTTCCAACCAAGATTTTATTCTCCAAGCTGAGTCCATCCTCCCCAGCTGAATAAACACTCCCCACTGAGTCCATCTTCCCTAGTGGAGTATATCTTCCAACCAAGACTTTATTCCCCAGCGGAGTACAAATCCCTCAATGGAACCCAAATTCCCCATTTGAGTCTGAATAGCCCAGCTGAGTATATTCTCCCCAAGCTAAGTCTGCCTTGCCTGACTGAGTCTATACTCTCCAGTTATAATTTCCTCTTCAAATGACTGCAAATCACAGGGCCATAACCCCTAATCCCTAGTAAAGTCTTCAACAAAGCCTTTATTATTACCAAGAAATGCTATGAAGCCTGGATCCGACCAGATATTAGCACAATTTTCAAAGTTATACTGAAGCCTGGACCCGACCAGATAACAGTTTGACTTCTTCAATTTCTGAAGCCTGGACCCGACCAGATAACAGTTTGACTTCTTGAGTTACTGAAGCCTGGATCCGACCAGATAACAGTTGATCTCATTTCTCAAAAAATCTATGAAACCTGGACACGACCAGCCAACTCTTCAAAGATATATAAGAACCTAAACTTAATCCAACCAAGGTTTTAACCACTTGTTCCCAGTAGAGTTGCCTCTTTATTCCCCGACAAAGGACTGAGAAACCTGGATCCGACCAGATATCATTCCTCATTTCCATCTTTTCAAGAAAGTCATTGTGAAGCCTGGATCCGACCAGATAGCAATCATCCTCAAAGATTCATTGTGAAGCCTGGACCCGACCAGATAACAACTAAATCCCCAAGCAGTTCATTGTGAAGCCTGGACCCGACCAGATAACAATTAACTTCATCAGAAATCTGCGAAGCCTGGACCCGACCGAATAACAGTTTTCAAACGGTATATTGTGAAGCTTGGACCCGACCAGATAACAATTAACCCTGATCCCTGGAAAGACACTATGAAACCTGGATTCGACCAGATAATAGTACAACTTTCCAAAATACCATAAAGCCTGGACCCAACCAGATAACAGTCTTTAAAAAGTTACTGTGAAACCTTGATCCGACCAGATAACAGTTAATTCACCCTTACTGCCAACAAGTTACTATGAAGCCTGGATCCGACCAGATAACAGTTAACCTCCACATCCCCAACAAGTTATGAAACCTGGACCCGACCAGATAGAAACCGACTACTTCATCCTTAGCAACTGTGAAGCCTAGATCCGACAAGATAATAGTTGATCTTTGAGTGATCTTCCCCAGAAAAAGCATCTCTTCAATAGAATTTGAAGATATGCATATTCTTCATTTCCAACAGGCAATCAAGGATTCAACCTCCAAAGATTTCCTCAGCAGTAGTCAGGGATTTATTTTCCCGGACGAAAACACACATTTCGCATTCATACATCATAGCATGTACATAACAATGCATTTAGCATGATACCACATCTGGTAAGCATCATGCAAGCATCTGCATTTTTCTAACCCCCTTTCTCACAGGTAAACAACAAGTCTAGTATGGATCAACAGGAGATTTGTGCTGATACTTCTTCCAGAGTTTACCAACACTCCTCCAAATGGCATCTATAAGCCCATTCACCATCCATCTTCGAGTGCAAATTTCTGGGCACTCTAGTGTTCAAACATATTTCACCATCAAGTCACGAATGCCGGATCCGCCAATCTAACTCTTCAGGTTCAAGAAGTTTGAACAGGGGCAGCTGTTGCACCCTAAAATTTGCCCTCTCATTTCTCAAGGGATCACCCTAGATACTCAGGTTCGCTTTCATCAAATCCCCAGGCCTTAAATTAACAATTTTTCCAAGCAAGCCATTCACAAGGGCAAAATGGTCATTTGCACACTGAAGAAGTATGACTTTGACTTTTGGATCAAAATAAAATCAAAAAATCATATTTCATCAAGACATGTTGGAATATGAAGTTTGCTTCATCAAGAGTTTCAAAAGTCAAATCTTACTTTGGAAGAATCAAATTTTAAAGACTTAGAAATTTTTCTAAGTATTTAAGAAGTATGACAATTTCAGAACTTCTGAGCCAGTGTTCACAGTTAACAAATTTTGGATGTTCTCAAGACAGAGTTTAGTCAGAACTTTTGATCTGGTGTTCATAACGGTCCAGTCAGAGTTTGCAGAGGTTAAGTCAAAGAAGGTAACAAAGCGTGTTGTAAGTATACTGGAGGTTCTGAAGGATCCCTCAGAACATGCTGAAGTCAGAAGATAAGAGAATCAGAAGATGAGATGCCACGCTGAAGCAGAACTTCTAATCCAGAGTCAAGCAAATATGCAGAGTTTCACATGGGAACTCATTTAATGCTCACAACCGCCTCTGAGTTTGTATTCAAGGGGTTTTCCCCACGCGTACCCCTACTGTCTTGGGAAGACAAATTTCTGTGCAAAAGTATGCTAGACCCACACGCTGTCTCTGCTTTTCATTAATTCACGATGCCAAATCCAGCTGAGGCGTTGTTAAACCTCCAACTTGAATGCAATGAACCCCCACTTGTTTAAGCTTACTTCAAGAGTAAGTCAGCATCAAGCAGATGATGTTGGTGCCACTTGACCGGCCCAACTGCAAAAATTTGCCTATAAATAGAACACCAGTTGCACACTAAAAAACACCTCTCTCCCCTCCCAAGAGAAAATTTGTTAAAGAGGCGAGAGAATTGAGGAACTAGCTTTGAACCACTGTAAAATTTCCAAAGAAAAACCAGGAAACTATAAACACAAAAACACCAAAATCTTAGCATTGATTCCTTATATTCAAAACTCCATTTTTCCTCAAGTGTTCTTGATTAAAGCCATCCCAAATTTTGTAATCAAACAGTAACACATTCTCCCTTCACTTTCACCACAAAGGAGTCAGAATATCACCCCTTTGGCTGCCTCAGACGTTACAAACTTCCATCCTGCTGAGTGCATGAAGAAGTTACTCAGAATATCACCAGAATCCCAGACCAATCTCCAGTTCACAGAATCCTTTCAAGCCGCAAGGTAAGTTTTGCTGACTCTCATCATAACTGATTAAGCATTGTCAGATTTTGCATATTTAGCACAATGTAGATACTCTGATTTCTGAGGATGTACATATTTTGAAAATTCATGCATCTGCCTGCCTAAATAGAGGAAATCCCAGTTCAGAGCTTCATAAAGAAAATAGGACCCAACATTAGAATTAGTAAATACATGTCACCTCTTATTCTTGCTTCTAATATTTCATGAAATTTGTCATAACTATTATGCATGCAACTTCTGTTCTATAAATGACTAAACTGAAGATGTTCTGACTAGCCAGGAGAGAGGCAAAGTTCTGACAGTTGCGTCAGAACTTCTGAAAACTTTTAAATCTTCAGAAGGACCAGAACTTCTGAACTTCCATATTTTTGCTAACATGTTTCTGTTTGTGCAGCAAGTTAGTGTTAGAACTTCTGACCTCTTCTATTTTGTGTTGGTTATGTTTTCTTCTCTTTTTGTTTTTGCCATCATATTATGCTTTATTTCTAATCAAAAGCAAAAAACACCAAAAATATTTTACATATGCATGATATATTTTCTTTTAATATAAAAGGGCAAAAAATATTTTCTTAAGCAAAAGTTATTTTCTTTTTTAACAGACAAACATTTTACATTTCCTGTATATTCTTGTCTATTTCAATATGGTTGTAATAAGTAACCTAGAATTTTAACTTGCAACCCCCATTCATAAATATGTATCCCCATCCCCTTAAATATTGTAATAGTGTAGGACTTTACATTTCTTCACTGTTATTGTTTTCAATATATGCTAGTAATTAGGGTGTGTGACAAGATATAAAAATTGACAAATAGATCACCCTAATCAAAGATAAATTATGCATGCAATCAAACACACTCGCACACTTACACCCTTAGGGAAATTCCACTTGTTGCCTTGCAAAAATGGCCATGTTATGCATGTGGGATGTCTTAGCACAAACGAATCGAAAAAGATCATAGACCCTCAATGATGCTATCAAAGTTACCTTTCAAAATGATCTTAGTCCCTACAAAAAAAGTGCTAAGTCATCTCACAACATTTCTATCATGGTCATACGATGACCCAACGCTCGTCCCTTCACATCCAACGATGAGGCTTCTTACCAAATCAATGCTAAGGTAGCAGCATCTAAAGGAGGAGGAAAAGCACATCTAAAGACCTTTTGAGTAGGTAGATTACTTTTAGTTACTTGCTCAATTTCAAAGTAAACATCCTTGCTATTTTCAAAACCATCACATACACTTTCAAAACATCTTCAAAACACTTTCCAAGACTTGAAATATTTTCAAAAGCTCAACACTTTGCATACATTCTTACGAACGGGAATCATTGCAAAGTTCGCCTAAACGATGGCACCTTTTCAAAATACTTTCAAAACCACACAAAAGCATAATTTTCAAACAAAAGCAAGTGATCTAACAAGTAACTAAGAGCCCATGGAAAATCATGGATGGAAAGGATGTTAATACCTTCCCTTTTCATAATCTACCCCCCGAACTCAAGAAAACATCTTGAAAGGTCTTTCCTGTGCTTTTTCACCTTTCCTTATTGGATAAAAGAAAAGTCGGTGGCGACTCTTGCTAAACCGCGACATTTGCGAACACAATCACAAAACCCTCAAGTCAGTTCTCCCACCGTATCACACACGGCTACCGCACTTCAGCTAGAACATCAACTGGGGCAACCCCATTCCCTCTGGTTTATGGTATGGAAGTTGTCCTTCCTGTCGAAGTTCAGATTCCCTCTCTAAGAATTATGAAATATGCAGACTTAGACGAAGATGAATGGATTCAGACCAGGATAGACCAGTTGAATCTGATTGACGAGAAGAGGCTTGTGGTTGTCTGTCATGTTCAGATGTATCAAAAGCGTATGATCAAGACATTTAACAAGAAGATCAAGCATCGGGTATATCAGGTTGGTGAATTAGTAGTAAAGTGCGTCATTCTACCGCAAGATGATCCCAGGGGCAAATCGACTCCCACCTACGAAGGGCCATTTGTTGTATAAAAAATATTTTTGCGTGGTGTTATGATATTAAACACCATAGACGGCAAAGATTTTCCACACCTTGTGAACGCAAACATAGTCAAAAGATACTACGCATGAAAACGAACCGCTAGGTTGACTAGCCTAGGCAAAAATAAGGGCATCCCGGAAAACCAAAAGGGTTCTGGCAAAAATTAGGGATATATATAAAATATTGTACACTCGGCAAGTCGAAAACCTGAAAAGGCGGCTTGGGAAAGAAAGGGTATCCCGGTGGATTGAAAACCTGAAAGGGAGGTCCAGGAAAAAGTAAGGGATTAAAAGTGTATAACTATGTCCCATTGGATCACTTACAACAAGCTTTATTACCAAATTCAAAGTTTAAATGGTACAAATCAGTTCAATCAACTTTCTTCCAACAACGAGGGATGAGATGCTTAAAGACATAAGGGCAATAGTAAAGTTGGAACCTGATGAGATTATTCCCACATAGCTATTATCTTGTTTTCACTTTGTACTCTTTTCATTTCACGACAATTTCCTCTTACTAGGATTTATGTCTCTTTGTATAAAATCGTCTGTTTATGGGTAAATTATCAATACAATACACCCTAAAATTCAAACTTTTTGCTTTTTTTTTTGCTTTTTCTGTTTTGTTTGTAAAAACTTCCAATGACTAAAATTGAATGAACATATGCATATGAACATGATTAACTATTAACAAATATATGCATAAGAATAGGAATAAGCATTTACTCAAGACTCTAGGAGTTGGGATGACGTTCAAGCTATCCACAAATCCCCACAGAGCCACTTCCATGGGATTATCCCCACGGGGTAGTCTTATCATACTCACCAACAAATTCCCCCAGCGGATAAAATAATATGATCTTTTTCCTGGAAATATGACCCACATACGGAGTCCCAATCAATGCAGTTTATGGAAAATATCTACCCTGGGTGAGTCTATTCCTCCAGAACTGTAAAATTTCCTGCAGATTTCTTTTCTCTAACATAGCTCACTTCCTCAGCAGAGTATTTCTTTGTCAACAGGGTCTATTTCCCAAACAGAGTTTATTTCCCCAACATATTACAATCCCCCAGCTTGAGTTTGTTTCTACCATAAATTACCAGCAAGATTCCCATCTCTGACAAAGGACAGTCTGGGTTACTATCCCCAGAGAGTTGCTACTGAACCTGAACCTGGATCAGATATTGTTCAACCTTATTCTCTCAGAAGAGTCGGCATCCATCCCATCTCTTTTATCCCCAGTCATGGTATATAAGAACTAAATTCCCCAATAGAGCAGTGAACAACTAATGTTCTTGGACTCTTCTCCCCAAACAGGAATCAACATCCTCCAGCGGAGTTTCCTCAAACAGAAAACATGAATACCCATCAAGATCGAAGATACGTATACTCTTCATCCCCAGTAACAGTCGGGGATTTATCTTCCCAAAAAAAGATACTGCACGAGTTTACAAATATACTTCAATAGCATTTCACATCCATACATCATTACAAACATCATAGCATGTGCATATGAAACGCACATAGCACAATCTCATTTATTTCGAGAGCATCATTACACAACGCATTTCATACATCATGACATTGCA
Organism: Vicia faba; assembly: GCA_948472305.1. Taxonomy (NCBI): domain Eukaryota; kingdom Viridiplantae; phylum Streptophyta; class Magnoliopsida; order Fabales; family Fabaceae; genus Vicia; species Vicia faba. Next base: position 695,822,264 of record OX451739.1, on the reverse strand, counting down.
TACAGCTAACTCTTTACCTTTTCAGGAAAAATCAATCAACAGACAAACATCATCAACCATTTATATGACCAGATAGTCTTCTCAAAGGCTACATCTGACAAATGGCTACTTAAGCAATTTCCTCAGAGGGTCATTCTCAAAGAAACATATCTTCCAGTTAAATACGGTCGTAGACATCTTCTGGCTCAGATTAAATCGAGCGTAGATTTATTCTGATACTTTTTCTAGTTGAAGACAGTCGTAAATAGCTTCTGGCTCAGATTAAATCAAGCATAGATTTATTTTGATACTTCTTCCAGCCGAAGATGTTCGTAGACATTTTTTGGCTCAGATTAAATCAAGCGTAGATTTATTCTGATCCTTCTTCTAATTGAAGACGATCGTAGACATTTTCTGGCTCAGATTAAATCGAGCGTAGATTTACTCTGATACTTCTTCCAGTTAAAGACAAGCATAAATATCTTCTAACAAAGATTAAATCAAGCATAGATTTATTCTGATACTTCTTCCATTAGACATCTTCTGGCTCAGATTAAATCAAGCGTAGATTTATTCTGATACTTATTCCAGTTGAAGACAATCGTAGACATTTTTTGGGTCAGAAGTCGAGTGTAGATTTATTCTGATACTTCTTCCAATTAAATACAAGTGTTGTACCCCAAAATTTCCCCTCTCATTTCTCAAAGGTTCTCCTCACAAGATCTTCAATTTCTCAAGATTGCACAAGGATTGATCAGTTCAAGGCACTTCCTCAACACTAATGACTCAAATTAGGGTTTGAGTTTGCACAAGGACAAATGGATTTTTAATGCCCCATATGACTTTCATGGATCATTATGGACCTTCAAGAATGCTCATGTCAAGTTTCAAGTCTTGTAGTTCAAGTTTGCTCAGTCAATTGATCAGTCGACCTAAAATCAGTTGTATTCGGTAAAAAGTCAATTATGGTCAAATTACAGACAAACTTCATGATTTTTTATCCATATCAACATTTTGAACTCATAAGAACCATTTGGTCAAGTTTGGATTAGAATTTCTCAAGAAATTTGACCAGATCACCAAAAGGGCAAAATAGTCAAAATTAGGGTTTTTGACTGAGAAGGCTTGATTTTTTAACTTTTGACCAAATACATGACTTATTGGTTTGAGGCATGATATCAAGGATTAAGATTCATCATTTTCACCTAATTGCATGGTTCAAAACACTTTTCAAGATCAATTGATTGATAATTGAAATTTGATCAACTAATGAAAAAGTAACATGTACACTAAAAAGTCAAACTTTGACTTTTTTTTATCAAAATCAAGTTTCAAAAATAATATTTCATCAAGACATGTCAAAATATGAAGATTGTTCATCAAGAAATCAAAAAAAGTCAAAATTCACTTTGAAAAGTCAAAATTTCTAAGACTTCGAAATTTTTCTAAGTGTTGGGAAATTTACTTTTTTTCATGACTTTGTGCCAAATTTTCACCATGATGCAAAATGATTCAAAGAAAACTTCCAACATGAAAGTTGTAGATCTTGATGAAATATACAAATTTTATTCACAAATCAAATTCTATAAATGCTTGTATTTTAAGTTATAAATTCATGAAGACATGTACATGAAACAAAAACACATAAAGAAATTTTGACCTAGTTTAGGCATATTTTTTACCTAACTTCTTGGACAAGTTTCACATAGTTCCAATTTGATTTTGCAAAAATGATCAAAATAGAAGTTGTAGAGAATGTTTCAAGCTTTCCAAAATGTCAAATAACTCATTGAGATCATGTTTGAGCTATGAGAATCGAAACCATGAAGTTAGGGTTTCATTCTTTAATTACAAGGCAGATTTTGTGATGAACATGAACCAAATCCATAGCAATGTTGCATAATCCTCACTTTGCAGGCCTAAAAATTGTATATCACTCCTTAACTGAATGGTTACACAACTGATTGAGCTATAATCCAACTGTTTGAGCTATTGTCCAATTGATCATTCCATTTTTGGAAGAAAGTAACATATCCATTCTTAAAAAGCGACTTTAATCACAAAGTCAACTTATCTTGAGCCTCTAACTTGTTATCCTGATCACACTCAACTCCTACCAGTCATAACAAGCTTATCTAAAGTCCTAACCACTCTAAGGTAGCTTGGTACAAACATTGGAAACATGTTCTTCATGTTTGCTTCAAAAACAAGCAAGAGTGTCATAACTCATGGATTCAAATTCTGGCTTATTGTAGCACTCAAAACCTTTTTCCTGTAAATACATACACTATTGGAAACCTAACATATGGATGCTAAAGCCCTCAAACACTCCCAAATCCAGAATCACATAGCAAACCTCCATTGTTGCATATTCTGGCCAGAAATCCCAAAATCAAAAACCACTCGTGCATTTCTTGGCCTTTTGTTTCCAAAGGCTTCTAAAATCATACACAAACAATCCCAACACCTGTTATCCAACTGTAACACCATCTCCATCAACTTCCATAACCAAAAAATAGAGTTTGCATCTTGACTTCTCTAGCGCAACTGAAGCACTTTCAGTGCCAAGTAAGGGTTGTATTAGCTTTCTGGGAACTTGAGGAAGCTAACCTGATCATCACCATCACTTGAAACAAGCTCAAACTCATTCCACGATTTCCAGTTTTGGAGGTGATTTTCTGAACTTTCATCTCTTCATTTAGGCGTTGTTAGGCTTGCATTTTCAAAGATAAAATGTAGATATGATGGCCTTGAAGCTAAACATGTCCATAGTTTTCATTTATATTTCCTGAGCTTAGAGAATTTTGAGTTTGAAATTTCTAGAAAAATTAGGGTTCATATTAAGGCCAACAAAATCCTTGCTCATATTTTATTTATAGTTTAAGTTATTTACATTTCTGGAATCGTGAGGAAAAATGGAGTAACTTTCATGTTTATAGTTTAAACTTTTGTTGAGAAATGAGAAAGATATAGGTTCAAACATGGCGCGAGGTTGAAGAAGAAGTTCAGGCCATGGAAGCATTTTGTAATATAATTTTATGGTTTTAGTTTTAATACCGGATGTATAGTCACCCCAGTGGTAAGGCAACGCGTGTGTATTGTTGAGGGCATGGGTTTGAGCCCCAGCGCTACCATTTTACTATTTTTCTAACATTTCTTTCTTTTTTTGTTCCACAACATACACGCTGAGCTTTCCACTATGGGCCTTATGTTTTTGCTCAGATCTCACCCCTCCTTATTCCATTCAGCAATGTATTCCCATTGTTGTTTTTATATTTTATTCTTTTTTCTGACTACCAAAAATCTATTGGGCCAGGCCTAGTACAAAAATATGTTTTTGCTACAAAACACTCCAAATCCATTTTACACCCCTGGCCTCATTCTCATATCATATTTTATTTCCTTTAATTATTTATTATTATCATCATTAATATTAAGTTTATTATTATTTCTTTTATTAATAAAAAATACAAAAATATTTTTATTTGTTTATGTACATAATTAATATCTTTTTATTTCCTTTAAAATCAAAAAGACAAAAAGACATTTTCTTAACAAATTTAATGCTTTTTCTTAATAAATTAATAATTAGATTTAAGGTTTAGTGTGATACGGTGGGAGAACTGACTTGGTTGTTTTGCACTTTATCACAAAATGTTGCGGTTAGCAAGAGTCGCCACCGACTTTTCTTTTATCCAAAAAGGAAAGACTGAAAAGAACAGGAAAGACCTTTGAGATTATTTCTTGAGTTCGGGGGGTAGATTATGAAAAGGGAAGGTGTTAGCACCCTTTTCATTGATAGTTATCTATGGGTTCTTAGTTGCTTGCTAGATCACTTGCTTTTTGTTTGAAAATGTGTTTTGTGGTGGTTTTGAAAGTATTTTAAAAAGGCGCCATCGTTTAGGCAAACTTTGTAATAGTTCTCGTTTGTAAGAACGTATACAAAGTGTTGTGCTTTTGAAAATGTTTCAAGTTTGGAAAATGTTTTGAAAGTGTTTTTTGAAATTGTTTTGAAAGTGTGGGTGTTTGTTTTGAAAAATAAGCAAGGATGTTTGATTTGAAAATGAGCAAGCAACTAGGAACAATCTACCTACTCAAAAGTCTTTGTTCATTTCTTCCTTTCCTTTGATATTGTTATCTTACCATTGATTGGTAAGAAGCCTTATCTTTGGATGTAAAGGGACGGGTGTTGGTCATCATATAGCCATGATAACAATGTTGTGAGATATCTTAGCATTTTATCTTTGAGGGACTAAGATCATTTTGAAAGGCAACGTTGATAGCGTCATCGAGGGACTATGATCTTATATTTTTTATTGCTTTTGGCTAAGATATCTCACATGCATAACATGGCTATTTTTGTAAGGCAACAAAGGGGAATTACCCTAAGGGTGTAAGTGTGCAAGTGTGTTTGATTTACATGCATTGTTTATCTTGAATTAGGGTTTGCTATTTGTTAGTCTTTCTATACAAACCCTAATTACTAGCATTTACATAAAGCGATAAATTGCAGAAAATAAAATGACTACACTATTGCATCATTAGGGGAGGGGGTGTACAAATTTACAAATGGGTATTTGCAAGAAAATTAAACCTAATTATCTATTACAACCATATTGAATAAATGTGCAAGAATTGAATAAATAATGATGTACAAATGCAAATGGAAAAAGAAAATGATTTTTGTTTGGATTTTTATGAAAGGGTTTAGTTTTGACCTAATTAAGAAAATTATTAGTTAAAAAATAAACAAAATTAAATTTAAACTAATTAAGAAAGAAATTAAGTTAAAAATGATTTTTAGGGTTTTTTATGAAAAGGTTTTAAATTAATAAAAATAAAATGAGAAATTAATTAATCAAAAGAAACGTAAATTCTAAGTTAATTTTAATTAAGAAAATAAAATAATAATTAAACCTAAGTCTAGATATTAATTATTTAAGAAAAATAAATTAATTTGTTAAGAAAAATGTTTTTGTTCTTTTTTTGTTTTATAAAGAAAATAAAATAAATAAGTGTAAATAATAATAAAAATATTTTTGGATTTTTTACTAATGAAAATAAAAATAATATTATTAATAATAATAATAATAATAAATAATGAAAGAAAATTGAAATAACATAAAAATAGGAAAAAGAAAAATAAAATAATATGAAATAATAAAAGAAATTGGGTTAACCTCAAAACTGGAAATCGTGAAATGAGTTTGAGCTACTTTCAAGGAGTTGTGATGATCAGGTTAGATTCCTCAAGTTCCCAGGAAGCTAATGCAATGATTAGCTTGAGCAATGGATGGCTGGAATGGCTTGGAGAAGTCAATGTGCAGACTCTGTTTTTTGGTTATGGAGGTTATGGTAAATGGTGTTACAGTTCTGAAATAAGGATGGGGATGAGTTGTATTTGATGTAAGGAAGCTTTAGGAAGTGAAAATCTAAGAAACGCACGAGGGAAATATGGGTTGCAAGTTCAAGGTCAGAACTTGTGCAACAATGGTGTTTTTGAGCAATTTTTGGCTTGAGGGAGTTTGGGAGTGTTTCAGGGTGTTAATGCTCGTCTTTTAGCTCACAAATAGTGACTCTATTTATAAGCAACAAGTTTAGAGACTTTTTGTTGATCAAAATTAAAAAACAAATGTTTAAACTCAACATGTGATTTTTGAGAAATCCAAGTTTCAATGCCTTGCGTACTTGCTAATGTATAGTGGTTATGCTTTAAACAAGTTTTCTTCTGACTTTGTAGATGGAGTGTGATCAGAGGGAACAAGTTAGAGGCTCAAAATTGACTTTGTGCATAAAGTTTGCTTTTCAAGAATGTCATTCTTCACTTTCTTCCCAAAATGGCAATGTGAATTGGATAAAGATTAAACCACTTGGATTATAGCTCAAAAGTTTGTGTAATCCATTAATGATGGATAGGTACACAAGTTAGAAAGCCTGTAAAGCAAGATTATGCAGCCTAACATTGAAATTGCATTATGTGTTCATCAAGAAATGACTTGTAATTCAAGAATGAAACCATAACTTCTTGCCTTCGATTCTCCTTGCTCAAGAATGATCTCAATGAGTTATTTGACATTTTGGAAAGCTTGTAACATCCTCTACAACCTCTATGTTGGACATTTTTGGAAATTCATCTTGGAACTATGTGAAAAAATTTCCATCAAGTTAGGTCAAAATCCTGCCTAAACTAGGGCAAAATTTCACTAAGTTTTTCAAGTTTCATGAACATGTCTTCACAAAATCATAACTTGAAATCCATGAATTTTTAGGATAATTTATGTTCTACAATGTTTTAGATCTCATTGAGATCTACAACTTTCATGTTGTAAGTTTATCTTGAATCATCTTGCATCATGGTTAAAATTTGGCTCAAAGTTATGAAAAAATATGAATTTTCCAACACTTAGAAAAATTTCTAAGTTTAGAAATTTTGACTTTTCAAAATGAAATCTTGAATTTTGATTTCTTGATGAACAAGTTTCATATTTTGACATGTCTTGATGAATTGTGATCTTTGATACCTGATTTTGATCAAAAATTCAAAGTTTGACTTTTCAGTGTACAGTTGACTTTTCATCAGTTGACTGAAAATAAACTATCAACCAATTGATCTTGAGGAATGTTTTGAGCCATGCCATCAGGACAAAATTATGCATTTGAATCCTTGTGATCATGCCTTAAACCAATCAATCATTTGTTAGGTCAAAAATCAGAAATTGCACCTTCTCAGTCAAAACCCTAATTTTGACCAATTTGCCCTTTTGATGATCTAATCAAATTTCTTGAGGAATTGTGATCCAAACTTGATTAAATGAAATATATGAGTTCATAGTGTTGATATGGATCAAATATTATGAAGTTTGACTGTAAATTGACCATAGTTGACTTTTTCCGCAATACAATTAATTTTAGGTCAACTGATTAATTGACTGAGCAAAAATGTGATCCAAGACTTGAAACTTGACATGAACCATCTTGAGAGTCCAAAATGATCCATGAAAGTCATATGAGGCTTTAAAAGTCCATTTGTCCTTGTGCAATCTCAAACCCTAATTTTCAGTCATCAGTGCTTGAGGAGGTGTCTTGAGCTGATCAACCCTTGTGCAGTCTTGAACCAAAGGAGATCTTGTGAGAGATTACTTGATAAATGAGAGGGAACATTTTGGGGTACAACAGCTGCCCCTGTTTAATATTCTTAAACCTGGAGAGTTAGATTGGCGGATCCGCCATTCGTGACTTAAAGGTGAAAGATGATTGAACACTAGAGTGCCCAAAAATTTGCACTCGAAGATGTATTGTGAATGGGCTTATAGATGCTATTTGGAGGAATATTGGTAAACACTGGAAGAAGTATCAGCATAAATCTTTGGTTGATTTAGACTAAAACTTGATGTTCTACCTGTGGGAAAAAGAGGTTAGTTAAATGCAGATGTATGCATGATGTTCACAAGATGAATGAGATCATGCTAAATGCATTTTGTATGTATATGCTATGGTGTATGAATGTGGGATGCATATTTGTCTGAGAAAATAAATCCCTGATTGCTGTTGAGGAATTTTGGGAAGCTGAATCCTAGATCGCTGACGGGGATGAAGAATATACATATCTTCAAACTTTGTTGAAAGGATGCTTCTGCCGGGGAATATCTCTTGAATGTCAGTTGTTATCTGGTCGGATCTAGGCTTTACATCTTGCTGAGGATGAGGAAGTCAACTGCTATCTGGTCGGATCCAGGCTTCACGGTAACTTACTGGGGATAAATTAACTGTTATCTGGTTGGATTCCAGGCTTTGCAGAAAATTCCTTGGGGAGAGTGGATTGAGGTTGTCATCTGGTTGGATTCTCAGCTTCACAACAACTTGCTTGGAATAAGGAAGTTATATGTTATCTAGTCAGATTCCAGGCTTTGCAGTAACTTGCTAGAAAGGATGAAGTCGAACTAATATCTGGTCGGATCCAGGCTTCATAGTAACTTGAAGTGGTAACTACTATCTGGTCGGATCCAGGCTTCATAGTTTTTGAAAAGTTATACTACTATCTGGTCGGGTCCAGGCTTCATAGTGTCTTACTGGTGAATGTAGCCAGTTGTTATCTAGTCGGGCTCCAGGCTTCATAATAACTTTCTTGAAAACTGATATTTGGTCGGATCCAGGCTTCACAGATTTTGAGGTGGATAAAGTTACTTGCTGTCTGGTCGGGTCCAGGCTTCACAATAAACTTGTCTGAAAAGATAGAGTTGAACTGATATTTGGTCGAGTCCAGGATTTACGGTAACTTTCTTGGAACTTAGTTGTTATCTAGTCGGATTCCAGGTTTCACAATAAATTTCTGAATGGAATTGCTATCTGGTCGGATCCAGGCTTCACAATAATTTGTTGGGGTAGAGGAAAACTCTACTGGGGAAAGAAGTTAAACCTTGGTTTGGTTGAGTCCAGGTTCTTCTATATCTTTAAAGAGTTTAACTATTATCTGGTCGGATCCAGTCTTCATAGTATCTTGTGGAGTTAACTATTATTTGGTCGGATCCAGTCTTCATAGTTAGTTGAAAGGTTACACTATTATCTGGTCGGATCCAGGCTCCATAGTGACTTGAGAAGTTGGCTATTATCTGGTCGGGTCCAGGTTTCATAGTAGTTTGAAAGTTGTACTAATATCTGGTCGGGTTCAGTCTTCATAGTAGCTTTGAGATTTGTACTAATATCTGGTCGGGCCCAGGCTTCATAGTATCTTTTGGAGATAGTAAAGGTTTTGTTGATGACTTTACTGGGGATTAGGGGTTGTGGCCCTATGATTTGCAATAGTCTGAAAGGCAAACACAATTTGGAGAGTATGAACTCAGTCAGGGAAGACAGACTCAGCTTAGGGGGATATACTTATCTTGGGGAGGATATACTCAGCTTGGGGAGGATATACTCAGTTTGGGAAGGATATACTCAGCTGGGGATATACTCAGCTGGGGATAACAGATTCAGCTGGGGAATTGATACTATGCCGGGAGAATTTGAACTCGACTGGGGAGTTATGCTACTCGTTGTTTGTTGGGGAAATAAACCATGTTGATGAATATTTGATGAACTGCTGATGAGGTGAGTTCTTTGAGAAAGAGATCCACCAGGATTTTTCTTGTAGGATTAACTTAGCTAGGGAGAGAGCTTCCAAGAGATTGAGACTCTGGTTGGAAATTATCCTATGCAAAGAGACTTCGTGGGTAACTTTGTTGAGGATTGGTTCATTGTAGCCGTCCTTGTGGGGATAATGCTAATGAAATAACTCTGTGGGGATATTCCATATACATTAAAGAGATGCTTGCTTCTTAGCAGGGAACATGTTCCAAATAGTTTTAATTATGTCCATATGCATATGTTCGTTCAATTTTAGTCATTGGACAATTTTGCATTCAAAGCAAAACAGAAAGTTTGCACTTCAAAATATATTTGTATTGATATTTTGCCCATGAATAGGCGTTTTTGTACAAAGATATGGAAATACTAGTAAGAGGAAACCGTTGAAAGTAAAACAAAGATTGAAAACAAAAACAAATAGCCATGTGGAAATGATCTCATTGCATTCCAACTCTATTATTGCCACAATGTCTTCGAATTCCCCTTGCCGTTGACAGAAGTTGATTGGATTGATCTTGGACCTTTTAAACTCGGACCTTGGTAATAAAGTTGTCTGTGGTGATTCCATGGAACATAGTCATACGCTTTTAATCCTTAACTTTTTCCTGGACCGCCCTTTCGGGTTTTCAGCCCACCAGGATACCCATTTTTGCCCAAGTCGCCCTTTCGGGTTTTCAACTTGCCGGGTGTACAATCTTTTTCATATATCCCTAATTTTTGCCCAAACCTTTTGGTTTGCCGGGATGCCCTTATTTTTTCCTAGGTGTGTCAACCTAGCGGGTCCTTTATGCGTAGTTTTTTTTGACTATGTCCGTGTTTATAGGATGTGGGAAGTCTTCACCATCCATGGTAGTCAGCATTATGGCACCGCCAGAGAACACTCTCTTGAAAACAAATGGCCATTCGTAGGTGGGAGTCTAGTTACCTCCGGGGTCTCCTTGTGGAAGAATGATGCGCTTTATCACCAAGTCCCCAGCTTGATATACTCGAGGCTTGATATTTTTGTTGAAAGCCTTGATCATACGTTTTTGATACGTCTGACCATGACAAACAGCAGCCAATCGCTTTTCATCTATCAAGTTTAACTGATCCAACCTTGTCTGAATCCACTCGTCTTCGCCTAAGCCTGCCTCATTCATAATCCTTAGTGAGGGAATCTGAACTTCCACTAGCAAAACATCTTCCATGCCATAGACTAAGGAAAAGGGAGTTGCCCTAGTTGATGTTCTAGCTGAAGTGCGGTAGCCATGTAGTGAAAACGGTAACATCTCATGCCAATCCTTGTATGTTACTACCATCTTTTGCACAATCTTCTTAATATTTTTGTTGGCTATTTCGACTGCGCCATTCATTTTAGGTCTATATGGAGAAGAATTGTGATGCTTGATCTTGAACTGAGTGCAAAGCTCGGTAATCATAGAATTATTGAGGTTAGTCCCATTGTCGGTGATGATCCTTTCGGGGATACCATAGAGGCAGGTGAGGTTATGTTTGATGAATCTGGATACCACATTCTTGGTGACTGAGGCAAAAGAGGCGGCTTCGACCCATTTGGTGAAATAGTCGATAGCGACAAGAATGAAGCGGTGTTCATTGGAAGCGGTGGGCTTGATTTCTCCAATCATGTCAATGCCCCACATTGCAAATGGCCACGGAGCGGTCATGACGTTCAGAGGGATAGGAGGCACATGGACCTTGTCAGCATAGATTTGGCATTTGTGACAAGTTCTTGAATGTTGATGGCAATCAGTCTCCATTGTTGACCAATAGTATCCAGCTCTTAAGATTTTCTTGGCCATCGTATGTCTGCTTGAGTGAGTGCCAAAGAGACCATCGTGCATGTCTTCCATAATTTCCCCTGCCTCCTTCTTGTCCACACATCGGAGTAGAGTTGAGTCATGGTTGCGCTTGTATAATATTATGTTACTTAGGAAGAATTTGGCTGAAAATCTTCGTAAGAACTTTCTGTCATTGATGGATGCTCCCTCGAGATACTCTTGTGCTTCGAGATATCTCATCACTTCATGGTACCATGGCTTTTCTGTATCAGTGTCAAGATCACAACAATGTGAAGGTTCATTGAATCTTTCAATTGTAATCATAAGGGCTTCGTTGTCCCATCTGACCTTGAACATTGAAGACATGGTTTCCAGTGCGTCGGTCAACTAATTTTCTTCCCTAGGGAAGTGCTCAAAAGTGATCTCTTTGAAGCAGGGAATCAGGGATAGAACAAGTTCCTTGTAAGGGATGAGATTATGGTGTTTAGTGTCCCAATCTCCTTTTACTTGGCTGATCACTAGAGCGGAATCCCCAAACACATTCAAATGCTTGATCCTCAAATCAATGGCAGCTTTCAGACCCAAGATGCATGCTTCATACTCAGCCATATTGTTCGTGCAATCGAAGCATAATTTGGCAGTGAAAGGAATGTGGCAACCTTCAGGAGATATGATTACAGCACCAACTTTGTTACCCAAGGCGTTGGAAGCCCCATCGAAGACCATAGTCCATCGGGATCCTTGTTCAGGTCCGTCATACGGTTCAGGTTTCGCACAGTCGGTTACTAGCATGATGTTCTCATCCGGGAAGTCGAATTTCATGGACTGATAATCATCCACAGCTTGATGGGCCAAATGATCCGCTAGTACACTTCCTTTGATGGCCTTTTGTGTTGTGTATTGAATGTCGTACTAAGTGAAGATCATTTTCCATCTTGCTATCCGTCCGGAGAGAGCGGGTTTCTCGAAGATGTACTTGATTGGGTCCATCTTAGAAATCAACAGAGTGGTATGAGTCAACATATACTGTCTTAGCCGGCGAGCATCCCATGCCAGAGTGCAAAAAGTTTTCTCGAGCAGTGAATATCTGGTTTCACATTTAGTAAATTTTTTGCTCAGGTAGTAAATAGCATGCTCTTTTCGGCCAGACTCGTCATGTTGGCCCAAAACACACCTCATAGAGTTCTCTAGTACTGTCAAGTAAATGATCAAGGGTCTTCCTTCAACTGGAGTCATGAGAATAGGAGGTTCTTGCAGATATTATTTGATTTTGTCAAAGGCAGCTTGGCATTCATCATTCCATCTGACTACTTGATCTTTCTTCAAGAGTTTGAAGATTGGCTCACAAGTAGCAGTCAAGTGAGATATGAAGCGAGCGATGTAATTGAGACGGCCCAAGAATCCTCTAACTTCTTTTTTAGAATGAGGGACTGGAATTTCTTGGATGGCCTTTACCTTGGCAGGATCGACTTCAATGCCTTTATTGTTGATAACAAAACCTAGAAGCTTTCCAGATCGTACTCCAAATGTGCACTTGTTAGGGTTTAACCTCAACTTGTACTTTTTCAACCTTTCTAATAGCTTGTACAGGTGATCGAGATGTTCCTCTTCAGTTTGTGATCTGGCAATCATATCATCCATATATACCACTATTTCATGATGGATCATATCATGAAACAAATCTACCATATCCCTTTGATATGTTTCCCCTGCATTCTTCAATCCGAACGGCATGACCTAATAGTAAAAGGTGCCTCATTGTGTAACGAAAGTAGTCTTATCCATGTCTTCAGGAGCCATCCTTATTTGATTATAGCCGGAGAAGCCATCCATGAAAGAGAAGACTTTATGCTGAGCAGTGTTATCGACCAAGACGTCAATGTGTGGTAGAGGGAAGTCATCCTTGGGGCTTGCCCTATTCAGATCCCTATAGTCTATTCACATGCGAACTTTTCCATCTTTCTTCGGTACTGGAACCACATTGGCAACCCATTGGGGATAGGATGTCACATCTAGGAACCCTGTATCAAATTTTTTCATAACTTCAACTTTTATCTTCTCATACATATCAGGCCTCGTGCGACGAACCTTTTGTTTGACAGGAGGACAATCTTCCTTTGTCGGCAGACAATGAACTATGATGTTGGTATCCAACCCTGGCATATCTTCATAAGACCAAGCAAATACTTCCACATAATCATGCAATATTTGAACCAACCTGCTCTTGACACTACTTTCCAAGTTAGTGTCGATCTTGATTTCCTTCTTGTCTGTCTCAGTACCCAGATTGATGACTTCAACTGATTCTTCGTGCGACTGAATAGCTTTTTCCTCTTGTATAGAAGTATGGCTAGTTCTCCCGATATATCAGAATCTTCCTCACCTTCGTCTTCGGCTTGGTTAATTGGACATTCAAAGTCATAGTCGACAATAGTAGAGTCATTGGCAATGAGATCCATAGTGGATGAGGACCTGCAAGAGTGTGTGTGTGTGTGTGTGTGTGTGTGTGTGTGTGTGTATGCATGTAAAATACATGGCTATTTTGAAAAATGTATTTAAAGGAAAAGAAAGACAATGAACACAAAGATTTGAATGCAAAAGAGTCCAATGATTTGTATTGAATGATCATATGATTAGATGAACATAAATAAAACCTTCGACAAATGGACCGGAGCGCCCCAGTCCAGGTACATAGCTTAAAAGTCTGTTAAATATTACAGACAAAATGTTCTTGAATTGAAAGAAAAGCAAAAGACAAATGATTACTCCACAATGAAGGAGATGGGCACGAAGTCCTTTGCATGCCAATTCTTCAGCTCCGTTGTAGTAGGATACACCCAATCTTCAAATGCAGCTTCTTCATCAGAGTCACCTACAGTGTTAACTTCATTGACACCCTTGTCATGTTTCGGCATAGGCGTGGTGATTACATTTGGAGTTGGAGGAGGATCAAATTCAATAGTCTTGTTATCGATCAAATCCTGAATTTTATTCTTCAAGGCCCAGTATTGGTCAGTCTCATCCCTGGGGCTACTTGAGTGGTAAGCACATTTGGCGTTCGGATTATACTTTGGTGAAGAGGTATCTGGATTGGCGGGAGGATCGTGCAATGTCACCAAATTAACCTTGAGCAAGTGTTGTAAGGCTTGAGACAGTGACATTCCTAACCACGTAAATTGTCTTCTCGGAGTTTCAAAATGTTGATGATTAGCAGATGGTCTTGGAGCAGAAGTTGGATTGGAGATTCGGACAGCATTAACAGGTGGATGATCATTCTTCTTGGTACAGGCCCTTTCCCCGTACACAACATTTATTTCCTTCTTTACGGCAAAAGGTTTCTTGACATGATTGGAAGTGGAGGCAGATGTCATGGAAATATTTCCGCTTTTGATGTCGCTTTCAACTCTTTCACTGGTTAGGATTAATTCGGTGAATCTGGTAACAAGTTAAAGAATGGACCGGATAAAGTTCCCATAAACATGTCAATGTGCTGCCTATCAGTCAAAGGTGGTTGAACCCTACTGGCCAGGTCTTTCCACTTTTGTGTGTATTGTTTAAATCCTTCATTCTTTCCCATTGTCATATCTTGCAACTGAACTCTTGTCGGGGACAAGTCGGCATTATACTGATACTGATGGTAGAAGGCGGTAGCTAAGTCTTCCCAAGTATTAATGCGGGAACCATCCAACTGGTAGAACCACTCTAGTTATGTTCTGGTCAAGCTCTGTTGGAAAAAGTGAACCCTGAGTTTCTTATCAGCAGTGTGTAGTTGTATCTTGCGCACATAAGATTTCAGGTAAAGTTTTGGACAGGAAACTCCATCGTACTTTGCAAAGACCGGTATTTTGAATTTGTGGGGAATAAAAACCCCAGAGCTCAAACCCAAATCATCAAAATCTAAATCGGGGACGGCTTGGATTTCAATTGCCTTCAATATTTCTTCTAACTGTTTGTACTTGACATCGGCGGGTGGATACTTCTCATCAAAATAATAATTATCAGACGCTTGATCATTAACACAGTTAGCCTGGGTACTCTTAATCTCACCAATCTAATTCTCGTCTTCTTCAGATGAGTCTTCCACCACCGAGATCTGACGAACCGACTCTTTGAACCTTTTGCCCATGTTGACCAGGGCTCTCTTCTTGGGTTTCTTCTTAACTACCAGCAATGCCATCATATATTGCTGCCCCTTGGATAGGGCCAATAGAGTCTCTTGGAATTGAGAGTTTTGTGCCTGAAGATCCTTCACAGTTTTCTCTAGATCCATCTTGCTGAAATAAACAGCAGAAAGATAAGAAAACATGTTATGTGAAAACCTGTCATGTTATGATGCATGGAAGATGTATATGCAAATGATTTCAAATATTTATGAAATTTAAATTTGTATATACAAAAGAATGAACAAACGACAGTTTTCATTAATTAGTTCAAAAGATTACAACATACCTCTTGGGCTTACAAAATAACTCTCTAAGATAAAAAGACTGAACACATCCTCTTTGGCGCAAGGTAGGCGTTCACACTTTGCTCTTCTTATAACTGCTTTGTAAGCTCTAAGACCCTCTTCTCACTGGATTAGGATTGAGCTTCAAAAGTATCTCGTTCTTCCTTTAGCTGAATCCAACCTTTTTGCAAGTCTTTGAGAGAAGTAGGCATGTGGGGATGGAGGACAGTGTAGGGAACATCTCCTTCAACCACAGGCTCCATGATAACTGGTAAGATTGAGGGATAAGGCATCACAAGTTTCTGAGCACGAGCTAATACCCACCTAAGGTAAGGCTCGAGGGGAATGGAATTCTTGTGTCCCAGCATCTTGCTATCCACTTTGCTCACCATCCTCCAAGCTCGGATAAACCTATGACGGTAGCTTTGATCGTTGCTCTCATAGTCGAATACCACTCCTTGGATGAGCATCTCATGTGGACCATCTCTTTGGCATAACCAAATTGCCATAAGGCTAAGCAAGGGTTTTAAGTGATACCTCCTCTAATGCCAAGCAAAGGGACATTAGGGAATTCACCATAATGGTCGATGATAGTAACATTCTCCAAGAATCGGGAACACCAATGAACATCTGAATGTCTGAGCATCATCAACCTATGGGACAACCTCAAACCTTGCTCATTCTTCAACACGGATTGGGGAAGATGCAAAATAAACCATCTTGCCAAGAAAGGAGTGTAACACATGAGGATTCCTCTCTTCCTCATAGTGCAAGAGTTAAAAGAATGTAGGATATCCCCCAACAAAGTAGGCACCAGATTGCGAGACATGAAGATTTTGACAATGTTATATTTATGAGTTGGTCAGGTTTTGGAAACAAAACCATCCCATAGATGAGAAGGGCCAAGATTTCCTCAAAAGCTTGTAAGTCCAAGGATCTCCAACAATCTTGAGCTTTCTCGAACAAGAACTTGGCTAAGAAACCTTTGACACCACTTATTGTTTCCCAATTAGTTGTGATATCAGATTATTACAAGTGTAATGCTTGGGCAATCTCTTCAGGTTTTGGATCTCTTTCCGTACCGTTGAAGGGTAGTTGATTGAGAATGGGAATCCTCAATATTTGAGATAATTCTTCTAGGGTAGGTACAAGCTGATAATCGGGAAAAGTGAAGCAATGGTGTAAAGGATCAAAGAACTGGAAAATCACCTTCATCATATCTTCATCAGTGTTGGAGGTAACCAAGTTTAGGAGGCGACCATGTCTTTCGGTGAATAGAGAATTCTCAGGAACCCTTGATGTTAACTCTTTGAGTTGAGGAGGAATTCTCACGAGATTGACTTAGATAGTATTCCTGCGGATAGAAGCCATGTCCTACAAAACAGAATAAAGATAAATCCCAATAATCCTTAAAATGGTTAGTGAGTATGAGTATGATGTTATGATGTTTATGATGTTATATACATATAAGCATATGCAAGCAAGGAAAACAAGTCCTTAGGTTTAGGCTTGCATGGAGTCTCATAGGTAAGTACCCTCTTGAAGTTTAGTTGGCTCAAACCAGTCCTAGAAATAGTAATCGGGTTCTAAGGGATCTCAATATCACTAATTTATCTTCTCGGGCATTGTTTCAGTGTAAGCCTCTTTCACGGCGACCGAAATATCCCGAAAAGTCAAACCTCAATGAGTGTAGTATCGAGTATCAACCAACTTCAGATTGCACCAAAGCCGGTTATCTCACTACGTCCTAATGGCCAAGTTGGTCAAGTAAAGGTTCTAAAGTCAGTTAGTGCTTCATGACACCATACAGTGGCCCCGTATTCTCCTTGAATACTCAAGGGCTACCAGTACCCACTAATGTGTCACACTAACGTAGCTATTTCTTAGACCATGTCGGTATACCCCGCACAGTTTCCACAATGTATTGCTACTTTCCTATAAGGTATCCCAAATCCGGGTAGAGGATTTAAACAAGCCCAAACAAGGAACCAAAATGTAAAGCAATCAAGTTAAACAATGAAAGCAAATAAAGGTGATATAGCCCTAAGGTAACCCCGCTTTTAAGTTTTTCCCCAGCATAGTCACCAGTTCTGTGATACGGTGGGAGAGTTGACATAGGTGTTTTACGTTTTATCGCAAAATGTTGCGGTTAGCAAGAGTCACCACCGACTTTTCTTTTATCCAAAAAGGAAAGGCTGAAAAGAACAGGAAAGACCTTTGAGATTATTTCTTGAGTTCGGGGGGTAGATTATGAAAAGGTAAGGTGTTAGCACCCTTTTCATCCATAGTTATCTATGGGCTCTTAGTTGCTTGCTAGATCACCCTTTTCAAGAACAAATAACTTGAAATCAACACACTTCTCACACGCACACCTCTAGGGTAACCTCGCTTGTTGCCTCAGAAATATAATCATGTCCCTCGAATATGAGACACTCTAGCAAATGACCCTTCGATAAACAAAGATCGTAGTCCCTCGATGACCCTTGATGTTGCCTCCGATAAAACGATCTCGTCCCTTACAAAATTGCTAGAGCGTCTCACAATTTGCTTTCAATGATTGTATGCGATGACCCGCAACTGTCCCGTTTAACATCCAAACACAAGGTTGTTTACCAAATACAATGGTAAAACAACACTGTCAAAAGGGTTAAAAATATGTAGGAAAGATCTTTGAGTTAGGGTAGCCAACTCCTAGTTACTTGATCTCTTGCAAACCATCCTTGCTAATTTCAAAACACACAACTTCAAAACATTTCCCAAATACAAACTTTCAAACATTGAAACATCTTTTCAAAAGACAAACACCTTTGTAAAATATTCAAACAAGAATTGTTACAAAGGTTGCCTAGAGAAGGCCTCTTTTCAAAGCATTTTCAAAACCACACACAAAGCACCATTTCAAACAATTGAAAAGCAAAAGCAAGTGATCTAAACAAGTAACTAAGATCCCATGGAAAACCATGGATGAAATGGATGCTAGCACCTTCCCTTTTCATAATCTACCCCCCGAACCCAAGAAAACATCTCAAAGGTCTTTCCTGTGCTTTTTGACCTTTCCTTTAGATAAAATAAAAAGTCGGTGGCGACTCTTGCTAAACCGAACAAGTGCGAACACAAACCTAAAACCTCAAGTCAGATCTCCCACCGTATCACAGAACTGGCGACTCTGCTGGGGAGTATTCATATAAAAGTGGGGTTACCTTAGGGTTTTAGATCACCTTTACATTCTTATCTTATTTTACTTCTATGCTTTACTCCTTGGTTCCTTGTTTGGGTTTGTTTTAAATCCTACACCCGGATTTGGGGGCACCTTTTAGGTAAGTAGCAATAAACTGTGAGGGAACTGTGCGGGGTATACCGACATGGTTGAAACAGTGGCTACATTGATGTGGCACTTTGGTTGGTACCGGTAACCCTTGAGTTGAATCAAGGAGAGTACGAGGCCGCCGCGTGGTGTCGTGAAGCATCAACTGACTTTAGAACCTTACTTGACCAACTTGGCCATTAGGACATAGTGAGATGACCGGTTTCGGTGTAGAGCTGAAAATTGGTTGATACTCAATACTACACTCATCGAGGGTTGTTTCCTTGGAATATTTCGGTCGCCTGTAAGGGGATAAATTGAAATAATGAACAAGGAAACTATCTAGTGATATTGAGCTCCTTAGAACCCGGTTACTATTTCTAGGACAGGTTGAGCCAACTAGACTTCAAGAGGGTACTTACCTACAAACTCCATGCAAGCCTAAACCTAAGGACTTGTCTGCTTTATATGAATATGATTATTTGAATATACACTTGCTTACTTTTGCATACTTGTACATAACATCATAACATCATACCATAGCATTTTCACTAATCATTTCAAGGATCTCGAGGGTCTTTGATGCAGGGTCACGTTGAACCAGACGTCTACCAAAGGGCAAGAGGATTCATTTTCCTCTAAACAAACGCCATCAAAGATCAAGTACAACAATTTGAGTCAAGGGCTATGACCCACTTGACTCGGTGAGCTCGATTATCGTGGGAAGACATCCACAGATATAAAGCTCTCCAGTCCAAGATGTTGAAAGATGTTCAATTTCTAACATTTTTACCCCGCGAGATCCTTGAAAACATGCATCCACATATCATGCATCGTATCTTGACAGGTTTCTCACTTTCAGGTCTCCTTATCTTCCTACTGTTTATTTCAGTAGAGATGGCTCTAGAGAAGACTATCAAAGACATCCAGGCTCAAAACGCTCAACTTCAGGAGATGTTCTTGAACCTATCCAAGGGACAGGAAGAAGTGAAAGCTCTCCTCACAAGGGGCATGACCCTGGGGAATCCAGGGGGCATCAGGAATGATCAATTGGAAGGGCTACAGATTGAGATGGCAACAATGAAAATCTAGATGATGGGACAACTGGTGGGCCAGATGGCTCTTATTCAAAACTTAGCTCAAGGACAAGAGGAGCTAAAGGGCCTCATCAACAAGCTTCATCTAAGTGAACATAACCAATTGGAGCAAACAACTAAGGTTTAAGATCAAGTCACCATTCAGCCTCCTTTGAGACAAGAAGCCAAGGGAAAGTCTCCCCAGTTTGCTTCAGGGTCACAAGCCCAACAACAACCTCACCAACATCAACAGGGCAATCGGCGTAAGCAAAATACATCTGAAAAGCACTTCACTGAGATTAACATGCCATTATCCCAAGTGCTGCAACGCTTGTTGGAAGTCAAGCTGATTGTATTAAGGGACCCCCCTCGGCGTCCCAACACAGTCGCTCTAGGGTACAACCCAAATGTAAGATGTGTGTATCATTCCAACAATCCTGGGCATGACACCGATAGTTGTTGGGCATTGAGAAACAAAATTCAAGATCTGGTTAAAGAAATAACGCTGGAGTTCGCACAAGATGGCCAGATGAAAATCTTCCATTGAAGGCTCTCCACTTAAAGTGACAAGTTCAGACAAAGAAGCATTTGTTTCATTTGAATTTTCAAGTTGTAATTTTCTTTTGTTATTCAAACAATTATCTATTATTGTCAAACTTTGTTTCATTAATGTGTTGCATATGTTTGTCTTGAATTCATCCATTCGTTTTCACTATACTTAAACTATACTTTCTACTTTCTTTATGACATTTAACTCTTGCTAAAAAGTTGCAAACCTTTAGAGGGAGGATGACGAAAACAATGCCATAATCTCATACAGTGTGCTTTTGGACAAACCTTGCTGACGATGTACAGGCGTTTCTTTCAAATCCTAAACACTGGAGTTATAAGGAAGATAATCCCTAGTCAACCCCTTCGAGCCAAAGAAGTAGAAGTTTTCTGTTTTAACACAAATTGAAACCTTTAATCAAAACCTGGGGCAGGGTAGTCTCTCAGTTAATTCAAGTGTGCGATAAAGTCGCAAACTCTCATCTTATAGTACAATGAATGACATCAAAAACATTCCTTTGGAATCAAAAGATGGTGATGGTTCCCCATTACCTAGGCAGTCATTATCTCGCGAAAAGAAAAACCCACTAAGCCAAAACCTACAAAGGAGGCTTAAAAAATTGGGGCATCCCGCTGACTGTAATCTCCAAAACAGGAACAGTTAGGCAAAAATTAGGGACAATAAATCGAAAGAAAAAGGTCACTACAAATCCTCAACAAAAAATGTTACAAAATTGACTGCCTTCCAACAGATTTAACTTGTGTGAACCATTACCAAAATGTCGTTCCAAACTCAACTGGAGTTCAACGCACAATTAACTGAGTTTAGGACTGAAGAATATCACGAAGAGCGGGTGGGTACAAATATACTTTGAGCCTTTATCCTTTGTTTCTTAAAACCGTGAACCAAGCCACGTTACAACCCTTCAAAAGTCCTAATTGAAGCATGGGTTAGTTCGAAAGCATACTGTTACAAAAGGTATCCTGACTCCTGTAAGGCTTTGCTCTAAATCTTGAGTTGAATTTTTCTTATAAAAAGTTTTCTCCTAAAAAACGCATTTTTCAAAATTTCAAGACAAGCATAAAATTTGCATTATTTGAATATTGTTGTTTGCATATGGCTATTTGTTTGACAGCAAAGAAATTCACACAATGAATATCCGATGAACGAAAAGCTCTCTCAGTAAACAAAATCACTTCAAGTGGGATGACACTTTCGTTGCAAAAATCTCCTATCAACAAAGGGGCACGATATGTCATTGTCAAATAAACCTGGGGCAGTCCATTAAAGATTTCAAGAAATCTCTCAAAGTGCAGAGTGGCCAGGGGTAAGCCTCTGTCACCATCACTTAGGGCATTGAACGTCAATCCCAACAAAGGGTTACATACAGTCAAACATTTCATGGCAAAGTCATAAACACTCGCTACTTGGGGCAGTGATAAATCTCTCCAAAATCCTCCTCATAATGGTTCCCAGCTATGATCCCTGTTTAAGTCACGATAGTCCACACACATTCTGACTTTGCCGTCCTTTTTAGGCACGGGCACGATGTTAGCAACCCATTGTGGATAGGAAGTAACAGCCAGAAAACCAGCATTGAATTGCTTCATCACCTCAGCTTTGATCTTTTCAGACATGTCAGGCCTCATTCGACGGACCTTTTGTTTGATTGGTGGACAGTTGTCTCTTGTATGGAGACGGTGAACCATAATATTTGTGTTGAGTCCCGGCATGTCTTTGTAGGACCAGGCGAAGATTTCAAGATATTCATTCAGCAGATGAACTAGGCGCTCTTTGACACTTGGCTCCAGGTTGGCATCCACCTTAACCTCTTTCTTGTCTTCCTTTATTCCCAGATTGATGGTTTCTAACAACTCTTCATGGGGCAGAATAGCCCTCTCTTCTTGTTGCAAAAGTATGGCCAACTCTCCAGGCACTTCACAGTCTTCATCACCTTCGTACTCGGCATGATTGACCAAATCTTCAGTGTCACTGAAGGCTAAAGCAGAATAGTCACCCATGGAATCCGGAGTGGATGGCTACCTGCATTTTGTGAGTGTGGGTGTGTGTAAAGGATAGCCATCCTTAAACAAAACAAAATGTAAAAGGAAAGAAAATGAACACAACAGTTTATAGATGAAAATGTCCAATGATTCACTTAAAAATGGCATATGATAATGAAGAAATCAAGCCCTTACAAATGGACCTATATGCCCCAGGTAAGGCATAAGGTGAAAATAGTGTACGAATTGTTTAATTATTACAGACCAAAATAGGAAATTGTTCAAAGATAAATTACTGGTTGATGAAAGTGATGGGAACAAATTCTTTTGCTTCCCAGTTGCTTAATCCTCCTTTGACGGTTGGAAATATCCAATCTTCAAATTTGTCTTCTTCATCATCAACTTCTAAGGCATTAATTCCATGGTGAGTGATTTTTATGGGTGGTCCTCCAGCCCAGGAGTGACGCACAACTTTCTGGCCAGCAGCAGTAAAACCTAGTCCGAACTTGTCCGTCTTGTGAGGAAAATCAGGTAGTTACCCCCACACCGTACTCCTTCCTTATTTGATTACAGCCTCCGCATCTTTGAGGGATGCCATCCTAGACACAGGCTTGGAAACGATAGGCAAATCTGTCATTGTCTTTGCAACTGCGACTTTAGGAGAAACCTCTTCAAAATGTTGGAAAGTCGTTTCTATGAATTTTCCATCCAACTCCACATAGCGGAAGGAGTTGAGGTGACTTATCATGTACTCTTCCTCACCGTGCACCGTTATAATCTTACCTTGTACTGGGTACTTTAGCATTTGGTGTAAAGAGGAAGTGATTGCCCCAGCGTTGTGGATCCATGGCCTTCCCAACAAGCAAGAATATGAAGGACGGATGTCCATCACATAAAAAGTAGAGTTGAAAATTTTTGTTCCCACTTTGATTGGGATGTCCACTTCTCCATGGACCATCCTCTTAGAACCGTCGAAGGCCCTAACAATGATGTTACTGGGTTTTAGGGTCAAACCTTCACAGTCTAATCTGTCCAACGCCTTCTTCGGTAGCATATTTAAAGATGAACCGGTGTCAACCAGAACATGGGCAAGTGTGGTCCCTCTGCATTCCATCGAGACATGCAGCGCGTCATTGTGCTTCCTTCCCTTAGGGGTCAAATCAGCATCGGAAAAACCAAGACCATTATCAGCAGTAAGGCTAGCCACGCACTCTTGAAACTGGTCTGCGGAAGTTTCTTGAGGCACGTGTACCGTCTTTAGAAATTTGATCAAGGCCTTAGCATGAGCCTCAGAGCAGAGTAGGAGAGCCAACATGGAGATTTTGGAAGGGGTTTGCCCTAGCTGCTCCACGACATCGTAGTCGCTCTTCTTGATTATCTTTAAGATTTCTTCCATCTCTTTCTGGGTGGTCTCGGAGATTATCACAGTCTGAGCCTTCGTCCTAAAAGGCGCTTCTAGTATCCCCTTACCTTTGGTAGCAACATCAGAGGGTCTAACTTCAGGAGCATCAAGTTCTTCAATTACCGGGCTTTGCACAGATGGCTTGACAGGCACAGAAACTCTCGAGGGTCCGAAGACTGCTCGTGGAGGGGCAATCTCCGGAGAGAATATCCTTCCGCTGCAAGTTATCTTGCTCGTTCCCGCAATATTCCCTATATCAGGGGTTTCATCATCGGAATTCTCTTGAACTGATTCAATCTGCTTGATACCATGGTAGAAGATTTCTCCTCTGTAGTTCCATGGTATTGTCTTGTTAGATTTATACGGGACAGGCCCCGGCATGGTGATTTTCAACGGCATAAACTTAGGATCAGGCGTGATCTTAACAGGCCTTTTGCAGGTCTTGGAAAGATCGTTGAAGATGGTTATTATAGCAATGTCATTGGTTGGAGTATCAAAAGTAATAGGAGTAACATGAGTGATAGTATCAACATGAGTCTTTTGAAAGAGGATCTCTTGGGTATCTATCAGTCGTATGATGCCTGATTCAACAGTGGGCAGTCAGCTTGTAAGTTTGAACAAAAGTAACAGTCTTTTCTACAGCCTGGGAATATCCCGGCTTTCATCAAATTCACTTTAATCACTGGTAACGGAGTCATTAATTCATTAACGGTGGTGACATGAAGATCTTCCATAACGGCATCGACATTATGATCATTCTTCAGCATTGGGGCAGAAATCACATTTGGCTTTTCGGGCGCATCAAATTCTACCTCCTTGGCGTCTATTAAGTCTTGGATCTTGTTTTTAAGAGCCAAACAGTTGTTGGTATCATGCCCTACACTGTCAGAGTGGTATGCACATTTTGCATTGGAGTGATAATATGGAGAAGAGGTATTGGGGTTCTTCAGCGCTTCCTTCAAGTTGGTGAGATTCAGCTTTAACAGATGAGGGAGGACTTGAGCCGGTGTCATGTTGATTCGGGTGAATTGTCGTTGTGGCCTTTCTACCCTTTGTTGATTAACTCTTGGTTGATTGCTGCGAGGTTGATCGGTTGAAGAGTTCTGAATCATCACAGCCCCCATCGTTGGTCGGCGCTCTGTTTTTCCTTGGTTTCTCGGGTTGTGAACAGCAGAAACTTCCTTCTTAGCTGGGAAGGTCTTCTTAATAGCAGTGGAAGCGGAGACATCTTTCTGAATTTTACCACTTTTAATGCCAGCTTCAACCCTTTCCCCAGTCAGAATTAATTCGGTGAATCCTGCATATGAACTCTCGATTAAATGATTGAAGAATGGACCTGACGGAGTCCCTAAAAACATGTCAACCAGCTCTCTATCCAACAAAGGTGGCTGCACCCTTCCAGCCAAATCCCGCCACTTCTGGGCATACTCCTTAAATCCCTCATTAGAAGCCATACCCATACTCTGTAGTTGAGTACGAGTAGGCACTAAATCTGCATTGTATTGGTATTATCGGTAGAAGGCAGCAGCTAAATCTTCCCAGTTATGAACATCCGACCTCTCAAGTTGATAAAACCAGTCCAATTGCATGCCTGACAAAC
This sequence comes from Vicia faba, assembly GCA_948472305.1. Taxonomy (NCBI): domain Eukaryota; kingdom Viridiplantae; phylum Streptophyta; class Magnoliopsida; order Fabales; family Fabaceae; genus Vicia; species Vicia faba. The sequence continues at coordinate 695,797,002 of OX451739.1, read as the reverse complement.
TATCTTGAAAAAAGTGGACCCAAAGATCCTTATCAGAGGAGTGAGGTTGGATTTTTCTGACGTAGGATCTCAGATGTATCTTTGGACAGGACAAATCGTCATACTTAGCAAATGTAGGTACTTTGAACTTGGGAGGAATGACGATTCCAGCAACCAACCCTAGTTCTTCGAAATCTAACCCAGGTACCCTTTGCAACTCCATGGCTACCAATCGATCCTCAAGATTTTTATACTTATCATCCGCCAGGGGATATTGCTGTTCGGAGTAATCTTCATCCTCTTCCTCTTCCTCTTCTTCAACTTCAGATTCGGAAGGCATCGCAGCTCTTTTTCCTTTACCAATCCCTTCATCAGACATCGAGGGGAACTCGAGAACTTTTCTAGCCTGGTTTTCAAACCTTCTTCCCATAGTGGCCATACCGGTCCTTTTCTTCTTTTTCTCTTTATCTTTCTCCAACAGTGCTTTAAGGTCCTCTTGACCCTTTGCTAAGGTCATGAGGAGTTGCTGGAATTGCGAATTATGTGCTTGCAGATCCTTAACTGTCTGCTCCAAATCCATCTTGCTGAAATAAATAGCAGAAAGATAAGGAAACCTGGTGCGAAGACCTGTTTATGCATATGATGAATGATATGTTATTCATGTAATGCATTCAAGGATTCCGAAATTCAAATTTGTTGCAAACAAAAAGAACACACGTCATATTAAGAAGAAATTTGTTAGTACATAAATGCCCCATTGGTAAAATATTAAAAAATTCTTAATGTAAAAAGACATTGTGCATCCTCTTTGGCGCGATGTAAGTGTTGAGAGTCTCCTCTTCATGAAGTTAGCGGGTAAGTTCCAAAACCTTCTTTTCACTGGCATAGAAGCTGGCTTCAAAAGTATTTCGTTCCTCTTTGAGTTGTATCCAACTCTTTTACAATTCTTCTAATGATGTTGGCATGTCTGGATGTAGGAGGGTGTATGGAACCTCTCCTTCCATAACAGGCTCTTTGATCACAGGGAGAATGTGAGGGTATGGCATCATAAGACTCTGGGCGCGGGTTCGTACCCACTTGAGATAAGGCTCAAGGGGGATGGAATTCTTGTGCCCCAGTGTCTTACTATCCACTTTGTTGGGCATCCTCCAAGCTCTGATAAACCTTTGTTGAAGTCCTTGTGCATCGTTGTCGAAGTCAAAAACCAAGTCAGGGATCAGCATATCATGAGGGCCATCCCTCCGAGCATATCCAAATTGCCTTAGAGCTAAACAGGGGTTGTAGGTGATACCTCCCTTAATGCCAAGTAGTGGGACATTAGGGAATTCCCCACAATAATCAATGATGATGATAATTTCTCTGGACCGAGAACACCAATGAACATCAGAATGTGTGAGGGTCATCAACTGTTGTGACCACCTTAAACCCTGCTCATTCTTCAAAACTGTTTGGGGAAGGTGAGAAATAAACCACCTTGCTAGAAGAGGAGTACATCACATGAGAACACCTCTTTTCCTCATTGTTCGTGTGTAAAATGAGTGTAGGATGTCCCCAAGCAATGTAGGCACAGGATTCCGAGATATGAAAATCTTGACAGCGTTCACATCTATAAGCTGATCAGGGTTTGGGAATAAGACCAACCCATTGACGAGGAGTGCCACAATCTCTTCAAAAGCTTGTAGATCTAGATAATTCCAGCAGTCTTGTGCCTTCTCAAACAGAAATTTTGCCAAGAGACCCTTGACACCACTTCTGGTTTCCCAATGACCTTTGATATCAGATGGTTGCAAGTGTAAGGCTTGAGCAACATCTTCAGGCTTTGGTTCTCTTTTTGTACCGTTGTAGGGTAGTTGATGGATAATAGGAATCCTCAGGAGTTGAGAAAATTCCTCCAAAGTAGGTACTAGTTGGTAATCAGGGAATGTGAAGCAGTGGTGTAGGGGGTCAAAGAACTGGAAGAGAACTTTCACCATGTCTTCCTCTATGTTGGAGTTGACCAAGTTGAGAAGTCTACCATGTATTTCAGTGAATGGAGAATACTCTAGAATCTTGGGAGCAAGCTCTTTGAGTTGAGGAGGAATTCTCACAAGGTTGACTTGGATTGTTTTCCGGCGGAGTGAATCCATTACCTATAAAATAAGAACAAAGATGAAGATCCAAACCCTTGAAATGGTTAGTGGATGCATATGATGCTTTATGATGTTCATGATGTATGTACAAGCACATGTACAAACAAGTCATACAAGATCCTAGTTTTTAGGCTTGCATGAGGTTTCATAGGTAAGTACCCTCTTGAAGTTAGTTGGCTCAACCTGTCCTATAAATAGTAACCGGGTTCTAAGGAGCTCAATATCACTGGATTATTTTGTGTTCATTGTTTTGGTTTAGCCACTTAACTGGCGACCAAAATATTCCAAGAAAACAACCCTCAATGAGTGTAGTATCAAGTATCTACCAACTTCGGACTGCACCAAAATCGGTCATCTCACTACCCCTAATAAGGCCAAGATGGTCAAGTAAGGTTCTAAAAGTTCATTAGTGCTTCATGACATCACTCAGCGGCCCCATATTATCTTTAATTAACTCAAAGGCTACCGGTACTCACAAATATGTCGCACTAATATAGCTATTGCTTCAACCATGTCGGTATACCCCGCACAGTTTCCACAGCGTATTGCTATTTACATATGAATGTTTCCCAAAAATCCGGGTGGAGAATTCAAAACCCAAACAAGAGAACCAAATGTAAAGCAATCAAAGCAAACAAGATAATCATCCAAAGTCGATCTAAACCCTAAGGTTACTCCACTTTTAAAGATTCTCCCCAGCAGAGTCGCCAGTTCTGTGATACGGTGGGAGAACTGACTTGAGGTTTTGCGTTTGTGTTCGCAAATGTTTCGGTTTAGCAAGAGTCGCCACCGACTTTTTATTTTATCCTAAGGAAAGGTCAAAAAGCACAGGAAAGACCTTTGAGATGTTTTCTTGGGTTCGGGGAATAGATTATGAAAAGGGAAGGTGCAAGCACCCTTTTCATCCATGGTTATCCATGGGCTCTTAGTTATTTATTTAGATCACTTGCTTTGCTTTTCCAATTGTTTGAAATGGTGCTTTGTGTATGGTTTTGAAAGATGTTTTGAAAAGAGGCCATCGTTGTGGCAACCTTTGTAATGATTCTTGTTGGAATGTATACAAAGGTGTTTTTGTCTTTTGAAAAGATTTCAATGTTTGAAAGTTTGATTTGGGAAATGTTTTGCAATTGTGTTGTGAGGTGTGTTTGAAAATAGCAAGGATGTTTTTTGCAAGCTTTTGATCAAGTAACTAAGAGATATCTACCCTATTTTACTCAAAAATCCTTCCTAATGTTTTTAACCCTTTTGACAGTGTTGTTTCACCATTGCATTTGGTGAACAACCTTGTGTTAGGATGTTAAACGGGACAGGCGCGGGTCATCGTATAGACCATGATAGCAATTGTGTCAAGTATCTTTGGCAATTTTCTTGAGGGACTTGATCATTTTTGTTTACACAACCAAGATAGCGTCATCGAGGGACTATGATCTTTTGTTTTGTTTTTTTGTGTTGCCAAAGTATCCAACATGCATACCATAGCCCATTTTTGAAGGCAACAAGTGGATTGTAACCCTAGGGTTGCAAGTGTGAATTGTGTTTGATTTTCATGCATTTTTTGTCTTTGATTAGGTCAAACTATTTGTTAATTTGGATTTTTGCATACAAACCCTAATTCTCTAATCATGGCATAATTGAAAGCGTAAAGTGCGATAATTTAAATTCTAATCTATTACAACATGATTATGGGGATGGGGGTACAATTTTGAATGGGGGGTATTTGACAAGAAATATAAACCCTAATTTACTATTACATCCAAATTGAAATTAATTGCATGAATAATAAATGAATAATATTTAAATAAATAAATATCAAATAATATGTATTATGCAAAAAAGAGGTTTTTGTTTACCTATGTATGTAAAAGTATTTTTGATGTAAAAAGTATAAAGAAATAAATATTAAAAAAAATTAATTTCATTTGTTTTAAGGGTAAACCCTAATTTCTTTAAGAAAATAAATACTATATATTATTTATATACAAAAATATATATTAATATGTGTAAAAATGAAATATACTTAAAAAAAGGTATTTTTAGTATAAATAATAATAAAAATAAAAATGTAATATTTTTGTATTTTTATTCTAAGTATTTATATATATATATATATATATATATATATATATATATATATATATATATATATATATATATATATATATATATATATATATATATATATATATATATATATATATATATATATATATATATATATATATATATATATATATATATATATATATATATATATATATATATATATATATATATATATATATATATATATATATATATATATATATATATATATATATATATATATATATATATATATATATATATATTAAATATATTAAATATGTATAATATAAAATAAAATATATACAAAAATAAATTATATTTTTAATAATATTTTCAGTGTGAATAAAAATAGTATGATTTCCATATTATTTTTAAGTTTAAACAAATAATATAAAAGTATTAAAAATGTTTTCTATATTAGAAAAATTAAAATAAAATGCCAAATAAATGTAAAAAAATATGAAAATGTTTTTTGAGCATTTTTTATACTTGGAAATAAATAAACAAAATTAGAAAAGAAAACAAAAATGCAAAAAATGTAAAAATACAAGAAAATGGGCTAGGGGTGCAAAAATGAAAATGGGAGGTGTTAGAAGCAAGCCAGGCCAAGCCCAGCCCAAGCCAGCTTCATCTTCAACCTTCAGACAGAAACGCGCGCGTGCCCTGGTTCAAATGCTAAATCCTGTATACGTGATCTTTTGCAAAAACACACAACATCAAACTTGTAGAGAATTTCAATACGATTCTAACCATATAAACAACTAATCCTAACTCTCAAAGACCAGAGAGAATTTCTCTGGCCCTAAAATCTGACCTAGTTTTTTCAGCATGTTCATGGATGACATTCTCCTAGCACACTAAATATAAATGAAAACTTAGCATATGTACAGCTTCATGGCAATGAACACTACATTTTCTATTCACAAACCTAAGGCTAAATGTTCCTAAATAGAGATATAGAAAGTGAAGAAAAACTTGTTTCAGTTGGATTCATGTAGGCCAATGCAGTGCTTCTCAACAAGTTTTGAGGTGTCTGGTAGCTTGCCTGAACTTCACTTGATCTTTTCCAATAGCTAGCTTGCCTTGAATGTCCCTAAATCAACCTATAGAACTCAACCTGCACAAGCTTGAAATGAAAATGGTGAACACTGTAAATGGAGTTACAGTTGGTAATGGATGTTTGGGATATCTTGAGTGAGTTGAATGGAAGGTGTTTGAAGCAAAATGGGGCAAAACGCACGAGCCAAATGAGCTGGGGAACTCAAGTTGCAGCACATGCCCTGTTTTGCCAAAGAAATGTGATTTCTGGCTATGGGGTGTTTTGGGGCTCAAGCACTCGTGTTTCTGGCTCAAAGGGTTGTGTGAAAGATGTTTGAAATGTTTGTGTAAGTTGATCTTGGCTAGTTTTTCAGTTGTAAGGATTTGGACAAGTTTCTTCTTCTTAAAGCAAGAAAGTGGAAGTTGTGATTACAGGCCTGTACAAGCCATCAAATATGCTGCATACAATCCTCTTGGTCCCTGCAATTTATGGATTTTATTTGGCTTCTGAGATCTTGGCTCTATGCTCAAAGATCATGGTTTGACATAAAGCACACTTTTGCAAAAATGGGAATTTGCCTTTTTCTACTTAAGGCCTAATCTTGTGTACAATATCCAAATGGCCAAAACAAAAGCTTAGACTGATGGATTTGCATTTAATTAAGGAGTGTGAATTGGTTTAGAGGCATGCAAACTAGTACAAGGCATGCTGGTTTGAAAATGCCACTTGAGTGAACATGAATTTTCCATGGATACAAAGTGAGTTTTTTTCCAACTTCAAGCATTTGATTCTCCCTAACCACAAATGTGTTTGAGGATTTCTTGGACAATTTGGAAAGCTTGCAACATGCTCTATAATCCATCTTTGAAATTCAACTTGAGACTCCAATTGGAACTATGTGAAAAATGGACAAGAAGATAGGTCAAAATCCTGCCTAAACTAGGGCAAAATTTCTCTAAGTTAAAAGTTTTAGGTACCCTTGTTCCAAAAATCATAACTTGAGATCCAAGCTTCTTTTCAGAAAACTTTGTGAATCAAAGTTGTAGACTTTGTGGAGGAATACCACTTTCATGTTGGAGGTTTTGTTTGAATCCATTTTCATCATGGTGAAAATGTGGGACAAAGTTAGGAAAAATTAAGAAAATTCCATAACTTAGAAAAATTCTAAGTTATGAAATTTTTCAATTTCATACCCTAATTTGCAATTTTGGGTTTCTTGATGAACAAGTTTCACAATTTGACATATCTTGATGAAAAATGACCCTTGGCACTTGATTTTGACCAAAAAGTCAAAGTTTGACTTTTCAGTGTACAGTCAAATTTTGATCAGTTGACTGAAAAATTCATGTGTCAATCCCATGCATTTGAGATCTTTTGAACTTGTTGAATAAGTCAAGATGATGCCATTGAGTCCTTGAGTCCATGGTTGAACCTATGAGTCCATGGTTGAACCTAATTTTCCATTGGTTAGGTCAAAAATCAGAAATTGCCTTTGTACAGTCAAAACCCTAAAAATGACCATTTTGCCCTTTTGGTGATCTAATCAAATTTCTTGTTGAGTTGTGGTCCAAACTTGATCAAATGGTTCATATGAGTTCATAATGTTGATGTGGGTCAAAATTCATGAGGTTTGACTGTAAATTGGCCACAGTTGACTTTTTCCCCAATACAGTTGATTTCTAGGTCAACTGTCCAATTGACTGGGCAAAAATTTGATTCAAGGCTTGAAACTTGGTATGGTCAAACTTATGAGTCCAACATGAAGTATGAAAGTCACTTTGAGCATTGTAAGTCAAAAAATCCCTGTGCAAACTCAAACTCTAATTTAGGTCAACAGTGCAAGGAGGTGTCTTGAGCAGAGCAAACCCTAGCTTGATCTTGAGTTCCAAGAGCCTTGTGCTGAGAAATGTTGATAAAATAACAGGGAAAATTTTGGGGTACAACACCAGCCAGAATTTCAATCTTTGATAACCTCTTCACAGCTAAGTCAACCTCAAGAATTCCTGAGAATTTTTCCCATTGAAGTCGCCAGATTTTTCACTATCGGAAACGAAGAATCCAACTCTTTTCTCCATCACCAAGTCGGGATTTATTTTCCCCAGCGAGAGGTCGTCTTGAAAACATTACACATCCGTACATCAAGACATCATACAACGCAATCTCATTTATTTTGAGGACGTCATTGTTTGATATATGTCATGCAACTAACCTTTACCTTTCAGGAAAGACGCGGTCAAATTCTCACAAAATTCAAGCTATGAAGCTTGGACCACGACCAGATAGTAGTTCATTCAACTTTCCTCTTTAACAGCAGTCCAGGATTTATTTTCCCCGGTATCTGTTGAATATGTTCCAAGACTTTCGTCTTGCTCAGTTAAATCGATTCTAAGTTCTTCTGATTATTATCCAGTCAAAGTAATTCAAGACCTTCTCTGGCTCAGTCAGATCGACACTAGGATCTCTCTAATTCTTATTCCAGCGAAAGATATTCCAGATTTTGCTGTTTCAAGATAAATCTCTCAATGGTTTATTCTGATTCACTTCCAGGTTTTGCTGTCATGAATCCCGTTCAAACTTTCTGTCAACAATCACCTTTGAATAGTATCTTTAAACCCATTTCCATACACCATCAAATCAGCATGTCATTAAAATCCCCAATGGAGATGAGACTACCAACTATCTATCCCCAGCAAGTTGTCTTAAAGCCTGGAAATCAACTAGATAACAGTAAACTTTTATCCCCAACCTAGGGTGACTCCTCAATAGATTGGCATATACCCAACCTCCTGACCCAAACACCTGAATGAATATTCTCATTCTTGCTTCCCCAGTAGATTGGCATACACCCAACCTCCTGACCCAAACGCCTGAATGAAGATTCTCATTCTTGCTTCCCCAGTAGATTGGCATACACCCAACCTCCTGACCCAAACGCCTGAATGAAGATCCTCATTCTTGCTTCCCCAGTAGATTGGCATACACCCAACCTCCTGACCCAAACGCCTGAATGAAGATTCTCACTCTTGCTTCCCCAGTAGATTGGCATACACCCAACCTCCTGACCCAAACGCCTGAATGAAGATTCTCATTCTTGCTTCCCCAGTAGATTGGCATACACCCAACCTCCTGACCCAAACGCCTGAATGAAGATCCTCATTCTTACTTCCCATTAGATTGCCATACACCCAACCTCCTGACCCAAACGCCTGAATGAAGATTCTCATTCTTGCTTCCCCAGTAGATTGGCATACACCCAACCTCCTGACCCAAATGCCTGAATGGAGATTCTCATTCTTGCTTCCCCAGTAGATTGGCATACACCCAACCTCCTGACCCAAACGCTTGAATGAAGATTCTCATTCTTGAAACCCCGAAATATTGGCATACACCCAAGCTCCTGATACCCTTAACAGAGTAAAGATTCTCATTCTTGACACCCCAGAAAAGTGGCATACAACCTAAATTCGTGAACTTCTCCCAAACAGGAATAAGCTTTTCCATAGAGTCCTGAGCTTACTCTCCAACAGTATAGTTATTCCCCACAAAGTTTTTACTCCCCAACAGAATGAAGATTCTCATTCTTGATTCTTCAGTGAAGTTTTCAGAGCCTTCTTTACTCTCGGCATAAATTTGTCAGAATTTTTATTCCCCTAGCAGATTGAAGATTCTCATTCTTAATTCCCCACAGAAGTTGTCAAAGTTTTTGATAATCTTCAGCAGTCAAAGATTTTGAATCTCCAACAGTAGTCAAGGATTTATTTTCCCTGACAACAGCCAAAGATTTTATTATCACCAGCTATTAAGGATTTATCTTCCTCAGCAAGACAGCTAATCAGCTTACATGCGCATACATTACATTCATATATCATAAACATTGATAAAACACATATTGCATCATACATTTCATGCAACATAACTTTGTGTTTCAGCTAATATTTTACCCTTTTTCAGGATAAGATTAACAAGCTACCAGTATAGGATCATGAAAACAGTTTACGGATGCTCCATACATGGATGCTAATCTATCGCTTGTTCAGATTCAGCTCATGAAAACAGTTTACGGATGCTCCAAACATGGATGCTAATCTATTGCTTATTCAAATTCAAGGATCATGAAAACAGTTTACGGATGCTTCAGACATGGATGCTAATCTATCGCTTGTTCAGATTCAGCTCATGAAAACAGTTTACGGATGCTCCAAACACGGATGCTAATCTATTGCTTATTCAAATTCAAGGATCATGAAAACAGTTTACGGATGCTCCAGACACGGATGATAATCTATCGCTTGTTCAGATTCAGCTTCAGAAAACAGCCTAGAGATGCTCCAGACACGGATGCTATTCTATTGCTTATTCAGATCCACAGTTCAGAGATGCTCCAGACGCGGATACCATTCTGACACTCACCTACAACTTACAAGTCAACAAACATTCTTGGATGGCATCTTTAAGCCCATCTCCGACAAGATTCTGTCACATCTCCAAATGGCATCTTTAAGCCCATTCCCTCAACTATACTTTGACGAGTGCAAATTTACGGGCACTTTAGTGTCCAATCATCTTTTACCTTCGAGTCGCGAATGACAAACTCGCCGATCTAACTCTTCAGGTTCAAGAAGATTGAACATGGGCAGTTGTTGTACCCTAAAATTTGCCCTCCCCTTTTTCACAAGAAATCACAACCCTAGGGTTTATTCAAACTTTCAAGATTGGATCAGGAATCGATCAGATAGATTTTTCTTTGGGCAGTAGATCAGGAATTTGGGTTTTTCTCGCATTTCTCAGAAGAAACTGAATTCTCAGAAAGTCAATTAATTGTCACATGTTTTCACGCTTTTTCAAGTTTACTGAAAGGTTACTGGTTGTTCTCAAGGCATGTTTATCTGGGACAAGAAAAGGGAGCTGAGACTGTCATTTGGAACATTCAGGTTTTTTTGGATATAGGTTAACCAGATAAATTACGTCTTTTCAAAACATTTGCTCGTTTAAGGAATAAACGTTTGCTTGTTTATTGGAATACACAGTGCGTTGTTTTGATTGGAGTACTGTTGCAAGGTTACAAGATTATAGAGATGTTGGATTACTTGGAGTTTAAGTTATCTGGATTGGAATTATTGGAATGCAGTTCCATTATTTTGATCAGGGAATCTTAAAGAATTAGTGAAGATGCAAAGAAATAATTACAAGTTGCTAACAGTCATGGACTTTTATTGGATATCAGATGATCTCATAAATACTTTCTTCATTTATTTCATATGTTGTTACAAAAATGATTTATTATTCAAATGTTCTAGGTTTTACAACTTATAGTACTTGAAAAATAAATTATTACAACTAATGGAAAATCTCTCTAAGTTACAAATCTAAGCCTAAGCTTCCATTGCTCCCATGCTCGCCACAAAGTTTCCTGCTTCCTCTGCTTTGTCACCATCCAATTTGCGCTCACATGAAAGAAAGACAAAAAAGAAAAAAAGATTAGTACAGTTTAATTGAACATAGATAAGAATTTCAAAAATAAGAAAGAAGATTGTTCATCATTAAAGTTTGCCATTTGGAATCAGAGGGCTATTTTCATCACGTTTTTATTTTTCTCTTTGCAAATCACAAGAAGATTACTCTTCTTGGTTCACAAAGAAAAAAAATGAAAAAATGCAAGCTAAAGCATTACAAAGCAACCAAACCGGATGCAAGCATTACAAGGCAACTAAACAATGCAGCAAGATAGTAACTCAGCAGGCGTGCAAAGCATTACAAAGCAACCAAACTGGATGCAAGCATTACAAGGCAACTAAACAATGCAGCAAGATAGTAACTCAGTAGGCGTGCAAAGCATTACAAAGCAACCAAACTGGATGCAAGCATTACAAGGCAACTAAATAATGCAGCAGGACAAGTACAACACAGCAGGCAATTAAAGAATGTAGTATGGTAAACCAAATCACAAGCAAATCTTGTTGAAAAAGCTTTTTTTCATCATTTTCCAAGAATTTAGGCAAACTTTTCAGAAAAGCAGAGAAAAAGCATAGTTGCTTTTATCATTGAGAAAGGAGAGAGAGAAAAGATATCACCTATCTTGTTGGAATTGTACAGTTTCGCTACCAAGGCCCACAAACTGTCACAAGTTACAAAACTAAAGAAACCAGGATATAATACCATAAAACTGCAAGAAGAAAGAGACAGTTTGTTCAAGCATAAAAAAAGGTTGGCAACTCTCTTCAAAACGGCCTGAAGCTGCAAAAACATTCACAAAAAGCTCCCAAACCTGTTATCAAACCTAAACATTAAAAAGGCCTTCAAACTGCAACAAATATACAAAAACCTGCACAAAACTCCCAAACTTGTGAAACCAGTTTCAAACAAGCCACAGCTGCAAAACATTCACAACTGTACCCAAAACCCAAAACTTACAGAATCAAACTGCAAAAGATTCAAACTATCAAAACATGGTTCATAACCAAAAAACATGAACTCATTTCAAACAAGCCTGCCAAACTGTAAACCAACTCACAAAATACTCAACAAAACTGTCAAAACTGAGCTACACAAAACCTACATAGCAAATTCCAGCCTAGTTCAAACCAAACGGTTAACAAAAATCATCATTTACGACAAAAACCATCCCAACAAGTTCATAATCCAAAAATGGCAAACTAACAAATCAGAAGTCAGAAACATCAGCATCATCTATCATTAACTAACAAATCAGAAGTCAGAAACATCATCATCATCAATCATTAACCAACAAATCAGAAGTGAAGCATCATCATCATTCAAGTTCAAGAGAGAGGAAAGAAACAACAAAGTCAGAAGGAAAACAGCATCATCATCATTCAAGGTTCAAGGGACAAAAAGAGATTACCAGAAGCATGCATCCTTCATCATTTCTTCCTCCTTGCCTAGCCCGTCACCAGGGAGCCTCTCACCTCAAAATCTCACTTCTCACAGGAAAGCTCCAAAAAAGGTATATTTCTTGACAAACTGTTTACTGCATCCCAAGCATACAACACAATAGGTTAATAAGAGAAAGCATGAATAAGGCAAGATAATAACAAAAGCTTGTTTAACCATCAAACAAAATCGTAACAAAAGAGTAGAGTCATACCCTTTCAAGAACAGAACCGTTAGCATAGGAAGTGAGGAGTGTGAGATGCTCCGGCAACCTTAGGCGAGAGGAGGATCAGAGAACGCGCTTCAAATCCTTAGGCATAAATCCCACTTCAGAACCTAGAAAAAAGAATTTTCTTCATGAATCAGAAGGGTCAGGGATGAATGAGTGAGAGAGAGATGAAGAGAGAACGAAGGGTACGGCGCCGTTGTGAAACAAACACAATAAAGCCTACCTTTTTCACAAAACCCTAATCAGAATAATTATGAAAGGGTTATGCATTGGGCCAGTTTCTTACTTAAGCCCATACGTACGTTTTTTGGCTCACACCCCCCCCCCCCTTTGCCCTTTTGTTTTGGTTTCAGCATCAACATTGGTTATTTGGGCCCAACACCTCACAATTTTATTTAAAGCCCTTTTTTTTTGCTTTATTTTCTTATAAATTTACTAATGAGATTTTTTTTAAAAAAAAAAACAAAAAGAAAACATTTTCTTTAGTTTAATTTAAGTCTTGAAATATTTTCTTTTTATCATTTCCATTTTTTAATTTGTCTTTAATTTTCTTACACATAATGAAAATACCAAAGGAATAATAAAGATTTTGTTCAATTAAATTTTCTTTCTTTAAACTTTTTTCCTTTTAAACTAATAAAATAAATAAGGAATAATAATAATAAAATTTTAATCTTTCTTTTTTAGAATAGATTTTATTTATCTCTTTTCAAGTAAATACATGCATTTCATACTTTATCGATTTTATTTTCATAAATTGTCTTAGCTTTATATTGAATCGCACAACAATTCGATTTGGTTGTAATATTTAGACATTGCTATTTGTTATGAGACTCGTCCCCATTTGTAATAATTGTACCCCCATTCCCGGATACTTTTGTAATAGCTTAGACTTTTAATTTCCGCAATTTATCGCTTTCGATATACTGTGTAGTAATTAGGCATGTATGACAAGATTCAAAAATCAATTGCTAGATGACCTAATCCAAGAACAAATAACTTGAAATCAACACACTTCTCACACGTACACCTCTAGGGTAACCTCGCTTGTTGCCTCGGAAATACAACCATGTCCCTCGAATATGAGACACTCTAGAAAATGACCCTTCGATAAACAAAGATCGTAGTCCCTCGATGACCCTCGATGTTGCCTCCGATAAAATGATCGCGTCCCTTACAAAATTGCTAGAGCGTCTCGCAAGTTGCTTTCAATGATTGTATGCGATGACCCGCGCCTGTCCCATTTAACATCCAAACACAAGGTTGTTTACCAAATACAATGGTAAAACAACACTGTCAAAAGGGTTTAAAATGTGTAGGAAAGATCTTTGAGTTAGGGTAGACAACTCCTAGTTACTTGATCTCTTGCAAACCATCCTTGCTAATTTCAAAACACACAATTTCAAAACATTTCCCAAATACAAACTTTCAAACATTGAAACATCTTTTAAAAAGACAAACACCTTTGTAAAACATTCAAACAAGAATTGTTACAAAGGTTGCCTAGACAAGGCCTCTTTTCAAAGCATTTTCAAAACCATACACAAAGCACCATTTCAAACAATTGAAAAGCAAAAGCAAGTGATCTAAACAAGTAACTAAGAGCCCATGGAAAACCATGGATGAAAGGGGTGCTAGCACCTTCCCTTTCATAATCTACCCCCCGAACCTAAGAAAACATCTCAAAGGTCTTTCCTGTGCTTTTTGACCTTTCCTTTGGATAAAATAAAAAGTCGATGGCGACTCTTGCTAAATCGCACAAGTGCGAACACAAACGCAAAACCTCAAGTCAGTTCTCCCACTGTATCACACTCACAATCATTCTTTAAAACATCTTTCAAAAAACACACCAACACTTTCAAACATGAAATATTTTCAAAAGTCAACACTTTGTATACATTCTTATAGAGATGAGAATCATTACAAAGTTTGCCTAAACAAAGGCACTTTTAAAAAAAAATACTTTTAAAACCAATCACAAACACATTTCAAACAAAGCATTTGCAAAGTGAGCTAGCAACTAAGAGCCTGTAGGTAACTACAGATGAAAAGGGTGCTAACACCTTCCCTTTTCATAACTTACCCCCCGAACTCAAGAAAATATCTCAAAAGGTCTTTCCTGTTCTTTTCACCCTTTCCTTTATTGGATAAAAGAAAAGTCGATGGAGACTCTTGTTATCCACAATAATTGTGATAAAACGCAAAACAACCAAGTCAGTTCTCTCACCGTATTACATAATTGGCGAATCTGGTGGGGAGATACTTAAAAGTGGGGTTACCTTAGAGCTAGATCACATTTAATTGCTTTCATTGTTTGATTTGTTTGCTTTACATTTGTGGGTCCTTGTTTGGGTTTTTATTGATCCTCTACCCGGATCTGGGGACACCATTAGGTAAATAGAAAAAAAATTGGAGATTGTACTATGTAGACCGATATGGTTGAGACAATAGCAATGTTAGTGTAGCACATTTGTGGGGTACCGGTGTCCCTTATGGAGAATTAAGGAGAATATGTGGTTGTTGTGTCGTGTCATGAAGCACTAACGAACCTTAGAACCTTTAATTGAACAACTTGGCCATTAGGAAGTTGTGAGGTAGTCGGCTTTGGTGTAGTCTGAAGTTGGTTGATACTCGATACTACGCTTATTGAGATCCAACTTTTGGGATATTTCGATCGCCAATAAAGAGGCTTGCGCTGAAACAATTCCCAATGAAGAAAGATCAATAATATTGAGATCCCCTAGAACTTGATTACATTCTAGGACAGGTTGAACCAACTAAAATTCAAGAGGGTTGTTGTACCCCAAAATTTGTCCTCTCATGTCTCAAGGGACCTGGACTCTTAGAATTACTTTAGTCAAGTTTCAAGCCTCGGATCATAATTTTCTAAGAAGAATCATTCAAATTATCAAAAGGGGGTAAAATGAGCAAAATCGGAGTTTCAGCTGGAAAAAGTCAACCGGCCACTAAAAAAGTCAAACTTTGACTTTTTGACCAAATTTGAGTCCCAAAAATCACATTATGTCAAGACATCCAAAAATATGAAATTTGATCATCAAAAATCAAGAGAATCAAAAATCCAACTTTGCAAGACTTTGAAATTTTTCTAAGTATTTTCTATACTTGGTTAATTCCATTTACTTCATGACATCTTTTACTACAATTCCAAATAATTCAAAATGATGCAAGTAATTCAAGTTATTACAAAGTAGCATTTTTGCAAAATTACAAATTCTAAAACTATGTCTTGTTTGAATTTTCTCAAAACCTTGCCACAATATTTTGCCCTTGATATAATGTGCATAAAATATTCCACAAGACCAAATTTGTTTCATGCTACAAATTATACTGTCCAAGTTGAACAAAGTATGATATGATACATTACCACAACACCCCAAAACCTGCTCCATTGCTGCCCTACAAGAAACCTTGTGCTATATTACACCATAAGTATGCATATGTTGTCCTATACAGTCCAAAACTGCTCTATGCAGTCTGCCCCAACCTGCATCATAACAGCCCTAAAATTACACCAAAATGGCAAAAGAAAATTGTGTGAAGAAAGTATCAAAACAGTAGCCAAAAACAATTCAAAATAACTTATTTTGTTTCCCCCCTAAACCTCAGTCAAGGGTCTACAAAAAGGACTGTCTCATAAGACATAAAGGTTGGAAATTAGAGAGAGGATAGAGAGTTTTGTTGAGCAGAAAAACAGTATTCTTTGTAACCTTGACTCATTCATTCAAAACCAGCTTTGTTCTTATTCAAAACAGAATCCCAACCCATTACTCCATCAAAAAACTCTCCCATAATCCAAACACCTTCTCACAAAAAAAAAAAGATCGTCCAAACATAAAACAGTCCCTGTAGTGCTATCATCTCCACCCTCAAAACACCAAAAAAAAAAACAATACAGTACAGCTTAACTTAGTTTCAACAGTCCGGAGCAGCTTTCTGGAGATTTATTAGAGCCATCACAGCATCTGGAAAAGCACTCAGATTTAAAACAGTCAGTGCAGCCCAAAGGTAAGTCTTCTTGACTTGATATCTTTTCACACATCATTAATGATTTGTTTTGAGGATAATATGTAGTACTTTATGATCCCTTTGAACTAATTATTTGCTTATTGTTTAGGCTTATCAAATTATTTGGTGTTTATGTTTATCCATAATATGTTGTAAACTAACATGTACAGACAATAAAAACCATGTTTAAGGGGAAAAAATGCAGCATGAGTCGACACATACCTACATGCGTCGACCCTTTCTAAGTGAAAAAATAGGGTATGAGTCGACACATAGCCTTATGCATCGAATCATACTGTTAAAAATTTCCAAAAACAGAAATGTGAAAGATGTTTGGGTAGACACATGCGCGTTTTGCATCGATACAAGAAGGAGCATGAGTCGATACATCTCAGTATGCATTGACTCGTACTGAGTTTGGTCAGATTTTACAGGGACAAGGAAAAACTATGTGTCGATGCATAGCAACATGGGTCGACACATAGCAGTTCAAAATTCATTTTTTCTTTTATTTTGCACCGTTTTAACATTGTTTTCATTATTATTCGATATGGTTGTAATATTTCAGTTACCACTTCATCCCCATTGTTAAGTTATACCCCCATCCCCCTAAAGTGATGTAATAGCTTAGAATTTATTTTCCGCATTTTTTACTTGTTTTCATATATTGCTAGTAATTAGGATGTATGGCAAGATAAAATTAAGAAATAGATAACCTTTAAATACAAGACAAAATGCATGCAAACTAACACACTTGCACACTAGCACCTCTAGGGTGATCTCATTTTGTTGCCTTTTGGAAAACAGTCATGTCTCTCAAATATGGGACGTTTTAGCAAAGACCCTCGATAAAAAGATCGTAGTCCCTCGATGACCCTTGATATTACCTTCGGTAAACGATCTAGTCCCTAAACGACATTGCTAAAATGTCTCATAGGTTGCTTTCTATGACTATTCAAACGTTCCACACCCGTCCCTTCACATCCAACGGTGGGGCTTCTTACCACATCAATGGTAAGATAGCAACATCTAAAGGGGGAAGAAAATAACATTTAAGACCCTTCGAGTAGGTAGATTCGCTCCTAGTTACTCGCTTGCTCACAACAAAAACATTTTACACACCAAAACTTTCATCTAAAAAAGACATTTTCAAAAAAGATAAAACATTTTGTATACGTTCTTATAGAGACAAGAACCATTGCAAAACATCTTTCCAAAAAACCACTTTCAAAAACACATTCCACAAACACGTCTTTGAACTATCTTTCAAAACAAAACTTTATACGCGTTCTTATAGAAACGAGAACCATTACAAAGATATTTTCAAAATACTTTCAAATCTCACACCACAAGCACATTGTCAATGTAAAAGTAAGTGATCTAGCGAGTAACTAAGAGCCCGTAGATAACTATGGATGAAAAGGGTGCTAATACCTTCCCTCTTCATAATCTACCCCCCGAACCCGAGAAATAATCTCGAAAGGTCTTTCCTGTGCTTTTTTATCTTTCTATTTGGATAAAAGAAAAGTCGGTGGCAACTCTTACTATCCGCACAAATGCGATCAAAACACAAAACTTCAAAGTCAGTTCTCCCACCGTATCACAGAACTGGTGACTCTGCTGGGGAATCTTTAAAAGTGGGGTTACCTTAGGGTTAGATCACCTTTACTTGCTTTCTTTGTTTGAATTGTATGCTTTACATTTTGTTCTTTGTTTGGGCTTGCTTTGATCCTCCACTCGGATCTAGGACACCTCTTTAGGTAAATAGCAATAGATTGTGGAAACTGTACAGCATAGACCGATATGGTTGAAACAATAGTTATGTTAGTGTGACGCATTTGTGGGTACCAGTATCCCTCGTGGTGAATAGAGGAGAATATGGGGCCGCTGAGTGGCGTCATAAAGCACTAATTGACTTTAGAACCCTAATTTAACAAACTTGGCCATTAGGACGTAGTGAGATAACTGATTTCGGTGTAGAACTGAAAATTGGTTGATACTCGATACTACACTCATTGAGGTTGGACTTTTGGGATATCTCGGACGCAAGAAAAGATTGATTGTGCTGAGATAGTGCCTAAGAGAAAGGTCGGTGATATTGAGATCGTTTAGAACTCGATCACTATTACTAGGATAGGTTGAGCCAACTAAACTTCAAGAGGGTACTTACCTATAAAACCTCATGCAAGCCTAAAACATAGGGATTTGTTTGCTTTGTATGTATATATTTACTTGTACATAACATCATAAACACCATAAGCATCATGAGCATGCTCACTAACCATTTCAAGGATTTATAAATTTATCTTTGTTTTTGTTTTGTAGGTCGTGAATTTCGTCCAAAGAAACACCATCTGAATCAGCTTTGTAAAAGCACACCCTCAGCTTCAAGAGTTAGCCTCAAGAGTGCCCGGGGATTCTCCTTTTACCAAGAAATATGGTCGAATCCTCAATTTGGCTACATCCGGTTTCCAAGAAGAGATGATGTGTGTGTTGTTCCAATTCTTTGATCTTGTACATCATTGTTTCACTTTCCCGGACTATCAGTTAGTACCTACACTGGAAGAGTTTTCTCTACTCTTAGGGGTGCCCGTGCTTGATCAGATACCGTTCACCAGTCTAGAAGGGATTCCAAAGCCTGAATTTATCGCCGAAGCTTTGCATATGAAGAGATCCGACATCATAGCCAATTGGGAGACAAGAAGCGGGGTTAAAGGTTTCCTAGCCAAGTTTCTATTGGAGAAGGCTCGTTCATTATGGGACGACGTGGATTTCCAAGATTTTGAAGACATCCTGGCTCTTCTCATTTATGGTTTGGTTCTGTTCCCCAACTCGGATCAATTCATAGATTTTAATGCCATCAAAATTCTTCTCTCTCGCAATCCTGTACCTACCTTATTAGGAGACATCTTGCATTGTCTTCATACCCGAACCACGAAGAAGAGAGGTACTCTTTTGTGTTGTATTCCCCTACTCACTAAGTGGTTCACTTCACACCTACCTCAATCAGCATTAAATAACAATCAAAGACTGACATGGTCCCAAAGGTTGATGTCCCTCACCCATTATGACATATGTTGGTGTTCGAGATCCTTGGAAGGTGTCTCTATCATTGACTGTTGTGGGGAATTCCCTAACGTCCCTCTACTTGGTATTAGGGGAGGTATCACCTACAATCCCTGCTTAGCTCTTCGACAGTTTGGGTATGCCCGAAGAGATGGCCCTCATGAGATGCTCATTCAAGGTCTGGTGTTTGACTATGACAAAGACGACCAAGGTTACCGCCAGAGGTTTACACGAGCTTGGAGAATGGTGAACAAGGTGGACAGTAGAACTTTGGGACACAAAAACTCTATCCCTCTCGAGCCTTACCTTAGGTGGGTACGGGCTCGTGCTCAGGGACTCGTGATGCCTTACCCTTCCATCCTCCCTGTTATCATAGAGCCTGTTGTTGAAGGAGACGTCCCATACACTGTCTTTCATCCTGACATGCCTACCTCTCTCGTAGACTCGCAGAAAGCTTAGGTTCAATTGAAGGAAGAGCGAGACACCTTTGAAGCCCAATTTTAAGCCAGTGAGAAAAAGGTTCTGGAACTCACCAAGCTGCTTCATGAAGAGCGGAGTCTGAATGCCTACATTGCTCCAAAGAGGATGTGTTCAACCTTTCTATCTTAGGAGTTTTTGTTGTATTTTATTTCTTTCATTGTAAGCCTAAAGAGGCATGATGTACTCAAACTTGGATTTAATATAACGTATGTTCCTTTTGGTTTGAACAAATTTAAATCTCTAATTTCCTTGAAATCATTTGCATATTGCATATTCATTCATCATAACATCATACAGGTTTCTTACAACAGGTATCCTTATCCTTCTACTGTTTATTTCAGTGAGATGGATATTGAACAGACAATGAAAGATCTTCAGGCGTAAAACGTGCAGTTTCAATAAATTCTCTTGACTCTGACAAAAGGACATGAGGAGTTGAAGACCCTAGTGGCCAAAAATAAGACGAAGAAAGCGAAGAAACCACCTGATATTATGATCATGGGAAGAAGGTTCAAAGGACAAGCCAGACGGTATTTAGACTTTGTGTGATACGGTGGGAGAACTGACTTGGTTTTGTGTTTGCATTCGCAAATGTTTCGGTTGAGCAAGAGTCGCCACCGACTTTTATTTTTATCCTAAGGAAAGGTTAAAAAGCACAGCAAAAACCTTTGAGATGTTTTCTTGGGTTCGGGGAGTAGATTATAGAAAGGGAAGGTATTAGCACCCTTTCTATCCATGGTTATCCATGGGCTCTTAGTTACATGCTTAGATCAACTTGCCTTATTTTTCAATTGTTTGAAATAGTGCTTTGTGTGTGGATTTGAAAATGTTTTGAAAAGAGGTCAATGTGGTGGCAACCTTTGTAATGATCCATGTTGGGATGTATACAAAGGTGTATGTCTTTTGAAAAGGTTTTCATTTGTTTTTGAAAGTTTGTTTTGAAAGTGTTGTGAGGTGTGGTTTAAAAATAGGCAAGTGTTTTGCAAGTTTGATTCAAGTAACTAAGAGGTTGTCTACTCCTAAATTTCTCAAAGATCTTTGCTATGTTTTAAACCTTTTAACAATTTTTGTTCCACCATTGCATTTGGTGGACAATCTTGTGTTAGGATGTGAAAGGGACGGGCGCGGGTCATCGTTTAGACCATAATTGCAATGGTGCCAAGTATCTTTGGGCAATTTTCTTTAAGGGACTTGATCATTTTTAGGCAACTTTCGAAAGCGTCATCGAGGGACTATGATCATTTGAATTGTTTTGTTTTGCCCAAAGAGACCTAACATGCAATATGGCCCATTTATTGAAGGCAACAAGTGGAATACCCTAGGGGTGCAAGTGTGATTAGTGTTGTCCATTTTCATGCTTGTTTATCTTGAAATTAGGTCAAACTATTTTTGTTGTTTTTGATTCGCATACAAACCCTAATTCTAACATGGTATATTTAGAAAGCAATAAAGTGCGAAAAATAAAGTTACTAAGCTATTACAACACAATATATGGGAAGGGGGGTACAAATGTTCAAATGGGGGTTTTTTGACAAGGAATTTAAAACTAAACAATTACATCAAAATTGAATTAGTTACAAGATATTTAATTGCACAAATTAAATGGAATAAATATGCAAGATGCAAAAAAAATGTTTTTTATGTGTATGAAAAAAAAGGTATTTTCATATGTCAAATAAACAAAATAAAAAAGTATTGTTTTTTTGGAGTTTTTTATGTTTAGGGCAAAACCCTAATTCTATTAAATAAAAGTATTAATTATTTAATATACACAATATTTAATTATTATATACAAAAATAAAATAAAAATGAAGTATATTTGTAAAAAGGTATTTTTAATATTAAATATTAATAAAAATAAAAATGTGTATATTTTGTATTTTTAACCTAAATATACTAATATATATATGAATTTGTATTATTTATTAAATATATTGCATATATACAAAATAATAATATTTAATATTTATAAAAAAAAAAGTATATTTTATATGAAATATTTTCAGAAGATAAAATGAAATAAAAATCAGAAATAAAATATGTTTGCATATTTTTTAGTATTTTTAAATAAAAGTATGTTTATATATTTATTTATGTACAAATATTGATCTAAACAAATAAATACCTAATAAATATGAAAATGGTGTAAAAAATATTTTTTATATTTTTAATATTATAAGAAAAAATAAATAAGTCAGAATAAAAAAAGAAAAGTCAAAAAATCATGAAAATAAGCAAAATGGGCCTAGGGGGTGTCAAAGTGAAAATGGTGTGTAAACAGAAATGACAAACAAAGCCCAGCCCAGAACCCTGTCATCTTCAACCTCAGAACAAGTTTGTTCAAGAAAACACGTGTTTTCTATCTTCCAATTCCTTGATCTTTTGCCAAATCTTCCAACATGAAACCTGTAGAGCTTGAAGCCACGATTCCAGACATATAAAGAAATCAATCTAACTCTCAGAAATGAGAGAGAATTTCTTCTCTCCCAATTCCTGACCTAGTTTTTGTTCCATGTTCAGACATAAAATTCTCTAAGCACACATAATATAAATGAAATCTAATTACATGGGCATGTTCAGGGCTATGAATGTGACATGTCTTCTTCACAAACCTAAAGCTAACAATGCCTGGATAGAGAGATACGAGTTCATGAACTTACCTGTTCAGTTGAAGTTGTATCTGGTGATGGAGGTGTCTTCAATGCAAGGTGATGATTGGTACAGCTTCCTTGATGTCCAGGGATGCTATTCCAAGCTTTACTTTGTCTTGAAACCTTTTGAATCGTGCTATGGAACTTCAGCTGCAAAACAAGAAAATGAAAATGGTGATGTTTCCTGGGAGTGTTGCAGGTCGTGTTTGAGGTTTGGAATAGCTTCAAGGGATATTGTGGGATGTGTTTGATGTGTTTTTAGCAAGAATGCATGGAAGGTTTGAGCTATGGAACTCAAACTGCAGCAGATGCTCTGTTTGGGCAGTTTGAGGGTGATTCTGGGAATGGGGAGGTATTGGGGATGCTAGGCTCATGTTTCATCTTAGGATGGATCTTTAGAATATGTTTGACAAGTTTTCTTAAGCATGTGTTAGCTGATATGAGAGTTGTTATGTGTTATGGCAAGTTTCTTACACTTTAAGCAAGATATGGCAAGTTGGTGTTCTAGACAGGTAGAGGCCCCCAATCTATGCTGCACAACTTAGTCTTGATCCGTGCAATTAGTCCATAAACTTGTGCCAAAGTGATCTTAACTGTACTTTCTTGGATTTGCTTTAGACATAAAGTGCAACTTTTCCAAAAATGGCCATTATGCTTTTTCTACTTTGGGATTAAACCTTTATGCAATGCTTGAACACATAGAACATGGTCTTGGCACAAAGAGTTTGCATTAAATTTATGAGTGCAAAAGGGATTTAGGGCCTGTAATCAAGGAAAGCTAGCTGAATTCAAAATGGCACAAATGTATGAACATGTAAATTGGCCAAATCAAAAGTGAGTTTTTCCCAACTTGCCAAATTCGATTCTCCCTAATCATGAGGTTGTTTGATGAGTTATTGGACATTTTGGAAAGCTTGGAATGTGTACTACAATCCATATTTGAAATGCAAATTGAAATTCCAAGTGGAAGTATGTGAAAAATGGTCTTGAAGTTAGGTAAAAACCTTGTCTAAAATAGGTCAAATTTTCTCTAAGTTAAGAATGGTTTGGTACCCTTGTTCCAAAAATTGTAACTTGAGCTACAAGCTTCCTTTGGGAAAACTTTGTGAATCAAAGTTGTATATTTTGCAGTAGGCTACAACTTTCATGTTTTGACTTTTGCTTGAATCCAAATTAATCTTGGTGAGAAAGTGGGGCAAAGTTAGGAAAAAATTAGGGTTTTTCATAACTTAGAAAAATTCTAAGTTATGAAAAATCTTCATTTCAAACCCTAATTTGCAATTCTTGATTTCTTGATGAACAAGTTTCATGATTTGGCATGTTTTGATGAAAAATGAATCTTGATACTTGATTTTGACCAAAAAGTCAAAGTTTGACTTTTCAGTATACAGTCAAAATTGATCAATTGACTGGGAAATTCAACTGTCAATCTTGTGTATTTGGGATCTTTTGAGTTTGTTGAGCATGTCAAGACAATTCCATGGGGTCCTTGAGTCCATATGTGAGCTTGGTTTGCCATTGGCTAGGTCAAACAGTCAAAAATTTCCTTTGTGCAGTCAAAACCCTAAAAATGACCATTTTGCCCTTTTGGTGATCTGATCAAATTTCTTGTGGAATTATGATCCAAACTTGATCAAATGGTCCATGTGAGTTCATAATGTTGATGTGGGTCAATTTTCATGAGATTTGACTGTCAATTGGCCACTGTTGACTTTTTTCCCCAATACAGCTGATTTCTAGGTCAACTGTCCAATTGACTGGGCAAAATTTGGAATCAAGACTTGAAACTTGGTATGGATAAACTTGGGAGTCCAAAATGAAGTATGAAAGTCATCTTAGGCATTTTAGGTCAAAATATCTTTGTTCAAACACAAACCCTAATTTGGGTCAACAGTGCAAGGAGAAGTCTTGAGCAGAGGAAACCCTAATTGGATCTTGAGCTCCAAGGGTTTTGTGATGAGAAAATGTTGAGGAAATGGGAGGGCAAATTTTGGGGAACAACAGTTGCCCCTGTTCAATCTTCTTGAACCTGAAGAGTTAGATTGGCAAGTTTGCCTTTCGTGACTCGAGGGTAAAAGGAGATTGGACACTAGAGTGCCCAGAAATTTGCACTCGCATGTTGGAGTATCAGCAATGTGATGTCGGGAATGGGCTTATAGATGCCATTTGGAGAGATGGTGGATAGGGAGATGGGCTTATAGATGCCATCTGGAGATGTGACAGAACCTTGTCGGGAATGGGCTTATAGATGCCATTTGGAAGTGTTGATCGCATAAGAGATTCCTTAGCGAGAACTTGTGTATTTGAGAAAGACAGATATTTTCCTGGCTTGTTACAGGTGTTTGATCTTCAATCTCCTCATGCAGATATGCCCTGGCTAGATACAGGTGTCGAATCTACAATCGGTTGCTCACATATGTGCCCTGGCTGGATACAGGAATCGAATCCGGAAATAGTCGTCAACAGATATGCCCTGGCTGGATACAGGAATCGAATCTTCGAACTCTTCAGACGTGCCCTGGCTAGATACAGGAATCGAGTCTAGAAATGTGGTCAACAGATATGCCCTGGCTGGATGTATGAATCGAATCTGGAATTGTGATAGTTGCTAGATATGCCCTGGCTGGATACAGGAATTGAATCTTCAAACTCTTCAGACGTGCCCTGGCTAGATACAGGAATCGAGTCTGGAAACTGATCACTCACAGATGTGCCCTGGCTAGATACAGGTATCGAATCTGGAATTGTGACAGCTGAAGGTAGTTGTCTTTGGGGTTGTCTTTTTCCCTGAAAAGGCAAAACATCAGTTATATGCAACGTCATGATGTATGAAATGCATGATGTCATGATGTTCAACATGAGATAGTGTTGTATGCACTTTATCATGTATGTAAGCAAGATGTATGAAATGTGAAATGTTTATGAATGTATTTCATCTAGGAAAATAAATCCTTGACGACCGGCCGGGGAATTAAATCCTGGGCTGACGTTGAAGAGTAGAGTTCTTCGCTTCCGCTGGGGATGACGATTGTAAGAATACACCGGTAGGAGAAGATGACTCTGTTGAAGAATACACTTGCTGGAGAGATTACTCTGAGGGGAACTGCTCTGTGGAAGAGATACTTTGTTGAAGTTTTGATGAGAGGCCCGCTGAGGATTTCAATGATGGATTCCGTTGGGGATAATGATGATAAACTCCGTTGGGGATACCAAAGATAAACTCCGCTGGGGATTGTGTTGATAAGTTATGTTGGGGAACTTTGATGAACTCCGCTGGGGATAGGAAGAACTTCGCCGAGGGCGATCTTCCGTGGCACTTAGCTGAGGATAACCCAGTTATAAGCCCTTGTGAGGAATAACTTTGAATAAAGCTCGGGAGAGACGTCCGTACTCTGCAGGGGATAAGCTTCCAGAATCTACTGGGGATAAGCTTCAAAACCTGCTGGGGATAAGAATTCCTACTTTCCTGGGGGAACTTTTGGAATTGCACTGGGGTATTGATATTCCGCCGGGGAACCATCTTAGGTCAAGACTGCCGGGGATGCTTGCTAATGAATGCCTATACTCCACTGGGGAATGTTGCTATCTTGTCTTACTCTGTGGGGAGTTGAGAGAACTTGATCACATCCTTCAGTTAGATCTACCTTGGCACCTTGGCGGACAAAGCAACCAGACTGCATCAGACAACTTTACATTGCCCCTGTTTCTGATGTCACCTGTAATTAGTCTTTTGTTTCATATGCAAATATTTATGAATCAGTAATTTAATGTCAAATGCATATATCAAAAATGAACATTGGACGTTCTTCGCAAGACAAAACAGAAAAAAGAAAAACAATGGGCAGTTTGTTTGGAAAAGTGAACTTGTATTGATTTTGAAATTTGCCTGTGAATAGGCGTTTTTGTACAAGAGGCTGACATCCTAGTAAGATAATGCCGCCGAATAACATAGAGTTTATACAATTTTGAAAAGGAAACAAAACAGCTATGTGCACAATATTCCCACTGGGTTCCAACTCTGCTATCGCCTTTATGTCTTCAAGCGTCTCATCACTTTGCTGCTTAGTTGAAGATGAAGCTGATTGGTCGATGCCGAAGTCTGAGCCAGATAGTTGATGCTGAATTCTGGATGCAAGGTGATCCAATGAGACATAGTGTTACGCTTTATCCCTAACTTTTGCCTGGACCACCCTTTCGGGTTTTCAGTCCACCGGGATACCCATTTTTGCCCAAGCCGCCTTTTCAGGTTTTCGACTTGCCGAGTGTACAGATTTTTTTTCATTTCATCCCTTATTTTTGCCCGGACCCTTTTGGTTCGCCGGGAAGCCCTTATTTTTGCCTAGGTATGTCAACCTAGCGGGTCTTTTATTCATGCGTAGTATCTTTTTACTATGTCTGCATTGGCGGGGTGAGGAAGGTCGTCACCATCCATGGTGGTCAGAATCATGGCTCCTCCTGAGAACACATGTTTAACCATAAATGGCCCTTCGTACGTAGGGGTCCATTTGCCCGGGGGATCACTTTGAGGAAGGATGGTGCGTTTGATTACCAGGTACCCAACTTGATACTCTTATGGTCTGACTTTCTTGTTAAATGCCCTGATCATCCGTTTTTGGTACGTCTGACCATGACAGATAGCGGTGAGTCTCTTTTCGTCAATCAGGTTTAATTGATCAAGTCGAGTCTGGATCCAGTCATCTTCACTCAGATCTGCATCCTTCATTATCCGAAGAGAGGGTATCTGGACTTCGATTGGCAAGACTGCCTCCATGCCATAGACCAAGGAAAAAGGTGTTGCCCCGGTTGACGTCCTTGCTGAGGTACGGTACCCATGAAGAGCAAACGGTAACATCTCGTGCCAATCTTTATAGGTCACTGTCATCTTCTGCACAATCTTTTTGATATTCTTATTAGCTGCCTCTACAACCTCATTCATCTTCGGCCGGTAAGGAGAAGAGTTATAGTGCTGTATCTTGAATTGCTCGCAGAGCTCAGTGATCATCTTGTTATTGAGATTGGTTCCATTTTCCGTAATGATTCTTTCCGGGACGCCGTACCGACAGATCAGGTTATGCCGGATGAAACGTGCCACGACGCTCTTGGTTACCGTGGCGTAGGAAGCTGCCTCAACCCACTTCGTGAAGTAATCGATCGCTACCAAGATGAAGCGATGCCCGTTGGATGCCGTCGGTCGGATCTCACCGATCATATCAATGCCCCACATTGCAAAAGGCCAAGGTGCCGTCAGGACGTTCAGAGGAACCGGAGGGATGTGCACCTTATCAGCATAGATCTGGCATTTATGACAAGTTCGAGAATGTTGGTAACAATCGGCTTCCATTGTGGACCAGAAATATCCTTCCCTAAGGATTTTCTTTGCCATGGTGTGTCCACTGGAATGTGTTCTGAATGTACCTTCATGCAGTTCTATCATGATCTTCTCTTCTTCAGCCTTATCCACACAACGCAGTAGAGTTGAATCATGATTCCGTTTGTAGAGAATGTCGTTGCTGAGGAAGAATTTTGCCGCAAACCTTCTCATGAACTTCTTGTCATTGACAGATGCACCTTCAAGGTATTCCTGAGCTTCCAAGTATCTCTTCACCTCATGATACCAGGGTTTTTCAGTCACTTTTTCGGCCTCAAGATCGCAGCAGTATACCGGTTCGTCCAATTTCCAGATAATGATCCGGGGAGCCTCATTGTCCCATTTGACTTTGAACATTGAAGACATCGTAGCTAGTGCGTCCGCTAGCTGATTCTCCTCTCTTGGGAAGTGTTCGAAAGTTATTTCTTCAAAGTGGGGAAGCAAAGTCAACACATACTCCTTGTAAGGAATAAGATTTGGATGTTTCGTATCCCACTCGCCTTTGATCTGATTGATCACGAGGGCGGAATCTCCAAAGACACTCAGAAACTTGATCCTTAAATCGATTGCAGCTTGAAGACCCATGATACATGCCTCATATTATGCCATGTTGTTGGTGCAGTTGAAACACAATCGGGCGGTGAGTGGAGTATGAGTTCCTTTGGGAGATATGATCACAGCGCCGATGCCCTTACCCAAAGCGTTGGAGGCTCCGTCAAAATGCATAGACCATCGGGATCCTTCCTCAGGTCCTTCATCCGGTCCAGGCACTTCACAATCAGTTACCACCATGATATCTTCGTCCGGAAATTCAAAGTTCAATGACTGGTAATCATCCACAGGTTGGTGTGCCAAATGATCTGCCAATACACTTCCCTTGATTTCTTTTTGAGTTGTGTACTGGATATCATATTCTGTCAAGATCATTTGCCATCTTGCTATTCTTCCAGACAGAGCAGGCTTTTCGAATATGTACTTGATGGGATCCATCTTTGAAATCAACAAAGTAGTGTGAGTCAGCATATACTGTCTCAGCCGGCGAGCAGCCCATACCAGAGCGCAGCAAGTTTTCTCGAGCAGTGAGTACCGAGACTCACAGTCGGTAAACTTTTTGCTCAGGTAATAGATAGCATGCTCTTTTCGGCCAGACTCGTCATGCTGCCCCAGCACACACCCCATTGAATTGTCAAGCACAGTTAAGTATAGTATTAGAGGTCTCCCTTCCACTGGTGGCATAAGAATGGGTGGCTCTTGGAGATACTCTTTTATCTTTTCAAAAACGGCCTGACATTCATCGTTCCAACGTACTACTTGATCTTTCTTCAGTAATATGAAGATTGGCTCACAAGTAGCAGTTAGATGTGAGATGAATCGGGCAATGTAATTCAATCGTCCCAGAAAGCCTCTGACTTCTTTCTCTGTCTTGGGAGTCGGCATCTCTTGTATGGATTTTACCTTGGCCGGGTCCACCTGAATACCTTTATCGCTTACAATGAAGCCTAGCAATTTTCCGGACCTCACCCCAAAGGTGCATTTGTTTGGGTTCAACCTCAGCTTGTATAACTTCAGTCGGTCAAACAGCTTCCGCAGATGGTCAAGGTGTTCCTCCTCAGTTTGGGACCTTGCAATCATGTCATCAACATATACCTCAATCTCATGATGGATCATATCATGAAATAAAGCAACCATGGCGCGTTGGTAGGTTGCCCCAGCATTTTTCAATCCAAACGGCATGACCTTGTAGCAGAAGGTGCCCCACTGAGTCACAAAGGTAGTCTTTTCCATATCTTCTGGAGCCATCTTGATCTGATTATACCCTGAAAAACCATCCATGAAGGAGAACACCTTGTGTTGAGCAGTATTGTCAACAAGAACGTCGATGTGAGGTAGAGGAAAATCATCTTTGGGGCTTGCCCTGTTCAAATCCCTGTAGTCGACACACATTCTGACCTTACCGTCCTTCTTCGGCACTGGCACCACGTTGGCAACCCATTGAGGGTAAGAAGTTACCGCTAGAAACCCGGCATCGAATTGCTTCATAAACTCAGCCTTGATCTTTTCGGACATCTCTGGACGCATGCGGCGGACCTTTTGCTTTACCGGGGGGCAGTCTTCCTTGGTAGGCAGGTGATGAACTACAATGTCAGCATCCAAACCAGGCATGTCTTCGTAAGACCAGGAAAATATCTCCATGTAATCATGTAGCATTTGGATCAATCGTTGCTTCACGCTGAGCTCTAGATTGGCACCAATCTTGACTTCTTTTCTATCTGTCTCAGTACCCAGGTTCACTGTTTCCACCGGCTCTTCATGCGGCTGAATGGCCCTCTCTTCCTGGAGTAGCAGTCTTGCGAGTTCACCAGGCACTTCGCCATCATCTTCACCTTCGTCTTCGGCCAAGTTGATCGGATTCTCGAAGTCATAACTGGTGGTAGCAGAGCTGTTACCAGTGAGATCCAGAGTGGATTGAAACCTGTATAAGTGAGTGTGTGTAAATATAGCTGTTTTGCAATATATAACACAGAAAGAAAAAGAGCGCAAGATTTGAAATGCAACAAACTTCCAATGTTTTGATTAATGATATATGGAAATGTCATACAAAAAAAAGCCCTCACAAATGGAGCTACGATGCCCCGGGTAGGATACCGAGCCAATAAAAGTTTCAACATATTGTTTGTTACAAATTGAAAATCAAAAGAGTTAACTACTGCGTGACAAATGTAATTGGTGTAAAATCCTTTGCCGTCCAGTTGCTTGGTCCGTTGCTGGTGGTTGGATAGATCCAACTGTCAAACTCTGCTTCCTCTACGTCCTCCTCGATAGCATTCACCCTTGGGTTGGTGATAAACACCAGAGCCTTTCTGATCCTTTCCTTGCGCACAGCCCTCTGAGCCTCTGCAGTGAAGCCCAGCCCAAACTTGTCGTTCTTTTGAGTGAAGTCAGGAAGCTGACCCCAGTTTGCGCATTTGCCTTTCTCGATTACAGCCCGAGCATCCTTCAAGGACGCCATCTTCAATGGAAAGTCTTCTTCAACCACTGTTTCAGCTGATGCCAACGTTGGAGGTACTTCCTCAAAATGCTGAAAGGGGGTTTCAATAAACTCCCCGTCCATCTCGATATACCGGAATGAATTCAAGTGACTAACCATGTATTCCTCCTCACCCTGCACAGTAACAATTTTCCCTTTGACAGGGTATTTGAGTTTTTGGTGTAGAGTGGATGTTACTGCCCCAGCCTTGTGAATCCAGGGTCGACCCAACAAGCAGGAATAAGATGGATGAATATCCATTACATAGAACGTTGAGTCGAAGACTTGGGAACCCACACGAATAGGAATGTCTACCTCACCGTGCACCATCCTCTTAGAACCGTCGAAGGCTCTAACAATGATGTTACTAGGCTTCAATTCCAGGCCCTCACAATCCAAGCGATCCAATGCCTTCTTGGGCAAAACATTCAGGGAAGAACCGGTATCCACCGACACGTGTGCGAGAGTAGTGCCCCTGCACTCTATAGAGACGTGCAGGGCATCATTGTGATTTTTCCCTTTGGCGGTGAGGTCAGCATCTGAGAACCCCAAACCATTGTCAGCTGTCAAATTAGCCACACAGTCAGTGAATTGATCTGCAGAGGTCTCTTGCGGCACATGGGCCGTTTTCATAAATGAAATCAGGGCCTTTGCATGGGCCTCTGAGCATAGCAGCAATGATAGCATAGAGATTTTGGAGGGGGTATGCCCCAACTGTTCAACAACATTGAAGTCACTCTTTTTAATGATTTTAAGGATTTCCTCCATCTCTTGTTGGGAGGCTTCAACAGCAGTCTTTTTTGGTGCCTCCGTCCTGGCAGGCAAATCGGTAGCAACTTCTTTGCCCCGAGCATCAGAGGACTCGGCGGCAGTAGTAGACACAGGAACTTGATTTGGAACATGCACACTTGCGGGTGTGATGATAAGAGGCTTTCGGATAACTGGCGGTGCAATGTCAGGCGAGAAGAGCCTGCCACTGTGAGTAATCTTGGCGGGACCAGTGATGTTACTGATACTGGTACCGGTGTTGAACTCCTGCTTCACTCCAAGCACATACACGTCGGCCCCATAATGCCATGGGACAGCTTTATCAGACTCATAGGGGAGAGGCCCCGGAACAGTAATAGTAATGGGTGCAACAGACATAATTTGGACTGGCTTCCTCGGGGGAGCTTTGGTAGGATTGTAAATTGTGACAACAGATACTTCTTCAGCGGAAACAAATGGAACAGCAGTTTTCTTGAACAGAATTTCTTTGCTATCCATCAGGCTTTGGATGCCTGATTTCAGCAGCGGACAACCGGTAGGGATAACAGCACACAGGAGGCAACCCTTGCCACAACCCGAAAATAAACCGGCTAGTAGTAAGTTCCTCTTAACAGTCAAAAGAGGGGTAGCAACATCATTCACCGAAACAGCATACAAATCTTCTTCGATGGCATTTACTCTATGTTGGGGCATAGGAGCAGTTACAACATTTGGCCTCTCAGGCGCCTCAAACTGAATTTCCTTTGCGTCGATAAGGTCTTGCACTTTATTTCTCAAGGCCCAGCAATCATCAGTAGTATGCCCGGGGCTATCGGAATGATAAGCACAACGGGCATTTGGGTTATACTTAGGAGATGCAGTATTCATGACCTTTGGAGCCTCTTTGATGGTCACCAAGTTGGTTGATAACAGTTGCGGTAAAATTTGTGACAAGGTCATACTCAACCGAGTATACTGCCTCTTGGGCCTTTCACCTCTTTGTTGATTGTACTGCTGAGGAGCAGCAACAGGTTTTGAAATGACCAAGGCATTGACGGCTTGGCGACTTTCTGGTTTGACTTGTCTTCTAGGACCATAGACGGCACTTGCTTCTTTCTTGAAAGGCCTATTCTCAGTACTTGTGGAGGCAGCTTTTTGTATCTTTCCTGACCTGATGCCAGCTTCTATCCTTTCACCCGTCAGAATCAAATCCGTAAACCCATCGGAGGAGTTACCAACCAAATGATTGAAAAATGGACCAGACAAGGTCCCTAGAAACATATCAACCAGCTCACGATCAGTCAATGGAGGCTGCACCCTGCCAGCCAAATCTCTCCATTTTTGTGCATATTCTTTGAACCCTTCGCCCATTCCTAGAGACATACCCTGAAGTTGGGTACGCGTAGGAGCGAGATCAGAATTGTATTGATATTGTCTATAAAATGCGGTTGCCAAATCTTCCCAATGTCGGATACTAGTTCCATCTAGTTGGTAGAACCACTCAAGCTGTGACCCCGAAAGCCTATCTTGGAAGAAGTGAATCCAAAGGTTCTTATCTGCCGTGTAAGGTTGGATCTTCCTTACGTACGACCTTAGATGCAGCTTTGGACAGGAAGCCCCGTCGTATTTGGCAAAGGCATGCGCCTTAAACTTGTGTGGGATTACTACCCCAGAAGATAACCCCAAATCTCCGAAATCCAGCCCCGGCATATTCTGAATCTCCATGGCGCTCAAGCGGTCCTCTAATTGCTTGTATCTGTCAGTAGCAGGTGGGTATTGTTCGTCATTGTAATCCGTCTCGTTGTCAGAGACTGCAGGACTAGGAGCTCCTCCCCCTTCGGGACTGTCTTTCTCTGCGGAGGAAGTAGTTGGATCAGCCTCATTATGGAGTGTGTTCCCAAACCTGCATCCAGTGTTGAATAATGCAGTTCTCTTCTTCTTCTTCTTCTTTAGGAGCAGAGCCTTCAACTCTTGCTGCCCTTGGGCCAGGTTCATGACCATTTCTTGAAACTGGGAACTTTGGGCCTGAAGGGCCTTGATTGCTTGCTCACTGGATGATTCTGGATTCATGATGACTGTTCAAATAAACAGCGAAGAAGATTAAGCAACATGTGAAAAAGGGTACCTGTTATGCATATGGTGCAATGAGATGCATATGTTTTATGTTTTCAAAGACAAACGAGGTTCAACTTTGTAGACAAAAAGGGAAACACACTTCATTAGATTCAAATTTTAAATTGTTCAACAACTTGCCCTTAGGCATTACAGGAATGAAAAATACTGAAAAGGAAATAAAAGCTGTAAAAAGAAATATCCAAAGCCCATCAGTGCTCCCATGGCCTCCTCTTTTCAGTGTGGATGTAGTTATTCAGGACCCGCTCCTCCTCCAATTGCTTAGTCAGCCTCTGGATCTTCCGTTCCTGTTCGTTGAACTTTTCCCGATAAAAATCTCGTTCTTCTTTTAGCTGCGCCCAAGATCTCTTCAGTGTGTCAAAATTAGTGGGTATCTGAGGAGGGAGGACAGTTGGAGGAACCCCATCTTCATCAGGAGATTCAAGAATGATAGGTCTGACAGCTTCGTACGGCATACCTAACTTCTGAGCACGGATGCGGACCCATCTGCAATAGGGTTCCATTGGTAGAGAAGTCTTTGATGCCAACTCATGTGGGTCAGCTTTGTGAATTTTGTCCCAAGCCTTAATGAATCCATGGCGTAGTTTGTCACTGTCTACCTGAAATTCAAAATGGAAGTGAGGAACCAACATTTCATAAGGCCCTACTCTTCCGGCTCTTCCGAACTGGCGGAGAGCTAAACATGGATTATATGAGATTCCTCCTTGGATACCAATCAACGGAACATTAGGGTATTCTCCGCAACGATCAATAACAGCTACCTCATCCAAACCTTTGAGAGTCCAAGTGATGTCATTATCAGTGAGAGACATTAACCTATGAGCCCAACCCTTTCCTTCTTCATTCTTCAGCACGAACTTAGGAAGGTGCAAAATAAACCACCTCACTAGCAAAGGAGCACAACACCACGGAGTTCCCCGTTTTCGGGCAGTACGAGCATAGAGTTGTTGCAGGATATCACCCAAAAGGGTGGGTACAGGATTCCGAGACATGAAGATCCTTATGGCATAGATACTGATAAAGGTGTCAGGATTTGGGAACAATACCAGACCATAGATTAAAAGAGCCAGAATGTCTTCATACGCCTTGAAGTCTAAGTCATTCAAGAAATCATTAGCTTTGCCAACCAGAAATTTGACCAAAAAGCCCTTAACTCCACTTCTAGTTTCCCAGTTAGCCAATACCTCTTCTTTGGTCAAGGGGAGAACTGCAGCAACCTCTTCAGGCCTAGGAGTCTTTTCCCAACCAGTGAATGGAGTTTGCTCCAAAACAGGGATACCGAGCAAATCAGAGAATTCTTCCAGGGTAGGGACCAGCTGGAAGTCTTGAAAGGTAAAGCAATGATACAGGGGGTCATAAAACTGGGTCAGGACACTTATCAGTTGTTGGTCCCACTTTGCAGTGATCAAGCCAAGGAGAGAACCATGCCTGTTGATGAAGGAAGTAGTATTTGGAATCCTACCAACCAAATCTTTGAGCAGAGCTGATGGTTGAACAAAGTTGAGCCGGATAGTATTCCTACGCACGGGCATCATGATGTCCTACAAAACAGAGCAAAGATGAAACTTTTTTGTCTTTGAAATGGGTTAGTCCTTATACAGGATGCATGCAATGGTATGATGGCATGATGCTATGATGAAGCACACCACAAGTATTCACACAGGCAAGCATGATAAGGCACACAAGTCACACAAGACAACCCTTAGGTTTCAGGCCAGCATGAAGTTTAGGTATTTACCCTCTTTTGGCTTCGTTGATTAAAACCTGTCCTATCAAAAGTAAACGGGTTCTAGAGGATCTCAAATCATTGACTACCCTCAATCGGTCATAACTCCAGCATCGCAATCTTTTCTTGCGGCCAGAACCATCGCGAAAGTTTAGCCTCAATGAGTGTAGCATACTGCTACTGTTCTATGGCCAAGTTTGGTCAATTTAGGGTTCTAAGGTTGGTTGGTGTTTAATGACTCCTTAGAAGACCCATATTCTCCTCGTTGCAACACAAGGGATATATGTACAGACCAAGGTGCCACACCAACGTAGCCACTGCTTCACCCATGTCGGTCTACGCCGAACAGGTCCCTCACAGATTATGCTACCTAAAAAGGGTATTCCCCAGATCCGGGTTAGGATCTATGAAACTCCGATGCAAAGCCCACAAATATAAAAGCAAACAAGGCAAACAATTGAAAACAAAGGTGATCTAAGCCCTAAGGTTACTCCACTTTTAATTTATTCCTCAGCAGAGTCGCCAGTTCTGTGATACGGTGGGAGAACTGACTTGGTTTTGCGTTTGCATTCGCAAATGTTTCGGTTGAGCAAGAGTTGCCACCGACTTTTATTTTTATCCTAAGGAAAGGTTAAAAAGCACAGCAAAAACCTTTGAGATGTTTTCTTGGGTTCGGGGAGTAGATTATAGAAAGGGAAGGTATTAGCACCCTTTCTATCCATGGTTATCCATGGGCTCTTAGTTACTTGCTTAGATCAACTTGCCTTATTTTTCAATTGTTTGAAATGGTGCTTTGTGAAAATGTTTTGAAAAGAGGCCAATGTAGTGGCAACCTTTGTAATGATCCATGTTGGGATGTATACAAAGGTGTATGTCTTTTGAAAAGGTTTTCATTTGTTTTTGAAAGTTTGTTTTGAAAGTGTTGTGAGGTGTGGTTTAAAAATAGGCAAGTGTTTTGCAAGTTTGATTCAAGTAACTAAGAGGTTGTCTACTCCTAAATTTCTCAAAGATCTTTGCTATGTTTTAAACCTTTTAACAATTTTTGTTCCACCATTGCATTTGGTGGACAATCTTGTGTTAGGATGTGAAAGGGACGGGCGCGGGTCATCGTTTAGACCATAATTGCAATGGTGCCAAGTATCTTTGGGCAATTTTCTTTAAGGGACTTGATCATTTTTAGGCAACTTTCGAAAGCGTCATCGAGGGACTATGATCATTTGAATTGTTTTGTTTTGCCCAAAGAGACCTAACATGCAATATGGCCCATTTATTGAAAGCAACAAGTGGAATACCCTAGGGGTGCAAGTGTGATTAGTGTTGTCCATTTTCATGCTTGTTTATCTTGAAATTAGGTCAAACTATTTTTGTTGTTTTTGATTCGCATACAAACCCTAATTCTAATATGGTATATTTAGAAAGCAATAAAGTGCGAAAAATAAAGTTACTAAGCTATTACAACACAATATATGGGAAGGGGGGTACAAATGTTCAAATGGGGGTTTTTTGACAAGGAATTTAAAACTAAACTATTACATCAAAATTGAATTATTTACAAGATATTTAATTGCACAAATTAAATGGAATAAATATGCAAGATGCAAAAAAAATGTTTTTTATGTGTATGAAAAAAAAGGTATTTTCATATGTCAAATAAACAAAATAAAAAAGTATTGTTTTTTTGGAGTTTTTTATGTTTAGGGCAAAACCCTAATTCTATTAAATAAAAGTATTAATTATTTAATATACACAATATTTAATTATTATATACAAAAATAAAATAAAAATGAAGTATATTTGTAAAAAGGTATTTTTAATATTAAATATTAATAAAAATAAAAATGTGTATATTTTGTATTTTTAACCTAAATATACTAATATATATATGAATTTGTATTATTTATTAAATATATTGCATATATACAAAATAATAATATTTAGGCAAAATACTCATTTTGGTCCCTTAACTATACCCTTGGGTTCATATTGGTCCCTTAACTTTTTTTTGTGTCATTTTGGTCCCTTAACTTTCAAAAAGTTTCATTTTAGTCCTTTTTGTCTAAATTCGTAGCTAATTAGACGGAAAAACTTTGAAATCAGCCGCTAAATTCGTAGTTAATTAGACAAAAAGGACTAAAATGAAACATTTTGAAAGTTAAGGGACCAAAATGACACGAAAAAAAGTTAAGGGACCAATGTGAACCCAAGGGTATAGTTAAGGGACCAAAATGAGTATTTTGCCTAATATTTAATATTTATAAAAAAAAAAGTATATTTTATATGAAATATTTTCAGAAGATAAAATGAAATAAAAATCAGAAATAAAATATGTTTGCATATTTTTTAGTATTTTTAAATAAAAGTATGTTTATATATTTATTTATGTACAAATATTGATCTAAACAAATAAATACCTAATAAATATGAAAATGGTGTAAAAAATATTTTTTATATTTTTAATATTATAAGAAAAAATAAATAAGTCAGAATAAAAAAAGAAAAGTCAAAAAATCATGAAAATAAGCAAAATGGGCCTAGGGGGTATCAAAGTGAAAATGGTGTGTAAACAGAAATGACAAACAAAGCCCGGCCCAGAATCCTGTCATCTTCAACCTCAGAACAAGTTTGTTCAAGAAAACACGCGTTTTCTATCTTCCAATTCCTTGATCTTTTGCCAAATCTTCCAACATGAAACCTGTAGAGCTTGAAGCCACGATTCCAGACATATAAAGAAATCAATCTAACTCTCAGAAATGAGAGAGAATTTCTTCTCTCCCAATTCCTGACCTAGTTTTTGTTCCATGTTCAGACATAAAATTCTCTAAGCACACATAATATAAATGAAATCTAATTACATGGGCATGTTCAGGGCTATGAATGTGACATGTCTTCTTCACAAACCTAAAGCTAACAATGCCTGGATAGAGAGATACGAGTTCATGAACTTACCTGTTCAGTTGAAGTTGTATCTGGTGATGGAGGTGTCTTCAATGCAAGGTGATGATTGGTACAGCTTCCTTGATGTCCAGGGATGCTATTCCAAGCTTTACTTTATCTTGAAACCTTTTGAATCGTGCTATGGAACTTCAGCTGCAAAACAAGAAAATGAAAATGGTGATGTTTCCTGGGAGTGTTGCAGGTCGTGTTTGAGGTTTGGAATAGCTTCAAGGGATATTGTGGGATGTGTTTGATGTGTTTTTAGCAAGAATGCATGGAAGGTTTGAGCTATGGAACTCAAACTGTAGCAGATGCTCTGTTTGGGCAGTTTGAGGGTGATTCTGGGAATGGGGAGGTATTGGGGATGCTAGGCTCGTGTTTCATCTTAGGATGGATCTTTAGAATATGTTTGACAAGTTTTCTTAAGCATGTGTTAGCTGATATGAGAGTTGTTATGTGTTATGGCAAGTTTCTTACACTTTAAGCAAGATATGGCAAGTTGGTGTTCTAGACAGGTAGAGGCCCCCAATCTATGCTGCACAACTTAGTCTTGATCAGTGCAATTAGTCCATAAACTTGTGCCAAAGAGATCTTAACTGTACTTGCTTGGATTTGCTTTAGACATAAAGTGCAACTTTTCCAAAAATGGCCATTATGCTTTTTCTACTTTGGGATTAAACCTTTATGCAATGCTTGAACACATAGAACATGGTCTTGGCACAAAGAGTTTGCATTAAATTTATGAGTGCAAAAGGGATTTAGGGCCTGTAATCAAGGAAAGCATGCTGAATTCAAAATGGCACAAATGTATGAACATGTAAATTGGCCAAATCAAAAGTGAGTTTTTCCCAACTTGCCAAATTCGATTCTCCCTAACCATGAGGTTGTTTGATGAGTTCTTGGACATTTTGGAAAGCTTGGAATGTGTACTAAAATCCATCTTTGAAATGAAAATTGAAATTCCAAGTGGAAGTATGTGAAAAATGGTCTTGAAGTTAGGTAAAAACCTTGTCTAAAATAGGTCAAATTTTCTCTAAGTTAAGAATGGTTTGGTACCCTTGTTCCAAAAATTGTAACTTGAGCTACAAGCTTCTTTTGGGAAAACTTTGTGGATCAAAGTTGTAGATTTTGCAGTAGGCTACAACTTTCATGTTTTGACTTTTGCTTGAATCCAAATGAATCTTGGTGAGAAAGTGGGGCAAAGTTAGGAAAAAATTAGGGTTTTTCATAACTTAGAAAAATTCTAAGTTATGAAAAATCTTCATTTCAAACCCTAATTTGCAATTCTTGATTTCTTGATGAACGAGTTTCATGATTTGGCATGTTTTGATGAAAAATGAATCTTGATACTTGATTTTGACCAAAAAGTCAAAGTTTGACTTTTCAGTATACAGTCAAAATTGATCAATTGACTGGGAAATTCAATTGTCAATCTTGTGTAATTGGGATCTTTTGAATTTGTTGAGCATGTCAAGACAATTCCATGGGATCCTTGAGTCCATATGTGAGCTTGGTTTGCCATTGGCTAGGTCAAACAGTCAAAAATTTCCTTTGTGCAGTCAAAACCCTAAAAATGACCATTTTGCCCTTTTGGTGATCTGATCAAATTTCTTGTGGAATTGTGATCCAAACTTGATCAAATGGTCCATGTGAGTTCATAATGTTGATGTGGGTCAATTTTCATGAGATTTGACTGTCAATTGGCCACAGTTGACTTTTTTCCCCAATACAGCTGATTTCTAGGTCAACTGTCCAATTGACTGGGCAAAATTTGGAATCAAGACTTGAAACTTGGTATAGATAAACTTGGGAGTCCAAAATGAAGTATGAAATTCATCTTAGGCATTTTAGGTCAAAATATCTTTGTTCAAACACAAACCCTAATTTGGGTCAACAGTGCAAGGAGAAGTCTTGAGCATAGGAAACCCTAATTGGATCTTGAGCTCCAAGGGTTTTGTGATGAGAAAATGTTGAGGAAATGGGAGGGAAAATTTTGGGGTACAACACTTTGCAACATCATCGGGTGAAGGAGATAATCAAGAAGACAGGACCAAAGAAGTGAACAACAACCCAGCATCTGAAGAAGAAGAACCTGATTACTCTGAGGAACAATGTCCTCCTGCTGATAATAAATACAAAGATCTAGAGGATCGTTTGAATGCTATGGAGGTCCAGAGGGTACCCATATTGGATTTTGAAGAGTTAGGACTTGTCTTTGGGGTTGTCATCCCGCGGAAATTCAAGGTCCCCACTTTTGCTAAATATGACGGTGTCTCTTTCCCAAAGCTGCATTTAAGGTCATACGTCAGAAAGATTAAACCCCATACGGCTTATAAGAATCTGTGGGTGCATTTCTTCCAAGAGAGCTTGTCAGGGACGCAGTTGGATTGGTTCTATCAATTGGAAGGGACCAACATTCGCAATTGGGAAGATTTGGCTGCCGCTTTTTACAAACAATACCAGTATAATGCTGACTTAGCTCTAACTCGGACGCAATTGCAAGGCATGTCTATGGGTGCAGGTGAAGGTTTCAAAACCTATGCTCATAAATGGAGGGATATCGTAGGCAGAGTCCAGTCCCCTCTATCTGAAAGAGAATTACTGGATATGTTCCTAGGCACATTATCAGGTCTATTCTTTAACCACCTGATTGGAAGTTCCTCAGCTGGATTTACTGAACTAATCATGACCGGCGAGTGGGTCAAGCCGGTATAAAAAGTGGAAAAATTCAAATAGATGCATCCTCGAGCACAATGAAGAAACCCTTCAGTGGTAAGAAGGATGTCAGTTTCATTTATAACCCAAGAGATCAGAGCAGAGCGGGATACCGTCCAACGGTAAATGCTGTAATAATACCTAGGCCTGCGGCTACCCCATAACGCAACAATCAGAAAAGGGTGGAAACACCATAAAGGCAGTTCACCCGGATCAACATGAAATTGACATAGGTTCTACCCCATCTGCTGAGATCTAACTTGGCAACTTTGAAAGAGGCTCCCAAGAATCCTAATACCTCCTTTCCTCGATACAATCTGAATGCTTGGTGCGCCTATCATTATGAGGGTCCTGGTCATGACACAAATGACTGTTGGGCACTAAGAAATAAAGTACAAGATTTGATTGAAGCCAAGGAGATTGAGTTCGATGCTCCAGAGAAGCCCAATGTCATAACTGCTCCCATGCCTAAGCACAACACTGGAGTTAACGCCATTGATACTGATCTATTCATAACCTCAGTGGACGAAGTTTCTACTCCTCTTATGGTTGTTAAGAAGAATTTGTTATTGGCCGGTTTATTTCCGGGTTGTGGTGAAGGTTGCCACATGTGTTCATTTCTACCTTTTGGTTGCCATTTGTTGAGGTCGGGTGTTCAACGCCTGATGGACAGCAAAGAAATTTTGTTCGAGAAAACTCTGGTTCCCGTTGTTCCATCTGAAGACATTGCTATTACAACCATTTCCGCCTATCCTTCCAAGGCCTCCTCGAGAAGACCTGTTAGGATTACACCCTCTACGAGAATCGTTTCGCTAATAATCACATGTCTTGGTCTTATCCCGTACGCCTCAGAAAAAGTTGTCCCCTTGGCATTATGGCGCCGATGTTTACTATCATGGCGTTAAACAAAACTTGAAGACCGGAGAAGTCGATCCTGATGTCGGTAACATTTTCGGGACCAGCAAGGTTACTAGAAGTGGAAGGGTTTTCTCTCCTTAGATCTCCCCGAAGACTGTCACTAAGCCTGTCATTATTTCATCTTCTGCACCCGCCAATACTTCAGTTGCTATTCCTGTTCTTACTCCAGCTGGTACCCCTGCCGATAAGTCATCTGGGACTCGAGGCAAAGAAGTTGTAGGTGAGCCTTCCCGGACGGAGGCACCTAGAAAGATTGTTGTGGAAGCCTCTAAGCAAGAGATATAGGAAATATTGAAAATAATCAAAAAGAGTGACTACAATGTGGTCGAACAGCTGGGGCAGACCCTCTCAAAGATATCCATGGTATCCCTGTTGTTGTGCTATGAGGCCCATGCGAAGGCTTTGATTGCATTCCTCAAAATTGCGCATGTGCCGCAAGAGACTTCAGCTGATCAGTTTAAATATTACGTGGCGAGCCTGACTGCCGACAATGGGCTGGGCTTTTCAAACGCCGACTTGACACCAAAAGGAAGAAAACATAATGATGTTATGTGTGTCTCGATTGAATGCAGGGGAACCACTATGGCTCATGTGTTGGTGGACACTGGGTCTTCGCTGAATGTTCTGCCCAAGAAGGCGTTGGACCGGTTGGATTGCGAGGGATTGAATTTAAAGCCTAGTAACATTGTGGTAAGGGCTTTTGACGGGTCGAAAAGAATGTTGCATGGGGAAGTGGACATCCCTGTCAAGATAGGCTCTCAGACTTTTGAGTCCACCTTCTATGTGATGGACATTAGGCCATCGTACTCTTGTTTGTTGGGTCGTCCTTGGATCCACGAAGTTGGGGCTGTTACTTCTACACTACACCAAATGTTGAAGTATCCGGTGAAGGGGAAGATAGTTACTGTGCATGGCAAAAAGGAGTATATGGTGAGCCACCTGAACTCTTTCAGGTATGTAGAGATGGACGGAGAATTTATAGAGACTCCTTGTCAAAACTTTGAAGAGGTTCCCCAGATTTTGGCATCGACTAAGACCGCTACCAGCACCAAACCTCCTCTGAAGATGGCTTCTCTCAAAGACGCTAGAGCAGTAGTTGAAGAAGGTTGGAGTACCAATTGGGGACAGTTTCTTGAATTTATTCACAAAACTGACAAGTTTGGCTTGGGCTTTACTTCAGGAGCTCAGGGGGTTGTTTGATGCGCTCGAGTTGGAGGACCTCCCCTATGCATCAGCAATCGAGAGGTCAATGCTATTGAAGACAGTAAGGAAGACTTTGATATTGACAGCTGGATTTACCCGACTACCAACGGTGGACCGAGTAGTTGGACGACCAGAGATTTCATACCAGTTTCTTTTATTCCGCAGTAATTGTCTTACTTGTTTTCTAAGTTTGTAATGAACAATTTTAAACTTTAGGGCCTTATGTATTACCCGAGGCACAATGGTTCTATCTGTGAGGGTTATTATATGCCATCTCATATATCATCAATGAAGCATTGGACGTTATTTGCATACAAATTTTGCACTCTCTGTTTTTCTTTTCTGCCTTTGCTTTATCAATACAGCTATGCTCTTACACACACTCACGTATTAAACTGAAGATCCATATCCACTCTGGATCCCATTGATAACAATCTTGCTATTGCCAGTTATGACTTCGAGAATCCGATCAACCAAGCCGAGGGCGAAGGTGAGAACGATTGTGAGGTACCTGGAGAACTTGCTAGACTGCTACAACAGGAAGAGAGGGCTATACAGTCTCATGAAGAGCCAGTTGAGACAATAAACTTGGGCATAAAGGTAGACAAAAAAGAGGTTAAAATAGGTGAAAATCTGGAGCTTAGCGTCAAATAGAGGTTGATACAGATGTTGCACGACTACGTTGAGATCTTCGCCTGGTCCTATGAAGACATGCCTGGTTTGGACACCGATATTGTGGTACATCGCCTGCCGACTAAGGAAGACTGTCCGCCGGTTAAACAGAAGGTCCGTCGTATGCACCCTGAAATGCCAGAGAAGATCAAGGCAGAGGTCATGAAGCAGTTCGATGCAGGGTTCTTAGTTGTCACCTCCTATCTGCAGTGGGTTGCTAACGTCGTTCCGGTACCTAAGAAGGACAACAAGGTACGAATGTGTGTGGATTACAGAGATCTGAACAGGGCAAGCCCCAAGGATTACTTTCCGCTTCCCCATATTGATGTTCTGGTCGACAACACCGCACAATACAAAATCTTCTCCTTCATGGATGGTTTCTTTGGCTACAACCAGATCAAGATGGCTCCTGAAGACATGGAAAAGACAACTTTCGTTACATAGTAGGGCACCTTCTGCTACAAGGTGATGCCTTTTGGGTTGAAGAATGCTGGGGCAACTTATCAGCGCGCCATGGTCGCTTTGTTCCATGATATGATTCACCATGAGATCGAAGTTTATGTCAATGGCATGATAGCCAAGTCTCAGACTGAGGAAGAGCACCTTGGTCATCTCCAAAAGTTGTTCGACAGGTTGAAGACATATAAGTTGAGGTTGAAT
This sequence comes from Vicia faba, assembly GCA_948472305.1. Lineage (NCBI taxonomy): Eukaryota > Viridiplantae > Streptophyta > Magnoliopsida > Fabales > Fabaceae > Vicia > Vicia faba. The sequence continues at coordinate 695,752,323 of OX451739.1, read as the reverse complement.
CCGAACAAGTGTACCTTCGGGGTAAGGTCTGGTAAGCTCCTGGGTTTCATTGTCAGCGACAAAGGCATCCAAGTAGATCCTGCAAAGGTAAAGGCTATACAAGAAATTCCAGCTCCCCGTACGGAGAAGGAAGTTAGAGGTTTCTTGGGACGCTTGAATTATATCGCCATGTTCATTTCACATCTGACAGCTACTTGTGAGCCAATCTTCAAGCTTCTGAAGAAAGATCAAGTGGTAAAATGGAATAATGAATGCCAGACCGCTTTCAAAAGGATCAAGGAATACCTACAAGAATCACCAATTCGGATGCCTCCAGTTGAAGGGAGACCTTTGATATTGTACCTGACAGTGCTAGACAATTCGATGGGGTGTGTGTTGAGGAAGCATGACGAGTCTGGTCGAAAAGAACACGCAATATACTACCTTAGCAAAAAATGTACCGACTGTGAGACAAGATACTCACTGCTCGAGAAAACTTGTTGCGCTTTGGCATGGGCTGCTCACCGACTGAGACAGTATATGATGACTCACACTACCTTGTTGATATCAAAGGTGGATCCGATCAAGTACATTTTCGAGAAGCCCGCTCTCTCCGGAAGGATAGCAAGGTGGAAAATGGTCTTAACTGAATACGACATACAATATAAAACCCAAAAAGCAATAAAGGGGAGTGTATTGGCTGATCATTTGGCTCATCAGGCCGTGGATGACTACCAGTCCATGAATTTTAAGTTCCCGGATGAGAATATCATGTTAGTAACCGACTGTGAAGAACCTGGACCGGATGAAGGACCTGAGGAAGGATCCTGATGGTCTATGTATTTTGATGGAGCCTCAAACCCACTGGGTAATGACATTGGCGTTGTAATCATATCTCCAGAGGGTTGTCATACTCCGTTCACTACCCAATTATGTTTCAACTGCACCAACAATATGGCGGAGTATGAACCATGTATTATGGGTCTTCGAGCTGCTATCAACCTAAGGATCAAGTTCTTAAGTGTATTCGTGGATTCCGCTTTAGTGATAAGTCATATCAAAGGCGATTGGGATACAAAACATCTGAATCTCGTCCCGTACAAAGAGCATGTACTGACGATGCTCCCACACTTTGAAGAGGAAATCTTTGAACATTTCCCACGAGAGGAGAATCAGTTAGCGGACACGTTAGCCACCATGTTTTCTATGTTCAAAATCCGGTGGGACAACAAAGCTCCCTGAATCACCATTGAAAGGTTGAATGAACCAGCACACTGTTGCGAGATTGATACTGAGGAGGTAACAGACAAACCCTGGTTTCACAAAGTCAAAAGGTATCTCGAGGCTCAAGAGTATCCCGAAGGGGCATCTGTCAATGATAAGAAGTTTCTGAGAAGGTTCGCTGCAAAGTTCTTCCTCAGTAATGAAATCCTCTATAAACGCAACCATGACTCTACCTTACTGCGGTGTGTAGACAAGGGCGAAGCAGAGAGGATCATGACAGATCTACATGAAGGTACCTTCGGAACCCATTCTAGTGGACACACCATGGCTAAGAAGATCCTACAGGGAGGATACTAATGGTTCACTATGGAAGCCGATTGTTATTAGCACTCTCGAACTTGCCATAAATGCCAAATCTACGCTGATAAGGTGCATGTGCCTCCGGTTCCCTTGAACGTCTTGACAGCTCCGTGGCCCTTTGCAATGTGGGACATCGACATGATCGGAGAAATCAGGCCCACCGATTCTAATGAACATCGCTTCATCCTAGTAGCCATTGATTACTTCACGAAGTGGGTTGAAGCAGCCTCTTTTGCCACAGTAACCAAGAACATTGTGGCACGGTTTATCCGACATAATCTGATCTGTTGATACGGTGTGCTAGAGAGAATTATTACTGACAATGGTACGAATCTCAACAACACAATGATCATCGAGCTTTGTAAATAGTTCAAGATACAGCATCATAACTCTTCTCCCTGCTGGCCGAAGATGAATGGCATTGTTGAAGCAACTAACAAGAACATCAAGAAGATTGTACAGAAGATGACGGTGACATACAAAGACTGGCATGAGATGTTACCCTTTTCTCTTCATGGGTACCGTACCTCAGCACGGACGTCGACAGGGGAAACACCCTACTCTCTGGTATATGACATGGAGGCAGTCCTACCCATCGAAGTCCAGATACCTTCTCTCAGGATTATGAAGGATGCAGGTTTGAACGAAGACGACTGGATCTGAACCCGGCTTGACCAGTTAAATCTAATCGATGAAAAGAGACTTACTTCTATCTGCCACGGTCATACATATCAAAAGCGAATGATCAAGGCTTTCAACAAGAAGGTCATACGCCACGAGTATCAAGTCGGGGATTTGGTGATCAAGCGCATCATACTGCCGCAAGGTGACCCCAGGGGCAAATGGACTCCCACATACGATGGGCCATTTATGGTAAAAAAAATGTTTTCTCGGGTGGAGCCATGATTCTAACCACCATGGACGATGAAGACCTTCCTCACCCTGTCAATGCAGACATAGTGAAAAGATACTACGCATGATAAAAGACCCGCTAGGTCGACTGGCCTAGGCAAAAATAAGGGCTTCCCGGTGAACTAAAAGGGTTCGGGCAAAAATAAGGGATAAAAATGGAAAAATATGTACACCCGGAAAGTCGAAAACCTGAAAAGGCGACTTGGGCAAAAAAAGGGTATCCCGGTGGACTGAAAACCCGAAAGGGCAGTCCAGGCAAAAGTTAGGGATGAAAAGCGTATCACTATGTCCCATTGGATCACCCTGCAATCTGACCTCAGTATCAACTGTCAAACTCAAATGGCATCAATCAATCTAATCAGCTTCAGACAAGCAGCAAAGTGAGGAGATGCTCGAAGGCATAGTGGCAATAGCATATTTGAAACCCAATGGGGTCGTTGCACATAGTTGTTTTCTTTTTGTTGTACACAATATTGTATATCCTTCATTTTTACGGCAGCTTTCTCTTACTAGAGCGTCAGCTTCCTTGTACAAAAACGCCTGTTATAGGCCAACTTCAACAATTAATGCAAGTCATTTTACAAAACTATTTGTTTTTCTTTTTGTTTTGTTTTTGCAAGAACGTCCAATGATTAATTCTTGACATATGCACTTGAATATGATTTCCATTCACAAATATTTGCATAAGGAAAGAAAGACAATTGCTCATAATTTAAGAAACGTGGATGAAAAACTAGAATGTCAAATCCGACAGTTACCCTGTCCAGTAGGTACCAGGGGAGAGACAGTTTTGGAGCACAGTAATCAAATACATATGACCTTGTAACATCTGTATTCCCCATAGAGTAGAGGTAATCAAAGCCTTGATATCAACTCTCTCAGAACGGGAAGTAATCTCCCCAGCCAGGGTCGCCCAGAAACCTGACTTCTATATCCCCGGGCCAAATTTCATGATCGCGAGTGGATCATCATAAAATTCTAACTCCCCAAGTAGAGTTTATTCCTTTGGATACAGGAGCTCAATCCCCGACAGAGCCCATTACTTCAGCTATTAGAAATTCACCTTCCAAGTTGTTCCCCGCAGAGTTATTCTCAAACAGAATCTCCCCCTGACAAAAGCGCAGTCACTTCCATTCATCATCCCCAGCGGAATTAGAAGAGCCATATTTCTCTACAACAGTCAAGAATTTTATTTTCTCCAGCAGCAGTCAGGGAGTTATTTTCCCAGCCTCGGATATGTCACATCTAACATGCTCATACAACATAACATGCACATACATATCACATACAGCATAATCTCGTTTATTTTGAGAACATTATCTCACAATGCATTTCATGCATCACATATAACTAACCCTATTATCTTTTCAGGAAAGACAGTTATCACCAACAATTCCAGCAGTTATACATGTCATATCTGCAGGCAACCAAAGGAAAACCAATTCCCGAAATCAAACGGGTCAACTAATCTACATGATCAAACGAAGTAACCTTACTATCCAGGTTCCTTCCCACAAGCCCTACTACCCAGGCTTTCATTTCAAAGTAACATTACTATCCAGGTTCCTTCCCACAAGCCCTACTACCCAGGCTTTCATTTCAAAGTAACCTTACTATCCAGGTTCTTTCCCACAAGCCCTACTACTCAGGCTTTCATCTCAAAGTAACCTTACTATCCAGGTTCCTTCCCACAAGCCCTACTACCCAGGCTTTCATTTCAAAGTAACCTTACTATCCAGGTTCCTTCCCACAAGCCCTACTACCCAGGATTTCATTTCAAAGTAACCTTACTATCCAGGTTCCTTCCCACAAGCCCTACTACCCAGGCTTTCATCTCAAAGTAACCTTACTATCCAGGTTCCTTCCCACAAGCCCTACTACCTAGGCTTTCATCTCAAAGTAACCTTACTATCCAAGTTCCTTCCCACAAGCCCTACTACCCAGGCTTTCATTTCAAAGTAACCTTACTATCCAGGTTCCTTCCCACAAGCCCTACTACCCAGGCTTTCATCTCAAAGTAACCTTACTATCCAGGTTCCTTCCCACAAGCCCTACTACCCAGGCTTTCATTTCAAAGTAACCTTACTATCCAGGTTCCTTCCCACAATCCCTACTACCCAGGTTTTCATTTCAAAGTAACCCTACTATCCAGGTTCCTTCTCCCTTATCTCCAGACAACAGGTTACAACACTGTAACGCCTGGACCCGATCAGATACGGTTGATTTCACATGTCCCCAACAAGTTGTTGTACAGCCTGGACCCTGATCGGGTACTTACACTCCCTCAATCAAGAGTTAATTCCCCAGTGGAGTAATGGACAACCGAAGCTCCTAGACTTTACTTCCCAAGACATAAACCAACATTCCCCGGTGAAGTCCTCCTCGACAGCAGATACATGATTTCTCGCCAAGGAATCCCTTATGCAACCAATCTTTTCTAGATTGCATCTACAAGCCCATCTCTGAAAACTCTCCATCATTTATCCAAATGGCATCTTTTAAGCCCATTCCCTGCACAATCAACTGTCGCATCATTGAGTGCAAATTTCTGGGCACTCTAGTGTTCAATCATCTTCCACCTTCAAGTCACGAATGTTAGGTTCGCCAATCTAACTCTTCAGGTTTAAGAAGATTGAACAGGGGTAACTGTTGTACCCCAAAATTTTCCCTTTCATGTCTCAAGGGACCATCCTGGACTCTTAGAATTACTTCAGTCGAGTTTCAAGCCTCAGATCACAATTTTCTAAGAAGAATCATTCAAATTATCAAAAGGGGGCAAAATGAGCAAAATCGGAGTTTCAGCTGGAAAAAGTCAATCGGACACTAAAAAAGTCAAACTTTGACTTTTTGGCCAAATTTGAGTCCCAAAAATCATATTATGTCAAGACATCCAAAAATATGAAATTTGATCATCAAAAATCAAGAGAATCAAAAATCCAACTTTGCAAGACTTTGAAATTTTTCTAAGTATTTTCTATACTTGGTTAATTTCATTTACTTCATGACATCTTTTACTACAATTCCAAATAATTCAAAATGATGCAAGTAATTCAAGTTATTACAAAGTGGAATTTTTGCAAAATTACAAATTCTAAAATTATGTCTTGTTTGAATTTTCTCAAAACCTTGCCACAATATTTTTCCCTTGATATAATGTGCATAAAATATTTCACAAGACCAAATTTGTTTCATGCTACAAATTATACTGTCCAAGTTGAACAAAGTATGATATGCTACATTACTACAACACCCCAAAATCTGCTCCATTGCTGCCCTACAAGAAACCTTGTGCTATACTGCACCACAAGTATGCATATGCTGTCTTATACAGTCTAAAACTGTTATATGTAGTCTGCCCCAACCTGCATCATAACAGCCCCAAAATTGCACCAAAATGGCAAAAGAAAATTGTGTGAAGAAAGTATCAGAACAGTAGGCAAAAACAATTCAAAATAACTTATTTTGTTTCCCCCCTAAACCTCAGTCAAGGGTCTACAAAAAGGACTATCTCATAAGACTTAAGGGTGGGAAATTAGAGAGAGGATAGAGAGTTTTGTTGAGCAGAAAAACAGTATTCTTTGTAACCTTGACTCATTCATTCAAAACCAGCTCTGTTCTTATTCAAAACAGAATCACAACCCATTACTCCATCAAAAAACTCTCCCATAAGCCAAACACCTTCTCACAAAAAAAAGATCGTCCAAACATAAAACAGTCCCTGTAGTGCTATCATCTCCACCCTCAAAACACCAAAAAAAAACAATACAGTACAGCTTAACTTAGTTTCAACAGTCCGGAGCAACTTTCTGAAGATTTATTAGAGCCATCACAGCATCTGGAAAAGCACTCAGATTTAAAACAGCCAGTGCAGCCCAAAGGTAAGTCTTCTTGACTTGATATCTTTTCACACATCATTAATGATTTGTTTTGAGGATAAGATGTAGTACTTTATGATCCCTTTGAACTAGTTATTTGCTTATTGTTTAGGCTTATCAAATTATTTGTTGTTTATGTTTATCCATAATATGCTGTAAACTAACTTGTACAGACAATAAAAACCATGTTTAAGGTAAAAAAATGCAGCATGAGTCGACACGTGCCTACATGCGTCGACCCTTTCTAAGTGAAAAAACAGGGTATGAGTCGACACATAGCCTTATGCATCGACTCATATTGTTAAAAATTTCCAAAAACAGAAATGTGAAAGATGTTTGGGTCGACACATGCGCGTTTTGCATCGATACAAGAAGGAGCATGAGTCAACACATCTCAGTATGCATCGACTCATACTGAGTTTGGTCAGATTTTACAGGGACAAGGAAAAGCTATGTGTCGATGCATAGCAACATGGGTCGACACATAGCAGTTCAAAATGCATTTTTTCTTTTATTTTGCACCATTTTTACATTGTTTTCCTTATTATTCGATATGGTTGTAATATTTCAGTTTCCACTTCATCCCCATTGTTAAGTTATACCCCCATCCCCCTAAAGTGACGTCATAGCTTAGGATTTATTTTCCGCATTTTTTACTTGTTTTCATATATTGCTAGTAATTAGGATGTATGGCAAGATAAAATTAACAAATAGATAACCTTTAAATACAAGACAAAATGCATGCAAACTAACACACTTGCACACTAGCACCTCTAGGGTGATCTCATTTTGTTGCCTTTCGAAAAATAGTCATGTCTCTCAAATATGGGATGTTTAGAAAAGACCCTCGATAAAAAGATCGTAGTCCCTTGATGACCCTTGATATTGCCTTCGGTAAACGTTATAGTCCCTAAACAACATTGCTAAAACGTCTCATAGGTTGCTTTCTATGACTATTCAAATGTACCACACCCGTTCCTTCACATCCAACGGTGGGGCTTCTTACCACATCAATGGTAAGATAGCAACATCTAAAGGGGGAAGAAAAGAACATTTAAGACCCTTCGAGTAGGTAGATTCGCTCCTAGTTACTCGCTTGCTCACAACAAAAACATTTTACACGCCAACATTTTTATCTAAAAAAAACATTTTCAAAAAAGATAAAACATTTTGTATACGTTCTTTTAGAGACGAGAACCATTGCAAAACATCTTTCCAAAAAAACACTTTCAAAAACACATTCCACAAACACGTCTTTGAACTATCTTTCAAAATAAAACTTTATACGCGTTCTTATAGAAACGAGAACCATTACAAAGATATTTTCAAAATACTTTCAAAGCTCACACCACAAGCACATTGTCAATCTAAAAGTAAGTGACCTAGCGAGTAACTAAGAGCCCATAGATAACTACGGATGAAAAGGGTTTTAATATCTTCCCTCTTCATAATCTACCCCCTGAACCCGAGAAATAATCTCGAAAGGTCTTTCCTGTGCTTTTTTACCTTTCCATTTGGATAAAAGAAAAGTCGGTGGTGACTCTTGCTATCCGCACAAATGCGATCAAAACGCAAAACTTCAAAGTCAGTTCTCCCACCGTATCACAAGGGTACTTACCAATGAAACCTCATGCAAGCCTAAACCTAAGGATTTGTTTTTTTTTGCTTGTGTACGTTTATTTGTACATAACATCATGACATCATACCATGTCATTTGCACTAACCATTTCAAGGACTTTGGGATTTATCTTTGTGTTGTTTTGTAGGACATAGCTTCCGCACAAAGAAACACTATCTGAATCAACCTTGTGAAAGTGCCTCCTCAACTTAAGGAATTAGCATCAAGGGTTCCCAACGATTCTCCATTTGCTAAGAAATATGTTTGTCTCATCAACTTGGTTACAACAAACTTTGAAGAGGATATGGTACATATGCTATTACAATTCTTTGACCTTAAACACCATTGATTTACCTTTCCTGATTACCAACTTGTGCCTACTATGGAAGAATTCTCTCAACTCTTGGGAATTCCTATTCTTGATCAACTACCATTCAACGGTATTGAAAGAGACCCAAGACCCAAGGAGATTGCTCGAGCTCTACATTTGTAACAATCCGACGTTGTGACAAATTGGGAAATAAGAAGTGGTGTCAAAGGGTTTCTAGCCAAGTTTTTGTTGGAGAAGGCTCAAGATTTTTGGGATGCTCTGGATTTACAAGCCTTTGAAGAAGTGTTAGCTCTTCTCATCTATGGGATGGTGCTGTTTCTCAATCCTGACCAAATCATAGATGTGAACACAGTCAAAAAATTTCTATCTCATAATCTGATGCCTACTTTACTTGGGGATATCTTGCATTCCCTTCACTCTCACACCATGAAGAGAAGAGGACTTCTTACGTGTTGCACTCCTCTGTTGGCTAGGTGGTTTATTTCGCACCTACCTCGATCTGTTGTGAAGAATGAGCAAGGAATGAGATGGCCTAATAGATTGATGTCACTCATGCATTCTGATATTCATCGGTGTTCTCGATCCTTGAAGGACATTACTATTATTGACTGTTATGGGGAATTCCCTAATGTCCCTCTACTTGGCATTAGGGGAGGTATCACCTACAATCCTTGTTTGGCTTTGCAACAGTTTGGGTATGCTATGAGGGATGGCCCTAATAATGCATTTGTCCAAGGAATTGTATTTGACTATGAGAGCGATGTCTAAGGTTATCGTCAGAGATTCATACGAGCTTGGGGCATGGTTAACAAAGTCTTGGAGGCCCAAAACAACTCGTGCAAGCCTGTCACAAATCTTTCCTAAAACGTGCAAGGCTCAAAATGGCAAGAACAAACTCAAAAATTGAAAGTTTTCAATATGTTTGATTTTTGTTTTATCATGGCTTGATTACTTGATTCCTTGCCATGTATGTTGAGACATTTCCCTCCTCTATATAAGTGCAAGCATCAGATCATAAAAAGACCACGAAAATATTGCCTAAGAAAGATCTCCAAAAATCACAAAATTCAAAAGAATTGAAAAAATGTGTAACCTAACTTCCAGCCATTATCAATCGAAACTAAGGCCAACATTCATCCCCGGAAGGTCAAAGGAGTTGATATGAGTCCATAACCACATCTCTCGAGCACCAGAATGTGACTTTTCTCTCACGTCGTTTGTTAAGTTGGTAAAATTCTAAACTTTGATTTCTTGTAGTTTTGATCATGGCTAATCTATTTAAACTTCTCATATGCATCATTAAAACAAAACTAACGTGTTACATGTGAGATTGGACGCAAGAATCACGTTATGCCATTGTTAGGGCATCAAGAACACTTTGTTTCGGATCTCATGATATAGGATGTTTCAAACCAAAATAACCCCATTTTTGAAACCACAACTCTTGATTTAGGGGGATAAGGTTTTTTTTAGATCACTGAGGCTTTCTATTTTACAGGTTTCAAGGAAGCAGCCCATCGGAGAAGACGACCGGAGCTAGGGCTTCGACATTTCTCCGGCCATATACGTCACTTTGTGTTTTTATTATTTTTGTTTGGTTTAGGTATCAGATGAAGTGGTCGCCCCAGCGACAAGCGTGTGTGTGTTAAGATGTTAATGTGTCAGGGCATGGGTTCGATCCCTGCCTCTGGCATATTATTCAATACATTTCTCTTGTGGATCTGGTACAAAGCAAGTCTAATGCATGCATGGTGTACCTCGTATCCTGACCATCAAATCTCAAGATTCCAGATCCAACGCTTCAGATGGCCATGACCATGGTGTACCTCCTGAAATCATTCTCACTGGATCTCACAGGAGCCTGGACTCCTTGAATTGGGCCTAGGATATTTGCTTTGCCCATACCCCCATTTACTTATCTTCAGCAGGTCCATTTGATTTTTTTTTTAATTAATTATTTTCTTTTTTAACCAATTTTATTTAAATACGAAAAAATACAAAATCCTAAAAAAAATTAGATTTAGGTTTTTGATTAATTAATTTAATTTTAACTTATAAATTTTTTTTTAGGTTGTATTAGTTTTGCCTTTTTCAATCTATGTGCGCTTATTCATTTTCGCATTATTATTCTCATAAATTATGTAACTGATAAGGGATGTAATAGTTAAATTATGATTTCTTTAATTTTTTCCCCATTTTATGGTTTGTATTCCCCATCTCCGAGGCATTGTAATAACATAGATTTTATTTCCTACATTTTTACTTTCTGCACTTATATATATATATATATATATATATATATATATATATATATATATATATATATATATATATATATATATATATATATATATATATATATATATATATATATATATATATATATATATATAACTGCTAGTTTAATAGGATTGTATGGCAAAGACTAAAAGCAAACGTTAGATAACCATAAATCCAAGACAAAAATAACTGAAACAAATCACTTTTCATACGCGCACCTCTATGGTGACCCTCACTTGTTGCCTCGGATAAAAAATAGTCATGTCTCTCGAACATAGGGATACCATTAGCAAAGACCCTCGATTAAAAATCATCATAAAGATCATAGTCCCTCGATGACCCTTTGATGTTGCCTTCAGTAAATGATCTTGTCCCCCGTGTTGCCTACGAATACATGATGATAGTCCCTTTGAATTGCTAAAGGTATCTTTATATGTTGCCTTTATGACTGTACGATGACCCGCACTTGTCCCTCAAACATCCAACAATAAGGCTTCTTATTAACCAATAGTAGGATAGCACTATCTAAAGGAAGAGGAAAAGAACAAAAGACTTTTGAGTAGGTAGATAGTTCTTAATCGCTTGCTCGCAAACATTTCAAAAAAAAATCACATAATACACTTCTCTTCTGAAATATTTTCAAAATAAACACTTTGTATGTGTTCTCAACGATACGGGAATCATTACAAAGTTTGCCGCACTTAGGCATTTTTCAAAATATTTTCAAAACATACACATTTATAAATCATTTTCAAAAGTGAGCTAGCGATTAAGAGCCCGTAGATAACTACAGATGAAAAGGGTGATAACACCTTCCCTTTTCATAACCTACCCCCCTTACTCAGAAAATTCTCAAAGGTATTTCCTGTTCTTTTCACCCTTTCCTTTATTGGATAAAAGAAAAGTCAGTGGGACTCCTGCTATCCGCAACATTTGCGATAAAATGCAAAACCTAAAAGTCAGTTCTCCCACCATATTACAGATGCATAAAATAATTTTTCTGTGTCCATCCACCCGTGCTAAGTGGCCCACCCGCGCTAAGTGCCCTCTGCAAAAACCAGAAAAATCTGCTGCGAACAACTACTGACTTGTGCACGAAAATCACCATAGAGACATGTTCTAATGCCTATTTTTCACCAAGTAAACATATTTTAGCATGTATGTATCATAGGGAACCTATTTGTATCGTAAAAACTAGATTTCAAAAACCTAATTTCCAAATCCCTAAATCAATTTGGGTGATTCAAAACCTTGAAATTCACATACCCAATCCTACTACATATTATTATCCATCATATACTCTTATAATAACATATATTCTCACACTTACCTTAAGTGTAGAGTCTTTAGGGTTGCATCTTCACTTTTCCTCTTTTCTCCTTTTTCTCCTTTTCTCTTCTCTTCTCTTCTCTTCTCTTCTTTGTTTTTGTTTTTGTTTTATGACAATACTAATTCTAATTATTCTTCTTACTACTCTATTTTATTGATGGGCATAACTCCACTTACTCATTCTATTATAACATAAAGTCGAATTCTAATTATTTACTATTCTTACTTATAACTTCAATTATTCAAATAACACATATATTTTCAAATAATTAAAATATTCACCAAATCAAACAATTAAATCACACAATTACTATATAATATAACTAAATCAAATAATTCTTGTTGGACGACCACGCATAGGTGGGGATAGGCTAGGGGAGTCGTATTATCGGTGTCTCCGAGGAGGAGACTTTGACCGTTTCTTCTCCCATGCCATCATCCTCTTGCTCTGCTGTAGGATAATGGTGTTGATCTGGTTGAGGACAATGAGCAATCCTGCCATGGTCGGACCAACATTCTAAGGAATAGGAACTAGTTGCAGAATCTCTGGCAACTCCTCGGTAGGGTTTTTGGGCCTCTGCTCGTCCAAGAACTAGAGATTGTCGCGCTCGGCGTCGATTGAATCTAGGGACGCACTTTGTTCGTCTCTGACGTCAAATTCATCCTCGAGGTAAGGGTGCTCCTGGATTCCGTGAGTCTTGTGGACGGGAGAAAGTACGGTCTTTTCAGAGGGGTTATGATCATCATGGTCGGCCATGATTGAAGTAGTGAAGGTATCTTTGGTCTTCGGTTTACGAGAAAAGAAGAGGGGGAAGATGGATTCCCACAGACGGCGCCATTGATCTTACCGGTTGATCAGAACCTACAAATGGGCAGCAGAATGATATATGGTTTACTGGAAAATTGAGGAAAAAGAGGGATTGTACCTACAGGGCACTTCAACAATCAAGTAAGAATGGATACAAAGTGATACAAGAAAAATATTAGAGTTTAAGGTTTGAATATTGGATATCTGGCCCTCACATGTGTGGAGGTTTATATAATGTCCCGACGCTTGGCTATTCATCCCTATTACTGGGCCTAGATATACGGGTCTACAAAAATAGATAACTGCCAGGACTTGGTCAAACAGACAACCGTGCTCGTAACTAGCTGTTTGTTTCGAGGAGGAGGCGGATTACGGGCAGAGAGACATTCTAGACGTTTCTTGGTTGTTTGCTCGACTTATATTAGACTGACGAGGAGATAGCCGCTGACTTGGTCAAATGTGCGTATCAGGCATTGCTGGTCGTGCCTCTTGGAGCATGGTCGACCAGAGAAGTTAAGCCAGTGTTATTAGATCGTGCCAAGGATAGAAGCGGATTGAGCCAGTCCAAAATAATATTTTTTCAGTGTATCAATTGTAAACTTCATTGATTTTTTAACTCAGTATCAAAAATTTAAAATTATAATTAATAAAATATAATTATTTTCATTTTTGTTTTTGATAATAATAAAAAAATATGAAATTTATCTAATAATATATTGACAAATACTACCCATGTGTATTTTTTAATGCTCCAACAATTTCTTTAATGACTCGTTTTTGAAAGAAAAAAATAATTTGTCAAAATAATATTAAATTTATCATAATTACACTTATTTTTATTTTAACATTAATAAAAATATTAATGTCGCTTATTTTTTTGTTATAAATATTTATTTTATGTATAATTTTAATAATAAAATATAACTTATTTTTATTTTTATTTTTATTTAACATGTATTAAATTTATCTCATTAATTAATATTAAATATTTATCAAACATAAAAACTAACATAAAGATAATATTATAAAAAGAAGTAAATAATTTATATAAAAATCAATATGTATAAAAATATATGCAAGATTAGTTTTGATTTTATGATGATATATTGTTTTCCTATGTTGAACTCAACAATATCAATATATTTAATTATGATGAAATTTGAGCACAATTTATTAATAATATTATTAAATTTTAGTAATATAATAAATTGGTATTATTGAATTAATGAATTCAATGTAGTATTGAGAAAAAATTCAAAAGTTCTCTAAAAATTTAACAGGCTATATTATGATAGGTTTTGAAGATGTTTGTTAATAATAATATTAAATAAATTTATTAATTAACTACTCAATTTAATGTACATTGAGATGAAATGTTTAAAACACCCTCTTCAACACGTCATGATAATAAATAAAAAGAAAAAGATATAATAGTAAATTTAGTGGCAATTTGTTTTCCTAAATTTATAAGAGAAGAGATTTTGAAAAAAATTAGTATTGTATAATTTTAATCTCTTAAATTGTAATTAATAGATACTTTAATCTTTCAAGTTATAAATGATGGAGATATTAGTTCCTTAAACTGCAAAATATATAGTATTAGTATAAAGATTAAAGAGTTTAAAATTTATGATATGATGACAAAAAAATTTAAATTTGTAATTCTAAAAACTAAAATGGGAAGAAAAAATTGTGGAGCCAGGATATCTAGTTATTAGGGGACAAAAATGAAACTAAAAAAATTATGACCCTTTCATACTTTTTTTTTTAAAGATCTGCCACTCCATTTAGTCTCTTCTCTCACCATGAATGTGAAGATAGATGCATTTTTTTAAAATATAATTGACAAGAAAAATATAATAAGTGTAACTTAGAATTTAGAAAAAGGAAAAATTGAAATAAAATAAAATAAAATAAGCACTTAAAATAACATAAAAAGTGGATTTTTTTTTTTTGGAGAAGCAAAATAGAATTAATATAAAAGGCAAAACAAAGTACACAAGACATTTTATTTTTTCACATGCCCTGTTGCACTTGCTTTTATCATGGACATTCGTTTTAGGTAATACTGGACCTTTCATATGCATTTGATGCAAACTTGTTCAAAAGTCAACAAATTGTGCTAGTTCCAATTATGCATTGACCCTCTTCACGTTGCATATTATAAATAAATCAACCCCAACTAACCAATTATGCATATCTTATTTTTGTATTGGCCAAGGCGAGCACGTCTGCAAAATTATTTTTATAAGAAATGGCGCATGATATATATTGCCCAAACAAAGTTTTATCAATGTCCACTCCAAAATACTAGCGTTGACTGAAACTTTCAAATGAGACTGAACTTCCATAAGTTTCTAAATTTAAAGCTCACATATCAATTAGCGATATTAAGTTGCACCCATTAAATGAGATTTTCTACTAGGATTTTTCGTTTGGGCCCTTAATATAACCATTAATAAGAGTGATGTTGTTTCCATCCTTAATATGTATAGCAGTAGAAATGTTAAGACTAAATTATTGAATTGACTAGACTTATACAGATCAAAATAAAAATCGTCACCGTGTTTCATTATTTCTAAAGGAATGAGAAAAGAGCGAATAATTCAAAAAAGAGAGAAAAGATTCAAGGTAAGGAGATTGACTATGTAAAAGGAAGGTATTAGCACCATAAACATCTACGGTACTCCACGTGAACCTCTTTGTAAAATCTGTATATTTTGAATATAAAATATTGTATATGAAAAATAGATGGTGGAGGTGAGAAAAGAAATATTTTTTTTTAATGATTTTAACACTCGTCGCAGTTGCGAACCTTTAGTGTCTACGTGTCACCTTTCGTGCAATAGGGGATCAGGGTACACGTAGTTCCTCTTTAAAAAAAAATTAAACACACGTGTGTTGGTTAATTTTATGAGATAAGACATCATCGTCATTGTCCGTGTGAAAAATATACTTACTACCCACAATCATGAGAAAAGAGAATTTGCATCATCTCAAAGTGAATGATATGACTTGGATTTTAAAATCAACAATGCCTCACTCAACACCCAAGTGGAAAATATCTCTCTTCACTACATATTGTAGAAGTATAGTTGTTTGCATCACTACAAGGATTGACAAGAGTCCAATCTTTTGAGAAAAGTTTTAAAGGTGAAATGCCAAAATGGCAAAATAGTTTGAATGAGATTGATTGACTTTTAGTCTTCTCACAAAAATGTCAAGGTATTATTAAGTTGATTGAAGTTTATTTATGAAAATATTTTGAAAATGCATGGACTTAAGTCCAAGTTTATTATGAAAGTGGTTCAAGTTTAGAAACAAGAAGAGTTTTCAAAAGGAGGAAGAAGATTTTTGAAATTAAAGAAGATGAGAGGAGATGAAGGGACTATCCTAAAGCATAAGATAAAAGTTATAGAAAAGAACCATCTAACCAACAAGAAGCCAACACTTGACATTATGAGTCAAAATAGAATTCTCATTCTTTGGATTGAAACCAAGCAGGGATATTAAACCTTTTGAGAAGACCAAACTTCAAATATATTAAGTCTTCAGAAAAATTGGGCAGAGTAACGGCTGTATACAAATGAATTCCAGATTACAGACAAAGTATGTAATCACAATAACTTGTACACAAAGCAAACAAATAAACAACTTAATGTCTTGGGGGTAAACCCCGAGAGCTCCAAACAAAATAAAAGTTGAGGTCACAAGGTCTCCAATATAGGTCAAGGTTTCCATTCCTAAGTCTAAGAAGTCCAATACTCCATAATGTCAAGGATAGTAACCAAGTAGTTCAAGTATCATTAATGTTTTTTTATGGTTCATGTTGATTATTAAGTATCTTCAAAAGGAAAAGAAAATCTCAAGTGAGCAAAATAAAAATGACATAAAATTAAATTCTCAAGTGAGCAAAGATGAAAATAGCATGAAATATAAATGCTAAATTAAATTGTGCATAAAGTAAAGGGCATAAGATAAAAACATAAAATAAATTCAATTGTTAGAAGTTAATGGTTAGTTGGATGAGCATCTAGAAACTTGCATTTAGAACTCATTAGAGGATTGGTAGAACCAAAGCCTCTCAACAATAAGTTGAATTTACTTTTTGTCAAGTATATCATCTATTTAAGAATCCTCAAGGTAACAATTAATGATCAATGATGTTTAAATGATCCATGTTGACCAAAATTAGTGAAGATCCATTGGAGGATTGGTAGAATCAAAGCCTCCTAACAATGATACTCAAGGTTATTGGATCAAAGAGTTCAAATCAATATACTTGGACTTGCAAACATAAGTTTGGGCCAATAATGATCATTTTCTCAAATCGGGACAAAATTTAGCGCTATGTTAAGCAATCGTAAGTGGACTTATGTAGAAGTCACACCTATTTTGAGGTCGGTCAATAGCAATTTATGTACTTCATGTTTGGATAAATGATATAGAGATCATTATCCCATAACATATAGTACAATAAGAAAGGGGGATAAGGTTAAGAGAGAAAGGATACAATGTATGAAATTAGAGTTTCAAATATCATCAACATCATTCGTTCGTTTTGGTGGATTTGGTTTATCAACCTATCAACACCCAAGAACCAATGATATTGAATAATTTGTCTTAAAATTATCCTCAAGTCAGTATCCCATGCTATTTTAAGAGTTAAACAAGAATCATGTACAAAAGTTTTCAATTGCAAGCATTAATCAAAGGTAAAATCCTAAATGCAAACCTAAGTCAAAAATTAGTTTTAAAATAGGAAAATAACTTGAAAAAATATGAAATTAAAAACCTAACTTTATAAAGTCCTGTAAAGGTCAGAAATGGGGCTTAGAGTTCTTGGATTGAAGTGGAATTTTGTTTTAAAAATGCAAACATTGAAACTAGCAAGTAAAAGACTTAAAGTAGATTGTTTTGGGAAATAATTTGTGAAAAATATGAATTCAAATTGTAAAATTCCATAAAAATGTTTTTTTATGACCTCAACTTGTTCAAGCACTCTAAACAACTTCATCTCTGATTTTATAGGCATAGGGAGTTAGAAATTTATATCAATTAATGTGCATGGTCAAACAAAACCCTAAAAGAAATAAATTAAATCCAAAATTAAACAAATTAACCTAAACTTCAAATAAACTGGATGTAAAATAACCTAAATGTCACTAAAATTCTAAGGACCAGTAAGTATATTTTTCTTGAATTTTATCCCAAAAGAAAAAATTAAATGAAAATTATTTACACAATTCACCTAAGAAAATAAAGAAAAGATGATATGTCCAACAAATGATTTAATTTGTGACTCACGAATTTTATAAAATTGGATAAAAATTATTTTCTAAGAGTAAAATTAGAGAGTGCTAGAAAATATTTTTTATGGATTTTTTGATTTAGTAGAAATAGGAAAATAAAATTCAAGACTTAAAAGAATATTAAACCCTGATTATCTACATGAATTTATTTAATCAAGAAAAATAATAAAAAAAATGAAATAAAAATAAAAATATGAAAAAATATTGAAAAAGGAGTCTAAAATATTTTTATGATAATTTTTAAAGTGAATAAAATATTAAAAGAAAATTTGAGAAAAAACAAAAGAAATTTAAAATGCAAAGGCTTATTACCCCTACCAAAATGTAAATCCAAAACACGCGCAAGAATCAGTTCAGCAAGGCATTTTCAGGCTTCGATTTCTCTCTTATTACTCAATCATTTGGCACGATTCAAAAATCAAACATGATCAACAAACATCCAAGAACATCACACAACTTCTGGATTCCAAAAACAAGGCAAGATCAAAGAGATTTTTGAGCTCAAAGTCACTGAAAACGAAAAATTGATTAGAATTTGCAGAAAGTTCAAAACACCATTGAAGCTCAAATAAAGCCAAACGTATACATCAGACCTATTGTCTGGCCAGCTAACAACATGTATGCAAGATCTCAAGCATTGAATTAAGCTAGTAATCGAGAAATCCAAATCTGAATTTTACCTTTCAAGTGAAAAATAAATCCATTATGCCTCTGAATCCAGTGATGAGAAACCCAGAGAAACTTGTTTCTTAAACTCCAAATATGAATAAATGAGAGACAAATGGAGGCTGGAGCAAGAGTGAGAACTGTTTTGAAGAAAAGAAATTTTGAGCAATGGAAGAGAAATCAAGTTTGGCTTTTATGAGAATGAGGATGCGTGCTAGCTTGCTTTGTGAGGAAGAGAGGAAGAGAGATAGTTCTTGTTTTCTTGCTAACCCCTTCTTTATTTAATCTAGTTGCTTTATATAGAGTGAGGAATGAGAAAGTGATGAAAATAAGAAAAATGAGAAGTGATGTGTTTTATGTTGTTTAATGAGCACATTGAGGTCGTTTTGAGCAACAAATGAAGAGTGGGAATTGAGTAAGGAAGGTGTGAGTGATGAGCTGGCAGGCTGAGACTTGGTTGCTACAAAATTTTCATACATTCCCATGCAAGATTTTCCATTTCATTATCACATATTTAACTCCTTATATCTCTCTCCATGGTGCATGAAATGTCACAAAGTTTGAATAAAAAATGGAAAGGACATTACATACTCCAACTTTGATGTTCAAAATAAAGCTTGAATCAATGAGATAATTGGCTAAGAATGCATGCTTACAAAATGCTTGATGAAATTCCAGGCCTGACTGTGCATTCTGCGTGCGCGTGATGCCTTGTGCTGGGCAAGAATTCAACATGTGTGGTGCCTTCTTCTTTCAATTATATCTCAAAATGTAGGGAGAATTTTGAGAAACTTTCTGAAGCAAAGTTGTCCCTCACATTTAGGGCTTGACCTTTAATGTTTGAAATTTTCCAAAATAATGAATATTTCTCATAGAAAATTGATGATGAATGCATGCCCACAAAATGTTTGATGAAATGACAGGCTTAGCGCGCGTGACTTGCCTTGTGTTGGGCAAAATGACATTTTGAAGCTCCAAATCCTAAACATCATATATTTTTCCACACTTAACCATTTAAGATGATTCTTGAATTAAAAATGAATAGAAAACTTAAATCTTCAACTTTCATGTTGCCAACTTTTTTATTTGAGTCCAAATGGTCATTCAAAATTGAACACGAGGAAGTCAGATTTTTGCATTTTTATCCAAAATTTCACTAAGTGTCCAAAACTTCCAAGCTTCATAAATTTTTTTCCTTTCATTTTTTGGACTTGAGGCCTCTTCTACAAAGTTAGATAATTTTTCATCCTCTTTCTAGACATATAAAGTTTGCACATTTTCAATAAAAATTGAGAAAGTTATGGCCAATCAAAATTCAGCCCTATGAACACTTAGAAAAATTCCAAAACTTCAAATAACTTCCTTGACAAGTTATCTCCAATTCACACTTCCTCTTGATATTTTTGCCAATATTGACCATGAAATGGGAGAATAGGGATATTGAATTGATAGTTAACCAAAAGTCCACTTGGTCAACAGTTGATTTTGGCTATCTTCTGACAAAATGACCATTTTACCCCTTTTCATCAAGTGAACCTTTTCAAGCCAAAGTTGATGATCAAACTTCCAATTATAGATTCTCATGATCATGTAGATAAGCACAGGATCAAGTATTTCCCAAAAATCCAAAGATTTCCTGATTAAAATCTAAACCCTAGTTTTGATCCTCTATGCTAGGAGATGGTGAGATGAGGGCAATTGTGCCATTACCTATAATATGATATTCCAAGAGACAAATATACATATATTGAGGTTAGCTAAAAGCATACATGTACAAGATACACAATTCAAGGTGTTTCAAAGTGCTTGGTGATTCCCATAGGCAAACCTAAAGACATGATGCAGTAGAAGAAAACCCCAAACCCTAGTTTGTGACCTGATTGCATTGTGATGGTATGAGATGATAGAGGAATCTTAGGGGCAAAAATTGGGGTACAAAAGC
The DNA here is from genome assembly GCA_948472305.1 of Vicia faba. Lineage (NCBI taxonomy): Eukaryota > Viridiplantae > Streptophyta > Magnoliopsida > Fabales > Fabaceae > Vicia > Vicia faba. The sequence continues at coordinate 695,731,687 of OX451739.1, read as the reverse complement.
TGCCCTTATTTAAGTGTCTTTTATCTGGAGATATGAAGGTTAAAATCTTCGTGTCGACGTGATCGAAGATACTTAAATATAAAGCAAACCCTATTTTTGGCCCTAAGATGCCATGCAATGCTTATGATTATGAATGCATATGAACAAATTCAAAAGGACGCAAGACACCACCGGGGATGTAGCAAAGGAAGCGAGGATCAAAAGAGAATCCCGACCAGGAAAATAAATCACTGGTGAACAAAAGACTTGACTCTATTGGGGTAAAGCCCAAGGAGGAGACAAGGTAATTGTGAACTACCAACTTAATAGTCGAAGGTAGAAGATCAAAAAGATACCGACTCACAGATGACGGTAAACTACCAACTCAAAAGTTGAAGGTAGAAGATCAAAAACATACACCAACTTTTACTGAAGGTGATCTACCAACTTTCACTGATGGTATATATGAAAGAAAAAACACCAACGTTTACTGAAGGTGAAACTACCAACTTTCACTGAAGGTAGAGAGAAAAAATGACACCAACGTTTACTGAAGGTGAAACTACCAACTTTCACTAATGGTAGAGAGAGAAGAATAACACCAACGTTTACTGAAGGTGAAACTACCAACTTTCACTGAAGGTAGAGAGAGAAAACACCAACTTTCACTTAAGATGAACTACCATCTTTCACTAAAAGTAAAGGGAAAATAATAACACCAATGTTTACTGAAGGTGAAACTACCAACTTTCACTGAAGGTAGAGAGAAACGATGACACCAACGTTTACTGAAGGTGAAACTACCAACTTTCACTAAAGGTAGAGAGAAAAGAATAACACCAACATTTACTGAAGGTGAACTACCAACTTTTACTGAAGATAAAGAGAAAAGAATAACACCAACGTTTACTGAAGGTGAACTACCAACTTTCACTGAAGGTAGAGAGAGAAAAACACCAACTTTCATTGAAGGTGAACTACCAACTTTCACTGAAGGTAGAGAGAGAAAACACCAACTTTTGGTGAACTACCAACTTTTACTGAAGGTAGAGAGAGAAAAACACCAACTTTCACTGAAGATAGAGAGAGAAAAACACCAACTTTCACTGAAGGTGAACTACCAACTTTCATTGAAGGTAGAGAGAGAGAAAACACCAACTTTCACTGAAGGTGAACTACCAACTTTCACTGAAGGTAGAGAGAGAAAAACACCAATTTTCACTGAAGGTGAACTACCAACTTTCACTGAAGGTAGAGAGAGAAAACACCAACTTTCACTGAAGGTGAACTACCAACTTTCACTGAAGGTAGAAAGAGAAAACACCAACTTTCACTGAAGGTGAACTACCAACTTTCACTGAAGGTAGAAAAAAACGTATTGACAATAACAAGTTTTCAAAAAATTTTGACGTTCCACCTATAATGGGTCTCAACTTCTTCTTTAACCAAGGCATTCCGCCTGGAAAGGGTAATATATAAGTTGTCTCAAATAAAGAGACTGCCACTTGTAAAGATTTCTCAACGAATTATCTCTATCATATTGAAAAGACTTGCCATCCATTGGAGTAATTTGACAATGAACTGCAAACTATCCACTCATAGAGAATATAGCAAAAAAAGTAACGTCGACTTTTACTTAATAGGAATGGTAAGATAATACCGATAAATACCAATATTAAGGGTGGTAATAAATAATTGGAACCAATACTTAGCACTGGAAACAAATGAACTTCTCAGAGCAAAGTGAGTCTCAACAATGAACAATCTCCCATGATGACGAGACTACCATTCATTGGAGTACAAACGAATCTTCTCGGGGAAATAACAGACTTACCGGGGAAGTACAAGTTGCTCAAATAAAGAGACCTGCTACTTGTTGTTCTGAGAAGGAGTTGTAAAAAATGACTTCCTGGGGAAAGAAATATGGCTTCCTGGGGAAATGCCAATATATTCCTGCTGAGGAGATAAAGTCTTCTCGTGCAAAATAAATGCACATTCTCAAACCAGGGCTCGAAGCTTGCAGAAATCCAAAGTAATTATATTGTCGGGGATCGTAGATTCAAACCAGAAATAAACCGGAATGAGTCAGGAAACCGTAATACATCCTTTGAGAAATAAACTCAAGAGGGAAATCCAATCCATCCAGACAAAGAGCTGTAGGGAAGGCTAAAGCAAAATTCTTCCATGAGGGATAATTCAATGAGGAAATTAAAAGAATATACACTTTCTGCTTAAGGTTGACACTCTATTGGAGAGAGGACAACACAACTCGACAAAATAGGGTAGTATACTAACAAAAAAATTAATGAATGCAAATGAGCAATGCTTTGCTAAATTCAACTATGCATGATGTATGTATGGATATAGGAATGTTATCATGTATATGCTGACAAAACAAACATATAACACTGAGGATAATCAGACAAAACCAACATGGGTACAATCAATACTCGGCTAAATCACATCAAAGATAAAAATTCTATAAGAAAATAAGCACCAACTGATGAGACAGATTCCTATTTCGCGGCTTAACTTCAATGGGAAGGAACATAATCCAGAAATAATCAAATCATAGCAATAAATCAGTACAAATACATGGATATAACATCCTCCTCCAGGCTTCACCGGGGAATATCACACAGACTTCAATAGGGAAAACAAATGTTTCACGATCTGTACTTCTATTGGGGATTGCAATACTGATTTCAATAAGGCAGATGAAAACTATATCATTAAAACATCAACTGAGGATCTCGTGCTGACTTTATTGGGGAGGACAACACCACATTGTTGAGGGGAAACCAAGATACATTCTTCAATATTGAGCGTGAGTATTGCACCAACTTCTCTGGGGAGAAAGTATGAAACCTCACGGGGATAACAACTCGAGGAGTTAAGAAGTCAAACATTACAGCAAGAAATCAAACTTATGGGGATTTCAAATCAAACCCAACACTTGGAGGGTGAAAACCCAAAAAGTTGACAAATGTCTCAACACTTCTTAGAAAAGATATTGCCTTGGTCTAGTTTCCTGGGAAATAAATACCAACAATAATGCCAACACTGCAAAACGAGCGGAATTTTGCAAATAGTTCCATATCAACAAACAAAGGGAGAAGGAACTTTCGTCAAATGAGTGAAGACCTCACTGGGGAATCTGGGATAAAGGCTTAAGAACATGCAAACCTAAAATCAAAAAACAAACCAAGACTTGACTGGGGACAAATGAGATCACAAGCTCAATACCGCACCTTACGCCAATTGGTATCATCTCCAACTTCCTGAGAAACACACAAAAATCATGTGCATACCAGCTGTTATACCCAAAAAATTTCCCTCTCGTTTCTCAAGGAATTTCTCACAAAGGGCTCCCAAAAATTCAAGCTTACACAAATACATTTGGATTTTTCAGCATCAAGATTAAAGAGGAAATTGCTAAAAGAGACAAAATAGATGAAAATACTCTTTTTGACAAAATTAAAGGAAAAACAAGTTCTCTTCTATTTTACATCCTTCGATTGGGCACTTTGGCTCCTTCGATGTAGGCTTTGGTTGCATCCTTCGTTTGGGTGCTGGACTCCTTTTGGGAAAATTCATCTCCTGCTTCGATTGGGGCATTGGACTCATTTGGGCAAATTCATTTCCTGCTTCATTTGGGCGCTAGACTTCATTTAAACGTTTTATTCTCTTTATGCAAATATTTCGTTTGGCCACATAGCATCTTTCCTGCGTGTTATCCAAGATTTACAAGGCAGAAATTCCTTACCATGTTAACATGCACAAGGCCAAAGTCACCCTTTGAAGCAACTTGTTACAAGCTTCGACAGGGCAACACTTATCATCAACTAGCTTCATTTCACAAGGAAAAAATCCTCCTGATGGTGTCCTTCAATTCAGGAGGACAAAGCCTCTCTTATGCTCTCTTTCGATTACACATCTTGCCTCCTACATGCCTCCTCCATTTGGGGCATATGGTCTTCCCAGTGTTGCAAGTTTTGATTGTGCCTTTCATCCTCTGTATGCATTCTTCGTTTGGGGCGTGTGAATCCTTAAGCACAAGCTTTTGGTCATACCTTTTGTTTTAGCATGTGACTCCCTTTTTATAAGCCTTCGTTTGAGCATAAGGTCAAAAGGCAGGGACCTCCTGCATACACCCTTTCGTGTGGCCATATGGCCCCTTGCAGGCAAGTTTGAGTGGGCAGTATCTCCCTTGGAAATGGCTTGTTTCAACATACAAATTCTACATTATACCATTGTATCATGCGAAAGAAGTACCATGGTGGCACATTCAAAGGATTTTCCAGACATGTCTAAATGTCCCAATTGAATGATATGTTTTGTTGACCCACCCCAGGAGCATGTGTTTGGACAATTCGAAGGAACCCATGAAGGGCCTGGTCGAAAGACACTTATTTGGGCCCCTTCAAAGGATACCCACATGATCCATTCGAAGGACACTTCGATTTGAAAAAAAGAAATGATTGCTGAAGAGTCTGGTCGAAGGATAGAGCTAGAGGGTCAAGACAAAAGGTTGAGATGTCCAAAGGTACTTGTTGACCAAGTCCCATGCGCTTCCAGGTTCAGGCCTGATACATTGGCCATAAAACTCCAAAACTGCTGCATAGCAGTCCTGCAACACTGTCTTTTTCCTTGCACCAAAATGGCATACAAACATTGTCCCTCAAAAGCTACAAACACAACATGCCTTTTTTGTTTAAACCTTTTGTTTTCCCTCCTAAAACATCAGCCCGGACCATCTATAAATATGAGACTCCACCACACATGTTAGGCGCCTGAAGAACTGCAAGGGAACTCTTGTGAAAATTCCCAAAAACTCTCAAACATTTCCCAGCGTTTTTTTTTTCAAACACTTCTAAAAATTTAACCCTCTTTGTACACTAAGTAAATCCTTCAATTCACCCCCCAAGTGACCATCTAGCTAGCCTTCGACCCACTTCCCCAACTACAATACAGTAACCCTTTGATTCATTATGTTACTTGTCATAAAAAGAACCTTCAATCCACTCACACACCCTCCTTCGATTCAGTGATTGCTTGCATAAAGTAGTGATTGGATTAATCTCAGGGAGGCCCCAACGAATTTCCATTCACCACCAAGGAAGACACTTGCAGTTTCCTTCGATTTAAGAACTTCAAGAGGTACGTTCCCTTTAAACTTGAATCTATTATATTTTAATATCATATGCACACGCCAATAAAGAAAAATGTAGATATTTCATATAGGGAGCTTGACCAAGTTTTAGCTTTCGATTCTGACTACCCATATGCTGAAAATCTCAACTCTGACTAGTTAGGCTTTGGACTTTGAGACCCAATAACTTTGTGCTAACCCTTGGCCTGTAGTTACACTTGAATGTTTCATTTTAAGAATTTAAGACAGGTTCATTGTGCCTTTCGATTGGCTAAATGCTCAAGCCTTTTGAATCTCAACCTGAGGGCCTAGCATACTTACAGTCGAAGTAGTCAACAAGGAGCCTAAGGAAAAAAATACACCCCACACCGACTCTAAGCCTCAAACAAAGGAAGTAGCCAGTAGAATGCATTTCACATTGACTCCAGGCCTTAAACGAAGGAAGTAACCAGAAAGGTGGCCTTGTTGACTTCCAACTCCCAGTTGAAGAATATAACCTTGCTCACTCCAGGTCTAAATCGAAAGAGGTCAAAAAGTGCAGAATCGAAGGATGCTTCTGCCTAAATCGAAAGAGCTCATTTTTCTCCTTTTTATTTTATTTTGTCTTTATATTTTCTTGCTATTTCAATATGGTTGTAATAGTGTAGGATTTACTTTTTGCATTTTTATTGTTTTTTGTATAAATGTTAGTAATTAGGATGTATGGAAATATAAAAAAGAATAAGTAGATAACCTAAAATTCAAAAGACAAAATGCATGCAATAAAACACACTATTCACACACATGCACCCCTAGGATAATCTCACTTGTTGCCTCAGAAAAATAGTCATATCTCTCGAATATGGGCGTTTTAGCAAAGACTCTCGATAAAAGATCGTAGTCCCTCGATGACCCTTAATGTTGCCTTCGGTAAACGATCCAGTCCCTAAACAAAAATTGCAAAGATGTCCCATAGGTTGTCTTCTATGACTATACAAATGTCCCACGTACGTCCCTTCACATCCAATGATGGGGCTTCTTACCAAATCAATGATAAGATAGCAACATCTAAAGGAGGAGGAAAAGAATACTATAACTTTTGAGTAGGTAGGATGCTCCTAATTGCTCGCTTGCTCACAACAAAAACATTTTATACACTGACACTTTCGTTTGAAACATTTTTTTGCGTTCTTATAGAGACGAGAACCATTACAAAGACATTTTTCAAAATACTTTCAAAACCCACATCACAAGCACATTTTCAAACAAAAGCAAGTGATCTAGAAAGCAACTAAGAGCCCGCAGATAACTATGGATGAAAAGGGTGTTAACACCTTCCCTTTTCATAACCTACCCCCCGAACTCAAGAAATAATATCGAAAGGTCTTTCCTGTTATTTTCAACCTTTCCTTTTGGATAAAATAAAATTCGGTGGCGACTCTTGCTATATGCAACAATTATGATCAAATGCAAAACACCAAGTCAATTCTCCCATCATGTTACACCAGCAAAAACGACCTGAGAGAACCTTCCCGGGGAAAACAAAACTTCCCAAAATTACTGAAGTTCGTCTATTCCTGGGATCACCACTTTTTTTTTCCTATTTAGTCATAAAGTATGTTGTGCCCCAAAATTTTCCCTCCCATTTTCACACAAGACATACTCCTAGAGGTCCTCAATTGCTCAAGGTTGACCAAGAATTGATCAGACAAATTCTCCTCCTAAGCATTGGCCTTCCAACTAGGGTTTCATTTTTCACCAATATGTGTAAGCTCCAATGGACTCAAATGTATTCCATGGTCCTAATATGTCTTCAATATTATGCATGACAAATTTCATACCTTGCACTACAAGTTTGCTTAGTCAATTGCTCAAATGCTTGAAAATCAAATGTACTAGGTCAAAAGTCAACTATGGTTTATATATAGTCAAAATTCAAGATTTTTGGTCAACATCAACATTTTGAAGTGATATCCATCATTTGATCAAGGGTTGATCATGATCCCTCAAGAAATGCTCCTAATTCATTAAAAGTCAAGAATTGCTTATTAGGGTTTCTATAGGAAAAGTCAACTGAACTTTGACCAGGCATAACTTCCATATACTTCATCCATTTTCCCCAAAAAAATCTCATATTGAAGAAAATCGCATCCCCTACAACTTCTATTCAGCCCTCAAGTCCAAGAAATGCACCATTTGAAAGATACAAGCTCATACATTACATGTCATTTTCAAAAAATCAACAAAAGCCACTTTTTTCCAAGACCTTTTACATCAAGATAAAATCTTCAAATGCAAAATTAATCAAAAGAGGGTTTGAAGTAGACATCTTGGTATTTCCAAAAAGTATAAGATCATAATCATGAGATAAAAATTGAGCAAGTTATGGCTTGCCCAAGTTGGGAAAATTTGGGAATTTTCAAGAATTATGCATTTGAGCAAATTTGAAATTTTAAGGCAAGGGCTCAATTTCTTGAATTCTAAACATATTTCTAAGATTATAGAGGAACTCCAAAAACACTCTTACCATGCCTTACATTTTTTACTTATTTTGTACACATTATTTTTAATTTATTTCAAATAAATGTAAAATAAAATGTATAAAATAATTAGAAATAAGTTTTGGCATTTGGGTTGGTGTTTTAGCTTGCCTTGAAGCCCAAGATTCCGTGCAGCCATGTCCATATTCATTCAAATTCAAAAAATGACAAGTTTCCTTGTTTTTGGCTAAAGTTATAAATTTCATTCATGGTTTTGAAACATTTGCTTTAAGGTTGTTTAAACCTTTGTTTTCTTGTCTCCTCATTCCTCTCTATATAAACAAGCATCTAGCAAGCATTTCAACACACCTACACATCCTAGAGAGAGCTCTACCATTTTTGCAAAATTATCAAAAGCGACACTTTGCAAGTACTTTTGGTTCGAACTAGTAATCATACATTGCTCTTGAGGTTCTTAGGGACTTGTTCCACTTTGCAACACTTGTTGAAGATGAATCTGATTACGTTGATAAGACCTCATCCAAACCCCAAAACTTCCTCTCATAACTACAATCTTGATGTAAGGTGTGCCTATCATTCTGAAAGAACCAAAGCCTCTCAAAAACAAGTTGCATTTACTTTTTGTCAAGTATATCATCCATTTAAGAATCCTCAAGGTAATATTTAATGATCAATGTTGTTTAAGTGATCCACGTTAACCAAAATTGATGAAGATCCATTGGAGGATTGGTAAAACCAAAGCCTCCTAACAATGAATCTTAAGGTTATTGGATCAAAGGGTTCAAATCAACATACTTGGACTTGCAAACATAAGTTTGTGCCACAAATGATCATTTTCTCAAACCGGGACAAAATTTAGCGCTATGTTAAGCAATCGTAAGTGGACTTATGTAGAAGTCGCACCTATTTTCAGGCCGGTCAATAGTAATCTATGTAATTCATGTTTGGATAAATGATATATAGATCATTATCCCATAAAATGTAGTACAATAAGAAATGGGGATAAGATGAAGAGGGAAAGGATACAATGTATGAAATTAGAGTTTCAAATATCATCAACATCATTCGTCCTTTTTGGTGGATTTGGTTTATCAACCTATCAACACCCAAAACCCAATGAGATTGAAGAATTTGTCTCAAAATAAGTCTCAAGTAAGTATCCCATGCTATTTCAAGAGTTAAACAAGAATCATGTACAAAAGTTTTCAACTACAAGCATTAATCAAAGGTAAAACCCTAAATGCAAACCTAAGTAAAAAATTAGTTTTAAAATAGGAAAATAACTTTAAAAAATATTAAATTAAAAACCTAACTTCCTAAAGGCATTTAAAGGTCATAAATGGGGATTAGAGTTTTTAGATTGACGTGGAATTTTGTTTTAAAAATGCAAACATTGAAACTAGCAAGTAAAAGACTTAAACTAGATTGTTTTGGGAAATAATTTGTGAAAAATATGAATTCACATTGTAAAATTCCAGAAAAATGTTTTTTATGACCTCAACTTGTTCAAGGACTATAAAAAACTTCATATATGATTTTATAGATAAGAAGTTAGAAATTTAAATCAATTGATGTGCATGATCAAACAAAACACTAAAAGAAAGAAATTAAATCCAAAATTAAACAAATTGACCTAAACTTCAAATAAATTGGATGTAAAATAACCTAAATGTTACTAAAATTCTAAGTATCAGTAAGTATATTTTTCTTGAATTTTATCCCAAAATAAAAAATTAAATGAAAATTATTTACACAATTCACCCAAGAAAATAAAGAAAAGATGATATGTCCAACAAATGATTTAATTTGTGACTCACGAATTTTATAAAATTGGATAAAAATTATTTTCAAAAATTAAACTCAGAGAGATGCTAGAAAATATGTTTTAGGGATTTTTTGATTTAGTATAAATAGGAAAATAAAATTCAAGACTTAAAATAATATTAAAACCCTAATTATCTACATGAATTTATTTAATCAAGAAAAATGATTAAAAAAATAAAATAAAAATAAAAATATGAAAACATATTTAAAAAGGAGTCTAAAATATTTTTATGATAATTTTTGAAGTGAAGAAAATATTAAAAGAAAATTTGATAAAAAACAAAGGAAATTTAAAATGCAAAGGCTTATTACACCTGTTATTTAAAAAACGCGCTGTAAAAGAAAAATGAGACCATGTTCAATCAAACAGGGACACATAATCACCCCTACCAAAATGTAAATCCAAAACACACGCAAGAATCGGTTCAACAAGGCATTTCCAGGCTTCGATTTCTCTCTTATTACTCAACCATTTGGCACGATTCAAAAAGCAAACATGATCAACAAACATCCAAGAACATCACGCAACTTTTAGATTCCAAAAACAAGGCAAGATCAAAGAGATTTTTGAGCACAAAGTCACTGAAAACGAGAATTGAGTAGAACTTGCAGAAAGTTCAAAACACCATTGAAGCTCGAATCAAGCCAAATGTATACATCAGACCTATTGTCTGGCCAGCTAACAAGATGTATGCAAGATCTCAAGCATTAAATTAAGCTAGTAATCGAGAAATATAAATATAAATTTTACCTTTCAAGTGAAAAATAAATCCACTATGCCTCTGAATCCAGTGATGAGAAACCCAGAGAAACTTGTTTCTTAAACTCCAAATATGAAGAAATGAGAGAGAAATGGAGGCTGGAGCAAGAGTGAGAACTGTTTTGAAAAAAATAAATTTTGAGCAATGGAAGAGAAATCAAGTTTGGCTTTTGTGAGAATGAGGATGCCTGCTAGCTTGCTTTGTGAGGAAGAGAGAAAGAGAGATAGCTCCTGATTTTCTTGCCAACCCCTTCTTTATTGAATCTAGTTATTTTATATAGAGTGAGGAATGAGAAAGTGAGGAAAATAAGAAAAATGAGAAGTGATGCGTTTTATGTTGTTTGATGAGCACATTGAGGTCGTTTTGAGCAACAAATGAAGAGTGGGAATTGAGTAAGGAAGGCGTGAGTGATGAGCTGGCAGGCTGAGACTTGGTTGCTACAAAATTTTCATGCATTCCCATGCAAGCTTTGCCATTTCATTATCAAATCTTTAACTCCTTATATCTCTCTCCATGGTGCATGAAATGTCATAAAGTTTGAATAAAAAATGGAGAGGACATTACATACTCCAACTTTGATGTTAAATTTTTTTCAAAATGAGGCTTGAATTAATAAGATAATTGGCTAAGAATGCATGCTTACAAAATGCTTAATGAAATGCCAGGCCTGACTGGGCATTCTACGCGCGCATGATGCCTTGTGCTTGGCAAGAATTTAGCATGTGTGGTACTTTCTTCTTTCAATTATATCTCAAAATGTAGTGAGAATTTTGAGAAACTTTCTGAAGCAAAGTTGTCCCTCACATTTAGGGCTTGATCTTTGATGTTGGGAATTTTCCAAAATAATGAATATTTCTCATAGAAAAGTGATGATGAATGCGTGACCATAAAATGTTTGATGAAATGTCAGGCTTAACGCGCACGTGACTTGCCTTGTGTTGGGCAAAATGACATTTTGAAGCTCCAAATCCTAAACATCATATCTTTTTCCACACTTAACCATTTTAGATGATTATTGAACAAAAAATGAAGATAAAACTTCAATATTCAACTTTCATGTTTCCAACTTTTTGATTTGAGTATAAATGGTCATTCAAAATTGAACATAAAGAAGTCAGATTTTTGCATTTTTATCCAAAATTTCACCAAGTGTCCAAAAACTTACAAGCTTCATAACATTTTTTTCTTTAATTTTTTGGACTTGAGGCCTCTCCTCCAAAGTTGGAGAGTTTTTCATCCTCTTTCTAGGCATATAAAGTTTGCACATTTTCAATAAAAATTGAGAAAGTTATGACCAATCAAAATTCAGCCCTATGAACACTTAGAAAAATTCCAAAACTTCAAATAACTTCCTTGACAAGTTATCTCCAATTCACACTTTCTCTTAATATTTTTGCCACAGTTGACCATGAAATGGGAGAACAGGGATATTGAATTGATAGTTGACCAAAAGTCTACTTGGTCAACAATTGATTTTGGCTATCTTCTGACAAAATGACCATTTTACCCCCTTTCATCAATTGAACCTTTTCAAGCCAAAGTTGATGATCAAACTTCCAATTATAGATGCTCATGTAGAGAAGCATGGGATCAAGTATTACCCAAAAATCCAAAGATTTCCTGATTAAAATCCAAACTCTAGTTTTGATCCTCTGTGCTGGAGATGGTGAGATGAGGACAATTGTGCCATTACCTACAATATGATATTCCAAGAGACAAATATACACATCTTGAGGTTATTTAAAATCATACATGTACAATATACACAATTCAAGGTGCTTCAAAGTGCTTGGTGATTCCCATAGGCAAACCTAAAGACAGGATACAGTAGAAGAAAACCTTAAACCCTAGTTTGTGATCTGATTGCATTGTGATGGTATGATATGATAGAGCAATCTTAGGGGCAAAAATTAGGGTACAACAATATGTCCACCACACTCTTAAAAACTCGAAAATATCTCTAGCGTCCGAAAATATATTTCCTGAATGTCTTTTTATACATTCTTAAGAGATACATCTACAAAATATTTTGGAGATGAACTTTGGTAAATATATATATATATATATATATATATATATATATATATATATATATATATATATATATATATATATATATATATATATATATATATATATATATATATATATATATATATATATATATATATATATATATATATATATATATATATATATATATATATATATATATATATATATATATATATGTTGTGGCCTCTTTGAGTCAATTGCAACCAAATTGGAAAATACATTGCACATTGAATTGCAAGTTTGTTGACATGAAAAACATCTAAAATAATTTCAATTTTAAGCTTTTGATTATGATTATTTGTGTTTCTTAAGTGAAAAATGGAATAAACAACTTCTAATGTTGTACTCTTGGAAGAGTGAAGAGAAAAGAAAAGTGAAATACTCTAATGAGGAAAGGGAAATGATTGCGAGCAAAGCAGTCTATCTAGTGGTTGAGTAGGCCTTCAATGTCGTCACAGAGGGTGAGGGAGATAACTGAGTCAACAACTTCCGACACTCAGCGGTTTCTGACGACTCAGAGGCGGTAGTGTGTGGGGCTATCATCCTTGTGAAGGTCGTCGATTTTGGTGGGTACCTCGTGCTATCATATGTTGTAGTCCACAAAACCATCATTTGTCTCCTTGAATGGTAATTCGTTGGATTTCTTCTTGCGTGTGATTGTGGATTTTGGAGGGCGAGTTGACTCGGTTGCGCCACTGAGTTGGATGCAGTTAGGGGCAATGCTAGCCATTAAAATGGGAGTGGCACTATGGAACATCATTGAAGAATGAAAATAACTGTGCTTATAGAGGTGATGAAACATATATATGTAACATACACATTACATACATGTTTACGAGTGAATCTTTGAATTCATAGGTTTTGTAAATGCTTAGGTTTGATTAGAAATCCATGTATATGATGTTAAATTGTGTTGTGATGTTTTGGTTAGAAATTACATGTTAGATATATGTTATAATGCCTTAAATCGTAGTAATTTGGATGTTAAAATGTGTTTTTGGGGTTAAAATCGCACATGAACAATGTTGTCATCGCATGGAACTTTCTATAAATCGCATAGGACGCTTAGCACTGTTTTGCATGCTTAGCGCCAAATTCTCAAGAAGTGAAGGCGCTTAGTGCCTATAGCTCGCTTTGCACGACCTGGAAGTTGAAATTTTATATATTTCTTTGTTTTTATGTGGAAATATGTATTATACTGTTTTATAATAATTTATAATTAATTTTAGATTTTTAAAAATAAGTGTTAGATGAATTTTGAATGCTTATTTGATAAAAATATGAAACTTTATTTATATGTTTTATGTATGCTTGTGTTTTGGAGTTGAATTATAATGACACTGTTGTATATTGCATGTTATGTGATATTATAATGGTTTGGTGTGGTTATACTACGAAAGTGAATTGTATGCGGATATAATTCATGAATATATGTACGTATATATAATTGTGTGATAATTCAATTGTGATAAATTATTTAAGATATATATATATATATATATATATATATATATATATATATATATATATATATATATATATATATATATATATATATATATATATATATATATATATATATATATATATATATATATATATATATATATATATATATATATATATATATATATATATATATATATATATATATATATATATGTTAATATTGAAGGATATTTTTAATTGCATATGGTTGTTGAAATTACACATGTATCATTATTGTCAAGAGACAATACTTGTTAGTTTTGTGGGAGCTAGTGACTTGTCCCAAACCTAGAGCGGGGTTTGAAATTTTAGGGAACAAAATTTTGTGTGTTATTGGTCTAGGGAACTGACATGGTTTAAAGTAAAAACCGAACAAAAATAACAGTGATTGATACCACATGCATGAATATTGAATTTGAGTCTTGCATTGAGTCATATTGTGTTATGTCATAATATGAAGTTATGTGCACTATGTGAAAGTGAAGTATTTGTGGAATTGTGAATTGTAAGTGTATACTTTTGAATAGTATGAACAATTGTGTGATGCTAGGTATGTAAAGCATATGAAGTGTGAGTGTATTCATCTCTAGCAACATGGAACCTCAGCCAAAGTTTTTCTTCCTCCACTAGAAGTTGATCTTTCTTTGGTGAATCCTGAACAAGAGATTCAACTTTATGAGAAGCTTGTTGTGATTGGGGTTGACACTACTTCTGGAATTGCGAAGTTCTTTGAGGCTACTTCCGCGTCTGCTTCTACTTTAGAGATTATGTTGAAGACTCTGACAGAGTTGAAGAAAGAGAATGTTGTAGTCAGAACTCGTTTAGACCAACAAGATAAGATGTTCAAAGATAAAAAATAAACCAACTCCAGAATGTAATTTATGATGAATACGATTCTGACAAGACTACCACCCCATCCTAAAACCTTTTTTAGTTTACCTTTAAAGGATTTTTGTTTGGTTTCAACCTTTTGTGTTTCTGATTCTGTACCTTTATCTGATTAATCAATGAAGTTCTTATTTTTGTTTCATTTCTAAGTCTTTTTTATTAATGACAAAGGGGAAGAAAGTGAATGATTTTGATATACCTATTTCTCAAATACTTATCCCATACATGTTCTGATATATTTTATCTCTAACGATTGTTTGACTGATCAAGAACTTTGAGAAAGTTTATTGAATTACTTCTAAATAGGAAAGTCAGAAGTTCATACAACCAAGTTCATATAACTCTGAAAATATATCATGCTTTGATATTCGAAAGTCAACCAGGATCAGAAACTTTGAAGATTTATCTTGTTCTAATCAATAGAAGTCTTGTTAACCAGATATTTGTTTAAAGGAAATCTAACTAAACTCATATACACCAACCAAGTTCTGATACTCATACCAAAGCTAGGCTTTGAGATGATGAACCAGGCATTACCTTTCAGACTCTGATAGTGTGAAACTAAGGCTCTGATACTTCATCAAGTTTTGATAGCAAGGTAGACTCTGAGATGACGAACCATACATTACTATCAAGACTCTGATAGTGTGTTAATCATGAATGTATTCCTTTCATACTAATTGATAATATTTTATACTTTACATTTGGATGATTGCCAAATATTTCTTCTAATTTAATTAGAGATTCCAGATTCAAATCCATTCTTGAGAATACATAGTGTTAAATATATTAAGAATTTTTTTTGTTGTTTATTGTAATATTTCTCAATTTGAGACATTATACTCAAATATGATACTAGGATGATAAAATAATTTTAATTCAATAAAAAACATTTTAATTAATTTTTATTTCAAAATCTACTTTCCAAAAAATTCAACAAAATCTGTATATTTTGATTTGGAAGAAATATTTTATAATAAGTGATACGAAATCTCAATTGAGTATAAACGTTTTTTTAAGAGATATTAATTCCTCTAATAAAAGGTGTGATAGTCTCAATTAAACACTACACAATTTATATTAAAAAAATAGTGTATTGAGTATTAAATTGTTATTTAATAAAAATTTATCAATTATGTCATATAATTTATTTAAAAATTATGATATAATTTAATATTTAATATGATTGTGATTGATTAACAACATAAAATTAATGTATATTCTTTATTCTTTATTTTATAATTGTGAGAAATCTTAATTGAGTTTTAATAAATTCTTTCATTGTTTCAATTAGGAGGATTCGTGATGCAGTTTGAGCGGTTTTGACTTAAAAAGTCATTCGAACCGGAAAAAAAAAGTGTGCGGTTCGGTTTACTTTAGTTGGATTTAGAAATAAAACCAAACCAAACCAGACTAATGTGGTTTGTCTTTGATTCAGTTGACTCGATTTTTTACAAAAAAATTATTGAATTATACATACACATAGATGACAACATATCTTTGTATTTAATTATTTATACGTTATCAAATAACAATAAAATTCATTATATTTGAATGATCACTTTCTATTTAACATATAAAAATAAGATTAAAGAAAAGTAGAATAAAAAATATAATATAGTAACATAAAAAAATATTAAAAAATATTATAATGAAACCGATAAATAGAGGAGATGAAAGATTAGAGAAGATGAAAAGAAAGAGTAGAAGAGAAGAGAGATTAGAAAAGAAAATGTGTATTAAAAATATAATTGAAAAAGAAAACAATAGATTAAAAATAAGAAGATGAAAAAAAAAGAATATAAGAGATGAAAGACTAGATAAAAAGATGTGAAATGTACATGAAAAAAAGACGAGTAGAAGATAATACCTCTAGAAGAGGTTTGAAAAAATTTAAATTCAAATCTTAAGTGTGAAGAAGAGAAAATAATTTATAATTTTAAAATTAAAATATAATAGATTTGAGTTAGAATGTGTGTTAATTATAATTTAGTTGGGTTTGTAATCATAATTTTTTATTGAACCGGTTCAGTTTTGAAGAGACTTCTCCCCAAACAAAGATTTCATGACTTAAAATCGGTTAAAAGATATCCGAATCCTTGAATCCCTAAGTCCATAATAGAAGAATAACAATCCATTTTCCAAAACAAATGAAGAGAAAAATGAACTCGTAAGTAGTAACACCGGTGAGAGAGAGTTTCAAAATATGTCTCTGTTCCTGCAAACACATTACACACTCTTTCAACCTTCACCGCCTCACCCTTCCCTCTTCTCACATCGAAACCGTAACTCTAACCCCTACAATTTCTCCCCTCTAATCCCTACGGAACCTCCCAAATCCCAATTCCAATTTCCCCATAACCGTTCCCCGGCCTCCACTATCTCCGCCTCCCGCCGGGACACTTCAGAAACGCCGCAACTCAAGTTGCCCCTTGCTCTAGTGCACGTAACTGTCTCCGCGGTGCTGTTTCTCTGCTGCGGCACTCGTGCTTGTTTGGCCTCTTCTCCTCCTCTAACCACCGTGGTTCAGCAGGAACAAACTATCCAAGGTTTCCAACACTTTTTTCATTATATAATTCCGTAACTTCTAGATTGAAATTATATTCTATTGATTTTGATTACCTGTTGAAAAATAAATTTCTATTAACTAGGATTTTGCAGAAGAAATGAAAATTAAGCAAATGAAAATGCGTACAAAATGTAAATTACCGAATTGTGATATGTGGTTTTGTATGTTATTTATCATTGCAGATGATAATGATGCAAGGAAACAAGATGGCAGTGAAAAGATAGATGTAGATAAGGAGTTAGAAGCATCTTTTAATGCTTGGAAGTCTAAAACCTATGCATTGACTGTTCCTTTGAAAGTTGTTGCTTTGCGTGGCTCTATTCCTCCTTCATGGATCAAGGTCTGTCACACACATTCCTTTACATGCCTTTTGTCATCTATTAACTTATAGTTGACTAGTGCGCAGACGGGAATCCGTCTGGCCGCTCTTTTTTGATTTGTTATCTATATCCTTGCGCCAATGCAAGATGAAGTCTATTTGTGAAGTCAATGAACATAAATCTGGGTGCAACCCAGAGAATGGTAGAGTATCAATTTAGAACTGCAGACGGGCACTGCCGTTCCTGTCTAGCCGCTCTTTTTTCTCTTTTTTGTTTTGTAATATATATCCTTGTGTCAATGCAAGATGACGTCTATTTGTGAAATCTATGAACATAAATCTGGGTGCAACCCAGCCACGTCTTCCTATGTTAGCTTCAAACTGACAGCGGAATGTATGAAACTCTTGATAGACATAATCAAATTGCTCATTCATAACATCCATAAATCCGAAAAAGTCCTGTATGATAGTATTGACATCATCTTGGATAGTGTTAAGCGCTTGCCTAAGGGCGTCAATTTCCGAAAGATGATTACCAGGAGGGGCAGCATGTTCAGCAGAAGCAAATGAAAAGGTATCGGAGAGAGGAACAGAGTAGTGGTCATAGAGTTGATGTGTCTCAGGTGGAGGGGGTGCCTCGCTTTGACCTTCTAAGTCAAAAAGCCAATTATTTCTATTGTGTACACTAGTCCTCTCGTGGTTTGACAAAGTAAAAAGGTGTACAACTATATTGTTAATCAGAAATTCAAACTCATTAGGTCCTAGGTTTCCAATTATGCCACGGTTGAAACAAAATTGAATGTGCATAGGTCGGATTCCGCCTAGAGGGTCACTTCTACTAAGTTGGTATCTAAGTCCAATGACATTAGCAATCATGGTAACTAGTACTCCTACAATGATAGGTCCATGGGTAGCTCGGGAAATATGATCCATGTTAGCTAGCATAAAGGTAGCAACATTAACAAGTCTGGGTTGGGAAGCACTGTAAATAATGAATAAATCATCTCTGGACATAGAAGTGATGTTCTCTTTTTTTTTTCTTTCCGAATATGGTATAAGCTAGGATTTTGTGGTAGTAACGGATTGCTGGATTATGAATATTTTTAGAATACATGTCATTTGGCTCAGGGTGGTTGTTTTCGGTAATGCTACCCAAAAGTAGTTAAGCTCAAGGTCCATAAGAACTTCTTCTTGAGTAATAGTAAAGACATCAGGGCCATTAGGGAGTTCTAAAAGTTCAGCCATCTCTCGGTGGTTATAATGGTGATCAATACCAAACATCCTAAAGGTGACTATGCCTCTGTTAAACCCCATCCCTCGGTTAGACTCATAGGAACTTGAACTCAGGAATTCAAGGGTTAGCATACGGTAAGAACTAAATTTTCTCCTCATAGCAAAATTGTCCCAGCCTAACTGGTTAAGCAAAAACATGACACTATCTCTAATTCCTAGTTTAATCACGGTAAGTCCATCAGGGTAAATGGTTAGTGCCATCTCTCTCTGAGCTAGAACTTCAAGGCGCCTCCTCTTGGCTCTGCCTCTGAAAATGATATCCATAGTGTCTGCTTGTTGCATCTCTTTTTAAGTTCGTAAGAACTGTTAGCTTATGCTATGTTAGCCTGAAAGTAGACATATATTAAGTTAGTTATGGTCAATACAAAAGTGGCTTTAACAACACTTTAAAATCCATAAAAGCATATGTTTCTGCCACTGTTTGAATTAAAATTGCGCATTTAATGTCCATGGCGGACGGCAAAAATGCGGGTTTTAAAACGCAGCCACTCGTTTTCCAACTTCTATTCCCCATTATCATCATTATCTCCCATATAACTCCTCTCCAAAACCTCCTAATCAAGCTCTCCCACCTTCTAACTTCCATTTTTACCACTCCATCATTCTTTAAACCCATTACCGTTACCTCTTCCTCCACAATCTCACTCATTCTTCCATCAACCTCTCCAAAACCCCAATCTCACAAAAACCTAACACTATGCCTCCAAGAGCAGAAAGACAATGAACAACAAGGGCATCTCTGGATACCATGAACATCTAGTTCAAAGATGGCGAGGATGGTGAACGTCGGCTAAACCGGTACACCAAACTATTCAACCGGACAGTTCGTCCGACCAGGTATGTTGACGAAAACTGTCTGCGTGAATTGGGATTACAGAGAAGTGTGAATTTGATGCTAGATGGGTTAGACTTGGCATATTTTTGTGCATTGCGCGACCTGACCTACACCAAACTGACCTTAGATTTTTTAAGCTCTTTCGAGTATTACACTCCTCGGATGAGTCACAACACTGCAGGCACAGTAAAATTTAGGATGTAACATTTATAATTTCACATTTAAAGAGAGAGAGAGAGAGAGACATTCCCATGTTGGAAACAAATTTCGTTTGTGTGCAACAATTTTGTTTACCCACATGGGAATGTCTATTCTGCAAATGCTTTAATTTGTTTCCAACAATTCTTTCTTATGCTCAATTTTGACCTACTACGTACTTTCAGTTTTGTTGACTTGAGTTTGTCTATGAATTGTAATTTAAAATATAAAATATAGATTACTCATGAAACACGATAACTACTCCATAAGAAGAAACTAAGACTGTAGATGTCTCATTCCATATTGAAAAATTGCAATTTATCAGCATATTCAAAGTTAGGACAGGATCATATTCACACAAATTATGCACTTGAGTGAGTGAAGGGAATATTTAAAAATGGTAGAAAATGAAAAAAAGAGATTGAAGCAAAACTCTCCCTTAATTGACACCTTTATAGATACTTGGCAAAAGTATACATTTGGATTATGTCCTGCTTGCGGTTTCTTATTACTCTAGTTGACTACTCCTCTTGATCTCTGTTTCTGCTTGTAGGAAAGTATTTGCTTTCCTTAAGAGGTTTAAAACCTCAAGAAAATGTGGTAACCGTTTAAAAAAGAAAGGAATCACTATCAATTTTTAAGTTATTAATTGGAAATAAAATAGGCTACTCCAAAAAAATTATTGCCTTTATATATTATTATAGATTATAGATTGTAGGTGATCGATTTTAGTAAATTATTGTAGTTTTTCATGTGATTTTTTCTTCACTTTTAGGACTTCATAAATTCTCAAGGGAAGAGAATGTCGTTTGACGTGAAGTATTATGCAAGTCTTGACAGCATCTTCTCTGGTCTATCCATTCCTTTTACCAAAGGAAATCTTGGCCCAACATCTCCTTTGGCAGCAGATATTGTCGGTATTGGTGATTCATGGCTAAAATTTGCCATTAAAAAAGCTGTAATTGAGCCAATACAGGATGTAGATGGCCAGGAATGGTTTAAAAACTTAGCTGAGAAATGGAAGGTAACATTATTTTGTATTCTGTATTTCTCCTACTTAGAAATTGTGGCTCAAGATTGGTTTTGTTCTTTTATAATGAAACCATTTATTTTCTGCACTTTTTTCTGCTTGATTTGATTCATCTTCTTTCATGAGTATGCATGTATGATTATTTTTTTCATGAAAAACAACCACGAGGAAACAAAGACTTCATAATTGCCCGTGTGCTTTTGTATGTATGACAATTTAAAATGAGTGCTACTCATAGTGATCTCTCTTACATGGTAAAGTGACATCACTGCACATATTTTTTTATACATGAGCACAGTTTTTTGAATTAACATGTTAGCAAAATTAAATGGATTTTACGGCTGGTCACTTGGAATAAGTGTCCTGTGTTGGGTTCTAATTCTGTTATTAACGTTTTAAAAGATATGATATATGATAGAGTATTATGGCGTCGTTTGATCCATGTAGTCAATACCACCTAGTGGGATAAATCACTGGGAGAATCCGGTATGTATATACCATTGGTTTTTGTTGCAAGTGCTCAAGATTAATTATAGCATATCCAATGGTTAGTTATTGTCCTTTGGGAGTGTATATGTTAGACTTCTTATAGTGACAGTTATGGACAGTTTTGGGAAGTTATTACGTCAGATATATTATTTAATTTTTGGAATAAATAGAGAAAGAAAAGGAGAAACTGATTTTGGGATAGTTATTGAGCGGTTTTGGGTGGGAGAGACCAAGACTCTTGAATTTCTTGGATAGTAATTGCTTTATATCTATTATATCATTGTCTCTAAACTTTGTCTTATGAACTGGTATGTTAACTCTGTATTAACAATGTAAACTGTTGTATTAGAAGAAATCTGCAGAGGATTGTTCGATTATTTCTGTTTTCTTTACCATAATTCACTTACTATAGGTACCAGTTCTATCAGTATGTTGTTGATAGTACAACATTACATTCCCTGACAAAGTTCCAGGTATACCTACGCAGGAACTGTGAGGGAGAAATGGATCCTGAAGGTGATGTATGGGCTGTCCCATATCGATGGGGTTGCATGGTAATTGCATACAAGACAAATAATTTTCAAAAGTATAAGTTGGCTCCTATAGCGGTATGTTGTTTTCTATTCGACCTTGTAAAACTCTGGTAAAGCATTTATTAGATATTTTGATTAAATTAGATATTTAAAATGGAATTGTAGGACTGGGCTGATCTGTGGCGGCCTGATCTTGCGGGGAGGATTTCAATGGTAGATTCTCCTAGAGAAGTTGTTGGTGCAGTATTAAAGTATATGGGGGCTTCCTATAATGCAAATGACATCAATTTGGAAGTTAATGGTGGAAGAGATGCAGTTAAACATAATTTAGCATTGCTTGCAAAACAGGTACTGTTACCCACTGATCTCTCAACTGTTGATGTCCCATTTAATTGGAGTAGAGGGGAAATACATGAAAGTTTAGTTGACAGAAAATAGTACTGTCCATTTTTTTCCAAATTATAAATATAAGTTACTGTACTTTTATGTATTTCTAGGTTCGACTCTTTGATAGCGAAAACTATCTAAAAGCTTTTGGAGTTGGAGATGTGTGGGTAGCCGTTGGATGGAGTAGTGATATTATTCCAGTGGCTAAACGCATGTCTAATGTTGCAGTTATCGTCCCAAAGTCTGGAGCGAGTTTATGGGCTGACCTTTGGGTATGTCTCTCATTGTGCTCTTGTTTTAGAGGGTTTGTTATCTGATTGTTTAATGGTTTTGATATAGCAGTGTGATTCAAATATCAATATGGGATTCAGAAATCATTTACCTATTCATTGATAATAGTTATGAATTTATCTTTTTTAGACACTAGACATTGACCTTTCTCCACCTTTTTTTTTCCGTTTTTGTTTGGGTTTCCCTAGGCAATTCCTGCCGCCTCTCGGATTCAAACTAGTCTGATTGGTGGACGCGTAAGGGGACCGTCCCCATTAATCCATCAGTGGATAGAGTTTTGTCTGCAATCTGCAAGAGCACTTCCCTTTAAGCAGGAGGTGATTCCAGGTGCCTCTCCCCCTCTTCTTCAAGGTCATTCCGCCAATGTGTCCTTGGAGTTGGCCAAGGGTAGGCCAAGGCTAAACACCAATCTCATTGATGGAGCACCACCACCTAACATTTTAGAAAGGTGTGAGTTTTTAGAGCCATTATCTAATTCAGCAGTGTCAGATTACCACTGGTTGCTTGACTCAATTCAAAAACCTGGCAATGGATTGATACAGAGAGTGCGTCAGTATATCTCATCAGCGGTCTCATTTTCTGGATGATTTCATTCATATATGGCTTGAACACATTCATTGGACCCTGAAATACATGCCACAAATCTGTGATTTTAACTTCCAGAAACATCCAAGGTTGGTTGATGTTGTTTGAAGACTTGCTGAGGTCGATTTTCAAGATTGTTGGGTTGTAATAATGCTGGTGGAGCTGTACGAGTTAACTGCCCATTCGCTTGCCCTCTTTTATATTGATAGACTTCAAAATTTTCTGTAAAATTCATAAAAAAAAGTTATTAATGTGCAAAGTACTTGAAGTAATTTGTTTTTCATGTATTTTTGTCTACTCTAGGAGATTTATTGTTTGTACAAATCAACACGAAGCAAATATTGGACAACTTCTTAAAGCTGCGAAAGGGAGTGATTATAAATGCTAAGTGATCAACATGGCTTTTTGTACCCTTCTATCTCCGGGCGTTTCCCCCCTATCTCTGCCATCCATGGAAAATAAAAAAATAACGATTTTAGTATTACTTTTAAACAAATAAAGATTAAAAATATATTAAAATTTGATGTATATAGTTTTAAACAAATAAAGGCCTTATTGAGTTTATAACAAGGGCCTATGGGTTGGGTAAATACAACAAACTAGGCCAAATTGATCTAAAAAAACTGGTTGGACCAGATTATTTGGTGAACATGGAGATTTTGTCATGTAGCCCTTTCAAATGTACCTGATACCCCCTAATTTTTTATAATACTAAAAAATAATTCTTGTCAATTTTTTAGTTAAATATATCGCACGAAAAGTTTGGTAGTTAAAGTTAAAAATACGGTATGAATGCAAAAAATCCAATAGGTCAGTATAAAAGCCCGGTATGAATTTTTACTGATTTTTATATAAGCAATTGGTGCTTTAAAACACCATGGATTATTGGAGTTTTTCCAAAATGGTGAAAAATATAGTAGTGTTAAATCATTTTTTTTAAAGATCATGTGTTTACTGTATATTTAGCGAGAATATAAAATATTTGGTAGTTTGAAGTTTAACGGTTGAGATTTTGTCGATAATTTTATACGATTATGATTGCACCGATAATTATGTGTGGTCCGTAATGAATTCAAACTTGTATAAATATGGATCATATGTTGTTAAAAAACTTCTTAGAATGTTTCAATATTCGTATCTGACAGTTATGAGCGTGAAATCTCATATTAATTTTCGACTCTTTGAGGACACCCTACTCTCGCTGTTATGAGATCCAAATTAGATAATCTGTTGCCCCAAACTGACAACAGAAAGATGATTAAGATTGAGTTTCGTGTATCATTGGTTGCTATTGAAGGAAAGTTGAAATATAACAACTTTGAAGTGAAGAGTAACAAAGGAAGGTTATGTGAAGAACATATCATTGTAGGTCAACAAAGGGACCGATTGAGTTTGATGAGACAATTGTTAGATCTGTCGATAATATTATCAAGATGTTGAAACGTCCAAAATCATCTAGTAGTGCTTAAGTTTTGTTATTTATTATTGTTTTGTTAAATTATGTTATTTTTCGTGTTAAGTGATGTTAATCCCGTAATAATCCAATGTTAAATGTTTATGGAATAAACTGTTAAGTTAAAATGTCAGTAATATATAAATAATATCAAAATAATAAAATTTACATAGGTTTTCCACATGCTATGTGTGCTATCTGTGATGCAAAAGTATAAATTTTATCATCTAGGTTTATCAAATCCATGAAGTTATCTTTAAGTACTATTATCATCTGTAGACGTTGTTGGTCAGCCACACCAGATGAAGGCGGTGGCACGTCATCGAAAGGTCCCGTAACATCAGATGTTATTTTTCGTGTTATTTTATCGAGTTGGGTAAGGAGAATTTCTTTCTCCACCTGTATGTGTTGAGTTAAACCTCTTAAAACCCGAAATTTCCCTTCGGATGTGCATATCTGAACGCACCTTTCAACATGTTTCAGATATGCACATCTGAAGTCACCCTTTTTTCATATTTTAATACTTAAACATCAGATTTAAAATTCTAGAGGTAGTCTTGGATATGCATGGTCACTCCTACCACTATTTTATTCATTTTCTTTCCCCCATAACCAAAACCCTCAACAAAATTTCAACCATTCTCAATCAATTTTTTGTCTCCAAACCAAGTTTCAAGCATAGAAAGCTGCAATTTAAGATAAACTTTCCTCATTTTATCTCATATTCCTTGCATTGATGCTGATTTGTGGATGAATAAAACAACGTCAGTTCGGATATGCATATTCAAATTCAACCTACCATAATTCAAATGTGCATATCTGAAAACATGTCTGTTACATAAACAAAATTGTATTTTAACTGAATTTATGTTTTTTTTAGCCGTGTTAGGTATGGTGCATACCAACAATATTCCCAAAGCTGTCGTAAAGATTCTGGACAAGGTCAATGAAGATGGTAAGTCGAATGAGGTGAAAGACATTGATAAAATGATTGATGTCGTGATAGATGTTGGACAAAAATTTACGAATGGTAAAAATTTTCACCTCTCGTCAACATATGCTTGAATGTGTTCGAATGAAAGCTAGCAAACTTGGGTTTGGAGTTGAGATTGGAAGTTCCGACAATGGCTAGTAGAAGGAAAATATTTGATGTGATGACATGCGAGAGAAGTGGGAAATATTTTCCAAAAATTCAGAAGTTAAAACATGATGACACGAGATCGAGGAAATGTGAGTGTCCGTTTAAATTGCACGGTTCTTGTAGGGTAGATGATTTATGGCGGTTTAGTGTCATTTCCGATATGCATAATCTTGCATTGAACACTAAGTTACAAGGGCATCCAATTGTATGTCAGTTTAAGTCGGAAGAGAAGGAATCTATTTCAGAATTGTCGTTAATCAAAGTTGCATCGATAAACATAACTTTCTGGTTTGAAACGGAAAAGACCAGAAAGTGTTTCAAATATCATGTCGGTTTACAATAAACTTTATAAACAACACATTGCATAAAGAGGTCCGAGGTCCGAAATGCAACATCTTTTAAAACTTTTGGACAATAACCACTACGTTTCAAGGTACAGATTTTGTGAGGACAATGTCAATATTCGTGACATATTTTGGACTTATCAAATATCAAGTTGTTCAACATATTTCCAACCATCCTTATGATTGATTCCACGTACTAGACCAATAAGTATAAGCCTCCGCTTCTAGAAATTGTTGGTGTCACCTCTATGGACAAAACATTTTCAGTGGAATTTGTTTTTTTGGAATGTGAGAAAGAAGACAACATCACATGGGCATTGGGTATATGCAAAACTTTGTTGAAGGATCCACAAAATATACAAAACTTGAGTATCATTCACCCTCACTTGACACTTGAAGAAACATAAAGTTCACCCCGTTTGAGTTCAAGAACGACAATGATTTAGAAGTTATGTGGGGTACTTTTCAACGATACTTTTCTAAGGATTCGATTGAGGTGGATGCAAAGCTTCAAAGATTGAGAGGAAATGTTATAAAAATGTTGCAACATCCTCAACTAACTGTTTATAACAATATGTAATTTTAAGTTTTTGTAGAACTATATGTAATTTTAATGAATTATGTTGAATCTATGTTATGAATTATGTTGATTCTTCTGTCCCAGAGATAAATTCAGATATGCATATCCGAAATAGGCAATTAGGTGGCTTCATATATGCATATGTCAAGTCAATTTAATAATAAATGAATCGTAACTTTGAATATGCACATGCGAATCCACCTATTAATGACAAATACGTTGCGTTCAGATATGCACAACGGAAGTCTAGGGATATTTTAGGTTTTTCGGTAGGGGTCTCCAAGAAATATAAAAGTGGAGAAAGAAATTCTCTTGGATAAATACAACAAACTTGCTCAAATTGATCTAAAAAAATGGGTTAGGCCAGATTATTTGGTGAACATGGAGATTTTGCCATGTAACCCTTTTAAATGTACGTGATACCCCTCTAATTTTTTATAATACTAAAAAGTAATATATGTCAATTTTCAGTTAAATATATCACATGAAAAATATGAATGAATGAATAAATCCAATACGACAGTATAAAAGTCTGGTATGAAATTTTATCTATTTAAAAAAAATCCGATGTTTGGAAAAATATACCCTTTTTAAAAAAAAAACCATGGATTATCGAAGTTTTCCCAAAATGGAGAAAAATCTGGTAGTGTTAAATCATCATTTTTTAAAGATCATGCATTTACTGGATCTTTAGCGGGAATATAAAATATCTGGTAGTTTGAAATTTTACGGTTAAGATTTTGTCGACAATTTTGTATGATTGTGATTGCACAGACAATTCTGTGTGGTCCATAATGAATTCAAACTTGTATAAATAAGGATAATATGTTGTTAAAAAACATCTTAGAATATTTCAATATTCGTATCTGACAATTGTGGGCGTGAAACCTCCTATTAATTTTTGACTCTTTGAGAACACCCATACTCTCGCTGTTCTGAGATCCAAGTTAGATAATCTGTTGCCCCAACTGACAACAGAAAGGTGGTTAAGATTGAGTTTCGTTCACCATCGATTGATACTGAAAGAAAGTTTATATACAACAACTTCGAGCTGAAGAGTGATGAAGGAAGGTTATGTGTAAAACATATCACCGTAGGCCAACAAAGGGACCGATTGAGTTTGATGCGACAATTTTTAGATCTATCGACGATATTGTCAAGATGTTGAAACATCCAAAATCATCTAGTAGTGCTTGATTTTGTTATTTATTATTGTTTTGTTAAGTTATGTTATTTTTCCGTGTTTAGTGATGTTAATCCCGTAATAATTCAATGTTAAATTAAAATGTCAGTAATATACAAATAATACCAAAATAATAAAATTTACACAGATTCCCCACAAGCTATGTGTGTTATCTGCGATGCAAAATATAAACCTTACCATCTAGGTTTGTCAAACCCATTAGGTTATCTATAAGTACTATTATCATCTGCAGATGCTACTGGTCAGCCACACCAGATGAAGGCGATGGTGTTGGAAATCCACCAAATATCTATGATGAATTTCTCCTCAATGACAATGAATTATGAGAACAAAAAGAAAAGAGAGAAGACAATTATTTTCTACAGAGTTTCTCTTTGCCCACAAACTGTGGAAAACTTTGTTATTCACTTGCAACTGCAAATTCTGTGAATACAACTTAATTGACTTTCTTACAAAAAATAGGGGTTACTCCCTCTATTTATAATTGAGCTTGTACCATAAGCCCAAAGCCTAATATATATATTTTGTTACTAAATCAAATCTAATCTATTCTAGACTTAAATCAAATCTATTTAAATCTAAAACAAATCTAGCTTGCTTCGATCCACAAGCTAATCCTTCGACACATAGTTTCAACACACTGAATTACAATTTAACATACCATATAATTCATTGTGTCTAAACTATCTCTGTTCATCATGACTCTTAGTCTTCTGAATACTTCGACTTGCACTCCCTTCGTCATGATATCTGCAATCTGATTCTCAGTTCTGCAGTGTTCCAAATTCATCTTCCCATCTGCTACCTGCTCTCGAAGATAATGGAACCTCATTTCGATGTGCTTACTTCGACCATGTGCTATTGGGTTCTTCGCCAGATTGATAGCTGACATGCTGTCTATTTTCATTGCTCCATGATCTTTCCCTGTTATCTCTTCGACCAAGTTCACCATCCAAGTTTCTTGACATGCACAAAGAGAAGAAACTATGTATTCTGCTTTGCATGATGATAATGCCACTACTGGTTCCTTTCTTGAATTCCAAGCAACTGGTGCACCACCTAGCATAAACATATATCATGCTGTTGATTTTCGATCTTCAGCATCACTACATCAACTTGAATCAGTGTATCCTACTAACCTGTATTCTTTTCCTTTATCAGTTGCAGGAAACAAAATTCCATAATCAAAAGTTCTTTTTAAATACCTTAGTATCCTCTTCACTGCTGCTAGATGTGATATCTTTGGCTTCTGCATGAATCTACTTACCATACCTACACTATATGCTAAGTCAGGCCTTGTATGACAAAGGTATCTCAATGATCCAATAAGTCTTCTGTATTGGGTTGGGTCGACATCATCTTCATCTGCATCTTTCGACAGTTGCAGTCTTGGTTCTACAGGTGTCGAAGTTGAGTTGCATTCTTCCATCTCAAACCTCTTGAGAATTTATCCTGCATATCTTCTTTGATATCATCAAATTTCTACTGCTCTTGTAGAATTCGAAACCAAGGAAATATGAAATCTCACCCAAATCATACATTTCGAATTCCTTGCTGAGATCACCTTTGAAGTCTTCAATCTCACTTTTATAGCTATCTGTCATCAACAAATCATCTACATAGAGACATAGTATAAGCAATTCACTATTGCTTCTTCTTACATGTTGTTGTACCCCAAAATTTGCCCTCTCATTTCTCAAAAGATCATCCTAGACTCTCAGGTTTGCTTCTATTAGGTTCCAAGTCTTGAATTACAACTCTTCAAGAAAATCACCCACAAGGGCAAAATGGTCAAAAGCACATTGAAAAGTCAAACTTGGACTTTTAAATCAAAAATCAAGTTTCAACAATTATATTTCATCAAGACATGAAATTGGTTCATCAAAAAAATCAGAAGTCAGAAGTTACTTTGAAAAAATCAAATTTCTAAACATTTAGAAAATTTTCTAAGTGTCAAGAGAATATGATACTTCAGAACTTCTGAGCCAGCCTCTACGCAAGTGCATTCAGAAGTTGCAAACACGGTTCAGAACATGATGCTTCAATCAGAACATGTAGAAGCGATGCTCTTTAGAAAGAATATGATTCTTCAACATATGAAGGCTATGTTCAACGCTTCGGTCAGAACATCACCCTTCGAGTCTCACTCTGGCCTTCTGCGATCAGAACATCACCAAATCCCAAGACCTCGTTTAAACAACCTGCTGCACTGCTACAACACAATATTCTAACCAGCAGCTAATCCAGTCCACACCTGCATTTTCCCAAATCCCATATTTGCACCAAATACAAAAATATGCGATCAAAAAGCAATGGAATAGTGTACCAAAAAAGTTTAAATCCCATTTGTTTTCCCCCCCAAAACCACAACAAATTCACCTATAAATAAGTTGCTCCATCACACTTTCAAGGGGCTGGCTGGTTTTTTGAGAGAGAAAATTGTCAAAAGAGAGAAAATAAAAACTGTGAAACCTTCGTAAAAAAAATCCAGAATTCCCAAACATAAAACAAAACCTTTGTTCTTCCCTTTGAATCAAAGAACTTGGCATTTTCTCTCCCGTTGCTCTTGCTGACTCCAAAACATTTGAAGGCAGCAGTTCAAGTTCCAAGCACATGTTCCAGATTCAAGGTAAGTCTTTCTGACTTTGCATCTTCTCATTCAAAACATCATTAAATATGTAAATATAACAATATTAATGTTGTCCATATCATTGCATAAGTAGGAAAACTGTGGATCAGAACTTCTTGATTAAGGCTAGGCTCAGAATTAGGATTAGAACTTCTATAAACTGTTGTGCTTTTATCCTCCTGATTTGCCATTAAGGATTGAATAAATTGCTGATGTGCCGATTAATATGATGAAAGAGTTGAAATGTAACACAAAACTTCTACTTTTCATTCACCATTTTAACACACAGAGTTTCTAGGATTTTCTCACTGTTTAAGCACGCAAAACTTTTGAGTTCTCTTTACCATTTTAACACACAAAACTTCTGATGCTCATTCATTGTTTTAGCACAGCATAGAACTTCTGAGTTCACCCTACACGTTAAACACACTGAACCTCTGATGCTTCCACTCGCAGTTTTAACACTCAGAAAAATTTATGATTTTTCACACGCTGACAACACATTGAATTTCTGATGTTCACTCATTGTTTTAGCACAACACATAACTTCTGACTTATGGTTCACTGTTTAAATACCACCCAGAACCTCTGTTTCCTTTCCCTCTGACGTTTCTTGTAGGGTCTTAGAGTGTATCAATCTAGAACTTCTGATTCCACTGACGTTCCTTTCTGAGTCACAACGCGCCTGGCTTCAGAACCTCTGATCCTTGTCGTTTTGCTTGCAGCAGCGCGCTGTTTCTATCTTTCATTTATTTTACTTTTTTTATCATTTTCAATACCAATCCCCTTTTTTATTAATATAAAAAGACATAAAAATATTTTCTTTTATTAATTAATTCATTTCTTTTTCTTAATTCATTAAGACAAAAAAACCATTCTCTAAACAAGTCCTTTCTCACTCTCTTGCATTGTACATTTCAATATGGTTGTAATAGTTAAATAGGATTTAAATTCTTACAACCCCACATTTGTAAATATGTACACCCCATCCCCCTAATGATTGTAATAGCGTAGAATCTTTATATTCCCGCAATTTATCGCTTTCCAAATAAATGCTAGTAATTAGGGCGTGTATGGCAAGACATGAAATTGACAAGTAGATAACCCTAATCAAGACTAAAATGCATGCAATCAAACACACTTGCACACTAGCAACCTTAGGGTAATCCCACCTTGTTTCCTATCGAAAAAAACAGTCATGTCCCTCGAACATGGGCGTTTTAGCAAAAGACCCTCGATAAAAGATCGTAGTCCCTCGATGACCCTCGATGTTGCCTTCAACAAACGATCTAGTCCCTAACACGACATTGCTAAAACGTTCCATGGGTTGCCTTCTATGACTATACAAACGTCCCACGCCCGTCCCTTCACATCCAACGATGGGGCTTCTTACCAAATCAATAGTAAGATAAAAACATCTAAAGGAAGAGGAAAAGAATATCTAAGACCTTTTGAGTAGGTAGGTTCGCTCCTAGTTGCTCGCTTGCTCACAACAAAAAAACATTTTATACACCAACACATCTCTTTGAACTATTTTCGAAACCAACACTTTTTACGTATTCTTATAGAGACGAGAATCATTACAAAGTAACATTTTCAAAATACTTTCAAAAACCACACCACAAAGCACATTTCAAAAATAAAAGCAAGTGATCTAGCAAGTAACTAAGAGCCCATGGAAAACCATGGATGAAAAGGGTGCTAATACCTTCCCTTTTCATAATCTACCCCCCGAATTCAAGAAAATATCTCTAAAGGTCTTTCCTGTGCTTTTTCATCTTTCCTTATTGGATAAAAGAAAAGTCGGTGGTAAATCTTGCTATCTGCAACATTTGCGATCAAACGTAAAACAAAAAGTCATTTCTCCCACCGTATCACAGAACTGGCGACTTTGTTGGGGACATAAAAGTGGGGTTACCTTAGGGTTAAACCACCTTTACTTGCTTTTCTTTGTTTGACTTGTTTGCTTTACATTTAAGGGTTTTCTTCTTGGGTATTGCTAAAGATCCTACACCCGGATCTAGGGGACACTTATTAGGCAAACAGCAAAAGATCGTGGAGACTGTACGACGTAGACCGATATGGTTTAAGCGATGGTTGTATTGGTGTGACACTTTGGTTGGTACCGGTATCCTTCGTGTGGAAACGAAGAGAATACGGGGCTGCCGCATGGTGTCGTGAAGCACTAACGGACCTTAGAACCTTAGTTGAACAAACTTGGCCATTAGAAAGTAGTGAGATAGTCGGCCTCAGTATTATGCTGAGGATTGGTTGATACTCGATGTTACACTCATTGAGATCAGACTTTCGGGATATTTTGGCCGCAAGAAAAGATTGCCTGAGCTGAAACAATGCCCGATAGAGGATGATCAGTGATATTGAGAATCCATAGAACCCAATTAGTTTTCTAAGATAGGTTTGAAACCAACTAAACTTCAAGAGGGTACTTACCTTTAACCTCATGCAAGCCTTTAAACCTAAGGACTATTATGTGTTTGGCTTGTGTGTGATTTACTCTGTTTGAACATAACATCATGCATCATAACATAGAATCCATTCTCATTACACTAATCATTTCAAGAAACGAGGGAATTTATCTTTGCTCTGTTTTGCAGATTATGGCTTCCGCTCGTAGAAACACTATCCGAATCATCTTTGTGAGAATACCTCCCCAACTTAAAGAACTAATATCAAGGGTTCCTGAAACTTCTGCGTTCACCAAGAGACATGGTCGACTTCTCAACCTGGTTACTTCAAGCTTTGATGAGAAGATGATTGGTATACTTTTTCAGTTCTTTGATCCCGAGCACCACTGCTTCACCTTTCCAGACTATCAGTTGGTTCCTACCATGGAAGAGTTATCTCAGTTATTGAATATACCCATTCTTGACCAGATACCTTTCACAGGTTTAGAAGAGGTTCCAAAGCCAGAAGTCGTCGCCTCAGCTTTGCATCTAAAACGGGCCGACGTGATATCCAATTGGGAAACAAGAAGCGGAGTCAAGGGTTTTCTAGCCAAGTTCCTAATAGACAGGGCCCAACTGTTTTGGGATGATTTGGATTTCCAGGCCTTTGAGGAGGTCTTGGCCCTTATAATCTATGGGTTAGTACTATTCCCTAATCCGGACTTACTCATAGATGTGAATGCTATCAAGATTTTCCTCTCTCGCAACCCTGTGCCTACCTTGCTCGGAGATATCTTGCACGCTCCCCATACTCGTACCATGAAGAAAAGAGGGGTCCTTATGTGCTTCTTGCCATTACTGTCGAGGTGGTTTATTTCTCACCTCCCTAAGTCAGTGCTGAAGAATGAAGAAGGTTTGGGTTGGTCGCAAAGGATAATGTCACTTTCTCACGTGAATATTCTCTGGTATTCCCGATTTATGGGAGATGTTTCTATTATTGACTGTTGTGGGGAGTTCCCTAATGTCCCACTACTTGGCATTAGGGGAGGTATAACTTACAATTCTTGTTTGGCTCTGTGACAATTTGGTTATGCTCGAAGGGATGGTCCTCATGAGTTACTTATCCATGGCATTCTATTTAACTATGAGGAGATGTTCAAGGGTATCGCCAGAGGTTCATACGAGCTTGGGGAATGATAAACAGATCTGACGCCAAGACTTTGGGGCCGAAGAATTCCATTCCTATGGAACCTTATCTCCAATGGGTACGAACCCGCGCTCAGAAACTTATAATGCCCTACATATCCGTCTTACCAATGATTGTGGAGCCCGTTACTGAAGGGGATATTCCCTACATGGTTCTTCATCCTGATATGCCCACTGATCTTGAAGAACTACAAAGGTCTTGGATCCAGTTGAAGAAGGAGCGAGATACTTATAAGGACCACTTCTATGCCCAAGAGAAGAAGGTTTTAGAACTCACAAAGCAGCTTCATGAGGAAAGAAGCCTTAATGCATATCTCGGCACGAAGAGTAAGCATCCATGGAAACTTGATTTTTTTTAGTTTTTAGAATTTTTAATTGTAACGCCTAAGAGGCAATTGTACCTTGAATTCTACTAATAAAATCTTTGTTTCATTTCGGTTTGCAAAGTTTAAATTTCCCAAAGTCCTTGAAATCATTGCATACGCATCCCATCCATAGCATTGCATAAACAAGTACTATTACAGGTTTCTCATCTTCTTCACTGTTTATTTCAGCAAAGATGTCTTCTGAACAAAGCATCAAAGATCTTTAGGCACAAAATGCCCAATTTCAACAGATGTTCATAACTTTGGAAAAAGGGCAGGAAGATCTGAAGGCCCTCATCCTGAAAGAGAAGAAGAAGAAGAAGAAGAAGAAGAAACCCGCTTGTATCCTTAATATGGGAAGAAGATTCGGGGGACCGCTAAAGCAATCAGTCGATCTGACCTCCTCGTCCAAAGAAGGGGAGAATCAAGAGAGGCCGACAAGATGAGCAATATCCTCCCATTGAGGATAGATACAAGCTGTTAGAGGATCGAATGAGCACCATGGAAGTCTAGAGAATACCTGGGTTGGACTTCGAAGAACTGGGATTGGGGTCGGGAGTGGTCATCCCACAAAAGTTTAAAGCTCCGGTTTTTGTAAAATATGATGGGGTGTCTTTCCCAAAGCTTCATCTCCGTTCCTACGTAAGGAAGATCCAGCCCCACACCGCTGATAGAAACTTGTGGGTTCACTTCTTTCAAGATAGCCTGTCAGGGACTCAGCTCGAATGGTTCTACCAATTGGAGGGAACTAATGTCAGAAACTGGGAGGATTTGACTGCTGCTTTTTACAAGCAGTATCAATATAATGCCGACTTGGCCCCTACTCGTACTCAACTCCAGAGTATGTCCATGGGTGCAGGTGAAGGCTTTAAGGACTATGCACAGAAGTGGAGAGATTTGGCCGGGAGAGTCCATCCCCCTTTGTCTGATAGGGAGTTGGTCGACATGTTTCTTGGGACGCTGTCTGGTCCATTCTTCAAGCATTTAATCGGTAGCTCATCGGCTGGTTTTACGGAGCTGATATTAATTGGAGAAAGGGTAGAAGCTGGAATCTGGAGCGGCAAAATACAGAAAGATACCTCTTCGAGTTCAGTAAAGAGGCCCTTCACCGGTAAGAAGGAGGCCAATGCCGTTTATAGTCTGAGAGGTCAGAGAAAAACGGAATACCGTCCAACGGTAAGTGCTGTAATGGTACTTATGCCTGCGGCTGCCCCATAATGCAACAATCAGCAAAGGATAGAAAGACCACAAAGGAAGTTTACCCGGATTAACATGACATTGACAGAGGTTCTACCCCATCTGTTGAGATCCAACTTGACAACTTTGAAAGAGGCTCCCAAGAATCCTAATACCTTGTCTCCTGGATACAATCCTAACGCTCGGTGTGCCTACCATTCTGAGAGTCCTGGTCACGATACAAATGACTATTGGGCTCTAAGAAATAAAGTACAAGATTTGATTGAAGCCAAGGAGATCGAGTTCGACGCTCCGGAGAAGCCCAATGTCATAAATTCTCCCATGCCTAGGCACAACCGTGGAGTTAACGCCATTGATACCGATCTGTTTGTGACCTCAGTTGATGAAGTTTCTACTCCCCTTATGACTGTTAAGAAGAATTTGTTGCTGGCCGGTTTATTTCTCGGTTGTGGTGAAGGTTGCCACATGTGTTCATCTCTGCCTTCTGGTTGCTATATGCTAAAGACAGGTGACCAGCGCCTGATGGATAGTAGTGAAATTTTGTTAGAGAAAATTTTGACTCCTGTTGTTCCATTTGAAGATGTTGCTATGATAACCATTTCTGCCAATCCTTCCAAGGCCTCCTCGAGAAGACCTGTTAGGATTACACCCGCTTTGAGAGTTTCTCTGTTAATAATCACCTATCCTGGTCCTGTCCCGTACACCTCGAACAAAGCTGTCCCTTGGCATTATGGCACCGATATCTACTATCATGGCGTTAAACAAGACCTGAAGAATGAAGAGGCTGATCCCGATGTTAGTAACATTGTCGGGACCAATAGGATTACTAGAAGTGGAAGGGTTTTTTCTCCTGAGATCTCCCCAAAGACTGTCACTAAGCCTGTTGTTATTTCATCTGTTATTCCTACCAGTACTTCCGTCGCTACTCCTGTTCTTACTCCAATTGTTACTCCTGCAACAGAGTCATCTGGGACTCGAGGCAAAGAAGCTATAGGTGAGCCTGCCCGGACGGAGGCACCTAGAAAGATTGTCGTGGAAACCTCTAAGCAAGAGATAGAGGAAATTTTAAGAATAATTAAAAAAAACAACTACAATATGGTCGAGCAGTTGGGGCATACCCCCTCGAAGATATCAATGTTGTCTTTGCTGTTATGTTTCGAGGCCCATGCGAAGGTTTTGATTGCATTCCTCAAGACCGCACATGTGCCGTAAGAAACCTCAGCCGATCAATTCAAAGACTGTGTAGCCAGTTTGACTGCCGACAATGGGCTGGGTTTTTCGGATGCTGACTTAACTCCGAAAGGGAGAAAACACAATGATGCTCTGCATGTCTCGATCGAATGCAGGGGCACTACCATGGCTCATGTGCTGGTGGATAATGGGTCTTCCCTGAATGTGCTGCCTAAGAAGGCTCTTGATCATTTGAATTGTGAAGGCTTGACCCTAAAACCCAGTAATATAGTGGTAAGGGTTTTTGACGGGTCGAAGAGAATGGTGCATGGGGAGGTGGACATCCTTGTCAAGATAGGCTCTCAAACTTTTAAGTCCACCTTCTACGTGATGGACATCAGGCCATCGTACTCTTGTTTGTTGGGTCATCCTTGGATCCATGAAGTTGGGGCTATTACTTCTACACAACACCAAATGTTGAAGTATCCGGTGAAGGGGAAGATAGTCACTATGCATGGCGAAGAGGAGTACATGGTGAGCCACCTGAACTCCTTCAGGTATGTGGAGATGGACGAGGAATTCATAGAGACCCCTTGTCAAAAGTTTGAAGAGGTTCCCCAAATTTTAGCGTCGACCGAGACTACCACCAGTACCAAACTTCCTTTGAAGATGGCTTCTCTCAAGGACGCCAGAACAGTGGTTGAGGAAGGTGGGTGTATCAATTGGGGACGACTCCCTGATTTTACTCATAAAAATGACAAATTTGGTCTGGGCTTTACTTCAGGGGCTTAAAGGGTTGTTCGACGCGCTCGGGCTGGAGGACCTCCCCTACTCATCAGCAATTGTGGGGTCAACGCTATTGAAGACAGTGAGGAAGACCCTGACATTGACGGCTGGATCTACCCAACTACCAACGGTGGACCCAATAACTGGACGGCTATAGATTTTATTCCAATTTCTTTTATTCTGCAGTAATTGTCTTACTTATGTTATGAATTTGTAATGAACAATTTTTAAAACTTTTTGGCCTTGTGTCTTACCCGAGGCACAATGTTTCTATCTGTGAGGGTTATTATATGTCATTTCATATATCATCAATGAAGCATTGGACATTCTTTGCATACAAATTTTGTGCTCTCTTTTATTTTCTTTTCTGTTTTTACTTTATCGATTCAGCTATGCTCTTACACACACGCACGTATCAAACTGCAGATCCATATCCACTCTGGATCCCATTGATAACAATCCTGCTAATACTAGCTATGACTTCGAGAATCCGATCAACCGAGCCGAGAACGAAGGGGAGAATAATTGTGAGGTGCCTGGGGAACTGGCTAGACTATTACAACAAGAAGAGAGGGCTTTACAGCCTCATGAAGAGCCAGTTGAGACAATAAACTTGGGCACAAAGTCGGGCAGAAAAGAAGTCAAGATTGGCACAAATCTGGAAGTTAAGATCAAACAGCGGTTGATACAGATGTTGCACGACTACGTTGAGATTTTTGCCTGGTCATATGAAGACATGCCTGGTTTAGACACTGACACCATGGTACACCGTATGCCAACTAAAGAGGATTGTCCTCCGGTTAAACAGAAGGTCCGCCGTATGCACTCTGAAATGTCAGAGAAGATCAAGGCAGAGGCCATGAAGCAGTTCGAAGCGGGGTTCTTAGCTGTCACCTCCTATCCACAGTGGGTTTCTAACGTTGTTCCGGTACCTAAGAAGGATGGCAAGGTACGGATGTGTATGGATTATAGAGATATGAACAGGGCAAGCCCCAAGGATGACTTTTCGCTTCCCCACATTGTTGTTCTGGTTGACAACACCGTGCAACACAAAATATTCTCCTTCATGGATGGTTTCTCTGCCTACAACCAAATAAAGATGGCTCCTGAAGACATGGAGAAGACGACCTTCGTCACATAGTGGGGCACCTTATGTTACAAGGTGATGCCTTTTGGGTTGAAGAATGCTGGGGAAACTTATCAGCGAGCCATGGTTGCTCTGTTCTACGATATGATTCACCACGAGATCGAGGTTTATGTTGATGACATGATAGCTAGGTCTCAAACCGAAGAGGAACATCTTGATCATCTACAAAAATTGTTCGACAGGTTGAAGACATACAAGCTGAGGTTGAATCCGAACAAGTGCACCTTCGGGGTAATGTCTGGTAAGCTTCTGGGTTTTATCGTCAGTGACAAAGGTATTCAGGTAGACCCCGTAAAATTAAAGTCCATACAAGAGATGCCAACTCCCTGTACCGAGAAGGAAGTTAGAGGTTTCTTGGGACGCTTGAATTATATCACCAGGTTCATTTCACATCTGACTGCTACTTGTGAGCCCATCTTCAAGCTTCTGAAGACAGATCAAGTGGTAAAGTGGAATGACGAATGCCAGACTGCTTCCGAAAGGATTAAAGAATATCTTCAAGAACCGCCAATTCTGATGCCTCCGGTTGAAGGAAGACCTTTGATATTATACTTAACAGTGCTAGACAATTCAATAGGGTGTGTAGTGGGGCAGCATGACGAGTCTGGTCGAAAAGAGCATGCAATATACTACCTTAGCAAAAAGTTTACCAACTGTGAGACAAGATACTCATTGCTCGAGAAAACTTGCTGTGCTTTGGCATGGGCTGCTCACTGACTAAGACAATATATGTTGACCCATACTACTTTGTTGATATCTAAGATGGATCCAATCAAATACATCTTCGAGAAGCCCGCACTCTCTGGAAGAATAGCGAGATGGAAGATGATCTTAACCGAATACGATATATAATATACAACCCAGAAAGCAATCAAGGGGAGTGTATTGGCTGATCATTTGGCTCATCAGGCCGTGGATGACTACCAGTCCATGAATTTTGAATTCCCGGACGAGAACATTATGCTGGTGACTGACTACGAAGAATCGAGACCGGATGAAGGACCTGAGAAAGGATCCCGATGGACTATGGTTTTTGATGGAGCTTCGAACGCACTCGATAATGGCATTGTCGTTGTAATCATATCCCCTGAGGGCTGTCACACTCCTTTCAATGCCCGATTATGTTTCAACTGCACTAACAATATGGTGGAGTATGAAGCCTGCATCATGGGTCTCAAAGCCGCTATTGACCTCATGATCAAGTTCCTAAATGTCTTTGGGGATTCAACCTTGGTGATAAGTCAGATCAAAGGCGAATGGGATACGAAGCATCCGAATATCATCTCATACAAAGAGCACGTATTGACATTGCTCCCACACTTTGAGGAGGTAACTTTTAAACATTTCCCACGAGAGGAGAATCAGTTAACGGACGCGCTAGCTACCATGTCTTCTATGTTTAAAGTTAGGTGGGATAATGAAGCTCCCCGAATCACCATTAAAAGGTTGGATGAACCAGCGCACTTCTGTGAGATTGATAATAAAGAGGTGGCAGACAAACCCTGGTTTCATGAGGTAAAGAAGTATCTCGAGACTCAAGAGTATCCCGAGGGGGTATCTGTCAATGATAAGAAGTTTCTGAGAAGGTTCGCTGTTGTTGTATCCCAAAATTTTCCCTTTTTTCATACACGCATATTATTGGTTTTATGGTTATGGAATAAAGGTATACAAGTGACGTTTATTTCGCTAATGGATGTTCTCAGAGTATTTTTCGTGTTGAAGATCGGTTCGCCGTTTTGCAATGATTCGGGGTTCAAAGATTCAAAAGTCCAACCCGGCGCGTCATATTCAGGTGTTCTTTCGCCAAGATATCTCTGATAACGTATTCTCAAATTCAGGTTCGGCTCAAGAGTCAATTCTTTAAAGAAGGTATCTGAATGTGTGAGTTTTCTCGAAGAAATATGGTGAAAAAGTGTGCTGAAAGTGTAGTTTTTACACGCTAAAAAATTCATAACTTGAAGATCGTGGCTCGTTTTGAACCCGTTCTAGTGGCCAAATTCCGTATTGACGTCATCTAAGTTTTCATCTCTCACGGCTGGAAGCCAATTTCGATCAGAAAGTCTTCAAAAATGAGGATTTATCAAGTATTTTCGTACAAAAAAATTTGTGACAGAAATTTATTTACGTCATGTTCAGAAAATCATAACTTGGTCGATTTTCATCGTATCGAGCTGGTTCCGGCGCCAAAATTTCATAAATTGAGTTGACTACGTTTTCACATGAGGTATTGAGTTCTAACGGTATCCAAAAGGCCTTCGTTTTTTGCTCAGAGTGCGTGTGACGCGCCGAAAATCCTGAATTTTGAATATTATTTCATCTGGGCCGAAACTTCTAAAATTCACAACTCAG
Organism: Vicia faba; assembly: GCA_948472305.1. Classification (NCBI taxonomy): domain Eukaryota; kingdom Viridiplantae; phylum Streptophyta; class Magnoliopsida; order Fabales; family Fabaceae; genus Vicia; species Vicia faba. The sequence goes on along the minus strand of OX451739.1, from coordinate 695,690,555 downwards.
TCAATTTTTATCGGATCGGGCCCATATTTTTACACAAGGTCACTGACTCAGAGATCTACAACTTTTCTTCCAAAGTCGAGACCGGATTATGCTCCGATCAATATTAGTTTTTTTTATTGAAGAACGTGTCAGAGTCGACACTGGAGCCCAAAATAAGTTTGTCTGAGCTAAAACTTCAAAAATTCATAACTAATTCACCATTTATCCGATTGAGCCCATTTTCGGACAGGAGTTAGTTCTCGATGTCGGATACATTTTGTTTTCACATTTCAACTTCAAAAATTGCACTTAAGCCCCTGCAATTTATCCTGGAACATGCCGAACTCAAGTGAACATTGGAGGCCCAATTGCACATTCAAAGCCCATTTTTTCTCTCTCTAATTTCTATTATATAATCTCATTCTTTTCACACAACAAGAAAAAAGAAGAAAAAAAATCTTTGCCACAACGCTGTCAGAATACCAAATTCTTTCAAGAACCCTAAAACCTTGAAATCCTTATTACAAACCCCCATCTCACTACAAACAAGCCATCCTTATTACAAACCCACATCTCACTACTTCTCCAGTAAGGGTAAGACTGGTTTGATCTCCGTGATCAAAAGGGCATAGAAGCATTCATCTCACTACTTCTCCAGTAAGGGTAAGACTGGTTTGATCTCCATGATCAAAAGGGTATAATCATTCATACATGCCATATCGGTTTTAACGTTAAATTTTTTTCATATATTTGCTTTATTTGTATTTCATGATATATAGTAATTTATTTAATGTGTTCATGAGATTCAACACTGCAGATTTAGACAGGGTACCATGCAGGTTCATTATAGAACGTTGAGGCTAAAACACTAATGGGCAAAATAGAACAACCAACCAATGCATGACGAGACAGACATCCTGAGAAAGTTAAGGTCGTGGGTTCAACAACCACCCCTATTGGTATTGGTTTTCTTCCTTTCTATTTATCCTTTTACCTATTTTCATTCTTTCTGTTTAAAACTTTTTTTCTTCATAAAACTTAACATTTTTCACAAACCTTTGATTTTTCCTCCTAAACTCGAATAATTAATTTTAGGTTTTAATTTAATTTTAGGTTTTTAATTTTATTGTTTGTTTTTGGTTTCTAATCAATTTGTCTTTTTCAATCTTAAATTCACTTAACCACAAAACTTTTTTCACAAACCTTTTTTTTTTACAAAAAAACCTAATTTAATTTTTAGGTTAATTAATTATATATATTTTTTAACTTTTTTCAAAATTAATCTTTTTTTATTAATTAAAATTAATTAGGATTTAAGTATTTTAATTATTATTTTTTTCAAAATTAACATTTTTTACTAATTAAAATTAATTAGGTTTTTTAGGTTTATTTAATTAATTATCCTAAATCACTTTTTCACAAAAAAACACCAAAAACATTAACTTAGAATTTTAAGTTTTAATTTTTCCTTAATTTATTTTTATTTATTCTTTTACATTTTAATTTCTAGAAAAATTGTATAGGTCCCATTATCAATGTAATAACGTAGATTTATCTTTTTTCGCATTTTTTTTCTAATTTTGTAATTGCTTCCGGGATGTAATAGTTTTAGGATTTCTTTTCTGCACTCTTCATTATTATGTAACTGCCCCAAAGCTCTGTAATAGCCTAGGTTTAAATTCGGTCTTTTTATTTTCAGTCCAAAATAATTATGTATCTGCAAAAGCCTTGTAATAGCTAGGACTTTAAACTTTCCGTATTTTAATTTTCGCAAACTATAAACTGCTTAGATGAATGTTAATAGGATTGTATGGAAAGACTGTCTGGAAAATTAAAACAGTAGATCACTTTAATTATGAAAAGATTAAATAACTGAAATTAAACACATGCACATGCTCACTCTTAGGGTATGCCTCAATTGGTTGCCTCGGAAAATAATGGTCATGTCCCTCGAACGTAGGGATACCCTTAGCAAAGACCCTTGGTTAAAATTATCATAAAGATTATGGTCCCTCGATGTCCCTCGAAGTTTCCTACGGTGTATTATCTTGTCTCTCGATGTGGCCTACGAATATATGATGATAGTCCCTTCGAAATGCTAAGGTATCCTTACATGTTGCCTTCAATGACCATTTCGTCCCTTATGAATTGACCCTTACAACTCCAACGACGGTGCTACCTACTCATTAATAGTGGAATAGCGTTGTCTAAAGGAAGCAAGAACAGAAACATTATTTTTTTCGAGTAGGTAGATGCTAGTAGGTACTTGCTCATAATAAACTTTTCACACCATACACTTTTCAAACAAAATTTTCAAAAATACTTCGTAACACTCTTGAGGACTGATACAAGGGTTAAAAAGAAGTAAAACAAAAACTTTTCAAAACAAATCAAACACACAGAAGCAATTTTAAAAAATGACGAGCAAGTACCTAAGAGCCCGTAGAAAACTACGGATAGAAAGGGTGCTAATACCTTCCCTTTCTATAATCTACCCCCGTACTCAAAATCTCGAAAAAAGAATTTTTCTGTGCTTTTTTCCTTTCCAGTTGGATAAAATAAAAATCGGTGGCGACTCTTGCTTACCGCGACATTTTACGAATAAAAAACGCAAATCGCAAACCAGTATTAAACAGTCGGTTCTGCCACCGTATCACAGAACTGCCGACTCTGCTGGGAAATAATAAGTGGGGTATACCTTAGGATTTAGTTCATCATAAATTGCTTCTCTTGTTTGTTTTGGTTGCTTTACTTTTAAGGGTTTTTGTTTGGGAGTTACTATAGATCCTAACCCGGATCTGAGGACACCTTTTAGGTAAGTAGCAATAAACTATGAGGGAACTGTACAACATACACCAATACGATTAAAGCAGTAGCTACGTTGATGTGGCACATTGGTTGGTACCAGTATCCCTTGTGGAGAAACGAGGAGAATATGGGGCTGCTATGTGTGTCGTTAAGCATCAACTGACCTTAGAACCCTTAATCGACCAACTTGGCCATTAGAAAGTAGTGAGATAGCTGGCCTCGGTGTAAAGTTGAGAACTGGTTGATACTCGATGCTACACTCATTGAGACCATACTCTCGAGATAGTTCCTGCCGCAAGAAAAGATTGCGTGAGCTAAAACCATGACCGATGGAGGATGGTCAGTGATATTGAGATCCTGTAGAACCCAATTACTTATTCTAGGACAGGTTGAAACCAACTTAACTTCAAGAAGGTACCACCTTAAAACCCATGCAAGCCTAAACCTAAGGCTGTTTGTGTGACTTGTGTGCTTTCAACTTGAACTACTTGCACAGTTTTATTATCTGACAATATGAGTTCCTTGCAGGTTTTGTTTACAGTCCTTATCCAATAACTTGGATTTCTTGCCGGATTTACTTGCTTACATTACCTCGCACTTTTGCTTAAACGCATAACATACACATCATAACATCATTCCTTAACATTTCCTTAACCATTTCAAGGATCTCAAGGGTTTGTGATGCATGTTATGGTAAATCAAACGTCTAGCAAGGGGAATAGGAGATTTATTTTCCTCTAGCCAATGTCGTCTAGAGATTAAAACACGATAACTTGAGTCAGTGGCTATGACCCACTCGATATGGTGAGCTTGACTCTTGAAGAAGGACTCTTAACGACACGAAGTTTCTTCAATCAAGCTGCAATCAAATTCTAACAGTTTCTTGTTTACCCCGCGAGATCCTTGAAAACATTGCATACATATATCATACATATCATTGCATAACAGGTCTTCCAGTACAAGTCTCTCATGTTCTCGCTGTTTATTTCAGCAATGGCTCTCAAAAGACAACAAAGATCTTCAAACTCAAGAAGCTCAGTTTAGGGAAATATTCCTAAACCTATCCAAGGGCAGGAAGAGTTAAAAACACTCCTCGTTGGGAACTTGGTCAAGAAAAATCCTGAAGACAATAAGGACGAACAACTGGAACAACTGCAAGTTGAGGCAGATGCAATAAGAACCTAGATACTGGGGCAGATGGCTCTTATCCAAGGCCTATCCCGGGGACAAGAAGAGCTGAGAGCCATCATCAACCAACTTCATCAAGACGGATACAACAGTATGAAGCAAACAGTCGAGGTCGGGGACCAAGTTATTGATCAACCTCCAAGAAGACAAGAGTTTGGGTTGGTGAAGAGTGGACCTTTCCAACTTTCTACTACCTCACGGGTCCAACAACAACCTCGCCAAAAACAAAGGGTTAATCAGAGTAAGCCAGATACACCCAAGAGGCAGTTTACCAAACTCAACATGCCGCTGTCTCAAGCTTTACAACATATGTTGAGGATGAATCTGGTTACGTTGATAGGGCCTCATCCGAATCCCAAGACTTCTTCGCCTAACTACAATCCTGATGCAAGGTGGTTGAGAAATAAAATTCAAGACCTGATTGATGAAGGAGCGCTAGAATTTGCACAAGACGGTCAGGCTGAGTTCTTCTGCCATCCCTCCAAAGCATACCATATGAAGTGACAAGTTCTCACAAGAAGACTTTTCGTTCATTAGAATTTTCAATGTGTAATTTTCTTTTGATTTGTTTGAACATTTATTCATATCAAACCTCATTATTTCATCAATGCATTGCACATGTCTATTTTGAATCAATCCATTCGTATTCACTATTTCAAAAATGCGTTCTTATTTCCTTTTTTGATATTCAACTATCGATTAAAAAATCTAAGCCTTTAGAGGGAGGATGACGAAAATGATACCACAATCTTTACAGTATGCTTTTGAATAGACCCCACTGACGATGTACAGGCGTTGTTTCAAATCCTAAACAGTGGAGTTATAAGGAAGATAATCCCTAGTAAACCCCTTCGAGTCAAATAAGTAGGAGTTTTTCTTTTCACATAAATTAAAACCCTTAATCACAACCTGGGGCAGGGTAGTTTTCTTAGTTAATCCAGGTGCACAATGAATGGCATCGAAGACGTCCTTCCGAATCATAAGATGGTGATGGTTCCGCATAATCATCCAAGCAGGCAGTTATTATCTCTCGAAATAAAAGCCTATTAAGTCAAAACCTATGAAGGAGACTTAAGAAAAAACTGGGGCATCCCACTGACTATAATCACAAAAAGAAACAGTTCATACAAAAGACAGGGATAATAAAGTCAAAAAGAAAGAGGTCCTACAAACCCTCAACAAAAAATGACTGCCTATTCAAAATAAACTGTCAGTATTCGAACCATCACTGGAATATTAGAGCAAAGACTCAAACGGTATCTAAATGCACAATTAGCTGAGTTTAGGATCGAAGAACATCATGAAGAACGGGTGGGTATAAACAAATTTTGAGCCTTTATCCTTTGTTTCTTGAACCGTGAACCAGACCACGTTATAACCCTTAAAAGTCCTAGCTGAAGCATGGGTTAGTTCGAAAGCATATTGTTACAAAAGGTATCCTGACTCCTGAAGGTCCGTTACAAATCTTGAGTTGATATCACATCTTTGCAAAATTCTATTTTTTCTATAAAAAAAATATGCATTTTCAAAACTTCAAGACAGACGTAAGCTTTGCATTCTTAAAATAACATTGTTTGCATATGACTATTTGTTTAACAGCAGAGAAATTCGCATGACGAATATCTAGTGAACAAAAACCTTCTCCAACGAAAGTGATCACCTCAAGTGGAAAAAGGCTTCCAACCAAGGGGCACGACATGATCATCGTCCATCATCTGGGGCAGTCAAGTCAATATTCAAGGAATCTCTCAAGGATGCCAAATAGCTAGGGGATGATCTCCATCTGAATAACTGAGGGCATTCGACATGAATTCTGATAACGAATCCTGTACGATAAAACAAACATCTTTTGGCAGTGTGGAAACACTTACTACTATGGACAATGACAACTCCTTACACCCTGAGAGCGTGGACATAGTCATAAAATACTACGCATGAACAAAGACCCGCTAGGTTGACTGGCCTAGGAAAAAATAAGAGCATCCCGGCGAACCAAAAGAGTTCGGGCAAAAATTAGGGATAAAAAATGAAAAATCTGTACACCCGGCAATTCGAAAACCCGAAAGGGTGGCTTGGGAAAAAAAGGGTATCCCGGTGGACTAAAAATCTGAAAAGACAGTCCAGGCAAAAGTTAGGGATTAAAGCGTACAAATATGTCCCGTTATCTTGTCACTTGCCTATCAGTAGAAGACTTATCATTCCGATCGGCAGTTACCAAGCACCTCATAAGTTGGGATGACACTCAATCCACAAGGCCTCCGCAGGCACTTTCTCCAGCAGGTACAGGGGCAGAAAAGTCTTGATACGAAGTCATTGTCATATCCTCAACATGCGTCCCAGTAACATACACTCCCTACAGAGTAAAAGGTATCTAAAAACATTGAGTCTCCCTAAGCAGAGTTCATATATCACCAACAATGGAAGACTATCCCCAGTGGAGTTTATTTCTTCCACAAACAGTAATTCACCCCCAACCGAGTTTTATAACCATGAGCAGTTTATAAAGCCATCTCCTGAGCAGAGTTTATTTCTCTGACAGTGGAAGCTCAATCTCCAACAGAGCTCTTCTCTCCAGCAATGAAAGTTCATCCCCACCTGAGGTTATTTCTCCAAATCCTCAAATCTTCTAGCAGAGCATCTCTCTTCCCCACAAAGTCATTCTCTTGCCAATTTATTCTCAAATCATCTTCGGTCGTTACCCCCAGCGGGAACGAAGAACTCAACTCCTTGTGTTCTCCAGCAATAATCCAGGATTTATTTTCCCTAGCTAGAAAACATCACGAGAACTTTTGCATATCCATACATCATGGCATGCGCATACGCATCATATAGCACAATCTCATTTATTTTGAGAGCATTATTACTCGATACATGTCATACATCATGACATTACATATGACTAACTCTTTACTTTTCAGGGAAAGATACAATCAAATTCTCACAAGTTTCTCTGGTTCAGTCAAACCGATGCTGAGATTTTTATTCCAATTCAAGCTATGAAGCCCGGATCCGACCAGATAATTTCTTGATTTCTCCATCATACTGCGAAGCCCAGAGATCGACCGGATAACAATACCAAAATACTGCGAAGCCTGGAATCAACCAGATAATGGTTTATCTTAAGTTCAAGCTATGAAGCCCGAATTCGACCGGATAATAGTTTAATCCCTAGCAAGTTATTGTGAAGCCTGGAGAACGACCAGATAGCAATTCAAGTTACTGTGAAGCCTGGATTACGACCATATAGAAGTACAAGACACCATGAAGCCTGGAATCGACCAAATAGTGGCATGTCATAAACACAAGTCGTGAAGCCCGGAAATCGACCGGATAACAGCTTAGTAAGATATTGTGAAGCCTGGATTATGACCAGATAGCAATACAAGATACCATGAAGCCTGGACTCGACCAGATAATGGTATGAGACATCATGAAGCTTGGATTACGACCAGATAGCGGTAAAAGACACTAAAGCCTGGATTATGACCAGATAACAGTAAGGGACACTGTGAAGCTTGGATTTCGACCAAATAGAAGTTTACCCGGCCAATTACTATGAAGCCCAGAAATCGACCGGATATTAGTAAGCCTTAAAGTCAAATGGAAGCCCGGATGCGACTGGATAACCACTTGATTTCTTCTGAAGCCTGGAATATGACCAGATAATAAGTAAGGTATTGTGAAGCCTGGAATCGACTAGATAGCAGTACAGGACACCATGAAGCCTGGATTCGACCAGATAATGGTATAAGACATCGTGAAGCCTGGATTACAACCAGATAGCGGTAAAAGACACTGAAGCCTGGGATTACGACCAGATAACAGTACAAGACACTACGAAGCTTGGATTTCGACCAAATAGCAGTTTACCTGGACAATTACTAAGAAGCCCGGAGTCAACCGGATATTAGTGTGCCCTAAATTCAAGTTGAAGCCCGGATGCAACCGAATAACAACTTAATTCCTTCTGAAGCCTGGAGTACGACCATATAAGAATTGAGAAATTGCAAAGCCTGGATTACGATCGGATAACAAGTTTAATCTCATCTCCCTAGTAAGTCACTGTAAAGCCTGGAGCACGACCAAATAGCAGTCGATCTTATCACTATGAAGCCTGGATCACGACCAGATAGTAGTTCATTTTCACCTCTCCGACTAAGAAACGATTCCTCGGTAGATAACGGACGACCGAAGCTCCTAAAATTCTATTTTTCCTCAAGACAGAGACTAGCATTCCCCAGCGTAGTCTTCCTCAATATCAGGTATACAAACTCTCGCAAAGGAATCTCTTATGCGATCGATACTCCTTCGGATGACATCTTTAAGCCCATCCTCCATCATCAATCTCCAAATGGCATCTATAAGCCCATTCCCGACATCACAAGACAAGTACCACTTTATGCGAGTGCAAATTTCAGGTCACTCTAGTGTTCAATCATCTTCCACCTTCATATTACGAAAGGAAGACAGCCAATCTACATCCTCAGGTTTAAGAAGATTGAATAGGGGCAGCTGTTGTACCCCAAAATTTTCCCTCTTTTCATACACGCATATTATTGGTTTTATGGTTATGGAATAAAGGTATACAGGTGACGTTTATTTCGCCAATGGATGTTCTCAGAGTATTTTTCGTGCTGAAGATCGATTCGCCGTTTTGCAATGATTCGGGGTTCAAAGATTCACAAGTCCAACCCGACGCGTCATATTTAGGTGTTCTTTCACCAAGATATCTGTGATAATGTATTCTCAAATTCAGGTTCGGCTCAAGAGTCAATTCTTTAAAGAAGGTATCTGAATGTGTGAGTTTTCTCGAAGAAATGTGGTGAAAAATGTGCTGAAAGTGCAGTTTTTACACGCTAAAAAATTCATAACTTGAAGATCGTGGCTCGTTTTAAACCCGTTCCAGTGGCCAAATTCCGTATTGACGTCATCTACGTTTTCATCTCTCACGGATGGAAGCCAATTTCGATCAGAAGGTCTTCAAAAATGCGGATTTATCAAGTATTTTCGTACAAAAAATTTGTGATAGAAATTTATTTCCGTCATGTTCAGAAAATCATAACTTGGTCGATTTTCATCGTATCGAGCTGGTTCCGGCGCCAAAATTTCATAAATTAAGTTGGCTAAGTTTTCACAGGAGGTATTGAGTTCTAACAGTATCCAAAAGGCCTTCGTTTTTTGTTCAGAGTGCGTGTGACGCGCCGAAAATCCTGAATGTTGAATATTATTTCATCTGGGCCGAAACTTCTAAAATTCATAACTCGGTCAATTTTTATCGGATCGGGCCCATATTTTTACACAAGGTCACTGACTCAGAGATCTACAACTTTTCTTCCAAAGTCGAGACTGGATTATGCTCTGATCAATACCAGTTTTTTTATTGAAGAACATGTCAGAGTCGACACTGGAGCCCAAAATAAGTTTGTCTGAGCTGAAACTTCAAAAATTCATAACTAATTCACCGTTTATTCGATTGAGCCCATTTTCGGACAGGAGTTAGTTCTCGATGTCGGCTACATTTTGTTTTCATATTTAAACTTCAAAAATTGCACTTAAGCCCCTGCAATTTATCCTGGAATGGGACGAACTCAAGTGAACATTGGAGGCCCAATTGCACATTCAAAGCCCATTTTCTCTCTCTCTAATTTCTATTATATAATCTCATTCTTTTCACACAACAAGAAAAAAGAAGGGAGAAAACCTTTGCCACAACGCTGTCAGAATATCAAATTCTTTCAAGAACCCTAAAACCTTGAAATCCTTATTACAAACCCCCATCTCACTACAAACAAGCCATCCTTATTAAAAACCCACATCTCACTACTTCTCTAGTAAGGGTAAGGCTGGTTTGATCTCCATGATCAAAAGGGCATAGAAACATTCATCTCACTACTTCTCCAGTAAGGGTAAGGCTGGTTTGATCTCCATGATCAAAAGGGTATAATCATTCATACATGCCATATCGGTTTTAACGTTAATTTTTTTCATATATTTGCTTTATTTGTATTTCATGATATATAGTAATTTATTTAATGTGTTCATGAGATTCAACACTGCAGATTTAGACAGGGTACCATGCAGGTTCATTAATTTTTCCTTAATTTCTTTTTATTTATCCTTTTACATTTTAATTTCTAGAAAAATTGTATAGGTCGCATTATCAATGTAATAGCGTAGATTTATCTTTTTTTCGCATTTTTTTCTAATTTTGTAATTGCTTCCGGGATGTAATAGTTTTAGGATTTCTTTTCTACACTCTTCATTATTATGTAACTGCCCCAAAGCTCTGTAATAGCCTAGGTTTAAATTCAGCCTTTTTATTTTTAGTCCAAAATAATTATGTATCTGCAAAAGCCTTGTAATAGCTAGGGCTTTAAACTTTCCGCATTTTAATTTCCACAAACTATAAACTGCTTAGATGAATGTTAATAGGATTGTATGGAAAGACTGTCTGGAAAATTAAAACAGTAGATCACCTTAATTGTGCAAAGATTAAATAACTGAAATCAAACACATGCACATGCTCACTCTTAGGTTATGCCTCACTTGGTTGCCTCAGAAAACAATGGTCATGTCCCTCGAACATATGGATACCCTTAGCAAAGACCCTCGATTAAAATCATCATAAAGATCATGGTCCCTCGATGTCCCTCGAAGTTGCCTATGGTGTATGATCTTGTCCCTCAATGTTGCCTACGAATATATGATGACAGTCCCTTCGAAATGTTAAGGTATCCTTACATGTTGCCTTCAATGACCATTTCGTCCCTTACGAATTGACCCTTACAACTCCAACGATGGTGCTACCTACTCATTAATAGTGGGATAGCGTTGTCTAAAGGAAGCAAGAACAGAAACATTGTTTTTTCGAGTAGGTAGATACTAGTAGGTACTTGCTCATAATAAACTTTTCACACCATACACTTTTCAAACAAAGTTTTCAAAAACACTTCGTAACACTCTTGAGGACTGATACAAGGGTTAAAACGAAGTAAAACAAAAACTTTTCAAAACAAATCAAACACACAGAAGCAATTTTAAAAAATGATGAGCAAGTACCTAAGAGCCCGTAGAAAATTATGGATAGAAAGGGTGCTAATACCTTCCCTTTCTATAATCTACCCCCCGTACTCAAAATCTCGAAAAAGGAATTTTTCTATGCTTTTTTCCTTTCCAGTTGGATAAAATAAAAATCGGTGGCAACTCTTGCTTACCGCGACATTTTGCAAATAAAAAACACAAAACACAAACCAATATTAAATAGTCTGTTCTGCCACCGTATCACAGCTGCGAAATTATTCCTCAGTAACAAAATCCTCTACAAGCGCAACCATGACTCTACCTTACTATGGTGTTTAGACAAAAGCTAAGCAGAGAGAATCATGACAGATCTACATGAAGGTACCTTCGGAACCCATTCTAGTGGATATACCATGGCTAAGAAGATCCTACGGGCAGGATACTATTGGTCCACTATGGAAGTAGATTGTTATCAGCACTCCTGAACTTGTTATAAATGCCAAATTTATGCTGATAAGGTGCATGTGCCTCCGGTTCTTTTGAATGTCTTGAAAGCTCCGTGGCCCTTTGCAATGTGGGGCATTGACATGATCGGAGAAATCAGGCCCACTGCCTCCAATGGGTATCGCTTCATCCTAGTGGCCATCGATTACTTCACGAAATGGGTTGAGGCGGCCTCCTTTTCTACTGTTACCAAGAATGTTGTGGCGTGGTTTATCAAACATACCTTGATCTGTCAGTATGGCGTGCCAGAGAGAATTATCACCGATAATGGTACGAATCTCAATAACACGATGATCACCAAACTCTATAAGCAGTTTAAAATACAACATCATAACTCTTCTCCCTACCGACCAAAGATGAATGGCGCTGCTGAAGCGGCTAACAAGAACGTCAAGAAGATTATACAGAAGATGAAGTTGAAATACAAAGACTGGCATGAGATGCTACCATTCGCTCTGCATGGGTATCGTACCTCAGCACGGATGTCGACAGGGTAAACACCCTACTGGTATATGGCATGGAGGCAGTCCTAACTATTGAGGTCCAGGTTCCTTCTCTAAGGATTATGAAGGACGCAGGTTTGAACGAAGACGACTGGATCCAAACTCGGCTTGATTAGCTAAATCTAGTCGATAAGAAGAGACTTACTGCTATCTGTCATGGCCAGACGTATCAAAAGCGAATGATCAAGGCTTTTAACAAGAAAGTCAGGCGTCAAGAATATCAAGTTGGGGATCTAGTGATCAAGCGTATCATACTACCGCAAGGTGATCCCAGGGGAAAATGGACCCCCACATACGAAGGGCCATTTGTGATTTAAAACATTTTCTCGGGTGGAGCCATGATTCTGACCACCATGGACGGTGACGACCTTCCTCACCCTTTCAATACGGACATAGTGAAAAGATACTACGCATGATAAAGACCCGTTAGGTCGACTGTCCTAAGGAAAAAATAAGGGATTCCCGGCGAACCAAAAGGGTTCGGGCAAAAATAAGGGATGAAAAAAAAACTGTACACCCGACAAGTCGAAAACCTGAAAAGGCGACTTGGGCAAAAAAGGGTATCCCGGTGGACTGAAAACCCGAAAGGGCGGTCCAGGAAAAAGTTAAGGATGAAAAGCGTATCACTATGTCCCATTGGATCACCTTGCAATCTGACCTCAGTATCAATTGTCAAGCTCAAACAACATCGGTCAACCTAATCAGCTTCAGACAAGCAGCAAAGTGATGAGACGCTCGAAGACATAGCGACGATAGCAGAATTGGAACCCAATGGGATTGTTGTACATAGCTGTTTTTTTTACACAATATTGTATCATTTCTATTTTTGCGGCGGCGTTCTCTTACTAGAACGTCAGCCTCCTTGTACAAAAACGCCTATTACAGGCCAACTTCAAAAATCAATACAAAATCATTTTCATAAGAAACTTTGAGTTTTTTTTTCTTTTTCTGTTTTGTTTTGCAAGAACGTCCAATGATTTATTTTTGACATATGCATTTAAATATGATCGCTGCTCATAAATATTTACATAAAGAAACAAAAGAAAATTACTCGTAATTCCAGAAACAGGGGCAAAAAATGTCAAACCCGACGGTTACTCTGTCCAGCAGGTACCAGGGCAGAGACAACTTTGGAGCACAGTCATCAATACATGCGACCTTGATTTCAGTTATCTCAAAATAGGAAGTAATCTCCCTAGCCAGGGTCATCCAGAAACCTGACATCTATATCCCCAGCCTAATTTCATAATCGCGAGCGGATCATCCTAAATTTTTATCTCCCCAAATAGAGTTTGTTTCTCTGGCTACATAAGCTCAATCCCCAAAAGAGCTTAACAAGGTCACTCCCCCGCATAGCTTTTCTCGAACAAAGTCTCTCCTTGGTAGAATATTCACAAACAGCAAAGAGCAAATCTCCGGCACAGTCATTTCCGTTCACCATCTCCAACGGAAGTAGAAGAACCACAGTTCTTTACAACAACCAGAAATGTTATATTCTTTAGCAGCAGTCAGGGATTTATTTTCCTAGACTCAGATATGTCACAAATAACATCTTATGTTCATACATCATGACATGCGCACACATATCACATACAACATAATCTCATTTATTTTGAGAACATCATCTCACAACACATTTCATGCATCACATATGATTAACCCTGTTGTCTTTTCAGGAAAGACAGTTATCACCAACAATTCCAGCAATTATACATATCATATCTGCAGACAACTAATAAAAAAAATTAGTTCTCGAAACTAAGCGGGTTAACTAATCTACATGATCAAGCGAAGTAACCCTACTACCCAGGTTCTTTCTCACGGCCCTACTACCCAGTTTTTCATTTAGAAGTAACCCTACTACCCAGGTTCCTTCTCATGGCCCTGCTACCCAGGCTTTCATTTCGAAGTAACCCTACTACCCAGGTTCCTTCTCATGGCCCTACTACCCAGGCTTTCATTTCGAAGTAACCCTACTACCCAGGTTCCTTCTCATGGCCCTACTACCCAGTTTTCCATTTCAAAGTAACCTTACTACCCATGTTCCTTCTCATGACCCTACTACCCAAGCTTTCATTTCGAAGTAACCCTACTACCCAGGTTCTTTCTCATGGCCCTACTACCCAGGCTTTCATCTCGAAGTAACCCTACTACTCAGGTTCCTTCTCATAGCCCTACTATCCAGGCTTACATTTCGATGTAACCCTACTACCCAGGTTCCTTCCCATAAGCCCTACTATCCAGGCTTTCATCTCGAAGTAACCCTACTACCCAGGTTCCTTCCCATAAGCCCTACTATCCAGACTTTCATTTCAAAGTAACCCTACTACCCAAGTTCCTTCCCATAAGCCCTATTATCCAGGATTTCATTTCGAAGTAACCTTACTACCCAGGTTCCTTCCCATAAGCCCTACTATCCAGACTTTCATCTCGAAGTAACCCTACTACCCAGGTTCCTTCTCATAGCCCTACTATCTAAGATTTCATCTTGTAGTAACCCTACTACCCAGGTTCCTTCCCATAAGCCATACTGTTGTACCCCAAAATTTGCCCTCCCATTTCCTCAACATTTTCTCATCACAAGACCCTTGAAGCTCAAGATCCAGTTAGGGTTTCCTCTGCTCAAGACTTCTCCTTGCACTGTGAACTCAAATTAGGGTTTGTGTTTGCCCAAGGATGTTTTGACCTAGAATGACTAAGATGACTTTCATGTTTCATGTTGGACTCCCAAGTTTATCCTCACCAAGTTTCAAGTCTTGATTCCAAGTTTTGCCCAGTCAATTGGACAGTTGACCTAGAAATCAGCTGTATTGGGGAAAAAGTCAACTGTGGCCAATTGACAGTCAAACCTCATGAAATTTGACCCAAATCAACATTATGAACTCACATGGACCATTTGATCAAGTTTGGATCACAATCCCATAAGAAATTTGATCAGATCATCAAAAGGGCAAAATGGTCATTTTTGGGGTTTTGACTGCACAAAGGCAATTTTTGACTGTTTGACCTAGCCAATGGCAAATCAAGCTCACCTATGGACTCAAGGACTCAATGAAATGGTCTTGACACATTCATCAAGCTCAAAAGATCTCAAGTACACAAGGTTGACAGTTGAAT
Organism: Vicia faba; assembly: GCA_948472305.1. Classification (NCBI taxonomy): domain Eukaryota; kingdom Viridiplantae; phylum Streptophyta; class Magnoliopsida; order Fabales; family Fabaceae; genus Vicia; species Vicia faba. The sequence goes on along the minus strand of OX451739.1, from coordinate 695,675,436 downwards.
TTCCCAATCAATTGATCAATTTTGACTGTATACTGAAAAGTCAAACTTTGACTTTTTAGTCAAAATCAAGAGTCAAGATTCATTTTTCATCAAAACATGCCAAATCATGAAACTTGTTCACCAAGAAATCACAAAATGCAAATTAGGGTTAGAAAATGGAATTTTTCATAACTTAGAATTTTTCTAAGTTATGAAAAACCCTAATTTTTTCCCAACTTTGCCCCATCTTTTCACCAAGATCCATTTGGATTCAAACAAAAGTCAAAACATGAAAGTTGTAGCTTGTTACATAATCTACAACTTTGATTCACAAAGTTTTCTCATTTGAAGCTTGTATCTCAAGTTACAATTTTTTGAATAAGGGCACTAAACCATTTTTAACTTAGTGAAGTTTTAACCTATTTTGACAAGGTTTTCTACCCCACTTCAAGGCCATTTTCCATACCCTTCCACTTGTAATTTCAACTTGCATTTCAAAGATGGATTGTAGTACACATTCCAAGCTTTCCAAAATGTCCAAGAACTTCTCAAACAACCTCATAACTTGAGAGATTCGAATTTCACAATATAGCCAAAAACTCACCTTTGAATTGACCATTTTCCATGTTCATAGTTTGTGTAAACTTCTCTAAATCAGCATGCCCTTGATTACAGGTCCTTGAACCATTCCATACTCAATAATTTAATGCATATTCAATGTGTTAAAGTGTTGTTCTTTGAGTGCAAGCATTGTATGCAAGATTAATCCTAAACTAGATAAAGTGAACTTTCCATTTTTGAAAAGATTAGCTTTATGTCCAATTGCAAATCAAGAAGGTACATAGCAAATCTGCTTGGCACAAGATTATGTGCATAACACACTGATCAAGAGAAGCTTATGCAGCACATTAGGGGGTCCTCTACTGACCTAGAAAGCCAAGTTGCATTTGTTTGCTTCAAGTTCAAGAAAAGTGCATAACTTGTACCAACTTCAATCTCAGCTCACCAACACAAAAAAGAAGTTATCAAACACATTACACATAACATATCCAAGCTTTTGCACGAGCCATTGACCTCCCAAACATCCTCAAACCAAAAAACACCATCAAACTGCAAAAACAGAGTTGCCTCTGCAGTTTGATTGCTAACTCCTATTTCCCTCAAGTTCTTGTGCCAAAACCAGTTCACACACATTCCCTAATACTTATGCAAACTAACCATGACCTAAAACCTGACCTGTAATCCCTCTAACAGCTTCCACCATTTTCATTTTTTCCTTTTGCAGTTGAAGTTCCACAGCTCGATACAAGAAGTTTCAAGACAAAGTAAGCATTGAAAAAGCATCCCTAGACCTCAAGGAAGCTTTTCCAATCATTACCTTGCACTAGAAGTTCCTCATTCTCCAGATAGAAGTTCAACTGCATAGGTAAAACTTTAAACTCGTATCTCTCTTATCATGCATCTTTAGTCTTAAGTTTGTGAAGAAACAAGGTTCTACTCATAGCCCTGAACATGTACATATCTTTACATTTCATTTCTTTTGCCTGAGTAGAGAGAATTTGGAGTTTAAAAATGGCAGAAAAACTAGGTTAGGATTTGGGGGAGGAGAAATTCTCCCTCATCTTAGAGAGTTAGGTCAAGTTCCATACATGGTTAGAATCGTCTCTTCATGCTGAACATTTGTTGTGTTATGAGTTTTTGTTAAAAAGCCAGGAATCGAGAGTTGGACATTGAAGAACAGGGGCGCGCGTTTTTTTTCAAAAGTTTGTGCTGGAGGTTGAAGACAGTGATCATTGGGCTGGGCTTGTGTGTTTTTTCTTATTCACACCACATAATTGCTATTACACCCCCTGAGCCCATTTGCTTCATTTCTTAACATTTTTGACTTTTTCTTTTTTTACTTGACTCATTTATTTTTTCTCAGCACATTAAAATTTTGAAAATATTTTTCTCATCATTTTTTGAATTTATTGCATATTTATTTAGTTATTTCTTTTGTTTATACATAAATATATACATATTTTTATTTAGAATAAATACAAAAAAATAGTGTAAATGCATTCATAATACATTTTTATTTTTATTTACCTTCTGAAAATATTTCACATAAAAATACTTTTTTTATTTATTTTTTTAAAATATTAAATATATGTTATTTTGTATATAATGCATATTTAAGAACTTAATATATATATATGTTTATTAATATATTTAAGTAAAATATAAAAATACTTGAATTTTTCATTTTTATTAATATTTGATACAAAAAAATACTTTTTTTCATAATATACTTCATTTTATTTTTATTTTTGTACATAATAAATAAATACTTGTATTAAATTAAATAATAATACATTTTCTTTAAAATTAGGGTTTTTGCCCTAAAAGTTGAAAATACTCAAAATAATACTTCTTTTTATTTTCTTATTTTATTTTACATAAACCATACTTTTCTCATACATAAAAACTTTCTTTTTGCATTTTACATATTTATTTAATTTCCATTTAATTATGCAACTTATTTACTTTGCGAATATTCAAAAATGATGTAATAATTTAGATTTACATTACTTGTCAATATCCCCATTTGAACATTTGTACCCCCCTTCCCATATTTGGTTTTGTAATAGCTTAGTAAATTTATTTTCGCACTTTATTACTTTCTAATGATGACATGTTAGAATTAGGGTTTGTATGCGAAAAACGACAAAAAAATAGTTATGACCTAATCTCAAGATAAACAAGCATGAAAATGGACACACAAATCACACTTGCACCCCCTAGGGTATTCCACTTGTTGCCTTTCAAAATTGGGCCATATTGCATGTTAGGTCTCTTTGGGCAAAACAAACAAATTGAATGATCACAGTCCCTCGATAAAACTTTTCAAAACAAACAAAAATAAATGATCAAGTCCCTTAAAGAAAATTGCCCAAAGACATTTAATGCCGTTGCAATTATGGTCTAAACGATGACCCACGCCCGTCCCTTTCACATCCTAACATGAGATTGTCCACCAAATTCAATGGTGGAACAAACTTGTTAAAAGGGTTAAAACATATCAATAATCTTTTGAGAAATTTAGGAGTAGATAACCTCTTAGTTACTTGAATCAAACTTGCAAAACAAAACACTTGCCTATTTCAAAAACCACACAACACTACATTTTCAAAACAACTTTCAAAAACAAATGAAAACCTTTTCAAAAGATGTACATCTTTGTATACATCCCCACATGGATCATTACAAAGGTTGCCACCACATTGGCCTCTTTTCAAAACATTTTCAAACCCACACACTCAAGCACCATTTCAAACAAATTGAAAACAAAAGGCAAGTGATCTAAGCAAGTAACTAAGAGCCCATGGATAACCATGGATAGAAAGGGTGCTAATACCTTCCCTTTCTATAATCTACTCCCCGAACCCAAGAAAACATCTCAAAAGGTTTTTGCTGTGCTTTTTAACCTTTCCTTAGGATAAAATAAAAAGTCGGTGGCGACTCTTGCTCAACCGAAACATTTGCGAAAATGAACGCAAAACCTCAAGTCAGTTCTCCCACCGTATCACAGAACTGGCGACTCGGCTGGGGAGTTCTTTAAAAGTGGAGTAACCTTAGGGCTTAGATCACCTTTGTTTTCAATTGTTTGCTTTGTTTGCTTTTATATTTGTGGGCTTTGCATCGGAGTTTCATAGATCCTAACCCGGATCTGGGAAATACCCTTTTTAGGTAGCGTAATCTGTGAGGGACCTATCCGACGTAGACCGACATGGGTGAAGCAGTGGCTACGTTGGTGTGGCATCTTAGTCTGTACCTGTATCCCTTGTGTTGCAACGGGGAGAATATAGGTCTTCTAAGGGGTCATTAAACACCAACCAACCTTAGAACCCTAAATTGACCAACTTGGCTATTAGGACAGTAGCAGTATGCTACACTCATTGAGGCTAAACTCTCGAGATGGTTCTGGCCGCGAGAAAAGATTGTGATGCCGGAGTTATGACCGATTGAGGGTAGCCAATGATTTGAGATCCTCTAGAACTCGGTTACTTTTGATAGGACATGTTTTAACCAACAAAACCAAAAGAGGGTAATACCTGAAACTCATGCTGGCCTGAAACCTAAGGGTGTCTTGTGTGACTTGTGTGCCTTATTTGCCTATGTGAATATTTGTGGTGTGCTTCATCATAGCATCATGCCATCATACCATTGCATGCATCCTGTATAAAGGACTAACCCATTTCAAAGACAAAAGAGTTTCACCTTTGCTCTGTTTTGTAGGACATCATGATGCCCGTGCGTAGGAATACTGTCCGGCTCAACTTTGTTCAACCACCAGTGTTACTCAAGGATTTGGTTGGAAGGATTCCAAACACTTCTTCCTTCATCAACAGACATGGTTCTCTCCTTGGCTTGGTCACTGCAAAGTGGTACCAACAACTGATAAGTGTTCTGACCCAATTTTATGACCCTCTGTATCATTGTTTCACTTTTCAAGACTTCCAGCTGGTTCCTACCCTGGAAGAATTTTCTTATTTGCTTGGGATCCCTGTCTTGGAACAAACTCCATTCACTGGTTTGGAAAAGACTCCTAGGCCTGAAGAGATTGCTGCAATTCTCCCCTTAACCAAAGAAGAGGTATTGTCCAACTGGGAAACTAGAAATGGGATCAAGGGCTTTTTGGTCAAATTTCTGGTTGGCAAGGCTAATGATTTCTGGAATGACTTGGACTTCAAGGCATACGAGGATATTCTGGCTCTTTTGATCTATGGTCTGGTATTGTTTCCCAACCCTGACACTTTTATCAGTATCCATGTCATAAGGATCTTCATGTCTCGGAATCCGGTACCCACTCTTTTGGGTGATATTCTACAACAACTCTATGCTCGTACTGCTCGAAAACGGGGAACTCCGTGGTGTTGTGCTCCTTTGCTAGTAAGGTGGTTTATTTCGCACCTTCCTAAGTTCGCACTGAAAAATGAAGAAGGAAAAGGTTGGGCTATGAGGTTAATGGCTCTTACTGATAATGACATCACCTGGACTCTCAGAGGTTTGGATGAGGTAGCTGTTATCGACCGTTGCGGAGAATACCCTAACATTCCGTTGATTGGTGTCCAAGGGGGATTCTCTTACAATCCGTGCTTAGCTCTCCGTCAGTTTGGAAGAGCCAGAGGAGATGGGCCTCATGAAATGCTGGTTCCTCACTTCCATTTTGAGTCTCAGGCAGACAGTGACAAACTACGCCAGGGATTCATTAGCGCTTGGGACAGAATTCACAAAGCCGACCCACATGAGTTGGGACCAAAGACTTCTCTGCCATTGAAGCCCTATTACAAATGGGTCCGCATCCGTGCTCAAAGGTTAGGTATGCCCTACGAAGCTGTTAGACCTCTCATTCTTGAGTCTCCTGTTGAAGATGGGGTTCCTTCAACTGTCCTCCCTCCTCAGATACCTACTGATTTTGACACCATGAAGAGATCTTGGGCGCAGCTAAAGGAAGAACGGGATTTCTATCGGGAGAAATTCAACGAGCAGGAACGGAAGATCCAGAGGCTGACTAAGCAATTGGAGGAAGAACGGGTCCTGAACAACTACATCAGCACTGAAAAGAGGAGGCCATGGGAGCATTGATGGGCTTTGGATGTTTCCTTTTATAGTTTATTTCCTTTCCAGTATTTTTCATTCCTGTAATGCCTAAGGGCAAATTGTTGAACAATTGAAAATTTTAATCTAATGAAGTGTGTTTCCCTTTTTGTCTACAAAGTTGAATCTTGTTTGTCTTTGAAAACATAAAACATACGCATTCCATTGCACCATATGCATAACATGTACCCTATTTCACAGGTTGCTTAATCTCCTTCGCTGTTTATTTTGCACAGTCATCATGAATCCAGACTCATCCAGTGAGCAAGCAATCAAGGCCCTTCAGGCCCAAAGTGCACAGTTTCAAGAGATGGTCCTAAGCCTAGCCCAAGGTCAGCAAGAGTTGAAGACTCTACTCCCGAAGAAGAAGAAGAAAAAGAGGACTGCATTGTTCAACACCGGACGCAGATTTGGGAACACACTCCACAATGAAGCTGATCCAACTACTTCTTCTGCTGAGAAAAACAGTCCCCAAGGGGGAGGAGCTCCTAGTCCCGCAGTCTCCGACAACGAGACGGACTATAACGACGAACAATACCCACCTGCTGCTGACAGATACAAGCAATTGGAGGACCGCTTGAGCGCCATGGAAATCTAGAATATGCCGGGTTTGGATTTCGGAGATTTGGGGTTATCTTCTGGAGTAGTAATTCCACACAAGTTTAAGGCGCCTGCCTTCGCCAAGTATGATGGGGTCTCCTGCCCAAAGCTGCATCTGAGGTCGTACGTAAGGAAGATCCAACCTTACACGACGGATAAGAACCTTTGGATTCACTTCTTCCAAGATAGCCTCTCGGGGTCACAGCTTGAATGGTTCTACCAATTAGATGGAACTAGCATCCGACACTGGGAAGATTTGGCAACCGCATTCTACAGACAATACCAATACAATTCTGATCTCGCTCCTACGCGTACCCAACTTCAGGGTATGTCTCTAGGAACGGGCGAAGGGTTCAAAGAGTACGCTCAAAAATGGAGAGATTTGGCTGGCAGGGTGCAGCCTCCATTGACTGATCGTGAGCTGGTTGATATGTTTCTAGGGACGTTGTCTGGTCCGTTTTTCAATCATTTGGTTGGTAACTCCTCCGCTGGGTTTACAGATTTGATATTGACGGGAGAAAGAATTGAAGCTGGCATCAGGTCAGGCAAGATACAAAAGGCTGCCTCCACAAGTGCTGAGAAGAGGCCGTTTAAGAAAGAAGCAAGTGCCGTCTATGGTCCTAGGAGACAAACCAAGCCCGAAAGTCGCCAAGCCGTCAATGCCTTGGTCATCTCAAAACCTGTTGCTGCTCCTCAGCAGTACAATCAACAAAGAAGCGAAAGGCCCAAGAGGCAGTATACCCGACTGAGTATGACCTTATCTCAAATTTTACCCCAACTGTTATCCACCAACCTGGTGACCCTCAAAGAAGCTCCTAAGGTCGTCAACACTGCGTCCCCTAAGTATAACCCGAATGCCCGGTGTGCTTATCATTCTGATAGTCCCGGGCACACTACTGATGATTGCTGGGCCTTGAGAAACAAAATGCAAGATCTGATCGACGCAAAGGAAATTCAGTTCGAGGCGCCGGAGAGACCAAATGTTGTAACTGCTCCTATGCCCCAGCATAGAGTAAATGCCATTGAGGAAGAATTGTATGCTGTTTCGGTAAATGAAGTTGTTACCCCTCTGAAGACCGTTAAGAAGAACCTACTGCGGGCCGGTTTATTTCCGGGTTGCGGTGAAGGTTGCTTGTTCTGTGCTGTTTCCCTGTCTGGTTGCCCCTTGCTGAGGTTAGGCGTCCAAAGTCTAATGGATAGCAAGGAGATTCTGTTTAAGAAGTCTGCTGTTCAGTTGGTTCCGATAAAAGAAGTTTCTGTGGTTACCATCTTCAATAATCCAATCAAGGCTCTCCCGAAGAAGCCTGTTCAAATCATGACTGTTGCACCTGTGGTTATTACTGTTCCGGGGCCTCTCCCCTACGTATCTGATAAAGCTGTCCCCTGGCATTATGGGGCAGACGTATATGTGAATGGAATCAAGCAAGAATTCGACACTGGCGCCAGTATCTGCGATATCACTGGTCCAGCCAAGGTCACCCGCAGTGGCAGGCTCTTCTCGCCTGACATTGCACCGCCCGCTATTCGAAAACCCCTCCTTATAACACCTACAAGTGTACCTGTTACTATTGCTGATCAAGTTGTTTCCCCTGCCGCCGAGTCATCTAATGCTCGGGGCAAAGGGATTGAAGAGGAGCCTGCCCGGATGGAGGCACCAATACCTATAAATGCTGAGGCCTCCCAACAAGAAGTGGAGGAAATCCTTAAGATAATAAAGAAAAGTGATTTCAATGTTGTCGAGCAGCTGGGGCATACGCCCTCCAAGATCTCCATGCTCTCTTTATTGCTATGCTCCGAGGCCCATGCTAAAGCCTTGATTTCATTTCTCAAGACGGCCCATGTGCCGCAAGAAACGTCTGCAGTCCAGTTCACTGATTGCGTAGCAAATCTGACAGCAGACAATGGCTTGGGTTTTTCAGATGCTGACCTGACTGCGAAGGGAAGAGACCACAATGATGCCCTGCATGTCTCTATCGAATGCAGGGGCACTACTCTGGCGCATGTATTGGTGGATACTGGTTCTTCCTTGAATGTTCTACCGAAAAAGGCTTTAGACCGTTTGGATTATGAAGGCCTAGAACTGAAGCCCAGCAATATCATCGTCAGGGCCTTTGACGGTTCAAAAAGGATGGTTCATGGAGAGGTTGACATCCCTATTCGTGTGGGCTCTCAGGTGTTCGACTCTACGTTTTATGTGATGGATATACGTCCATCATACTCTTGTCTACTGGGTCGACCTTGGATCCACAAAGCTGGGGCAGTGACCTCTACCTTGCACCAGAAGCTGAAGTACCCTGTCAGGGGGAAGATCGTCACTGTGCAAGGAGAAGAGGAGTATATGGTGAGCCATTTGAATTCCTTCAGATACATTGAGATGGATGGGGAGTTTATTGAAACCCCCTTTCAGCATTTCGAGGAAGTGCATCCAATTTCAGCAGCAGCAGAAACAACAGTCGAAGAGAATATTTCCTTGAAGATGGCTTCCCTAAGGGATGCCCGGGCTGTGGTTCAGAAAGGTAATTGTGCAAGCTGGGGTCAGCTTCCTGACTTCACTCAGAAGAACGACAAGTTTGGGCTGGGCTTTACTGCAGAGGCTCAGAGGGCTGTGCGCAAGGAGAAGGTCAGAAAGGCTCCGGTGTTTATCTCCAGCTCAAGGGTGAATGCTATTGAGGAAGATGTAGAGGAAACATAGTTTGACAGTTGGATCTACCCGACTACCAGCAACGGACCAAGCAACTGGACGGCAAAGGATTTTACCCCTATCACATTTGTCACGCAGTAATTAATTTATTTTGATTTCCAATTTGTAACAAACAATATGTTAAAACTTTGTTGGCTCGGTGTCCTACCCGGGGCATCGTAGCTCCATTTGTGAGGGCTTTTTGTATGACATTTTCATATATCATCAATCAAAACATTGGACGTTTGTTGCATTTCAAATCTTGCGCTCTTTTCCTTTCTGTGTTATATATATTGCAAAACAGCTATATTTACACACACTCACTTATACAGGTTTCAATCCACTCTGGATCTCACTGGTAACAGCTCTGCTACCGCCAGTTATGACTTCGAAAATCCGATCGACTTGGCCGAAGACGAAGGTGAAGATGATTGCGAAATGCCTGGTGAACTCGCAAGACTGCTACTCCAGGAAGAGAGAGCTATTCAGCCACATGAAGAGCCGGTGGAGACAATTAACCTGGGTACTAAGACAGATAGGAAAGAGGTCAAGATTGGTGCCAATCTGGAGCTCAGCGTGAAGCAACGATTGATCCAGATGCTACAGGATTACATGGAGATTTTTGCTTGGTCCTATGAAGATATGCCTGGTTTGGATGCCGACATTGTAGTTCACCACCTGCCAACCAAGGAAGATTGCCCTCCGGTAAAGCAAAAAGTCCGACGGATGCGTCCAGAGATGTCTGAAAAGATCAAGGCCGAGGTTATGAAACAGTTTGATGCCGGGTTCCTTGCAGTGACTTCTTACCCTCAGTGGGTTGCCAATGTGGTGCCAGTGCCGAAGAAGGACGGTAAAGTCAGAATGTGTGTTGACTACAGGGATCTGAACAGGGCCAGCCCCAAAGATGACTTCCCCTACCTCACATTGATGTCCTTGTTGACTATACAACTCAACACAAGGTGTTCTCCTTCATGGATGGTTTTTCAGGGTATAATCAGATCAAGATGGCTCCAGAAGATATGGAGAAGACTACCTTTGTGACTCAGTGGGGCACCTTCTGTTATAAGGTCATGCCATTCGGATTGAAAAATGCTGGGGCAACCTATCAACGTGCCATGGTTGCCTTATTTCATGATATGATCCATCATGAGATTGAGGTATACGTTGATGACATTATTGCAAGGTCTCAAACTGAGGAGGAGCACCTTGACCATCTGAGGAAGTTATTTGACCGACTCAAGTTGTACAAGCTGAGATTGAATCCCAACAAATGCACTTTTGGGGTGAGGTCCGGAAAATTGTTAGGTTTCATCGTGAGTGATAAAGGTATTCAGGTGGACCCTGCCAAGGTAAAAGCCATACAAGAGATGCCGGCTCCAAAAACAGAGAAAGAAGTCAGAGGCTTCCTGGGACGACTGAATTACATTGCCCGATTCATCTCACATCTGACTGCTACTTGTGAGCCAATCTTCAAATTGCTGAAGAAAGATCAAGTAGTACGCTGGAATGATGAATGTCAGGCCGCCTTTGAAAAGATAAAGGAATATCTCCAAGAGCCACCCATTCTTATGCCACCGGTGGAAGGAAGACCTCTAATACTATACTTGACAGTGCTTGACAATTCAATGGGGTGTGTGCTGGGGCAGCATGACGAGTCTGGCCGGAAAGAGCACGCTATTTATTACTTGAGCAAAAAGTTTACCGACTGTGAGTCTCGTTACTCACTGCTTGAGAAAACTTGCTGCGCTCTTGTATGGGCTGCTCGCCGGCTGAGACAGTATATGCTGACTCACACTACTTTATTGATTTCAAAGATGGATCCCATCAAGTACATATTTGAAAAGCCCGCTCTGTCTGGAAGAATAGCGAGATGGCAAATGATCTTGACGGAATATGATATCCAGTATACAACTCAGAAAGCAATCAAAGGAAGTGTACTGGCGGATCATTTGGCACACCAACCTGTGGACGATTACCAATCATTGAACTTTGATTTTCCGGATGAAGACATCATGGTGGTAACTGACTGTGAAGTACCTGGACCGGATGAAGGACCTGAGGAAGGACCCCGATGGTCTATGCATTTTGATGGAGCCTCCAATGCTTTGGGTAACGGCGTCGGCGCTGTAATCATATCTCCCAAAGGAACTCATACTCCCCTCACCGCCCGATTATGTTTCAGCTGCACCAACAACATGGCAGAATATGAGGCATGTATCATGGGTTTACAAGCTGCAATCGACTTAAGGATAAAATTTCTAAGTGTCTTCGGAGATTCCGCTCTCGTGATCAATCAGATCAAAGGCGAGTGGGATACGAAACACCCGAATCTTATTCCTTACAAGGAGTATGTGTCGACCTTGCTCCCCCACTTTGAAGAGATAACTTTTGAGCACTTCCCTAGAGAGGAGAATCAGCTAGCGGACGCCCTAGCTACGATGTCTTCAATGTTCAAAGTTAAATGGGACAATGAGGCTCCCCGAATCATAATCTGGAAGTTGGATGAACCGGAATACTGCTGCGAGCTCGAGGCTGAGAAGGTTATTGAAAAACCCTGGTATCATGAGGTGAAGAGGTACTTGGAAGCTCAGGAATACCCTGAAGGTGCGTCTGTCAATGATAAGAAGTTCATGAGGAGGTTTGCTGCAAAATTCTTCCTCAGCAACGACATTCTCTACAAACGGAATCATGATTAAACTCTGCTACGTTGTGTGGATAAGGCAGAAGCAGAGAAAATCATGATAGAACTGCATGAAGGTACATTTGGAACACACTCCAGTGGACACACCATGGCTAAGAAAATCCTTCGGGCAGGAGATTTCTGGTCCACGATGGAAGCCGATTGTTACCAACACTCCCGAACTTGTCACAAATGCCAGATCTATGCTGACAAGGTGCATATCCCTCCGGTTCCTTTGAATGTCCTGACGGCACCTTGGCCTTTTGCAATGTGGGGCATCGATATGATCAGTGAGATCCGACCGACGGCATCCAATGGGCATCGCTTCATCTTGGTGGCGATCGATTATTTCACGAAATGTGTAAGTGCCCTGGCTGGAGAGTTGGCTTCATTTGTAAAACAAATAAGAGAGCAAGTTTACCCAGATCCCCTCTGTTGTTTTAATATGTGGTGTTGAAGAAGTTCAACATCTGAACCAACATGTTATGTAAGATGTCACAACATCAGCATGTGACATCGCGCCTGAAACTAATTCAACATCTAGGAAAATATGTTAGATGTAATGTCATGACATCTGACTTGACATCACGACAACAAAATTGATAATTCAGTTACAGTTCTGGTACTTAAATACTCTGAGAATATATGAGGCGTTTCTTGTGGAGAATCTGAAGATCAATCAAGAATCAATCAGAATATTTGAAGAAAATACTGTTTCTAAATATGGAGATATTTTAGGAACTAGAAGATTGAAGACCTTGATTATAGGAGAAGTTTGCTGCTGAGTTGTAACAGCAAGGAGAAAAACTTGCTGAGTTAGGTAATAGGTTATAAATAGCAGATTGTAACCTAGGGCTTAAGCGACACACATAATGTAACATTAGAAGGTGTTTTTGTTAGGTAAACCTGTCGGTCTGTGGCAAGGTTACCATGTATGTAACTCGAAACCTGTAGGTAAGAGTTTGAATGTTCTTGGATGAAGCTGTGAAGCAAGTCTAAGTATTTCTGCATTACTTCATATTCATTGTAATGTAGGAAACCAAGTGGGAGGGCACTGCTTCTTGAGTAGGAGTAAGACTTCTGTTGTTGCGACAATAGGAATGGAAACTGGTAGGTTTCTATCTAGGAGTTCCTAGGTATAGGTTGCACTGGGTAGATGATTAAGTGAAGGATGGGAACTTGTGGAGTTTAGTCCTGAATTAATATTGCTAATAGTGGATCTTCTTCCTGGCTTGGTATGCCCCCAGAGTAGGTGTATTACACCGAACTGGGTCAACAACTGATTTGTGTTTTTACCTTCAATACCTTATAATTCTGTCTGTTATACAACAAGGTAAAACTGTAATGTTGAAACAGATGATGTCTCAGAACATGTTAAGACATCATGCTGATATCTGTGCAGGAGAAACAGAACTGTGAATGTTGCTTACTCTCTGTTGATCATGGACAGAACTAGGTACATCGTGTGATCTATCCTCTGCACCTTCAAAGTGTATCTGGTACAGCTTGGATAAAACTGTGTGAATGTTACAGATGATGTCAAAAGAGATTAATGGATATCCTGCTGGTTTGTGTGCATGATAAACCGAACTAAGGGGTTTATTTTCTTCATGGTATGTGATAGATGATGTTGCAACCAATGTTGAGACATCAGGCTGGATAGTTTACAAACCAAAACTATTTGTTCGAGAACTGCAGATATGGCAACCTGTATGCTTCTGTTATACTGAATCTCAAAACTTGGGTATCTACCTTGCAGTGTATATATTATGTCATATCAGATGTCTAGACATTGAGTATAACATCTGAAGACTGGCATATACCAGAATTTCAATTGGTATCAGAGCAGGCATCCTGTTCTGTTTCTGGATGAGATCCATGGGTGATACTTTCTGGTATCTGCAAGGTCAATTTTAGTACTGAAGATTGTAACCTGAAATGGTTTGTTATTTCCCTGAATGGTCCCTTGAAGTGGGAGGATGGACTATTCTTGACAGGAACTGTGTGTACATGTCTTTGGTGATTGGCATTTGACCTGGTTGTGTGGTAGCTGCTCTAGGTTTGATTTATTTTCAAACCTAGGATGTGTGCTCGCCTGAAGTTGTGTGTAGTAGTCATGCGAGGTTTGAACCATAGTCAAACTTGGTCTATTCTTTGAAGGCTAGTCTGGTGGAGTGTGTGTGCAAAGATTGGGTTGTATTATGTTCTTCCGCTATGTAATACCTGGCAAAACTCAAGCTCTGATGTGTTTCCCCTCTTGTGGATTGAAGGCCATTGTATTAAAGAATTCAACATAAACTATTGAAGATGTCACAGATACTTGAGTCCTCTCAAGTCCACTCATGAAGACGTTCTTCGTTCAGGTTGGTAAGAATCACATAACCACGGATTAGTGTTTGAAGAATTTCAAGGAGGGCCTTGTTCCAAGGTGATGGAACTGATGTTCTATGTGATGGTGGAACAAGGATGCAGCTACTAGTTGAAGAGCATATGTTTTGGGTGTCAAACAAAGGGATACCTTTGTTTGGAACCTACTCCTGACCTGGAAGAGGAGACATCTGTGTGTGCAAAGTTGACAATGGTAAAGTCAACTATGTCTGTGTACTCCCGAAGGTTACTTTAGGAGTCAGAACTCTAGAAGTAAAGCTGGTTGAGATGTAACATTGATCAGGGCTGAGCAATTGTTCCCTGAAGTACTATGGTGTGAAGAAAGATAAGCTCACTTGTTAATAAAAGCCAATGATGGTGCAGCACTATTGCTCCTTCATAGAAGTAGATTGGGATCATGAGTCTTGAATATGAAGACTCAGAGTTTGGTTAAGGTATAGCTCTTGGAGTTATGTAAATCTGGTAGGGATGTCATATGTCATATCGAGACATTTGTGTACAATGCATGGACACTTTGTGTGGAGCTTCCGTGACTGATAGCTTGAGGGGGAGATTTGGTTAACCTCCTCACATTAGTTCAGCCTTGTGTTTAGCTGGCTGTTGACCTATGTCACATGGGTTCTGGTTGTTGTGTGACATATTTGCAAGGAAGGATTCATCTCTCTCATTCCTAATAATGAATCTGATCTGGTAGGAGTCTCAAGTCGGTTGAAGTAAGTAGAGTTTGTTCAAAGAAAATTCTATTTACTTGAGTCAAGGGTGGCAACCTAGATATCTCAACTCTTTGGTCTCTCAAAGAAAGAGCTTGCAAGAAGAAGATATTTACACACGAAGAGTATGTCAAAGTATTCAAATGGTGAAAGTATCTTACTGGATAATGGGAAGGATTTATGATCAATTGCTATTTGTGACAAGTACTAGTATTTAATTGATTATCCTTGGTGTTCAAGATAACTGGAGTAGGAACATTCATTCTTCTAGACCCTGTGAAAAATCACAGGAAGAGTGATACCTTAGAGCTATCTCCTTGGTGACAGCAAAATCATTTAAAAGGTTTCCTGGAGACATGTTCAGACTTAAAACCACAAGAAGAAGAAGACATCATAATCTAGATGATGCTCACTTGGATCAGTCTGAAGATGAATCCAACAACTAGATGTTATAACATAATGCTGCAACATTTGGTTCAACATCAGATTCTTGCTTGGTGAAGTGGCTCATCAACTTAAGATAGGATGACCTACGAAGTTGAAGATTAGATCCTCCAAAAGGATTGTCTCTTTGCAGCTCTTTGGAGTTGTTACGTGTTTCTGTCTCAGTGTATCTAAGCCTTTTGTGATAACTTGTAGCCTGAAGTTCAAATTTCAATTGGAAGATCAGAATATCTTTGGAAGAAGTCTGATAAACATGAAAGTGGCATTTGGTCTATCTCAGCAGTGGATTCTGAGAATCAAGATAATCCATATATGACAGCTGATTATTATCAAGAAAGTTTGATTCACAGTATGAATGCGTTCAATCAATATTGTTGAACAGAGGGTGCGCTCTTGAAGACATGAAGATGCGTCTTACGTTTTCCATTCATCAAGGGGTCTTATTTACTTTGAATCAGAAGCTGCATTGAAGGTCCAACTGAGTATCGAATGTGTCCTACTTGTTTCCATGAGGAGAAGTGATTGTCCCTAACAGGGGGAGTATTGGTTTGTACAAAAGGTCTTCATCAAACTCGTAGGATATAAAGTGTGGCACCTTATTAACTATTGGAATGATGTGTTCAAAACTGAAGAAGACTATGTCTGACCGAATGTCATCACATTGGTAATGACATTGTTCCTAATTTCCTCTAAAACTACAGACAGGAGGAAAATTGGATGAAGTATGGATTATTACTAATAAATCCATGTGTGTACAGTTGTATGACTCAGAGGGAGTAACCATCCTCTTTGAGAAAATGGAATGGCTTCAAGCTGCTAATCTGAAAATAGCAGAATGTATGACGACATAGGATTTGAGCATGTTTTCATCTGCTAAGAAAACAGAGCTGTTGTGTCTCATTATGAAACAGTTTAGTGAGCTGGAATGTTTAGGTGATAACTTGTCATCTAATAAAGGTATTATATAACTAATGCAGAGTGTAATATACCAACGATGTGTCTTGGAAAGGGGATCCTAAGACAAGGGAGTAGTCTGTTCTAAAAGACAAATGTCTGTTTTTAAAAGGGCATCCTGACATGGTCAAAGGGTCAAACCCAAGGGTAGGTACCTGCATTAAAACCAGTCCTAGGGCACTGAAAATGTCAGAGTAAAGTACCAAGGTCGTTACTATCTATGCCAAAGTTGCATTATTTATGAAGACTCTCTCTATTCCTTCTCTTCATCAGAGGGTTTCAGCAATATGAAGTTTGTTAGCATCTGGGAAAATTGTGCATGGGTATGGATCTGTATGGGCAGTCTTTGTCAAATTCTGGCCAAAAAGGGGGAGAAAGATAGGGATAGGGACTGGGATAGGGACTCAGGCGAGACTCAGGTGAAAGCAACAGACGGCAATGTCCAGCAAGACTCAGGAGAAAGCAACATGATCCCTAAGTAAGTAACTTTAGTTGTGTCTTGTGTTCTGAGTTAAGAGGATAGTTGTGACTTGTGATCTGAGTTACATGATCACAAGTAATAATCTGGAGAAAAGAAATCCTCTTGGGGCATCGATGGAGTGGAGTTGCTCACAGTTGACGACAGAGGCTTGTTGTTTGCTCAAAGGACATCAGCCTCTACAAAAGAAGATGTTAGACAAGATGTTGTAACATCTCAACTGTGTTGTGGCCTGGTCTCAAAATACAACTTGCACTTATTTGTTTTAGCCAAAATTTGCCAAAGGGGGAGATTGTAAGTGCCCTGGCTGGAGAGTTGGCTTCATTTGTAAAACAAATAAGAGAGCAAGTTTACCCAGATCCCCTCTGTTGTTTTAATATGTGGTGTTGAAGAAGTTCAACATCTGAACCAACATGTTATGTAAGATGTCACAACATCAGCATGTGACATCGCGCCTGAAACTAATTCAACATCTAGGAAAATATGTTAGATGTAATGTCATGACATCTGACTTGACATCACGACAACAGAATTGATAATTCAGTTACAGTTCTGGTACTTAAATACTCTGAGAATATATGAGGCGTTTCTTGTGGAGAATCTGAAGATCAATCAAGAATCAATCAGAATATTTGAAGAAAATACTGTTTCTAAATATGGAGATATTTTAGGAACTAGAAGATTGAAGACCTTGATTATAGGAGAAGTTTGCTGCTGAGTTGTAACAGTAAGGAGAAAAACTTGCTGAGTTAGGTAATAGGTTATAAATAGCAGATTGTAACCTAGGGCTTAAGCGACACACATAATGTAACATTAGAAGGTGTTTTTGTTAGGTAAACCTGTCGGTCTGTGGCAAGGTTACCATGTATGTAACTCGAAACCTGTAGGTAAGAGTTTGAATGTTCTTGGATGAAGCTGTGAAGCAAGTCTAAGTATTTCTGCATTACTTCATATTCATTGTAATGTAGGAAACCAAGTGGGAGGGCACTGCTTCTTGAGTAGGAGTAAGACTTCTGTTGTTGCGACAATAGGAATGGAAACTGGTAGGTTTCTATCTAGGAGTTCCTAGGTATAGGTTGCACTGGGTAGATGATTAAGTGAAGGATGGGAACTTGTGGAGTTTAGTCCTGAATTAATATTGCTAATAGTGGATCTTCTTCCTGGCTTGGTATGCCCCCAGAGTAGGTGTATTACACCGAACTGGGTCAACAACTGATTTGTGTTTTTACCTTCAATACCTTATAATTCTGTCTGTTATACAACAAGGTAAAACTGTAATGTTGAAACAGATGATGTCTCAGAACATGTTAAGACATCATGCTGATATCTGTGCAGGAGAAACAGAACTGTGAAGGTTGCTTACTCTCTGTTGATCATGGACAGAACTAGGTACATCGTGTGATCTATCCTCTGCACCTTCAAAGTGTATCTGGTACAGCTTGGATAAAACTGTGTGAATGTTACAGATGATGTCAAAAGAGATTAATGGATATCCTGCTGGTTTGTGTGCATGATAAACCGAACTAAGGGGTTTATTTACTTCATGGTATGTGATAGATGATGTTGCAACCAATGTTGAGACATCAGGCTGGATAGTTTACAAACCAAAACTATTTGTTCGAGAACTGCAGATATGGCAACCTGTATGCTTCTGTTATACTGAATCTCAAAACTTGGGTATCTACCTTGCAGTGTATATATTATGTCATATCAGATGTCTAGACATTGAGTATAACATCTGAAGACTGGCATATACCAGAATTTCAAAATGGGTTGAGGCAGCTTCCTATGCCACAGTAACCAAGAGCGTCGTGGCACGTTTCATCCGGCATAATCTGATCTGTCGGTACGGAGTCCCGGAAAGAATCATTACGGACAATGGTACCAATCTCAATAACAAAATGATCACTGAACTCTGCGAACAATTCAAGATACAGCACCACAATTCTTCTCCCTACCGGCCGAAGATGAATGGGGCTGTAGAGGCAGCCAATAAGAATATCAAGAAAATTGTGCAGAAGATGACAGTAACCTATAAAGATTGGCACGAGATGTTACCGTTCGCTCTTCATGGGTACCGCACCTCAGCAAGGACGTCAACCGGGGCAACTCCCTTCTCCTTGGTCTATGGCATGGAGGCAGTCTTGCCAATTGAAATCCAGATACCCTCTCTCCGGATAATGAAGGAGGCAGACTTGAATGAAGATGACTGGATCCAGACTCGACTTGATCAATTAAATCTGATTGACGAAAAGAGGCTCACTGCTATCTGTCATGGTCAAACGTATCAAAAACGGATGATCAGAGCATTTAACAAGAAAGTCAGACCGCAAGAATATCAAGTTGGGGACCTGGTAATCAAACGCATCATCCTTCCTCAAAGTGATCCCCGGGGCAAATGGACCCCTACATACGAAGGGCCATTTGTGGTTAAACGTGTGTTCTCAGGAGGAGCCATGATCCTAACCACCATGGATGGTGACGACCTTCCTCACCCCGCCAATGCAGACATAGTGAAAAAATACTACGCATAAATAAAAGACCCGCTAGGTTGACATACCTAGGCAAAAATAAGGGCTTCCCGGCGAACCAAAAGGGTTCGGGAAAAAATAAGGGATGAAATGAATAAAAATCTGTACACCCGGCAAGTCGAAAACCTGAAAAGGCGGCTTGGGCAAAAATGGGTATCCCGGTGGACTGAAAACCCGAAAGGGCGGTCCAGGCAAAAGTTAGGGATAAAAGCGTAACACTATGTCTCATTGGATCACTTCGCATCCGGAAGTCGGCATCAACTATCTGGCTCAGATTTCGGCATCGACCAATCAGCTTCATCTTCAACTAGGTAGCAAAGCGATGAGACGTTCGAAGACATAAAGGCGATAGCAGAGTTGGAGCCCAGTGGGATTGTTCACATAGCTGTTTTGTTTCCTTTTTCAAATTGTAAACTCTATATTATTTGGCGGCGTCCTCTTACTAGGATGTCAGCCTCCTGTACAAAAACGCCTATTCACAGGCAAAGTTTAAATCAATACAAATTCACTTGTCCATACAAATTACCATTGTTTTCTTTTTTCTGTTTTGTCTTGCGAAGAACGTCCAATGTTCATTTTTGATATATGCATTTGACATTAAATTGCTGATTCGTAAATGTTTACACATAAAACAAGAGATTGATTACAGGTGACATCAGAGACAGGGGCAATGTGAAGTTGTCTAATGAAGTCTGGTTGTTTTGTCCGCCAAGGTACCAAGGTAGATTCAACTGAAGAATGTGGCCAAATCATCTCAACTCCCCGCAGAGTAAAATAAGATTCAGCAATACTTTCCCCAAGCGGAGTTGACTCTCCGACAATCCTGAAAAGGCACAACATTCCCCGGTAGGTCTTAAAGCTCATCCCCAGTAGGCCCTGGAAGCTTGTTCCCTATAATGCACGGACGTCTCTCCCGAGTTTTATTTAGAGTTATTTCCTCACAAGGACTTATAACTGGGTTATCCTCAGCTAAAAAACCACGGAAGACTGCCCTCGGCAAAGTTCCTTCAATCCCCAGCGGAGTTTATCATCATTATCCTCAGCGGAATCCATCATTAAAGTCCTCAACAGGCCTCTCATCAAAACTTCGGCCAAGTACCTCTTCCACAGAGCAACTCCCCGGCCGTTCGTCAAGGATTTATTTTCCTAAGACGAAATTACATTCATAAACATTTCACATTTTCATACATCTTGCTTACATATATGATAAAGTGCATACAACACCATCTCATGTTGAACATCATGACATCGTGCATATCATACATCATGACATTACATACAACTTATGTTTTTGCCTTTTCAGGAAAAAGACAATCCCAAAAACAACTACCTTCAACTGTCACAATTCCAGATTCGATACCTGTATCTAGCCAGGGCACATCTGAGAGTGATCAGTTTCTAGACTCGATTCCTGTATCTAGCCAGGGCACGTCTGAAGAGTTCGAAGATTCGATTCCTGTATCCAACCAGGGCACATCTATCAACTACAACATCTCCAGATTCGATTCCTGTATCCAGCCAGGGCATATCTGTTGACCACGTTTCCAGACTCGATTCCTGTATCTAGCCAGGGCACGTCTGAAGAGTTCGAAGATTCGATTCCTGTATCCAGCCAGGGCACATCTATCAACTACAACATCTCCAGATTCGATTCCTGTATCCAGCCAGGGCATATCTGTTGACCACGTTTCCAGACTCAATTCCTGTATCTAGCCAGGGCACGTCTGAAGAGTTCGAAGATTCGATTCCTGTATCCAGCCAGGGCACATCTATTAACGACTATTTCCAGATTTGACTCCTGTATCCAGCCAGGGCACATTTGTGAGCAACCAATTGTAGATTCGATACCTGTATCTAGCCAGGGCATATCTGCATAAGGAGATTGAAGATCAAACACCTGTAACAAGCCAGGAAAACATCCGTCTTTCTCAAATACACAAAGTTCTCGCTAAGGAATCTCTTATGCGATCGACACTTCCCAAATGGCATCTATAAGCCCATTCCCGACAAGGTTCTGTCACAGCTCCAGGTGGCATCTATAAGCCCATCTCCCTGTCCACCATCTCTCCAAATGGCATCTATAAGCCCATTCCCGACACCACGTTGTTGAGACTCCAGCATGCGAGTGCAAATTTCCGGGCACTCTAGTGTCCAATCTCCTTTTACCCTCGAGTTACGAAAGGCAAACTCGCCAATCTAACTCTTCAGGTCCAAGAAGATTGAACAGGGGCAACTGTTGTACCCCAAAATTTGCCCTCCCATTTCCTCAACATTTTCTCATCACAAGACCCTTGAAGATCAAGATCCAGTTAGGGTTTCCTCTGCTCAAGACTTCTCCTTGCACTGTGAACTCAAATTAGGGTTTGTGTTTGCCCAAGGATGTTTTGACCTAGAATGCCTAAGATGACTTTCATGTTTCATGTTGGACTCCCAAGTTTATCCTCACCAAGTTTCAAGTCTTGATTCCAAGTTTTGCCCAGTCAATTGGACAGTTGACCTAGAAATCAGCTGTATTGGGGAAAAAGTCAACTGTGACCAATTGACAGTCAAACCTCATGAAATTTGACCCACATCAACATTATGAACTCACATGGACCATTTGATCAAGTTTGGATCACAATTCCATAAGAAATTTGATCAGATCATCAAAAGGGCAAAATGGTCATTTTTGGGGTTTTGACTGCACAAAGGCAATTTTTGACTGTTTGACCTAGCCAATGGCAAATCAAGCTCACCTATGGACTCAAGGACTCAATGAAATGGTCTTGAAACATTCATCAAGCTCAAAAGATCCCAAGTACACAAGGTTGACAGTTGAATTTCCCAATCAATTGATCAATTTTGACTGTATACTGAAAAGTCAAACTTTGACTTTTTGGTCAAAATCAAGAGTCAAGATTCATTTTTCATCAAAACATGCCAAATCATGAAACTTGTTCACCAAGAAATCACAAAATGCAAATTAGGGTTAGAAAATGGAATTTTTCATAACTTAGAATTTTTCTAAGTTATGAAAAACCCTAATTTTTTCCCAACTTTGCCCCATCTTTTCACCAAGATCCATTTGGATTCAAACAAAAGTCAAAACATGAAAGTTGTAGCTTGTTACATAATCTACAACTTTTATTCACAAAGTTTTCTCATTTGAAGCTTGTATCTCAAGTTACAATTTTTTGAATAAGGGCACTAAACCATTTTTAACTTAGTGAAGTTTTAACCTATTTTGACAAGGTTTTCTACCCCACTTCAAGGCCATTTTCCATACCCTTCCACTTGGAATTTCAACTTGAATTTCAAAGATGGATTGTAGTACACATTCCAAGCTTTCCAAAATGTCCAAGAACTTCTCAAACAACCTCATAACTTGAGAGATTCGAATTTCACAATATAGCAAAAACTCACCTTTGAATTGACCATTTTCCATGTTCATAGTTTGTGTAAACTTCTCTAAATCAGCATGCCCTTGATTACAGGTCCTTGAACCATTCCATACTCAATAATTTAATGCATATTCAATGTGTTAAAGTGTTGTTCTTTGAGTGCAAGCATTGTATGCAAGATTAATCCTAAACTAGATAAAGTGAACTTTCCATTTTTGAAAAGATTAACTTTATGTCCAATTGCAAATCAAGAAGGTACATAGCAAATCTGCTTGGCACAAGATTATGTGCATAACACACTGATCAAGAGAAGCTTATGCAACACATTAGGGGGTCCTCTACTGACCTAGAAAGCCAAGTTGCATTTGTTTGCTTCAAGTTCAAGAAAAGTGCATAACTTGTACCAACTTCAATCTCAGCTCACCAACACAAAAAAGAAGTTATCAAACACATTACACATAACATATCCAAGCTTTTGCACGAGCCATTGACCTCCCAAACATCCTCAAACCAAAAAACACCATCAAACTGCAAAAACAGAGTTGCCTCTGCAGTTTGATTGCTAACTCCTATTTCCCTCAAGTTCTTGTGCCAAAACCAGTTCACACACATTCCCTAATACTTATGCAAACTAACCATGACCTAAAACCTGACCTGTAATCCCTCTAACAGCTTCCACCATTTTCATTTTTTCCTTTTGCAGTTGAAGTTCCATAGCTCGATACAAGAAGTTTCAAGACAAAGTAAGCATTGAAAAAGCATCCCTGGACCTCAAGGAAGCTTTTCCAATCATTACCTTGCACTAGAAGTTCCTCATTCTCCAGATAGAAGTTCAACTGCACAGGTAAAACTTTGAACTCGTATCTCTCTTATCATGCATCTTTAGTCTTAAGTTTGTGAAGAAACAAGGTTCTACTCATAGCCCTGAACATGTACATATCTTTACATTTCATTTCTTTTGCCTGAGTAGAGAGAATTTGGAGTTTAAAAATGGCAGAAAAACTAGGTTAGGATTTGGGGGAGGAGAAATTCTCCCTCATCTTAGAGAGTTAGGTCAAGTTCCATACATGGTTAGAATCGTCTCTTCATGCTGAACATTTGTTGTGTTATGAGTTTTTGTTAAAAAGCCAGGAATCGAGAGTTGGACATTGAAGAACAGGGGCGCGCGTTTTTTTTCAAAAGTTTGTGCTGGAGGTTGAAGACAGTGATCATTGGGCTGGGCTTGTGTGTTTTTTCTTATTCACACCACATAATTGCTATTACACCCCCTGAGCCCATTTGCTTCATTTCTTAACATTTTTGACTTTTTCTTTTTTTACTTGACTCATTTATTTTTTCTCAGCACATTAAAATTTTGAAAATATTTTTCTCATCATTTTTTGAATTTATTGCATATTTATTTAGTTATTTCTTTTGTTTATACATAAATATATACATATTTTTATTTAGAATAAATACAAAAAAATAGTGTAAATGCATTCATAATACATTTTTATTTTTATTTACCTTCTGAAAATATTTCACATAAAAATACTTTTTTTATTTATTTTTTTAAAATATTAAATATATGTTATTTTGTATATAATGCATATTTAAGAACTTAATATATATATATGTTTATTAATATATTTAAGTAAAATATAAAAATACTTGAATTTTTCATTTTTATTAATATTTGATACAAAAAAATACTTTTTTTCATAATATACTTCATTTTATTTTTATTTTTGTACATAATAAATAAATACTTGTATTAAATTAAATAATAATACATTTTCTTTAAAATTAGGGTTTTTGCCCTAAAAGTTGAAAATACTCAAAATAATACTTCTTTTTATTTTCTTATTTTATTTTACATAAACCATACTTTTCTCATACATAAAAACTTTCTTTTTGCATTTTACATATTTATTTAATTTCCATTTAATTATGCAACTTATTTACTTTGCGAATATTCAAAAATGATGTAATAATTTAGATTTACATTACTTGTCAATATCCCCATTTGAACATTTGTACCCCCCTTCCCATATTTGGTTTTGTAATAGCTTAGTAAATTTATTTTCGCACTTTATTACTTTCTAATGATGACATGTTAGAATTAGGGTTTGTATGCGAAAAACGACAAAAAAATAGTTATGACCTAATCTCAAGATAAACAAGCATGAAAATGGACACACAAATCACACTTGCACCCCCTAGGGTATTCCACTTGTTGCCTTTCAAAATTGGGCCATATTGCATGTTAGGTCTCTTTGGGCAAAACAAACAAATTGAATGATCACAGTCCCTCGATAAAACTTTTCAAAACAAACAAAAATAAATGATCAAGTCCCTTAAAGAAAATTGCCCAAAGACATTTAACGCCGTTGCAATTATGGTCTAAACGATGACCCACGCCCGTCCCTTTCACATCCTAACATGAGATTGTCCACCAAATTCAATGGTGGAACAAACTTGTTAAAAGGGTTAAAACATAGCAATAATCTTTTGAGAAATTTAGGAGTAGATAACCTCTTAGTTACTTGAATCAAACTTGCAAAACAAAACACTTGCCTATTTCAAAAACCACACAACACTACATTTTCAAAACAACTTTCAAAAACAAATGAAAACCTTTTCAAAAGATGTACATCTTTGTATACATCCCCACATGGATCATTACAAAGGTTGCCACCACATTGGCCTCTTTTCAAAACATTTTCAAACCCACACACTCAAGCACCATTTCAAACAAATTGAAAACAAAAGGCAAGTGATCTAAGCAAGTAACTAAGAGCCCATGGATAACCATGGATAGAAAGGGTGCTAATACCTTCCCTTTCTATAATCTACTCCCCGAACCCAAGAAAACATCTCAAAAGGTTTTTGCTGTGCTTTTTAACCTTTCCTTAGGATAAAATAAAAAGTCGGTGGCGACTCTTGCTCAACCGAAACATTTGCGAAAACGAACGCAAAACCTCAAGTGAGTTCTCCCACCGTATCACACATACTATCCAGGCTTTTATTTCGAAGTAACCCTACTATCCAAGTTCCTTCCCATAAGCCCTACTATCCAGGCTGTCATCTCGAAGTAACCCTACTACCCAGGTTCCTTCCCATAAGCCCTACTATCTAGGATTTCATCTCGAAGTAACCCTACTACCCAGTTTCCTTCCCATAAGCCCTACTATCCAGGCTTTCATTTTGAAGTAACCCTACTACCCAGGTTCCTTTTCATAGCCCTACTATCCAGGCTTTCATCTCGTAGTAACCCTACTATCCAGGTTCCTTCTCCCTTATCTCCGGGAAACAGTTTACAACACTGTAAGGCCCAAACCCGACAAGATACGGTCAGTTTCACATTTCCCCAGTAAGTCGCTATACAACCTGGACCCTGACCAGGTATACATGCTACTTTCACTCCCTCAATCAAGAGTTAATTCCCCAGTAGAGTAATGGACAACCGAAGCTCCTAGATTTTACTTCCTAGGGCATAAATCAACATTCCTTGGAAAAGTCCTCCTCAACAGCAGGTACAGGAATTCTCGCCAAGGAATCTCTTATGCAACCGATCTTTTCGGGATGGCATCTTTAAGTCCATCTCCGACGATTCTCCGTCGCCTTCCAAATGGCATATGTAAGCCCATTCCCGATACCAACAATTAGCATTACTTCATGCGAGTGCAAATTTATGGGCACTCTAGTGTTCAATCATCTTCCACCTTCAGATCACGAAAGGCAGACCAGCTAATCTACATCCTCAGGCTTAAGAAGATTGAACAGGGGCAACTGTTGTACTCCAAAATTTTCCTTCTCATTTCTCAAAAGATCATCCTAGACTCTCAGGTTTGCTTCTATCAGGTTCCAAGTCTTGAATTACAACTCTTCAAGAAAATCATCCACAAGGGCAAAATGGTCAAAAGCACATTGAAAAGTCAAACTTGGACTTTTAGATAAAAAATTAAGTTTCAACAGTTATATTTCATCAATACATGACATTGGTTCATCAAAAAAATCAGAAGTCAGAAGTTACTTTGAAAAAAATCAAATTTCTAAACATTTAGAAAATTTTCTAAGTGTCAAGAGAATATGATACTTCAGAACTTCTGAGCCAGCCTCTATGCAAGTGCAGTCAGAAGTTGCAAACACGGTTTAGAACACGATGCTTCAATTAGAACATGTAGAAGCGATGCTCTTTGGTCAGAACATGATTCTTCAACATATGAAGGCTATGTTTAACGCTTCGGTCAAAACATCACCCTTCGAGTCTCATCCTGGTCTTCTGCGATCAGAACATCACCAAATCCAAAGACCTCGTTTAAACAACTTGTTGCACTGCTACAACACAGTACTCTAACCAGCAGCTAATCCAGTCCACGCCTGCATTTTCCTAAATCCCATATTTGCACCAAATACAAAAAGCTGTGATCAAAAAGCAATGGATGGTGAAATAGTACAAAAATGAATGGTGTCGCCACCCCATTTGGCGAATAAGAGGTGTCACGTTTTACAGCATTGGCTCAGGCTACGTGACAGCCTTTGGGATTCCTTTCTCTGTTGCATGCAAGGCCATTGGAGTAGACGGGTGGCAGGCTTAGACAAAACATTAATGTGTGTATTATAGGGCCAGGCTAGGTGGCAGCATAAGCCCATGCATGTATCACGATTGGACAGTAAGGGAGGCGCCATCTCACTTGGCGAAATAGTACAAAAATGAATGGTGTCGCCACCCCATTTGGCGAATAAGAGGTGTCACGTTTTACAGCATTGGCTCAGGCTACGTGACAGCCTTTGGGATTCCTTTCTCTGTTGCATGCAAGGCCATTGGAGTAGACGGGTGGCAGGCTTAGACAAAACATTAATGTGTGTATTATAGGGCCAGGCTAGGTGGCAGCATAAGCCCATGCATGTAATATTATTGGCAGCCTTGGGGGGTTGCATCACTTACTTAATTGAAATATTTTGCCTTAGGTTGAACATAACATTCATTCACATAAACTGTAAAATTTTCCAACCTTAGAATCAGTCATCTAACCTTCAAACATTCCAGCATTCATACCTTCATATAATCAATAAACCCAAAACATTCCCACCTTCATACCTAAAACAATTCTACACAATGGCCTCTTCACCACAATTTGTTGTCAAAGCACATTTCAACGGTGAGACATACATGTGTCCCACAGTTGGGTTTTTGTTTAGAAACACCGACAATGTCCGATTTCTCTTAAACGGGAAAGCAAATTTCTCCTACTTTAAGAAAAGATTGGAGGCCAAACTTGAACGAGGCCCGATATCCCAGATATTTTATCAGAGTCCAGTCTTTTTTGGAAACAACCAAGTCATATTTTATAAGGTTGCAATTCAAGATGACGAGGATTTCCAGAACATGATTTCCAGCCATGTCTATTCTGGAAACGACTCTATTGAGTTGTACGTTCTGTTTCAAGAGCCTCCGGTGACACAGGAGGTAGAGCCTCCGGTGACACAGGAGGTTGATCCTTTGGAGAATGAGCAAGATGAGGTGGATGCAGTTGATGATGAAGAAGAAGATAACGAGTTAGAGTTCGATGAAATGGTGAACGACGATTCTGACGATGATGGCATCCCAAGTATTCCTACCGACAAAATCTACACACCACCTACGCACATGACAAACTTCAACATGGGCGGAGATGAACCTTCTACGGACTTGTTTTTCCAACCGTATATGCAATCAGATGAAAATTTAAAAGAGAAGGACAAGTTTCGTAATAGAGAGGAATGCATAAGGGCCATCAAAAAATTTCACATGCTCAACTCGGTTGATTATAAGGTGGATCGTGTAAACCCGGAAAGGTACAAGATCAAGTGTGTCCACCCTGACTGCATGTTCAAGCTGACCGCTTCATACAGACTAAGGGGTGACTGCTGGGTCATAGGTTCCATGACAACCCATACTTGTGTAAGTTCCACTCAATCACAAGACCACCGAAAACTCAACCATGATCTAATCTGTCAAGAAATCCTACCCCTGGTGAGCAACGACCCTTCTTTGAAGGTGAAAACAATCATCTCCCACATCACCACGGTTTTTAACTACACTCCGTCTTACCGTAAGGCGTGGTTAGCAAAGACTAAGGCGATTGAAAGGGTGTATGGAAATTGGGAGGAGTCATACCGAGAACTTCCCCGCTACCTCAATGCACTAAAGACATATTCTCCAGGTGGTGTTTATGTTCTGGAAACATTGCCCGCGTACGCCCAAGATGGTAGTGTACTACATGGCAACGGAATATTCAGTCGCGTCTTTTGGGCATTTCAACCATGCATCACAGGGTTTGCATCATGTAAACCAATTCTACAAATAGACGGGACTTGGTTGTATGGGAAGTACAAATGCACTCTTTTGATGGCAGTTGCACAAGATGGCAACAATAACATTTTCCCCGTTGCGTTTGCCCTTGTCGAGGGGGAGACCGGTGGTGCTTGGAGCTTTTTCCTGAAAAATCTTCGTACACACGTGGCTCCTCAACCAGATCTATGTTTGATCTCGGACAGACATGCCTCCATTGAAAGTGCCTATAATAATCCGGCAAATGGTTGGCATGACCCTCCTTCTACGCATGTCTATTGCATCAGGCATATCGTCCAGAATTTCTCGAGGGAGGTCAAGGACAAAATTTTGAGGAAAGCGGTGATGAATGCGGGATACGCACTGACACAGCCCACATTCAAATATTACCGCAACGAGATCCGTTTGTCTAACCCAGAAGCCGGTACGTGGATCGACAACATACCGGTCGAAAAGTGGACTAGGTCATACGACAATGGCCAAAGATGGGGGCATATGACAACAAATCTTATTGAATCAATGAATGGGGTATTCAAGGGCATACGAAACCTCCCCATCACTGCCTTGGTGAAATCCACGTATTTTAGGATGGCTGCGTTATTTGCCAAAAGAGGTGAAATGTGGTATTCGGTCTTGCAATCAGGACAACTATGGAGTGAAAGCTGTATGAAATACATTAAGGCTGAAAGTGCTAAAGCCAACACTCACATGGTTACACGGTTTGACCGCCATAGCCACAACTTCATTGTGAAAGAGACAATTGACCACAATGAAGGCCTGGCAAGACAGGAATACAGGGTCATTTTACCTTCTCAATGGTGCGATTGTGGTAGGTTTCAAGCTTTTCGTATGCCTTGCTCTCATGTCATTGCCGCTTGTGCGCATACCCATCAAGACGCGCTTCAACTGCTCTCAAACGTTTATAAATCTGAAACGTTGCTCACTGTTTACAACAACAACTTTCCTTTGGTGGCAAAACCGGACTATTGGCCTGAATACAACGGTGATATAGTTTGGCACAATGACCAAATGCGAAGGAACAAGAAGGGTCGTCCCAAAAGCAGGCGCATAACAACAGAAATGGACGATCTTGACAGGTTGGAAAGAAAGTGTGGTTTATGCCGTCAGGTCGGACACAATCGCAAAAACTGTCCGAATCGGGCGTCTGGCTCGACCACATAAATTTTGTAATACAATAAATCTTTTCAATATTTGTGTTGTAAACATTATGGGTTTTCCGTTAATAAAACTGTTCACACAATTTAAGAAATTCAATATAGGAAATTACATTAGGGTTTTTGCGTACAACAATGATTAACGATAATCAATCTAGGAAATTACAACTGTTAACACAATTTCATCTGACCCATGCATCATCATCATTACATCACTGTCTGTTTTGACTTCCTCCAACCACACATTAGGTCTTCCTGTCGCATACGAGGTTGTTGTTCGTTTTCGCTGGATCCTTCGAATTTTTTCCCCCTCGACGATGTCTCCATCTAGCCACCGCATCAACTCCCGCTTCAGACGCTCCATGGAGTGAATGTGCCAGAATTTCATTTTCATCGTAGGTTTCGTGGCGGAGAATATAACGTAACCATCTCTGCTAAAAATAATAGGCGACGTCATTATGTAAATAAGGGAGTACAAAATAAAAATACAATGCGAGAAAGTGTGAGAAATTTCAAAGAAACGGACGAATTATTTATAAAACAGCAAAAAACCCTAGTTTTGCCCTAGGCGCCAAGTGAGATGGCGCCTCCTCTCCTTTTTAAGGAGCATGCGCCATCTCACTTGGCTAAAAGCCAATGGAGGCGCCAAGTGAGATGGCGCCTAGGGCAAAACCCTAGGTGCATGCGCCAAATGAGATGGCTCCTCCTTTGTGGAGCCATCTCAAACATGGTTATTTGCGTAATTTTTTCCGAAACCCGGTTATTTGCGAAATATTTTTTTAATACTTTGTTATTAATAAAAAAAATTCTCAAATTCACATATAAATAATTTGCTTCATCACACTTCCAAGGGGCTGGATGGTTTTTTGAGAGAGAAAATTGTCAAAAGAGAGAAAAGACAAACTGTGAAACCTTCGTAAAAAAATCCAGAATTCCCAAACAGAAAAAAAAACCTTTATTCTTACCTTTGAATCAAAGAACTTGGCATTTTCTCTCCCGTTGCTCTTGCTGACTCCAGAACATTTGAAGGCAGCAGTTCAAGTTCCAAGCACACGTTCCAGATTCAAGGTAAGTATTTCTGACTTTCCATATTCTCATTCAGAACATCATTAAATATGTAAATATCACAATATTAATGTTGTCCATATCATTGCACAAGTAGGAAAACTATGGATCAGAAATTCTTGATTAAGGCTAGGCTCTGAATTAGGATTAGAACTTCTATAAACTACTGTGCTTTTATCCTCCTGATTTACTGTTAAGGATTGAATAAATTGTTGATGTGTTGATTAATATGATGAAAGAGTTAAAATTTAACACAAAACTTCTGCTTTTCATTCACCATTTTAACACAGAGTTTCTAGGATTTTCTCACTGTTTAAGCACGTAGAACTTCTGAGTTCTCTTTACCATTTTAACACACAAAACTTCTGATTCTCATTCACTGTTTTAGCATAGCACATAACTTCTGAGTTCACCCTACACGTTAAACACACTGAACCTCTGATGCTTCCACTCGTTGTTTTAACACTCAGAATTTCTGATTTTTTACACGTTAACATCACACTGAATTTCTGATGTTCACTCATTGTTTTAGCATAACACAGAACTTCTGACTTATGGTTCAGTGTTTGAATACCACCCAGAACCTATATTTCCTTTCCTCTAGACGTTTCTTACAGGGTCTTAGAGTATATCAATCCAGAACTTCTGATTCCACTGACATTCCTTTCTGAGTCACAACGCGCCTGGCTTCAGAACCTCTGTTCCTTGTCGTTTTGCTTGCAGCAGCGCGTTGTTTCTATCTTTCATTTATTTTCCTTTTTTATCATTTTCAATACCAATCCCCTTTTTTATTAATATAAAAAAGACATAAAAATATTTTCTTTTATTAATTAATTAATTTCTTTTTCTTAATTCATTAAGACAAAAAAACCATTCTCTAAACAAGTGCTTTTTCTCTCTTGCATTGTACATTTCAATATGGTTGTAATAGTTAAATAGGATTTAAATTCTTGCACCCCCCATTTGTAAATATGTATACCCCATCCCCCTAATGATTATAATAGCGTAGAATCTTTATATTCCCGCAATTTATCGCTTTCCAAATGAATGCTAGTAATTAGGGCGTGTATGGCAAGACATGAAATTGACAAGTAGATAACCCTAATCAAGACTAAAATGCATGCAATCAAACACACTTGCACACTAGCACCCTTAGGGTAATCCCACCTTGTTGCCTATCGGAAAAAATAGTCATGTCCCTCGAACATGGGCGTTTTAGCAAAAGACCCTCGATAAAAGATTGTAGTCCCTCGATGATCCTCGATGTTGCCTTCAATAAATGATCTAGTCCCTAACACGACATTGCTAAAACGTCCCATGGGTTGCCTTCTATGACTATACAAACGTCCCGCGCCCGTCCCTTCACATCCAATGATGGGGTTTCTTACCAAATCAATGGTAAGATAACAACATCTAAATGAAGAGGAAAAGAATATCTAAGACCTTTTGAGTAGGTAGATTCGCTCTTAGCTACTCGCTTGCTCACAACAAAAAAAAATTTATACACCAACACATATCTTTGAACTATTTTCGAAACCAACACTTTGTACGCATTCTTATAGAGACGAGAATCATTACAAAGTCACATTTTCAAAATAATTTCAAAACTCACACCACAAAGCACATTTCAAAATAAAAGCAAGTGATCTAGCCAGTAACTAAGATCCCATGGAAAACCATGGATGAAAAGGGTGATAATACCTTCCCTTTTCATAATCTACCCCTCGAACTCAAGAAAATATCTCTAAAGCTCTTTCCTATGCTTTTTCACCTTTCCTTATTGGATAAAAGAAAAGTCGGTGGCGACTCTTGCTATCTGCAACATTTGCGATCAAACGCAAAACAAAAAGTCATTTCTCCCACCGTATCACACATATACTCCATGTTCAGTTGTGCACTTTACAAATTCCTTCTCCCTTAGGAAACTATCAATTTTTTTATTCCAAGCTCTTGGAGCTTGTTTCAATCCATATAGGGCTTTTTGCAGCATGTACACCTTTCTTTCTTCGCCATGTTTCACAAACCTAACTGGTTGTTTAACAAAGACTTCTTCGTTTAAGGGTCCATTTAGAAATGCACACTTCACGTCCATCTGACATATGTTCCAACTGTTTATTTCTACTAGACCAACAACCAACCTGATTGTTTCGATCCTAGCAACAGGTGCAAAAAATTCATTAAAGTCTATTCCTTCTTTTTGTAGGAATCCTTTCGCCACAAGCCTTGCTTTGTGTCGAGTTACTTCACCTTTCAAATTCGTTTTCACTTTGTATACCCACTTGACATCAATTGCCTTCTTGCCTTAGGTAATTAGATAAGTGACCATGTGTTGTTGTGTTTGATAGACTTCACTTCTTCGTTCATTGCTTTCACCCACTTTAAATCCTTCAATGCTTCAGCTGCATTAACAGGTTCGACATCTGCATAGAAAGCATAATGTACCAACTCACCTTCATCATCTATCACATCATCTGATGTAATCATACAGTCTTGCAATCTTGCAGGCATGTGTCTTGTTCTTTTAGGTCTGCTTGTACTTGGTACATCTGCTGGTTCCTCTTGTTGAACTTCTCTTTTGACTTAATTTTCTGGTTCTTCGAATAGGATTCCCACTGAATCTTTCTTGTTATTTTAAGTCAAATCCCATTCTTTAAACTCATCTATGATCACGTCCCTGCTGATCACAATCTACTTTTTCACTAGATCGAACAACTTGTAGCCTCCTGTCGAATGATATCTAACTATAATCATTTGACTTGACTTGTCATCAAGTTTTCTTCTCAACTGATATGGCACATGTCTATGTGCTATAGATCCAAATACCTTCAGATGACTCAAGCTAGGCTTCACACCAGACCAATATTCTCTTGGGGTGATTCCTTCTAGCTTCTTCGTAGGACATCTGTTCAAAATGTATGTTGCAATCGAAACAACTTCTACCCAAAACTCTTTAGGTAAATTCTTGCCTTTCAACATACTTCTCACCATATTCACGATGGTTCGATTCTTCCTTTCTGCAATTACATTATGTTGTGGACTATAGAGTGGCACCACCTCATGCATAATCCCTTCTTTTTCACATAACCTGTCGAAGTCTTTCGACACATATTCTCCACCATCATCAGTTCTTAAAACTTTGAGTTTTCGATCACTTTGTCTTTCGACCATAGACTTAAACTTGGTAAATACTTCGATCACTTCACTTTTCTTCTTGATCAGGTAAGTCCACAACTTTCGACTGGAATCATCTATGAATGTAACAAAGTATTTGTTACCTCCCATTGAATCCACTTGAATTGGTCTACATACATCAGAGTATATGACCTCAAGAATAGCCTTCAACCTGCTTCTTGCATCCTTACTGAAGCTATTTTTGTGTTGCTTCACCTGCACACATTCTTCACATACCTCGTTTGGAATGTCGATTTCTGGAAATCCTGAAACCATATTTCTTCTCTTCAAATCTCTGATGTCTCTGAAGTTGAGATGGCCTAGTCTATAATTCCATACCCATGTATCTCTGCTAGCTGCATTTGAAAGGCATCTTGAAGGTTGGATTCTGAGACATTGGAGCCTTCAAGATTAATCTTCCATTTGCATCGATGACTCTCATTATCTTATCTTCGATTGACACTTTATAATTCTTTTCGACCAAGTGCCCTATATTGAGAAAATTGCTCTTCATGCCTGGCATGTACAACACATTGGAGATTATTGACCTTTTACCATCTTTCCTTATAATCATAACATCACCAATACCTTCAGCTGCTAGGGTATTTTCATTTGCAAATTTTACCATATTTTTCATTGAGGGCTTTATGTTTACAAACCAGTATTTCCTTCCAGACATATGTGATGAACATCCTGAATCTAAGTACCATTGGTCCTTAAATCTATCTTCATCTTTTTTTGTGACCATCGACATCATCTCTTCTTCTTAATGTTTTGCAAGCTTTGCATCACTTTCTTGATTCTTTCATTTTTCTGGACAGTCACTCGAATAGTGACCATACTTCTGACAATTGTAACATTGAATGTGACTCTTATCAGTTTTTAGACCACCACCTCTTCCTTTATTTTCAACACCACCTCTTTGGTTGCCTTGGTATGTTCTTCTTTGATTCGACACGTTTCCTTCGATCTGGTTTCCTCTACCATTCAATTTGTTGTAGCCACCTCTACCTCTGTCGAAACACTTTCCTTTGCCTTTGGTTTCTTTTTCTGAATGTGCCTGCAAGGCCACATACTCTTTGATTTTCCTGCTGCTCTTTCGTTCATTCTTTGTTCATGAGATTCAAGCGTCCCTTGAAGCTCTTCCTTTGTCAATTTCGAAAAGTCTTTTCCCTATTCTATCTCCACCACTATGTGGTCGAACTTAGAAGCTAAAGATCTCAAGATCTTCGAAACAAAAACTCTTGTTGTTAATGTTTCTCCACATGCCTTGATTTGATTCACTAGTTTTGTAACTCTAGTGAAAAAATCGGATATGCTCTCACTATCTTCCATCTGAAGAAATTCATAGGTTCTCTTGTGAGTTTGTAACCTCACTTCTTTTACCTTTTCTGCACCTCCAAAGGACTTCTCAAGAACGTCCCAAGCTTCTTTTGCAGATTCCGAATCACTCACTTTTTCAAAGTTTTTTGGACTCAGACATTGATGAATTATAAAGAGCGCTTTATAACTCAACTTCTCAATTTCTATGTGTTTCTTATTTTCTTCTTCTAAAGCGTTTTCTTCAAGCACTTCGACTCCATATTTTACAAGGTCCCAAAGACCTTGACACCTGAATAAGACTTTCATCTATTTACACCAATTCTCATAGTTGTCTACTTTTAGAATTGGTAGAGTTGCTGGATAATTTGCATTCCCATAATTTGCCATCGTGAATTCTTTAATCGTTATTGATTGACACTTCCCTCGAATCGAAACAAAGCTCTTGATACCAGATGTTAGAAATCCACCAAATATCTATGATGAATTTCTCCTCAATGGAACATTATAAAAATCCCCACACCTGTAAACAATATCACCAATATCTAGCTTCCTTGCATACCATAATACAGAACTAGCAGTAACAGACCTTAATTTCTGAGGCCACTCATATCTTGTCGGATTCGGGATCATGTAATCTTCCTTGTAGAGGTGAGTCATAAACCAGGAATATAACAACATAATACAACAATTTAAAGTACCTCTTCTTTTTTGTACCGTGTATGAATGGTGTAATAGATGTCAGCAAGCAAAGCAGGAGTTGGATCTGTATTAAAAGTTTTCGTACCCGAGAACACACTGATGGCTACAGGGTCAATATAGTCTACAGTTCCTGGAAACAAGATAACACCAAATATAAGCATCCCCAGACAGTCGACATAAGACTCTCATTCTTCGTTATTAGCCAGATCAAGAGCCTTATTTTCTAAATAACATATCTTGATTCCTCGTATGTCTCCCACCTTCTTGTAATTAAG
Source organism: Vicia faba (assembly GCA_948472305.1). Lineage (NCBI taxonomy): Eukaryota > Viridiplantae > Streptophyta > Magnoliopsida > Fabales > Fabaceae > Vicia > Vicia faba. The sequence goes on along the minus strand of OX451739.1, from coordinate 695,638,948 downwards.
AGCAAATTCAGGGTAAGGGATTTTTAAGCCTTCTGCCAGGATTTGGATGTCAATGGTTTGTCTGATACCCACATAAGCCTTCTCTTTATAAAAATTCAGAATTCTGTCTAATTCTTCCAAAGTTGATGCCAGCTGGAAATCTTGAAAGGTGAAACATCTCAGCGGAGGGTTATAAAATTAAATCAGAGCAGAAACAACATCCAACTGTACTTTGACTTTGGTCAAGTCCAGTATATCCCCATAGTGACGAGTGAATGTTTTTAGAGCCCTTTCAGATAATCTTTCTTTTATGGCCTTGATTTTGGTCACATCCGGTTTGATAGCATTGATACAGACGAGTTGTTTCCCTTTAGTACTCATTCTCAGATACTCACCAAAAACATTTGATTTTTTTTATATATTTCTTTTTACCTTGTGAATAAGACAAACAAAAGGAAACAGAGGATAGTGAATATATGGAATGTAAAGATGTATGAATGCATGAACGTAGGGATAAATGATGGGATTTGATGGATAATGCCCCTAGAAGGTAGGCTCTTAGCTTGGGTTTACGAATATTCTACCCTCCCCGTGAGGTGGTTTCCTTAAGGGTATCATGAATAACATTTAAAGGGAAAGACACAAGGGCCTCCCTTAAGTGGAGTCTCTTTGCAGACCGAAACTTTCGTCTCTAAGTCGTGAAAGGTCTCATCATGAGAATTTGGTTAAGGGTTGTACAAAGAGCCATAGGCGTCATTCCAAAGTCCTACTTCCCAAGATGATGTCTCTTGAGATGTATTTCTTTTACAGAATTCCATCGACTCTAGGAAAATTCGTCACATAAACTCATAGGGATGATGTATCCCCTTGGCTAATAGACGAACCTTCTTTCTAAGGGTTTTTGAAAATATTTTGCAAAAATTTAAATCCTGCTACAAATATAATAATATGATGACAATAACAGTAAATAAATGCATAAAATAAATAGATAATTAATTAAACAAAAAAAATCCAAAAAATAAAAAGAACCCTAAAGACCCTAAAAAAAGGACAAAACTTATAAACTTAGGGTTGAGTCCCCAGTAGAGTCGCCAGTTGTTTCAACTGGTTTTAAAATCAGAGTCGCCATCCTTAAATTTTATCATAAAGAAAGGGATTATAAAGGAATAACCCTCAAGAGTTCAGAGATTCTAGGTTTGACTCGGTTCTAGAAGAGGGGAAGGTGTTAGGCACCCCTTATCTACCTTATTCACAAGGATACTAGGTTTAGAAGCGCGTTTTAAGAAATAGGGTTTTAATATTTTTTCATGGGAACCCGCCACGATTTTAATTGCATGCCTACGTATCCTCTTAGGAGGAATCAGAGTCTCATTTCGTAGTTCACAGTTGGTTTGTGTTTTTTATGGATTGGGAAGATATTCTCATTTTCCGCACGATTAGTCTAGGTGTCGTAAATAGCAGAGATTGTTAGACTAAATGTGCAGTCAATTTGAATATATTCACAATCCTTTTCGAAAATTGTTTATCGAATTAATTTGATTTAAGAAAATAAATTGTGGTTGGTTGATATCTTTTATTTATTAATTATTGAAAATATTCTATTTAAATACATGAATAAAAATAAAATTTAATGTAATAAATAAAAAAATATTTTAATGAGTTGGAAAATAATATTTATGAGATAATAAAATGATAATAAATATAATATTGAATATATTAAATATATTTAAAAATATATAATAAAAATTATAATTAATAAAATATAAGAAAATATAAAATTATAAGAAATAATTAAATAAATAAATAAAATATTAAAAAAATGCAGGGGGTGTGAAATATAGCGAAGATAGTAAAATGGTGGGGTGTTAAAAGCATGGGCATGAATTCAATGGTGGGGTGTTAAAAGCATGGTCCTGAATTCAGATATTGAATTCAGGCCTAAAAGGCGAAGGGGGTGCAGGTCCAAAAGGCGAAGGGGGTGCAGGTTTAGATTACTCAGTAAATTGGGGGGTGTCAAGAGCCAGGGCCCAAGTCCAGATTTTGGACTTGGCCCATTTTGGGCCTAGGGGTGTATTTCTAAAGGCGATAGCAAAAAAATATAAAAAGATGGGTTTGATTAGAAACGGGCCAGGCCCAGTGATATATGGGGGAGGGGGCATGTAGCATGTGGGAGGGTACATCATTATATCATGGGCATGCGTATTCAGGGAGCACGCGATAAAGATCATGTGATTAAAATTAAGGGTGCGCGATAGCAACCGTGGGGGACGCGCGCATGATTATTATGTCACAATATGATTTCATTTACAAAACAAAATTATTATTTTATCACATTCTTTCTCTCTCTTCACGTTATCCTATCTCTATTTCCTCACAGAGAAAAAAAACCTAGTTTACCTCCAGTGGATTGGAAGGGAAGCTCGAGTCCAGCGGTGGTGCAATGGTATGTGTGTGAGTTGTTAGGTTCAGTGATGATGGTGGCGTCGTTTTAAGGCCGGGTGGAGATCGATGTCGCCGTCAGAGGGCTGCTCGCAGATGGGAGTGTGTTGGAGAGAAGCGACGACGGGATCGAGTAGCAGCTCAGTGAATTCAAATCTCTCTTTTTCTTGTCAATTCTCCTCTGCCTTTTTTGTATTGTTCTTAATTAGGTTTTATAGTGAAATAGAGATTAGTTGATTAGAAAATAAAATTATTGTGTCTGTAATTTTAATTTGATTAATTAGGGATTGAATTTGATTTAGGAAATGATTTGAATCTGTTCATAAATTTTTATTAATGTTATCGGACAACTTAATTTGTTTCTGTTTTTGCTTTGATCATGTTCCTGTTTTGATTCATTCAATTTTAATAAGCCTTAAACTGTTCTGATAATTTCTGTTTTCGACTGATTTTCGTTTCTGTTTGCAACTTATGGATATGGAAGAGATTAAGTTTGATCTAAACAGTAATTGTTAGTAAGTGGTGCCCTCTGCACAGTAATGGTGTGCGTTTCTTTTCATTAGGCCTACAATTTATCATCTGACCCAAAAATGTTTTAATCAAAATACCAAAATATTTTAAACAAAATGGACTCATGATGTTTGGATTGTGATTTTGGAAGCCTTTTTTTGTTGACAATTCTTTTAAATAATAATAGAAATTCATTATAATGTTTTCATTAAAACAAAATTAATATAATTAATAATACTAATATTAATAATAGTGATATTGATAAAAATAATGTTATAACAATAATAATAACAAAAATTTCAATAATATTTAAATCAAACCAAAAAAATTAATGAGCCATCTTATTGGGCTTTAGAAGAAAAAAATAGATTGCCTTATTGTTTTCTATTTCAAACAAATAATTATTTTTTCAAAAAAAAAAACTTGCAATGGGCCTCCCTATTGGGTTTTAGTAAAATAAAGAATTATTTTGTACACCCTTTCCAAAATGAAAGAAATCTTAATGGGCCTTAAGAAAACATACTGCTTCATATATTCTTCCTAAAAAACTTAAAATAGACTTTATTAAAGACAATATTTGTTCACACTTTCTTTAAAGCAATACACATCTCTTAGCTTGAAATGGACTTTTATTAGAACCTAATGGGTCATCAGATGTTGATGGTCCATTTTGGATCGATACATCCTTCTTTGATTTTAAACACCTCCAATGAAATAAAACCTACATAGTATAATATAATGGTAGGCCAAATTTGAGGTATGACAACTCCGAGAGAGGGAGAGTTGTTACATCCAGATGTGAATTTTTATATTTGGAGTCAAGTCAACGGCGGAAAAGGACCTAACGGTTTTTTTTTGTGGTAGAAATTTGGCGGGGACCTTGAGAAGTGGGAATAGAACTCTATTTCAAAGAGTCCGAGATGAGGAAGGAGGGTCACGTCAACCAAATTTGGCATCGAAACAACTAGAAATAATAAGACAATTGGCGTTAAATGAGACGAGACGCGAGTCATCGTAATATGAGGCAACAATAAAGGCCCAAATTGAGGCAATGAGGCAAGAGCAACAACGGTAAATGGAGGTTATGGCGAAGATACAAGCTGATATGGAGCAACAAATGAGACAATTTATGTAAGGTTTTGGTGGAAATCAAAATGTTCGCGGTCAAGAGCTGATGGATGACGGGAACAAAAATAATCTTGAAATTGACAACTATCTCGATCCAGATGACACGTCGAATTAATTTTATTTTATTTTGCTTTTAATTTTGAATTTGTATAAATTTAGAAATATTAAGTATATTAAACTTAGAAATATTAAATTTATAATTTTAATTTATTAATTTTATTATATTAAATTTATTTAGTTTATTAATGTTATTATATTAAATTTATTTAGTTTATTAATTTATATAATTAGTATATTTATTAATTTTTATATTGTTTAAGAAATCAATTTTAAAAAAATAAAAGAAAATAATTAGTGACGTGATTTACATGTCATTAAGTTGTGACATGTAAATTACGTCGCAACTTTTAAATTTATTAAGTTTTTTGTAAAAACAAATAAGTTACTGACATGATTTTCACATTACTAATTAGTGATATAGAAATCATGTCGCAATAAAAGTTGCTACTCTTACCACCTACCTGTTACGCCTACTATAATTGAAAGATTGCGTTTTCTATACAAATATGCTGCGACGTGATTTTCACGTCACAATTTTATAACATGTAGTTCACATTGCATTAAAATTGTCGCGCGCTTCTCTACAATGTAATAAGTAAGTCGCAAAAAATAAATTCTGATGTAGTATTGAAAGTTGTGACGTGATTACAAATTTTTTTATAATGTACAAACAATAATATGTGTGTAATATGGACTAAAATAGAGATGAAGATTGGAAAGCTTATTGGGTCATTACTTGCCATAGTATCTAGAGATGGCATAATAAGGAGATCCATTATGAAAACTTTATTAGACCAATAGCCCCGACGGAACAGGTGGCAAAGTTAGTGAAGGATTATGGCGATGATAAGATGATTTTGAATATTGTTATGCGCCCATAAAAAGAAGTTCAATTGATTAGCTGGAAAGCCCCGCCTTTTGGATAGGTTAAGTTATGAGTGGAGTCGATCTTAATGTTGGGAGAGGATTTGCTAACTTTTATTAATGGTGCCTTTGGTGTATTTCAAAGACAAACAAATAATTAAAATAATGTTTTGTTGAGAGAGAAAAAAAGATTAGAGAGTGATAGAAACAAAGGCACAAAGACACCATAAACTAAAGGTAGTCTATCCTTGTTCCTTAATGTTTATATCTCCTCTTTTTTTAGTAGGAGCAACTAAAATGGAAAACTAAAATATTTTTTGTGGGCTCAAACTAATTTAAAAATTATATAGTTGATTCGTGTAGTTTATATTTAACACAAAATATATATGAATTTTGTGAAACAAATATTATTTTAAAGTAAAACATATAATAAATACTTTATGTTGTTTATTTTAAAAAGTAATGTTAAAATAAATTTATCAAACAAGTGTTTTAGTTTTTCATTTTTAAAGCTAAAATTACAAAACAAATGACTTTTTAAAAACATTTATTATCTAAAATTGATTTCAAAAGAGTATTTAAAAATTTAAATAGGCCTTTATATTACTGTTGAATTCACATGTCACCTCTCATTAGAAGCAATTATATTTTAGTAACTGTTAGACATTAAATATAAGTGCCTGAAACTACCGTTACAATTGTAACATCACCTTTTGCTAACCCAATATTACAAAATTCAAATCTACATGAAATAATCGTGATTATAGTCACGGTTCTTAGTAGTCATAAAAATGTAATGAAAATATTATTGTAAAGAAAGAAAAAAAAAAAATTTTGAACCAGACTTTCAAACTTTAGATTACAAGATTTTCTTGAAAACTAAAGAGCCCGGACCAAAAAATTAGTTATATTTCAAACTAGAGATTATCGAACAACAATAATTTGAACCATATCTATGCCTTGATCTACGTTCACCTCGACAGATCCAAGCTCCGGTAAACGGCTAGGCATCACCGGGGAAGGCGTGGCATCGGCGCGACAAACAGGACAATTAGGATGCGAATGGAGCCACATATCTATGCATGGCACGTGAAAAGAGTGTATACAAGAAGGCATAGTCCTCAACTCTTCACCCTCCTCAAAGTCTCCCAAGCATACAGCACAAGTCACACATTCATCATCATTATTTTTCTTCTCATATTTGTGAGAAGGAATTTGATGTGACACGACAAAACCTCCTTCTTCCCCGCTCGGCGTTTGTGTCATCGGTTGCTCGTGCCGCCGTGCTTCTTCAGATGAGTTTTGGCAGCAAATGACTATGAGATGGTACATTGTTACTACAAAACTAGCTGAGCCCATGGCAATCAGTACCACCCCAAATCTGCTACTAAACAAAGGTGGATCATCACTATTATCGCCCATAAATTTGTGTGTGAGAGAGAGAAATGTTTTTGCAATGTTTTTGTATCAATCACAGCCGGCCAAGGAGTGCCTTAGCTGCATTTATAGTTCATATCAATCATTCTGTTCATACTTATATAGGGTGACGGTGAAATTGATGTAGTAATAAAGCTATTTAATTTACTTTATAAAAACTGTTACGTTTTATTTATGTTTGATAGATAACAAAGTAACTAATTAATTCTAATAAAATAACATAGTATCTTCTTCCTTCTTTTTCTTTTCATAAATAACTAAATACGACTAAAAAAACTAGACTATATAAATCTATTTGGCGTCTAAATTCGTTAGTTAAAATAGTGAAATAATAATTGCAAAATTATGCTCTTGCAATTGGGTCATTGCGATTACGAGTTGGATGTCTAATTGTTTAAGCGGTAGTGATAGTATCTTGTACTTGAACCGGTAGTTAACTTTTTCTAAGTAATGAGAAAAAGGACCAACATACCACAAAACTCTAGTGAGATAAAGATGGACTGTCAAAAACGTAGAGGAGGTAGGATGGGAAGTTGGTTAGATCTAGTATGGATCATACATGGACGGTAGTTGGAGTGGTTATAAGGGGGAAAAATTAACTTATTTTATTTTATTTTATTCCATTAAAAAAAATATCATTTATATGTATAACATTATACCTTTTACTTTTGAAATTTATTTTGATCAAATATTATATTTATTTATTTAGTTTATAACATATTGATTTTTATTTTATTTTCAATAATTACTATAATTAAGTTTAATTATAATTTTTAATTTTAAGAAAAATACTTAATTCTTTATTTTATTTGATTTATTTACTACCAAATTGAATTTTTATCCAGAAAACATATCTTGAGAAAATACACTTTACATATCTATTTGATTTTAAACCCGTTTACTATAAAATATTTTTTTTAAATGGTTCCAATGACAATTTTTTCAAAAACACTAGAAGTTATTTTAATTACATTTTTTTAATCAAAAGGGAAATTTGACATCAAAATACTTAAATATTCATTTTTAAATTTTAACATAATAAAAATCATATTATTTTTATAAAATATATTCACAAAACGTATTTTTTTTAAATCCTATTCAAAATAAATTCAAATTTTAATGATTATTAAAAAACTTTATATGCAAAAACATATGTTATACTATAATTAATACTTTTTAAAACAAGTTTATATATATATATATATATATATATAGGGGCGGATCCAGACTTTATATATTGGTGTGGCTAAACATAAAAGAAATTATCGACTAAAATATATTGAAAATAAAAAATAATATTGTTTGATGAAGTGTATTTACAATGAAAACCGTCTAGTATCAATTTCTTGAAAATGAGCTAAAATAACATCATTGTTAATTGTTCCAAGAACATCTCTTTCTATAAAAGTTACAAGACGATCATTTAACCATTGATCACCCATTTTGTTACATAGCTGACTCTTCACAAACTTCATAGCTGAAAAAACACGTTCCACGCTCGCAGTTGCTACTGGCAAGACTAAAGCCAACTTCAGAAGCTTATAAACTATATCAAAAGTGTTGCATTTTTTTGTTTCCACAAGTTTTGCACAAAGATCTGAAAGTCCGTTTAAATTTGCAAATTTTGGATCACATCGAACATTTCTAACATAATTCTGAAGCTGATGTCGTACCGCCACTTCCGACACATCTACAAAATCATTTGGATAAAGTTCAACCATCCTCAATAATTTTTTCACATCAAAAGATTCAAATGATGATGAGGGACTCAAACATGAAACACATTGTAAAAGTTCAGTATTCTCTTCATCAAACCTAGCATTGAGCTCATGCAACTGCAAATCTAAAACACTACATAAACAATCATGCTTATAATGATGCAAATTAGAAACACTAGAAGTGATAGCATGTCGTCTAGATTTCTTCCCTTGCACGTACGCTGCATCCAAATCAGGCACATCAATATCATGCTTATTGCAAATTTCCATAACCTTAGATATAAGTTCTTCCCATACATCATTTCTCATTTCTTGTAATTCCTGTTTGGTGGCTTTGACAAGTGATAAAGCATTCAAAAGATCTTGATCACGCTTTTGTAGCACTACACTTAAATCATTTGTAAATCCTAAAATCTCAACCATCATGTATAACATGAAAATAAAATCAAAGGACTGAAGCACATCTAGCAAAAGCATAGTTTCACCATATTTTTCAAATGACGTATCTTTCCCGACTTCTTCAAGTACCTCAATAATGGCACCATATAAAGTCATCAAACTAGTGAGAGTCCTAAAGTGGGAACCCCAACGAGTGTCACCCGCTCTAGCAATAGACGATTCTTGATTTAATCCACTACCAGTCTCTATCTCACCCTCTTCAATCAATTTAGCAAATTGAGATACTTGTTTGTCCCGAAGCAATTCTTGTCTCTTGTTAGAAGACCGTATGAAATTAACAAGCATATTGACCTTACCGAAAAAACCACTAACATCTTTGTGAGTCTTAGCACATGCAACAAGTGTTAATTGAAGTTGATGGGCAAAACAATGCACATAATAAGCTGATGGATTTTCATTTTGAATTAAAGTTCTCAAACCACCAAACTTACCTCGCATATTGCTAGCTCCATCATATCCTTGCCCCCTTATGCTAGATAAACTCAAGCCATTAATAGACAACAACTTCTCAAGTGCCTCCTTAAGTGACTTAGCACTTGTTTCTTTAACACTAACAATCCCAAGAAACCTTTCTTTTACCAAACCATCACTATTAACATAGCGAATAACAACAGCCATTTGTTCTTTACCAGCAACGTCACCGGATTCATCAATCAAAACACAAAACACATCATCCGCAATATCACATACAATTTGTTTAGTTATTTCACATGCACAAGCAGCAGCAAGATCCTTTTGAATCTTAGGGGAAGTCATAAAGTTATTTCCTGGAGCACAATTTATTACCTTAGCTATCTCTGGGTTAATTTCCTTTAGAGTGTCCACCAACTCAAGAAATGGCCCCTTAAATAAAGAGTTAAAGGACTCGTCACTCCCTCTAAATTGCATGCCACACCTCAAAAGAAACTTAGTAGCTATAAGAGATGTGTTTACACGAACACGATATTCAGAATTCATTTGTTTAGTTTGATTAACAAATGCAGCCTTAATACTTTGGTTTGGGTTCATGAGAGCGTAACTCATATGCACACAATCAATATGACTATTGGAAGAAGTTCCATGATTAGCCAATCTGTGAGAATTCTTCCAATCACCAAACCCCTCTGTCACAAAGTGATCTCCCCCGTATTTAGAGACATTCTTAAACAAAAAACATGGCAAGCAAAATTCCAGGTCCTTAGATTCACTATAATCAATCCAATCATACAAATCAAACCAATTTTTGCAAAATCTACGTCTTTGATTACCTTGAACAGACCAAGGATAAACAAAATTGTAAGGAGGTTTATGACGACCTATTTTTAAATAAGCTTTCCTTACCTCATTTTGGATGTCAGGATGATAGCTTGAAATTGGAGGCCTAATTCCTGGATCGGTTTCCAACAATTCATAATCGACAACTTTAATACTCTCACTTGGATGTTGAGTTTCCGATGCTTCTAGATTTACCGAAGAAGTAGCTTTGTCTCTAGAAAGCACAGGAAAAAATTTCTTCATCCTATAAAGAGAACAATGAAACCATTAAAATTAGCTATTCACTCTATAAAGAAAATAATAAGAACAATTTATTGTAAAGAAAATATTTATGAGAAATTGAAAATTTACTTTTTTAAAACAAATTGGGTTTTAGGGTTCAACTCAAATAGAACAAAAGAATAAGAAAATTTTGAAGTAGTTAGTTTACCTTTGATTTTCAATCACCCATAAACAATGCAAAATGGTGGGGTTATTGGATTAATGAGAGAAAGAGACAAATATGGAAGTTGGTGGGGTTTGAGAAGAAGAGAAAGGGTTTACTGTGTGAGAGAGAAAGAAATAAAAGAGAGAGAAAATTAAGAGATAAAAGTGAGTTGAAGAGTTATATAATATTAAATATTAAAATTAATTAATTAATTAAATATATATTAATATTAGAAAAAAAAAAAAACTGGTGTGGCTATAGCCACACCTAGCCTAAACATGGATCCGCCCATGTATATATATGCGGGTGCAATAAAAACAAAAAATAAATTAAATTTTAATGGAGGTGTGTTTTACATATTGTTAAATTACACCATCATAAAAACAAGTGAATTTATGTTAACAATTTATATATATATATATATATATATATATATATATATATATATATATATATATATATATATATATATATATATATATATATATATATATATATATATATATATATATATATATATATATATATATATATATATATAAAAGAATGAGTAAGTTATATGAGAATGTTTTAATGATTGGGATTAATGATTCCTCTTTCCTATTAATGACACATGATTTAGTGAAAATCTCAATTTAATCTCAACCTTTCTTTTTTAAATCTGATGGTTCTTATTTATTCTCACATTCTCATATAACTTATATATATATATATATATATATATATATATATATATATATATATATATATATATATATATATATATATATATATATATATATATATATATATATATCACAACTATAAAAACGCATTTAACTTCGAGAGCGAAGGAGGTTTAACCTCGGCTACGCAAGCGAGGTAATGAAGGGCGTCATGAAAATTGTGGTACTTTACCTCTCGATTTTTGTTCCACCAGCATTTAATCGACGAGTTAAACAAGATTGAATTTATTATATCTAATGTGGATTACTTATTTCTCTAAGTCCTAACTGAACATATAACTTCTCAAATTGGTTACAAAAATAATTATATGAAAAATCGCAGCTCTTCGCTTAAAGCTTCCTTTATTCATTACATTTACTTCACCAACTTCGCCTCACTAGGTACCGTTCTCTGCTCAAACTTTTACTTCAACATTTTATATTCTTTTGGTCAAGATGTTTGATATCCCTAATCACATAGTTAGCGATTCTGAGAGGGATGTTTCTTCTATCGCGAGAACACGAATATCTCCTAACTCAAATCCATCTCCCATTTCCCATGGCCGCATAGGCCATGAAGTTATATCTTTGATCGATGATTTTGTTTTGGAATGGGTATACGTGAACTCTCTTGATGAGGGAACTTCTTCCATGGATTCTTTCGAAGCCCTCTTGTTTGATGATGGCAGTGAGGAGGACCATATTATTGTTCATACGCCCCCTCTCCTTTTGTCTTCTGCAGAAATACCATCGACTAAGTTATGGAGATAACATGTTGGATAATTTATTAAGTTTTACCAGAGGACCTATAATCGTGAAACCAATGATGCGGAAATCAAGACCCAAATGAAGCATAATGGTAGATAATATATAGTTTCTTGGCTCAAATCCGATCAACATTTTTTAGTTGTTGAGTTATCCCGAAAAATAGTAACATTGGTGGAGTCGGCCGACGCGAGCAAATACGGTTGGGTGGTTGCATAAGTGGTGGGTACCTCGTCCATTCTTAATGCTCTAGCGACCATAGATCTTGTTGACATCATGATCGGAAACCCTTCAGAATGATCGGTCCTTCTTATGGATTTAGATAAAAGGACACACAACTTCTTTGATGGGTGTTTGGTTCCCTTCTATGAGTGCTTGATCACTAGGATTAAACAGTGGCTTACTTTGTTTGATTTTGAGGTGTTCGTCCTGAAACAGTTGAAAGTTTCTCTCTTCCATATTCACTAGGGTTCTAGGATTACATGAAGGGGCTCATATTTTGGGCTGAACACAAGTCTTAGAAGCCTTATGTATGGTTGTTCTTAGACTTTTTCTACATCATATGTACTCTTAGAATGACATTCACTACCAAGGGCTTATTGACTTTGTCCCATATTATGCTTGGTTTATCCATTTCACCAACAATTGGGGCGACTTTATAAGGCATTTCATACTAGATAGGCCCCTTACTACAAAGGCCTGCCTTTCATTCTACTATGGATTGACTGAGTCTTATCACACTTGTAAGAGTATATTCCTAAAGTATTGGTCTTGGCCTCACTTTCATTCTACCGCCCATTCTTACTGCCTCAAACTAGGTCCTCTCTCCGTTGAAGAGGTTTCAATGAGGGAGTATTTGTGTTCCTTGTACTAAGGACTTGGTTATGAATAGGGAATCGTTCCATGTGAAGTGTCTTATTCCATGTAGAGGAAGAAACAAATTGATACTTGGGCCATTGTGAGTGTGATCGATGGTGCGGAGAGGTAAGAGATCTTTGGTGAGGATATAGTCCAATAGTTTTTTACATGTGTGATTGTATGTTACGGGTAATATAGATAAATTGTGTATGATTTACACTCTCTCCTATGCCCAAGGAATCAAGATCGATTCTACAAGGCATACCATCATGCCTCTTCCTACGACCTATGTCCCTACCCCTATTGTCAAGGCTAATGCACCTACCCCTAATGCTGACCAACTTACAACTACAAGATCTATTCTATATATCAAAGTTCTTCCACAGTCTCTTGCTCTAGTGAAGAGGGGTCGGGATGAAGACCAACATTCTCCTCTAGATGAGGGTCCTCCTAAACAAACCTGACTTCTTGAGGATGTTTCTTTAGGGTCAGTCACTTCATTCCTCTTACTTCCTCCTATTCTTCCTTCTTAGATTCCCTTCACTCCTAAGGAGGTTGTTGTTATTGTCTATATAGATGGCTTGTATTTCGTTCAGAATATTTTCGAGGCACAGAAGATGGAGCTCATTTTTCAATCCACTTTCCACACCTACCGCAATGCTTTTTTGTTCTCTCTGGCCACTACCGGAAGAAGGCATGTCTTGTCTATAGGTAATCCCTCCAAGAAAAGGAAAACTTGGAAGGGAAATTGTGAAGGCATGAAGTGTAAGTGCCCGGCCTTCTAGAAAGAGTTGGTCAATCTGCAAGTGAAATTCAAGTTTGATGAGGCTTTGCAAGAACAGTCGAAAGTCCACAGTTTTCTTTCAACTCTGGTTTCCCAGATCTTTGAGTTGGAGACTTCCCTTGAGGCAGAGAAAAATGGCATCATAAGACCTTCAATGTTGTTACTAAGGCGGACCGTCATGGAAAGGAGTCTCAGGAAAATCTTCAGCAGGAAAAGAAGGTTCATGTTGAGGATCTGAAAGCTCATGAATATTAGGTGGCCGCTCTGAGGGAGAAGTTATGTTATTCCCTTTAAAAAATTGTGTAGGGTGTGTACAGGGTCCTTGGTCAGGCCATGGATGAGGCAGGTAATTTTGTTATGTTTTTCAAACCCTTATTGAAGGATTATACCCTTTTAAGGATCCTCCAAAGGGGACTTCTGAGGATGATCAGGGCACATCGTCTCTGGGTACAGAAGCTTGTTTATTTTCTCTTCTTTGTTTTTCCTTTCTTCTTTCATGTAATATTCGCCAAGCTTCATACCTTGGTCAGGACAATAATATTTATATACATGTATCATTTCCTTGGTGCTTTAGAGTTTTATTTAAATTCGTGTACATGATATGTATTTGTATCCTCTTTATATTCTTTTAGTGAAATTAATTGGCTGCTAGTGTTCTCGCCTTAGATTGATTAACGAGTTAATGTTCCGTCAAAGCTTGCTCTTCATCCATACAGTTTAAAATTTGTTTTCCCTATGGGCAATTTATACTATATCTGCCTCATGGGCATCAATGGTATCCACTGGTCAGCCTCAAATTCGTTCCACTATAGTTTCGAGATATTGTCTGCTTTGGGTGTGAGAAGCCTCACAGATTTATCCTTTAGAAAGACGCCTTGTTGAGTTGAGGTGTTTGACGTGTGTTTTGAACTATGTAGTTTTAATCGGAGTTTTTTTCTTGTTAGCTCTGATTAAGAAGAGTTATTTTGATTCTTCAATGCTGCTAAGAACCATCCTTAACCAAAGGTAAGGTTTTTGTCCTTGTCTTTAGGGTTAACCTGGTTTGGGGTGGACGTCTCCTAGAACTAGTGTCATCATATTTTAACTTTTGGACAGGTTGTATGTACTTGCAACTTCTTTCACATCTCAGTGTCACAAATTCCTATCTTCTATCATAACCATTATTTTACCTCCCAATTAGAACGTCGAACCCTAATTTGGCGACCTCTATGTAGATCCATTGGAGCATATGTTCACGAACAGCAAAATCCTATTCATTTTTAAATTGTTTAAAAACATTTACCTTGACATCAACTGCTTTAACATCCATATACATTATAGCTTTGGAGACATCGCCAGGGTACACCATATATATGGTCAACCATAACAGAAAAAAATTAAGAATCACTGAATCCAACATTACAAAAATACACTTTTATAGTACATTCAACAAAATATGAAAATACACTTTTGGAGACTACGTTCATTTTTTCATAGCAAAATAAACATATTATAGCAAGTAATGAGGAAGAAAATACATGTATACTATGTGATACGGTGGCAGAACCGACTGTTATACTGGTTTACGTTTTGTATTGCAAATGCGCGGTAAGCAAGAGTCGCCACCGTCTTTTCTTTTATACAACAAAGGAAAGGGTGAAAAGAACAGAAAAATACCTTTTCAAGAGTTTTCTGAGTAAGGGGGGTAGATTATGGAAAGGGAAGGTGTTAGCACCCTTTCCATCCGTGCTTTTCCACGAGCTCTTAGATGTTTGCTCATTTTTAAAATACCTTTGTTCTTTGTGTTTGAAAATGTTTTGAAAACGCCTTAGTACGACGAACTTTGTAATGTTTCTCGGGATAGTGGAGAAAGTATACAAAGTGTTTTGAAATGTATTTTGAAAATTAGTTTTTGTGTAAGTGAAAAATGTTTGAGCAAAATTCTAACAGCTATCTACTTTTATACTCGAAAAGGGTCGTTCTTTTCCTCTTTTCCTTTAGACAGTGCTATCCTACTATTAGTGAGTAGGCAGCCCTATAGTTGGATGTTTGAGGGACAATCGAAAGGTATGTTACGATCACGAAGGCAACTTGGCAAGAAATTTTAGTAACTATCCTAAAGTTCTAAGATCACTTTTAACCGAGGCAACGTCGAGAGGGTCATCGAGGGACTTGTGATCTTTCAAACTAGAGGACAACCACTAAAGCTTTTCACATTTCGAGAATTGTGACAGTTTTTCCGAAGGAAACCAAAGTGGGGTACCCTAGAGATGTATATGTGCAATGTGTGTTATGTTCAGTTATTTTAGTCTCGAGTTAGGTTTTATCGCGTTTTGATTATTAATCTTATCATACAATCCTATTAGTCATACATCTAACAGTTCATATATATACATGAATTAAAAGTGCGAAAATGTAAATCCTACGCTATTATATAGCTTTGGGGATTAATTACATGTCCAAAAACTTGGAAGAATGAAGTAAAGTGGTAAATAGTCCTAGTTGATTTCTATTACATTCCCTGAGCAATTACAGTAATATGAAAAGTGCAAAAATGAATAAATACCCACAAATCGAGAAAACGTCTAAAAATCCTAGGGAAAAGAAATCTTTTGTATGTTTTTCTTTATTTTCAGAAAGTAAAGTCTAAGCCTATTTAATTTTAATTTTAAGAAAGATGTTAAAGTAATTAAATTAATTAGTTAACAAAATAATTTTAATAAAAAAAAGACTAAACCTATTTTTTTTGTGATTTTGGTTTTAATGTTAATAAAACATGAGGCAAGCAAATAAAAGAAATAAGAAAAACCAAAAAATAAGAAAATGAGTAGAGGCTTTTTTCGATCCAAATGAGGAACAATCTTTCGATCCTGGGAAAGATATGGTTCTTTCGACCCAGGGAGAGAAAATGTCTTTTTCGATCCAGGGAAAGAAAATGTCTTCTTCGATCCAGGGGAGGAAGTTATTCCTTTCGATCTGGGGAAGGAAGGGATTCTCAATCTAGACCTGCAATACATATATTAGCAAAAAATATGACCTGGGTGTCGAACCCAGGTCCTTCGATCCTGTGTACATTGGTTTATTTAGGCCAGATCTGCAGTATGGGCGTTGGAGGTAAAGGAAAAAAATGTGGACCTGGAGTTGAACCCATGCCCTTAGCTCTGAATACGAATCGAATAGAGTTACATGATATCCTGAGCATGAATTAAACACTGAACAAACATTAATACATTATGAAATCATAAACATAAATTTGAAAGTTTACCAACAATGGGAGGCTTCGACTTGGCACTTCTGGATGTTTATTGGCTAGTGTTTAGGAACACTTCCTGCAGACTTCAGGGAGTGATTGGGAACATTACTGAAAGTTCCTTCGATTGGGATTACTTATGAGAATTTTGATAGCTTTAGTATGGATTATGAGGCAACGTGTGCGTGTATTTCTTTCTTGTGTGTATGTCTCTCCTCCTTCACCGGTGGTGTGAGTGTCTTGTATTTATAGGAGATGGGGGTGCATGGAAATAGCAAGAGACAAACATTAACCAAGCCTTGAAGGCCATGAGACCAAAATCAGACACATTAAAAATATTCCATTTTTGAAACATTCATGCCTCTTTGAGCCTTAAGATGAACCGGGACACATTTGGCTCCTTCGAATGCCCTCCAGCGTTGCTCTTCGATTGGCCTAGAGTTTTAATTTGAAGTGTTCAGAAACGTCTCTGTTAGAGCTTCTTCGACCAATCAGCTTCTGCATTGATTTTCTTGATTTTGTTGATGTGCTTAACTAAAGACATCTTGCTCTGATATGCCAATCGAAGGACACTTTGTTAACATCCCTTCGAAGTACACCATATCCTTGCTCTTCAATTGGCCCAGAGTTGTCTCCTTTGAATGGACCATCTATTTGCCTTAGCTGCTTGATTCAAATAACCCAAACGAAAACTTCATTTTGGCAAATTGAAGCCTCCTTTGTCACCTCCTTCGAATGCCATTGCACAAGAGGCTTGGGCCTGGCCACATGTAGGACCAAAACCCATCATAAGACAAATTTGCATTTAGTAATTAGGTGTATCCTTCGAATGGACACCAATATGTGTCCTTCGAATGGATCTTTGGAATGCTCTTTTGAAGGGGTTATATTGTGTCATAGTGCAGAAACTGTGTTGAGGGGCTTATCTTTGTGCATTGAAAACTAACACACAGGAAGTCTTTGCCTGGTGCATTGAAGGCAAACATAGAAAAAGCCTTTGCCCTTGTGAATCCAAGACAAGTCTGAGGAAGCCTCTGCCTTGTGGATTCAAAGGCCAGTTGAAAGGTGCCTTTGACTTAGTGAATCCAAGGCAAGCGTGAAGAGGTCTTTTCCTAGTGAGTCGAAGGTTGCATGTAGAGGTCTTGCCTAAACGAAACTTGGACCAATGCTTGCTCGAAGGGAAACCAACATGCAATCGAAGCTGATGGGCCAATGCTTGATCAAAGGGTTTTAGGAGCCCAGTCGAAGCTTGTTAACATGCCAATCGAAGGACACTTTTCTCTGGTATGCCAAACGAAGGACACTTTGCTTTGGTATGCCAAACAAAAGACATTGTTGACATGCCATTCGAAGGAACGTTGTTCACCTTCCAATCAAAAGATACTTTGCTCTGATATGCCAAATGAAGGATATTATTCAGGTGCCAATTGAAAGACATTGTTGCCACGTCAATCGAAGGATACTTGACCATCATTAAAAAAATTTCATTTTCTTTAGGCAAGTGTTTGTAACCAACCATATAAGAGAAAAGCCTTGGGAGAAATTGGATGGAAAATTTTGGGGTACAACACACTACCTTAAATTCACGCTTCTTTTAATATCGGGGAATATGAAATTAACTGCTATTTGGTAGGTTCCTGGATTCGCAGTAATTGTAAACATTAAACTATTATCTGGTTGTGTCCAGGCTTCAGTATCTTTAACGGAAAAGAATCAGAATAAATCAATGGTCGATTTAAACTAAACTAGTAGAGGTCTTGAATTAACTTTAACTGGATAAGAATCAGAAAAATCTTAGGGTCGATATGACTGAACCAGAGAAAGTATCTACCGAAAAAGAATCAGAATAAATCATTGGTCGATTTAAACTGAACCAGCATATGTCTTGAGTTATCTTTAACTGTATAAGAATAAGAAAAATCTTAGGGTCAATTTCACTGAACTAGAGAAAGTATCCACTGGAAATGAATCAGAATAAATCATTGGTCGATTTAAACTGAAACAGTAGAGGTCTTGAGTTATCTTTAACTGGAATAGAATCAGAGAAATCTTAGGGTCAATTTGACCGAACCAGAGAAAGTATCCACCGAAAATGAATCAGAATAAATCATTGGTAGATTTAAATTGAACCAACATAGGTCTTGAATTATCTCCAACTGGAATAGAATCAGAGAAATCTTAGTGTCAATTTAACTGGACCAGGGAAAGCATCCACCGGAAATGAATCTGAATAAATCATTGGTCGATTTAAACTGAGCTAGCAGAGGTCTTAAATTATCTCCAACTGGAATAGAATCAGAGAAATCTTAGTGTCAATTTAACTGAACCATAGAAAGCATCCACCGGAAATGAATCAGAATAAATCATTGGTCGATTTAAACTGAACCTGTAGAGGTCTTGTATTATCTCCAACTGGAATAGAATCAGAGAAATCTTAGGGTCGATTTAACTGAAACAAAGAAGTCTTTAATTGTCTTTGACTGGACAAGAATCAGAAAAATCTTAGGGTCGATTTAACTGAACCAGAGAAAGTGTCTACTGAAATTATAATAAATCATTGGTTGATTTAAAATTAACCATCAGAGGTCTTGAATATGACCTTCTGAAGAAAATGCTGGAATAGCTTTTCGTTAGAGTTAGCCTTTGAAAAGACTGTCAGGTCATATAAGTAGTTTGTGATGTTTGTTGATTGATCTTTCCTGAAAAGGTAAAGAGTTAGTCATATGCAATGTCATGATGTATGAAATACATTGTGTAATGACGTTTTCAAAATAAATGAGATTGTGTTGTATGCAATACGTATGCGTATGCCATGATGTATGAACATGGAATGCTATTGCGACATTTCCTAGTCTGGGAAAATAAATCCCTGACTGCTTGCTGGAGAGTACTAGGAAGCTGAATCTCGGATTGCTGTTTGGTAGATGAGGAAAGTGATTCTTTCATTTCCGCTGGGAATGATGAATGAAGAAGATTTGTCGGGGATTTTCTCTTTCCGTTTGAGGGTATTCTGGCGGGGATCTTTGACTTCTGCTTGAGAATATTCCACCGGGGAGACGATGCTCTGTTAGAAGATCTTACCAATGTAGAGAAATAAACTCTGTTGGGGGATGAAATTCCGCAGCTAGAGAAATAAACTCTACCGAGGATGAGGCTTTATAAACTATTTGAGATTATAGAACTTAGCTGGGGAACATGGATTTCGGCTCTTCGAGGGAACTTTGCTAGAGGAGGTAATTCCTGCTTGGGGAAGAAGAGGTCAAAACTTTGGTCGTTTTCACTCTGTGGGGACATAGACATCACTAGGACGTATGCTGAGGATGTAGTGGTGACTTTGCAGTAGGACGTCTCTTCCTTTGTACCTGCTGGAGAAAATAACTGCGAGGGACTACAAATGGCCTTTTAGACTTTGTCCCGTTTCTTAAAGTCATTAGCAACTGTATTTCTGTTTTTTATGCAAGTATTTGCAAACAGTAATCATATTCAAATGCATATGTCAAAAATAATCACCGGACGTTTTTTTCAAAACAAAACAGAAAAAATGAAAACGAAAAGTTTTATAATTTTAAAGAAGGGATTTGTATTAATTTTGAAGTTTTGCCTGTAATAGGCGTTTTTTGTACAAAGAGACTGGCATTCTAGTAGGAGAATGCCATCGTGAAAATGAAAACTATACAAAAGAGAAAACAACTATGTGTAATAATCCCATTGAGTTTCAATTCTGCTATTTCCCTTATGTCCTTGAGCGTCTCATCACTTTGCTACTTGTCTGAAGTTGACTGGATTGATTGGTACCGTTTGAGCTTGGTAGTTGATACTGAAGTCTGGTTGTAAGGTGGTCAAACAGGACATAGTTATACGCTTTAAATCCATAACTTTTGCCTGGACCGCCCTTTCGGGTTTTCAGTCCACCGGGATACCCTTTTTTTCCCAAGCCGCCTTTTTAGGTTTTTGACTTGTCGGGTGTATAATTTTTTTTGTATTTTATCCCTAATTTTTTCCCTAACCCCTCTTGGTTCGTCGGGATGCCATTATTTTTTCCTAGGCCAATCAACCTAGCGGGTCTTTATTTATGCGTAGTATCTTTTAACTATGTTCGCATTCACAGGGTGAGGAAGGTCATCACCGTCCATAGTGGTTAAGATCATGGCTCCACCAGAAAATATGTTCTTGATCACAAATGGCCCTTCGTATGTGGGAGTCCATTTGCCCTGGCATCACATTGCGGAAGAATGATGCGCTTGATTACCAGATCACTAACTTGATATACCTGATGTCTGACCTTCTTGTTAAAATTCTTGATCATACGCTTTTGGTACATTTGACCATGATAGAGAACCGCAAGCCTTTTTTCATCAATCAGGTTCAGTTGGTCAAGTCGGGTCTGGATCCAATAATCTTCGTTCAGCCCTGCATCCTTCATGATTCTCAAAGAACGGATCTGGACCTCAATGGGTAGGAAAACCTCCATACCATACACCAGAGAGAAAGATGTTTCTCCTATTGATGTACGTGCTAAGGTGCAGTAACCATGAAGAGAAAATGGTAACATCTCATGCCAGTATTTGTATGTCACTGTCATCTTTTGTATGATCTTTTTAATGTTCTTATTAGCAGTCTCTACAGCGCCATTCAACTTCGACCTATAAGGAGAAGAGTTATGATGCTGGATCTTGAATTGCTTACAGAGTTCAGTGGTCATAGTGTTGTTGATATTTGTACCATTATATATAATGATTCTTTTGAGGATGCCATACCGACAAATAAGGTTATGCTTGATGAACCGTGCCACAACATTCTTGGTAACAGAAGCAAATGAGGCAGCCTTAACCCACTTTGTGATGTAATCAATGGCGACTAGGATGAAACGATGCCCGTTTGAAGAGATAGGTATGATTTCTCCGATCATATCAATGCCCCACATTGCAAAGGGCCAAGGAGCAGTCAAGACATTCAAGGGAACCAGAGGCACATGTACTTTGTCAGCATAGATCTGGCATTTGTGACAAGTTCGAGAATGCTGATAACAGTCTGCTTGCATAGTGGACCAGTAATATCTTGCCCTCAGAATCTTTTTAGCCATGGTGTGTCCACTATAATGGGTGCCAAAGGTACCTTCATATAAATCCTCCATAATCCTCTCTGCTTCGCTCTTGTCTACACACTGAAGTAAAGTAGAGTCGTGGTTGCGCTTGTAGAGGGTTCCATTACTGAGGAAGAACTTTGCAGAGAAACTTCTTATCATTGAAAGATGCCCCCTCAGGATATTTTTGAGCTTTGAGATGCCTTTTCACTTTGTGGAACCAAGGTTTGTCCGTTACCCCTTCAGTATCAATCTCATAGTAGTAAGCTGGTTCGTCTAATCTCTCAGTAGTGATCTAAGGACCTTCGTTGTCCCATATGACCTTGAACATGGATGACATAGTAGAAAGCGCGCCCTCTAAATAATTCTCTTCTCGTGGAAAATGTTCAAAAGTGACTTCTTCAAAGTATGGAACCAATGTCAATACATGCTCTCAGTAAGGGATGCGATTAGGGTGCTTTGTGTATGACTCTCCTTTAATTTGACTTATTACCAAGGCCTAATCTTCGAAAACACTCAAGAACTTGATTCTTAGGTCAATGGCAGCTTTGAGACCCATGATACATGCTTCATACTCAGCCATATTGTTGGTACAGTTGAAACATAGTCCGACGATGAAAGGAGTATGATAGCCCTCGGGAGATATGATTACAACACCGATACCATTGCCAAGTGCGTTGGCAGCTCCATCAAAAACCATAGTCCATCGGGATCCTTTCTCAGGTCCTTCATTCGGTCCAGGTTCTTCATAAATAGTCACTAACATGATGTTCTCATCCGAGAACTCAAAATTCATGGATTGGTAATCGTCCATAGCCTGATGAGCCAAATGATCAACTAATACACTTCCCTTGATTGCTTTCTGGGTTGTGTATTGAATATCATATTCGGTCAGGACCATTTGCTATCTTGCTATTCTTTCGGAGAGGGCGGGCTTCTCAAAGATGTACTTGATAGGATCCATCTTAGATATCAATAAGGTAGTGTGAGTCAACATATATTGTCTTAGTCGGCGAGTAGCCCATGCCAAAGCGCAACAAGTTTTCTCGAGCAGTGAGTATCTTGTTTCATAGTTGGTAAACTTTTTTCTAAGATGGTATATTGCATGATCTTTTCGACCAGACTCGTCATGTTGCCCCAACACACACCCCATTGACTTATCTAACACTGTTAAGTACATTATTAAAGGTCTTCCTTCAATCGGAGGAATCCGAATTGGAGGCTCTTGAAGGTATTCCTTGATTCTATTGAAGGCAGTCTGGAATTCGTCATTCCACTTTACCACTTGATATTTCTTCAGGAGTTTGAAGATTGGCTCACAAGTAGTAGTTAGATGGGAAATGAACCTGACAATGTAATTTAGGCGTCCCAAGAAACCTCTAACTTCCTTCTCAGTGCGAGGAGCCGGCATCTCTTGTATAGCTTTTAATTTTGCAGGGTCTACTTGAATACCTTTGTCACTGACAATGAAACCTAAGAGTTTACCAGACCTTACCCCAAAGGTGCATTTGTTCGGATTTAATCTCAACTTGTACGTCTTCAACCTATCAAACAGCTTTTGCAAGTGATCAAGGTGCTCTTCTTCTATTTGAGATCTGGCTATCATGTCGTCAACATAGACCTCTATCTCATGGTGAATTATATCATGGAACAAAGCTACCATAGCTCGCTGATAGGTTGCCCCAACATTCTTCAACCCAAATGGCATCACTTTGTAACAGAAAGTGCCCCACTGTGTGATGAAGGTTGTCTTCTCCATGTCTTCGGGTGCCATCTTGATTTGATTGTAACCATAGAAACCGTCCATGAAGGAGAATATCTTATGCTGTGCGTTATTGTCAATCAGAACGTCAATGTGGGGAAGCGGGAAGTCATCCTTGGGGATTTCCCTATTCAAGTCTCTGTAGTCCACACACATACGTACCCTGCCGTCCTTCTTAGGCACCGGAACTACGTTAGCAACCCATTATGGATAGGATGTGACGGCTAAGAACCCAATGTTGAACTACTTCATAACTTCGACTTTGATCTTCTCTGACATTTCAGGGCGCATACGACGAACCTTCTGCTTTACTGGAGAGCAGTCCTCTTTTGTCGGTAGGCAATGAACCAAAATATCAGTGTCAAGTCCCAACATGTCTTTGTATGACCAAGCAAAGATCTCAACATAATCATGCAACATTTTTATCAATCTCTTTTTGACACTAAGCTCCAAATTTACACCTATCTTGACTTCTTTTCTGTCCTCTTTTGTACCCAGATTCACTGTCTCAACTGGCTCTTCATGAGGCTATATAGCCCTTTCTTCCTGTTGTAACAGTCTGGCAAGTTCTCCTGGTACCTCACAATCTTCCTCACCTTCGTCTTCGGCTTGGTTGATCGAATTTTCAAAGTTATAACTAGAAATAGCAGAATCGTTACCAATGGAATCCGGAGTGGATATAGATCTGCAGTTTGATGCGTGAGTGTGTGTAAGAGCATAACTGCATTAATAAAATAAAAGCAGAAAAGAAAAACAAAGAGTACAAAATTTGTATGCAAAACATCCAATGCTTTATTAATGACATATGACATTGAAAAATGATAACCCTCTTAAATAAACCATTGTGCCTCGGGTAAGACACAAGGCCATAAAGTTTATATTGTTCATTTATTACATATCCAAAAAAACAAAAATGCAATTACTCCTGAATAAAAGTAATCGGCACAAAGTTTTTAGCTGTTCAGTTACTGGGTCCACCGTTGGTAGTAGGGAAGATCCAGCTGTCTATGTCATAACTACTGTCAGCATCTTCTGTGGCAGAGACAACATAAATATCATTGACTCTCGGGCCATGCTTGGGCATGGGTGCAGTTATAACATTAGGAGTTTCGGAGCATCGAATTCAATCTCCTTTGTCTCGATCAGATCCTACACCTTGTTCTTTAAAGCCCAACAGTCATTTGTATCATGGCCTGGACTCTCGGATTGGTCGGCACACCGAGCCTTGAGATTATAGTGGGGAGAGGCAGTATTAGGATTCTTCGGAGCTTCCCTCAGAGTTACCAGATTGGACTTTAATAAGTGGGGCAAAACTTGAGATAAAGTCATATTAATCCGGATAAACTGTCTCATAGGCCTTTCTGCTCTAGGCTGGTTGTTCTACTGTTGAGTAGCTGCAGGCTTGGATATCATTACAGCCCCTACCGTTGGACGGTGTTCGGTTCTGCCCTGATTTCTTTGACTATAAGAAGCACTGACCTCTTTGTTTCCCATGAAAGGTCTCTTTCCTGCACTCGAAGAGGTAGCCTTTTGAATCTTGCCACTTCTAATACCAACTTCCACTCTTTCTCCAGTTAAGACCAGCTCAGTAAAACCAGCTGAGGTGCTTCCAATCAAATGGTTGAAAAATGGACCATATAGAGTACCCAAAAACATGTCCACCAACTCCCTATCAGACAAAGGGGGTTGGACTCTTCCTGCTAGGTCTCTCCACTTTTGGGCATAGTGTTTAAAACCCTCGCTAGAACCCATAGACATACTTTGGAGTTGCGTACGAGTCGGATCAAGGTCTGCATTATATTGGTACTGCTTATAGAAATTAGCAGCCAGGTCTTCCCAGTTACGGATATTGGTTCCCTCCAGCTGATAGAACCACTCAAGCTGAGTCCCGGATAGACTGTCTTGGAAGAAGTGGACCCATAAATCTATGTCAGCGGTGTGAAGCTGAATCTTCCTCACATAAGATCGGATATGCATCTTGGGACACGAGACCCCATCATACTTAGCAAACACCAGAACCTTAAAATTCTACGGGATGACAACCCCAGAGACCAAGCCCAACTCTTTAAAATCCAGCCCAGATACCTTCTGGATTTCCATTGCATTCAGACGATCCTCCAGCTGTTTGTACTTATCATTGGCAGGAGGATACTGCTTCTCATTATAGTCAGATTCATCATCAGATTCCTTCGGGCTGAGGTCTTCCTCTCTTATCTCCCCTTCCTAATTGTCTCCTTCTTTTAATGAAGTTACTAGTTCTGAAGCTCGCTGCACTGGTCCTCTAATCCTTCTTCCCAAATTCACTATGCCAGCTGGTTTCTTTGGCTTCTTCTTTTTATCCTTTAGTATGAGAGCTTCTAGATCTTCTTTCCCTTTAGCTAAAGCCACAATCATTTGCTGGAACTGAGTGTTTTGTGCTTGGAGATCCTTGCTGTTTTGTTCAAGATCCATTTCTTTACTTGCTGAAATAAACAACGAAGAAGATGAGAACCCTGCTTTGAAACATGTTTATGCAATGACATGTATGATATGCGTATGCAATGTTTTCAAGGACTTTGGGAAATTTAAATTTGTGAGCCAAAATGAAACAAAGATTTCATTAGTAGAATTCAAAATACAATTGCCTTTTAGGCTTACAATTGAAAAATTCTAAAAATTAAGAAATCAGATTTCCCATGGGCGCTTCCTCTTCGTGCCGAGATAGGCATTAAGACTTTTTTCCTCGTGAAGTTTCTTCGTGAGCTCCAACACTTTCCTCTCATGGGTATATAAATGATCTCTAAATGTATCCCACTCTTTCTTCAGTTGAATCCAGAATCTCTGCAGCTCTTCAAGATCAGTGGGCATGTCGGGATGGAGAACCGTGTAAGGAAAACCCCATTCGATAATGGGCTCCACAATCACTGGTAAGATGGCTACATATGGAATAACAAGGTTCTGAGTGCGAGCTCATACCCATTGGAGATAAGGTTCCATAGGGATGGAAGTCTTCGGCCCCAAAGTCTTGGTATCAAATCTGTTTACCATGCCTCAAGCTCGTATGAACCTCTAACGATACCATTGAACATCATCCTCATAGCGAAACATGATGCCCCAGATAAGCATCTCGTGAGGACCATCCCTTCGAGCATAACCAAATTGTCACAGAGCCAGATAAGGATTATAAGTTATGCCTCTCCTGATGCCAAGTAGTGGGACATTAGGGAATTCTCTACAGCGGTCAATAACAGAAATATCTCCCATAGATCGGGAATACAAGAGAATATCCGTATGAGAAAGAGACATTATCCTTTTCGAACAACCCAAACCTTGTTCATTCTTCAGTATGGATTTAGGGAGGTGATAAATAAACCACCTTGACAGCAATGGCATACAACACATAAGAATCCCTCTTTTCTTCGTGGTACGAGTGTGGAAGGTATGCAAGATGTCTCAGAGTAAAGTAGGCACAGGGTTGCGAGAGAGGAAGACCTTGATAGCATTCACATCTATGAGTAATTCTGGATTAGGGAATAGTACTAACCTATAAATTAGAAGGGCCAAGACCTCCTCAAAAGCCTGGAAGTCCAAATCATCTCAAAATAGCTGAGCCTTCTCTATTAGGAACTTGGCTAGAAAACCCTTAACTCCGCTTCTTGTTTCCCAGTTGGATACAATGTTAGACTGTTTCAGATGCAAAGTTGTTGCAATAAAAACCGGCTTTGGAGCTTCTTCCAAACCGGTGAAAGGCAACTGATCCAAAATAGGTATGCCCAATAACTGAGAGAATTTTTCCATGGCGGGGTACCAACTGATAGTCCAGAAAAGTGAAGCAATGGTGCTTAGGGTCAAAGAATTGAAAGAGTACACTCATCATCTTCTCATCAAAACCAGAGGTAACCAGACTAAGAAGTCGACCATAGTTCTTGGTAAATGAGGAAGTCTCGGGAACCCTTGATACTAGCTCTTTGAGTTGGATAGGTATTCTCACAAAGCTGACCCGGATAGTATTTTTACGAGCGGAAGCCATGATCTGCAAAATAGAACAAAGATAAATTCCTTGGTCCTCGAAATGGTTAGTGAAATGAAAAATGGATGTTATGATGTTTATGATGTCATGATTATGCTTAAATCACAGATAAACATAAGTAAATCACACAATAGACCTTAGGTTCAAAGGCTTGCATGAGGTTTAAGGTAAGTACCCTCTTGAATGTTCAATTGGTTCAACCTGTCTTAGAAATAGTAACCGAGTTCTAAGGAATCTCAATATCACTGATCTTTCTTTATCGATATTATTTCAGCTTAGCAATTTTTTCTTTCGGCCGAAACATCCCAAAAGTACGATCTCAATGAGTGTAGTATTGAGTATCAACCGATTCCCAACTTTACACTGAGGTCGACTATCTTACTAATTTCTAATGGCCAAGTTTGTTCAACTAAGGTTCTAAGGTTCGTTAGTGCTTCACGACACCACGTGGCGGCCCCGTATTCTCCTCGATTCAACACAAGGGATACCGGTACCAACCAAAGTGTCACACCCATACAATTATCGCTTCAACCATATCGGTCTATGCCGTACAGTCTCCATGATCTATTGCTGTTTACCTAAAAAGTGTTCCCAGATCCGAGTATAGGATCTATACAAGAATACCCCAACAAACCCTTAAAAGTAAAGCAATCAAAGCAAACAAATAAAGAAATTTTAAAATGAACTAGACCCTAAGGTAAACCCCACTTTTTATAAGTTCCCCAGTAGATTCGACAGTTCTGTGATATGGTGGCAGAACAGACTGTTATATTGGTTTGCATTTTTTATTCGCAAATATGCGGTAAGCAAGAGTCATCACCGTCTTTTCTTTTATCCAACAAAGGAAAGGGTGAAAAGAACAGAAAAAGACCTTTTCGAGAGTTTTCTGAGTAAGGGGGGTAGATTATGGAAAGGGAAGGTGTTAGCACCCTTTCCATCTGTGGTTTTCCACGGGCTCTTAGAGGTTTGATCATTTTTAAAATACCTTTGTGCTTTGTGTTTGAAAACGTTTTGAAAACGCCTTAGTACGGTGAACTTTGAATTGTTTCTCGGGATAGTGGAGAAAGTATACAAAGTGTTTTGAAATGTCTTTTGAAAAGTAGTTTTTATGTAAGTGCAAAATGTTTGATCAAACTTCTAACAACTATCTACTTTTATACTCGAAAAGGGTCATTCTTTTCCTCTTTAACTTTAGACAATGCTATCCTACTATTAGTGTGTAGGTAGCCCTATCGTTGGATGTTTGAGGGACAATCAAAAGGGACATTACGGTCACGAAGGCAACTTGGCAAGAAATTTTAGTAACTGTCCTAAAGTTCTAAGATCACTTTTAACCGAGGCAACGTCGAGAGGGTCATCGAGGGACTTGTGATCTTTCAAACTAGAGGACAACCACTAAAGCTTCTCACATTTCAAGAATTGTGACCGTTTTTCCGAAGGGAACCAAAGTGGGGTACCCTAGAGGTGTATATGTGCAATGTGTGTTATGTTCAGTTATTTTAGTCTTGAGTTAGGTTTTCTAGCGTTTTGATTATTAATCTTATCATATAATCCTATTAGTCATACTTCTAACAGTTAATATATATACAAGAATTAAAAGTGTGGAAATGTAAATCCTACACTATCACATGGCTTTGGGGATTAATTACATGTCCAAAAACTTGGAAGAATGAAGAAAAACGGTAAATAGTCCTAGTTGATTTCTATTATATCCCCTGAGCAGTTACAGTAATATGAAAAGTGCAAAAATAAATAAATACGCACAAATCGAGAAAAATGTCTAAAAATCCTAGGGAAAAGAAATCTTTTGTTTGTTTTTATTTATTTTTAGAAAGTAAAGTCTAAGTCTATTTAATTTTAATTTTAAGAAAGATGTTAAAGTAATTAAATTAATTAGTTAACAAAATAATTTTAATAAAAAAAAGACTAAACCTATTTTTTTGTTGTGATTTTGGTTTTAATGTTAATAAAACACGAGGCAAGAAAATAAAAGAAATAAGCAAAAACCAAAAAAATAAGAAAATGTGTAGAGGCTTTTTTCGATCCAGAGGAGGAACAGTCTTTCGATCCTGGGAAAGATATGGTTCTTTCGACCCAGGGAGAGAAAATGTCTTCTTCGATCCAGGGAAGGAAAATGTCATCTTCGATCTAGGGGAGGAAGTTATTCCTTTCGATCTGGGGAAGGAAGGGATTCTCAATCTAGACCTGCAAGACATATATTAGCAAAAAATATGACCTAGGTGTCGAACCCAGGTCCTTCTATCCTGCGTACATTGGTTTATTTAGGCCAGATCTGTAGTATGGGCGTTGGAGGTAAAGGAAAACAAAATGTGGACCTGGAGTTGAAACCAGACCCTTAGCTCTGAATACGAATCGAATAGAGTTACATGATATCCTGAGCGTGAATCAAACACTGAATAAACATTAGTACATTATGAAATCATAAACATGAATTTGAAAGTTTACCAACGATGGGATGCTTCGATTTGGCACTTCTGGGCATTTATTGGCTAGTGTTTGGGAACGCTTCTTGCAGACTTTAGGGAGTGATTTGGAACGTTGCTGAAAGTTCCTTCGATTTGGATTACTTATGAGAATTTTGATAGCTTTAGTATGTCTTATGAGGCAACATGTGCGTGTATTTCTTTCTTGTGTGTATGTCTCTCCTCCTTCACCGGTGGTGTGAGTGTCTTGTATTTATAAGAGATGGGGGTGCATGGAAATGGCAAGAGACAGCCATTAACCAAGCCTTGAAGGCCATGAGACCAAAATCAGACACATTAAAAATCTTCCATTTGTGAAACATTCATGCCTCTTTGAGCCTTAGGATGAACCTGGACACATTTGGCTCCTTCGAATGCCCTCCAGTGTTGCTCTTTGATTGGCCTAGAGTTTTGATTCGAAGTGTTCAAAAGCGTCTCTATTAGAGCTTCTTCGATCAATCAGCTTCTGTATTGATTTGCTTGATTTTGTTGATGTGCTTAACTAAAGACATCTTTCTTTGATATGCTAATCAAAGGACACTTTGTTAACATGCCTTCAAAGTACACCTTATCCTTGCTCTTCAATTGGCCCAGAGTTGTCTCCTTCGAATGGACCATCTATTTGCCTTAGCTGCTTGATTGAAATAACCCAAACGAAAACTTCATTTTGGCCAATCGAATCCTCCTTTGTCACCTCCTTCGAATGCCATTGCACAAAAGGCCTGGGCCTGGCCACATGTAGGACCAAAACCCATCATAAGACAAATTTTCATTCAGTAATTATGTGTCCCCTTCGAATGGCCACCAATACGTGTTATTCGAATGGATCTTTGGAGTGCTCTTTTGAAGGGCTTATATTGTGTCATATTGCAAAAACTGTGTTGAGAGGCTTAGATTTTTGCATTGAAAACCAAGTCAGAGAAAGTCTTTGCCTTGTGCATTGAAGGAAAACATAGAAGAAGCCTTTGCCTTTGTGAATCCAAGACAAGTCTGAGGAAGCCTCTGCCTTGTGGATTCAATGGCCAGTTGAAAGGTGCCTTTGACTTAGTGAATCCAAGGCAAGCTTGAAGAAGTCTTTGCCTAGTGAGTCGAAGGTTTCATGTAGAGGTCTTGCCTAAATGAAACTTGGACCAATGCTTGCTCAAAGGGGAACCAACATGCAATCGAAGCTGATGGGCCAATGCTTGATTGAAGGTTTTTAGGAGCCCAGTCGAAGCTTGTTGACATGCCAATCGAAGGAAACTTTTCTCTGGTATGCCAAACGAAGGAAACTTTGCTCTGGTATGCCAAACAAAAGACATTGTTGACATGCCAATCAAAGGAACTTTGTTCACCTACCAATCGAAAGATACTTTGCTCTGATATGCCAAACGAAAGACATTATTCAGGTGCCAACCGAAAGACATTGTTGCCATGTCAATTGAAGGACACTTGACCATCATTCAAAAAATTTCATTTTCTTTAGGCAAGTGTTTGTAACCAACCATATAAGAGAAAAGCCTTGGGATAAATGGGAGGGAAAATTTTGGGGTACAACACACTACCTTAAATTCCTGCTTCTTTTAATAAGTAAAAACAAAGGAATGTTGTTTTTAAGTAGAAAACTTGATTGAGTATGGAATGAGCTTTAGGCAGAGGTTGAAGAATAAATGGTGGTATGATCATGAGTGAATCATACATGAAAGATGGTGTTTTATTTAATTTACCATTTGACAAATCTGGAATTGTATTTATGAATTATTGACCGAGTTGTGAAATAAATCCAAGATGGTGTTTTTTTTCAATTTCCCACTTGACAAATCCAGAAATGGACTTCTTAATTATTACCTAAGTTGTGCAATAAACAAAATCATTATAGAGTTTAATCCAGAGAGACACTTCCATACTAGTTTTTTGGAAAATGGATGTGTCTCACGTAGAACGTGTTTTGCTGTCGGGCACGGATCAAAAATGAGTTATTTTAAAAAATGTAGTTTAGTGACAGTGACTCGAGTATCATATCGCGAGGATTCTTGTAATGTTATTAACCAACAGAAATGATTATGGGGGATTTAATTCAGGATCAATTTTTAAAGAGCTGAGCAAATAAGTGATTAAAATAAGTGATTATAAAAATAAGTCGATCTACTATTTTCAGGTTCTTGCTAATCATTGGATTTTACTTTACAGATTCCCTAAGCGGCTTCAACCTCTATTCGATTTCAATACCAATTGGCAAGCGTAATAGATATAAAAAAAATTGAATTTCCATTCCGAATTAAGCAAACGGATTAATACAATCGTGAATTAAGCAAACACGATATAGAACACGATTTAACGACTAAGCAACGTAAACAATGATTAAAGATTAGGAATACAATCATACAAATTTAATCAAGACATTCCATGAAATAACAGATTAAGCAAATGCAATTTCATAAAATAGAATTGAAAGAGAAACAAAATTGAATTGATAAGTTAAAAATCTCAAAGCATCGGAACGCGATTACAGTAGATCAACTCTGGATGATTAGTTCTTCATTCAAGCGTACAAGTCAAAGTTTCCATCGTGAAAAGTGAATAATAATCTCTCTAGCGGCTGCAAGCCTTATAAAATAAAATAAGGGTTTTCACTTACAAAATGAAACGGGTTAAAAACATAACCTAGACCCACTAAAAAGATCAAAAAACAAATTATTCTAAAGTTATAAACTTCAATGAATTACTGGGACTTATGCACGCCGAAGTATGGCAAGATAAAATCAATCCTAGAAAACCATAATCTAAGATAAATTCAAGCATGAAATACAAAACACTTGCACACTTTGCACCTCTATGGCTAACTCCACTTTGTTGCCTTGAGAAAATGGTCATGATATGCATGTGAGACATCTTAGCAAAAACAATAAAAAATACAAGATCATAGTCCCTCGATGACGCTACGAATGATACCTTACAAATGATCTTAGTCCATTAAGAAAAATGCTAAGATATATCACAACATTTCTATCCATGACTATATGATGACCCACACCCGTCCCTTCACCTCCAAAGATAAGGCTACTTACCAATCAA
Source organism: Vicia faba (assembly GCA_948472305.1). Lineage (NCBI taxonomy): Eukaryota > Viridiplantae > Streptophyta > Magnoliopsida > Fabales > Fabaceae > Vicia > Vicia faba. The sequence continues at coordinate 695,605,942 of OX451739.1, read as the reverse complement.
TGGTGAGATAACAATGTCAAAGGAAAAGAGAAATTAACAAAATACTTTTTAGTAGGTAGAATGTTCTTAGTTGCTTCCCCAAAATCCATCTTCAAAACAAACAAATTTTCAAACACACCAAACACTTTCAAAAGAAATTCAAAAGTCCAACACTTTGTATGCATTCTTATAGAGACGGGAATCATTACAAAGTTTTCCTAAACGAAGATGCTTTTCAATAATACTTTCAAAACCCACCATAAACACATTTCAAACAAAGCAATTTCAAAAGTGATCTAGCAAGCAACTAAGAGCCAATAGATAAACTATGGATGAAAAGGGTGCTAACACCTTCCATTTTCATAACCTACCCCTCGAACTCAAGAAAATATCTCAAAGGTCTTTCCTATTCTTTTCACCCTTTCCTTATTGGATAAAAGAAAAGTCAGTGGCGACTCTTGCTATCTGCAACAATAGCGATCAAACACAAAACATCCAAGTCAGTTCTCCCACCGTATTACACCTGCGAAATACATAAGATCAAAGCATACAAAACATATTATCCCCCTTAAAATTTCCTCCTGGGTTCAAATATGGGGTCCATTTTGGCTGAAACTTTATGTATCATGGGTTTCGAATAAGAAACCCTAGCACAGTTCAAAAATGGTGAATCTATATTTGGATGTTATCAATTCCATGCGATGGATACAACCTATTATAAGCATTCATATACATTGATCTAGATGGTTAGAAAGATCCAACAATGCATAACATTAAAAACACGATTAATGGAAAAATTTTGCAATCGAAGATGATGAACATGGTCATTTCAAGCATGGGAAACCATTGAAGACCAACCATACTTACTCTATAGATGTTCAGGAGGTGATAAGGGTGTTTGGATCTGCTTGAATGTGACTAGAAAATGCTACACGAAAATACATGTTTTTTTTTTGAAAATTTTTGAGTTTGTGAACCCTTATGCTCGTGATAGCTGCCTCCTTTGCATCTGATAGTTTGTGTCTTTATAACCTTGTGGAATCAGGTTAATAAACTTGGTAAAAATCCCATGGAATCAAGTGTTTCAGATGTCATTCAAAACTTTCAAAAAGTGAAGATTTCTTTCTCAATGTGGCACCACACGATTTTGGCAAGTTATCATGTATTGTCTTGGGCCTCTAGCTGATCAAGAAACCCTCCATGCACCTTGGCCCAATGACCCTCCATTTTATTTGATTTATTTTGTATTTATTTGAAAGCAAAAGCAAATGATGTATGGATAAAGATATTACCGTTTGAGAAAATTTACCTCTTGAAGTGAAAACTTTAGAACATGTACGGATGCTTCCGGGTGCAAAGTAATGATTAATTGAGTTTCTTTGGACCTCCTTGAAGTTGTTAGAATCCTTACTTTATGCTGAAAGTTACTGAATCACTCCAACTAAGTCAAGTTGCAAGGTACTGTTTTTGAGTTTTGAAGATGGTGATAATGATGTTACAGAAGTTATTCTTGTGTTTGAACAACTTCTATATGATATATGTGAAGTATTTGGATGATTTGTTTGGGAAAAACTTGCAAGGTGTGAGAGGTTCAAAGATTTGGACTTCGAATCTCAAAAATGGAGGTTTTATGGACAATTATGGTTTTTTGAGAGTATAGGGGTTTTGAGGGCTTTTTCATATCTTTCTATCTTGCAAATGATCTCTCTATTTATAGGCAAGAGGTTTTAAGACAAGGGTTGATCAGATTTGCAAGATCACATGTTATGGCTAGGTTGGATTGTGAATGAAGAAAGCTTGAAGATCCTAGTTCCAATGCTTTTTACTTTGCTTCATAGAGTTTTTGGATACTTTAAGCATGCTTGTCTAATTTTGTGAGTTGAGTGTGTGTATAAGGAGCAAGTTAGAGTCTCAAGAAGAACTGACTTTGTAATTAAAGCTACTTTGCAAGAATGTCAATGTTAACTTTGTGCCAAAAATGGAAAGATCATTTGGACAATGCTTAAATCAAATGTACCATAGCTCAAAAGTGTGTGTAAACATTAAATTATGGTGAGATTTGAAAGTTAGAATGCCTACAAAACAAGATTATGCAGTATAGCATGTGGATTGGATTATGTGTTCTTCACCAAAATGACTTGCAATTCAAGAATGGATGCCTAACTTCATGCCTTTGGATCTCCTAGCTCAAGTATGGTAAATTCATGCTCTTGGATGTTTTGGAAAGCTTTAAACATTGTCTACAACTTTCATGTCGACCACTTTGGCTAAATAAAACTGTAACTTGATGAAAATTGGCCAAGAAGTTGAGATAAAAACTGACCAAAACCTGTTGAAAAATTCTCTAAGTGTTAGATAAAAATGTCATGACTTCATTGGCTTATATCTTCGAATCTAAGCATTTTTTGGATATCAACCCTCTAATAAAAAGTATTAGAATTCATCAAGATCTACGAATTTTATGTTGAAAGTTTTCTTTGAATCATCTTGCATCTTGGTGAAAAAATGTCATGAAGTAATGAAATTATCAAGTATAAAAACACTTAGAAAATTTCTAAGTATTGGGAACTTTGACTTTTTGTTGACTTTCTTGACTTTCTTGATTCTTAATGATCAAGTTTGTTATTTTTGAAGGTCTTGATGAATTTTGATCTTTGAAATTTAATGTTGACCAAAAAGTCAAAGTTTGACTTTTATGTATTGGTTGACTTTTCGCTAATTGATCCAAATTTAAACTATTAAACCTTTGGTCCTGAGAAATGATTCGAGCCATGAAATTAGGTCAACATGTTGTGTTTGAGTCCTTGAGATTATGCTTCAATCCAATAGGTCATGTATTAAGTCAAAAGTCAATGATCAATCATTCTCAATCAAAACCCTAATTTGGAGGCTCATTGCTTTGGAGGTGAGCTTTTCTGATCAAACTCTTAAGAACCCTTGAGCATTTGAGATCTTTGGTGAGAAATATCTTGAGAAAAGAAAGGGAAAATTTTGGGGTACAACAAAATCTGTTTTACCCCAAAATTTACCCTCTCACTTATCAAGAATTTGCTTACAAGATCTCCTTAGCTCAAGACTGTACTAGGGTTGATCAACTCAAGACACCTCATTAAGCACTGATGACCAAAATTAGGGTTTTAGATTGCACAAGGATTTTTGAACTCCCAATACCCCATATGACTTTCATGGATAATTATGGACCCCCAAGATTACTCATGTCAAGTTTCAAGCCTTGGATCACATTTTTGCTCAGTCAATTGAGCAGTTGACCTAAAAATCAGTTGTATTGGGGAAAAAGTCAACTATGGCCAATTCGCAGTCAAACTTAACAATTTTTGATCCACATAAATATTTTAAACTCATATGTATCATTTGATAAAGTTTGGACCACAATTCCTCAAGAAATTTGATCAAATCTCCAAAAGGGCAAAATGGTTAAAATTAGGGTTTTGACTGGGAAAGGGAAATTTCTGATTTTTGACCAAGCAAATGATCAATTGGTTTAAGGCATGATCTCAAGAGTTCAATTTCATCATTTTTGACCTAATGATATGGCTCAAAACATTGCTCAAGTCCAATGGATTGACAAATGAATTTCCAGTCAACTGATCAAAAGTCAACTGTATACTGAAAAGTCAAACTTTGACTTTTTGGTCAAAATCTAATGCCAAAGATTACAATTCATCAAAACATGTCAAAATATGAAACTTATTCATCAAGAAATATAAAAGTAAAGATTTCATTTTGAAAAGTCAAAATTTCTAAACATAGAAATTTTTCTAAGTGTTGGAAATTTCATGTTTTTTCACAACTTTGAACAAATTTTCACCATGATGCAAGATGATTCAAGAGAAACTTCCAACATGAAAGTTATAGATATCCATGAAATATACAAATTTACTTCACACAACTTCTTCCAAAATTTCTTGGATCTCAATTTTTAATTTTAAGAACATGTGGTCATGAAACAAAACACTTAGTTGAATTTTACCCTAATTTGGTCAGGATTTTGACCCAACTTCATGGTACTTTTTCATATAGTTCCAAGGGGAATATTCAAAAGAAATTCAAATATGTGTTGTAGAGCACATTGCAAGCTTTCCAAAATGTCCAATAACTCCTTGAGATCATTTTTGAGTAGGGAGAACCGAAGAAATGAAGTTAGGGTTTTATCACTTGAATTACAAGTCATTTTATGATGAACCAAGTTCAAAATTCAAACTATGCTGCATAAACTCTACTTTGCAGGCCTCAACCTTTTTAGGCACTCCATAATTAATGGCTCGCACATCTGTTAGAGGTCTCACTTCAAGCATTTAATGCATGGACATGCTTTATATCCATTTTTGGAAGAAAGTGCACATTGCCATTTTGATAAAGTGACTTTTTGCACAAAACTTGTTCTTGAGCTTTTCACTTGTTCTCTTCTGATAACACAAGTCCTATAACTCATGAGAAATGGTTTAGACACTTACAATCACCCAACCCATGCTTGTACCTCACATTGAAACTTGGTTTCCCTCTTTTCTTAAAAATCAAGTAACCTAGCCAAAAGCTTGTAACTTGTACTTATGATTGTCCAAACCACTCCAATCCTTTTGCTTATAGATACACAAATTTATTTGCATCAAACACACGAATGCTTAAGCCCTGAAAACACCTAGAACTCAGAATCACCAAAAACACTTCAAAACTTGTCATTTGAGTTTTGAAGCCAATCTTCAAATCTACTCTTGCGTTTCTTGGCCTTTTGTTTTTAAAAGCTTCTAAACAACATACACAAACAATCCCAACACCTGCATCATCAATGTAACACCTCCATCCTCATCCACCATTTTCAAAAATAGAGCTTTTCACTTGGACTTCTCCAGAACTCCCCAGGCCCTTTCAGCTCAAGCTAAGCATTCCATTAGCTTTCTGGGAACTTGAGGAAGCTAACCCAACCATTGGAACTCCTTGAAAGCTGCTCAAACTTCAAGCCCGATACCCTCTTGCAAGGTAAGTTTTCTAACTTTGGAACTTTTCATACAGGCATCATCAATGATTTATTTGTGAATGAAACATGTAGATATCATTGCCCTAAAGCTGACCATGTCCATGGTTTCCATTAATTTTGCTTGAGCTTAGAGAATTTTGAGACTGAAATTTCTGATATTTTTTAGGGTTCAGTTTAGGGGCAATGAAATTCATGCTTATCTTTGATCTATAGTTTTAATGCTTTACATTTCTGAAAACGTGAGGAAATTTACTACAAGTTTCATGTTTATAGTTTTCATTTTTGTTGAGAAATGACCAAGTTACAGTTGGTCTGGCTGGAGGTTGAAGATGAAGTGTAACTCAGGGCATGTTTTGTATCATATATTTATTGTTTTGCATATGTTAACAGATGTATAGCCACCCCAGTGGTAGAAGCGCGCGCCTGTAACCTTTGGGACCTGGGTTCGAGCCCCAGTGGTACCCTTTTGATTTTTTTCACATTTTTTTTCTTTCTGATTTTGTTTTTGGCAGGGCGCTGGGCCTCCTTGGGCTTTGATGTTTTTCTTTTTGCTTCCTAACCCCCTTGCAGGCTATTCACACCCCTGGCCCATTTTTTATTTTCTTTTCTTATTTTCATTTATTTTATTTTCTTAATTACTTTTCTAATATTAAAAAAACATAAAAAATATAAAAATAGTAGATTTATGTTTTGACATAGTTTATTTATTTTTCCCACACAAAAAAATTATTTTATTAATTATACTTTATTTATTTTTACTAATTATTCTTGTAAATTTAATTAAAACTAAGTTATTATTTATTTTCTTTTATACCAATTAAAATATATTATATTTATATAAAAAATGCCAAATATATTTTATAATACTATAAATTATTTTCAAGACAAAAATACAAAAAATACTTTTCTTAAACTTAATTTCCTTTTAATCAATTAATAGACTTAGGGTTTTATTTAAAATCTTTTCTTATTAAATTAGGTTTACTTTTATTACTATTTTTTTAATTAATTATTTTCTTGTAATTAATTAGGTTAAAAAAATTCACTTTTCCTAAAAAAAATCCAAACAAAAATATCCATTTGCATTCTTGCATATTTATTTATTTTGTACATTATTTATTTCAATTCTTGTACAAATTCAATTTGGTTGTAATAGATTAATTAGGTTTATATTCTTGAAAACCCTATTTACCATTTGTACACCCCCTCCCACAAATATTGTAATAGTGTAGTGTGATCGGTGGGAATAGAACTGACTGTTTTAGAATGCTGGTTTGCATTTTGCGTTTGTTTTTGCAAAATGTCGCGGTGAGCAAGAGTCGCCACCGTCTTTTATTTGATCCAACTAGGAAAGGACAAAAGCACAGCAAAATTCCTTTTTGAGATATTTCTCGGGTTCGGGAGGTAGATTATAGAAAGGGAAGGTGTTAGCACCCTTTCTATCCGTGGTTATCCACGGGCTCTTAGGTATTTGCTCATTATGTTTTCAAAAGTATGCTTTTCTTTGTGTTTGTAGGTTTGAAAAGATGTTTTTGTTTTGAAAGGGAGTGTAAGTGCGAAAAGTCTTGTTTTTGTTTTCAAAAGAGCAATTACTTAAGAACATCTACCTACTCAAAAAGGAATTAAACTGTACAAGTGTCCTTTAGACAATGCTAACCCACTATTTAGGAGTAGGTAGCACCATCGTTGGAGTTTCGGGTCAATTCGATTAAGGGACGTGTGGTCACTAAAGCAATGTTAGGACGCCTTAGCGGTAACCCTAATGTCTTAGATCATTTTATCCGAGACAACCGTTTCGAGGCAACTTATGATCTTTGGACAAGAGGGAGACCTCTAAAACTTCCTATACTCAATGACCACGTTCGAGGCAACCAAGTGAGGTGTACCCTAAGAGTGCGCATGTGCGAGTGTATTGTTTTCAGTTATATTATCTTGGTACATGTTAATGGTGATCTACTGTTGATTTTAAGTTAAAAATTGATCTTGTCATGCATTGCCTATTATTCAAACATCTAACAGTTAATGGTTGCGGAAATTAAATTGCGGAAAATAAATCTACGCTATTACAAGGCGTCGAGTATTTACATCGCCAAAAACAAACCCTTTAAAATTAAATTGCGAAAAGTAAATAAAAGCGATAAATAAAATCCTAATTAAAAAACTATTACATTCCCGAAGCAGTTACAATATTGAAATATGGATCGAAAGTAATTCGCGCGCGAGAAAATTAAATCGGAGTGTCTTTAGGGTTTTGACCCTTTTTATTAAATAAAACATATTTTGTTATTTTTGAATGAAAAAATTAGCCTAAATTAATAATTGAATTAATTAATTAAATGAAAAAGATTTTTGGGTTTTTTATTTTAATTAGGGAAATAAAACAAGAATGGTTGAAAATATTAAAAACCTAATTCTAAATTAATTTTAATTTAATGCAAAAGATATTAAAATTGTACCTAATTAAACTAAATAAATTAATTAATGTTTATTTACAAAAATAATAAAATAGTGAAATTAATAAAAATATTATTTTTTGTTTTCTGATTTTTTATGAAAAAGGTTAATTGGTTAATTAATTAATTAAGATAATAATAAAATAGAAAAAATAATGAAAAGAAAAATAAAATGAAGAAACAAACTCAGGGGGGTGTGGGCCTGAATTTGAGAGCATGATTAGCAATTTTTTGAGGCCCAGTTATGCCAGCCTGTATGACCTTTGTGCTTCCCTACGCGCTTGTTGACCAAGGAGCATGGTGGATGCTCAAATCTAGCTTTTGGATCTTGGCCTGGAGCCACCTGGCAGCTTGAGATCTGGAGGCATTTGGTGATCCACGCTTGGAATGCTACACATGAGTACCTGAAGAAAAAAATATAACAAAGTTTTGGGGGACCTGGGATTCGAACCCAGGTCCCAATGCTCATATGCCTGCACGCTCAACCACTCCAACCAGCTTGCACATTCGTTAGTGGAATAGGAAACAAATATTATATACAAAATAGTTAATTATGTCTGGCCAAAAAAAATAAAACACGCTTGTGATCGGAGGATCTGGAACTGACTGTTTAACGCTGGTTTTGCGAAATGTCGCGGTAAGCAAGAGTCGCCACCGTCTTTTATTTTCTCCAACATGGAAAGGACAAAAGCACAAAAAAATTCCTTATTGAGATTAGTTCTCGGTTCGGGAGGTAGATTTATAGAAAGGGAAGGTGTTAGCACCCTTTCTATCCATGGTTATCCATGGGCTCTTAGATACTTGCTCATTTGTGTTTTCAAAATGTTTGTTTGCTTTTCAAAGTGTGAGTGAGTTTGAAAAGGTTTCGTTTAAAATTTCAGTTCGACTCTTGTATCAGTCCTCAAGAGTGTTTTAAAAGTTGTTTTGAAAGCTTTTTGCAAAGTGTCGGTGTGAAAAGAAGTTTTTGATTCGTTTTGAATTAGAGAAAGTATCTACGAGTCATCTACCTACCCTAAGGAATTAGTCTATGTTAATGTCCTTAAGGTAGTGCCATCCCACCATTGAGAGGTAGGTAGCACCACCGTTGGAGGTGTTCGGGTCAATTCGGGGGTTAGGGACGGTGTGGTCACCGGGAAATGGTAAGATACCTTAGAAGCTACCCTTATGCCATTGATCTTTTTATTCCGAGGCGACCGTTCCGAGGCAACTTATTCCAGGCAACTAGATCAATGGAACATCATGACTTACTAAGACGTCCTGTACTCGACGACCACGTTTCGAGGGGCAAGGCAACCGTGTGATCACCAGAGCAACAGTAGGACACCTTAGAAGCTACCCTTATGCCATGTTCATGGACATAAGGACTTACTAAGACATCCTGTACCTGACGACCACGTTTCGAGGGGCAAGGCAACAGTGAGGCGTACCCTAAGAGTGGTGTGTGATTTGTGTGTTATTTTCAGTTATTATTTGTCTTGTCATGCATTGGGTGAGCTACGCTTTGATTTTATTTGGACATTCATTCTTTCATGTGATTAGTAGTTAAAAGAGTGCGAAAAATAAAAATGCGGAAGATAAAGGTCCTACGCTATTACAAGGCGCGGGTCTACATCGCCAAATTAAACCAAGACCCGATTTGGATAAAAGTGCGGAAAGTAAATGTCCTAATTATCTATTACAAGGCTTTGGGGCAAATACATTATATCCACAAAAGAAATAAAAATAAATGCGAAAAGAAATAAGAATCGAGAGTGCGAGGGCGTTGGACCCTTTAAAGAAATTAAATAGAAATTTTAAATTAATTAATGACTAAATAAAGAAAAGAAATTATTTTTATGTTTTTTTGGTATTTTATGAAATAAAGAAAGTTAATTGAAATTAGAAATTAAAATAAAAGCCTAGTTCTAAATTTGTTTTTAATTAAAAAAAATGTTTAAGTTTTAACCTAATTTACCCTAATTAATTAAATGCCATATTTATTTACAAAATTAATTAATAATAATAATAAGGAGAAAAAGTTTTTATTGAGAAAAGAATAAAGATACTAATAACCTAATTTTTATGTTTTTTTATAATTATTTTAGAAAAAGACATTAAAGTTAAAAAACCTAAATTTAAACTAATTGTTTTATTGGAATTTATTTACAAAAACTATTTAAAGAATTAAAAAAATCAAATAAAACATATTTTTATTTTTTAATGATTTCTGATTTTTTGGTTTTGTGTTATTATTAAGATTAATTTTGGTGAATTAAATAAAATAAAAGAAAAACAATTAAAATAAAAAGAAGAAAAGAAAAATGGAAAAATGAAAGGTGATGCAAACCATGGGGGTGTTGACCCAATTTAGGAGGGAGCACGAAGTCGCGGCAGAAGCGGATCTGGAAGCGGCGGTTGAGTCCGCAGTTGCGCGGCGGAACTGCGATTTGGACGCTTCTCGTTCTTCTGTTTCTGATTCAGAGACCCAAATTCCAGTCCTGATCTTCACAAAGAATTTTATGGATAAAGTTCAACAATCAAAAAGAAAATTAAATAGAATAAATGAAATTGAAAATGTTAGAATTTTGTGTTGCTTTATCATGACTCAATGATGTTGTTGTGGTGCTGTCAAGAGGATGATGATTTGTGGTTGCATCAGTTTTGAGCTTGTGTCAACGGTATGAACATGAGCTTGTGTAAGGTTTCTGTTTTGGTTGATGAGATTTTTGTTAAAGTTAGTTCATGGGAAATTGCACGTGAAAAGTGAATTTACAGTGCAACAAGAAGAAAAGTGGGGGTTTCCATCGAGTGGCCTCCGTACAGGATTTTGTATAAGAGAATATGAGGTTTTTTTTTTGGAATTTTTTGTTTTTTCGTTTTAGAGAGTTCTCTAGGTTGTGTTCCTTTTTTTTTGATCACTTGCATATGCATTATGTAATGTATTTCAATTGGAATTAAGGGCCTTGGAGCCTTGCATTCATACTTAGGATTTTGCCATAAACCTCTATTAACAAACTTTCCATCTTTGTACCAATTTTGAATTCTTGCTTGATTAGGCCTTGAAACGAATTTGGGATGTTGTATAATGATGATTCAAAGCTAATCAAGACCAAATATCCCCCTTAATTAACCTTCTTGATTTTTATTTGATTTTAAAGGATTTAAAATGAATTAAATCCAATAAAATCAAATAAAAATGAAAAAATTAATTTGAAAATTTGAAATAAAATGTGGGACACGTGGGAAGCATGGTCAAGCTGATTCAAATGGAAAAAGTGGGCCCCTTTTGTCAAAAATGAAATTTCAAGGATAAATGATTTTGGCCATTTCACAAAAATTTCCCAACTTCTCCAATGCATATCTTGCTCAATTTTGAAGTTATGAACATGTTCTTGGACATTTTGGAAAGGTCTTGAAGTCCTCTAACCAATGTCTTTGGTCCCATGTCATTTTGATTTACCAATATCAAGTTATGGTCTTTGACTTAAAGTGCCTTTTTGTTGACTTTTGAAAATGACCTATAATGTTGAAATTGATAACTTTTTGTGAGAGCATTTCTTGGACTTGGAATGTGAAGATGAGTTGTAGGAAATGTCTTCCCCTTCAAGATGAGCATTTGATGGGATTTTTCTGATGAACCATGAAAAAGTTATGCCTTGGTCAAGTTACAGTTGACTTTTCAGCTGTCCAAAAATACAAACTTTTGACACCTTGATGATTTTTGAGCCATTCTTGTGAAATCATGGTCAAGACTTGACCAAATGATGATTGTGGCTTCAAAATAAGATGTTGACCAAAAATTTGACTTTTGACTACCAAATGACCATTTTGCCCCTACAGTTGACTGTGAAGCAATTAGGGTTTTTGACTGTGCAACTTGACCTTGTGAGCCTTGAAACTTGACATGTAGGTGCTTGGCAATGTGTATGAGCATATGGGACTTGATTGAGCCCTTGGAAACCTCAACTTCCTTGCAAGAACCAAAACCCTAATTTGACTGGCCTTATGAGAGTGGTTGACTGAGTAGCCCTTGAGTAGACTTTGAACCATTTGAGGTGATGCTTGGCAAAACTTTGAAGACTGTGGGAGGGCAAATTTTGGGGTACAACAGTTGCCCCTGTTAAATCTTCTTAGACCTGAGGATGTAGATTGGCTTGTGTGCCTTTCGTGATCCGAGGGTGGAAGATGATTGAACACTAGAGTGCCCAGAAATTTGCACTCACATAGTAGAGTATCAGCAGTGTGATAGCGAGAATGGGCTTACAGATGCCATTTGGAGAGATGGTGGATAGGAGTATGGGCTTAAAGATGCCATCTGGAAGTGTGACAGAACCTTGTCGGGAATGGGCTTATAGATGCCATTTGGAAAGATGGTGGATAGGTGAACCTGAATAAGAAATAGAATAGCTTCCGTGTCTGGAGCATATCTAGTCTGTGTCTGATTGCTGACGTCTGAATAAATGGTAGAATGACCGCCGTGTCTGGGGTATATCCATGCTGCATGAGTAACAGAATGTCATCCGAATCTGGATCGTATCTGGACTGAACAATAGAATAATATCCGGGATGGAGCATCTCTTAGTTGTCTTTAGAAGTTTGAATCTGAATAAGCAATAGAATAGTGTCCGGATCTGGAGCATCTCTAGGCTATATCTGAAAGGAAATCTGAATAAGTATCAGAACATCGCCATGCCTGGGTCACATCTGAATTATCTCTAGAAGGGGTCTTGAATAAGCAAAAGAACAACATCCATATCTGGAGCACTTCCAAGCTATCTCTGAAAGGAAATCCGGAATGAGTATCAGAACGTCACCATGCCTGGGTCACATCTGAACTATCTCTAGAAGGAGTCTTGAATAAGCAAAAGAACAGCATCCATATCTGGAGCATTTCCAAGCTATTTCTGAAAGGAAATCTGGAATGAGTATCAGAACGTCACCATGCCTGGGTCACATCTGAACTATATCTAGAAGGAGTCTTGAATAGGCAAAAGAACAACATCCATATCTGGAGCATTTCCAAGCTATCTCTGAAAGGAAATCTGGAATGAGTATCAGAACATCGCCATGCCTGGGTCACATCTGAACTATCTCTAGAAGGAGTCTTGAATAAGCAAAAGAACATCATCCATATCTGGAGCACTTCCAAGCTATCTCTGAAAGGAAATCCGGAATGAGTATCAGAACGTCGCCATGCCTGGGTCACATCTGAACTATCTCTAGAAGGAGTCTTGAATAAGCAAAAGAACAGCATCCACATCTGGAGCATTTCCAAGCTATCTCTGAGAGGAAATCTGGAATAAGTATCAGAACGTCACCATGCCTGGGTCACATCTGGACCATATCTAGAAAGGTGATCTCTGAATAAACAACAGAATAGCCTCCGTGCCCGGAGCATCTCTAAGTTATATCTGAGAAGAAATATGGAATAAGTATCAGAACGTCGCCATGCCTGGGTCACATCTGAACCATATCTAGAAAGGTGATCTCCGAATAAACAACAGAACAGCCTCCGTGCCCGGAGCATCTCTAAGTTATATCTGAGAAGAAATCTGGAATAAGTATCAGAACGTCGCCATGCCTGGGTCACATCTGAACCATATCTAGAAAGGTGATCTCTGAATAAACAACAGAACAGCCTCCGTGCTCGGAGCATCTCTAAGTTATATCTGAGAAGAAATCTGGAATAAGTATCAGAACGTCGCCATGCCTGGGTCACATCTGAACCATATCTAGAAAGGTGATCTCTGAATAAACAACAGAACAACCTCCGTGCCCGGAGCATCTCTAAGTTATATCTGAGAAGAAATCTGGAATAAGTATCAGAACGTCGCCATGCCTGGGTCACATCTGAACCATATCTAGAAAGGTGGTCTCTGAATAAACAATAGAACAGCCTCCGTGTCCGGAGCATCTCTAAGTTATATCTGAGAAGAAATTTGGAATAAGTATCAGAACGTCGCCATGCCTGGGTCACATCTGAACCATATCTAGAAAGGTGGTCTCTGAATAAACAATAGAACAGCCTCCGTGTCCGGAGCATCTCTAAGTTATATTTGAGAAGAAATCTGGAATAAGTATCAGAATGTCGCCATGCCTGGGTCACATCTGAACCATATCTAGAAAGGTGGTCTCTGAATAAACAATAGAACAGCCTCCGTGTCTGGAGCATCTCTAAGTTATATCTGAGAAGAAATCTGGAATAAGTATCAGAACATCGCCATGCCTGGGTCACATCTGAACCATATCTAGAAAGGTGGTCTCTGAATAAACAATAGAACAGCCTCCGTGTCCGGAGCATCTCTAAGTTATATCTGAGAAGAAATCTGGAATAAGTATCAGAACGTCGCCATACCTGGGTCACATCTGAACCATATCTAGAAAGGAATTTTGAATAAGCAAAAGAACAACATCCATATCTGGAGCATTTCCAAGCTATCTCTTTAATCTTTTTAACATAGACATGCCCTGGCCGAATACAGGTATCGAATCTTTAAACTCTTCAGACATGCCCTAGCGAGATACAGGAATCGAGTCTGGAGCTTCAAAAGGTGATGAATAAAACAGGGATGGTTACTACCTCAACAGTAACGATGAGAGAACCTTGGATGATTACTATCTCAACAGTAACGATGAGAGAATCTGGGGTGATTACTACCTCAACAGTAACGATGAGAGAATCTGGGGCGATTACTACCTCAACAATAACGATGAGAGAATCTGGGGCGATTACTACCTCAACAGTAACGATGAGAGAATCTGGGGCGATTACTACCTCAACAGTAACGATGAGAGAATCTGGGGCGATTACTACCTCAACAGTAACGATGAGAGAATCTGGGGCGATTACTACCTCAACAGCAACGATGAGAGAATCTGGGGTGATTACTACCTCAACAGTAACGATGAGAGAATCTGGGGCGATTACTACCTCAACAGTAACGATGAGAGAATCTGGGGCGATTACTACCTCAACAGTAATGATGAGAGAATCTGGGATGTCTTCTACTGAGTCTTCATTAGGAAAATCTTTAGGAATCGATTTAACTGGACCAGAGAAAGCCTTTGACTGGACCGGCATCAGAAAAATCTTTAGGAGTCGATTTCACTGAACCAGGCAAGGTCTTGGAATGGCTGAGAACTTAATTGGATCTTTCCTGTAAGGTAAAGGTCATTCATATGCAATGCATGATATGGATCAAGCAATGATGTTCTCAACATAAATGAGATTGTATGTTCATGATGCGTATATGCATGCTATAATGTATGGAAATGCGATGTTTCTGAATGTATGTTTTCGTCTTAGGAAAATAAATCCTTGACGGATGCCGGGAAGTTAAATCCTGGGCTGATGTAGAGCTTTTGTTTCCACTGGGGATGATGATTGCAAGAATACCGGTAGGAGAAGATAACTCCGTTGAGGGATAAACTTGACGAAGAGATTACTCTGCGGGGAGAAAATTACTCTAGCTTCCTTGTTGGGGAATAGTACTCTGTGGGGAGAGAGGTACTCTGTTGAGATGAATGAGAACTCCATTGGGGATACCATTGTTGAGTTTTGTTGGAAGATATGATGAACTCCGCTGGGGGATAGGAAGACTTTGTCAGTGACGATCTTTCCCTGGTTATTGGCTGAGGACAACCCAGTTATATCCTGGTAGGGAAATAACCTTTGAATAAAGCCGGGGGACGCGTTCGTGCTCTGCAGGGGATAAGCTTCCAGAATCTACTGGGGATAAGCTTACTGCTGGGGAGATGATTCAAACTGTCCTGGGGAAATCTTGAACTATGCTGGACTCTCCTGGGGAAATTTTGTATCAGAAGTGGCTCCACTGAATGTCTGATATACCGCCGGGGAACAATCTTAGATCAAGACTGCCGGGGATGCTTGTTAAGAATGTTCGTATACTGCGCTGGGGAATGTTGAGATCTGCTGGAGGATACCCACCTTCCTTAGGGCTGACAGTATAACTTTGCTTGGGGAGAGTGCATTGACTTGCCGACTCACTCTCTAGGGAATTAAGGTATATTGGTTATGTTCTTCGGATGAACTTACCTTGGTACCTTGATGGACAGAGCAATTAGATCGTTTAGACCACTCATTATTGCCCCTGTTTCTGTGGGAGAAGATACCTGTGGAGGTGCTTGACGGCTGCCGACTGACAAATCTTCTGATAGGCAAGTGTCGAGATGCCGGGACATAGTCGTACGCTTTTGATCCCTAACTTTTGCCTAGACCGCCCTTTCGGGTTTTCAGTCCACCGGGATACCCATTTTTGCCCAAGCCGCCTTTTCAGGTTTTCGACTTGCCGGGTGTACAGATTTTTTTCATTTCATCCCTTATTTTTGCCCGAACCTTTTGGTTCGCCGGGAAGCCCTTATTTTTGCCTAGGTGTGTCAACCTAGCAGGTCTTTGATTAGGCGTAGTATTTTTTGACTATATCCACGCTCTCAGAGTGTAGGGAGTTGCCCCTGTTAGAAGTGTTTTGTCATGCCCCAGAAGATGTTTCATCAGGCCAGATTCGTTGCTGGAGTGCCCCAAGTGACTCAGGCGGAGATTTGCCCCAGGCTATTTGACCTTTGAGGGATTCTCCGAATCTTGACCTGACTGCCCCAGATAATAGACCATGATCATGTCGTGCCCCTTGATTGGAAATGCTTTTGTTCATTAGGCATTCGTCGTGCGAATTTCTATGCTGTTCAAACAAAAAGTCATATGCGAACAAAGTTATGTTAAAAATGCAAAGCTTATGTCTGCCTTGAAGTTTTTGAAAAAATGCATTTTTCAGTAAAACCAGCAAATTTTGTAAAATGTGATATCAACTTAATATTTTATAGTAAGCCTTAAGGAGTCAGGATACCTTTTGTAACAGTATGCTTTCGAACTAACCCATGCTTCAGCTAGGACTTTTTAAGGGTTATAACGTGGCCTGGTTCACGGTTTAAGAAACAAAAGATAAAGGCTCAAATTCTTTGTACCCACCCTTTCTTCGTGATGTTCTTCAAACCTAAGCTCAGTTGATCGTGCGTTAGACCTTGTTTGAGTCTTTGCTCTGATATTCCAGTGATGGTTCGGATACTGATGATTTATTCTGAATAGGCAGTCATTTTTTGTTTTTGTTGAGGGTTTGTATGACCTCTTTCTTTTTGATTTCGCTATCCCTATTTTTTTTGCCTGAACTGTTTCTTTTGTGATTACAGTCAGCGGGATGCCCCAGTCTTGTAAGTCTTTTTTATAGGTTTTGACTTATTGGGTTTTTATTTTTTAAGATATAATGACTGCCTATCCTTATGATTATTCGGAATCATCACTGTCTTCTTTTGTAAGGACCTCTTTGGTGCCATTCGTTATGCACTTGGATCAACTGAGAGACTACCCTGCCCCAGGTTATGATTAAGGGTTTTAAATTTCGAAAAGAAAAACTCCTACTTCTTTGGCTCAGAGGGGTTGACGAGGGATTATCTTCCTTATAACTCCAGTGTTTAGGGATTGAAACAATGCCTGTACCTCATCAGCGGGGTCTGTTCAAAAGCATACTGTAAGGATCGTGGTATCGTTTTCGTCATCCTCCCTCAAGAGGCTTAGAATTATTAATCGAGCGTTGATCACCAGAAAAAATATGAAAATAATTTGCATATAGTGAATACGAATATATTGCTTCAAAACAGACATATGCGATGCATTAATGAAATAACAACGTTTAACATGAACAAATGTTTGAACAATCAAAAGAAAATCACAACTTGAAAAATTCTAATGAACAAAAGTCTTCTAGTCTCAGGACTTGTTACTTCAACTGGTGCATCTTGTAGGGATGGCAGAAGACCTCAGCTTGACCCACTTGGGTGAAATCCACTACTCCTTCATTAATCAGATCCTGGACCTTGTTCTTCAGAGCCCAGCAGTCGGCAGTGTCGTGTCCAGGACTATCAGAGTGATATGCACACCTTTTGTTGGGATGATAGTTAGGAGCAAAGATGTTGGGGTTCCGGGGAGGAGCCCTTAATGTAATCAGATTCAACCTCAAGAGGTGTTGCAGTGCTTGAAACAGAGGCATGTTCAGCTGGGTGAACTGCCTCTTGGACCTGCTTGGCCTACTCAGATCAACCTGTTGCTCTGGGCGAGGTTGTAGTTGGACCTGTGAGGTAGTAGCAATTTGGAGAGTTCTATTCTTCACCATGCCAGGTTCCTGTCCTCTTGGAAGCTGATCAAAGACCTGGTCCCTGATTTGGGCAGGTTTCTTCATATGGTGTCTCTCTTGGTGGAGCTGACTAATCATGATCCTCAACTCTTCTTGCTCCCGAGCTAGACCTTGGATGAGAGCCCTTTACCCCAGCATCTGGGTTTTCAATGTATCCACTTCAGCTTGCAGACGTTTCAGCCGTTCGTCTTTGTCATCTTCGGGACCTTTCTGGGCTAAATTCCCCGTGAGGAGTGTCCTTAACTCTTCTTGCCCCTTGGATAGGCTTAAAAAGATTTCCCTGAACTGGGTCTCTTGAGCATGAACGCCCTGGTTATCTTGTTGGGAAGCCATTGCTGAAATAAACAGCGAAACAGGGTAAGTGACCTGCAACAAGGGTACCTGTAACGCAATGATATGTATGATATGCATGCAATGTTTTCAAGGATCTCGCGGGATAAACAAGAAAATTTGTTAGAATTTGGATCCGGTAGCTTGATTGAAGGAAATTCATGTTGCTGAGATCCTTCTTCAAGGGTCAAAGGCTCACCATATCCAGTGGGTCACAGCCCCGACTCAAGTCATCAACTTTGTTTTGATTTCCAAACAAACCTGGCTAGGGGAATCTTCTTCAAGAGTCAAAGCTCACCATATCAAGTGGGTCATAGCCCCTGACTCAAGTTATCATGTTTTGGCTGGAGGAAAATAAATCCCCTTTGCCCCTTGCTGGACAGTTTGATTCATCATGACCTGCACCACAGACCCTTGAGATCCTTGAAATGGATTAGTCCTTATGCGGGATGTATGCAATGGTATGATGTTATGCTATGCATGGGGTAACGTAGGTAAACCCTGTTATGAGTCCCAATTAAGGACTATAAACAAAACCTGCAAGAAACTCAGCAAACCCTGTTATGAGTCCCAATTAAGGAATATAAACAAAACCTGCAAGAAACTCAGTAAACCCTGTTATGAGTCCCAATTAAGGACTATAAACAAAACCTGCAAGAAACTCAGTAAACCCTGTTATGAGTCCCAATTAAGGACTATAAACAAAACCTGCAAGAAACTCAGGTGTCAGATAACAAGCATGCAAGTAGTCAAGTTGGAAGGCACACAAGTCACATAAGAGAAGCCCTTAGAGTTTAGGCCAACATGGGGTCTGGGTATTACCCTCTTGAAGTTGGTGGGCTCAACCTGTCCTATTAGAAATAACCGGGTTCTAAGGGTCCCAATATCACTGGATTGCTTTCATTGTTCATCGTTTCGATTTAGCCACTGAACTGGCGACCAAAATATTCCAGGAAAGCAACCCTCAATTGAGTGTAGTATCGAGTATCAACCAACCTCGGACTGCACCAAAGTCAGTTATCTCACTACCCTAAAGAGGCCAAGATGGTTCAATTAAGGTTCCTAAGGTCAGTTGATGCTTCACGACACCACATGGAGGCCCCGTACTCTCCTTGACTGAACTCAAGGGTTACCGGTACACACCAAAGTGCCACATCAACGTAGCAGACTGTTTCAACCATGTCGGTATACTCCACACAGTTCCCTCACAGCCTTGTTGCTACTTTCTAAGAAGGTATCCCCAGATCCAGGTTAGGATCTATAGAACTCCCAAGACAGTCCCACAATTTAAAGCAAACAAGTCAAAGCAATTGAAAACACAGTGATCTTAGTCCTAAGGTACACCTCACTTTAAAAATGTCCCCAGCAGAGTCGCCAGTTCTGTGATCGGTGGATCTGGAACTGACTGTTTAACGCTGGTTTCGCGAAATGTCGCGGTAAGCAAGAGTCGCCACCGTCTTTTATTTTCTCCAACATGGAAAGGACAAAAGCACAGAAAAATTCCTTATTGAGATTAGTTCTCGGTTCGGGAGGTAGATTTATAGAAAGGGAAGGTGTTAGCACCCTTTCTATCCATGGTTATCCATGGGCTCTTAGATACTTGCTCATTTGTGTTTTCAAAATGTTTGTTTGCTTTTAAAAGTGTGAGTGAGTTTGAAAAAGTTTCGTTTAAAATTTCAGTTCGACTCTTGTATCAGTCCTCAAGAGTGTTTTAAAAGTTGTTTTGAAAGCTTTTTGCAAAGTGTCGGCGTGAAAAGAAGTTTTTGATTCATTTTGAATTAGAGCAAGTATCTACGAGTCATCTACCTACCCTAAGGAATTAGTCTGTGTTAATGTCCTTAAGGTAGTGCCATCCCACCATTGAGAGGTAGGTAGCACCACCGTTGGAGGTGTTCGGGTCAATTCGGGGGTTAGGGACGGTGTGGTCACCGGGCAATGGTAAGATACCTTAGAAGCTACCCTTATGCCATTGATCTTTTTATTCTGAGGCGACCGTTCCGAGGCAACTTATTCGAGGCAACTAGGTCAATGAAACATAAGGACTTACTAAGACGTCCTGTACTCGAAGACCACGTTTCGAGGGGCAAGGCAACCGTGTGATCACCAGAGCAACAGTAGGACACCTTAGAAGCTACCCTTATGCCATGTTCATGGACATAAGGACTTACTAAGACATCCTGTACCTGACGACCACGTTTCGAGGGGCAAGGCAACAGTGAGGCGTACCCTAAGAGTGGTGTGTGATTTGTGTGTTATTTTCAGTTATTATTTGTCTTGTCATGCATTGGGTGAGCTACGCTTTGATTTTATTTGGACATTCATTCTTTCATGTGATTAGCAGTTAAAAGAGTGCGAAAAATAAAAATGCGGAAGATAAAGGTCCTACGCTATTACAAGGCGCGGGTCTACATCGCCAAATTAAACCAAGACCCGATTTGAATAAAAGTGCGGAAAGTAAATGTCCTAATTGTCTATTACAAGGCTCTGGGGCAAATACATTATATCCACAAAAGAAATAAAAATAAATGCGAAAAGAAATAAGAATCGAGAGTGCGAGGGCGTTGGACCCTTTAAAGAAATTAAATAGAAATTTTAAATTAATTAATGACTAAATAAAGAAAAGAAATTATTTTTATGTTTTTTTGGTATTTTATGAAATAAAGAAAGTTAATTGAAATTAGAAATTAAAATAAAAGCCTAGTTCTAAATTTGTTTTTAATTAAAAAAAACGTTTAAGTTTTAACCTAATTTACCCTAATTAATTAAATGCCATATTTATTTACAAAATTAATTAATAATAATAATAAGGAGAAAAAGTTATTTATTGAGAAAAGAATAAAGATACTAATAACCTAATTTTTATGTTTTTTTATAATTATTTTAGAAAAATACATTAAAGTTAAAAAACCTAAATTTAAAGTAATTGTTTTATTGGAATTTATTTACAAAAACTATTTAAAGAATTAAAAAAATTAAATAAAACATATTTTTATTTTTTAATGATTTCTGATTTTTTGGTTTTGTGTTATTATTAAGATTAATTTTGGTGAATTAAATAAAACAAAAGAAAAACAATTAAAATAAAAAGAAGAAAAGAAAAATGGAAAAATGAAAGGTGATGCAAACCATGGGGGTGTTGACCCAATTTAGGAGGGAGCACGAAGTCGCGGCAGAAGCGGATCTGGAAGCGGCGGTTGAGTCCGCAGTTGCGCGGCGGAACTGCGATTTGGACGCTTCTCGTTCTTCTGTTTCTGATTCAGAGACCCAAATTCCAGTCCTGATCTTCACAAAGAATTTTATGGATAAAGTTCAACAATCAAAAAGAAAATTAAATAGAATAAATGAAATTGAAAATGTTAGAATTTTGTGTTGCTTTATCATGACTCAATGATGTTGTTGTGGTGCTGTCAAGAGGATGATGATTTGTGGTTGCATCAGTTTTGAGCTTGTGTCAACGGTATGAACATGAGCTTGTGTAAGGTTTCTGTTTTGGTTGATGAGATTTTTGTTAAAGTTAGTTCATGGGAAATTGCACGTGAAAAGTGAATTTACAGTGCAACAAGAAGAAAA
Organism: Vicia faba; assembly: GCA_948472305.1. Classification (NCBI taxonomy): domain Eukaryota; kingdom Viridiplantae; phylum Streptophyta; class Magnoliopsida; order Fabales; family Fabaceae; genus Vicia; species Vicia faba. The sequence continues at coordinate 695,584,433 of OX451739.1, read as the reverse complement.
GTGGGGGTTTCCATCGAGTGGCCTCCGTACAGGATTTTGTATAAGAGAATATGAGGTTTTTTTTTTGGAATTTTTTGTTTTTTCGTTTTAGAGAGTTCTCTAGGTTGTGTTCCTTTTTTTTTGATCACTTGCATATGCATTATGTAATGTATTTCAATTGGAATTAAGGGCCTTGAAGCCTTGCATTCATACTTAGGATTTTGCCATAAACCTCTATTAACAAACTTTCCATCTTTGTACCAATTTTGAATTCTTGCTTGATTAGGCCTTGAAACGAATTTGGGATGTTGTATAATGATGATTCAAAGCTAATCAAGACCAAATATCCCCCTTAATTAACCTTCTTGATTTTTATTTGATTTTAAAGGATTTAAAATGAATTAAATCCAATAAAATCAAATAAAAATGAAAAAATTAATTTTAAAATTTGAAATAAAATGTGGGACACGTGGGAAGCATGGTCAAGCTGATTCAAATGGAAAAAGTGGGCCCCTTTTGTCAAAAATGAAATTTCAAGGATAAATGATTTTGGCCATTTCACAAAAATTTCCTAACTTCTCCAATGCATATCTTGCTCAATTTTGAAGTTATGAACATGTTCTTGGACATTTTGGAAAGGACTTGAAGTCCTCTAACCAATGTATTTGGTCCCATGTCATTTTGATTTACCAATATCAAGTTATGGTCTTTGACTTAAAGTGCCTTTTTGTTGACTTTTGAAAATGACCTATAATGTTGAAATTGATAACTTTTTGTGAGAGCATTTCTTGGACTTGGAATGTGAAGATGAGTTGTAGGAAATGTCTTCCCCTTCAAGATGAGCATTTGATGGGATTTTTCTGATGAACCATGAAAAAGTTATGCCTTGGTCAAGTTACAGTTGACTTTTCAACTGTCCAAAAATACAAACTTTTGACACCTTGATGATTTTTGAGCCATTCTTGTGAAATCATGGTCAAGACTTGACCAAATGATGATTGTGGCTTCAAAATAAGATGTTGACCAAAAATTTGACTTTTGACTACCAAATGACCATGTTGCCCCTACAGTTGACTTTGAAGCAATTAGGGTTTTTGACTGTGCAACTTGACCTTGTGAGCCTTGAAACTTGACATGTAGGTGCTTGACAATGTGTATGAGCATATGGGACTTGATTGAGCCCTTGGAAACCTCAACTTCCTTGCAAGAACCAAAACCCTAATTTGACTGGCCTTAGGAGAGTGGTTGACTGAGTAGCCCTTGAGTAGACTTTGAACCATTTGAGGTGATGCTTGGCAAAACTTTGAAGAATGTGGGAGGGAAAATTTTGGGGTACAACAACGCTAATGATTAAAACGAACCAATCACGCCCAACCACGTTATCATCTTCTTCATATCACCCTGGTTTTTTACCTGCGGATTTTTATCCGCAGGAAGATTCGTAGCATCTCTCAAAAATCCTTCCTAGGCCATGTAAATGCAAGCTAAGGGTGCCAATGCACTCGTCTCTCTCCCCTGAACTCATCCATGGCCATTATTGGTCCTGATTATGCATGTATCAAGAATGCCCAAAAAACAAGAATACGAACCCTAGCTTGGAATCCAGGGCTATAAGTCACGAAAACAAAATCAAATAATACAGAATCATTGGAAATTGAATGGCAAGTATGAATGTACAAGAAAATTGGCAAAAAGATGCAAGAATGATGAGTTATGTTTTCATGTTCAGAGCCGTTTTCAAGAACACTTACAACGAGTTTTAGATGGTCTCAAGGTCCGGTTTTGATTGCTACAGCTTCACAGGATATCATGCAAGGGAGTAGCGTTGAGATTTTGCTTTGAAAGTGCCTCTGTTGTACCCCAAAATTTTACCTCTCATGTTTTCCAAAGTCTTCCCCCTGCATGGTTGCCCAGAAACCCTTGCCTAAGGAAAAAGAAAATTTTTGAGTGGTGCTTTAAGTACCTTTCGATTGGCATTCTGAAAGGCCCTTCGATTGGCATTCTGAAGGAGCATTTCGATTGGCATTATGGACAAGCATTTCGATTGGCATTATGGACAAGCACTTCGATTGGCATTATGGACAAGTACTTCGATTGGTATTCTGAAAGAGCACTTCGATTGGCATTCTGAAAGACCCTTCGATTGGTATTCTGAAGGAGCACTTCGATTGTCATTCTGAAAGACCCTTCGATTGGCATTCCGAAGGAGCATTTCGATTGGCATTATGGACGAGCACTTCGATTGGCATGCCAAGGGAACCTTCGATTCAGCATTGTGTCCAGGCAGCTTCGACAAGCATGTGAACCACGTCCTTCGATTAGTATGAACAACACCTTTCAATTGGCCTGTTAACAAAGCCATCAAGAGGGCACTCAAGCATGTCCAGGTACACTGAACATGAGAAAATGGCATGTTTCCCTTGCAAATATAGAAATAATTAAATGCTGTTTGTGGATTTAATTCCTGAGTTAAAGGCCAGATTCTTGCCTTTTCTGTTCCTAAAGAGCTGATTTGACCAGAGTGTTTCGTTGCAACTCAAGACCATTCGAAGAAGCATTCAGAAGGCCCATTCGAAGGGTACATAAGAAGCCCATTCGAAGGAGGCAAATCAGGACCAATCAAAGAGCAGGGCCTGAAGGCATTCGAAATTTAAAAGTGTCCAGGTTCATTCAAGAGACATGAATATTTCAAAAAAGGAAATTATTTAATGTGTTTGATTCTTGTCTCATGGCTTTAATGGCCTGTTTAAATGCTGTCTCTTGCCGTTACTAGACCCCCACACTCCTATAAATACAGGGCCAACATACAGTGCAAAGGGTGGAACAAAAACATTACAAAATTATAGTGAAAAAAGGAAAACTCTGCACACACGGAAAAAACACACAAAAAATAGAGGACTTGGAGATACGCTGCCAAAAATCATCAGCACTTCCAGGAAGCCATACCCAATCCTTGCACCAGCCATTCCACACTCAGAATCATAGATCAAAGCAATTCTGTTTGGTAAAAAGAAATCTAATCTCAAACTCATTTCGATCTCTGATTGCATATTCACGTTATTACTGTTGTTTGTGAATGATTTAATGTGCTACATATAAGCTACAGCACAGAGATGAGATTGTGCCATTGCTTGGGCACAATCTGAGTTTCTCCTTCGAATCCCAGGATAAAATAAACCCATACCCAGATTCAGCAGGTGCGAATAGGGAGGAGATTCGAATCAGAGGGGTAAAGTCCCCCTGGACCTTTAACATGTGTTTCGTTTTTGCAGGAAATATATTCTCAGGATCCTGTTCAGAGTTTCGAAGCTCAGCAGCTTAGCTTCGAACTGGACCCAGGACTTCCAGATCGAAGGATGACATATCCAGATCGAACACCCTCAGAGTGCAGCCCCTCATGCACCTTCGATCCAGCCTCTTTACTGGGTCGAAAGACAGCCCACACTTCTTTCGACCTAGGCCTCCAGAATTATTTTGTTTTTCTTGATTTACTGCCTGATTTCACTTTTGTTTGGACCATTTTATTTATTTATTTTAATCAACATAAAAATCATAAAAATAAGTAACTTAGAATTAGGATTTAATTTAGTTAATTATTTTAACTTATTTTCTCCAATTTTAAAATCAGTAGACTTAGGATTTATTTAAATTCAATCCTTTTCATAAACAAAAAAATGCAAAAAATATTAAGTATGTTTTGGAGTTAATTTTAATCAGTTTTTTTAATTAATTAAATTTGACTTAATTGAACATTTAGCATTTTCCCAAAAATAAAATAAAACAACAAAAGGTCTTATTCTTAGGATTTTTCAGATTCACGCGTGTTTATTTTATTGTAACTGCTTACTGGTTTGTGGTAGCTTAAATTAAGACTTTTACTTTACTGCTTTTATTCCCCCAATTTTTGGACATGTAAATAATCCCCCGAAGCCTTGTAATAGCGTAGGATTTACAATTTATGTACTTTAAATTCCTGTACATTAATTAACTGCTTAGATGTTTGCTAACTAGGATTGTATGACAAGATTAACTCTTAAACTTAAAATCAACAGTAGCTCACCATGACATGCAAAGATAATATAACTGAAAATTGACACACTTGCACATGCCACTCATAGGGTACACCTCACTTGGTTTCCTCGAACGTGGTCATTGAGTATAGGATGTTTTAGAGGTCTCCCTTTTGTCCAAATATCATAAGTTGCCTCGAAAGGGTTGCCCTGGAAAAATGATCTAAGACATTAGGGTTACCACTAAGGCGTCCTAACATTGCTTTAGTGACCACACGTCCCTTTAATCGAATTGACCCGAAAACTCCAACGACGGTGCTACCTACTCCTCAATAGTGGGATAGCACTGTCTAAAGGACATTTGCACAGTTTAATTCCTTTTTGAGTAGGTAGATGTTCTTAAGTACTTGCTCCTCTTAAAAAAACAAAACAAAACAAAACTTTTCGCACTTACACTTTCTTCAAAACAAAAAACTCTTTTCAAACCTACAAACACAAAGGAAAGCAACATTTTGAAAACATAGTGAGCAAGTACCTAAGAGCCCGTGGATAACCACGGATAGAAAGGGTGCTAATACCTTCCCTTTCTATAATCTACCTCCCGAACTCGAGAAATATCTCGAAAAGGAATTTTTATGTGCTTTTGTCCTTTCCTTGTTGGATAAAATAAAAGATGGTGGCGACTCTTGCTTAACCGCGACATTTTGCAAAAACAAACGCAAACGCGAACCAGCATTCCAAAATAGTCAGTTCTCATTCCCACCGATCACAGCCTCCAAACAAGAATTCGATCTCCCACTTTTAAAGCTTTTTTCCAAAGTTGTTCTGGCCGTTTCAACAGAGTTTTGTGCGTGTTCTAGGTCTGGCTTGCTGGTGTGCATATAATAGAATGAATTTAGGTCAAAATATGGGCCATAATCCTTATGCATTGAAGATGGAAGATTGGATTTTGACCACCATTAATAAGTTGCCATATTTGCATCAAATCTGAGATTTTGTGCTTGTTTTGACTTGGCAAGAGTTTGATTGAGTTGCACATGATATTTGCAAGCTGTAATAATCACAAGAATCCCCTTACATCAATTTTTAGATTTTATTTGATTTAATATTGATTAATAATGAATTAAATCAATAAAAATGAAATAAAATAGAAAAATAAATGTTTAGTCATGAAATTAAATATGGAACACGTGTGTAGAATGACAAGACTAAATCAAGTGGAAAAAAGTGGTCCCTTTTGTCAAAAATTAGAGTTTTGAGGATAGTTGACTTTTGGCAAATTTGGAAAAATGCCCAACTTCAACAATGCATAACTTCTTTAATTTTGAACTTTTGGAAGTGTTCTTAGACTTTTAGAAACCTTGAGATGTCCTCTAATCAACCCTTTTGGTCTCATATCATTTTTATGTTCCATTATCAAGTTATAAGCTTTAGAAAAAAAGGTGTTTTTGTTGACATTCAAAAATGACATATAATGTCCAAATTTGTAACTTTTTGTGAGTGCATTTAGTGATCTTGGGGTGTGAAGATGGATTGTAGGAAATTGCATCCTATTCAAAATGAGCTTTGGATGGGTCATTTCTCATAAAGTATGAGAAAGTTATGCTTAGTCAAAGTTGGGTTGACTTTTCCTACAAAACCCTAATTTAAAAACTTTTGAATCTTGATGAATCTTGAGCAATCCTTAATGAATCATGATCAAACCTTGATCAAATGATTAATTATCCTTCAAAATGAGAATGTTGACAAAAAATCTTGAGGTTTGACTGTATTTGGGACAAAGTTGACTTTTGCCCTAGCACAGTCGATTTTTGGGCCTCTTGAGCAATTGACTGACCAAACTTCCTCTGCAAGGCTTGAAATTTGACATGGATGAACTTGATAACATATTAGGACATTGGGGGGCACTTGATGTCATTTGGATGTGAGGACCTTTATGCAACACAAAACCCTAATTTTAACTTGATTGCCTTAGGAGGTGATTTGACTGTCCAATCCTTGAGCCAACTTGAGCAACTTGAAGATTATTCTTGGCAAATCTTGAGGAATAAGGGAGGGAAAATTTTGGGGTACAACAGTTGCCCCTGTTCAATTTTCTTAAACCTGAGGATATAGATTGGCTTTTGAGCCTTTCGTGATCCGAAGGTGGAAGATAATTGAACACTAGAGTGCCCAAAAATTTGCACTCGCATGGTGTAGTATTAGCATTATGATGTCGGGAATGGGCTTACAGATGCCATTTGGAGATTGTTGGTAGGAGGATGGGCTTACAGATGCCATCTGCAGGAACGTCGATCGCAGAAGAGATTCCTTAGCGAGAACTTGCATACCTGTTGTTGTGAAAGATTCCGCTGGGGAAGTCTAACCTTTGTTGAGATTTAGGAATCTGGCCTGTATTTCAACTGAGAGAATGCCTCGGCTGAGTCTTAAGAACCTGTCCATAATTCAAATGGGTGGAAACATCTTTATCAAGATCTAGGAACTGTCTCGTGCTCAACAGAGTGTACCGTTGAGGTTATAGATCCTGTCCATACTATGACGGAGGAAAACATCAAGATCTAGGAATTGACTCGTGCTCAATGGAGTATACCGTTGAGGTTATAGTACTCGTCCACACTATGACGTAGGGAAACATCTTCATCAAGATCTAGGAACTGTATCCTGCTCAATGGAGTATACCGTTGAGGTTATAGAACTCGTCCACACTATGACGGAGGAAAACATCAAGATCTAGGAACTGACTCGTGCTCAATGGAGTATGCCGTTGAGGTTATAGTACTCGTCCACACTATGACTTAGGGAAACATCTTCATCAAGATCTAGGAACTGTCTCGTGCTCAATGGAGTATATCGTTGAGGTTATAGAACTTGTCCACACTATGACGGAGTAAAACATCAAGATCTAGGAACTGACTCGTGCTCAATGGAGTATACCGTTGAGGTTATAGTACTCGTCCGCAGTATGAAGTAGGGAAACATCTTCATCAAGATCTAGGAACTGTCTTGTGCTCAATGGAGTATACCGTTGAGGTTATAGAACTTGTCCACACTATGTTGGAGGAAACTGTCGAGATTGAGAACCTTATCTGAAATTCAACCGAGGATAATTCAATTGAGATTTAAGAACTAGTCAGGTCTTCGACTAAGCTGGGGACTTAACTGCATCTTTCCTGAAAGGTAAAAGGTCAATCAAATACAATGCATGAGATGGATCAAGCAATGATGTTCTCAACATAAATGAGATTGCATGGTATGATGCGTATATGCATGTATCATGATGTATGTAAATGTGATGTTTTAGCTGGGGAAAATAAATCCCGGAGCTGCTGGAGAATAAAGCTGATTTCTTCGTTTCCGCTGGGGATGATGAACGAAGATGATAAACCTGTAGGAGAGAAGAACTCCGTTGGGGGAATAAACTGATGAACAAATTACTCCGAGGGGAATTACTCTGTGGGGAAGAGACGTTCTGCTGAAGATTTTAACGATAACTCCGCTGGGGATTCTGTTGATAAGCTCTGTTGGGGATTTTAATGATGAACTCCGCTGGGAATAGAAAGAACTTCGTTGGGGATGATCTTTCAGTTGCAACTTACTGAGGATAACCCAGTTAGACCCTTATGAGGATAACCTTCTGAATTTGGCTGGGGAGATTTATTTGCACTCTGCAGGGGATAAGCTTCCAGAATCTACTGGGTGAGATGATTCAACCCTGGCGGGGAAGCCTTTTTAGACTGTGCTGGGGAAATGGCTCCAATGGGGTATCTTGTATTCCGCTGGCGAACATTCTTATTTGAGGAATATTAAGGCTGCCGGGGGTATTGTTAAACTTGCTGGGGAATATTATTATACTCCGCTGGGGAATATTAAGACCTTCTGGGGATACCCAACCTTTTCAGGGCTGACGGTAGATTAACTCTGCTTGGGGAGAGCATTGCTGATTCGTTCATAGTTGCAAGTCTCAGTAGGGAGAGCTATCATTACTATTTTACTCTGCGGGAGTGATGGTATCTTGGTCATGTTCTTCAGCTGAACCTACCTCGGTACCTTGGTGTACAGAGCAACTACACTGCTCGGACAATTCTTATTGCCCCTGTTTCTGATATTACTCGTAATTCGTCCTTTGTTTCACATGTAAATATTTATGAGCAGCAATTAATGTCAAATGCATATATCAAAAATGAACATTGGACGTTCTTTGCAAAACAAAACGGATAAAGGAAAAACAATTTGAAATTTGTCTGAAAATGAATTTGTATTGATTTTGAAGTTTGGCCTGAAAATAGGCGTTTTTGTACAAGAGGCTGACGTCCTAGTAAGAGAACTCCGCCGAACAAATAGAATTTATACAATTTGTGAAAAGAAAACAAAACAGCTATGTGAATAATCCCACTGGATTCCAACTCTGCTATTGCCTTTATATCTTCCAGCGTCTCATCACTTTGCTGCTTAGTTGAAGATGAATCTGATTGATTAGTGCCGTCCGAGCCTGATAGTTGATACCGAAGTCTGGACGCGAGGTGATCCAATGAGACATAGTATTACGCTTTAATCCCTAACTTTTGCCTGGACCGCCCTTTCGGGTTTTCAGTCCACCGGGATACCCATTTTTGCCCAAGCCACCTTTTCAGGTTTTCGACATGCCGGGTGTACAGATTCTTTTCATTTTCATCCCTTATTTTTGCCCGAACCCTTTTGGTTTTCCGGGAAGCCCTTATTTTTGCCTAGGCCAGTCAACCTAACGGGTCTTTGATTATGCGTAGTATCTTTTCACTATGTCTGCATTGACGGGGTGAGGAAGGTCGTCACCATCCATGGTGGTTAGAATCATTGCTCCTCCTGAGAAAATGTTCTTAACCACAAATGGCCCTTCATAAGTAGGGGTCCATTTTCCCCTGGGATCACCTTGAGGTAGAATGATGCGCTTGATTACCAGGTCCCCAACTTGATACTCTTGTTGTCTGACTTTCTTGTTAAATGCCTTGATCATCCGTTTTTGGTACGTCTGACCATGACAAACAACAGTAAGTCTTTTTTTGTCGATTAGATTCAGTTGATCAAGTCGGGTCTGAATCCAGTCATCTTCGCTCAAACCTGCATCCTTAATGATCCGGAGAGAGGGTATCTGAACTTTAATCGGCAAGACCGCCTCCATGCCATATACCAAGGAATAGGGTGTTGCCCCTGTTGACGTCCGTGCTGAGGTACGGTACCCGTGAAGAGCAAATGGTAACATCCCATGCTAATCTTTGTATGTCACTGTCATCTTCTGCACAATCTTCTTAATGTTCTTATTAGCCGCTTCTACAGCCCCATTCATCTTCGGCCGGTAGGGAGAAGAGTTATGATGCTGTATCTTGAATTGTTCGCAGAGCTCAGTGATCATTTTGTTATTAAGATTGGTACCATTGTCCGTAATGATCCTCTCTGGTACACCGTATCGACAGATCAGGTTGTGTCGAATGAACTGTGCCACGACGTTCTTGGTTACCGTAGCAAAGGAAGCTTCTTCCACCCACTTTGTAAAGTAATCAATCACTACCAGGATGAAACGATGCCCGTTAGATGACGTAGGTCTGATCTCGCCGATCATATCAATGCCCCACATTGCAAAAGGCCAAGGCGTCATCAAGACATACAGAGGAACTGGAGGTATGTGCACTTTATCAGCATCGACTTGGCACTTGTGACATGTTCGAGAATACTGATAACAGTCAGCTTCCATTGTGGACCAGTAATATCCTGCCCGAAGGATTCTCTTTGCCATGGTATGTCCACTGGAATGAGTTCCGAAAGTACCTTCATGCAGCTCTGTCATGATTCTTTCTGCTTCAATCTTATCCACACAACGTAGTAAGGTTGAATCATGGTTACATTTGTAAAGGATGTCATTGCTGATGAAGAATTTTGCCGGGAACCTCCTCAGAAACTTCTTGTCATTAACAGATGCACCCTCGGGGTATTCCTGAGCTTCAAGGTACCTCTTCACCTCATGATACCAGGGCTTTTCTGTTACCTCTTCAATCTCAATATCACAACAATACACAGGTACGTCCAATCTTTTAATAATGATCCGGGGAGCCTCGTTGTCCCAATTGACTTTGAACATAGAAGACATTGTAGCCAGCGCGTCCGCCAACTGATTCTCCTCTCTTGGGAAGTGTTCAAAGGTTATCTCCTCGAAATGGGGAAGCAACGTCAATACATACTCCTTGTAAGGAATAATATTAGGGTGTTTCGTATCCCACTCGCCCTTGATCTGACTGATCACGAGAGCGGAATCTCCAAAGACACTTAGAAACTTAATCCTTAGGTCAATTGCTGCTCGAAGACCCATGATGCATGCTTCATACTCTGCCATGTTGTTGGTGCAGTTGAAACATAGTAGGGCGGTAAACGGAGTATGAGAGCCCTTAGGGGATATGATCATAGCGCCAATGCCATTACCCAAAGAGTTTGAAGCTCCATCAAAGTACATAGACCATCGGGATCCCTCCTCAGGTCATTCATCCGGTCCAGGTGTCTCACAATCGGTTATCAACATAATATTCTCGTCTGGAAATTCAAAGTTCATAGACTGGTAATTATCCACTGCCTGGTGTGCCAAATGGTCTGCCAATACACTTCCCTTGATTGCTTTGAGTCGTGTACTGGATGTCATACTCAGTCAAGATCATCTTCCATCTTGCTATTCTTCCGGACAAGGCAGGTTTTTCGAAGATATACTTGATTGGATCCATCTTTGAAATCAACAGAGTAGTGTGAGTCAGCATATACTGTCTCAGCTGGCGAGCAACCCATGCCAAAGCGCAGCAAGTTTTCTCAAGCAGTGAGTATCGGGTCTCACAGTCGGTAAACATTTTGCTAAGGTAATAAATAGCATGCTCTTTTCGGCCAGACTCGTCATGCTGCCCCAACACACACCCCATTGAGTTGTCAAGTACTGTCAAGTATAAGATCAGAGGTCTCCCTTCAACTGGTGGCATTAGGATGGGTGGCTCCTGGAGATACTCTTTGATTTTTTAGAAAGCGGCCTGACATTCATCGTTCCAACGTACCACTTGATCTCTCTTCAGTAGCTTGAAGATTGGTTCACAAGTAGCAGTCAGGTGTGAGATGAATCGGGCAATGTAATTCAGTCGTCCTAGAAAGCCTCTGACCTCTTTCTCTGTCTTGGGAGTTGGAATCTCTTGTATGGCTTTCACCTTGGCATGGTCCACTTGAATACCTTTGTCGCTCACAACGAAACCTAGTAGTTTGCCAGACCTCACCCCGAAGGTGCACTTGTTCGGGTTCAATCTCAGCTTGTACAACTTCAACCTGTCAAATAGCTTCTGTAGATGGTCAAGGTGTTCCTCCTCAGTCTGGGACCTCGCAATCATATCGTCGACGTATACTTCAATCTCATGATGGATCATATCATGAAATAAAGAAACCATGGCACGCTGATACGTTGCCCCAGCATTTTTCAACCCAAAAGGCATGACCTTGTAGCAAAAGATGCCCCACTGAGTAACAAAGGTGGTCTTCTCCATATCTTCGGGAGCCATCTTTATCTGATTATAACCGGAGAAACCATCCATAAAGGATAACACCTTGTGCTAAGCAGTATTGTCAACTAGAACATCGATGTGAGGTAGAGGGAAGTCATCCTTGGGGCTTGCCCTGTTCAAATCCCTGTAGTCAACACACATTCGGACCTTACCATCCTTCTTTGGTACCGGAACCACATTGGCAACCCACTGAGGGTAAGAAGTCACTGCTAGAAAACCTGCGCCAAACTGTTTCATAACTTCAGCCTTGATTTTCTTGGACATCTCTGGGTGCATACGACAAACCTTTTGTTTTACCGTAGGGCATTCTTCCTTGGTAGGCAGGCGATGAACCACAATGTCAGTATCCAACCCAGGCATATCTTTGTAAGACCAGGCAAAGATTTCAACGTAGTCATGCAACATCTGAATCAACCGCTGTTTCACACTAAGCTCCAAATTTGCACCAATCTTGACTTCCTTCTTGTCTGTCTCAGTACCCAGATTCACCGTTTCCATCGACTCTTCAAGTGGCTGAAGGGCCCTCTCTTCCTGGAGTAGCAGTCTTGCAAGTTCACCCGGCACTTCGCAATCATCTTCACCTTCGTCTTCGGCTAAGTTGATCGGATTTTCGAAGTCATAACTGGCAGTAGCAGAGTCGTTACCAGTGAGATCCAGAGTGGATTGAGACCTGTATATGTGAGTGTGTGTAAAATAGCTGTTTTGCAATATATAATAAAGAAAAACAAGGAGCGCAAAATTTGAAATGCAAAAAACGTCCAATGCTTTTATTAATGATATATAAAAATGGCACACAAAAGCCCTCACAAATGAAGCCCCGGTGCCCCGGGTAAGACACTGGGCCATAAAGTTTCAAAACATTGTCTGTTACAAGCTCAAAACAAAGAGTTCATTACTGGGTAACAAAAGTAATAAGGATGAAGTCCTTTGTTGTCCAGTTGTTTGGTCCACCGTCGGCCGTAGAATAGATCCAACTGTCGAATTTAGACTCCTACACATCATCTTCAATGGCATTTACTCCCGAGTTGCTGATGAACACGGGAGGTCTTCTAATTCTTGCACTACGAACAACCCTTTGAGCTTCTGCGGTGAAACCCAAACCAAACTTGTTAGTCTTCTGAGTAAAATCAGGAAGCCGGCCCCAATTTGCACACTCACCCTTCTCAATAACAACCCGGGCATCTTTTAAGGAAGCCATCTTCATAGGAGAATCTTCAACCACAGTCTCAGCTGATGCCAGTGTCTGAGGAACCTCTACGTACCAGAATGAGTTGAGGTGGCTGACCATATACTCTTCCTCCCATTGAACTGTCAAAATCTTCCCTCTGACTGGGTACTTCAGCTTCTGGTGGAGCGTTGAGGTTACAACTCCAGCTTTGTGGATCCATGGACGACCCAGCAAACAAGAATAGGATGGCCGAATGTCCATCACGTAGAATGTAGAATTGAAGACCTGAGAACCAACTTTAATTGGAATACCAACCTCACCATGCACCATTCTTTTAGACCCGTCAAAGGCCCTGAAAATGATGTTACTTGGCTTTAGCTCCAACCCTTCGTAATCCAACCGGTCTAGAGCCTTCTTGGGTAAGACGTTCAATGAGGAACCAGTATCAACCAATACATGTGCAAGAGTAATGCCCCGGCATTCAATGGAGACATGCAGGGCATCATTGTGGTTCTTCCCTTTAGTAGTCAAATCAGCATCGGAGAAACCCAAACCATTATCAGCTGTTAAATTGGCCACACAATCGGTAAACTGATCAGCTGAAGTCTCTTGTGGCACGTGGGCAGTCTTCAGGAAGGTAATCAGAGCCTTGGCATGGGCCTCTGAACACAAAAACAGTGACAACATAGAAATCTTGGATGGGGTTTGCCCCAGCTGCTCAACTACGTTATAATCACTCTTCTTAATAATCTTCAGAATCTCTTCCATCTCCTGTTTGGAAGCTTCAACAGTAATTGTCTTCGGTGCCTCCGTATGGGCAGGCACATCAGTTGTGATCCCTTTGCCCCGAGCGTTAGATGACTCGGCGACAGGGGTAAGGATAGGAACTTGATCAGGAACATCAGTAGGTACACTTGCAGGTGTAATGACAACAGGTCTTCGGCCAGTCGGTGTAGCAATATCAGGTGAGAAAAGTCTACCGCTGCGGGTGACTTTAGCAGGCCCAGTAATGTTGCTAATGCCAGTATCAGCATCCAACTCTTGCTTAACTCCAAGAACATAAACATCAGCCCCATAGTGCCAGGGGACAGCTTTGTCAGAGGTGTAGGGGATGGGCCCCGGAACAATGATGATTAAAGGTGCGATCTTTGGAACAAATGTAATTCTAACAGGCTTCCTCGAGGGAGCCTTGGAAGAATTGTTGAAAATGGTAATGATGGCAACTTCTTCAGAATGAACAGAAGGAACAACAGTCTTTTCAAACAGGATCTCTTTGCTATCCATCAGGTTTTGGATACCTGACTTCAGAAATGGGCAACCAGTAGGTAAAACAGAACACATATGGCAGCCTTCGCCACAGCCCGAAAATAAACCGGCTAGTAACAGGTTCTTCTTGACAGTCATCAGAGGGGTAACAATATCATCCATGGAAAACACAAACAAGTCCTCTTCTAGAGCATTCACTCCATGCTTGGGCATGGGAGTAGTCACAACATTAGGCCTCTCGGGCGCCTCAAACTCAATCTCCTTCGCATCAATTAGGTCTTGCACCTTGTTCCTCAAAACCCAACAATCATCTGTATTATGCCCCAGGCTATCAGAGTGAAAAGCGCAGCGGGCATTAGGGTTGTACTTTGGTGATGTGGTACTTGGATTCTTCGAAGCTTCTTTTAGAGTCACCAGATTGGTCTTCAGTAACTGTGGCAGAATCTGAGACAAAGTCATGTTGAGACGAGTGAATTTCCTTCGAGGTATCTTGTCCTTTTGTTGATTGTGATGCTGAGGAGCACCAACAGGTTTTGAAATAACAACCGCATTGACAGCTGGGCGGTGTTCAGGTCTATTATGTCTTCTCGAACTGTAGACAACACTGGATTCTTTCTTAAACGGTTTCTTCTTGGTGCTCGATGAGGCACCCTTCTGTATCTTCCCAGCCTTAATACCAGCTTCAATCCTCTCACCAGTCAAAATAAGATCTGTAAACCCAGCTGAAGAGCTTCCAATCAGATGATTAAAGAATGGACCAGACAGGGTCCCCAAAAACATCTCAACAAGCTCACGATCAGCCAAAGGTGGTTGCACCCTTCCGGCAAGGTCTCTCCATTTTTGAGCATACTCTTTGAATCCTTCACCCGTTCCTATTGACATACCCTGGAGTTGGGTACGCGTAGGAGCAAGGTCGGAGTTGTATTGATACTGCCTATAGAATGCAGTAGCCAAATCTTCCCAGCTACAGATACTGGCTCCATCCAACTGATAGAACCACTCAAGCTGAGTCCCTGAGAGACTGTCTTGAAAGAAATGGATCCATAAGTTCTTATCAGCAGTGTAAGGCTGGATCTTCCTCACATATAACCGGAGGTGCAGCTTCGGACAGGAAGCTCCGTCATACTTGGCAAAGGAAGGTGCCTTGAACTTATGGGGAATCACCACCCTAGATGATAGACCTAGATCTCCGAAGTCCAGACCGGGCACCTTCTGTATTTCCATAGCGCTCAAACGGTCTTCCAGCTGTTTGTACTTATCTTCAGCAGGAGGATACTGTTCTTCATCATAGTCCGTCTCGTTGTCGGAGACCATAGGGCTAGGAGCCCTCCTTTCTTGTGGACTATCTTTCCCTCCAGATGAGGTGGTCAGATCAACTTCATTCTGCAGCCCGTTTCCAAACCTGCGCCCAGTATTGAACATGATGGTCCTCTTCTTCTTCTTCTTTTTCTGCTTTAGAATCAAGGTCTTCAGGTCCTGCTGACCCTTGGCTAGATTCATAAACAGCTCTTGAAACTGGGCATTCTGGGCCTGGAGGGCCTTGATAGCTTGCTCAGTTGAAGGTTCAGTAGACATGATGATTGCTGAAATAAACAGCGAAGAAGATAAGAAACCTGTAAAGAGGGTACCTGTTTATGAAGTGCATGGGATGAAATACGTATGATTTATGATTTCAAAGACAATATGGATTCAAATTTGTAAACAAGAAAGGAAACACACTTTATTAGATTAAACTTCAAAATTTAAATTGTTCAACAAACTGCCCTTAGGCGTTACAAGAATGGAAATACAAAAAAGTAAATAAAAGCTGTAAAAGAAATCATCAAAGGTCCATCAATGCTCCCATGGTCTCTTCTTCTCAGTGCGGACATAATCATTCAGGATCCGCTCGTTCTCCAGTTGCCTAGTCAGTTTCTGGATCTTCTGCTCCTGTTCATTGAACCTCTCCCGATAAGAATCCCGTTCATCCCTCAACTGCATCCAAGACCTCTTCTGTGTCCCAATATCAGTGGGCATATAGGGGTGGAGAATAGTTGGAGGAACCCCCTCCTCATTAGCAACTTCAAGAGTAACAGGCTTGACAACTTCATATGGCATACCTAATTTCTGGGCACGGATGCGGACCCATCTGAGATATGGCTCCATTGGCAGAGAAGTCTTTGGTCCCAACTCATGTGGGTCAGATTGGTGAACTCTGTCCCAAGCCCTTATGAATCTACGACGCAGCTCGTCGCTATCTCCCTGAAAATCAAAGATGATATGAGGCATCAACATCTCATGAGGCCCTTCTCTTCTGGCTCTTCCAAACTGACGGAGAGCTAAGCATGGGTTGTAAGAAATCCCTCCATGGGTTCCGATCAATGGAACATTAGGATACTCTCCACAATGATCAATGACAGTCACCTCATCCATACCTTTGAGAGTCCAGATAATGTCATTATTAGAAAGAGACATCACCCTATAAGCCCAGCCCATTCCTTCTTTGTTCTTAAGTACGGAATTAGGGAGGTGCGAAATAAACCACCTCGACAATAAAGGAGCGCAACAAATCAAAGTTCCCCGATTTCGGGCAGTACGAGCATAGAGCTGATGAAGGATATCCCCCAAGAGAGTGGGTACCGGATTCTGAGAGATGAAGATCTTTATGGCATTAATATCAACAAAAGTGTCAGGATTCGGAAAGAATACCAGACCATAAATCAAGAGAGCCAAAATATCCTTGTACACCTTGAAGTCTAAACTGTCCCAGAAGTAATTAGCTTTGTCAACCAAATACTTAGTCAGAAAACCCTTAGCTCCACTTCTAGTCTCCCAGTTGGCCATTACCTCCTCCTTGGTCAAGTGAAGGGCTGCAACAATTTCTTCGAGCTTAAGAGTCTTCTCCCATCCAGTAAACGGAGTTTGTTCCAAGACGGAGATATCGAGCAGCTCAGAGAACTCTTCTAGGGTAGGCACCAGCTGGAAGTCCTGGAAAGTAAAACAATGGTACAACGGATCATAAAATTGGACCAGAACACTCATAATTTGTTCGTCCAATTTTGAGGTGACCAAACTGAGAAGAGAACCATGCCTTCTGATGAAGGAAGTAGTGTCTGGAATCCTGACAACCAAATCCTTAAGCAGGGTAGGTACTTGGACAAAGTTGATCCGGATAGTATTCCTACGCATGGGCATACTATCCTCTTGTCTTTGAAATAGGTTAGTCCTTATGCAAAATGTATGCAATGTTATGATGTCATGATGTCATGATAAAGGCACACCACAAGTATCCACAAAAAGAAAGCATGGTAAAGGCACACAAGTCACACAAAAGAGCCCTTATATTTCAGGTTGGCATGAAGCTTAGGTACTACCCTCTTTCAGTTTCAGTTGGTTAAGACCTGTCCTAAAAATAGTAACCGGGTTTTAGAGGATCTCAATATCACTAACTACCCTTAATCGGTCATAATTCCAGTTTAGCAACCTTTTCTTGCGGCCGGAATCATCGCGAGAGTTTAGTCTCAATGAGTGTAGCATACTTCTACTGTTCTATGGCCAAGTTGGTCAATTTAAGGTTCTAAGGTTAGTTGGTGCTTAATGACTCCTTAGAAGACCCATATTCTCCTCATTCCAACACAAGGGATATCGGTACAGACCAAGGTGCCACACCAATGTAGCTACTGCTTCATCCGTGTCGGTCTACGCCGGACATATCCCTCAAAGTTTATTGCTACTTACCTAAAGGGTATCCCCAGATATGGGTTAGGATCTATAGAACTCCAATACAAGCCCACAAAATTAAAGCATACAAAGCATACAATTGAAAACATAGTGATCTAATCCTAAGGTACACCTCACTTATAAAAAGTCCCCAACAGAGTCGCCAGTTCTGTGATCGGTGGGAATAGAACTGACTGTTTTGGAATGCTGGTTCGCATTTTGCGTTTGTTTTCGCAAAATGTCGCGGTGAGCAAGAGTCGCCACTGTCTTTTATTTGATCCAACTAGGAAAGGACAAAAGCACAGGAAAATTCCTTTTTGAGATATTTCTCGGGTTCGGGAGGTAGATTATAGAAAGGGAAGGTGTTAGCACCCTTTCTATCAGTGGTTATCCACGGGCTCTTAGGTACTTGCTCATTATGTTTTCAAAAGTATGCTTTTCTTTGTGTTTGTGGGTTTGAAAAGATGTTTTTGTTTTGAAAGGGAGTGTAAGTGCGAAAAGTCTTGTTTTTGTTTTCAAAAGAGCAAGTACTTAAGAACATCTACCTACTCAAAAAGGAATTAAACTATACAAGTGTCCTTTAGACAACGCTAACCTACTATTGAGGAGTAGGTAGCACCATGGTTGGAGTTTTCGGGTCAATTCGATTAAGGGACGTGTGGTCACTAAAGCAATGTTAGGACGCCTTAGCGGTAACCCTAATGTCTTAGATCATTTTATCCGAGGCAACCGTTTTGAGGAAACTTATGATCTTTGGACAAGAGGGCGACCTCTAAAACTTCCTATACTCAATGACCACATTCGAGGCAACCAAGTGAGGTGTACCCTAAGAGTGCGCATGTGCGAGTGTATTGTTTTCAGTTATATTATCTTGGTACATGTTAATGGTGAGCTACTGTTGATTTTAAGTTAAAAATTGATCTTGTCATGCATTGCCTATTATTCAAACATCTAACAGTTAATGGTTGCGGAAATTAAATTGCGGAAAATAAATCTACGCTATTACAAGGCGTCGGGTATTTACATCGCCAAAAACAAACCCTTTAAAATTAAATTGCGAAAAGTAAATAAAAGCGATAAATAAAATCCTAATTAAAAAACTATTACATTCCCGAAGCAGATACAATATTGAAATATGGATCGAAAGTAATTCGCGCGCGAGAAAATTAAATCGGAGTGTCTTTAGGGTTTTGACCCTTTTTATTAAATAAAATATATTTTTGTTATTTTTGAATGAAAAAGTTAGCCTAAATTAATAATTGAATTAATTAATTAAATGAAAAAGATTTTTGGGTTTTTTAATTTTAATTAGGGAAATAAAATAAGAATGGTTGAAAATATTAAAAACCTAATTCTAAATTAATTTTAATTTAATGCAAAAGATATTAAAATTGTACCTAATTAAACTAAATAAATTAATTAATGTTTATTTACAAAAATAATAAAATAGTGAAATTAATAAAAATATTATTTTTTGTTTTCTGATTTTTTATGAAAAAGGTTAATTGGTTAATTAATTAATTAAGATAATAATAAAATAGAAAAAATAATGAAAAGAAAAATAAAATGAAGAAACAAACTCAGGGGGGTGTGGGCCTGAATTTGAGAGCATGATTAACAATTTTTTGAGGCCCAGTTATGCCAGCCTGTTTGACCTTTGTGCTTCCCTACGCGCTTGTTGACCAAGGAGCATGGTGGATGCTCAAATCTAGCTTTTGGATCTTGGCCTGGAGCCACCTGGAACCTTGAGATCTGGAGGCATTTGGTGATCCACGCTTGGAATGCTACACATGAGTACTTGAAGAAAAAATATAACAAAGTTTTGGGGGACCTGGGATTCGAACCCAGGTCCCAATGCTCATATGCATGCATGCTCAACCACTCCAACTAGCTTGCACATTCGTTAGTGGAATAGGAAACAAATATTATATACAAAATAGTTAATTATGTCTGGCCAAAAAAAATAAAACGCGCTAATGATTGAAACGAACCAATCACGCCCAACCACGTTATCATCTTCTTCATATCACCCTGGTCTTTTACCTGCATATTTTTATCCGCAGGAAGATTCGTAGCATCTCTCAAAAATCCTTCCCAGGCCATGTAAATGCAAGGTAAGGGCGCCAATGCACTCGTCTCTCTCCCCTGAACTCATCCATGGCCATTATTGGTCCTGATTATGCCTGTATCAAGAATGCCCAAAAAACAAGAATACGAACCCTAGCTTGGAATCCAGGGCTATAAGTCACGAAAACAAAATCAAATAATACAAAATCATTGGAAATTGAATGACAAGTATGAATGTACAAGAAAATTGGCAAAAAGGTGCAAGAATGATGAGTTACATTTTCATGTTCAGAGTCGTTTTCACGAACACTTACAGCGAGTTTTAGATGGTCTCAAGGTCCGGTTTTGATTGCTACAGCTTCACATGATATCAGGCAAGGGAGTAGCATTGAGATTTTGCTTTGAAAGTGCCTCCAAACAAGAATTCGATCTCCCACTTTTCAAGCTTTTTTCCAAAGTTGTTCTGGCCGTTTCAACAGAGTTTTGTGCATGTTCTAGGTCTGGCTTGCTTGTGTGCATATAATAGAATGAATTTACGTCAAAATATGGGCCATAATCCTTATGCATTGAAGATGGAAGATTGGATTTTGATCACCATTAACAAGTTGCCATATTTGCATCAAATATGAGATTTTGTGCTTGTTTTAACTTGGCACGGGTTTGATTAAGTTGCACATGATATTTGCAAGCTGTAATGATCACATGTATCCCCTGACATCAATTTTTAAATTTTATTTGATTTAATATTGATTAATAATGAATTAAATCAATAAAAATGAAATAAAATAGAAAAATAAATGTTTAGTCATGAAATTAAAGATGGAACACGTGTGTAGCATGACAAGACTAAATCAAGTGGAAAAAAGTGGGCCCTTTTGTCAAAAATTGGAGTTTTGAGGATAATTGACTTTTGGTAAATTTGGAAAAATGCCCAACTTCAACAATGCATAACTTCTTCAATTTTGAACTTTTGGAAGTGTTCTTAGACTTTTTAGAAACCTTGAGATGTCCTCTAATCAACCCTTTTGGTCTCATCGCATTTTGATGTTCCATTCTCAAGTTATAAGCTTTGGAAAAAAATGTGTTTTTGTTGACTTTCAAAAATGACCTATAATGTCCAAATTTGTAACTTTTTGTGAGAGCATTTCTTGATCTTTGGGTGTGAAGATGGATTGTAGGAAATTTCATCCTCTTAAAAATGAGCTTTGTATGGGTCATTTCTCATAAAGTATGAGAAAGTTATGCTTGGTCAAAGTTGGGTTGACATTTCCTACAAAACCCTAATTAAGCAACTTTTGAATCTTGATGAATCTTGAGCAATCCTTAATGAATAATGATCAACCCTTGATCAAATGATGAATTATCCTTAAAAATGAGAATGTTGACAAAAAAATCTTGGGGTTTGACTGTATTTGGGACACAATTGACTTTTACCCTAGGACAGTCGATTTTTGGGCCTCTTGAGCAATTAACTTACCAAACTTCCTCTGCAAGGCTTGAAATTTGACATGGATGAACTTGAGAACATACTAGGACATTGGGGAGCACTTGAGGTCATTTGTATGTAAGGACCTTGATGCAACACAAAACCCTAATTTTGACTTGACTGCCTTAGGAGGTGATTTGACTGTCCAATCCTTGAGCCAACTTGAGCAACTTGAAGATTATTCTTGGAAAATCTTGAGGAATATGGGAGGGAAAATTTTGGGGTACAACACGTAGTAACTTTAAATTCTGCAATTTATCGCTTTATATACAAATGTTAGTAATTCGGGTTTGTATGGAAAGACTAAAACCAATACTTAGAAAACCCTAATTCAAGACAAAATCAAGCATGAAAACAATACATTTTCACACAAGCACCCCTAGGGTAAATCCACTTGGTTGCCGTTACAAAATGTCCATATTACGCATGTGAGGTATCTTAACAAAAACAAACAAAAATAAGATCATAGTCCCTCGATGATGCTATCCAAGTTGCCCTTCAAATGATTTTAGTCCCTATAAGAGAATGCTAAGATACCTTGCGACATTGCTAATCATGGTTATATGATGACCCACGCCCGTCCCGTTAACATCCAAAGATAAAGTTACTTACCAAATCAATGGTAAGATAACAATTTCAAATGAAAAGAAAATGAACAAGAAAGACTTTTGAGTAGGTAGAATGCTCCTAATTACTTGCTCAATTTCAAACAAAACATCGTTGATATTTTCAAAATAAACACCTACACTTTCAAACATCTTACAAACTTGAAAATATTTTCAAAAGATCAAACATCTTTGTATACATTCTTACGAACGAGAATCATTACAAAGATTGCCTAAACAATGGCTTCTTTACAAAATACTTTATAAAACACAAAAAGCACAATTTCAAACAAAAGCAAGTGATCTAGCAAGTAACTAAGATCCCATGAAAAACCATGGATGAAAAGGGTGCTAATACATTTCCTTTTCATAATATACCCCCTGAACTCAAGAAATAATCTCAAAGGTCTTTCCTGTGCTTTTTCACCTTTCCTTTTGGATAAAAGAAAAGTCGGTGGCGACTCTTGCTAACCGCAATACTTACGATCAAACGCGAAACCTTCAAGTCAATTTTCCCATCGTATCACAGAACTGGCGACTCTGCTGGAGAAAATTATAAAAGTGGAGTTACCTTAGGGTTAGATCACATTTACTTGATTTCATTGTTTGATTTATATGCTTTACATTATGGTTCTTTGTCTGGGTTTGAATCCTCTACCCGGATTTGGGATACCTTATAGGTAAGTAGCAATACATTGTGGAAACTCTGCAGGGTATACCGACATGGTCTAAGCAATAGCTACGTTAGTGAAACATATTTGTGGGTACCGGTAGCCCTTGAGTTAATCAAGGAGAATACGGGGCCGCTGAGTGATGTCATGAAGCACTAATGAACTTTTAGAACCTTAGTTGACCAACTTGGCCATTAGGACGTAGTGAGATGACCGACTTTGGTGTAGTTCAAAGTTGGTAGATACTCGATACTACACTCATTGAGGTTTGGTTTTTTGAGATATTTCGGTCACCATTAAAGAGGCTTGTGCTGAGACAACGCTCAAAGAAACAAACCAGTGATATTGAGCTCCTTAGAACCCGATTACTATTACTAGGAATGGTTTGAGCCAACTAAACTTCAAGAGGGTACTTACCTATGAGACTCCATGCAAGCCTAAACTTAAGGAATTATCTGCTTTGTTTGTATATATATACTTGTACATAACATACTGAAAATCATAACATTATACACATTCACTAACCATTTCAAGGATCTTGGGATTTATCTTTGTTCTATTTTGTAGGACATGGATTCTATTCGCAAGAAAACCATTCAAGTCAATCTTGTAAGGATCCCTCCACAACTCAAGGAGCTAGCTTCAAGGATTTCAGAAATTCTCCATTCACCGAGAGACATGGTCGCCTACTCAACTTGGTAACCTCCAACACTAACGAGGACATGATGAATGTCCTCTTTCAGTTCATTGATCCTTTACACCATTGCTTCACATTTCCCGATTATCAACTTATGCCAACTTTGGAAGAATTCTCCCAACTCTTGAGGATTCCCATTCTCAATCAACTACCTTTCAACGGTACGGAAAGAGACCCAAAGCCAGAAGATATTGCTCAAGCTCTACACTTGCAATCATCTGATGTCACAACTAATTGGGAAACAAGGAGTGGTGTCAAAGGTTTCTTAGCAAAGTTCTTGTTCGAGAAAGCCCGAAACTGTTGGAACTCCTTGGATTTGCAAGCCTTTGAGGAAGTTGTGGCTCTCCTCATCTATGGGATGGTTTTGTTCCCAAATCCTGACCAACTCATAGATGTGAACACCGTCAAGATCTTCATGTTTCATAACCCGGTGCCTACCTTGCTAGGGGACATCCTACATTCTTTTCACACTCTCACTATGAGGAAAAGTGGTGTCCTTATGTGTTGCACTACTCTCTTGGCAAGATTGTCTATTTTGCATCTTCCCCAATCTGTATTGAAGAACGAGTAAGGTTCAAGGTGGTCATAAACGTTGATGACGCTCAAGCATTCAGACATTCATTGGTATTCCCGATCCCTAGAGAATGTTACTATTGTCGACCGTTGTGGAGAATTCCATAATGTCCCTTTACTTGGCATTAGGGGAGGTATCACCTATAACCCCTTCTTAGCCTTAAGACAGTTTGGTTACGCCCGAAGGGATGACCCGCATAAGATGTTGATTCAAGGTTTGGTATTTGACTACGAGAACGACAACCAATGCCTTTACCAGATATTATCCGAGCTTGGAGGATGTTGAACAAGGTAGATAGCAAGACATTGGGGCATAATAATTCCATCCCTCTTGATCCTTACCTCAAATGGGTACGAACTCGTGCTCAGAGTCTTATGATGCCTTATCCTTCCATTCTCCTGGTAATCATTGAGCATGTTAGGGAAGGAGATGTTCCATACACTATCCTACATCCTGGCATGCCCACCTCTCTTGAAAACTTACAAAGAGATTGGATGCAACTCAAGGGGGAGCGAGATACTTTCGAAGCCCAATTCTACACTAGCGAGAAGAAAGTTTTGGAACTCACTAAGCAACTTCATGAGGAGCAGACCCTGAATTCCTACATCGCACCAAATAGGATGCGTACTACCTTTTTATCTTAGAGTTTTTTGTATTGTTTTGCCCAAAAAGGCATTGATGTACTCAAGCTTTAATTTATTAATATAACGTGTGTTTCCTTTTTGTCAAAAACAAATTTGAATTTTTAAAATCCTTGAAATCATTGCATATGCATTTACCATTCATCATAACATAAGCAGGTTTCTCGCAACAAGTCTCCTCATCTTTCTACTGTTTATTTCAGTAAGATGGATCTCGAGCAAGCGGTGAAGGACCTCCAAGCCTAAAATGCTCAGTTTCAACATATGTTCTTAACTCTAGCTAAAGGATAAGAAGAGTTAAAGACTTTACTGGTTGAAGAGAAAAAGAAAATAACCGGAGTTCTGAATATGGGAAGAAGATTCCAAGGACAAGCAAGAAGGACCCTGGACTTTGCAACGTCATCTGGTGAGAAATACAATCAAGATGGGAAAGGCAAGGAAGCAGTTGGCCATCCAGATTCAGAAGAGGAAGAGGAAGAAGAAGACTATTCTGAAGAACAATACCCTCCAGCCGACGACAAGTATAAGCATCTAGAAGAACGGTTAAGTGCAATGGAAATCCAAAAAGTGACTGGATTGGACTTTGAGGAGTTGGGTCTAGTATCTGGGATTGTCATCCCTCCAAAATTGAAAGCACTGGTGTTCGCCAAATATGATGGAGTTTCATGTCCCAAAATTCATCTCCAGTCCTATGTGAGGAAAATCCAGCCTCATACTGCTGACAAGTATTTATGGGCATATTTCTTCCAAGACAGCCTATCTGGAACTCAAATTAATTGGTTTTATCAACTAGAAAGAGCCAATGTTCATAACTGGGAAGATCTGGATTCTGCCTTTTACAAACAATACCAATACAATGCTGATCTTGCGTCCACCTCTACTCAACTCCAGAGCATGGCCATGGTTTCAAGTGAAGGCTTCAAGGACTATGCACAAAAATGGAGGGACTTAGCAGGAAGAGTCCAACCTCCTCTATCTGAAAGAGAATTGGTAGACATGTTTTTGGGAACCTTGTCGGGTCCCTTCTTTAATCACTTAATTGGGAGTTTATCGGCAGGATTTACTGAATTGATATTGACCGGTGAAAGGGTAGAAGCTGGGATAAAGAATGGGAAGATTCAAAAAGATGCATCCTCTGCTGCTGTAAGGAAACCATTCATTAGAAAGAAGGAAGTGGTTGATGTTTATCCTCAGAGAAATCAAGATAGGGCTGAACGCCGTCTAATGGTGGGGGCTGTCATGATTCCTAAACCAGAGCCTGCTCAGCAAAGAAGCAACCAGCCAAGAATGGAAAGACCAGTCATAAAATTCACCCGAATTAATATGATACTATCTCAAGTATTACCATATTTGTTAAGATCCAACTTAGTGACTTTGAAAGAAGCTCCAAAGAACCCCAACACAACCTCTCCTCACTATCATTCTAATTCCCGTTGTGCATACCATTCTGAGAGTCCAGGCCATGACACTAACAACTGTTCGGCTCTAAAAAACAAAGTACAAGACCTCCTTGAAGCCAAAGAAATTGAGTTCGACGCGCCAGAAAATCCTAATGTCATTACTGCCCCTATGCCCAAACATGACCATAATGCCAACGCTATTGAGGAAGATATGTTTGTTACTTCATTTGATGAACTTGTGACGCCACTCCTGACTATCAAATAGAATTTGTTGAATGTCGGTGTTTTCCCAGGCTGTGATGAAATCTGTCATTTCTGTTTATCCTCACCAACCAACTGTCCCTTGTTGAAAGCATACGTTCAGTGCCTAATAGATAACAAGGAAATTTTGTTCGAAAAGACTTCTAATCCAACTATTTCTTATAATGATGTTTCCATCGTGACCATTTCCGACAATTCTTCCAGGGTCTCCACCAAAAGACCTGTTAGAATTACATCAGTTCCTAAAGTAGCTCCTTTGATAATTACAATGCCTGGACCAATCCCGTATTCGTCAGACAAGACCGTACCATGGAACTATGGAGGGGATGTCTACTACCACGGTATCAAGCAAGATTGGCCAACTGCTGTTTCGAGAAAGTTGACTCTGATGTCGGTAATATCGCAGGGGCTAGTAAGATCACTCGAAGTGGAAGGATTTTCTCGCCAAAAATTGCTCCTCCAAAGGTTATCTATGGACCTGTAATCATTCCTGTTGTTGTTGCTCCTCCAAAGGCTATTCCCAGTCCTGAAATCATCTCTGATAATACTCCTGTTAACAAAACTGTTACAGTCCCTATTATCACCCCTACTAACATTCCTGTTGCCGAGTCAACTGAGACTCGAGGTAAAGGTATTCTGGTTGAGCCTGTCCGGATGAAGGCACAGTCAGTGGCTATCCCTGAGACCTCCCGGAAAGAGATGGAGGAAATTCTAAAGATCATAAAAAGAAGCGACTGCAATGTAGTTGAGAAACTGGGGCAAACTCCATCAAAAATTTCCATGCTGGCTTTATTACTGTGTTTCGAGGCTCATGCAAAGGCCTTGGTAAAACTCCTGAAAACTGCCCATGTACCCCAAGAAACATCTGCCGATCAGTTCCAAGACTACATAGCTAGCTTAACTGCGGATAATGGTTTAGGTTTTTCAGATGATGACTTAACACCAAGGGGGAGGAAGCATAATGAGGCATTGCATGTCTCAGTCGAATACAAGGGCACAACCTTGGCTCATGTTTTAGTTGACACCGGTTTATCTCTGAATGTATTTCCTAGAAAAACTCTTGATAGGCTTGACTGTGAAGGATTGACATTGAAACTGAGAAACATAGTAGTGAGGGCCTTCGACGGCTCAAAAAGGATGGTGCATGGGGAAGTGGACATCCCCATAAAGGTTGGAACCCAAACATTTGATCCAACTTTTTATGTAACGGATATTATCCCTTCATATTCTTGCTTGTTAGGCCGATCGTGGATTCACAATGCTGGTGCAGTCACCTCTATGTTGCATAAAATGCTGAAATATCCAATTAAGGGGAAAATCATCACCGTTCATGGAGAAGAAGAGTATATGGTCAGCCATCTAAATTCCTTCAGATATGTGGAGCTAGATGGTGAATTTATTGAAACTCCATTCCAACACTTTGAAGAAGTCCCGCAGACTGTGGTGGTAACCAAGGTTGTGTCTCAAGTTCCCAAGATCACAAGGCCTCCACTGAAGATGTCATCTTTGAAGGATGCCAGGGAAGTGATACAAGAAGGTGGGTGCACTATTTGGGGACAACTCCCAGATATCCCATACAAATCTGACAAATTTGGTCTGGGTTTCACTTCAGGTGCCTAAAAGGCTGTACGCCGCGTTTGTGCCGGAGGACCACCCTTGAAGATTAGCAACCACTAAGTCATCACCGTGGAGGATGATGAAGACAACTACAACCTAGAGGATTGGATTTTCCCAAATGTCAGTGGAGGGCTCAACAACTGGAGTGTTAACCCATGGCCTGTAGCTTTGAAAGTTACACTTGAGTGTTGTGTTTTTAAAAGTTTAAAACATGTTCTCTGCATCCTTCGATTGGCTAAGTATTCAAGCCTTTCGAATCTCAACCTAAGGGCCTAGCACTCCTGCAGTCGAAGGAAGCAGCAAGGAGCCTGAGGTAAAGAGTGTACTTCACGTTGACCCCAGGCCTCAAGCGAAAGAAGTAGCCAGTAGGATCTCCACACTGACTGCCAAGTCTCAATCGAAAGAAGCAAGAGAAGGGTGAAATCGAAAGACATGACCTTACTGACTCCAGGCCCAAATCGAAGAAAGTCAGGAAGGGCAGAATCGAAGGAAGTCAGGAAGGGCAGAATCGAAGGGTGTCTCTGCCCAGATCAAAAGGATCATTTTTTATTCCTTTTATTTTTTGTCTTTACATTTTTTGCTCTTCAATATGGTTGTAATAGGTTAGGATTTATTTTCTACATTTTTATTACTTTCTCACAAATGCTAGTAATTAGGATGTATGGAAAGATGAAAACAACAAGTAGACAACCCCTAATCAAAGACTAAATGCATGCAAATCAAACACATTATTCACACATGCACCCCTTAGGGTATCTCCACTTGGTTGCCTAAACAAATGGCCATGGTATGCATGTTGAGTACTTTGGCAAAACAAAAATAAAACAAAAGATCATAGTCCCTCGATGATGCTATCTTGGTTTCCTATACAAAATGATCTAGTCCCTCGGAAAATTGCCAAAGATACTTGACACAATTTCTATCATGGTCTATACGATGACCCGCGCCCGTCCCGTAAACATCCTAACACAAGGTTGTTCACCAAATACAATGGTGAAACAACACTGTTAAAAGGGTTAAAAACATGAGAAATATCTTTGAGTAAAAATATGGTAGATAGCTCTTAGTTACTTGATCAAACTTGCTAAAAAAAACATCCTTGCTACTTTCAAACACTCACAATTTCAAAACAAAACTTTCAAAAACATTGAAACATCTTTTCAAAAAGACAAACACCTTTGTAAAACATTCAAACAAGAATTGTTACAAAGGTTGCCTAGACAAGGCATCTTTTTCAAAACATTTTCAAAACCACACACAAAGCACCATTTCAAACAATTGAAAATGCAAAGCAAGTGATCTAAGAAAGTAACTAAGAGCCCATGGATAACCATGGATAGAAAGGGTGCTAATACCTTCCCTTTCTATAATCTCCTCCCCGAACCCAAGAAAACATCTCAAAGGTCTTTCCTGTGCTTTTTGACCTTTCCTTAGGATAAAATAAAAAGTCGGTGGCGACTCTTGCTAAATCGCAACATTTGCAAACAGAAACGCAAAAACCCAAGTCAGTTCTCCCACCGTATCACAGAACTGGCGACTCTGCTGGGGGTTCTCTTTTAAGTGGAGTAACCTTAGGGCTTAGATCACCCTTTGCATGATTATTGTTTGCTTTGATTGCTTTACATTTTGGTTCTCTTGTTTGGGCTTGAAATCCTCCACCCGGATTTGGGGAAACATTCATAGATAGCAATACGTTGTGGAAACTGTGCGGGGTATACTGACACGGTTGAAGCAATAGCTATATTAGTGCGACATATTTGTGAGTACCGGTAGCCTTTGAGTCAATCAAAGAGAATACGGGTCCACTAAGTGATGTCATTAAGCACTAATGAACTAGAACCTTACTTGACCATCTTGGCCTTTTATTAGAGGTAGTGAGATGACCGGCTTTGGTGCAGTCCGAAGTTGGTAGATACTCGATACTACACTCATTGAGGGTTGTTTTCTTGGAATATTTTGGTCGCTAGTTAAGTGGCTAAACCAAAACAATGAACATAGAAAATAATCCAATGATATTGAGCTCCTTAGAACCCGGTTACTATTTATAGGACAGGTTTTGAGCCAACTAAACTCAAGAGGGTACTTACCTATGAAACCTCATGCAAGCCTGAAACTAGGGTTTCGTGTGACTTGCTTGTACATGTGTTTGTGCATACATAATGAACATCATAAAGCATCATATGCATCCACTAACCATTTCAAGGGATTGGATCTTCATCTTTGTTCTTGTTTTGTAGGTCATGAAATCTCTTCGCAGGAAAACAATTCAAGTCAACCTTGTGAGGATCCCTCCTTAACTCAAGGAGCTTACATCCAGAATTCCAGCAAATTCTCTCTTCAGTGAAAGACATGGTAGACTTCTCAACCTAGTCAACACCAACATTGAAGAAGACATGGTGAAAGTTCTCTTCCAGTTCTTTGACCCCCTACACCACTGTTTCACATTCCCTGACTACCAATTGGTGCCTACTTTAGAGGAATTTTCTCAACTCCTGAGAATTCCTATTCTTAATCAACTACCCTACAACGGTACGGAAAAAGAACCAAAGCCTGAAGATGTTGCTCAAGCATTACACTTGCAACCATCTGATATCAAGGGGCATTGGGAAACCAGAAGTGGTGTCAAGGTTTCTTGGTAAAGTTTCTATTTGAGAAGGCACAAGAATGCTGGAATTCTCTTGATCTACAAGCCTATGAAGAAATTGTGGCACTCCTTATTTATGGGTTGGTCTTGTTCCCAAACCCTGACCAACTTATAGATGTGAATGCTGTTAAGATTTTCATGTCCAAGAATCCCATACCTACATTGCTTGGGGACATCCTACACTCATTTTACACACGAATAATGAGGAAAAGGGGTGTTCTCATGTGATGTACTCCTCTCCTAGCAAAGTGGTTCATTTCTCACCTTCCACAATCAATTCTGAAGAATGAGCAGGGTTTAAGGTGGTCACAACAGTTGATGACCCTCACACATTCTGATGTACATTGGTGTTCTCGGTCCAGAGAAAATGTCATCCTTATTGATCGTTGTGGTGAATTCCCTAATGTCCCACTACTCGGTATTAGGGGAGGCATCACCTACAACCCCTGTCTAGCCTTGAGACAATTTGGATATGCTCGGAGGGATGACCCTCATGACATGCTGATTCCTGACCTAGTTTTTGACTTCAACAACGATGTGCAAGGACTTCGACAAAGGTTCATCAGAGCTTGGAGGATGCCTAACAAGGTGGATAGTAAGACACTGTGGCACAATAATTCCATCCCCCTTGAGCCTTACCTTAAGTGGGTATGAACCCGCTCCTAGAATCTTATGATGCCATATCCTCACATTCCCCCCTTGATTAAAGAGCCTGTCATGGAAGGCGAGGTTCCATACACCATCCTGTATCCTGACATGCAAAAGAGTTGGATCCAACTCAAGGAAGAACGAGATACTTTTGAAGCCAACTTCTATGCTAGTGAGAAGAAGGTTTTAGAGCTCACCCATCGACTTCATGAGGAGGAAACTCTCAACACCTACATCGCACTAAAGAGGATGCACAACGTCTTTTTACATTAAGATTTTTGTAATATTTCGCCCGTGGGGCATTTATGTACTAACAAATTTCTTCTTAATATGACGTGTGTTCTTTTTGTTTGCAACAAATTTGAATTTTTGAACCCTTGATTGCATTACATGAATAACATATCATTCATCATATGCACAAACAGGTCTTCAAGCCAGGTTTACTTATTTTTCTGCTGTTTATTTCAGCAAGATGGATTTGGAGCAAACAGTGAAGGACCTACAGGCACAAAATTCACAATTTCAACAACTCCTCATGACCTTGGCAAAGGGTCAGGAGGATCTCAATGTTCTGCTAGAGAAGAGTAAAGAGAAGAAAAATAAAAAGAAGAGAATTGGGGTAGCTACTTTCAGAAGAAGATTTGAGGGTGATGCTAGAAGGACTCTTGAGTTTCCGTCAACATCTGACGAGGGGATTGGCAAGGGGAAAGGAGTTACTGTACCTTCAGAATCTGAAGTAGAAGAGGAGGAAGAGGAAGCAGACGAAGACTATTCAGAACAACAGTATCCACCAGCCGATGACAAGTATAAGAACCTTGAAGACAGATTGGCAGCTATGGAGTTGCAGAGGGTTCCCGGATTGGATTTTGAGGAGCTGGGGCTTATAGCTTGGATTGTTATCCCTCCTAAGTTCAAAGTGCCAACGTTTTCTAAGTACAACGGCCTGTATTGCCCTAAGATGCACTTGAGGTCGTATGTTAGAAAAATCCAGCCACATTCTTCCGACAAAGACCTCTGGGTGCACTTTTTCCAAGACATCTTGTCTGGAACTCAGTTAGATTGGTTTTATCAGCTCGAGAGGTCAGAGGTCCATAATTGGGAAGACTTGGCAGCCGCTTTCTATCGTCAGTATCAGTACAATGCTGATTTGGCGCCGACCCGTACTCAACTACAGAGTATGGGAATGGCTTCAAATGAAGGGTTCAAGGAGTACGCCCAGAAGTGGTGCGACCTGGCTTGAAGGGTGAAGCCACCGCTATCAGATAGGGAATTAGTTGACATGTTTTTGGGGACCCTATCTGGCCCTTTCTTCAACCATCTAATAGGAAGCTCTTCAGCCGGGTTTACAGACCTTATCTTGACTGGTGAGAGGGTTGAAGCTGGTATTAAAACTGGGAAGATACAGAAGGGTGCCTCATCAAGCACCGAGAAGAAACCATTTAAGAAAGAGTCCAATGCTGTCTACAGTTCAAGAAGACAGAATAGACCTAAACACCGCCAAGCTGTCAATGTGGTTGTTATTTCAAAGCCTGCTGGTACTCCTCAGCATCACAGCCAACAAAGGGACGAGAGACCTCGAAGGCAATTCACTCGTCTCAGCATGACTTTGTCTCAGATTCTGCCACAGTTACTAAAGACCAATCTGGTGACTATAAAAGAAGCTCCAAAGAGTTCAAATACAACGTCACCAAGATATAACCCTAATTCCCACTGCGCTTTTCACTCTGATAGCCCGGGGCATAGTACAGATGATTGTTGGATTTTGAGGAACATGGTGCAAGACCTAATTGATGCAAAAGAGATTGAGTTTGAGGCGCCCGAGAGGCCTAATGTTGTGACTGCTCCCATGCCCAAACATGGAGTAAATGTTGTATAGGAAGACTTGTTTGTAGTTTCCGTGGACGATATTTTTACCCCTCTGATGACTGTCAAGAAGAACCTATTGCTAGCCGGTTTATTTCTGGGCTGTGGTGAAGGTTGCCATATGTGTTCTGTTTTACCTACTGGTTGCCCATCTTTGAAGTCAGGTATCCAAAACCTGATGGATAACAAAGAGATCCTATTTGAAAAGACTATTGTTCCATCCATTCCTACTGAAGAAGTTGCCATCATTACAATTTTCAACAATTCTCCCAAGGCTCCCTCGAGGAAGCCTGTTAGAATTACGCCTGTTCCGAAGATCGCACCTGTAATCATCACTGTTCTGGGGCCCATCCCCTACACCTCTGACAAAACTGTCCCTTGGCACTATGGGGCAGATGTTTATGTTCTCGGAGTTAAGCAATAGTTTGATGCTGATACCGGCGTCAGCAACATTACTGGACCTGCTAAAGTCACCCGCAGTGGTAGACTTTTCTCACCTGATATTGCTCCACCAACTGTCCGAAGACCTGTTGTCATTACACCTGAAAGTGTACCCACTGCCGTTCCTGATCAAGTTCCTATCCTTACTCTTGTCTCCGAGTCCTCTGACGCTCGGGGCAAAGGGATCACTACTGATATGCCTGCCCAGACGGAGGCGCCCAAAGACAATCACTGTTGAAGCCTCCAAACAGGAGATGGAAGAGATTCTGAAGATTATTAAGAAGAGTGATTATAATGTAGTTGAGCAACTGGGGCAAACCCCATCCAAGATTTCTATGTTATCACTGTTGTTGTGTTCAGAGGCCCATGCCAAGGCTCTGATTACCTTCCTGAAGACGGCCCACATACCACAAGAGACATCAGCTGATCAGTTTACCGATTGTGTGGCCAATTTAACTGCTGATAATGGTTTGGGTTTCTCCGACGCTGATCTGACCGCTAAACGGAAGAACCATAACGATGCCCTGCATGTCTCCATTGAATGCAGGGGCACTACTCTTGCACATGTGTTGGTTGACACTGGTTCCTCGTTGAACGTCTTGCCCAAGAAAGCTCTAGACAGGTTGGATTGCGAATGGTTAGAGCTGAAGCCAAGTAACATTGTTGTCCGGGCCTTTGATGGGTCTAAAAGGATGGTACATAGTGAGG
Organism: Vicia faba; assembly: GCA_948472305.1. Classification (NCBI taxonomy): domain Eukaryota; kingdom Viridiplantae; phylum Streptophyta; class Magnoliopsida; order Fabales; family Fabaceae; genus Vicia; species Vicia faba. Next base: position 695,550,435 of record OX451739.1, on the reverse strand, counting down.
TTGATATTCCAATCAAAGTTGGTTCTCAGGTCTTCAATTCTACATTTTACGTGATGGACATTCAGCCATCCTATTCTTGTTTGTTGGGTCGTCCATGGATCCACAAAGCTGGAGCTGTAACCTCAACGCTCCACCAAAAGATGAAGTACCCAGTCAGAGGGAAGATCGTGACAGTACAAGGGGAAGAAGAGTATATGGTCAGCCACCTCAACTCGTTCAGATACGTAGAGATGGATGGGGAGTTCATTGAGACCCCATTTCAGCACTTTGAAGAGGTTCCTCAGACATTGGCATCAGCGGAGACTGTGGTTGAAGATTCTCCTATGAAGATGGCTTCCTTAAAGAACGCCCGGGCTGTTATTGAGAAGGGTGAGTATTCAAACTGGGGACGACTTCCTGATTTCACTCAGAAGACTAACAAGTTTGGTTTGGGTTTCACGGCAGAAGCTCAAAGGGCTGTTCATAGTGCAAGGATGGGAAGACCTCCCGTGTTCATCAGCAACTCGGGAGTAAATGCCATTGAAGATGATGTGGAGGAGTCTGAATTCGACAGCTGGATCTATCCTGCGACCAACGGTGGACCAAGCAACTGGACAGCAAAGGACTTCATCCCTATTACTTTTATTACCCAGTAATGAACTCTTTGTTTTGAATTTTTAACAGATAATATTTTGAAACTTTATGGCCCGGTGTCTTACCCGGGGCACCGTGGTTTCATTTGTGAGGGCTTTTGTGTGCCATTTTCATATATCATTAATAAAAGCATTGGACGTTTTTTTGCATTCTGCGCTCCTTGTTTTTCTTTATTATATATTGCAAAACAGCTATTTTGCACACACTCACATATACAGGTCTCCATCCACTCTGGATCTCACTGGTAACGACTCTGCTACAGCCGGTTATGACTTCAAAAATCCGATCAACTTAGCCGAAGACGAAGGTGAAGATGATTGCGAAGTGCCTGGTGAACTTGCCAGACTGCTACTCCAGGAAGAGAGGGCCATTCAGCCACATGAAGAGCCAATGGAAACGGTGAATCTGGGTACTGAGACAGACAAGAAGGAAGTCAATATTGGTGCAAATCTGGAGCTTAGTGTGAAACAGCGGTTGATTCAGATGCTGCGTGACTATGTTGAGATCTTTGCCTGGTCTTATGAAGATATGCTTGGGTTGGATACTGACATTGTGGTTCATCGCATTCCTACCAAGGAAGACTGTCCTCCAGTGAAACAGAAGGTTCTCCGCATGCGCCCAGAGATGTCCGAGAAAATCAAGGCTGAGGTTATGAATCAATTTGACGCCGGTTTTCTAGCAGTAACTTCTTACCCTCAGTGGGTCACAAATGTGGTTCCAGTGCCGAATAAAGATGGTAAGGTCAGAATGTGTGTTGATTACAGAGATTTGAACAGGGCAAGCCCTAAGGATGACTTCCCTCTGCCTCACATCGACGTTCTGGTTGACAATACTTCTCAGCACAAGGTATTCTCCTTTATGGATGGTTTCTCCGGTTATAATCAAATCAAGATGGCTCCTGAAGACATGGAGAAGACCACTTTTGTTACTCAGTGGGGTACCTTTTGTTACAAGGTCATGCCTTTTGGGTTGAAAAATGCTGGGGCAACATATCAACGTGCCATGGTTGCTTTGTTTCATGACATGATCCATCATGAGATTGAAGTATACGTTGACGATATGATTGCGAGGTCCCAGACTGAGGAGGAACACCTCGACCATCTACAAAAGCTGTTCGACAGGTTGAAGTTGTATAAGTTGAGGTTGAACCCGAATAAGTGCACCTTCGGGGTGAGATCTGGTAAGCTACTGGGTTTCATCGTGAGCGACAAAGGTATTCAAGTGGACCCTACCAAAGTAAAAGCCATACAAGAGATGCCAGCTCCCAAGACAGAGAAAGAGGTCAGAGGCTTTCTAGGACGTCTGAAATACATTGCCCGATTCATCTCGCACCTAACTGCTACTTGTGAGCCAATCTTCAAACTACTGAAGAAAGATCAAGTGGTACGCTGGAACGATGAATGTCAGGCCGCTTTCGAAAGAATCAAAGAGTACCTCCAGGAGCCACCTATTCTTATGCCACCAGTTGAAGGGAGACCTTTGATTTTATACTTGACAGTACTTGACAACTCAATGGGGTGTGTGCTGGGGCAGCATGACGAGTCTGGCCGAAAAGAGCATGCTATTTATTACCTTAGCAAAAAGTTTACCGACTGTGAGACCCGATAATCACTGCTTGAGAAAACTTGCTGCGCTTTGGCATGGGCTGCTCGCCGGCTGAGACAGTATATGTTGACTCACACTACTCTGTTGATTTCAAAGATGGATCCAATCAAGTATATCTTCGAAAAGCCTGCCTTGTCCGGAAGAATAGCAAGATGGCAGATGATCTTGACTGAGTATGACATCCAGTACACAACTCAAAAAGCAATCAAGGGAAGTGTATTGGCAGACCATTTGGCACATCAGGCAGTGGATGATGACCAGTCTATAAACTTTGAATTCCCGGACGAGAATATCATGGTATTGACTGATTGTGAGACACCTGGACCGGATGAAGGACCTGAAGAGGGATCCCGATGGTCTATGTACTTTGATGGAGCTTCAAACGCTTTAGGTAATGGCATTGGTGCTGTGATCATATCTCCTAAAGGCTCTCATACTCCATTTACCGCCCGATTATGTTTCAACTGCACCAACAATATGGCGGAGTATGAAGCCTGCATCATGGGTCTTCGAGCAGCAATTGACCTAAGGATTAAGTTTTTGAGTGTCTTCGGAGATTCCGCACTCGTGATCAGTCAGATCAAAGGAGAGTGGGATACGAAACACCCAAATCTTATTCCTTACAAGGAGTATGTGTTGACGTTGCTTCCCCACTTTGAGGAGATAACCTTTGAACACTTCCCGAGAGAAGAGAATCAGTTGGCGGACGCGTTAGCTACGATGTCTTCTATGTTCAAAGTCAAATGGGACAACGAGGCCCCCCAGATCATTATTTGGAAATTGGATGAACCTGCACATTATTGTGATCTTGAGACTGAAGAGGTAACAGAAAAGCCCTGGTATCATGAGGTGAAGAGATACCTTGAAGCTCAGGAGTACCCCGAGGGTGCATCTGTTAATGATAAGAAGTTTCTGAGGAGGTTCACGGAGAAGTTCTTCATCAGCAATGACATTCTTTACAAGCGTAACCATGATTCAACCTTACTGTGTTGTATGGATAAGACTGAAGCAGAAGCGATCATGGCAGAGCTGCATGAAGGTACTTTTGGAACTCATTCCAACGGACATACCATGACAAAGAAAATCCTCCGGGCAGGATATTACTGGTCTACAATGGAAGTCGACTGTTATCAGCATTCTCGCACATGTCACAAGTGCCAGGCCTATGCTGATAAGGTGCACATCCCTCCAGTTCCTCTGAACATTTTGACAGCACCTTGGCCTTTTGTAATGTGGGGCATTGATATGATCGGCGAGATCAGACCTACGGCATCCAACGAGCATCGTTTCATCCTGGTAGCGATTGATTACTTTACAAAGTGGGTTCAAGCAGCCTCCTTTTCTACGGTAACCAAGAACGTCGTGGCACGGTTCATTCGGCACAACCTGATCTGTCGATATGGTGTACCAGAGAGGATCATTACGAATAATGGTACCAATCTTAATAACAAAATGATCACTGATCTCTGCGAACAATTCAAGATACAGCACCACAACTCTTCTCCCTACCGGCCGAAGATGAATGGGGCTGTCGAAGCGGCAAATAAGAACATTAAGAAGATTGTGCAGAAGATGACAGTGACATACAAAGACTGGCACGAGATGTTACCGTTTGCTCTTTATGGGTATCGTACCTCAGCACGAACGTCAACAGGGGCAACACCCTATTCCTTGGTTTATGGCATGGAGGCAGTCTTGCCTATTGAAGTTCAGATACGCTCTCTCCGGATCATGAAGGACGCAGGTTTGAGTGAAGATGACTGGATTCAGACTCGGCTTGATCAACTGAATCTAATCGACGAAAAGAGACTTACTGCTATTTGTCATGGTCAGACGTACCAAAAACGGATGATCAAGGCATTTAACAAGAAAGTCAGACGACAAGAGTATCAAGTTGGAAACTTGGTAATCAAGCGCATTATTCTACCTCAAGGTGATCCTAGGGGCAAATGGACCCCTACTTACGAAGGGCCATTTGTGGTTAAGAACATTTTCTCAGGAGGAGCTATGATTCTAACCACCATGGATGGTGACGACCTTCCTCACCCCGTCAATGCGGACATAGTGAAAAGATACTACGCATAAGCAAAGACCCGCTAGGTTGATTGGCCTAAGCAAAAATAAGGGCTTCCCGGCGAACCAAAAGGGTTCGGGTAAAAATAAGGGATGAAAATGAAAAATCTGTACACCCGGCAAGTCGAAAACCTGAAAAGGAGGCTTGGGCAAAAATGGGTATCCCGGTGGACTGAAAACCCGAAAGGGTGGTCCAGGAAAAAATTAGGGATTAAAGCGTAATACTATGTCTCATTGGATCACCCCGCATCCAGACTTCGGTATCAACTATCAAGCTCGGACGACACTAATCAATCAGATTCATCTTCAACTAAGCAGCAAAGTGATGAGACGCTTGAAGATATATAGGCAATAGCAGAATTGGAACCCATTGGGATTGTTCACATAGTTTTTTTGTTTTCTTTTCACAAATTGTATAGATTTTATTTGTTCGGCGGCGTTCTCTTACTAGGACGTCAGCCTCTTGTACAAAAACGCCTATTTTCAGGCCAAAATTTCAAAATCAATACAAATTCATGTTCAGACAAAATTCAAATTGTTTTTCCTTTATCTGTTTTGTTTTGCAAAGAACGTCCAATGTTCATTTTTGATATATGCATTTGACATTAATTGCTGCTCATAAATATTTACATGCGAAACAAAGGACGAATTACGGGTAATGTCAGAAACAGGGGCAATAAGAATCATCCGAGCTGTCTAGTTGCTCTATCCCCCAAGGTACCAAGGTAGGTTCAGTTGAAGAATGTTACCAAGATACCGTCACTCCCCGCAGAGTAAAACAATAATGGTAGCTCTCCCTACTAGAACTTGCAACTATGAACGAATCAGCAATACTCTCCCCCAAGAAGATTTAGTCTACCATCAGCCCCGAAAAGGTTGGGTATCCCCAGAAGGTCTTAACATTCCCCAACGGAGTATAAATATATCCTTCAGCAAGTATAAGAGCATCCCCAACAGTCTTAATATTCCTCAACAGGATATAAGAATGTCCCCCAGCGAAATACAAGATACCATAATGGAGTCATTTCCCCAGCGCAGTCTAAAAAAGCTTCCCCGATGGAGTTGAATCATCTTCCCCAGTAGACTCTGGAAGTTTGTCATAGTGTGGACGAGTTCTATAACCTGAACGGTATACTCCCGGTGAGCACGAGACAATTCCTAGATCTTGATGAAGATGTTTCCCTACGTCATAGTGTGGATAAGTACTATAACCTCAACGGTATACTCCTGTTAAGCACGAGTCAGTTCCTAGATCTTGATGTTTTCCTACGTCATAGTGTGGACGAGTTCTATAACCTCAGCGGTATACTCCCGGTGGGCATGAGACAGTTCCTAAATCTCAACAAAGTTAGACTTCCCCCAGCGGAATCTTATACAAACAACAAGTATGCAAGTTCTCGCTAAGGAATCTCTTATGCGATCAACACTCCTGCAGATGGCATCTATAAGCCCATCCTCCTACCAACAATCTCCAAATGGCATCTGTAAGCCCATTCCCGACATCACAATACTGATACTACACCATACGAGTGCAAATTTTTGGGCACTCTAGTGTTCAATTATCTTCCACCTTCGGATCACAAAAGGCTCGAAAGCCAATCTATATCCTCAGGTTTAAGAAAATTGAACAGGGGCAACTGTTGTACCCCAAAATTTGCCCTCTCAATTATCAAGGCCTTTCTCACAAGGATTCTCAAGGTTCAAGCTTGCACAAGTACTTTGAAATTTTCCAGCACCAGAATTAAAAGGAAACTGTCAAAAAGGGAGAAAACAGATAAAAATATTATTTTAACAAAAATTGGAGAAATACAAGTGTCCTTCGTTTTAGCTCTTTCGATTTGCCTTTAGGCCTCTTTCAATCAGAATTCTTCGATTGACTCTTGGCCTCCTTCGATTGCTCAAAATGGATGCTAGCGTGCCTCTTTCGCATGGACATGTGACTTCTTGTTGCAGGTTTCGTTTGTGACTTTTGCTGCCTACATTGCTTGCCTTGAAAACCATGTTTGCTGGCCACAAGTGCCCCCTACAAGGCAAACCCTTTGATTCACCAAGCCTGTTTCGATTGGGCATATCCTGCTTGCAAGCCTGCTTCGATTGGGCACATGTTGCCTGTTGCCTGCAAGCCTACTTCAAATGGGCATATGTTACCTTCATGTTGCTTTCTTTGGGGCAAGCTTCGATGGGACAAAGTAACCATCTCTTTTAACATCCTTCGATTTTCACCTTTTGCTCCCTATTTGTCTCTTTCGAATATAAACCTTTTGTCTTTCGTTTGACCACATGTACCCCCTGGCGTGCAAGCTTTCAATTAGACATGAGCCACCTTCACACAAAGGCTTCGATTGGAGTTTTGGTTCCCTTCGAATCACCATCTCTCAAACCCAATTCTAAACCCTTCGACGCAGTCTTCTTTGATACATTTCTAGAACTCTTCGACACAAGTGGGAAATAGGATCTTGAAAGGACAGTTGATCAAATCTGTGGACCCTGCTACGTGATCTTACTTTACAGGACTTAATGCTTGTATCTCACTCCATAATTAATTGCTTACATTTTGGATTAAGCTATTGTCCAGGTGATTAAGCCTTTGTCCAAAAGTTTTTCGCATAAAAGTCAACTTGTTAAGTACAGATCCTGTGCCAAAGCCCATGCTTTGATAAAATCATGCCTGTACTGCACCATAAGTCAGGGAAGTCAGTCCCTTTTAGCCAACAACTTCAGTACTTCACCTTGGGACCTTAGAAAATAGGACAAAGCTTAATTTTCACGTTTCAGCCAAGCCACATCCTTGTTTTAACTCCCAAACCTTTTCTCTATAAATAGAGGAACCATTGACAAAAAAAAGTGTCCAGATTTTTGCTAAGAGAGAAAAATCATAAAAATCCTTAAGTGCTCAAACTCTCCAACGTTTTAAAAAAGAAAACTTTAAAAACTCTAAGATTTTTTTTATAGAAAGGTCTCAGCGTGACTGCCCAAACCAAGCAGTAACAGAACTAACTTTCAATTCACTCACCACTATTAAACTCCCTCCTTTGATTCGGTGACTGTTCAAGCAAGGTAGTAGTTGAACTAGCCTCAGGAAGACCCCCAACGAACTTCCATTCATCACCAAGGAAGTCACTTGCAGTTTCCTTTGATTTAAGTGCTTCAAGAGGTAAGTTCACTCTAAACTTAGAACTATTTCATTTTTATATTATGTGTGCATACCAATAAAAAAAATGTAGATATTTCATCTAGGGAGTTTGACCATGTTTCAATCTTCGATCCTGAATGCCTATATGTTGAAAGTTTTAACCCTGACTATTTAGACTTTGGACTTTTGAGACCCATTAATCTTGTGCTAACCCATGGCCTGTAGCTTTGAAAGTTACACTTGAGTGTTGTGTTTTTAAAAGTTTAAAACAGGTTCTCTGTATCCTTCGATTGGCTAAGTATTCAAGCCTTTCGAATCTCAACCTAAGGGCCTAGCACTCCTGCAGTCGAAGGAAGCAGCAAGGAGCCTGAGGCAAAGAGTGTACTTCACGTTGACCCTAGGACTCAAGCGAAAGAAGTAGCCAGTAGGATCTCCACACTGACTGCCAAGTCTCAATCGAAAGAAGCAGGAGAAGGGTGAAATCGAAAGACACGACCTTACTGACTCCAGGCCCAAATCGAAGAAAGTCAGGAAGGGCAGAATTGAAGGAAGTCAGGAAGGGCAGAATCGAAGGGAGTCTCTGCCCAGATCGAAAGGATCATTTTTTATTCCTTTATTTTTTTTGTCTTTACATTTTTTGCTCTTCAATATGGTTGTAATAGCGTAGGATTTATTTTCTGCATTTTTATTACTTTCTCACAAATGCTAGTAATTAGGATGTATGGAAAGATGAAAACAACAAGTAGACAACCCCTAATCAAAGACTAAATGCATGCAAATCAAACACATTATTCACACATGCACCCCTTAGGGTATCTCCACTTGGGTGCCTAAACAAATGGCCATGGTATGCATGTTGAGTACTTTGGCAAAACAAAAATAAAACAAAAGATCATAGTCCCTCGATGACGCTATCTTGGTTGCCTATACAAAATGATCTAGTCCCTCGGAAAATTGCCAAAGATACTTGACACAATTGCTATCATGGTCTATACGATGACCCGCGCCCGTCCCGTAAACATCCTAACACAAGGTTGTTCACCAAATACAATGGTGAAACAACACTGTTAAAAGGGTTAAAAACATGAGAAAGATCTTTGAGTAAAAATAGGGTAGATAGCTCTTAGTTACTTGATCAAACTTGCTAAAAAAACATCCTTGCTACTTTCAAACACACACAATTTCAAAACAAAACTTTCAAAAACATTGAAACATCTTTTCAAAAAGACAAACACCTTTGTAAAACATTCAAACAAGAATTGTTACAAAGGTTGCCTAGACAAGGCATCTTTTTCAAAACATTTTCAAAACCACACACAAAGCACCATTTCAAACAATTGAAAATGCAAAGCAAGTGATCTAAGCAAGTAAATAAGAGCCCATGGATAACCATGGATAGAAAGGGTGCTAATACCTTCCCTTTCTATAATCTACTCCCGAACCCAAGAAAACATCTCAAAGGGCTTTCCTGTGCTTTTTGACCTTTCCTTAGGATAAAATAAAAAGTCGGTGGCGACTCTTGCTAAACCGCAACATTTGCGAACACAAACGCAAAAACCCAAGTCAGTTCTCCCACCGTATCACAGTCATCAGCCAGATTAAAGGGGAGTGGGACACCAAACATCCTAACCTTATCCCCTACAAAGAACATGTGTTGACATTGCTCCCATATTTTGAGAATATTATCTTCGAGCATTTACCGCGAGAATAAAATCACCTAGCAGACGCACTAGCCACAATGTCATCCATGTTTAAACTTAAATGGGATAACGAGGCTCCCCAGATCACCATTGAACAAATGGAGGAACCAGCTCACTGTCACGAGATTAATACTGAAGAAGTAGTGGACCAACCTTGGTTTCACGAAGTCAAGAGGTATCTCGAGGCCCAAGAATATCCAGAAGGAGCTTCAGTCAATGATAAGAAATTCTTAAGGAGATTCTCTGCTAAATTCTTACTTAGTAATGGAATTCTCTACAAACAGAATCATGAATCTGTGTTACTTCGGTGCGTAGACAAGGTTGAAGCGGAAAAGATCATGGCTGAGTTACATGAAGGAACTTTTGGCACCCATTCTAGTGGACATACGATGGAAAAGAAAATCCCGCGGGCAGGCTATTACTGGTCTACCATGGAAGCAGACTGCTATCAACACTCTCAAACCTGCCACAAGTGTCAGATCTATACTGACAAGGTGCACGAACCTCCAGATCCTCTGAATTTCTCGACGGCTCCTTGGCCCTTTTCTATGTGGGGCATCGATATGATTGGGGCAATCAAGCCAACAGTCTCTAATGGACACCGCTTCATCTTAGTGGCCATCGATTATTTCACAAAGTGGGTTGAGGCAACCTCTTTCCCTTCCGTCACCAAGAATGTTATCTCCCGGTTCATCAAGCAAAATCTCATATGTCGTTACGGTATCCCAGAGAGGGTCATCACAGACAATGGTACGAATCTAAAAAATACTATGATCACCTCCCTGTGCGAGCAATTCAAGATCCAGCATCACAATTCTTCCCTCTACCGGCCGAAGATGAATGGTGTTGTCGAAGCCGCAAATAAGAACATAAAAAAGATCATACAAAAAATGACAGTCACATACAAAGACTGACATGAGATGCTACCATTCACTCTCCACAGATATCGTACCACAGCGTGCACATCAACTGGGGAAACACCCTACTCTCTGGTATATGGCATGGAGGCTGTCTTACCTATTGAGGTCCAGATCCCCTCTCTGAGAATTTTGAAGGATGCAGGGCTGAATGAAGAAGATTGGATCCAGACTCGACTTGATCAACTGAACTTGATTGATGAGAAAAGGATTACTGTTGTCTGTCATGGTTAAATGTATCAAAAACGGATGATCAAGGTTTTCAGCAAAAAGGTCAGGCGCCAAGTATATAAAGTCAGGTATTTGGTGATCAAATGTATCATACTTCCGCAAGGTGATCCCAGGGGCAAATGGACTCCTACATATGAATGACCATTTGTAATCAAAAGCATATTCTCTGGTGGAGCAATGATATTGACCATCATGGACGGCGACGATCTGCCGCACCCTGTGAATGCGGACATAGTCAAAAGATACTACGCATAAGAGAGCTCGCTAGGTTGACACACCTAGGAAAAACAAGGGCATCCCGACGAACCAAAGAGGTTCGGGCAAAAATTAGGGATAAAACAAAAAAATCTGTACACCTAGCAAGTTGAAAACCTGAAAGGACAACTTGGGCAAAAAAGGGTATCCCAGTGGACTGAAAACCAGAAAGGGTGGTCCAGGCAAAAGTTAGGGAATTAAAGCGTATGATTATGTCTTTTTGGATCACCTTACGGACAACCTGACAAACTCAGAGGTTCTGATCAATCCAATCAGCTTCAGACAAGGCAACAAACAAACAAGATGCTCAGAGGCATGAAGGCTATAGCAGAATGGGAACCCCATGGGATTATTGCACATAGCTACCTTTTCTTTGTATCAAAATTTTCATTTTTACGACGGCATTCTCTTACTAGAATGTTTGTCTCATTGTATAAAATTACTTACTCAAAGTCAATACAAAGATATCCCTTTGAAAGTGAAAAACTATCTGTTTTTCTTTACTCTTCGATTTTGTTTACAAAAACGTCCAATGATTTATTGTTGAACATATGCATTTGAACATAATTACTCTTTACAAATAAACAAAGTAAAAAGACAATCGCTGATAGCTTTAAGAGATAGGGAAATATCTTTGAGCTATTCCATGAAATCCCCCATAATGTGCAGTTTAACCCCCAGCAGAACAAAGCTTCCAGTTATCAATCCTCAGTAGAAGTCGTCCAATTTCTCAGGATTCCCCAACAGGAATTTACAAGCAGTACACAACATTTCCCTTACAACAGAGTTTATTTCTCTAAACGGAAATTCATCAACACTTCAACTTCACAACATGAAGACTTACACTCCATATCCTCAGCAGTAGTCAGGGATTTTATTTCCCCTTATCCAACAACAGTGCAGTAGATTAGCTCACATACGCATACATCGCATCCATATATCATAAACATCGATAACACGAATGCATATATCACAATCTCATTGTACCATGCATTTCATACATCATGACATTGCATACAACTAATGTTTTTCCCTTTTCAGGATAAGATTAGTCAATGGCTATAATCAATAAATTACAAAGGTCAGAGGTTGATACCTAAGACAAGCCAAGACAATTACCTACACGACCAACTGAAGCAATCCAGCACAGGTTCTTCAGATTCAATTCAGATACAATTCATATATGCTCCAAACACGGATGCCATTCTGATACTCATTCAGACTCAACTTTTGGTACCGTTAAGATATGCTTCAGACAACGGGTGCCATTCTAATACCCATTCAGAATCTCTTTCAGATACGGTTTAGATATGCTCCAGACACGGACGCCATTCTGATACTCATTCAGACTCAACTTTTAGATACAGTTCAGATACGCTCCAAACACGGATGCCATTCTGATACTCATTCAGACTCAACTTTTGATACTGTTCAGATACGCTCCAGTCATGGACGCTATTCTGATACTCATTCAGAATCTCTTTCAGATACAGTTCAGATACGCTCCTAACGTGAATGCCATTTGATACTCATTCAGTTTCAGCTTACAATTCAATAATCATTTCCAGATGGAATCTACAAGCCCATCTCCAACAACTTTCCAGCATCACTCCAAATGGCGTCTTTAAGCCCATTCCCTATACCATCAACCATCGACATCACCGAGTACAAATTTCAGGGCACTCTAGTGTCTAATCATCTTCCACCTTCGAGTCACAAATGGAAAAACTAGCCAATCTAACTCTTTAAGAATAAGAAGATTGAACAGGGGCAGCTGTTGTACCCCAAAATTTTCCCTCTCTATTATCAAGAATTTGCTCACAAGATCTCCTTAGCTCAAGACTGCACTAGGGTTGATCAACTCAAGAGACCTCCTTAAGCACTGATGACCAAAATTAGGGTTTGAGATTGAACAAGGATTTTTGAACTTCCAATACCCCATATGACTTTCATGGATCATTATGGACCCCCAAGATTACTCATGTCAAGTTTCAAGCCTTGGATCACATTTTTGCTCAGTCAATTGAGCAATTGACCTAAAAATCAGTAGTATTGGGGAAAAAGTCAACTATGGCCAATTCACAGTCAAACTTCACAATTTTTGACCCACATAAACATTTTAAACTCATATGTATCATTTTATCAAGTTTGAACCACAATTCCTCAAGAAATTTGATCAAATCTCCAAAAGGGCAAAATGGTCAAAATTAGGGTTTTGACTGGGAAATGGCAATTTCTGATTTTTGACCTAGCAAATGATCAATTGGTTTAAGGCATGATCTCAAGAGTCCAATTGCATCATTTTTGACCTAATGACATGGCTCAAAACATTGCTCAAGTCCAATGAATTGACAGATGAATTTTCAGTCAATTGATTAAAAGTCAACTGTATACTAAAAAGTCAAATTTTGACTTTTTGGTCAAAATCTAATGCCAAAGATCACAATTCATCAAAACTTGTCAAAATCTGAAACTTATTCATCAAGAAATCAAAAAGTCAAGATTTCATTTTTAAAAGTTAAAATTTCTAAACTTAGAAATTTTTCTAAGTATTGGAAATTTCATGTTTTTCACAACTTTTAACAAATTTTCACCATAATGCAAGATGATTCAAGAGAAAATTCAACCATTTAAAGTTGTAGATCTCCATGAAATCTAAAACTTTGCTTCACACAACTTCTTCCAAAAGTTCTTGGATCTCAAGTTATAATTTTAAGAACATGTGGTCATGAAACAAAACACTTAGTGGAATTTTGCCCTAATTTGGTCAGGATTTTGACCCAACTTCATGGAACTTTTTCATATAGTTACAATGGGAATATTCAAAATCAATTCAAATATGAGTTGTAGAGCACATTGCAAGATTTCCAAAATGTCCAAGAACTCTTTGAGATCATTTTTGAGTAGGGAGAATCGAAGAGATGAAGTTAGGGTTTTATCACTTGAATTACAAGTCATTTTGTGATGAACCAAGTTCAAAATTCAAACTATGCTGCATAAACTCTACTTTTCAGGCCTAAAACTTATTAGGCACTCCATAATTAATGGCTTGCACAACTGTTATAGGTCTCATTTCAAGCATTCAATGCATGAACATGCTTTATATCCATTTTTGGAAGAAAGTGCACATTGCCATTTTGATAAAGTAACTTTTTGCACAAAAGTTATTCTTGAGCCTTACACTTGTTCTCTTATGATCACACAAGTCCTATAACTCATGAGAAATGGTTTAGACACTTACAATCACCCAGCCCATGCTTGTACCTCACATTGAAACTTGGTTTCCCTCTTTTCTTGAAAATCAAGTATCCTAGCCAAAAGCTTGTAACTTGTACTTCTGATTGTCCAAACCACTCTAATACTTTTTCTTATAGATACACAAACTATTTGTATCAAACACACGAAACCTAAGCCCTGAAAACACCTAGAACTCAGAATCACCAAAAACACTTTAAAACTTGTCATTTCTGAGTTTTGAAGCCAATCTTCAAATCTACTTGTGCGTTTCTTGGCCTTTTGTTTTCAAAAGCTTCTAAACAACATACACAAACAATCCCAACACCTGTAGCATCACTGTAACACCTCCATCCTCATCCACCATTTTCAAAAATAGAGCTCTGCACTTGGACTTCTCCAGAACTCCTCAGGCCCTTTCAGCTCAAGCTAAGCATTCCATTAGCTTCCTGGGAACTTGAGGAAGCTAACCCAACCATTGGAACTCCTTGAAAGCTGCTCAAACTTCAAACCCGATACCCTATTGCAAGGTAAGTTTTCTAACTTTGGAACTTTTCATACATGCATCATCAATGATTTATTTGTGAATGAAACATGTAGATATCATTGCCCTAAAGCTGACCATGTCCATAGTTTCCATTAATTTTGCTTGAGCTTAGAGAATTTTGAGACTGAAATTTCTGTGATTTTTTCGGGTTCAGTTTAGGACCAATGAAATTCATGCTTATCTTTGATCTATAATTTTAATGCTTTACATTTCTGAAACCGTGAGAAAATTTGCAACAAGTTTCATGTTTACAATTTTCATTTTTGTTGAGAAATGACCAAGTTACAGTTGGTCTGGCTGGAGGTTGAAGATGAAGTGTAACTCAGGGCGCGTTTTGTATCATATATTTATTGTTTTGCTTATGTTAACATATGTATAGCCACCCCAGTGGTAGAAGCGCGCGCCTGTAACCTTTGGGACCTAGGTTCGAGCCCCAGTGGTACCCTTTTGATTTTTTCACATTTTTTTGCTTTCTGATTTTGTTTTTGACAGAGCGCTGGGCTTCCTTGGGCTTTGATGTTTTTGTTTTTGTTTCCTAACCCCCTTGCAGGCTGTTCACACCCCCGGCCCATATTTTATTTTATTTTCTTATTTTCATTTATTTTATTTTCTTAATTACTTTTCTAATATTAAAAAATCATAAAAAAAAAATAAAAATAGTAGATTTATGTTCTGACATAGTTTATTTATTATTCTCACACAAAAAAATTATTTTATTAATTATACTTTATTTATTTTTACTAATTATTCTTGTAAATTTAATTAAAACTAAGTTATTATTTATTTCATTTTACACTAATTAAAATATATTATTTATATATAAAAAAGGCCAAAAATATTTTATAATACTATAAATTATTTTCAAGACAAAAATACAAAAATACCTTTCTTAAACTTAATTTCCATTTAATCAATTAATAGACTTAAGGTTTTATTTAAAATCTTTTCTTATTAAATTAGGTTTACTTTTTTTTAATTATTATTTTCTTGTAATTAATTAGGTTAAAACAAATTCAATTTTCCTATAAAAAATCCAAACAAAAATATCCATTTGCATTCTTGCATATTTATTCATTTTATACATTATTTATTTCAATTCTTGTACAAATTCAATTTGGTTGTAATAGATTAATTAGGTTTATATTCTTGCAATCCCTATTTACCATTTTTATACTCTTTCCCACAAATACTGTAATAACGTAGTGTGATACGGTGAGAGAAATGACTTGAAGGTTTTGCGTTTGATCGCAAATGTTGCGTTTAGCAAGAGTCGCCACCGACTTTTCTTTTATTCAAAAGGAAAGGTGAAAAAGCAAAGGAAAGACCTTTGAGATTATTTCTTGAGTTCAGGGGGTAGATTATGAAAAGAGAAGGTATTAGCATCCTTTTCATCCATGGTTTTCCACGGGCTCTTAGTTACTTGCTAGATCACTTGCTTTTGTTTGAAATTGTGCTTTGTGTGGTTTTTTTGAAAGTATTTTGTATAGAGGCCATTGTTTAGGCGAACTTTGTAATGATTCTCGTTCGTAAGAATGTATACAAAGTGTTTAATATTTTGAAAATGTTTTCAAGTTTGAAAGATGTTTGAAAGTGTAGGTGTTTGTTTTGAAAATAGCAAGGATGTTTTGTTTGAAATTGAGCAAGTAATTAGGAGCATTCTACCTACTCAAAAGTCTTTCTTGTTCATTTTCTTTTCCTTTGACATTGTTATCTTACCATTGATTTGGTAAGTAACCCTATCTTCGGATGTAAACGGGACGAGCGTGGGTAATCGTATAACCATGATTAGCAATGTTGCAAGGTATCTTAGCATTCTCTTTTAGGGACTAAGATCATTTGAAAGGCAACTTAGATAGCGTCATCGAGGGACTATGATCTTGTATTTGATTGTTTTTTGCTAAGATACCTCACATGCGTAATATGACCATTTTTGTAAAGGCAACCAAGTGGAATTACCCTAGGGGTGTTTGTGTGCAAGTGTATTATTTTCATGCTTGATTTTGTCTTGTATTAGGGTTTTCTAAGTATTGATTTTAGTCTTTCCATACAAACCCTAATTACTAGCATGTTATATATAAAGCGATAAATTGCGGAATTTAAAGTTACTATGCTATTACAATACTTTGTGGCAGGGGGTGTACAAAGTATAAATGGGGATTGCAAGAATATAAATCTAATTAATCTATTACAACCATATTCAATTGGTACAAGAATTGTATAAATAAATGTACAAAAAATAAATAAATATGCAAGAATTAAAATGTGAAGAAAATAGATATTTGTTTAGATTTTTTTAGAGAAAAGGGATTTGGTTTTAATTTAATTAATTAAAAGAAAATAATTAATTAAACCTAAATTTATTAAGAAAAGATTTTAAATAAAACCCTAAATTGATTACAAGAAAATAAGTTTGTAAGAAAAGTATTTTTGTTATTTTTGTCTTGGAAATAAATTATAGTATTATAAAATATTTTGGCCTTTTTTATATCAAAATAATATATATTTAAATTGGTATAAAAATAAAATAAATAAAACCTATTTTTTTAATTAAGTTTACAAGATATTTAGTATAAATAAATAAAGTATGATGAATAAAATAATTTTTATGAGAAAAATAAATAAACTAAGTCAAAATATAAATCTACTATTTTTTTTGTATTTTTATGATTTTTAGTATTAGAAAAAATAAATAGGAAAATATATAAAAAGAAAATAAAATAAAATTTGGCCAGGGGTGCAAATAGTCCACATGGGGGTTAGCTAGCAAAAACAAAAAAAAAAAAACAAACCAAACTCAAGGAGGCCTAGCGCCCTACAAAAAAGAAGTCAGCATTGCAAAAATATGAAAAAAATCAAAAGGGTACCACTGGGGCTCGAACCCAGGTCCCAAAGGTTACAGGCGCGTGTTTCTACCACTGGGGTGGCTATACATCCGTTAACATAAGCAAAACAATAAATATATGATACAAAACGCGCCCTGATTTACATTTCATCTTCAACCTCCAGCCAGACTAACTGTAACTTGTTCATCTCTCATCAAAAATGAAAATTGTAAACATGAAACTTGTAGCAAATTTCCTCACGGTTTCAGAAATGTAAAGCATTAAAACTATTGATCAAAGATAAGCATGAATTTTATTGGACCTAAGCTGAACCCTAAAAATCCCAGAAATTTCAGTCTCAAAATTATCTAAGCTCAAGCAAAATTAATGGAAACTATGGACATGGTCAGCTTTAGGGCAATGATATCTACATGTTTCATTCACAAATAAATCATTGATGATGCCTGTATGAAAAGTTCCAAAGTTAGAAAACTTACCTTGCAAGAGGGTATCGGGTTTGAAGTTTGAGCAGCTTTCAAGGAGTTCCAATGGTTGGGTTAGCTTCTTCAAGTTCCCAGGAAGCTAATGGAATGCTTAGCTTGAGCTGAAAGGGCCTGAGGAGTCCGAGAGAAGTCCAAGTGCAAAGCTCTATTTTTGAAAATGGGGATGAGGATGGAGGTGTTACAGTGATGCTGCATGTGTTAGGATTGTTTGTGTATATTGTTTAGAAGCTTTTGAAAACAAAAGGCCAAGAAACGCACGAGTAGATTTGAAGATTGGCTTCTAAACTCAGAAATGACAAGTTTTGAAGTGTTTTTGGTGATTCTGAGTTCTAGGTGTTTTTAGGGCTTAAGCATTCGTTTATTTGTGGCAAATAGTTTGTCAATGTATAAGCAAAAGGATTGGAGTAGTTTGGACAATCAGAAGTACAAGTTACAAGCTTTTGGCTAGGTTACTTGATTTTGAAGAAAATAGGGAAACTAAGTTTCAATGTGTAGTACAAGCATGGGCTGGGTGATATTAAGTGTCTAAACCATTTCTCATGTGTTATAGGACTTGTGTGTTCAGAAGAGAACAAGTGCAAGGCTCAAGAACAAGTTTTGTGCAAAAAGTTACTTTATCAAAATGACAATGTAGTCTTTCTTCCAAAAATGGATATAAAGCATGTCCATGGATTGAATTCTTGAAATGAGACCTCTAACAGCTGTGTGAGCCATTAATTATGGAGTTCCTAACAAGTTTGAGGCCTTCAAAGTAGAGTTTATGCAGCATAGTTTGAATTTTGAAATTGGTTCATCACAAAATGACTTATAAATCAAGTGATAAAACCCTAACTTCATATCTTCTATTCTCCCTACTCAAAAATGATCTCAAGGAGTTCTTGGACATTTTGGAAAGCTTGAAATATGCTCTACAACCCACCTTTGAATTTCTTTTTAATATTACGATTGGAACTATATGAAAAAGTGCCATGAAGTTGGGTCAAAATCCTAACCAAATTAGGGCAAAATTTCACTAAGTGTTTTGTTTCATGACCACATGTTCTTAAAATTATAACTTGAGATCCAAGCACTTATGGAAGGAGTTGTGTTAAGAAAAGTTATATATTTCATGGAGATCTACAACTTTCATGTTGGAAGTTTCTCTTGAATCATCTTGCATCATGGTGAAAAATTTGTTCAAAGTTGTGAAAAAACATGAAATTTCCAACACTTGGAAAAATTTCTAAGTTTAGAAATTTTGACTTTTCAAAATGAAATCTTGACTTTTTGATTTCTTGATGAATAAGTTTCATATTTTGACATGTTTTGATGAATTGTGATCTTTGGAATTTGATTTTGACCAAAAAGTCAAAGTTTGACTTTTCAGTATACATTTGACTTTTGATCGGTTGATTGAAAATTCATTTGTCAATCCATTGGACTTGAGCAATGCTTTTAGCCATGTCATTAGGTCAAAGTGATTCAATTGGACTCTAGAGATCATGCCTTAAACCAATTGATCATTTTCTAGGTCAAAAATCAGAAATTGCCCTTTCCTAGTCAAAACCCTAATTTTGACCATTTTGCCCTTTTGGAGATTTGATCAAATTTCTTGAGGAATTATGGTCCAAATTTGATCAAATGATACATATGAGTTTAAAATGTTGATTTGGATCAAAAATTGTGAAGTTTGACTGTGAATTGGCCATAATTGACTTTTCCCCCAATATAGGTGATTTTTAGGTCAACTGCTCAATTGTCTGAGCAAAAATGTGATCCAAGGCTTGAAACTTGACATGAGTAATCTTGGGTGTCCATAATGATCCGTGAAATTCATATGGGGTATTGGAAGTTCAAAAATCCTTGTGCAATCTCAAACCCTACTTTTGGTCATTAGTGCTTAAGGAGGTGTCTTGAGCTGATCAAACCTAGTGCAGTCTTGAGCCCAAGGAGATCTTGTGAGAAAATTCTTGATAAGTGAGAGGGAAAATTTTGGGGTACAAAAGCTTCCCCTTTTCAATCTTCTTAATCCTGAAGAGTTAGATTGGCGTGTTTTTGCATTCGTGACTCAAAGGTGGAAGATGATTGGACACTAGAGTGCCCAGAAATTTGCACTCGGTGATGTGATGGTAGAGGGAATGGGCTTAAAGATGCCATTTAGAGAGATGATAGAAAGTTGTTAGAGATGGGCTTGTAGATGCCATCCAGAAATGATTGATGAACCGTATTTGTAAGCTGAAACTGAATGAGTATCAGAATGACATCCGTGTTTGGAGCGTGTTGTACCCCAAAATTTGCCCTCCCATATTCCTCAAGAAATTGCCAAGTCAAAACTTCAAAATTCCCCAAGGGTTGCACAGTGCAAGAGCCTCCTAAGCAGTCAAGATTAGGGTTTGGGGTCTGATCAAGAAAATAAAGTTTCAAAGGGGCCAATCAAGTCTCACAGGCCTATAAATATGGTCAAGCATCCTCATATCAAGTTTCAAGACTTTCAGCACAAAACTGCACAGTCAAAACCCTGATTGCACTACAGTCAACTGTAGGGGCAAAATGGTCATTTGACAGTCAAAAGTTCAAATTTTTGGTCAACATATCATTTTGAAGCCACAAACATCATTTGATCAATGCTTGATCATGATTCTCAAAGCTTGACTCAAAAAGCATCAAGATGCAAAAGTTTCCTTATTTGGACAGTTGAAAAAGTCAACTGTAAATTGACCAGGGCATAACTTTCACATGGATTATCAGAAAAATACCATCCAAAGCTCATTTTGAAGAGAAAGACATTTCCTACAACTCATCTTCATACTTCAAGTCCAAGAAATGCTCTCACAAAAAGTTATCAATTTCAACATTATAGGTCATTTTCAAAAGTCAACAAAAAGGGACTTTAATTCAAAGGCCATAACTTGTGATTGGTAAATCAAAATGACATGGGACCACAGACATTGGTTAGAGGACTCAAAGACCTTTCCAAAATGTCCAAGAACATGATAAAAGCTTAAACATTGAGCAAGTTATGCCTTGTGGAAGTTGGGAAATTTTTGGATATTTTGAAAAGTCAACATTGATTCAAATGACCTAAATTTGCTAATGGGCCCATTTTTCATCATCCATAGCATGTGCACGACCACTTGGCCCAAAGGGAAGTATTTCTTCATTTTTTATTTATTTATTTGAATTTTTATTTATAATAATTCATTTAAATCAAATTAAATACATGGAAAATATTTAACCTAGGTCTTACAATCTTTTTGTGCACAAAATCTACTCAATAATTCGTGTGAAATCAAATAGGGAAAGATTTGGAGAGAATTGATATGATTGAGAGCAAAAACACATGGAAAAAAGATTGAAAAAGATCCTTAAAAATTAAATTTCAAAAACCATCATTGCAAGAGATCTTGATCAATTTTGTTGACCTAATTGATTCATTACATAAGCTAGAACAAAACCCTAATCAAAAAGACCATTGAAGCTGCGCAGAAACCATTGACCAACTTGAAAATTTTTGTCTAAAAACTCAATTCTGAAAACTAACTTGTAGGTGGTTTCAAGCCAAGATTTCCATTCCATTAGCTTCCTTGAAGGTTACAGGACATATTCCAATCATTCCCCAAGCCCCATACTCAAGAAAACGTAAGATCACCATGGAAGTTGGTGAAGAAAATTTCTGAATCAGTTTCGATCATACATGCATTGTTAACACATTTTGTTATTATTTTTGTGTTTAGAATAAAGTTTGCAAGCTAACCATATGCTTTGATTGGATTATTACGCGCTATGTGCAAAGATACCATTATTATTTTTTAGGGTTTACAGGATTTCGAATTGGGGGTTTCTTGGTCTTGTAAAATTAGCAAACCACGATGCCAGGAATGGAATCAGCGTGTCTGGACGAAGAGGAAGCTATGCTCGCGCCTAATTTATAGAGCCCCTAGGGCTAGTCGCTATTTTTCCAAAACCGGCCTAGGAGAACGCTAACAAAACCGTTGCCTTTGTCCTTTGTATTTCAGAAAAATAAAAGACAATGAAGAAGATGAACTCGTGGCAAGAGATGGTTGGCCTGTTTGAAAGTTCGCGCGCAGAGGCCCCCACTAACGCTTGTTTTATTTATTATATTTGTTGTTTATTATATATTAACATGTGTAAATTGGTTCAGCTGACAAGCGTTGTTGTTGGTAAAGTACATGACCTGGGTTCGAGCCCCAGGTCTTCAATATTCCCATATTATTTTGCAATTAATGTTCACATGCAGGCTCAACATCAAAGCACACCATACACTTCCAAATCCAGCATGCCACGCGTTCAGTTTCAGGAATTCAAAGGCATAGATTGGAGGAACACCATAAGCTTGGTCAAACGTGCCATATGTTACTCAAAAAAGTCCACCAGGCCTTGCAGTTAATGGGCCAGATTACTTAGGTTATACCTCCATGTTGGGGACTACAACCCCCCTAGGTTTGCCATAATATTTTTTATTTTATTTTCTATTTGCTTTTAATTATTATTTGTTTAAATTAATATTTTCACAAAATATAAAAACACCATAAAAATCAGAATAGATCAAAATTAAATATATTTTATTTCTAATATTTTCATAAATAAATTTGCATGTAATTAAATTTAGTGTAAATTAGGTTTTAATTTTAATACTTTTAATAAAAATCTAAAAAATGTAGAATTAGGGTTTAATTAATAATTTTTTCATCCTTTTTACTTTTCTTTCATAAATAATTAAATAATTAAATATTTTATATATTTTTATAATTAAATTTGTATATAAAAATTAGGGTTAATTTAGGTTAAAATTCAATGTTTTCTTAATAAATTAAAAATAAAATAGAATTAGGGTTAGCATTTAATCTCAATTAATTCTTTTTTTCACTTAAATCCTAAAATACCAAAAAATGCCAAAAACATCTCCTTTTCTTTTTAATTAATTAATTCCATTTAATTTTAATTTTGCAAAAAGGGTCCAACGCCCTCGTTTCGATTTAATTCTTATTCGCATATTTATTCTATTTCTTTATAATTTTTATGTATCTCTCCCGAAGCCGTGTAAATAATTTCTCGCACTTTTCTTTTACTTTATCTCTATTTATCTTCTGTCAAATCGGGTTCTGGAAATTTTGGCGATGTGGACCCGCGCCTTTTGTAATAGTTTAGAATTTTATCTTTCTCGCAATTTTTAACTGTTAACAAATGCATGCAAGAATGAATGGCCAAAAATAAAACAAACGCGAAGATCACCATAACATGAAAAGACAAAAATAAATGAAAACGACACACGAATCGCACACACCACCCCTAGGGTACGCCTCACTGTTGCCTTGCCTCGAAAGGTGATCGTCGAGTAGAGGATGTCTTAGTAAGTCCTCATGATCCGGGAACCTGGCATGAGGGTAGCTTCTAAGGTGTCTTCCCATTGCTCTGGTGATCACCATGTCCCGAACCTTCGAATTGACCCGAACACCTCCAACAGTGGCGCTACCTACCTCTCAATGGTGGGATGTCACTACTTTAAAGGACATTTACACAGACGAATTCCTTAGGGTAGGTAGGTTCTCATAGATACTTGCTCTAAATTTCAAACAAAAATTCAAAAATACTTTTCACACCAACACATTTTCAAAAAGCTTTCGAAAGCATTTTTTCAAACACTCTTGAGGACCGATACAAGAGTCAAACTGAAATTTTCAAAGAAACTTTTTAAACCCACATTGAAAAGCAAACAAACCATTTTTGAAAACACAAGTGAGCAAGTATCTAAGAGCCCATGGATAACCATGGATAGAAAGGGTGCTAACACCTTCCATTTCTATAACCTACCTCCAGAACCGAGAGCAATCTCTTTAAGGAATTTTTCTGTGCTTTTGTCCTTTCCATTTGGAGAAAATAAAAGACGGTGGCGACTCTTGCTTCCGTGACATTTCGCGAACCAGCGTTAAACAGTCAGTTCCAGATCCACCGATCACAGAACTGGCGACTCTGCTGGGGACTTAAACTTAAAGTGAGGTGTACCTTAGGGTTAGTTCATAACTGTGTTTTCAATTGTATTGATTTGCTTGCTTTACTATTGTGGGTTGCATGGGAGTTACATAGATCCTAACTCGGATCTGGGGATACCCTGTTTAGGTAGCATAAGCTGTGAGGGACCTGTCCGGCGTATACCGACATGGGTGAAGCAGTGGCTACGTTGGTGTGGCGCCTTGGTCTGTACCGATATCCCTCGTGTTGAAACGGGGAGAATATGGGTCTTCCAAGGAGTCATTAAGCACCAACAGACCTTAGAACCTTAAATGACCCAACTTGGCCATTAGAACAGTAGCAGTATGCTACGCCCATTGAGGCTAAACTCTCGTGATGGTTCTGGCCGCAAGAAAAGATTGCGATGCTGGTGTTATGACCGATTGAGGGTAGTCAATGATATTGGGATCCTCTAAGAACCCGATTACTTTGATAGGACAGGTAGGAACCACCCAACTGAAAGAGGGTAACACCTAGACCTCATATTGGCCTAAACTCTAAGGGCTTCTCTTGTGTGACTTGTGTGCCTTCGTACTTGACTACTTGCATGCTTGTTATCTGACACATGAACTACTTGCAGGTTTTGTTTATAGTCCTTAATCGGGACTCATAACAGGGTTTACCAAGTGTCTTGCAGGTTCTGTTTATAGTCCTTAATTGGGACTCATGACAGGTTTTACTTGAGTTTTTTGCAGGTTTTGGTTTGCGGTCCTTAATTGGGACTCGTAACAGGGTTTACCTACATTACCCCATGCATAGCATGACATCATACCATTGCATACATCTTAACCCATTTCAAGGACCTCATGGGCTTGTGATGCAGGTCATGGTGAATCAACTGTCCCAGCAAGGGGCAAAGAGGATTTATTTTCCTCTAGACAGAGTTGTCAGGGGCTACGACCCACTTGATATGGTGAGCTTTGACACTTGAAGAAAGTTCCCCGAGCCAAGGTTGTCAGGGGCTATGACTCACTGGATATGGTGAGCCTTTGACCCTTGAAAAAGGACTCTCAACAAATATGAAGTTCCTTCAATCAAACTACCAGATCCAGATGCTAACCAATTTTCTTGTTTACCCCGCGAGGTCCTTGAAAACATTGCATGCATGTCATACGCATCATTACATAACAGGTATCTTTGTTGCAAGTCACTTACCTTTCTCGCTGTTTATTTCAGCAATGGCCTTCCAACCAGATAACCAGGATTGTCTTGCTCAAGAGACTCGGTTCGGGGAAATCCTCCTGAATCTATCCAAGGGGCAGGAGGAGATAAGGACACTTCTCATGGAGACTTTTGGCAGGAACAGTGCTGAGGATGAAAGACTGAAACACCTACAAGCTGAGGTGGATGCATTGAGGGTCCTGATGCTGGGGCAGGTGACTGCCATTCAAGGGTTAGCTCAAAGACAAGAAGGGCTCGGGGTTCTCATCAACCAACTGCTTCAGGGTAACCAACTGGGGCAAACGTCTAAGGGTAAGAAGCCAACCATCGTTCGACCATCTTTGAGACAAAGAGGAAAGGAGAAAGCTCCTCATATGGCTTCAGTATCACCAATTCAGTATCAACCTCACCAGCTTCAACCAGACAAGCCCAAAAGACAATTCACCAAGCTCAACGTGTCACTGCCTCGAGCCTTACAACAACTGCTGAGGTTGAACTTGGTAACTCTAAAGGATCCTCCTAAGAATCCCAACAGGACACCTTCAAGGTATAACCCCAATGCTCACTGCGCTTATCATTCTGACAGCCCGGGGCATGCTACAGAGGATTGTTGGACTCTGAAAAATAAGATCCAGGACCTGATTGAGGAAGGAGCTATGGAATTCACCCAAGATGGCCAGGCTGAGTGCTCCTACCATCCCTACAGGAGGCACCATTTGAAGTAACAAGCCCTGATATGAGAAGACTTTTGTTCGTTAGGATTTTCAAGTTGTAATTTCTTTCTGTTCAAACATTTACTCATGTTAAACATTGTTATTTCATTAATACATCGCATATGTCTGTTTTGAAGCAATATATTCGTATTCACTATACGCAAATTATTTTCATATTTTTTTTCTGATGTCAACTCTCGATTAAAAATTCTAAGCCTCTTGAGGGAGGATGACGAAAACGATACCATAATCCACAGTATGCTTTTGAACAGACCCCGCTGATGAGGTACGAGCATTGTTTCAATCCCTAAACACTGGAGTTATAAGGATGATAATCCCTCGTCAACCCCTCTGAGCCAAAGAAGTAGGAGTTTTTCTTTTCGAAATTCAAAACCCTTAATCATAACCTGGGGCAGGGTAGTCTCTCAGTTGATCCAAGTGCATAACGAATGGCACCAAAGAGGTCTTTACAAAACAAAGAAAGACAATGATGGTTCCGAATAATCAATAAAGATAGGCAGTCATTATATCTCAAAAAAATAAAAACCCATTAAGTCAAAACCCATGAAGGAGACTTACAAAACTGGGGCATCCCGCTGACTGTAATTCCAAAAAAGGAAACAGTTCAGGCAAAAAAAGAAAGGGATAACAAAATCAGACAAGAAAGAGGTCTTACAAACCCTCAGCAAAGGAAATGACTGCCTAGTCAAAATAAACTGTCAATATCCGAACCATCACTGGAGCATCAAAGCAAAGACTCGAACAAGGTCTAACGTATGATCAACTGAGTTTAGGTTTGGAGAACATCACGAAGAGTGGGTGGGTACAAATAATTTGAGCCTTTATCCTTTGTTTCTTAAACCGTGAACCAGGCCACGTTATAACCCTTAAAAGTCCTAGCTGAAGCATGGGTTAGTTCGAAAGCATACTGTTACGAAAGGTATCCTGACTCCTTAAGGCCTACGGTAAATACGGAGTTGACATCACATTTTACAAACATTCATTTGTTTTATGAAAAAAAAAAGAATACATTTTCAAAATCTTCAAGACAGACATAAGCTTTGCATTTTTAACATAACTTTGGTTGCATATGACTTTTTGTTTGAACAGCAGGGAAATTCGCACGATGAATACCTAGTGAACAAAAGCACTTCCAATCAAGGGGCATGGCATGAGCATGATCCATCATCTGGGGCAATCCAATCAAGATTCGGAGAATCTCTCAAAGGCCCAAATAGCCTGGGGCAAATCTCCGCCTGAGTCACTGGGGGCATCCTAGCAACGAATCTTGCCTGGTCAAACACCTTCTGGCGGCATGACAAAACACTTCTAACAGGGGCAACTCCCTACTTTCTGAGAACGGACATAGTCGAAAAAATACTATGCATAATCAAAGACCCGCTAGGTTGACACACCCAGGCAAAAATAAGGGCTTCCCAGCGAACCAAAAGGGTTCGGGCAAAATGAAGGGATGAAATGAAAAAATCTGTACACCCGGCAAGTCGAAAACCTGAAAAGGCGGCTTGGGCAAAAATGGGTATCCCGGTGGACTGAAAACCCGAAAGGGAGGTCCAGGTAAAAGTTAGGGATCAAAAGCGTACAACTATGTCCCGGCATCTTGTCACTGGCCTATCAGAAGAAGAGTTTGTCCATCAACAATTATCAGCATCCCACAGGTGCCTCCCCCATAGAAACAGGGGCAATAACGGGTGGTTTAAGCAATCTGATTGTTCTATTCTCCAAGGTATCAAGGTAGGTTCAGCTAAAGAACATAACCAGACATCTTAATTCCCCAGAGAGTAAGCCAGCAAGACAGTACACTCTCTCCAGGTTATATTATCAGGCCTTAAGGAAGTTGAGTATACTCCAACAGATCTCAACGTTCCCCAGCAGCATATATTCTTAACAAGCATCCCCGGCAGTCTTGGTCTAAAGATTGATTCCCCGACATTCTATCAACATTCAATAGAGTCACTTCCCCGATGCAGTACAAAACTTCCCCAGGAGAGTCCAATCTAGTTCCCCAGGAAAGTTGGAATCCATCTCCCCAAGCAGTAAGCTTATCCCCAGTAGATTCTGGAAGCGTATCCTCGCAAAGCACGAACGCGTCGCCCGGCTTTATTTAAAGAGTTATTTCCTTAACAGGATATAACTGGGATATCCTCAGCCAAAAGCCACAGAAAGAGCGTCCCCGACGAAGTTCCCTTACCCCCAGCGAAGTCCATCAACACTCCCAACACAGCAAAGATATCATCAACAAGTTACTATTCAGCAAAGTACCTCTCTCCCCATAGAGTATCACTCCCCAGCATGGTCGCTAGAGTATTTTTCTCCCTGCAGAATATTCCATTTGCCAAGTTTATTCCTCAACGGAGTCATCTTCTCCTACCGGTATTCTTGCAATTATCATCCCCAGCGGAAGCAAAATCTATTCTTCAACAGCAGCCCAGGATATGACTTCCCGGCACCCGTCAAGGATTTATTTTCCTAGACGAAAGCATTCCTAAACATCACATACATCATTATAGCATGCATGTACGCATTATATCATACAAATCTCATTTATGTTGAGAACGTCATTGCTTGATCCATATCATGCATTGCATATGACTGACTTTTACCTTTCAGGAAAGATTCAGCTAAATTCTCAACCAATTTTTCAAGACCTAGACCGGTTCAGTTAATCGACTCCAAAGATTTCTTATCCAGTCCAAGGCCTTCTCTAGTCCAGCTAAATCGACTCCCAACAGATTTTTCTGATGAAGACTCAGTAGAAGTTATCAGGATTTTCTTTGGGATTATAATTTCCTATGGTTCCCTCTCCGATGGTACGTGAGGTGATAATTCCCTTTTAGGATTATAATTTCCTATGGTTCCCTCTCCGATGGTGCGTGAGGTGATAATTCCCTTTCAGGTTATGATTTCCTTTGGTGCTCTCCCCGACGGTGCGTGAGATGTAATTCCTTTCGGATTATAATTTCCTATGGTTCCCTCTCCGATGGTGCGTGAGGTGATAATTCCCTTTCAGGTTATGATTTCCTATGGTCCTCTCCCCGACGGTGCGTGAGATGTAATTCCCTTTCAGGTTATAATTTCCTATGGTTCCCTCTCCGATGGTGCGTGAGGTGATAATTCCCTTTCAGGTTATGATTTCCTATGGTCCTCTCCCCGACGGTGCGTGAGATGTAATTCCCTTCCAGGTTATGATTTCCTTTGGTGCTCTCCCCGACGGTGCGTGAGATGTAATTCCTTTCAGATTATAATTTCCCTTGGTTCTCTTCCCGATACTGCGAAGATGGTAATTCCCATCAAGATTTTTCTAAACGAGCGTTGTTGAGGTTAAAGTCACCCAAGGTTCTCTTACCGTTCATGCTAAGGTAGTAACCATCCCTGGTTCATTCATCACCGTTTGAAGCTCCAGATCCAGCTCCTGTAACCAGTCAGGACACATCTATACCAAGCATCTGAAAACCAGCTCCTGCAACGTGTCAGGTACTCATTTTTTTCTTCTGCAGGTATGCAGGTCCTCGCTAAGGAATCTCTTACGCGATCAACATCCAGATGGCATCTATAAGCCCATCATCCTATCCATCAATCTCTAAATGGCATCTATAAGCCCATTCCCATCATCATCACACTGCTACTATGTGAGCGCAAATTTCTGGGCACTCTAGTGTTCAATCATCTTCTACCCTCGGATTAAGAAAGGCACATCAGCCAATCTGCATCCTTAGGTTTAAGAAGATTGAACAGGGGCAACTGTTGTACCCCAAAATTTGCCCTCCCATATTCCTCAAGAAATTGCCAAGTCAAAACTTCAAAATTCCCCAAGGGTTGCACAGTGCAAGAGCCTCCTAAGCAGTCAAGATTAGGGTTTGGGGTCTGATCAAGAAAATGAAGTTTCAAAGGGGCCAATCAAGTCTCACATGCCTATAAATATGGTCAAGCATCCTCATATCAAGTTTCAAGACTTTCAGCACAAAACTGCACAGTCAAAACCCTAATTGCACTACAGTCAACTGTAGGGCAAAATGGTCATTTGACAGTCAAAAGTTCAAATTTTTGGTCAACATATCATTTTGAAGCCACAAACATCATTTGATCAATGCTTGATCATGATTCTCAAAGCTTGACTCAAAAATCATCAAGATGCAAAAGTTTCCTTATTTGGACAGCTGAAAAAGTCAACTATAAATTGACCAGGGCATAACTTTCACATGGATTATCAGAAAAATCCCATCCAAAGCTCAATTTGAAGAGAAAGACATTTCCTACAACTCATCTTCATAATTCAAGTCCAAGAAATTCTCTCACAAAAAGTTATCAATTTCAACATTATAGGTCATTTTCAAAAGTCAACAAAAAGGGACTTTAAGTCAAAGGCCATAACTTGAGATTGGTAAATCAAAATGACATGGGACCAAAGACATTGGTTAGAGGACTCAAATACCTTTCCAAGATGTCCAAGAACATGAGAAAAGCTTAAAAATTGAGCAAGTTATGCCTTGTGGAAGTTGGGAAAGTTTTGGATATTTTGAAAAGTCAACATTGATTCAAATGACCTAAATTTGCTAATGGGCCCATTTTTCTTCCACAATTCATCATCCATAGCATGTGCACGACCACTTGGCCCAAAGGGAAGTATTTCTTCATTATTTATTTATTTATTTGAATTTTTATTTATAATAATTCATTTAAATCAAATTAAATACATGGAAAATATTTAACCTAGGTCTTACAATCTTTTTGTGCACAAAATCTACTCAATAATTCGTGTGAAATCAAATAGGGAAAGATTTGGAGAGAATTGATATGATTGAGAGCAAAAACACATGGAAAAAAGATTGAAAAAGATCCTTAAAAATCAAATTTCAAAAACCATCATTGCAAGAGATCTTGATCAATTTTGTTGACCTAATTGATTCATTACATAAGCTAGAACAAAACCCTAATCAAAAAGACCATTGAAGCTGCGCAGAAACCATTGACCAACTTGAAAATTTTTGTCTAAAAACTCAATTCTGAAAACTAACTTGTAGGTGGTTTCAAGCCAAGATTTCCATTCCATTAGCTTCCTTGAAGGTTACAGGACATATTCCAATCATTCCCCAAGCCCCATACTCAAGAAAACGTAAGATCACCATGGAAGTTGGTGAAGAAAATTTCTGAATCAGTTTCGATCATACATGCATTGTTAACACATTTTGTTATTATTTTTGTGTTTAGAATAAAGTTTGCAAGCTAACCATATGCTTTGATTGGATTATTACGCGCTATGTGCAAAGATACCATTATTATTTTTTAGGGTTTACAGGATTTCGAATTGGGGGTTTCTTGGTCTTGTAAAATTAGCAAACCACGATGCCAGGAATGGAATCAGCGTGTCTGGACGAAGAGGAAGCTATGCTCGCGCCTAATTTATAGAGCCCCTGGGGCTAGTCGCTATTTTTCCAAAACCGGCCTAGGAGAACGCTAACAAAACCGTTGCCTTTGTCCTTTGTATTTCAGAAAAATAAAAGACAATGAAGAAGATGAACTCGTGGCAAGAGATGGTTGGCCTGTTTGAAAGTTCGCGCGCAGAGGCCCCCACTAACGCTTGTTTTATTTATTATATTTGTTGTTTATTATATATTAACATGTGTAAATTGGTTCAGCTGGCAAGCGTTGTTGTTGGTAAAGTACATGACCTGGGTTCGAGCCCCAGGTCTTCAATATTCCCATATTATTTTGCAATTAATGTTCACATGCAGGCTCAACATCAAAGCACACCATACACTTCCAAATCCAGCATGCCACGCGTTCAGTTTCAGGAATTCAAAGGCATAGATTGGAGGAACACCATAAGCTTGGTCAAACGTGCCATATGTTACTCAAAAAAGTCCACCAGGCCTTGCAGTTAATGGGCCAGATTACTTAGGTTATACCTCCATGTTGGGGACTACAACCCCCCTAGGTTTGCCATAATATTTTTTTATTTTATTTTCTATTTGCTTTTAATTATTATTTGTTTAAATTAATATTTTCACAAAATATAAAAACACCATAAAAATCAGAATAGATCAAAATTAAATATATTTTATTTCTAATATTTTCATAAATAAATTTGCATGTAATTAAATTTAGTGTAAATTAGGTTTTAATTTTAATACTTTTAATAAAAATCTAAAAAATGTAGAATTAGGGTTTAATTAATAATTTTTTCATCCTTTTTACTTTTCTTTCATAAATAATTAAATAATTAAATATTTTATATATTTTTATAATTAAATTTGTATATAAAAATTAGGGTTAATTTAGGTTAAAATTCAATGTTTTCTTAATAAATTAAAAATAAAATAGAATTAGGGTTAGCATTTAATCTCAATTAATTCTTTTTTTCACTTAAATCCTAAAATACCAAAAAATGCCAAAAACATCTCCTTTTCTTTTTAATTAATTAATTCCATTTAATTTTAATTTTGCAAAAAGGGTCCAACGCCATCGTTTCGATTTAATTCTTATTCGCATATTTATTCTATTTCTTTATAATTTTTATGTATCTCTCCCGAAGCCGTGTAAATAATTTCTCGCACTTTTCTTTTACTTTATCTCTATTTATCTTCTGTCAAATCAGGTTCTGGAAATTTTGGCGATGTGGACCCGCGCCTTTTGTAATAGTTTAGAATTTTATCTTTCTCGCAATTTTTAACTGTTAACAAATGCATGCAAGAATGAATGGCCAAAAATAAAACAAACGCGAAGATCACCATAACATGAAAAGACAAAAATAAATGAAAATGACACACGAATCGCACACACCACCCCTAGGGTACGCCTCACTGTTGCCTTGCCTCGAAAGGTGATCGTCGAGTAGAGGATGTCTTAGTAAGTCCTCATGATCCGGGTACCTGGCATGAGGGTAGCTTCTAAGGTGTCTTCCCATTGCTCTGGTGATCACCATGTCCCGAACCTTCGAATTGACCCGAACACCTCCAACGGTGGCGCTACCTACCTCTCAATGGTGGGATGGCACTACTTTAAAGGACATTTACACAGACGAATTCCTTAGGGTAGGTAGGTTCTCATAGATACTTGCTCTAAATTTCAAACAAAAATTCAAAAATACTTTTCACACCAACACATTTTCAAAAAGCTTTCGAAAGCATTTTTTCAAACACTCTTGAGGACCGATACAAGAGTCGAACTGAAATTTTCAAAGAAACTTTTTAAACCCACATTGAAAAGCAAACAAACCATTTTTGAAAACACAAGTGAGCAAGTATCTAAGAGCCCATGGATAACCATGGATAAAAAGGGTGCTAACACCTTCCCTTTCTATAACCTACCTCCCGAACCGAGAGCAATCTCTTTAAGGAATTTTTCTGTGCTTTTGTCCTTTCCATTTGGAGAAAATAAAAGACGGTGGCGACTCTTGCTTCCGCGACATTTCGCGAACCAGCGTTAAACAGTCAGTTCCAGATCCACCGATCACAGAGCGTATCTGAAGATTGAATCTGAATGAGTACCAGGATGGCATATGTGTCTAGAGCATATCTGAATTGTATCTGAAAGTTGAATATGAAGGAGTATCAGTATGACATCCGTGTCTGGAGCGTATCTGAACCGTATCTGAAAGTTGAATCTGAATGAGTATTAGGATGGCATCCGTGTCTAGAGCGTATCTGAACCGTATCTGAAAGTTGAATCTGAATGAGTATCAGGATGGAATTTGTGTCTAGAGCGTATCTGAACCGTATCTGAAAGTTGAATCTGAATGAGTATCAGGATGGCATCCGTGTCTGGAGCGTATCTGAACTGTATCTGAAGATTGAATCTGAATGAGTATCAGGATGGCATCCGTGTCTGGAGCGTATCTGAACTGTATCTAAAGATTGAATCTGAATGAGTATCAGGATGACATCCGTGTCTGGAGCGTATCTGAACTGTATCAAAAGCCTTTGAACATTGTTAATGGTAGCTATTGATTAATCTTATCCTGGAAAGGGTAAAAAACATTAGCTGTATGCAATGTCAAGATGTATGAAATGCATGGTACAATGAGATTGCGATATATGCATTCGTGTTATCAATGTTTATGATATATGGATGCGATGTATGCGTATGTGAGCTAATCTGCTGCACTGTTGTTGGATAGGGGGAAATAAAATTCCTGATTGCTGTTGAGGATATGTAGTGTCAGTCTTCATGTTGTGAAGTTGAAGTGTTAATGAATTTCCATTTAGAGAAATAAACTCTGTTGTAAGGGAAATGTTGTGTGCTGCTTGTGAAATCCTGTTGGGGAATTCTGAGAAATTGGACGGCTTTTACTAGGGATTGATAACTGAAAGCTTTGTCTCATTGGGGATTAAACTGCACACTGTGGGGGACTTTATGGAAATAACTTAGAGAGATTTCCCTATCTCTTAAAGCCTTTAGTGATTGTATTTCTATTTTGTTCATTTGTAAATGGTAATTACGTTTAAATGCATATGTTCAAAAATAAATCATTGGACGTTTTTGTAAACAAAAACACAAGAGTAAAGAAAAAATAGATAGTTTTGCAGTTTCAAAGGGATATCTTTGTATTGACTTTGAGTAAGTATTTTTGTACAATGAGACAATCATTCTATTAAGAGAATGTCGTCGTAAAAAATGAAAATTTTGATACAAAGAAAAGATAGCTATGTGAAATAACCCCATGGGGTTCCCATTCTACTATAGCCTTCGTGTCTCCGAGCATCTTGTCTGTTTATTTCCTTGTCCGAAGCTGATTGGATTGATCAGAACCGTCGAGTTTGCAGGTTGTCCATAAGGTGATCCGACGAGACATAGTCATACGCTTTAAATCCATAACTTTTGCCTGGACCGCCCTTTCGGGTTTTCAATCCACTGGGATACCCTTTTTTTCCCAAGTCGGCCTTTCGAGTTTTCAACTTGTGCCGGGTGTACATTTTTTTTGTTTTATCCCTAATTTTTGCTCGAACCTTTTGGTTCACCGTGATACCCTTTTTTGCCTAGTTGTGTCAACCTAGCGGGTCTCTTTATGCGTAGT
The DNA here is from genome assembly GCA_948472305.1 of Vicia faba. Taxonomy (NCBI): domain Eukaryota; kingdom Viridiplantae; phylum Streptophyta; class Magnoliopsida; order Fabales; family Fabaceae; genus Vicia; species Vicia faba. The sequence continues at coordinate 695,515,868 of OX451739.1, read as the reverse complement.
ATCTTTTGACTATGTCTGTATTCGCAGGGTGCGACAGGTCGTCACCATCCATGGTGGTCAAGATCATTGCTCCACCAGAGAATATACTTTTGATTACAAATGGTCCTTCATATGTTCAAGTCCATTTGCCCCTGGGATCACCTTGCGGCAGTATGATGCGTTTGATCACCAAATCCCCTACTTGATACACTTGGCGTCTGACCTTTTTGTTGAAAGCCTTGATCATCCATTTTTGATACATTTGACCATGGCAGACATCAGTAAGCCTTTTCTCATCAATCAAGTTCAGTTGATCAAGTCGAGTATGGATCCAATCTTCTTCATTCAACCCTACATCCTTCATAATTCTCAGAGAGGGGATCTGGACCTCAATAGGAAAGACAACCTCCATGCCGTATACCAGAGAGTAAGGTGTTTCCCCGATTGATGTGCGCGCTGTGGTACGATATCCATGGAGAGCGAATGGTAGCATCTCATGCCAATCTTTGTATGTGACTGTCATTTTTTGTATGATCTTTTTAATGTTCTTATTTGCGGCTTCGACAACACCATTCATCTTCGGCTGATAAGGGGAAGAATTGTGATAGTGGATCTTAAATTTCTTGCACAGGGCGGTGATCATAGTATTTTTTATATTCGTACCATTTTCTATAATGATCCTCTCCAGGATACCGTAACGACATATGAGATTCTTCTTGATGATTCGGGCAACAACATTCTTGGTGACGTAAGCGAAAGAGGCTGCCTTAACCCACTTTGTAAAATAGTCAATGGCCACTAAGATGAATTGATGTCCATTAGAGGCTGTTGGCTTGATTTCCCCAATCATATCGATGCCCCACATAACAAAGGGCCAAGGAGCCATCAAGACATTCAGAGGAACCAGAGGTACGTGTACCTTGTCAGCATAAATCTGACACTTGTAGCAGGTTCGAGAGTGTTGATAGCAGTCTGCTTCCATGGTAGACCAGTAATAGCCTTCCCGTAGGATTTTCTTTACCATCGTATATCCATTGGAATGGGTGCCAAAAGTGCCTTCATGTAACTCATCCATGATCTTTTCCTCTTCAACCTTGTCTACGCACCGAAGTAACACAGAGTCATGGTTGCATTTGTAAAGAATGCAATTACTAAGGAAGAAATTAGCAGAGAATCTCCTTAAGAACTTCTTATCATTGACTGAAGCTCCTTCTGGATATTCTTGAGCCTCGAGATACCTCTTTACTTCGTGAAACCAAGGCTGGTCCACTATTTCTTCAGTATTAATCTCTTGATAGTGAGCTGGTCCATCCATTCGTTCGATGGTGATTTGGGGAGCCTTGTTATCCCATTTAAGTTTAAACATAGATGGCATTGTGGCTAGTGTGTCTGCTAGCTGCTTTTCTTCTCGCGGGAAATGCTCAAAGGTAATCTTCTCAAAATGTGGGAGAAATGTCAACACATATTCTTTGTAAGGGATAAAGTTAGGATGTTTGGTGTCCCACTCCCCTTTGATCTGGCTGATGAACAAAGCTGAATCTCCGAATACATTTAAGGATTTGATCCCCAAGTCTATGGCGGCTTTGAGACCAAAAATGCACGCTTCGTATTCTGCCACGTTATTTGTACAATTGAAGCAGAGTCTTGCAATAAAAGGAGTATGACATACTTCAGGAGATATGAGTACAACACCAATACCATTACCGAGTGCGTTAGATGCCCCATCAAAAACCAGGGTCCATCAGGATCCTTGTTCAGGTCCATCATATAGCCTGAATTCTTCATAGTTGTTTACCATCATGATGTCTTCATCCGGAAATTCGAACTTCATGGACTGGTAGTCTTCCACAACTTGGTGAGAAAGGTGATTAGCTAGTACACTCCCCTTTATTGCTTTTTGGGTAGTATACTGTATGTCATATTCTGTCAGGATCATTTGTCATCTCGCTATTCTCCCAGAAAGGGAAGGCTTCTCAAAGATTTATTTTATTGGATCCATTTTAGATATCAATAAGGTAGTATGGGTCAACATATACTGTCTTAGCCGGCGAGCATCCCATGCCAGAGCGCAACAAGTTTTCTCGAGCAGTGAATATCTTGTTTCACAGTCGGTAAACTTTTTGCTCAGGTAATAAATAGCATGCTCTCTTCGGCCAGACTCGTCATGTTGCCCTAGAACACACCCCATTGAATTTTCCAAAACAGTCAGATACATGATCAATGTTCTTCCCTCAACTGGTGGAATTAAAATAGGAGGCTCTTGCAAGTACTCTTTGATCTTGTCGAAAGCAGTTTGGCACTCGTCATTCCATTTGACTACTTGATCTTTCTTCAGTAATTTTAAGATTGGTTCACAAGTAGCTGTCAGGTGAGAAATGAATCTGACAATGTAATTCAACCGTCCCAAGAACCCTCTGGATTCCTTTTCAGTATGAGGAGCAAGCATCTCTTGTATCACTTTCACCTTAGCAGGATCTACTTCAATACCCTTATTGCTGACGACAAAGCCTAGGAGTTTACCAGACCTTACCCCGAACGTGCATTTATTTGGGTTCAACCTCATCTTGTATTTCTTTAGTCTCTCAAAGAGTTTCTGTAGATGGTCAAGATGCTTTTCTTCTATTTGAGATCTAGCTATCATGTCGTCCATATAGACCGCTATTTCGTGATGTATCATGTCGTGAAATAAGGCTACCATGGCACGCTGATAGGTTTCCCCAACATTCTTCAGTCCGAATGGCATAACCTTGTAGCAAAATATGCCTCACTGCGTGACAAAGGTTGTTTTCTCCATGTCCTCAGCCACCATTTTAATTTAGTTATAGCCTGAGAAACCGTCTATGAAGGAAAACACTTTATGTTGTGCCGTATTGTCAACTAAAACATCAATGTGGGGAAATGATAAATCATCCTTAGGGCTTGCCCTATTCAGATCTCTGTAGTCCATGCACATTCGTACTTTTCCGTCTTTTTTGGGCACGGGAACAACATTGGTAACCCATTATGGATAGGAAGTGACGGCCAAGAATCCAGTGTTGAATTGTTTCATGACTTCTGCTTTAATATTCTCTGACATGTGTGGTCGCATTCGACGAACCTTTTGTTTTACCGGTGGACAATATTCTTTTGTTGGTAGACGATGTACCACGATATCTGCATCATGTCCTGGCATGTCTTCATACGACCAGGCAAAGACCTCAACATACTCGTGTAGCAACTGAGTCAGACGCTCTTTGATACTGGGCTCCAGATTGGCACCCACCTTGACTTCTCTTTTGTCTTCTTCGGTACCTAGGTTGATTGTGTCCACTGGTTCCTCGTGAGGATGAATGGTTCTCTCTTCTTGTTGTAGTAATCTAGTAAGTTCCCCTGGTACTTCACAATCTTCCTCACCTTCGTCTTCGGCTTGGTAGATTAGATTTTCAGAGTCACAAAAGGCCATAGCAGAACCGTTACCCATGGGATCCCGAATGGATGTAGACCTGTATTGTGAGTGTGAGTGTGTGTAAGAGTATAGCTATCTTTGAAAGAAATGAAAATGTAAAAAGAAAAAACAATGAGCACAAAGTTTATATGAAAAAACGTCCATGATTCATTGATATCATATGTAAATGAGATGATAACCCTTACAAATGAACCATTGTGCCTCGGGTAAGACACATTGTTTTAAGAATCTGAATTGTTTTGATATTACAGATCCAACAAAATGTAAAGACAAATTACTGTGGGATAAAAGTGATCGGGACAAAATCTCTAGCCTCCCAGTTGCTGATCCATCCACTGACAGTTGGGAAAATCCAATCCTCCAGGTTGTAGCTGTCTTCATCATCCTCTACTGCATTGACTTTGCAATTGCTGATCTTCATGGGTGGTCCTCCTGCACGAGTGCAGCGTACAACTTTCTGGGCACCTGAAGTGAAACCCAGCCCAAATTTGTCAGATTTGTATGGGATATCTAGGAGATGACCCCAAATAGTGCAGCCGCCTTCTTCTATCACTGCCTTGGCATCCTTCAAAGACGATATCTTAAGCGGAGGCCTTATGATCTTGGGAACTTGAGACACAACCTTGGTTACTGCCACATCTTGTGGGACTTCTTCAAAGTGCTGGAATGTAGTTTCAATAAATGCACCATCTAGTTCCATATATATGAAGGAATTTAGATGGCTAACCATATACTCTTCTTCTCGATGAACGGTGATGATCTTCCCCTGAATTGGATATTTCAGCATTTGATGCAATGTAGAAGTAACGACACCAACATTGTGGATCCAAGGTCGGCCTAATAAGCAGGAATATGAAGGGCGAATATCCATTACATAAAAAGTTGAGTCAAATGTTTGGGTCCCAACCTTTATATGGATATCCACGTCCCCATGCACCATCCTTTTTGAGTCGTCAAAGGCCCTCACTACTATGTTGCTTGGTTTCAATGTCAATCCCTCACAGTCAAGCCTATCAAGAGCCTTTTTAGGTAACACATTCAGAGACGAACCAGTGTCCACCAAAACATGAGCCAAGGTCGTGCCCCTGCATTCCACTGAGACATGAAATGCCTCATTATGCTTCCTCCCTCTTAGCATTAAATTAGCATCTGAAAAACCTAGAGCATTATCTGCAGTCAAGCTGGCTACGCAGTCTTGGAACTAATCGGCAGATGTTTCTTGGGGTACATGGGCAGTTTTAAGTAATTTTACCAAGGCTTTTGCATGAGCCTCGGAATATAGTAATAAAGCCAACATGGAAATTTTTGATGGAGTTTGCCCCAGTTGCTCAACTACATCGTAGTCGCTTCTTTTAATGATCTTTAGAATTTCCTCCATCTCTTTTTGGGAGGTCTCAGGGATAGTTACTGATTGTGTCTTCGTCCGGATAGGCTCAACCAGAATACTTTTACCTCGAGTCTCGGTTGACTCGGCAGTAGGAATGTCAGTAGGGGTGATAACAGGGATCGCAACAGTTTTCTCAGTAGGAGTATTAGCAGAGATGATTGTAGGACTGGGAATAACCTTTGTAGGAGCAACAACCACATGAATGATTACGGGTCCATAAACTGCTTTTGGGGGAGCAATTTCTGGAGAGAATATCCTTCCGCTTCAGGTTATCTTACTAGTCCCTGCGATATTACTAATATTGGAATCAACTTTCTCAGAACTTGAATCTTCGGCAGCTGGCCAATATTTCTTGGTACCGTGGTAGTAGACATCACCTCCATAATTCCATGGGACGGTTTTGTCTGACGAATACGGGATTGGTCCAAGCATTGTAATTATCAACGGAGCTACTTTGGGAACTGATGTAATTCTAACGGGTCTTTTGGTGGAGACCCTGGAAGAATTGTCAGAAATGGTCACAATGGAAACATAATTATAAGAAACATTTGGAATAGAAGTCTTTTCAAACAAAATTTCCTTGTTATCTATTAGGCACTGAATGTTTGTTTTCAACAAGGGACAGTTGGTTGATGAGGATAAACAGAAATGACAGCTTTCATCACAGCCTGGGAAAACACCAACATTCAACAAATTCTCTTTGATAGTCAGGAGTGGTGTCACAAGTTCATCAACTGAATTAACAAACATATCTCCCTCAATGACGTTGACATCACGACCATGTTTATGCATAGGGGCAGTAATGAAATTAGGATTTTATGGCGCGTCGAACTCAATCTCTTTGGCTTCAAGGAGGTCTTGTACTTTGTTCTTCAGAGCCCAACAATTGTTAGTGTCATGGCTAGGACTCTCAGAGTGGTATGCACATCGGGCATTAGGATGATAGTGAAGAGAGGTTGTGTTAGGATTCTTTGGAGCTTCTTTCAAAGTCACTAGGTTGGACTTTAACAAATGTGGCAATACTTGAGATAGTGTCATGTTAATTCTGGTGAATTGTCTGACTTGTATTTTCATTCTTAGCTATTTGCTTCTTTGCTGAGTAGGATCTGGTTTAGGAATCATGACATCCCCCACCATTGGACGGTGTTCATCCCTATCTTGATTTCTCTGAGGATAAACAACAACCACTTCCTTCTTTCCAATGAATGGTTTCCTTACAACATCAGAGAATGCATCTTTTTGAATCCTTCCATTCTTTATCCCGACTTCCACCCTTTCTCCGGTTAATATCAACTCAGTAAAGCCTGCCGATGAACTCCCAATCAAGTGATTAAAGAAGGGACCAGACAAGGTGCCCAAATACATGTCTACCAATTCTCTTTCAGATAGAGGGGGCTGGACTCTTCCTGCTAAGTCCCTCCATTTTTGCATATAGTCCTTAAAGCCTTCACTTGAAACCATGGCCATACTATGGAGTTGAGTACGGGTGGGCGCAAGATCAGCGTTGTATTGGTATTATTTGTAAAAGGAAGTAGCCAGATCTTCGCAGTTATGAACATTGGCGCTTTTTAGCTGATAAAACCAATCAAGTTGAGTTCCAAACAGACTGTCTTGGAAGAAGTATACCCATAAATCCTTGTCAGCGGTATGAGGCTGGATTTTCCTCACATAGGACCGGAGATGCATTTTGGGACATGAAACTCCATCATATTTGGCGAACACCGGTGCTTTGAATTTTGGAGGAATGACAATCCCCGATACTAATCCCAACTCCTCAAAGTCCAATCCAGGCACTTTTTGGATTTCCATTGTGCTCAACCGCTCTTCTAGATGCTTATACTTGTCATGGCTGGAGGATATTGTTCTTCAGAATAGTCATCTTCTTCCTCTTCCTCTTCTGACTCTGACTGGACAATTGTTTCTTTGCCCTTCCCATCTTGATTGTCTTTCTCACCGGATGTCGTTGCAAAGTCTAAGGTCCTTTGGCTAGAGCTAAGAACATCTGTTGAAACTGGGCATTTTGAGCTTGGAGGTCCTTCACCGTTTGCTCGAGATCCATCTTAATAAAATAAATAGTAGAAAGATGAGGAGACTTGTTGTAAGAAACCTGCTTATGTTATGATGAATGGTAAATGCATATGCAATGATTTCAAGGATTTTAGAGATTCAAATTTGTTTTAGACAAAAAGGAAACACACATTATATTAATAAATTAAAGCCTGAGTACATCAATGCCTCTTTGGGAAAAATAATACAAAAAACTCTAAGATAAAAAGGTAGTACGCATCCTCTTTGGTGCAATGTAGGCATTCAGAGTCTGCTCCTCATGCAGTTGATTAGTGAGTTCCAAAACCTTCTTATCGCTAGCGTAGAATTGGGATTCGAAAGTATCTCACTCCCCCTTGAGTTGTATCCAATATCTTTGTAAGTCTTCAAGAGATGTGGGCATGTCAAGATGTAGGATAGTGTATGGAACATCTCCTTCCATAAAAGGCTCAATGATTACCGGGAGAATGGAAGGATAAGGAATCATAAGACTCTGAGCACGAGTTCGTACCCATTTGAGGTAAGGCTCAAGAGGGATGGAATTCTTATTCCCTAATGTCTTGCTATCTACCTTGTTCAACATCCTCCAAGCTCGGATAAATCTCTGGCGAAGGCATTGGTTGTCGTTCTCATAGTCAAATACCAAACCTTGAATCAGCATCTCATGCGGGCCATCCCTTCGAGCGTAACCAAACTGTCTTAAGGATAAGCAGGGGTTGTAGGTGATGCCTCATCTAATGCCAAGTAAAGGGAAATTAGGGAACTCTACACAATGGTTGACAATAGTAACATTCTCTAGGGATCGAGAACACCAATGAATGTCTGAATGTTTGAGCGTCATCAACCTTTGTGACCACCTTGAACCTTGCTCATTGTTCAATATAGATTGGGGAAGATGAAAAATAAACCATCTTGCCAAGAGAGGAGTGCAACACATAAGGATACCTCTTTTCATCATAGTGCGAGTGTAAAAAGAATGTAGGATGTCCCCTAGCAAAGTAGGCACCGGGTTACGAGACATGAAGATCTTGACGGTGTTCACATCTATGAGTTGGTCAGGATTTGGGAACAAAACCATCCCATAGATGAGGAGAGCCACAATTTCCTCAAAGGCTTGTAGATCCAAAGAGTTCCAACAGTTTCGGGCTTTCTCAAACAAGAAATTTGCCAAGAAGCCTTTGACACCACTCATTATTTCCCAATTAGTTGTGACATCAGATGACTGCAAGTGTAGAGCTTAAGCAATCTCTTTTGGATTTGGGTCTCTTTTTGTACCGTTGAAAGGTAGTTGATTAAGAACGGGAATCCTCAAGAGTTGGGAGAATTCTTCCAAAGTTGGCACAAGTTGATAATCGGGAAATGTGAAGCAATGGTGTAAAGGATCAAAGAACTGGAAGAACACCTTCATCATGTCTTCGTCAGTGTTGGAGGTGACCAAGTTTAGTAGGCGACCATGTCTCTCGGTGAATGGAGAATTTTCTGGAATCCTTGAAGCTAGCTCCTTAAGTTGTAGAGATATCCTTACAAGATTGACTTGAATAGTTTTTCTGCGAATAGAATCCATATCCTACAAAACATAACAAAGATAAATCCCAAGATCCTTAAAATGGTTAGTGAATGAGTATGATGTTATGATGTTATGATGTTCATGATGTTATGTACAAGTATGTATATACAAACACAGAAAACAAGTCCTTAGGTTTAGGCTTGCATGGAGTCTCATAGGTAAGTACCCTCTTGAAGTTTAGTTGGCTCAAACCTGTCCTAGTAATAGTAACCGGGTTCTAAGGAGCTCAATATCACTGGTTTGTTTCTTTGAACATTGTCTCAGCACAAGCCTCTTTAGTGGCGACCTAAATATCTCAAAAAACCAAACCTCAATGAGTGTAGTATCGAGTATCTACCAACTTCACACTGTACCAAAGCCGGTCATCTCACTACGTCCTAATGGCCAAGTTGGCTAAGTAAAGGTTCTAAAAGTTCATTAGTGCTTCATGACATCACTCAGCGGCCCCGTATTCTCCTTGATTAACTCAAGGGCTACTGGTACCCACAAATATGTCGCACTAACGTAGCTATTGCTTAGACCATGTCGGTATACTCCGCACAGTTTACACAATGTATTGCTACTTACCTATAAGGTATCCCAAATCCAGGTAGAGGATTCAAACCCAAACAAAGAACCATAATGTAAAGCGTACAAGTCAAACAATGAAAGCAAGTAAATGTGATCTAACCCTAAGGTAATCCCACTTTTAGAAAATTTTGCCATCAGAGTCGCCAGTTCTGTGATACGGTGGGAGAACTGACTTGAAGGTTTTGTGTTTCGCAAATGTTGCGGTTAGCAAGAGTCGCCATCGACTTTTCTTTTATCCAAAAGGAAAGGTGAAAAAGAACAGGAAAGACCTTTGAGATTATTTCTTGAGTGCGGGGGGTGGATTATGAAAAGGGAAGGTATTAGCACCCTTTTCATCCATGGTTTTCCATGGGATCTTAGTTACTTGCTAGATCATTTGCTTTTGTTTGAAATTATGCTTTGTGTGGTTTTTTTGAAAGTATTTTGTAAAGAGGCCATTGTTTAGGTGAACTTTGTAATGATTCTCGTTCGTAAGAATGTATACAAAGTGTTTGATCTTTTGAAAATGTTTTCAAGTTTGAAAGATGTTTGAAAGTATAGGTGTTTGTTTTGAAAATAGCAAGGATGTTTTGGTTGAAATTGAGCAAGTAATTAGGAGCTTTCTACCTACTCAAAATTCTTTCTTGTTCATTTTCTTTTCCTTTGACATTGTTATCTTACCATTCATTTGGTAAGTAACCCTATCTTTGGATGTAAGTGGGACGGACGTGGGTCATCATATAACCATGATGATCAATGTTGCAAGGTATATTAGCATTATCATTTAGGGACTAAGATCATTTGAAAGGCAACTTAGATAGCGTCATCGAGGGACTATGATCTTGTATTTGCTTGTTTTTTTGCTAAGATACCTCACATGCGTAATATGGCCATTTTTGTAAAGGCAACCAAGTGGAATTACCCTAGGGATGTTTGTGTGAAAGTTTATTGTTTTCATGCTTGATTTTGTCTTGAATTAGGGTTTTCTAAGTATTGGTTTTAGTCTTTCCATACAACCCCTAATTACTAGCATGTTATATATAAAGCGATAAATTGCGGAATTTAAAGTTACTACGCTATTACAATGCTTTGTAGGATGGGGTGTACAAAGTATAAACGGGGATTGCAAGAATATAAATCTAATTAATCTATTACAACCATATTGAATTGGTACAAGAATTGCATAAATAAATGTACACAAAATAAATAAATATGCAAGAATGAAAATGTGAAGAAAATAAATATTTGTTTAGATTTTTTAGAGAAAAGGGATTTGGTTTTAACCTAATTAATTAAAAGAAAATAATTAATTAAACCTAAATTTATTAAGAAAAGATTTTAAATAAAACCCTAAATTGATTAAAAGAAAATAAGTTCGTAAGAAAAGTATTTTTGGTATTTTTGTCTTGGAAATAAATTATAGTATTATAAAATATTTTGGCCTTTTTTATATCAAAATAATATATATTTAAATTGTTATAAAAATAAAATAAATAAAACCTATTTTTTTTAATTAAGTTTACAAGATATTTAGTAAAAATAAATAAAGTATGATGAATAAAATAGTTTTTATGAGAAAAATAAATAAACTAAGTCAAAATATAAATCTACTATTTTTTTGTATTTTTATGATTTTTAGTATTAGAAAAATAAATAGGAAAATACATAAAAAGAAAATAATAAAATAAAATAAAATTTGGCCAGGGGTGCAAATAGTCCACAAGGGGGTTAGCTAGCAAAAACAAAAAAAAACAAACCAAGCCCAAGGAGGCCCAACGCCCTGCAAAAAAGAAGTCAGCATTGCAAAAATATGAAAAAATCAAAAGGGTACCACTAGGGCTCAAACCCAGGTCCCAAAGGTTACAGGAGCGCGCTTCTACCGCTGGGGTGACTATACATCCATTAACATAAGCAAAACAATAAATATATGATACAAAACGCGCCCTGATTTACACTTCATCTTCAACCTCCATCCAGACCAACTGTAACTTGTTCATCTCTCATCAAAAATGAAAACTGTAAACATGAAACTTGTAGCAAATTTCCCCACAGTTTCAGAAATCTAAAGCATTAAAACTATTGATCAAAGATAAGCATGGATTTTATTGACCCTAATCTGAACCCTAAAAATCCCAAAAATTCCAGTCTCAAAATTCTCTAAGCTCAAGCAAAATTAATGGAAACTATGGACATGGTCAGCTTTAGGGCAATGATACCTACATGTTTCATTCACAAATAAATCATTGATGATGCCTGTATGAAAAGTTCCAAAGTTAGAAAACTTACCTTGCAAGAGGGTATCGGGTTTGAAGTTTGAGCAACTTTCAATGAGTTCCAATGGTTGGGTTAGCTTCCTCAAGTTCCCAAGAAGCTAATGGAATGCTTAGCTTGAGCTGACAGGGCCTGAGGAGTTCTGGAGAAGTCCAAGTGCAAAGATCTGTTTTTGAAAATTGTGGATGAGGATTGAGGTGTTACAGTGATGCTGCAGGTGTTGGGATTGTTTGTGTATATTGTTTAGAAGCTTTTGAAAACAAAAGGCCAAGAAACGCACGAGTAGATTTGAAGATTGGCTTCAAAACTCATAAATGACAAGTTTTGAAGTGTTTTTGGTGATTCTGAGTTCTAGGTATTTTTAGGGCTTAAGCATTCGTGTCTTTGTGGCAAATAGTTCTTCTATGTATAAGAAAAAGGATTGGAGTAGTTTGGACAATCAGAAGTACAAGTTACAAGCTTTTGGCTAGGTTACTTGATTTTGAAGAAAAGAGGGAAACCAAGTTTCAATGTGTAGTACAAGCATGGTCTGGGTGATTGTAAGTGTCTAAAACATTTCTCATATGTTATAGGACTTGTGTGATCAGAAGAGAACAAGTGCAAGGCTTAATAACAAGTTTTGTGCAAAAAGTCACCTTATCAAAATGGCAATGTGCACTTTCTTCCAAAAAGTAGATATAAAGCATGTCCATACATTGAATGCTAGAAATGAAACCTCTAACAACTGTGCAAGCCATTAATTATGGAGTTCCTAAGAAGTTTTAGGCCTTCAAAGTAGATTTTATGCATCATAGTTTGAATTTTGAAATTGGTTCATCACAAAATGACTTGTAAATCAAGTGATAAAACCCTAACTTTATCTCTTCGATTCTCCATACTAAAAAATGATCTCAAGGAGTTCTTGGACATTTTGGAAAGCTTGCAATGTGCTCTATAACCAATATTTGAATTGATTTTGAATATTACCCTTAAAACTATATGAAAAAGTGCCATGAAGTTGGATCAAAATCCTGACCAAATTAGGGCAAAATTTCACAAAGTGTTTTGTTTCATGACCACATGTTCTTAAAATTATAACTTGAGATCCAAGAACTTTTGGAAGGAGTTGTATAAAGAAAAGTTGTAGATTTCATGGAGATCTGCAACTTTCATTTTGGAAGTTTCTCTTGAATCATCTTGCATCATGGTGAAAAATTTGTTCAAAATTGTGAAAAAACATGAAATTTCCAACACTTAGAAAAATTTCTAAGTTTAGAAATTTTGACTTTTCAAAATGAAATCTTGACTTTTGGATTTCTTGATGAATAATTTTCATATTTTGACATGTTTTGATGAATTGTAATCTTTGGCATTTGATTTTGACCAAAAAGTCCAAGTTTGACTTTTCAGTATAAAGTTGACTTTTGATCAGTTGACTGAAAATTCATCTGTCAATCCATTAGACTTGAGCAATTCTTTGAGTCATGTCATTAGGTAGAAATGATGCAATTGGATTCTTAAGATCATGCCTCAAACCAATTGATCATTTTCTAGGTCAAAAAATCAGAATTTGCCATTTCCCAGTCAATACCCTAATTTTGACCATTTTCCCCTTTTGGAGATTTGATCAAATTTCTTGAGGAATTGTGGTACAAATTTGATCAAATGATACATATAAGTTTAACATGTTGATGTGGATAAAAAATTATGAAGTTTGACTGTGAATTGGCCATAGTTGACTTTTCCCCCAATACAACTGATTTTTAGGTCAACTGCTTAATTGTCTGAGCAAAAATGTGATCCAAGGCTTGAAACTTGACATGTGTAATCTTGGGGGTCCATAATGATCCATGAAAATAATATGGGGTATTGGAAGTTCAAAAATCCTTGTGCTATCTCAAACCCTAATTTAGATCATCAGTGCTTAAGGAGGTGTCTTGAGCTGATCAAACCTAGTGCAGTCTTGAGCCCAAGGAGATCTTGTGAGGAAATTATTGATAAGTGAGAGTGAAAATTTTGGGGTACAACATGTAGTAACTTTAAATTCCGCAATTTATTGCTTTATATACAAATGCTAGTAATTAGGGTTTGTATGGAAAGACTAAAACCAATACTTAGAAAACCCTAATTCAAGCAAAATCAAGCATGAAAACAATACATTTGCACACAAGCACCCCTAGGGTAAATTAACTTGGTTGCCTTTACAAAATGACCATATTACGCATGTGAGGTATCTTATCAAAAACAAACAAATATAAGATCATAGTCCCTCGATGACGCTATCCAAGTTGCCCTTCAAATGATCTTAGTCCCTAAAAGAGAATGCTAAGATACCTTGCAACATTGCTAATCATGGTTATACGATGACCCACGCCCGTCCTGCTTACATACAAAGATAAAGTTACTTACCAAATGAATGGTAAGATAACAATGTCAAAGGAAAAGAAAATGAACAAGAAAGACTTTTGAGTAGGTAGAATGCTGCTAATTACTTGCTCAATTTCAAATAAAACATCCTTGTTATTTTCAAAACAAACACCTACAATTTCAAACATATTACAAACTTGAAAACATTTTCAAAAGATCAAACATCTTTGTATACATTCTTACGAACGAGAATCATTACAAATATTGCCTAAACAATAGCCTCTTTACAAAATACTTTCCAAAAACACACAAAGCACAATTTCAAACAAAAGCAAGTGATCTAGCAAGTAACAAAGATCCCATGGAAAACCATGGATGAAAAGGGAACTAATACCTTCCCTTTTCATAATCTACCCCCAAACTCAAGAAATAATATCAAAGGTCTTTCTTGTGCTTTTTCACCTTTCCTTTTGGATAAAAGAAAAGTCGGTGGCGACTCTTGCTAACCGCAATATTTGCGATCAAACGCGAAACCTTTAAGTCGGTTCTCCCACCGTATCACATGATCCATCTTATAAATCAACAAAGTAGTATGAGTCAACATATACTGTCTTAGTCGGTGAGAAGTCCATCCCAAAGCGCAACAAGTTTTCTCGAGCAGTGAATATATTGTTTCATAGTTGGTAAATTTTTTTCTAAGGTAGTATATTGCATGCTCTTTTCGACCAGACTCGTCATACTGCCCCAATACACACCCCATTGAGTTCTCTAGCACTGTTAGGTACATGATTAGAGGCCTTCCTTCAACTGGTGGCATTAGAATCGAAGGTTCTTGTAGGTACTCCTTAATTTTATCAAAGGCTTTTTGGCAGTCATCATTCCACTTTACTACTTGATCTTTCTTCAGCAACTTGAAGATTGTTTCACAGGTAGCAATTAAATGAGAAATGAACCAGGAAATGTAATTCAGTCGTCCTAACAAACCTCTAAATTCCTTCTCGGTATGAGGAGCCGACATTTCTTGAATGACTTTGAATTTGGAGGGATCAACTTCAATACATTTACCATTGACGATGAAGCCCAGGAGTTTACCAGATCTCACCCCAAAGGCGCACTTGTTCGAGTTTAACCTTAGCTTATACTTCCTCAGTATTTCAAATTTCTTATGTAAATGATCAAGGTGCTCTTCTTCAGTCTGCGATCTTGCCATCATGTTGTCAATATAGACCTCTATCTCTTGATGAATCATGTCATGGAATAAAACTACCATGGCGCGCTGATAAGTTGCGCCCGTGTTCTTCAACTCAAAAGGCATAACCTTGTAGAAGAAAGTTCCCCAATATGTGACGAAGGTAGTTTTCTCCATATCTTCAGGCGCCATTTTAATTGGATTATAACCTGTGAAACCGTCCATGAAAGAGAATACCTTGTGCTAAGCGGTGTTGTCGACCAGAACATCAATATGTGGAAGTGGGAAATCATCTTTAGGGCTCACCCTGTTTAGATCCCCGTAGTCTATACACATACACACCTTGCTGTCTTTCTTTGGTACCAGCACAATATTAGAAACCCATTGAGGATATGATGTCACTGCTAAGAAGCCTGTATTGAACTGCTTCATAACCCCAGCTTTGATCTTCTCTGACATCTCGGGATGCATACGACGAACCTTCTGCTTAATCGAAGAACAACCCTCTTTCATTGGCAGATGATGGACTATAATATCAGTATCGAGCCATGGCATATCTTCGTACGACCAAGAAAAGATCTCAACATAGTCATGCAACATCTGAATTAACCTGTTCTTGATGTTGCTCTTTAAGTTAGCGCTTATCTTGACTTCTTTCCGGCTTGTCTTGGTACCCAATTTTATAACTTTGACTGGCTCTTCATGTGGTTGGATAACCTTTTCTTCTTGTATTAAGATTCTGGCAAGTTCTCCCAGTATTTCACAATCTTCCTCATCTTCGTCCTTAGCTTGGTAGATCGGATTTTCAAAGTCATGAATAGAAATAGCAGAATCAATATCGACGAGATCCATAGTGGATGCGGATATGCAACATAGTGTGTAGGTGTGTGTAAGAAACACATAGCTATATTTGAAGGCAATAAAATAATGAAAAGACAAAGAGCACAAAATTTGAATGTAAAAGCGTCCAATGTTTTATTAGATGAGCATAAGCGGATGAATGATAACAACCCTAACAAATGGACCGTTATGCCTCGGGTAAGGCACAAGGCTTAAAGTCATTATTTTAAAATTGCATATCCTAAAAACTTGAAAGCAATAAAATAGAAAATAAAAATTATTCTTGACTAAAGGAGATTGGTATAAAGTATTTAGCCTTCCAGTTGTTGAGTCCACTGCCAATGGTAGGGAATATCCAGGTGTCCAAATCATAGTCACTATCAGCATCTTCTTCAGACAAAAACAACATCAATAGCATTCATACCTTTGTCGTTCCTAGGCATTGGTGCAATGATTACATTCGAAGTCTCTGGTGGATCAAACTCAATGTCTTTTTTGTCAATCAGATCTTGGATTTTGTTCTTCAGGGACGAATAATTGTTGGTATCGTACCTGAGACTGTTAGAATGATAGGCACACTTCACATTCGGATTATACTTACGAGAGGAGGTGTTGGGATTAGGAGGAGGATCTCGTAGAGTTATCAATTATGCTTTCAATAGATGTTGTAATGCTTGATACAATGGCATACTAATCTTGGTGAATTGCCTCCTCGGCGCGTCCAACCTATGATGATTCCCCCGTTATGGTTGTTGAATAGATGCAGGATTAGAAATCATCATTGCTCCCACAGATTGATGGTGATCATTTTTACCACGGCCCTTCTGACCATAGACAACATTAGTTTCTTTCTTATTGTTGAATGTCTTCTTTACAACACTAGAAGACGCAGACACTAAAATCTTTCCACTCCTGATATCGCTTTCAACTTGTTCCCCAGTCAGAATCAGCTCAGTAAAACCAGATGACAAACTCCCAATCATCAGATTAAAGAATGGACATGTCAGAGTTACCATGAACATATCAACAAGCTCTCGATCATACAAGGGAGGCTGCACCCTTCCAGCTAAGTCTCTCCACTTTTGTGTATATTCCTTGGAACCTTCATTCGAGCCCATAGACATGTTTTGCAATTACACTCGAGTTGGTGCAAGGTCAACATTATATTGATATTGCTTATAAAAAGTAGCAACCAAGTCTTCCCATGTACAAATATTGGTTCCTTCTAGCTGATAGAACCATTCGAGTTAAGTTCCAGACAAACTTTCTTGAAAGAAGTGGACCCATAACTTCCTGTCAGTAGTATGGGGTTGGACTTTTCAGACATACAATCTCAGATGAAGCTTGGGATAAGACACACCGTCGTATTTAGTAGAGACGGGGGCCTTGAACTTATGGGGAATAACAATCCCTGAGATAAGACCCAACTCTTAAAAGTCCAACCCAGGAACTCTCTGGATCTCCATAGCGTTGAGACGATCTTCTAGCGGCTTATACTTGTCGTCGGCCGGAGGATATTGTTCATCTGAATAGTTTTCTTCCTCTTCATCAAAATCCTGGTTTCCAGCCTTCATACTTTTAACATCTTCCTCTAGGTCGTCATTTTATTCTTCAAACTCCAAAGCTCGCTTGACCGGATCTTTGAGCCTCATACCCATGTTAAGGACGTCAGCTGGTTTCTTGACTTTCTCCTTCTTCTCTTTAGTGATAAGGGCCTCCAGCTCTTCCTGCTCCTTGGCCAAGATTAGGAACATTTGATGGAACTGGGCGTTCTGTAATTGGAGATCCTTAATTGTTTGTTCAAGAGCCATTCTTTCTGCTGAAATAAACAACAAAAAGATAAGAAACATGTCTTGAAACACATGTCATGTAGTGATATGCCTGATATGTATATGCAATGTTTTCAAGGACCTTAGGAGATTTAAATTTGTTAACCAAGAGGAAACAGAAACAAATATTTTTATTAATAAATTTATGTGAATACAAAGGATTACAAAGAAATAAATTAAAAACTCCTAAAACTCTAAGTTTCCCATGGACGCCTCCTCTTCGTGTTTGATATATGCATTAAGACTCTGCTCCTCGTGAAGTTGCTTCGTGAGCTCTAACACTTTCTTTTCACTTGCATGAAATTGAGTCTCATAGGTGTCCCGTTCATCCTTGAGTTGAATCCATAACTTCTGCAATTCTTCGAGGTCAGTGGGCATGTCTGGATGGAGGATGGTGTGAGAAATGTCTCCTTCTACAACAGGTTCCATGATCACCGGTAGGACAAATGGATATGGAATCATAAGGTTTTGAGCGTGAGCTCGTAACCATTTGAGGTAGGGATCTAGAGGAATGAAGTTCTTATGTCCTAAAGCCTTGCTATCAATCTTGCTCACCATGCCCCAAGCATGTATAAACCTTTGATGATAACCTTGAGGATCGTTCTCATAATCGAATACAATACCCTAGATAAGCGTTTCATGAGGACTGTCTCTTTGAGCATAACCAAATTAACGTAGAGCTAGAGAAGGATTGTAAGTAATACCTCTCCTAATTCCAAGGAGTGGAACATTAGGGAATTCCACACAGTGGTCAATGATAGTAATATCCTCATGAGATCGGGAATACCAATAGATATCTGTATGAGAAAGTGACATTATTCTTTGAGACCACCTCAAACCTTGTTCATTCTTCATTATCGAGCGGGGAATGTGAGAAATAAACCACCTAGATAGCAGAGGTATACAACACATGAGAGTTCCTCGCCTCTTCATAGTACGAGTGTAAAGAGAATGCAAAATGTCTCTGAGCAAGGTAGGCACAGGATTACGAGTAAGAAATATCTTGATGGCATTCACATCTATGAGTTGGTCTGGGTTAGGGAATAGTACCAATCCATAGATTAATAAAGCCAAGATCTCCTTGAAGGCCTGAAAACCCATAACATCCAAAAACAGTTGGGCCTTCTCTATCATAAATTTAGCAAGAAAGCCCTTGACTCCACTTCTTGTTTCCCAATTAGATACAATGTCAGACCACTTCAGATGTAAGGCTGCTGCGATATCTTCTGGTTTCGGAGCTTCCTCTAAACCGGTGAAGCGTGTCCGATCAAGAACAAGTACTCCCAGTATTTGAGAGAACTCCTACATTATAGGTACTAATTGATAATCTTGAAAGGTGAAGCAGTGATGTGCAGGGTCAAAGAACTGGAATAGAACACTTATTATGTCTTCATCAAAACTTGGGGTAACCAGACTAAGTAGTCGACCGTGTCTTCTGATGAATTGAGAACTTTCGAGAACCCTTGAGACTAACTCTTTAATCTGATAAGGTACCCTTACAAATTTGATTCAGACAGTGTTTCTGTGAGCGGAGGTCATAAACTACAACAAAGAACAAAGATAAATCCCCTGGTCCTTGAAATGGTTAGTGAAAATGATATGGTATGATGTCATAATGTTATGATGACTTGTTCGAAAAATTAATCATACACAAACAAAACACACACGACCTTAGGTTTAAGCTTGCATGGAGTTTATAGGTAAGTACCCTCTTGAAGTTTTAGTTGGCTCAACCTGTCCTAAAAGAAGTAATCGGGTTCTCGGAGCCTCAATATCACTGATCTTTCTCTCAGGCATTGTTTCAGCACAAGCATTTAATTTGTGACTGAAATATCCCGAGTCTGATTTCAATGAGTAGAAATGGAAATATAACCCATACCCATGGGTACCCGCCCAAACACGCCCCGAAGTTGACGGGGAAAACTCGCTTTGACTAGCTTTGAGTTTTCCCCGGTTTCAAGATATGGGGACGGGGCGGGTAATGGGGAGTGTAGTACCCACCCCGAACCCGCCCCATTTATTATTATTATTATTATTATTATTATTATTATTATTATTATATTTTAATATATATGATTTAACAATATATTCCGCTACAGTATCATAATTATATGCCGCCACAATATCCAATTTGTTAAATCTATCTATTGTTATAGTTTCTTGGTTTTAGAAAAAATGTAAGTGATAATGTAAATGTATAAGAGCAACGATTGGCATTTAAAAAAATATAGTTGGCAGTGGCATTTTATATTTGTAATATAAGTTAATATATATTAAGATTGGGGCAGGTTTTAGGTTCGGGTGAATTTTGAGTTTGGGGAAGCTTTTGGGTTTGAGACATATTTTAGGTTTAGGGGCGGGGCGGGGATCCCCGAACCCATTTGGGGCGGGTTTGGGATTCAATTATTCATCCCCGAGGGGGATTGGGGCGAGTAATAGGGATTTATCTTGAATTCGGGTTTGGGTTTGGGTTTGGGGAATACAAAAATCATCCCCTCCCCGCCCCGTTTCCATTTCTATCAATGAGTGTAGTATCGAGTATCAACCAATTTTAGTCTGCACAAAAGTTGTCCATTTCACTACTTTCTAATGGCTAAGTTGTGTCAATTAAGGTTCTACGGTCAGTTAGTGCTTTATGACACCATGCGACAGCCCATCATTCTCCTTGAATTAACTCAAGGGACACCGACACCAACCAATGTATCGCACTAACGTAGCCATCACTTCAACAGTATCGGTATACGTCATAAAATTTCCACAATATATAACTACTTACCTAAAATTCCCCCAGATCCGAGTATAGGATCTATACAGAAATAACCCTAGCAAAACCCTGAAATGTAAAGCATACAAATCAAGCAAGTACATCATTTTTAAATGTGATCTAACTCTAAGGTAACCCCACTTTTAGTTTTCCCCAGCAGAGTTGCCAGTTCTGTAATACGGTGGGAGAACTGACTTTTGGTTTTGCATTTTATCGTAAATATTGTGGATAGCAAGAGTCACCATCGAATTTTATTTTATCCAATAAAGGGAAGGGTGAAAAGAACAGGAAAGACCTTTGAGAATTTTTTTGAGTAAGGGGGGTAGGTTATGAAAAGGGAAGGTATTAGCACCCTTTTCATACATAGTTATCTACAGGTTCTTAATCGCTAGCTCACTTTTGAAAATGCTTTTGTGTTTGTGTGTTTTGAAAATGCCTAAGTGCGGCAAACTTTGTAATGATTCTCGTATCATTGAGAACGCATACAAAGTGTTTGTTTAAAAATATTTCATAAAAGTGTTTGTGTAAAAAATGTTTTGAAATGTTTCGCGAGCAAGCGATTAAGAACTATCTACCTACTCAAAAGTATTTTGTTCTTTTCCTCTTCCTTTTGATAGTGTCATCCTACTATTAGTTAGTAGGAAACCCTATCATTGGATGTGTGAGGGACAGGCGTGAGTCATCGTACAATCATAAAAGAAACTCGTAGGATGCTTTAACAATTTATCGTAAGAGACTAAGATCGTTTACCGAGGCAGCATCAAAGGGTCATCGAGGGACTACGAACTCTTAACTGAGGGTCTTTGCTAAAGGGTCCTACGTTTGAGGGACATGGCTATTTTCTGAAGGCAACAAGTGGAATCACCCTAGAGGTGCATGTGTGAGAGATGCTTTTGATTTCAGTTAATTTGTCTTGATTAGTGTTATCTAGCATTTTTTTTAATCTTTTTATACAAGCCTATTAGCGTACATCTAGCAGAGTTATAAGGAAAGCGGTAAAGACAGAAAAGTAGATTTCCTACGCTATTATAAAGCTTCGGGAAGGGGGTACAAAACCACAAAACAAGGAAAAAAATAGTAAACCCTAGTTTAAGCTATTACAGACCATCAACAGTTACATCATTATAAAAAATACTAATGCGAAAATAAATGAGCGTGCGGAGATTGTGAAAAAGGGAAAGATATGGAAAAAATTGTCTTGATAAAAAACAATGATTAATCTACCCAAATGTTTTTTAATTTAGAAAAGAAATTGATTATTAATAATAAAAACCCTAAGAAACTAAATTAATTATTTCAATTAATTTAAAAAATTAATTTAATCAATTTAACTAGAAAAAGGTTAAGTTAATTTAGTTTTAATTAATTTATAGAAAAAACTTAATTATTTAAAAAAAGAAATTAGAATAAAATGATAAAAAAAGGGAAGATGGGCCTGAAGAAGTAAGTTGGGGGGTGTGGGAAATAAGAATCACTAGGCCCAAATACGCTGGCCCAGCTGCCTGAATGAGATCCAGTGAGGACATTTCCTTGAGGTTCCATGATGTGCCTGCGAATCTGGAACGTTAGATCTGGCTTTGTGAGTATCTAATGGTGATGACACGAGGTTGCATAGTACGCGTATGGACTGGCAAGCATTGGATCTGTAAAGAGAAAACATAAAAAATATAGTACCAAGGGAAGGGATCGAACCCATGCCCTAGTACGTTAACGCCTTAGCCATACACACTCCTACCGCTGGGGCGGCCCTTACATTCGATAATCTATATCAAATAATGAAACATTATTATAACACTAGGGTTGATGTCAGATAATCAAAGAACACACGTGTATGGTGGGCCTCTGGTATTTAGAGAAGGCCAATCATAATGCTCAATCCTGCCACGCAAACAGTCAAAAATATCAAACCACCACCCATGGTGGTTTCCATCGTCTTCTCCGATGAGTAGATTTTGGGACCTGCTATTGTACCCCAAAATTTTCCCTCTCAATTTCTCAAGAATTCTCTCACAAGATCTCCATTGGCTCAAGACTGCACAAGGTTTGATCAGCTCAAGACACCTCCTCGAGCACTGATGACTCAAAATTAGGGTTTGTGTTTGTACAAGTACAATTGGACTTATAATGCTTCATATTACTTTCATGTATCATTTTGGACTCCCAAGATTGCTCATGTTAAGTTTCAAGTTTTGGATCACATTTTTGCTCAACTGTGTTGGGGAAAAAGTCAACTGTGATCAATTTATAGTCAAACTTCATAATTTTTGATCCATATCAATATTTTGAACTCATATTTGTGAATTTATCAAGTTTGGATCATAATTCCTCAAGAAATTTGATCAGACCACCAAAAGGGCGAAATGGTCAAAATTAGGGTTTTGACTGAAGAGGCTTAATTTTTTATTGTTGGCCAAATACATGACCTGTTAGTTTGAGAAATGATATCAAGCATTCAAATGTATCATTTTTACCTAATGGTATGGTTCAAAACACTTCCAAAGATCAATTGATTGATAGTTTAAATTCAGTCAACTGATGAAAAGTCAACTAATACACTGAAAAGTCAAACTTTGACTTTTTGATCAAAATCAAGTTTCAAAAATCATATTTCATCAAGACATGTCAATTTGAAGTTTGTTCATCAAGAAATCAAAAAAAGTCAAAATTCACTTTGAAAAGTCAAAATTTCGAAGACTTAGAAATTTTTCTAAGTGTTGGAAATTTTACTTTTTTTCATAACTTTGTGCCAATTTTTCATCATGATGCAAGGTGACTCAAGAAAAACTTCCAACATGAAAGTTGTAGATCTCGATGAGATATAAAACTTTTTAGAAGGAATCAAGTTCTAAAAATGCTTGGATTGCAAGCTATTAATTCATGAAGACATGCTCATGAAACTTAAACACTTAGTAAACTTTTGCCCAAGTTAGGAAGATTTTTGGTACCAACTTCATGGCAACTTTTCATCTAGTTCCAAATTAATTATTAAAAAATGTCCAACATAAAGGTTGTAGATCATGTTACAAGATTTCCAAAATGTCAAAGAACTCATTGAGATCAATCTTAAGTTAGGAGAATCGAAGGCAAGAAGTTAGGGTTTCAAACTTGTTTTTCAAGTCATTTTCATGATGAACATTTGATCCAATTCCAAGTAATGCTGCATAATCCCACTTTTCAGACCCTCTAACTTATGTATCTATCTTTAATCAGAAGATTACACAAGCTTTTGAGCTATGAACCACTTGATTTAAGCTTTGTCCAATACGCCTTGCCATTTAAGGAAGAAAGTCACCACTTCTATTTTGAAAAAGCAAGCTTTATGCAAAGTCAAATTGCCTTGAGCTTTGCATTTGTTATTTTTGCACACACAACATCTATAAGTCAGAAGCAAGCTTGTTTAAAGTTCAACCACTATACAATATCATGGTACAAGCTTTGGGAAGATGTTTGTCATGGTTGCTTAAAAAATAAATAAAGGTGTTACAACTTGATAATTCAAAATCTGACTTGTTGTAGCACACAAAACCTCTTGCCAATAAATGCATACACTATTTGCAAGCTAAATCACGATTACACAAGCCCTTAAACTCTCCCAAACTCAGAACTGCATAACAAACCTCCATTGTTGCACCTTCTGACCAAAAACTCTAAACTTAGAAACTACTCGTGCGTTTCTTGGCCTTTTGGTTCCAAAAGCTTCTAAACATTATACATAAACAATCCTAACACCTGGTATCCAACTGTAACTCCATCTGCACCAACCTCCATTTTAAAAAATAGGGCATTGTATCTTGACTTCTCCAGACCATTCCAGCCATCCATAGCTCAAGCTAAGCATTGCATTAGCTTCCTGGAGACTTGAGGAAGCTAACCTGATCATCACAACTCCTTGAAAGATGTTCAAACTCCCTACATGATTTCCAGTTTTGAGGTAAGTTTTCTCAATTTTGAACTCCTCATACAAGCATCATTAATGGTTAATTTGTGAATGAAAAATGTCGATATCATTTCCCTGAAGCTAACCATGTCCATAGTTTTCATTTATATTGCCTGAGCTTAGAGAATTTTAAGTTTGAATCTCTGAAAAAATTAGGTCACAATTTGGTACCATTTAAAATTTGTGTTCATCTTTGAGTGTTAGCTTAAGTTACTTACATGATTGGATTCGTGATGAAATTTCCAACAACTTTCATGTTTATACTTTTGAAAATGGTTGAGAAATGAGAGAGATAGAAATTTCAAAAAAATCATGTTAAAGGTCTGGCGCGAGGTTGAAGATGATACATGCCTAGGAACATGTTTCAAATATATATTTATGGTTTTGTATTAATAAACGGATGCATAGCCACCCCAGTGGTACCCTTTTGGTTTATTTTCACATTTTCTGTTTCAGGATCCAGTGCAAGCAGGCAATACACGCGCGTGATACACCCTTTCCATCCAGCCATCAGATTACCATGCCAATGAATCCAAGACACTAGACACGCTTGTCCACCATGAGCCCCCACAAGTCAGTCCTATGGAATCCAAACAGGTGTTGGGCTTAGAGCTTGGGCCTTGTTTCCTTTTGTTTGTTTTTACTAACTCTCACCCCTATTCTTGTTCATACATACGCAGGTCCACATTTTTTTTTTCTTTTCTGATTTCAAATAAACATATATATTGGGCCTAGCCCTGTTTACTACTTTTTACCCCTATTTCCACTTTCTAAACCCCCTGACTTGAATATTTATATTTTATTTTATTTTATTTTACTTTTTTTATTAATATTATTACTATTATAATCATTTTTATTAACAAAAATCCAAAAAATTATTTTATTTATTTATTTATTAACATACTAATATACTTGTTTTTATTTCTTTTAAGAAAAAAATACAAAAAAATTCTCTTAAACAAATCAATTTCTTTTCTTAAATATAAATTAATATTTAGACTTAGACTTATTTTCCCCTTCTAATTAAATTTGGTTTAGGACTTAGGAATTAAATTAATTTTTTATATTCATTTTAGTTTGATTAATTAAATTAAAACCTTTTCATAAAACCCTAAAAAAAATTTGTTTCTTTAATTTAAGTTAATTTCATTTCTTTTAAACTTAACTTTAATTTTTATTTTTATTTTATTTAATTATTTTCTTTTAAGTGAATTAGGTTAAAACAAAACCTTTTCTTAACAAAGACTAAAATCCATTTTATTTTTTCATTTACTTTCTAGCATATTTATTCATTCTTGTACATTATATTCATTTCCATTCTTGTACATTTATTCAATATGGTTGTAATAGATAATTATGGTTTAATTTCTTGCAATACCCATTTGTAATTTGTATCCCCATCCCCAAAAATGATGTAATAGCGTAGAATATTTACTTTCCGCAATTTATCGATTTTATATAAATGCTAGTAAATTAGGGTTTGTATGGCAAGATAAAATCAATCCTAGAAAACCCTAATCCAAGATAAATTCAAGCATGAAATACAAAACACTTGCACACTTTGCACCTCTATGGCTAACTCCACTTTGTTGCCTTGAGAAAATGTTCATGATATGCATGTGAGACATCTTAGCAAAAACAATAAAAAATACAAGATCATAGTCCCTTGATGACGCTACGAATGATGCCTTACAAATGATCTTAGTCCCTTAAGAAAAATGATAAGATATCTCACAACATTGCTATCCATGACTATATGATGACCCACACCCGTCCCTTCACCTCCAAAGATAAGTCTACTTACCAATCAATGGTGAGATAGCAATGTCAAAGGAAGAGAGAAATGAACAAAAGACTTTTGAGTAGGTAGAATGTTCTTAGTTTCTTTCTCACAATCCATCTTCAAAACAAACAAACTTTCAAACACACGAAACACTTTCAAAAGAAAATATTTTCAAAAGTCCAACACTTTGTATGTATTCTTATAGAGACGAGAATCATGACAAAGTTTTCCTAAACGAAGGCGCTTTTCAAAAATACTTTCAAAATCCACCACAAACACATCTCAAACAAAACAATTTCAAAAGTGATCTAGAAAGAAACTAAGAGCCCATAGATAAACTATGGATGAAAAGGGTGCTAACACCTTCACTTTTCATAACCTACCCCTCGAACTCAAGGATATGCAGGCACAAAATGTCCAATTTCAGCAAATGTTTGTAGCCTTAGCTAAGGGGCAGGATGATCTGAAGGCCCTTATTATAAAGGAGAAAAAGAAGAAGAAGAAGACCGTCGGTGTCCTAAATCTGGGCAGAAGATTTAGGGGACCGTTGAAGCAAAAAGTTAATATGACCTCTTCATACAAAGAAGGGGAGAACCAAGAGGGCAAAACAAGGGAGGAAGACCCTAGTTCGAGAGTTTTTGAGGATAAATCTGACTACAACGATGAACAATATGCTCCGGTTAAGGATAGGTACAAACAATTAGAGGATCGTCTGAGTGTGATGGAGATTCAAAGAATACCAATGCTGGACTTCGAAGAGTTGGGTTTGATATCCGGGGTAGTCATCCCACAGAAGTTCAAGGCTCCGGTATTTGCGAAGTATGATAGGGTGTCTTGTCCCAAGCTTCATCTTCGTTCCTATGTGAGGAAGATTCAGCCTCACATTGCTGATAGGAACTTGTGGGTCCATTTCTATAAGGACAGTCTGTCTGGGACTCAACTTGAATGGTTCTATCAACTGGAGGGAACTAATGTCCGCAACTGGGAAGATCTGGCTGCTACTTTTTACAAGCAGTATCAATATAACGCTGGCCTTTCCCCTACCCGTACTCAACTCCAAAGTATATCCATGGGTGCAAGCGAAGGTTTCAAGGACTATGCGCAGAAGTGGAGAGATCTGACAGGGAGAGTCCAACCCCTTTGTCTGATAGGGAGTTGGTCGACATGTTTCTTGGTACGCTGTTGGGTCCATTCTTCAATCACTTGATTGGTAGCTCCTCAGCTGATATTGACTGGAGAAAGGGTAGAAGCTGAGATCCGAAGTGGCAAGATCCAGAAAGACACCTCGTCAAGTACAATGAAGAAGCCACTCACGGCTAAGAAGGAGGTCAACTCCGGTTATAACTCAAGAGGGAAGAGTAGAGCTAAGCGCCGTCCAATGGTAGGGGCTGTGATGATACCTAGGTCTACGGCTACTCAACAACGAAACAATCAGCCAAGGGTAGAAAGACCTCAAAGGCAGTTCACCCAAATCAACATGCCATTGTCACAATCATTATAACACATGTCAAAGATGAATCTGATTATGGTGATAAACCCTCATCCGAACCCTAAGACTTCCTCTCCTAACTACAACCCGGATGTGAGGTACGCTTATCATTCTGGAAGCCCCGGGCACAATACTAACGATTGTTGGGCGCTGAAATACAAGATTCAGAACATGATTGACGCCAAGGAGATTGAATTTGACCCTCCCGAGTCTCCCAACATGATCACTGCTCCCCTGCCAAAACATGGCTAAGATTGAAAGCATTTTTGTTCATTTAATTCTCAAGTTGTATTTCCTTTGCTTATTCGAACAATTATTGCCATGTCAAAACTTTGTTATTTCATTAATGCATTACACATGTTTGTCTTGAATTAATCTGTTTTCACTATGCTTAAACTGCTTTATACTTCCTTTTCGTGATATTCAACTCTCGATTAAAAACTCTAAGCCTTAGAGGGAGGATGACGAAAATGATACCACAATCTCTACAGTATGCTTTTGAACAAACCTTGCTAACGATGTACAGGCGTTGTTTCAAATCCCAAACAGTGGAGTTATAAGGAAGATAATCTCTAGTTAACCCCTTTGAGCCAAATAAGTAGGAGTTTTTCTTTCACACAAATTAAAACCCTTAATCATAACCTGGGGCAGGGTAGTTTTCTCAGTTAATTCAGAGGCGCATTCAGTCGCGATCTTCCTCTTCACACACAATGAATGGCCTCAAAGACGTCCTTCCGAATCAGAAGATGGTGATGGTTCCGCATAATCATCAAAATAGGCAGTCATTATCTCTCAAAATAAAAGGCCATTAAGTCAAAACCTATGAAGGAGACTTAAGAAAAAAAACTGGGGCATACCGCTGACTGTAATCACAAAAGAAACAGTTCAGGAAAAAGACAGAGATAATAAAATAAAAAAGAAAGAGGTCCTACAAATCCTCGACAAAAAAGATTACAAAAATGACTGCCTATTCAAAACAAACTTTCTATATCCGAACCATTACCGGAACATCAAGGACAGTACTTCAGGACCCAACTGGGATTCTAAACGCGCAATTAACTGAGCATAAGACTGAAGGACATCACGATGAACGGGTGGGTATAAATAAATTTTGAGCCTTTATCCTTTTTTTCTTAAACCGTGAACCAGGCCACGTTATAACCCTTAAAAGTCCTAGTTGAAGCACGGGTTAGTTTGAGAGCATAATGTTACAAAGTTATCCTGACTCCTGTAGGACTTGTTACGAATCCCGAGTTGATATCACCTACTTGCAAATTTTGTTTTACTACACAAAACACATTTAAAAAAAAAATTCAAGACGGATATGAGTTTTGCGTTCTTTAAATGACATTGTTTGCATATGACTAATTGTTTGACCATAGAGAAATCCGCACAATGGATATTCAATAAACAGACATCCTCTCAATGGACATAATCACCTCAGCAGGAAAGACACTTCCCACAACAGGTTTCCATAAGCAAAGGGGCATGACATGATGTCCAACACACTTGGGGAAGTCTCTCCAAGAGTGCCAAATAACTAGGGGCAGATCTCCATCTAGATCACTTGGGGAATTATACACGCATTCCAGCAACGAATCATGTTACATCAAGAAAACATTTTTGACAGTACTACAACACAACACTATAAACAGTGACAACTCCCTACATCCTAAGATAGTGGACATAGTCGGAAAAGACCACACATGAAAAAGACCCGCTAGGTCGACTAGCCTAGGAAAAAATAAGGGCATCCCAGCGAACCAAAAAAAGTTCGGGCAAAAATTAGGGATAAAAACAAAAAAATCTGTATACCCGGCAAGTCGAAAACCTAAAAAGGCGGCTTGGGCAAAAAAGGGTATCCCGGTGGACTGAAAATATGAAAAGACAGTCCAGGAAAAAGTTAGGGTTTAAAGCGTACGACCATGTCTCGAAGACTTATCATTCTGATTGGTAGTTACAAAGCACCTCATGATGTGGGATAACACCCAAGCTATCCACAAAGCCTCTGCAGGTACTTTCTCTACAAGTACAGGGGCAGAAAAATCCTGATGCAAAGTCATTTTCGAATCCTCAACTTGCATCCCAGTGACATCTACACTCCCCACAGAGTAGAGGCAACCAAAGTTTTGATCTCTGCTTCCCCAAACAGGAGTTACTTTCCTCAGCCAAGCTCTTTCGGAGAGCCGACGTCTATATTCCCTAGCCGAATTTTGTAATCACAAGCGGTTCATATAGTTTTCTCCCGAGCAGAGTTTATTTCTATGAATGTGGAAGCTCATCCCCAACAGAGTTATTCCCCCGCAGAGTTATTCTCAAGAAGAGTCTCTCCTCCGACAGAATATCCGTAAACAAGGAGCGAATCTCTAGCATAGTCATCTCCGTTCACCATCCCCAACAGAAGTAGAAGAGTCACGATTTTCTACAAAAGTCAGGAATGCTATTTCCAATACTCTCCAACAGCAGTCAGGGATTTATTTTCCCAGACTCAGATATGTCACAATAGCATTTCATGTTTCATACATCAGGACATGCGCACACATATTTCATAACAACATAATCTCATTTATTTTGAGAACATCATCACACAATGCATTTCATGCATCACATATAATTAATCCTGTACCTTTTCAGGAAAGATGGTTATCATCAACAATTTCCAGCAGGTCAAAGATTAGCTCCTGAAACTAAACAGAGTAATCATCTGCGCGACCAAATACAACTTCACACGGGTTTATCTTGAAAAAATCTTACACGAGTCCCTTCTCATACATTTCCAAATAAATTTTCACACGAACTCATCCCGAAGTAACCTTACCCGGGTTCCTCCTGAAGCCCTACACGAACTTACCACGAAGCAACCTTACCTAGGTTCCATCTCGGTTTAGATGCAGTTTTACCTAAACTCCCCATGAAGCAACCTTACCTAGGTTCCTTCTAGGTTCAAATGTAGTTTTACCTAAACTCCTCATGAAGCAACCTTACCTAGGTTCCTTCTCGGTTTAGATGCAGTTTTACCCAAACTCCCCACGAAGCAACCTTACCTAGGTTCCTTCTTGGTTTCGATGTAGTTTTACCCAAACTCCCCACGAATCAACCTTACCTAGGTTCCTTCTCAGTTCAAATCCAGTTTTATCTAAACTCCTCACGAAGAAACCTTACCTAGGTTCCTTCTCAATTCAAATACAGTTTTACCTAAACTCCTCATGAAGTAACCATACATAGGTTCCTTCTCGGTTCAGATGCAGTTTTACCTAAACTCCTCACGAAGCAACCTTACCTAGGTTCCTTCTCGGTTCAAATGCAGTTTTAATTAAACTCCTCATGAAGAAACCTTACCTAGGTTCCTTCTCGATTCAGATGTAGTTTTACCCAAAATCCCCACAAAGTAACCTTACTATCCAGGTTCCTTCTCATAGCTCTACTATCCAGGATTTTATTTCGAAGTAACCTTACGACCCATGTTCCTTACCATAATCCCTACTATCCATGCTTTCATACCGAAGTAACCTTACTATCCAGGTTCCTTCCCATAAGCCCTACTATCCAGGCTTTCATCTCGAAGTAACCCTACAACCCAGGTTCCTTCCCATAAGCCCTACTATCTAGGCTTTCATCCTGAAGTAACCCTACTATCCAGGTTCCTTCCCATAGCCCTACTACCCAGGGTTTCATCTCGAAGTAACCCTACTATCCAGGTTCCTTCTTATAGCCCTACTATCCAGGCTTTCATTTCGAAGTAACCCTACTATCCAGGTTCCTTCTTATAGCCCTACTATCCAGGCTTTCATTTCGAAGTAACCCTACTATCCAGGTTCCTTCTCATAGCCCTACTATCCAGGCTTTCATTTCGAAGTAACCCTACTATCCAGGTTCCTTCCCATATCCCTACTATCCAGGCTTTCATTCCGAAGTAACCCTACTATCCAGGTTCCTTCTCATAGCCGTACTATCCCAACTTTTATTTCGAAGTAACCCTATTATCCAAGTTCTTTCTCATAGACCTACTATCCAGGATTTCATCTCGAAGTAACCCTATGACCCAAGTTCCATCTCATAGCCCTACTATCCAAGCTTTCATCTCGAAGTAACCCTACTATCCAGGTTTCTTCTCATAGCCCTACTATCCAGGCTTCCATTTAGAAGTAACCCTACTATCTAGGTTCCTTCTCCCTTATCTCCAGACCACAGTTTACAACATGTAAGACCTGGACCCGACCAGATACGGTCGATTTCACGTTTCCCCAGTAAATTGTTGTGCAACCTGGATCCTAAACAGATATGCAGTGTATTCCCACCTCCTCAACCAGGAGTTAATTCCCTAGTAGAGTAATGGATAATCGAAGCCCCTATACTCTATTTTCCCATACGTAAATCAACATTCTCCAGCGAAGTCCTCCTAAACAGCAGGTACATGAATTTTTGCAAAGAAATCTCTTATGCAACTGATATATTTTCTGGATGGAATCTTTAAGCCCATCTCCGACGATTCTTTATTGACTTCCAAATGGAATCTGTAAGCCCATTCCCGATATCACCGATCAGTATTACTTCATGCGAGTGCAAATTTCCGGGCACTCTAGTGTTCAATCATCTTCTACCTTCAGATCACGAAAGGCAGACCAGCCAATCTACATCCTGAGGTTTAAGAAGATTGAACAAGGTCAACTATTGTACCCCAAAATTTTCCCTCCCATTTTACTCAACATATGTTCATTAAGATACTAAACTTGCTCAAGGATGCCCAAGAGTTGACCAGGCAAATTCTCTCCTAAAACAATGAACCTCCAACTAGGGTTTTCATTTTCATCAAGATGGGTGAGCTACAAAGGCCTCATATGTTCTACATAGTTCTAATATGCTCTCAAGACCATGCATGCAAAGTTTCATGCCTTGAACAATAAGTTTGCTTAGTCAACTGCTCAAATGCTTGGAAATCAATTGTATTAGGTCAAAAGTCAACTGTGGCCCACATACAGTCAAACTTTAAGATTTTTGGTCAACATCAACATTTTGAAGTGATGTCCATCATTTGATCAAGGTTTGATCATGATTTCCCAAAGAATGCTCCTAATTCATCAAAACTCAAAAGCTGCTAAGTTAGTGTTTCTTAGGAAAAAGTCAACCAAACTTTGACCAAGCATAACTTTCTTATACTTTATCAGAAATTTCGTATCCAAGGCTCATTTTGAAGAGAACTCAATTACCTACAAATCATCTTCAGTCCTCAAGTTCAAGAAATGCACTCATGAAAAGATATAAATTCAGACATTATAGGTCATCCCAAAAAGTCAACAAAAACACCTTTTGGGTCAAAGCTTCTTACATGAACATGGAAGACCCAACTGAGATTAAACCAAAAAGGTTGTTCAGGGGACATCTCAAGCTTTCTAAAAACTCCAATAACACCCTCTTAGGGTAAAAATTGAAGGAGATATGCATTGTCAAAGTTGGCCATTTTGGGAAAATTGTCAAAAGTCAACAATATCCAAAATTGCATTTTTTGTCAAATGGGCCTAACTTTTTATGCTTGTATCTTACTTCTAGCAATGTCCACGACCCAAACACTCTTCCATACTTTATTGAATTTATTTTGATTTTTATCATTTAAAAATTAAATTAAAATCAAATAAATGATATAAAATATGGAAGATTTGTTTTTGATCTGATTTTGAATGAAATGCAATCCATTTATGCTGCCAAAACAGAATCAAATCGTGCCAAGGTTGATTGGAGTGAGAATGGAATGATTGAGCTTGATTTGGAAAGAAATAATGCAAGGTTGGAATGAAATCAAATCTTAATAATTGGTAAGGATTTAAAGCCTTTTGTTAACCTAATACAGTCTAGTACATATACACAACAAATCCCAAGCACAAGGAGAAAAAAAATTGTGTGAAACGGCCAAGAACACAATGCACTTTTTTGTCAAAAATCCCAGATCGAATTCCATACTACAACCATCCTCAAGGAGATTTAAGGGTTGCAACACCTTCCTGGCAACTCCTAAAGCTAATTGCACCTTCTGCACGCACAAAAACACCTTGAATCGTAAAATCTGTAACTCTGTTATCCAACTATTTTTGATTTTTGCTTACGTGCATACATGCTTTTTTGATGAAATTGAATCATACATTCTTGTTTATTACAAAGTTTCGATGCTTGCTGACTCGTTTAATTGAGTTTTAAGTGCAGGAATCATGGTTTTCCATTCTTAGGGTTTCTGAGCTCGTTTTAGGGCTTCCTTCTACAGGAAAAATTAGGGCTAGGCATGGGCACCATGATGTCCAGGGCTTAAAGCCCAGTTGATTCATGGTCTTCAATGAAATTTATACTGCTTGTGCTAGATTTTTGAATAACGTAGGGTTGTAGTTACAGGAATGAGACCGTAGGTAAAAGTTTAAACCTAAAACGACGGTGCTCAGGAAGAAGAAGGTTAGGTGGCAAGCTCCCATTGGGCCATTTGAATATTGGCGCGTTTGCAGGACATCATGTGATTATTTTTATTATATTATTTTTATTTGGTTATATTAACAATTGAACACCCAACGCAGTTGGTCAGAGGAAGGAAGTATGAAGCTCATGTCATGGGTTCGATCCCAGGTGTGAGCTTTTGGCATTTTCTCCATTATTTTCACCAGATCCAACACATCTCATCTTCTGAGGATCATCACGCGCCCTCTGATCTCATCCTATGGATCCATCTCCAGTCAGATCCAACGCCCAACATACACAAGTCCACCATGAGTCCTCAGAAGACGGTCTCATTGGATCAGACGCCAAACTCTGGGCCATCCTTCTGGGTTTCAGAAGTTTAACATACACCCTCATGGAATGCTAACTGCATCAGGCCCATTTCTTTTCCTTTCTATTATTTTTTATTTGTTTTTTTAATTGGTTATTTTTAATTATTTTCACAATAAAAATCATTTTTTTATTAAATCATAAAATCAGAAAATCATTAAAAAATTAGATTTAGTTTTTTTCATAAAATATTTAATTTCTATTAATTAATTAGTTTAATTAGATTAGCTCAAATTCCTTTTTTTAATTAAAATTCAATAGAAAAATTAGGTTAATTTAAATTTTTTTTATATATAATTAAAAATAAATATAAATTAGGTTAATTTGCAAGATTAATTGCTTTCCTCGAAAATCCAAAAAATATCTTTTCCTCATTCTCGTCTTAATTCTCCACGCGCGTTTTTTTATATTTATTTTTGAGTTATTGTATCTGCTTTGGGTTTGTAATAGATTAATTAGGGTTTTAATTTCCATACTTCACGTTCAGTCAAATATTTATGTATCTGCCCAAAAGCCTTGTAATAGCGTAGGACTCTTTTATTTTCTCGCTTTTATTTATATGCTTGTATATAATTGTTAGAAACCTAGGCTTGTATGCTTAATCAATTAAATAGATCATTTAATTACAAGATAAGTATCTAAAAACAAACACAACTGCACACTTGCACCCCTAGGGTTTGCCCCACTTGGTTGCCTCGGAAATAATGGTCGTGTCCCTCGAACATAGGGATATCTTAGCAATGACCCGCGATTCAAAATCGTCATAAAGATCATAGTCCCTACTTGTCCCTCGAGTTGCCTACGAATTAATCTTATGACGATAGTCCCTTCGAAATGCTAAGGTATCTTTACTTGTTGCCTTCAAAGACCATTTCGTCCCTTCGAACGTCGCTTTAAAATCCAACGACGGAGCTACCTACTCCTTAATGGTAGGATAGCACTGTCTAAATGAAACGAAAACGAACAGACTTTTTTTCGAGTAGGTAGGAAACTCTTAAGTACTTGCTCAAAACAAAAACTTTTCACACAAACACTTTTCAAAGACAGTTTTCAAAACAACTTCGTCACACTCTTAAGGACCGATACAAGGGATATCACGAAGTAAACAAAACTTTTCAAAACAAGCACACACAAGCAATTTAAAAAATGAGCAAGTACCTAAGAGCCCGTGGAAAACCACAGATAGAAAGGGTGCTAACACCTTCCCTTTATATAATCTACCCCCCCCCCCCTCCCGTACTCAAAAACATCTCTAAAAAAGGTTTTTCCTGTTCTTTTTCCTTTTCCTTTGTTGGATGAAATAAAAGTCGGTGGTGACTCTTGCTTACTGCAACATTTGCAAACAAAAAATGCAAACCAGTATAATAGTCGATTCTGCCACCGTATCACACTACCCCCCGAACTCAAGAAAATATCTCAAAGGTCTTTCCTGTTCTTTTCACCATTTCCTTATTAGATAAAAGAAAAGTCGGTGGCGACTCTTGCTATCCGCAACAATTGCAATCAAACGCAAAACATCCAAGTCAGTTCTCCCACCGTATTATAGAATTGGAGACTCTGCTGGGGAGTACTTAAAAGTTGGGTTACCTTAGAGATGCATCACATACATTTGCTTTCATTGTTTGGTTTGTTTTCTCTACCTTTATGGGTCTTTGTTTGGGTTTGTATTGATCCTCTACCCGGATCTAGGAACACCATTAGGTAAATATCATAGATTGTGGAGACTGTACAATGTAAACCGATATGGTTGAGACAATATCTATGTTAGTGTGACATATTTATGGATATCGGTATCCCTTATGGCGAATTAAGGAGAATACAGGGCCGCTGAGTGATGTCATGAAGCACTAACGAACCTTAGAACCTTTAATTGAACAACTTGGCCATTAGGAAGTAGTGAGATAGCCAGTTTCGATGGAAAGCTAACAATTGGTTGATACTCGATACTACGCTCATTGAGATCAGACTTTTGGGATATTTTGGCTGCAAGAAAAGATTGATTGTGCTAAAACAATGCCTAATGAAGAAAGATCAGTGATATTGAGACTCCCTAGAACCCGATTACTTTTTAGGACAGGTTGAACCAACTAAACTTCAAGTGGGTACTTACTTATGAACTGCATGCAAGCCTACACCTAAGGTTTTTGTGTGCTTTGTTTGTAATTATTATTCATGTCATCATCAAAACATCATAAAGCATCCTCACTAACCATTTCAAGGATTCAAGAATTTATCTTTGTTCATTTTTGTAGGTCATGACTTCTACTCGTAGGAATACCATCCGAGTCAAATTTGTGAAAGTGCATCCTCAACTTCAAGAATTAGCATCAAGATTGCCTGGAGATTCTCCCTTCACCAAGAAATATGGTTGACTTCTCAACTTGGCTACCTCAAACTTCCAAGAAGAAATGATGTGTGTGCTTTTCCAATTCTTTGATCCTATGCATCATTGATTCACCTTTCCCGACTACCAATTAGTGCCTACATTAGAAGAATTATCTCAATTATTAGGAGTGCATGTGCTTGATCAAACACCATTCACTGATTTAGAAGGGACTCCTAAACCTAAAGTTATTGCCAAAGCTTTGCATTTGAAGAGATCTAAAATTATGGAAAATTGGGAGACAAGAAGTGGAGTTAAGGGTTTCTTAGCAAAATTTCTATTGGAGAAGGCTCGTTTGTTCTGGGAAGATATGGATTTTCAAGCTTTTGAGGATTTCTTGGCCCTTCTAATCTATGGTTTCGTTCTATTTCCCAATCTGAAACAACTCATAGATGTGAATACCATCAAGGTTTTTCTCTCTCGTAATCCCATATCTACTTTGCTTGGAGACATTCTACATTGTTTCCACACTCGCACCATGAAGAAAAGGGGTACTCTTTTGTATTTCATTCCATTACTCTCTAGATGATTCATTTCACACCTACCACAATCAACGTTAAAGAATGAGCAAGTCTTGACATGGTTACAAAGATTAATGTCACTCACACATTCTGATATTCATTGGTGTTCTCGATCTTTGGAGGATATTACTGTTATCGATCGTTATGGGGAATTCCCTAATTTCCGTCTACTTGGAATTAGGGGAGGTATTAGCTACAATCCTTGTTTGGATTTGCGACAATTTGGATATGCTAGGAGGGATGGCCCTCATGATGTACTTGTCCAAGGATTTGAATTTGACTATGAGAGCGATGTCCAAGGTTATCGTCAGAGATTCATACGAGCTTGGGGCATGGTTAACAAAGTTGATAGCAATACGTTGGGACATAAAAACTCCATTCCATTGGAGCCTTATCTCAGGTGGGTGCGAGCTCGCGCTCAAAGCCTTATGATGCCTTATGAAGCCATCCTACTTATCATCATGGAACTTGTTACCGAAGGAGATGTTCCATATATTGTCCTTTATCCTAATATGCCTACTTTTATTGAAGATTTGAAAAGAGCTTAGATTCAGCTAAAGGGGGAGAGAGACACCTTCGAAACCCAGTTCTATGCAAGTGAAAAGAAGGTTTTGGAACTTACGAGACAACTTCATGAAGAGCTAAGTTTGAACGCCTACAATGCGCCGAAGAGGATACACTCGACCTTTTTGTCTTAGGAGTTTTATTTTTTAATCCCAAGAGGATGTTTGTAATCAATTTGAACTTATTAATGCAATTAATGTTTGTTCCCTTTTGTCTAAACAAATTTAAATCTTATAAGTCCTTGAAATCATTTGCATATGTAGTTTTCATGCATCATAACATAAACAGGTTTTTCATAACAAGTTTCCTCATCTTTCTACTGTTTATTTCAGTAAGATCGATATCGAGCAGATCGTGAAAGATCTACAAGCATAAAGGTTCCAGTTCCAAGCAACCTTGCTGACTCTGGCCAAGGGACAACAAGAGTTTATGACACTACTAGCCACCAAAAAGAAGACTAAGAAGAAGGCCCTCGTTAACATGGGGAAAAGATTTAAAGGCCCAGTACGTCAAGTACAGATAGTTGAAGAGTCATCCGAGGAAGACGAGAACCAGGTGGAAGAGGAAAAGAGCACCCGTGCTGGGGGTGCGAATGATCAAGCTTCCGAAGATGAAGACTACTTTGATGAACAATACTCACCCACCGAGGATAAATATAAGCAGTTATAGGATAAACTGAAAGCTGTTGAAATTCAAGCCGTAGCTGGTTAGAATTTTGGTGATTTGGGTTTAGTGTCTGGGGTCGTCATTCCCCATAAGTTCAAAATACCACTCTTTGTTAAGTATGACAGAGTTTCATGCCTGAAACTTCATCTGAGGTCCTACGTCCGCAAGATACAACCTCATACTATGGACAAGAAGCTTTGGGTCCATTTTCCCAATAGAGTCTGGTTGGGACTCAATTAGAATGGTTATATCAATTGGAGGTGTTGTACCCCAAAATTTTCCCTCTCATTTATCAAGATTTTTCTCACAAGATTTCTTGAACTCAGGACAAGATTAGGGTTTGGTCAGCTCAAGACATCTCATCTTGCACTGTTAACCCAAAATTAGGGTTTGAGTTTGCACAAGGATTTTTGGGCCATCAATGCTTCATATGACTTTCATACACCATTTTGGATCCCTAAGATTGCTCATGTTAAGTTTCAAGCCTTGAACCACATTTTTGGTCAGTCAATGGGACAATTGACCTAAAAATCAGCTGTATTGGGGAAAAAGTCAACCATGGCCAATTTACAGTCAAACTTTATAATTTTTTATCCACATCAACATTTTAGACTCATATGTATCATTTGAGCAAGTTTATATCACAACTCCTCAAGAAATTTGATCAAATCATCAAAAGGGCAAAATGGTCAAAATTAGGGTTTTGATTGAGAAAGGGCAATTTCTGATTTTTAACCTAGAAAATGAACAATTGAGTTCAAGCATGATTTCAAGGGTTAAATGGCATCATATTGACCTAATTACATGGTTCAAAAGATCTCAAGTTCATTGGATTGACAGATGAATTTTGCAGTCAACTGATCAAAAGTCAACTGTACACTGAAAAGTCAAACTTTGACTTTTTGGTCAAAATCAAGTGCCAAGGGTCATAATTAATCAAGATATGTCAAAATGTGAAACTTTTTCACCAAGAAAACCAAATTTGAAAATTAGGGTTTTAATTTGAAAATTTTCATAACTTAGAATTTTTCTAAGTATTAAAATTTTCTTATTTTTCCCCAACTTTTCACCACTTTTTCACCATGATGCATTTCGATTCAAGAAAAGTTACCAACATGAAAGTTGTAGTCCTCCATGAAATCTACAACTTTTCTTCACAAAGGTTTCCCTAAATATGCCTAGATCTCAAGTTATAAATTTGTGAATATAGGGCCATGAACTAAATAACTTAGTGAAATTTTGCCCTAATTTAGGCAGGTTTTGGACCCAACTTCATGGACATTTTTCACCTAGTTCCAAGAGGTATCAAAAATTGAATTTTAAATATGGATTATAGATCATATTTCAAGCTTTCCAAAATGTCCAAGAACTCTCCAAGATCATTTTTGAGTAGGGAGAATCGAAGAAGGGAAGTTGGCATTTTCTCACTTTTGTTCAAGCCATTTTTACATAGCATCAAGTTGCAAATCAAATCTATGAGTTGAGTTTTTCGTTTCAAAACTTCAAGACAGGCATAAACTTTGCATTACTTGAATATCACTGTTTGCATATGGCTAATTGTTTGACAGCGGAGAAATTCACATAATGAATGTCCAGTGAACAAAAACTCTCTCAGTGAACAAAATCAATTCAAGAAGGATGACACTCCTCTTATCAGCAGGGGGACATGACATGTCATTGTCCAGCACACCTAGGGCAGTCCAGTAAAGATTCCAATAAATCTCTCAATAATTGCAGAGTAACCAAGGGCAGGTCTCCATCTCCATTACTTGGGGTATTAAATGCCAATCTCGGCAAAGTGTTATGTATAGTCAAACATTTCCTGGAAAATCCGTAAACACTTGCTACTAGGGGCAATGACAAATCTCCCCAAAGTCCTTCTCATAGGATGATTTCCCAGCAAGAGTTTAACCTCTGAAAACCTCTCCCCAGCTTGAGTTTGTCTCTCTGACTACTACAAATAAAAGGACCACAAATCCTCTTCCCCAGTAGACTACTCTACAATCCCCAACAA
Source organism: Vicia faba (assembly GCA_948472305.1). NCBI lineage: Eukaryota > Viridiplantae > Streptophyta > Magnoliopsida > Fabales > Fabaceae > Vicia > Vicia faba. Next base: position 695,475,495 of record OX451739.1, on the reverse strand, counting down.
GTTATTGTAAAGCCTGGACCCAACCAGACATCAGTTCATTTTCGACTCCCCAGTAGAGCAACGGACGACTAAGACTCCTAAACTTTTTTCCCCAAACAGGAATAAGCTTTTTCCCCACAGAGTTTTTATTGCTCCCCGACAGAACAAAAGACTCCCGTCATTAATCCCCAGTGGAAATCTTCCAGTTTCTCCAAATTCCCCAGCAAGTTATCTTGAAGTCTGAAAAAGCAACCAGATAACAGTTAACTTTTGTTTCTCCCCAACCTAGGATAACTCCCCAGTAGAGTGGCAGACGACCGAAACTCCTGAACTTTTTTTCCAAACAGGAATAAGCTTTCCTCCCCACAGAGTTTTCATTGCTCCCCAACAGAACAAAGACTCCCGTCATTAATCCATAGTAGAAGTCATCAAAATTCTATGGATTCCCCAAGTAGATTCCTCAAGAAGTATATGGCATTACTCTCACAACAGAATTTTTGTCAAATACTCCAACTTCAAGACATGAAGAATCCACATATCCTCAGTAGTCAAGGATTTATTTTCCTCAGAAATACAACAAATCAGCTTACATGCGCAGACATTACATCCATATATCATAAGCATTGATAAAGTACATATATTCCATCATACATTTCATGCAACTTAACTTTGTGCTTCAGCTAACATTTTATCCTTTTTAGGATAAGATTAACAACTACCATTAACAATGTTCAAAGATTCTAGATACAGTACAGATACACTCCATACACGAAAGTCATTCTGTTACTCATTCAGATTCAAGTTCAAATACGCTCCTGATACGGAGGCCATCATGATCACTTATTCAGATTCCAAGTTCATGATACGGTTCAGATACGCTCCAGACAAGGATACCATTTTGATACTCATTCAGACTTCAACTTCAAGATACAGTCCAGATATGCTCCAGACACAGAAGTCATTCTGTTACTCATTCAGATTCATCTTTCAGATACAATACATATATGCTCCAGATACGGATGCCATTCTGTCGCTTATTCAGATTTCAACTTCAAGATACAATCCAGATATGCTCCATATACGGATGCCATTCTGTTACTCATTCAGATTCATCTTTCAGATACAGTACGGATACGCTCCAGATACGGATGTCATTCTGTCGCTTATGCAGATTTCAACTTCAAGATACAGTACATATACACTCCATACACGGAAGTCATTATGTTACTATTTCAGATTCAAGTACAGACACAGCTTGTATACGCTCCATACGTGGACGCTATTCCATTGCTCGTACAGATTCAGTCTCCAGATACAGTTCAGATACGTTCCAAATACGGACACCATTCTGATACTCATTCTTTTGACTTACAACTTAAAATTCAACAGACATTCTTGGATGGCATCTACAATCCCATCTCCAACAAGATTCTATCACCTCTCCAAATGGCATCTTTAAGCCCATTCCCTCAACTACACTTCGTCGAGTGCAAATTTATGGGCACTCTAGTGTCCAATCATCTCTTACCTTCGAGTCACGAACGACAAAGCTCGCCAATCTAACTCTTCAGGTTCAAGAAGATTGAACAGGGGCAGCTGTTGTACCCCAAAATTTTCCCTCTCATTTATCAAGATTTTTCTTACAAGACTTCTTGAACTCAGGACAAGATTAGGGTTTGGTCAGCTCAAGACATCTCATCTTGCACTATTAACCCAAAATTAGGGTTTAAGTTTGCACAAGGATTTTTGGACCATCAATGCTTCATATGACTTTCATACACCATTTGGGACCCCTAAGATTGCTCATGTTAAGTTTCAAGCCTTGAACCACATTTTTGGTCAGTCAATGGGACAGTTGACCTAAAAATCAGCTGTATTGGGGAAAAAGTCAACCATGGCCAATTTACAGTCAAACTTCATAATTTTTTATCCACATCAACATTTTAGACTCATATGTATCATTTGGTCAAGTTTGGATCACAACTCCTCAAGAAATTTGATCAAATCATCAAAAGGGTAAAATGGTTAAAATTAGGGTTTTGACTGAGAAAGGGAAATTTCTGATTTTTAACCTAGACAATGACCAATTGAGTTCAAGCATGATTTCAAGGGTTCAATGGATTCATCTTGACCTAATTACATGGTTCAAAAGATCTCAAGTTCATTGGATTGACAGATGAATTTTGCAGTCAACTGATCAAAAGTCAACTGTACACTGAAAAGTCAAACTTTGACTTTTTGTTCAAAATAAAGTGCCAAGGGTCATAATTCATCAAGATATGTCAAAATGTGAAACTTGTTCACCAAGAAAACAAAATTTGAAAATTAGGGTTATAATTTGAAAATTTTCATAACTTAGAATTTTTCTAAGTATACAATTTTTCTTATTTTTCCCCAACTTTTCACCAATTTTTCACCATGATGCATTTCGATTCAAGAAAAGTTACCAACATGAAAGTTGTAGTCCTCCATGAAATCTACAACTTTTCTTCACAAAGGTTTCCCTAAATATGCCTAGATCTCAAGTTATAAATTTGTGAATATATGGCCATGAACTAAATAACTTAGTGAAATTTTGCCCTAATTTAGGCAGGTTTTGGACCCAACTTCATGGACATTTTTCACCTAGTTCCAAGAGGTACCTCAAATTTCATTTCAAATATGTATTATAGAGAACATTGCAAGCTTTTAAAAATGTCAAAGAACTCTCCAAGATCATTTTTGAGTAGGGAGAATCGAAGAAGGGAAGTTGGCATTTTCTCACTTTTGTTCAAGCCATTTTTACATAGCATCAAGTTGCAAATCAAATCTATGCTGGTTATATCTTGCTTTACAGGTCCTAAGCTTTCTATACACTCCATAATTTAATGCAAACTCAGTTGACAAAGGCTTTATCTTTGCTTTTGAAGCTTTACACAAGAGGTATTTCCATTTTGGGTAAAAAGTTCACAATGCCATTTTCATAAAGAGGAACTTTTGCAACTTTGTCAATCTTGAGCATTGAACCTGTTCCCTTGATGCATACAAACTCTACAGCTATCAAGCAATGTGTACCAACTCTTATCATCCCTCATGATAGCTAGTACAAGCATGTGGGATTAGTCACTTCACTTTACTTAAAATGCAAGGAAAGTTGCAAAAAGGTCCAAAGCTTGCACGGCTAGTAAGGGCTGACTTTGGATCATTTCTATACAAATATACAAACTTGTTACAAGGCATAGCACGCTTGGATTGAACCTAAAACACTCTCAAACTCAAAAACACCAAAATTCTGTCCAAATACACAGTCTTCTGCAAAATCACAGCCAACCCTCATTTGGCTCGTGCATTTTGTGTTTGATCACTTCAAACATCTTATTCAGTTGATACCTAGACAATCCAAGCCATCAACCTCGTTCTGTAACCCCTATTTCAGCATCCACCATTTTCAATTTGGAAGCTTGCAGCTTGACTTGTTCAGAGAGTTCCATCCATCCTCAAAGCAAGATAAGCATTGGATTAGCTTCAGGGAAGTTCAAGGAAGCTCAAACAATCATCAGGCCTCCATTAAATTCCCTACATTGCCCTACTCGAATCCAGCTGAATGAGGTATTTTCTTGAACTCTATCTCCTTATACAGGCAACTTCAAGCCACAATTTGTGAAGAAAAAATGTAGTCCATATCATAACAAAGTTGTACATATCATTACTTTTCGTTTATGTTACTTGTGCTGAGAGAATTTGAAGATTGAAAACTATGAAAAAATTAGGTCACGAATTAGGGATTCAAAAATTCAATTTGATCTTTAAGAGTTAGGTTACATAATTTATATGGTTGGAATCGTGAGCTCAAATGCCACATGTTTCATGTTATGAGTTTTTGTTTTTGTGCAAGCATAAGAGAGTTACAGGTTTGAACTGAAGCGCGCGCAAGAAGCTGACCAAGGACAGGGATGAAGCGCTTCTGGGCTTTTTATGCTTTGGGCCTTTTTGTTTTTGCTATTTGCACCCCCTGGCGTACTATTGCACCCCCTGACTAATTTTTTATATTTTTGCATTTTTCTTCATATTTTTATATTCAATACTTTTATTTATTTTTCTTAATGATAAGAAATACTAAAAAAAGGATTTATTTATTTTCACACTTTTTTTTAATTATTTTCTCACATGAAAAATAGTTTATTTTGATAAATAGAATTTATTTTCTTAAATAACTTATAAATATAATAAAAAAATACTTAATATTTTTATTATACTATTTATACTCATAAATACTTATTTTTTACACATATTTAATTTTTTAATATTTACATATAATATTATTTATTATTTTCTTATACAAAAAATGTACAAAATAATAATATGAAACATGTATTCTCTTTTAATTGAAAATTAGGGTTTCACCCCTTTCAAAAAGAATTAATTATTTTTCCTTATTTTTAGGTTTAAGTTAGATATTTCTTTTATACAAAAAACAAAACACAAAACATTTTTTACATGAATCCATTGCATTGCATTTTAAATACTTGCCTTATATTTATTTAATTCGCGCAATATTCGATTTGGTTGTAATAATATATTTAGGTTTATATTTGTGCAAAATCCCCATTCAAACTTGTAATTCCCCCCTCCCATAATAATTGTTGTAATAACTTAGTTTATTTTACGCAATTTATCGCTTTTATACTATGCTTAGTAATTAGGTTTTGCATGACAAGAACAAAAAAACAAAGTAAAATAGAAAACCCTAAATGCAAGACAAAAGCATTAAAATGACACACCTTTGCACACAAGCCCCCTTAGGGTTCTCCCACTTGGTTGCCTAAAATAAAATGGCCATGTTACGCATGCGAAGTATCTTGGCAAAACAAAACAAATATAAGATCATAGTCCCTCGATGACGCTATTCAAAAGTTGCCTAAAAAAAATGATCTTGGTCCCTCAAAAATGCTAAGATACTTGGCAACATTGCTATCATGGTCATACGATGACCCACACCCGTCCCGTTTACATCCAAAGATAGGGTTGTTTACCAAATCAATGGTAAGTCAACAATGTCAAAGGAATAAACATGCACAAGAAAGACATTTGAGTAGGTAGATAGCTTCTAAGTTACTTGCTCCATTTTCAAACAATCCTTGTTATTTTCAAAAACAAACACACACACACATTTCAAAAAATTTCAAAACATCTTACAAAACATTGAAACATTTTCAAAAAGATAAACATCTTTGTATACATTCTTACAAACGAGAATCATTACAAAGATTGCCTAAACGAATGGCGTCTTTTCAAAATACTTTCAAAACCACACCAAACACCATTTCAAACAAAGCAAAGCAAGTGATCTAAGCAAGTAACTAAGAGCCTATGGAAAACCAAGGATGAAAAGGGTGCTAGCACCTTCCCTTTTCATAATCTACCCCCCAAACTCAAGAAAACATCTCAAAGGTCTTTCCTGTGCTTTTTTACCTTTCCTTTTAGATAAAAGAAAATTCGGTGGCGACTCTTGCTAACCGCGACATTTGCGACAAAACGCAAAACCTCAAGTCAGTTCTCCCACCGTATCATAGGAGGGATACCACATTCACACATGGGAAGATCTAGCCACTGCTTTTTATCATTAATATCAACACAACGCTTATTTAGCTCCAACAAGAGTTCAACTTCAAGGAATGACAATGGGTACTAATGAAGGATTTAAAGAGTACGCACAAAAATGGAGGGATCATGCTAGAAGAGTTCAATCACCACTAACTGATAGGGAGTTAGTGGACATGTTCATGGGAACACTAACGAGGCCCTATTTCAACTTTCTAATTGGTAGCTCATCTTTCGGTTTCACTTAATTAATTCTAAATGGTGAAAGGGTCGAGAGTGGAATCAAGAGCGGAAAAATTCCTATGGCATGTACTTCCACATCCAACACTGTAAAGAATCCCTTCACGAGAAAGAAGGAAACAAATTATGTGTATGGGGAAAGGGCCCATACCAAAAAGGATCACCGTCGATCTATTAATTCTGTTTTAATCTCTAACCCTCCATCTGCTCAAAGACAATCATCCAACCATCAACGATCTGAAGTTCCTCGAAAACAGTTCACAAGGATTAGCATGTCACTGTCCCAAGATTTGTAACATCTATTGAAGGTCGACCTAGTAACTTTGCATGATCTACCATCAAATCCAAATACCACATCACCTAAGTATAATGCAAATGCCAAATGCGCGTATCATTCCAATAGCCCTGGACATGAAACTGATCAATGCTGGGCTCTGAAGAATAAGATTCAAGATCTGATAGACAACAAAACAATTGAATTTGATCCACCTACTACTCCAAATGTGATAACTGCACCAATGTCGAACCATGGCAAAGGTGTTAATGCAATTGATGATACTACTTTTTTTCCTCCATTAAAGATTTAACAACTCCATTAACTACTGTGAAGGATAATTTTCTGAGAGCTGGAGTGTTCCCTGGATGTTCTAAAGATTGTGTTTGTTGTGGTCAACAAGTAAATGGGTGCAAATTGTTAAAGAAAGGTGTGCAACGCCTGATAAATAGCCGCAAGATTCTGTTTGAGAAGATTCGTACCATAAAAAGTTTAACCAATAAAACTAAAGACCTATCCATAATAACCATCTCCAGTAAGCCGTTTAGGATCCCCTCAAAGGGTCCTATAAGAATTTCAAATGAGCCAACAATTGCTCCTTTAATAATCACTGTCGTTGGGCCTATTCCATACTCCTCTGACAAAGCAGTTCCATGGAACTATGGTGCCAAGGTTTATTATCATGGGATAAAACAAGATTCTTGGATCAATGAAAACAAAGATGATGTTACTAATATTGCAGTTTCTAGTAAAGTAATAAGAACATGGAGGATCTTTTCCCCTGATATTTCACCACCCATTACTACAACAACTCTCGTCCGCATAACCAATGACAAGTCTAGTGCCAACACCAAAGGAAAAGAGAAAGAAGGTGAGCCTGCTGGGATAGAGGCACCTACCAAAGATACTGATGCTGAAGAACCCTCCCCTCGAGAGATGGAGGAAATCCTGAAAATTATAAAGAAGAGTGATTTCAAAATAGTCGAACAACTAGGGTAAACCCCTTCCAAAATCTCCATGTTGTCATTGTTACTCTATTCGGACGCTCATGCCTAAGCCTTAATCAAGTTCCTGAAGAAAGCCCATGTGCCCCAAGAAACCACAGCTGACCAGTTCGAGAACTGTGTAGCAAGTTTAATGGATGACAATGTATTAGGGTTCTCCGACGCTGATTTGGCCCCTATGGGAAAGAACCACAATAAAGCTTTACATGTCTCTATTGAATGCAAAGGAACCACCCTGGCTCATATCCTAGTTGATACTGGCTTATCTCTAAATGTGCTACCCAAGGGTGCTTTGGACCGGCTAGATTGTGAAGGACTGGTATTGAAACTAAACGATATTATTGTAAGGGCTTTCGATGGGTCTAAAATGATGGTTCATGGAGAGGTGGATCTCCAAATTAAAGTTGGCTTGTAGATTTTCAACACTAATTTTTATATAATGGACATACGTCCTGCCTATTCTTGCTTGCTTGGGCGCCCTTGGATACATGGGGCAGGGGTAGTAACATCCACCCTCCATCAGAAGTTAAAATACCCAGTCAAGGGGAAGATTGTCACTGTTTATGGTGAAGAGGAATTCATGGTGATCCACCTCAATTCCTTCAAGTATGTGGAAATGGATGGTGAATTCATAGAAACTCTGTGCCAGGCTTTCGAAGTTATTCCTCCTATGGTTGTCGCTACCAAAATCTCTTCCGACATATCAAAAGTTGATGAAGTTTTACCAAGAATGATTTCACTCAAGGATGTTTGTGTCGTGGTCGAAGATGGAAATTGTACTATCGGGAGGCAACTTCCCGACATTCCGTTTAAAAAAGATAAATTTGTGTTGGGTTTCACCATCAAAGCTTAGAAAGAATTCAGATGTGCTCGTGCGGGAAAGCCACCTCTCTGCATCATAAATCATGAAGTAAATGCTATGGAAGACTCTGATGATGAATGTTGTTGTACCCCAAAATTTTCCCTCTCATTTTACTCAATGCATGCCCATTGAGATCCTTAATTTGCTCAAAGTTGCCCAAGAGTGGGCCAGACAAACTCTCTCCTAAGGCAGTGTACCTCAAATTAGGGTTTCCATTTTCATCAAGATGGGTGAACCACAAAGGCCTCATATGCTCTCCATAGTATTAATATGTTCTCAAGACCCTCCATGTCAAACTTCAAGCCTTGCACAAGAAGTTTTCTCAGTCAACTGCTCAGATGCTTAAGAATCGACTGTATTGGGTCAAAATTCAACTGTGACCCATATACAGTCAAACTTAAAGATTTTTGGTCAACATTAACATTTTGAAGTGACTTTCATAATTTGATCAAGGGTTGATCATGATTCCTCAAGGAATGCTCCAAATTCATCAAAACCCAAAAGTTGCTAAATTAAAGTTTCTTAGTAAAAGTCAACCAAATTTTGACCAAGCATAACTTCCACATGCTTTATTAGAAACTTTCCATATAAAGCTAATTTTGAAGAGGATGCAATTCCATACAACTCATATTCAGCCCACAAGTTCAAAATATGCACTCATAAAAAGATATGAATTTCTACATTATGGGTCCTTTTGAAAAGTCAACAAAAACACATTTTGGGTCAAAGTTTCTTACATGAACAGGGAATACTCAATTGAGATGAGACCAAAAGGGTTGCTTAGGGTACATCCTAAGATTTCTAAAAAGTCCAAGAACACCTCTCTAGGGTTAAAATTGGAAGAGATATGCCTTGTTAAAGTTGACCCTTTTTGGAAAATTGCCAAAAGTCAAATATGCTCAAAAATGCATTTTTTTTAAATGGGCCTAACTTTTTATGCTTGCACCTCTCTTATAATATGGTCCACGACTCAAATATTCACCCACACATTATTTTCTTCATTTTTCAATTTTTTTTTTGATTTTTTATTAATTAAAAATTTAATTAAATCAAATAATTGATGAATAATAGAAAAGATATGATTTGATTTGGTTTTTGGACAGGTTGGCAATCAAAATATGCTGAATTATCAAGTCCAAAATGAATCAAGCATAATTGGTACAAGAAAGGGAAGATTTGGCTCAAAATAGCAAGTTTGCATATTGTGATACGGTGGGAGAACTGACTTGGGATTTTGCATTTTGTGTTCGCAAATGTTTCGGTTTAGCAAGAGTCGTCACCGACTTTTTATTTTATCCTAAGGAAAGGTCAAAAAGCACAGGAAAGACATTTGAGATGTTTTCTTGGGTTCGGGGAGTAGATTATGAAAAGGGAAGGTGCAAACACCCTTTTCATCCATGGTTATCCATGGCTCTTAGTTACTTGTTTAGATCACTTGCTTTGCTTTTCAATTGTTTGAAATGGTGCTTTTCAATTGCTTGAAATGGTGCTTTGTGTGTGGTTTTGAAAGATATTTTGAAAAGAGGCCATCGTTGTGGCAACCTTTGTAATGATTATTGTTTGAATGTATACAAAGGTGTTTTTGTATTTTGAAAAGATTTCAATGTTTGAAAGTTTGTTTTGGGAAATGTTTTAAAATTGTGTTGTGAAGTGTGTTTGAAAATAACAAGGATGTTTTTGCAAGCTTTTGATCAATTAACTAAGAGCTATCTACCCTATTTTACTCAAAGATCTTTCTTATTTTTTTAACCCTTTTAACAGTGTTGTTTCACCATTGCATTTGATGAACAACCTTGTGTTAGGATGTTAAACGGGACAGGCGCGGGTCATCGTATAGACCATGATAGCAATTGTGTCAAGCATCTTTGGCAATTTTCTTGAGGGACTTGATCATTTTTGTTTAGGCAACTCAGATAGCGTCATCGAGGGACTATGATCTTTTGTTTTGTTTTTGTTTTGCCAAAGTACCCAACATGCATACCATGGCCCATTTTGAAGGCAACAAGTGGATTGTAACCCTAGGGGTGCAAGTGTGCATTGTGTTTAATTTTCATGCATTTTTGTCTTTGATTAGGTCAAACTATTTGTTAATTGGATTTTGCATACAAACCCTAATTCTCTAATCATGGCATAATTGAAAGCATAAAGTGCGAGAATTTAAAGTTCTAAGCTATTACAACATGATTATGGGGATGGGGGTACAATTTTTGAATAGGGGGTATTTGACAAAAAAAATATAAACCCTAATTACTATTATATCCAAATTGAATTTACAATGCAACAATAATTAAATGTACAATATTTAAATAAACAAAATAAATAAATATTAAATAAAATATATTATGCAAAAAAGAAGTTTTTATTTGTTTATGTATGTAAAGTATTTTTAATGTGAAAAAAGTATAAAGAAATAAAATAAAAAGATTAATTTTATTTATTAAAGGGGTAAACCCTAATGTCTTTAAGAAAATAATATATTATATTATTTATGTAAAAAATGTTAATATGTACAAAAATGAAATATACTTAAAAAAGGTATTTTTTAATATGAACAATAATAAAAATAAAATGTGGTATTTTTGAATTTTTATTCTAAGTTTTTAATAAAATAAAAGTATATATATATATATATATATATATATATATATATATATATATATATATATATATATATATATATATATATATATATATATATATATATATATATATATATATATATATATATATATATATATATATATATATATATATATATATATATATATATATATATATATATATATATATATATATATTAAGTATGTATAAAATAAAATAAAATATTTACAAAAATAAAATATATTCAAGAAAATATTTTCAGTGTGAATAAAAAATAAGAAATAAAAATAAAAGTATTATTTACATTATTTTTAAATTTAAACAAATAATATAAAAGTATTAAAAGTGTTTTAATGTTAGAAATAATAGAATAAAATGCCAAATAAATGTAAAAAATTATGAAAATATTTTTTAAGCATTTTTTATGTTTGGAAATAAAATAATAAAGTCAGAAATGAAATTAAAATACAAAAATAACAAAATATAAAGAAAATGGGCCAGGGGGTGCATTTAGCAAAAAGGGGGGTGTTAGAAGCAGAAACAAGCCAGCCCAACCCATTTCCACTTCATCTTCTTCCTTGTGACTGAAACACGCGCGCCCTGTATTCAAACTTCTAACTCCTGTATTTGTGATCTTTTGCAAAAACTCAAAACATGAAACTTGTAGAGCATTAAACCACGATTCTAACCATATAAAGCATTAATCCTAACTCTCAAAGACCAGAGAGAATTTCTCTGGCCCCAAAATTTGACCTAACTTTTTCAGCATATTCATGGATGAAATTCTCCTAGCATACTTAATATAAATGAAAGTTGAGCATATGTATGGCTTCATGGCATTGAATACTACATTTTTCATTCACAAACCTAAGGCTAACTGCTCCTAAATAGAGAGATAGAAAGTGATGAAAAACTTGTTTCAGTTAGATTCGAGTTGGACAATGCAGAGCTTCTCAATAAGTTTTGAGGTGTCTGGTAGCTTGCCTGAACTTCACTTGATCTTTTCCAATAGCTAGCTTGCCTTGAATGTCCCTGAATTAGCTCCTAGAACTCAACCTGCATAAGCTTGAAACGAAAATGGTGAGCACTGTAAATGGAGTTACAGTTGGCAATGGAGGTTTGGGACAGCTTGAGTGAGTTGAATGGAATGTGTTTGAAGCAAAAAGGGGCAAAACGCACGAGCCAAATGAGCTAAAGCACTCAAGTTGCAGCACCTGCCCTGTTTTGCCAAAGAAGAATGATTTTTGGCTATGGGAGGTTATGAGACTCTAGCACTCGTGTTTCTTGCTCAAAGGGTTGTGTGAAATATGTTTGTTATGTTTGTTTAAGCTAACAATGGCTGGTTCTCAAGTTGGGAGGATTTTTGCAAGTTTTCTTCTTTGTGAAGCAAGAATGTGTAACTTGTTATCACAGGCCTGTACAAGCCCTATATTATGCTGCATACAATCCTCTTGATACTTGTAATTTGTGGATTTGATTTGGCTTCAGAGATATGGCCTCATGCTTCAAAGATCATGTTTTGACATAACACATAACTTTTCAAGAATGGAAATGTACCTTTTTCCAAATAGGGATTAGTTTTGTGTGCAATGTACAAATGGACAAGATAATGCATTAGCTCAGTGGATTTGCATTCAATTAAGGAGTGTAAAATGGTTTAGAGGCCTGCAAATAAGTACAAAGCATGCTGGTTTGAAAATGCAACTTGTATGAACATGTATTTGCCATGGACACAAAGTGAGTTTTTGCCAACTTCAAGCATTCGATTCTCCCTAACCACAAATGTGTTTGAGGAGTTCTTGGACAATTTGGAAATCTTGCAACATGCAATATAATCCATATTTGAAATGAAACTTGAGACTCCAAGTGGAACTATGTGAAAAATGGCCAAGAAGATGGGTCAAAATCCTGCCTAAACTAGGGCAAAATTTCTCTAAGTTAAAAGTTTTAGGGACCCTTGTTCCAAAAATCATAACTTAAGATCCAAGCATCTTTTGAGAAAACTTTGTGAATCAAAGTTGTCAAATTTGTGGAGGACTACAACTTTCATGTTTTAAGTTTTGTTTGAATCCAATTGCATCTTGGTGAAAATGTGGGGCAAAGTTAGGAAAAATTAAGAGAATTTCATAACTTAGAAAATTTCTAAGTTATGAAAATTTTCAATTTCAAACCCTAATTTGCAAATTTTGGGTTTCTTGATGAACAAGTTTCATGATTTAATACATCTTGATGAAAAATTACCCTTGTCACTTGATTTTGACCAAAAAGTCAAAGTTTGACTTTTCAGTATACTGTCAAATTTTGATTAGTTGACTGAAAAATTCATCTGTCAACCCAATGCATTTGAGATCTTTTAAACTTGTTGAATAACTCAAGATGATGCCATTGAGTCCTTGAGTCCATGGTTGAGCTTGATTTGCCATTGGCTAGGTCAAACAGTCAAAAATTGCCTTTGTACAGTCAAAACCCTAAAAATGACCATTTTGCCCTTTTGGTGATCTGATCAAATTTCTTGTGGAGTTGTGGTCCAAACTTGATAAAATGGTTCATATGAGTTCATAATGTTGATGTGGGTCAAAATTTATGAGGTTTGACTGTAAATTGGCCACAGTTGACTTTTCCCCAATACAGTTGATTTCTAGGTCAACTGTCCAATTGACTGGGCAAAAATTTGATTCAAGGCTTGAAACTTGGTATGGACAAACTTATGAGTCTAACATGAAGTATGAAAGTCACTTTGGGCATTGAAGGTCCAAGAATCCCTGTGCAAACTCAAACCCTAATTTAGGTCAACAGTGCAAGGAGGTGCCTTGAGTAGAGCAAACCCTAGCTTGATCTTGAGTTCTAAGAGCCTTGTGATGAGAAATGTTAATAAAATTAGAGGGAAAATTTTGGGGTACAAAAGTTTCCCCTGTTCAATCTTCTTGAACCTGAAGAGTTAGATTGGCAAGTTTGCCTTTCGTGACTCGAATGTAAAAGAGGATTGGACACTAAAGTGCCTGTAAATTTGCACTCGTCAAAATGTATCTGAGGGAATGGGCTTAGAGATGCCATTTGGAGATAGTAGAATCTTGCTGGAGATGGGCTTAAAGATGCCATCTAAGGTTTGTTTGTTGAAAATCAGTAGAATGAACATCAGAATGGTATCCTTATTTGGAACGTAACTGAGTTGTATCTGGAGACTGGGTTTGTATGAGCAAGGGAATGGCGTCCGTGTCTAGAGCGTATCCGAGCTATAACTGTATTTGAACTTTGAATGAATATCAGAATGACTGCCGTGTCTGGAGTGTATCTGTATTCTGGATGGGTAATAGAGAAACATCTGTGTATGGAGCATCTATGTGCTAGGGATAAATTCCGAATGAGTGACAAAATGGCAACCGTGTCTGGAGCGTATCTGGACTGTATCTGAAGTTTGAGATCTGTATGAGTAGCAGAATGACCTCCGTGTCTGGAGTATATATGTACTGTAACTGGGATCTGGATAAGTGACAGGATGACTTCCGTATCTGGAGCGTATCTGAACTTGAAGTTGATAGTTGAATCAGAATGAGAAGTAGAATGACTTCCGTGTCTGGAGCTTATCTAGTCTGTATCAGATTGCTAAAGTCTGAATGAGTAGTAGAATGACCGCCGTGTCTGGGGTGTATTCATACTGTATCTTGACTCGAAATTCTGAATGAGTAATAGAACGACCGCCGTGTCTGGGGTGTATCCACATTGTATCTGAAATTTCTGAATAGTTGTTAATGATAGCTTTTTAATCTTATCCTGAAAAGGGTAAAATGTTAGCTAAAACACAAAGTTATGTTGCATGATATGTATGATGCAATAAATGTGTTCCATCAATATTTATGATATATTAATGTAATGGATGTGTATGTAAGCTGAGTAGCTGTCTTGCTGAGGAAAATGAATCCTTGATAACTGGAGATAATGAAATCTTTGACCGCTGCCGGAGAATGTAAATTCCTGACTGATGCTGAGGATTCAAAAATATGTGATTGTTGAAGATGAGAAATCCTTAATGACTGCTTGGGGATTAAAGATCTCTGATTGTTGAGAATGAGAAATCCTGGGACCACTGCTGGGGATTGAAAATCCTTGGTGACTTGTGGGGATTTAACAAGAGCTTTGACAACTTCTGCGGGGAATGAGAATCCTTCATGACTTTCCTAGGAAATGAGGAAAACTCCGAAGATCTCTACTAGGGAAATAAAACCTGGGAGGCTTCAAATGGAGAAACAGGAACTAGAATCTTTGTTCTGTTGGGAAATAACTCTGTGGGGAGAGTGTTTATTTTGTCGGAGAAATCAGGAGCTTTGGGTTGTATGCCAAACTACTGGGGAATCATTCTAGTTGTGGATAAGACAAGAAGTTAACTGTTATCTGATTGATTCTCAGACTTTTAAGATAACCTGCCGGGGAAGTTGGGGAAAACTGAATGGTTCCCACTAGGGATTGATAGTTGGAATTTTGACTTCACTGGGGAAGAAGGTTTAGAATATTCTAGCTCCGCTAGGGATATGTATTTCAGGGTTTTCGGGCTCCACTGGGGATCGGTAGTTTGGAGACTTAACTCTGATGGGAATTTTGAAACTTAACTTCGCTGAGGATATATACTCAAGGTTTTAGCTTTGTTGAGGAGCTGGATGACGTACAGCAGGGGATTTCTTCTAGAATAGCACAAGGATATCTTCCTACACCTTCAATCTATCAATAATTATCCTTTCTCAATTTCGTCTTATTTGTAAGCAGTGATTATATTCAAATGCATATGCCTTTTTAACAAAACATTGGACGTTTTCAAATAAAACATAAGTGTAAAAAGAAAGGAAAGGCAAGCAAATTTCTGCACTTTGAATTATTTTTGTATTAACTTTTGTAAGTATCTTTGTACAAAGGAGACAAACATCCTAGTAAGAGAATGTTTTCGTAAAATTGAGAAAATTTTTTATACAAAAGAAAGATGGCTATGTGCAATAATTCTATGGGGTTCCCATTCTGCTATAGCCTTCACAACTCTGAGTATCTTGTCCATTCGCTGCTTCATCCGCCGATGATTGGATTGATCAGAAGCTTGGAGCTTGTTGGTGAAGTGATCCGACGAGACATAATCATACGCTTTAATTCCCTAATTTTTGCCTGGACCGCTCTTTCGGGTTTTCAGTCCACTATGAAACCCTTTTTTGCCCAAGTCGCCCTTTCGGGTTTTCAACTTGTCGGGTCGTTTTATGCGTAGTATCTTTTGACTATGTCTGTGTTCGCATGGTGCGGCAGGTCGTCGCCGTCCATGGTGGTCAGAATCATTGCCCTACCAGAAAAGATGTTCTTGATCACAAATGGTCCTTCGTAAGTAGGAGTCCACTTGCCCCTGGGATCACTTTGTGGCAAGATGATCCGCTTGATTACAAGATCTCCGACTTGATATACCTGACGTATGACTTTCTTATGAAGCCTTGATCATCCGTTTTTGATACGTCTGACCATGACAAACAACAGTAAGTCGCTTCTTGTCGATCAAATTAAGCTGATCAAGCCGGGTCTGAATCCAACCGTCTTCACTCAAACCAGTATCCTTCATGATCCTCAAAGAAGGAATCTGAACTTCCATAGGTAAAACAGCTTCCATGCCATATACCAAAGAAAAAGGGGTTACTCCTGTTGAAGTACGTGCCGTGGTACGATATCCATGCAGAGTAAACGGTAACATCTCATGCCAGTCCTTGTAGGTGACTGTCATTTTTTGAATGATCTTCTTGATATTCTTGTTCGCGGATTCAATGTGATACGGTGGGAGAACTGACTTGAGGTTTTCCGTTTGTTTTTGCAAATGTTTCGGTTGAGCAAGAGTCGCCATCGACTTTTTATTTTATCCTAAGGAAAGGTTAAAAAGCACAGGAAAAACCTTTGAGATGTTTTCTTGGGTTCGGGGAGTAGATTATAGAAAGGGAAGGTATTAGCACCCTTTCTATCCATGGTTATCCATGGGCTCTTAGTTACTTGCTTAGATCACTTGCCTTTGCTTTTCAATTGTTTGAAATGGTGCTTTGTGTGTGCGTGGTTTTGAAAATGTTTTGAAAAAGATTCCTGGTCTAGGTAACCATTGTAACAATTCTTTACTCAAATGTTTTACAAAGGTGTTTGTCTTTTTGAAAAGATGTTTCAATGTTTTTGAAAGTTGTTTTGAAAGTTGTATTGTGGAGTGTGTTTTGAAAGTAGGCAAGTGTGTTTTGCAAGTTTGATTAAGTAACTAAGAGCTATCTACCCTAAATTTCTCAAAGATCTTTCTCGTGTTTTAACCCTTTTAACAGTATTGTTCCACCATTGTATTTGGTGGACAATCTTGTGTTAGGATGTTAACGGGACGGGCGCGGGTCATCGTTTAGACCATGAATGCAATAGTGTCAAGTGTCTTTGGCAATTTTCTTGAGGGACTATGATCATTTTGTTTTAGGCAACCAGATAGCGTCGTCGAGGGACTATGATCATCTTGTTTGTTTTGTTTTGCCAAAGTACTTGACATGCAAACATGACCCATTTTTGAAGGCAACAAGTGGAGTAACCCTAGGGGTTCAAGTGTGCATTGTGTTTGTTTTTCATGCTTTTTTGTCTTTGTATTAGTCAAGCTATTTGTTATTTTTGATTTGCATACAAACCCTAAGTCTAACATGACATAATTAAAAGCTTTAAAATGCGGGAATTTAAAGTCTTAAATTATTACAATATGATTATGGGGATGGGGTACAAATGTTTGAATGGGGGGATATTTGACAAGAAATTAAATCTAAACTATTACATCCATATCAAATATACAAATATTTAACATTTAAATAAATACAATGTAAATAAATATCAAAATACTATGTATTATGCAAAAAAAGATTTTTTATGTATGTAAAAAGGTTTTCATATTTGAAGTATAAACAAAATAAAAAAGTCATTTTTTGATTATTTTTATGGTTTAGGGCAAAACCCTAATTTTCAAGTAAATAGTGTTTATTTATTAATTATGTACAATATATATTGATTTATACAAAAATATAAAAAGTATATTGTTAAAAAAGTATTTTAGTGTCAAATATTAAATAAAAATAAAAATGTATTATTTCTATATTTTTGTCCTAATTATCTAATAAAATAAAATATACAAATATTTATATATTAAATATGCTAAATATGTACAAAAATAAAATATTAATTATTCAAAAAAATGTATATTTTAGAAAATGTTTTCAAAATGTAAACAAAAAATAATAACTAAAAAATAAATATTTTTGTATTATTTTCTAGGGTTATTTTAAAAAAAGGAAATATATTTGTTTATATGTATATGTTAAATAAAACAAATAAATGCCAAATAAATGCAAAAAAAAAAGATGGAAAAATATTTTTGGAGTTTTTTATATTTTTACAAAAAATATGGAGTCAGAATAAAAAAGAAAAATGCAAAATGACAATTATTTCACACAATGGGCCAGGGGGTGTAAATGGAAAAAAGGGGTGTAAACAGCAAGTTGACTCAGGCCCAGCCCAAGCCAGCTTTGTCTTCAACCTCCAGCAACGTTCAAACAGACAACGAGCGCGCCTCCTATGCAATCATCATCTCCCGATTCTTTGAATTTTAACAAAAACTCATAATACCAATAATGTAGAGCATCAAAAGAAGAATTCAAACATATAAAATACTTGACCTGACTCTAAGAAACCAGGGGAATTTCTTCACCCCCAATTTATGACCTAATTTTTCTTCAATGTTCTTGGCCAAAATTCTCACAGCATGCTTAATATAAATGAAAAGTAAATACATGGATGGCTTCAGGGCTATGAGTAGAACATGTTTCATTCACAAACCTAAGCTTAATCATGTCTGGATAGAGAGATAGAAGTCCATGGTTTTACCTGTTTCAGCTTGAGTCGTGTACAGCAATGTGGCCAACTCCAATGGAGTTTGAGCTTTTGTACAGCTTGCCTGAATTCCAAGGATGCTTCCCAAGTACCTAGCTTGCTTTGAAACTCTCTGAATCGTGCTATGGAAGTTCACCTGCAAAACTGAAAAGTGAAAATGGCAACAGAGGTTAGGGATGTTACAGTTTGTATTTAGGGCTTGGGATAGTTTGTGTGGATGATATGGAATGTGTTTGAAAGGTTTTTAGCCAAAGTGCACGAGTGGATTGAGTTGTGGAAGTCAAACTGCAACAGATGCCCTATTTTTGTAGCAAGATGGTGTTTTGATGTATGAGGAAGTTTGAGAGGTGGTTGATTCGTGCCTTAGGTCTGTTTTGGTGTATGGAAGATGTGTATAAAGTTTTCTTTTGCTGGTGTTTACAGGAAGTGAGAGTTGTAGTTGTTTTGCAAATGTTTCTTCCAATGTAAGCAAAGAAATATCAATTTGTGATATAGGCCTGTACCAAGCTCTAAAGCATGCTGCAGCACTTTCTCTTGATCAGTGGGATATGTGTACAAACTCTTGCCTCAAAGATCTGGCCCATGCCTCCAAGATTTGGTATTTGACATAAAGCACCACTTTTCAAAAATGGCAAGTTTGCTTTTTCCATTTAAGGATTAATTCTATGTGTAATGACCAAATGCACAAAACAATGCTTGAACACAATGGTTAGGCATTAAATTATGGAGTGGAAACTTGGTTTAGAGTCCTGCAAGCAAGTACCAAGCATGCTGATTTAAAAATGAAACTTGTATGAACATGTATTTGGTTATGAACAAAAGTGAATTTTTCCCAACTTTGCAAATTCGATTCTCCCTAACCACAAGGGTGTTTGAGAAGTTCTTAGACAATTTGGAAATCTTGGAATGTGTACTACAATCCATCTTTGTAATGCAAATTGAAACTCCAAGTGGAAGCATGTGAAAAATGGCCAAGAAGTTGGACAAAAATCCTGCCTAGAATAGGTCAAAATTTCTCTAAGTTAAAAATGTTTTGCACCCTTGTTCCAAAAATCATAACTTGAGCTACAAGCCTCCTTTGAGAAAACTTTGTGAATCAAAGTTGTAGATTTTGTTATGGACTACAACTTTCATGTTTCAAGTTTTGTTTGAATCCATTTTCATCTTGGTGAAAAAATGGGACAAAGTTAGGAAAAAATAAGGAAGTTTCATGACTTAGAAAAATTCTAAGTTATGAAATTTTCTCATTTTAAACCCTAATTTGCAATTTTGGATTTCTTGATGAATAATTTTCATAATTTGACATGTCTTGATGAAAAATGAATATTGGCACTTGATTTTGACCAAAAAGTCAAAGTTTGACTTTTCAGTATACAGTCAAATTTTGATCAGTTGACTGAAAAATTCATCTGTCAATCCTGTGCATTTGAGATCTTTTGAACTTGTTGAATGGGTCAAGACAATGCCATTGAGTTCTTGAGTCCATATGTGATCTTGGTTTGACATTGGTTAGGTCAAACAGTCAAAAATTACCTTTGTACAATCAAAACCCTAAAAATGACCATTTTGCCCTTTTGGTGGTCTGATCAAATTTCTTGTGGAATTGTGAGCCAAACTTGACCAAATGGTTCATGTGAGTTCATTATGTTGATGTGGGTCAAAAATCATGAGGTTTGACTGTCAATTGGCCACATTTGACTTTTTCCCCAATACAGCTGATTTCTAGGTCAACTATCCAATTGACTGGGCAAAGATTGGAATCAAAGCTTGAAACTTGGTATGGATAAACTTGTAAGTCCAACATGAACCATGAAAGTAACTTTTGGAATTTTAGGTCAAAACATATTTGTGCAAACTCAAACCCTAATTTGGGTCAACAATGCGAGGAGGGGTCTTGAGCAGAGCAAACCCTAACTTAATCTTGAGCTCCAAGAGTCTTGTGGTGAGAAAATGTTGATGAAAAGGGAGGGCAAATTTTGGGGTACAACAGTTTCCCCTGTTCAATCTTCTTGAACCTGAAGAGTTAGATTGTCAAGTTTGCCTTTCGCGTCTCGAAGGTAAAAGGAGATTGGGCACTACAGTGCCCGTAAATTTACACTCGTCAAAGCATGGGTGCGGGAATGGGCTTAAAGATGCCATTTGGAGATGGGCTTAAAGATGCTATATGGAGATGTGACTAAAATCTTGTCAGGGGATGGGCTTAAAGATGCCATCTGGAATGTATGTTGTAGGTGAAAGAAATGAGTATCAGAAAGGTGTCCATGTTTGGAATATCTCTGAACTGGGGATCTTGAATAAGCAATGGATTGACATCCGTGTTTGGAGAATCCGTAAACTTTTTTCAAAAGTTGAATCCGAACAAGTGATAGATTAACATCCGTATCTGGAGAATCTGTGAACTGTTTTCAGAAGTCTTGGATCTGAACAAGCGATAGGTTAACATCCGTGTCTGGAGAACCCGTAAACTGTTTTCAAAAGTTGAGTCTGAACAAGCGATAGATTAACATCCGTGTTTGGAGAATCTGTAAACTGTTTTCAGAAGTCTTGGATCTGAACAAGCGATAGGTTAACATCCATGTCTGGAGAACCCGTAAACTGTTTTCAGAGGTCTTGAATCTGAACAAGCGATAGGTTAACATCCGTGTCTGGAGAACCCGTAAACTGTTTTCAGAGGTCTTGAAGTTGAATAAGCAATAGATCAGCATCCATGTTGGGAAGCGTCCGTAAACTGTTTTCAAAATTTGAGTCTGAATAAGCGATAGATTAACATCCGTGTTTGGAGAATCCGTAAACTGTTTTCAGAAATCTTGGATCTGAACAAGCGATAGGTTAACATCCGTTAACATCCGTGTCTGGAGAACCCGTAAACTGTTTTCAGAGGTCTTGAATCTGAACAAGCGATAGGTTAACATCCGTGTCTGGAGAACCCATAAACTGTTTTCAGAGGTCTTGAATCTGAACAAGCGATAGATTAACATCCGTGTTTGGAGAATCCGTAAACTGTTTTCAGAGGTCTTGAAGTTGAATAAGCAATAGATCAACATCCATGTTGGGAAGCGTCCGTAAACTGTTTTCAAAAGTTGAGTCTGAACAAGCGATAAATTAACATCCGTGTTTGGAGAATCCGTAAACTGTTTTCAGAAATCTTGGATCTGAACAAGCGATAGGTTAACATCCGTGTCTGGAGAACCCGTAAACTGTTTTCAGAGGTCTTGAACCTGAACAAGCGATAGGTTAACATCCGTGTCTGGAGAACCCGTAAACTGTTTTCAGAGGTCTTGAATCTGAACAAGCGATAGGTTAACATCCATGTTTGGAGAACCCGTAAACTATTTTCAGAAGTCTTGAATCTGAACAAGCGATAGATTAACATCTGTTTCTGGAGAACCCGTAAACTGTTTTCAGAGGTCTTGAAGTTGAATAAGCAATAGATCAGCATCTATGTTGGGAAGCGTCCGTAAACTGTTTTCAAAAGTTGAGTCTGAACAAGCGATAGATTAACATCCGTGTTTGGAGAATCCGTAAACTGTTTTCAGAAGTCTTGGATCTGAACAAGCGATAGGTTAACATCCGTGTCTGGAGAACCCATAAACTGTTTTCAGAGGTCTTGGATCATTAATTTTATCCTGAAAAGGGTAAAATATTAGCTGAAACACAAAGTCATGTTGCATGAAATGTATGATGCAATATGTGTATATCAATGTTCATGTTATGAATGTAATGAATGCGCATGTAAGATGACGAGCTGTCTTGTTGCGGATAGAGGAATCCTGGATAGCCGGAGATAATAGAATCTTGACTGCTGCCAAGGAAAGTGAATCCTTGCTGCTGCAGGGGAGTGTAAGAATCTTTGATTGCTGAATATGAGACATCCTTGTTGACTGCTGACTGCTCGGGGAACAAGATCTTCAATTGTTGAGGGATCTTAGGACCACTGCTGGGGATTGGAACTCCTTGGTGACTTGTAAGGAATGAGAATTCTGATGATCTCTACTGGGGAGTCCAGAACCTGGTAGGCTTAAGCTGGAGAAGTAAAATTGAGAATCTTCAATCTGACGGGAAGTATCTCTGTGGGGAGAAGGTTCACTAGTCTGGTTTCGCTGGGGATTGATAGTTGGAAGTTTTAGCTCCGCTGGGGATTGATAGTTTTGACTTCAACTGGGGATAGGATTTTCAGATTTTTAAGGCTCCACTGGGGATACTGAAACTTAACTCTGAGGGGAATTAAGTTCTGGAAGGCCCTCTTAGCTGGGGAAATTAGTTTTGAGAAAGCTTTTGTTCTGCTGAGGATCCTGAAGTTTAACTCTTTTTGGGGAATTAAGTTTTGGGTTTTAACCTTATTGAGGAATTTGGAGTTTAATTCCGCTGGGGATTCTTTCTGAAAGGGCATCAAGATATCTATTTGTACCTTCCTCTTATTAGCAATCCTCTTTCTTGATTTGTAAGAAAATGATTATGTTCAAATGCATATGCCTATTTAACAAAACATTGGACGTTTCTCAAATAAATCATAAGTGTAGAAAAGCAAAAGGAAGACAAAGCAAATTTCCGTATTTGGAAAAGTGTTTGTATTAACTTTTGATGAGTATCTTTGTACAAAGGAGACAGGCATCCTAGTAAGAGGATGTTGTCGTAAAAAATTGAAAATTTTATACAAAAGAAAGATGCCTATGTGTAACAATTCCATGGGATTCCCATTCTGCTATAGCCTTCACAACTCTGAATATCTTGTCCATTCAATGCTTCGTCTGCCGATGATTGGATTGATCAGAAGTTCGGAGCTTGTTGAAGAAGAGATTGTTCTTTAAAGTGATCCGATGAGACATAGTCATACGCTTTAATTCCCTAACTTTTGCCTGGATCGCCCTTTCGGGTTTTCAATCCACCGGGAAACCCCTTTTTGCCCAAGCCGCCCTTTCGGGTTTTCGACTTGCCGGGTGTAGAGATTTTTTGTTTTATCCCTAATTTTTGCCTGAATCGCCCTTTCGGGTTTTCGGTTAACCGGGATGCCCATTTTTGCTCAAGTCGCCCTTTCGGGTTTTCGACTTGTCGGGTGATTTTATGCGTAGTATCTTTTGACTATGTCTGCGTTCGCAGGGTGCGGCAAATCGTCGCCGTCCATGGTGATCAGAATCATTGCACCACCAGAAAAGATGCTCTTAATTACAAATGGTCCTTCATAAGTAGGAGTCCATTTGCCCCTGGGATCACTTTGCGACAAGATAATCCGCTTGATTACGAGATCTCCGACTTGATATACTTGACGTCTGACTTTCTTATTGAAAGCCTTGATCATCCGTTTTTGGTACGTCTGACCATGGCAAACAACAGTGAGTCACTTCTCGTCGATCAAATTGAGTTGATCAAGTCGGGTATGAATCCAATCGTCTTCACTCAAACCAGAGTCCTTCATAATCCTTAAAGAAGGAATATGAACTTCCATGGGTAGGACAACTTCCATGCCATATACCAAAGAAAATGGGGTTGCCCCTATCGAAGTACATGCCGTGGTACGGTATCCATGCAGAGCAAACGGTAACATCTCATGCCAGTTCTTGTAGGTAACTGTCATTTTCTGAATGATCTTCTTGATGTTTTTATTCGCAGCTTCAACAACACCGTTCATCTTCGGCCGATAGGGAGATGAATTGTGATGATAAATCTTGAACTGTTCGCATAGAGCGGTGATTATAGTATTGTTCAGATTGGTTCCGTTGTCTGTGATGATCCTGTCGGGGACCCCATACCGGCATATGAGGTTCTGCTTGATGAAGTGGGCAACCACATTCTTTGTAACAGAGGCAAAGGAAGCTGCTTCGACCCACTTGGTAAAATAGTCAATGGCGACCAGGATGAAACGATGTCCATTGGATGTCGTGGGCTTGATCTCTCCAATCATGTCAATGCCCCACATTGCGAATGGCCAAGGAGCTGTCAGAACGTTGAGAGGAACAAGAGGAATATGAATCTTGTCAGCGTAGACTTGACATTTGTGGCAAGTACGGGAATGTTGATGGCAATCAGCTTCCATGGTAGACCAGTAATAGCCTGCCCTTAGAATCTTCTTAGCCATCGTGTGTCCGCTCAAGTGGGTGACAAATGTGCCGCTGTGTATCTCAGTCATGATTAACTCTGCTTCAGCTTTGTCCACACAACAAAGTAAAACACAATCATGGCTGCCCTTGTAAAGGATGCCATTGCTTAGGAAGAACTTGGCAGCAAATTTCCTTAAGAACTTCTTGTCATTTACGGAAGCTCCTTCGGGGTATTCTCTAGTCTGGAGATACCTCTTGATTTCATGGAACCAGGGTTGTTCCACTACTTCCTCGGTATTAATCTCATGACAATGCGCAGGTTCATCCATTCGCTCGATGGTGATTTGGGGAGCCTCGTTATCCCATTTGAGTTTAAACATGGAAGACATTATGGCCAGAGCATCTGCTAGCTGATTCTCTTCTCGCGGGAAATGCTCGAAGGTGATTTGCTCGAAATGAGGCAGCAATGTCAAGACCTGTTCTTTGTATGGGATAAGATTAGGATGTTTGGTATCCCACTCTCCTTTGATTTGACTGATAACCAAAGCCGAGTCCCCAAATACCACCAACGATTTGATTCCCAAGTCTATAGCAGCCTTGAGACCAAAGATGCAAGCTTCATATTCGGCCATGTTGTTGGTACAGCTGAAACAAAGTCGGGCCGTGAAAGGTGTATGGCAACCTTCCGGGGAAATGAGTACCGCACTGATACCGTTTCCAAGTGCATTTGAAGCACCATCAAAGTACAGGGTCCATCGGGATCCATTTTCAGGTCCGTCATACGGTTCGTTACCTTCAATGTTGTCCAAAGTCATGATGTCCTCGTCCGAGAAGTCGAATCTCATGGATTGATAATCTTCGATAGCTTGATGAGCTAGATGGTCAGCTAGTACACTCCCTTTTATAGCTTTTTGGGTAGTATACTGGATGTCATACTCAGTCAAGATCATTTGCCATCTAGCGATTCTTCCAGATAAAGCAGGCTTCTCGAAGATATACTTGATAGGATCCATTTTGGAAATCAACAGAGTGGTATGAGTCAACATATACTGTCTTAGTCGGCAAGAAACCCATACCAAAGCGCAGCAAGTTTTCTCGAGCAGTGAGTAGCGAGTCTCACAGTCGGTAAACTTTTTGCTAAGGTAATAAATGGCATGCTCTTTTCGACCAGACTCGTCGTGTTGGCTCAGTACGCACCCCCATTGAGTTGTCCAAAACAGTCAGATACATGATCAGCGGCCTTCCTTCGACGGGTGGCATCCGAATAGGAGGTTCTAGCAAATACTCCTTGATCTTATCGAAAGCAGTTTGACAATCATTGTTCCATTCGACTACCTGATCTTTCTTTAATAGCTTGAAGATTGGTTCACAGGTAGACGTCAGGTGAGAGATGAACCTGGCGATATAGTTCAAGCGCCCCAAGAACCCTCTAACCTCCTTTTCAGTACGGGGGGCAGACATTTCTTGTATAGCTTTCACTTTTGCTGGATCGACCTCAATGCCTTTGTTGCTGACAATAAATCCTAGAAGTTTACCAGACCTAACTCCAAAAGTGCACTTACTTGGATTCAGTCTGAGTCTGTATTCCTTCAACCTGGAAAACAACTTTTGCAAATGTTCAAGGTGTTCTTCTTCCGTTTGTGATCGAGCTATCATGTCGTCTATGTAAACCTAAATCTCATGATGTATCATATCATGGAATAAGCCTACCATGGCGCGTTGATAAGTTGCCCCTGCGTTCTTCAGTCCGAACGGCATCACCTTGTAGCATAAGGTACCCTACTATGTAACAAAGGTTGTTTTCTCCATGTCCTCGGGGGCCATTTTAATCTGGTTGTAGCCCGAGAATCCGTCCATGAAAGAAAATACTTTATGCTGAGCCGTGTTGTCAATCAAAATGTCGATATGTGGTAGTGGAAAATCATCTTTAGGGCTGGCCCTGTTCAAATCCCGGTAGTCTGCACACATTCTGACCTTGCCGTCTTTTTTGGGAACGGGCACAATGTTAGCAACCCATTGTGGATAGGATGTAACAGCCAGAAATCCAGCGTTGAATTGCTTTATTACTTCAGCTTTAATCTTCTCAGACATGTCGGGCCTCATTCGGCAGACTTTTTGCTTGATCGGTGGACAGTCTTCTCTTGTAGGGAGACGGTGAACCACGATGTCTGTGTCTAACCCTGGCATGTCTTCATAAGACCAGGCGAAGATTTCAACGTATTCATTCAACAGTTGTATTAAGCGCTCCTTGACACTTGGTTCCAGATTGGCACCCACTTGTAGTTCCTTCCGATCTTCCTCTGTTCCTAAGTTGACAGTTTCCAACAAATCTTCATGAGGCAAGATGGCCATTTCTTCTTGTTGTAGAAGTCTGGTTAGCTCTCCCGATACTTCACAATCTTCGGCGTCTTCGCACTCAGCCTGATTGACCAAATCTTCAGAGTTTTTGAAGGATAAAACAGAATAGTCACCCATGGAATCCGGAGTGGATGGGTACCTGCATTTGTGAGTGTGGGTGTGTGTAAGGGATAGCCATCCTTAAACAAACAAAAATGCAAAAGGAAAGAAAATGAACACAGCAGTTTATAAGTGAAAAACGTCCAATGATTCATTAAACATGGCATATGATTATGAAGGAAAATCAAGCCCTTACAAATGGACCTACATGCCCGGGGCAAGGCATGAGGTGAAAAGTAGTGTGCAGATTGTTTAAAAGTAATTATTACAGACCAACAGGAAATGTTCGAAAGATAAATTACTGATTAATGAAAGTAATGGGGACGAAGTCTTTCGCCTCCCAGTTCTGCAGTCCCCCTTCAATGGTTGGGAAGATCCAATCTTCAACGTTACCCTCTTCGTCTTCGTCTTCTGAAGCATTGATTCCATGAGGAGAAATTTTGATGGGTGTCTTTTCAATTTTTGAGCGACGCATAGCCTTTTGCCCCGCAGCGGTAAATCCCAACCCAAACTTGTCTGTTTTATGAGGAAAGTCAGGAAACTGACCCCACACTGAGCTCTTTCCTTCCTTCATCGTAGCCTTTGCGTCTTTCAGAGATGCCATCCTTGCCACCTGCTTGGGTATCTCAGCTACTGCCTTTGCTACTGCAACCTCGGGAGAAACTTCCTCGAAGTGTTGAAAGGGTGTTTCAATGAATTCGCCGTCCACTTCCACATACTGAAAAGAATTCAAATGACTGATCATGTACTCCTCCTCACCGTGTACAGTTATGATTTTTTCCTTAACAGGGTATTTCAACATCTGATGCAGAGAGGAAGTGACTGCCCCAACATTATGTATCCATGGCCTCCCTAGAAAGCAAGAGTATGACAGACGGATGTCCATCACATAGAAGGTTGATTGGAACACTTCAGTGCCTACCTTGATGGGAATGTCGACCTCCCCATGCACCATTCTTTTAGACCCGTCAAAGGCCCTGACAATGATATTACTTGGTTTCAGCTCCAAGCCTTCACAATCCAACCGGTCCAGAGCCTTCTTAGGCAGCACATTTAGAGAAGAACCAATGTCGACCAAGACATGGGCGAGAGTGGTTCCTCGGCATTCAACTGACACATGCAGTGCGTCATTGTGATTTATTCCTTTCGGAGTCAGGTCAACATCAGAGAAACCCAGGCCGTTGTCGGCGGTAAGGCTGGCTACACAATCCTGGAATTGATCGGCTGAGGTTTCTTGGGGCACATGGGCTGTCTTCAAAAACCTTATCAAGGATTTGGCATGAGCCTCCAAACAAAGCAGCAATGCTAACATGGAGATCTTCGAGGGGGTTTGCCCCAGTTGCTCTACCACATCATAATCACTCTTTTTAATTATTTTCAGAATCTCCTCCATTTCTTTCTTAGAGGTTTCGGGGATGACCAATGGTTGAGCCCTCGTCCTGACGAGCTCTTCTTGGATCCCTTTCCCCTTATCAACAGCAGTAGGAGGGACAACCATAGGAGTAACAGCTTCTTCAATCATCGGCGTTCTGGCAGATAGTCTTATTGGTGCAGGGGTAACCTTGGTAGCAGCTGAGGGTCCAAAGATTGCCTTTGGAGGGGCAATCTCTGGAGAGAAAATTCTCCCACTTCGGGTAATCTTGCTCGTACCGGCAATATTTCCAATATCGGCATTTTCTTCGTCAGAGCTCTCTTCAGTTATCTCAATTTGTTTAACACCGTGGTAGTAGATTTCTCCACCATAATTCCACAGTATCGATTTGTCAGATATGTATGGGACGGGCCCAGGCATGGTTATCTTCAAGGGAACAATCTTCGTAGCGGATGTAATCTTAACAGGCCTTTTGGGGACCTTGGAAAGATTGGTGGAAATGGTGATTATTGAAACTTCATTAATAGGGGTTGGAGTAACGGGAGTCTTTTCGAAAAGAATTTGTTGGTTGTCCATTAGGCGTTGGATGCCTATCTTCAGCAATGGACAGTCGATTGGTAGGGAGGAACAAAAGTAGCAATCTTCTTTACAACCTGGGAAAATCCCAGCCTTCAACAGATTCAACTTGATTGTTAGTAGTGGAGTTACCAGATCATCAACAGCAGTAACATACAGATCTTCTTCAATAGCATGGACATTGCGACCATGCTTTGGCATCAGAGCGGAGATCACATTCGGCTTCTCCGGGGCGTTGAACTCAACCTCTTTAGCATCTATTAAATCTTGAATTTTATGCTTAAGCGCCCAGCAATCGTTGATGTCATGCCCGGCGCTGTCAGAATGATAGGCACATTTAGCATTGGGATGATAATGTGGGGAAGTGGTGTTCACATTTTTTGGTGCCTCTTTGATATTTGTGAGATTCAGCTTCAACAAATGGGAAGAACTTGTGCGGGCGTCATATTGATGCGGGTGAACTGCCGTTGTGGCCGTTCTCCCCATTGCTGTTTAGGTCTGGACTGATTGTTACAAGGCTAATCATTTGATGAATTTTGAATCATCACGGCCCCCACAGTTGACCGGTGCTCAGTTCTTCCCGATCCTTTCTGAGAGTATATAACAACTGCTTCCTTCTTGGCCGGGAATGGTTTTTTTTTCCAGTTGTGGATGCAGAGGCATCCCTTTGAATCTTTCCGCTCTTAATACCAGCTTCCACCCGTTCGCCAGTCAGAATCAGTTTGGTAAACCCTGCAGAAGAGCTCCCGATCAAATGGTTGAAGAAAGGGCCAGATAGGGTCCCCAAGAACATATCAACTAGCTCCCTATCTGAAAACGGTGGTTGTACTCTACCGGCCAAGTCGCGCCATTTCTGGGCGTATTCTTTGAATCCCTCATTTGAGGCCATCCCCATACTCTGTAGATGAGTACGGGTTGGCGCCAAGTCAGTGTTATATTGATACTGGCGATAAAAGGTAGCTGCCATGTCTTCCCAGTTATGCACTTCTGACCTCTCAAGCTAGTAAAACCAGTCTAGCTGTGTACCGGACAAGCTGTCCTGAAAGAAGTGTACCCAAAGATTTCTGTCGGATGTATGAGGTTGAATTCTTCTGACATATGACCTCAGGTGCATCTTCGGGCAAGACAGCCCGTCATATTTTGAAAAAATTGGCACCTTAAACTTTGGAGGGATCACAATCCCAACAATCAATCCCAATTCTTTAAAATCTAACCCAGGAACCCTTTGTAGCTCCATAGCTGCCAGTCTATCCTCCAGGTTTTTGTATTTGTCGTCTGCTAGCGGGTATTGCTGCTCTGAATAATCTTCATCTTCCTCAACCTCTTCCTCTTCAGCCTCGGACTCAGAAGGTAATGCAACTCCTTTTCCCTTACCGGTCCCCTCATCAGATGTGGAGGGGAATTCAAGAACTCTCCTAGCTTCATTCTCAAACCTTCTTCCCAGCGTAGCTACCCCAAATATTTTCTTCTTCTTTTTTCCTTTTTCTTGCTCTTTATTCCCTAACAGTGCTTTAAGATCCTCCTGACCCTTTGCTAAGGTCATTAGGAGCTGTTGAAACTGCGAGTTTTGTGACTACAGATCTTTGACCGTCTGCTCAATATCCATCTTACTGAAATAAACAGTAGAAAGATAAGGAAACCTGGTGTGAAGACCTGTTTATGCATATGATAAATGATATGTTTATCCATGTAATGCATTCAAGGATTTAGAAATTCAAAATTGTTGCAGACAAAAAGAACACACGTCATATTAATAAGAAGAAATTTTGTCAGTACATAAATGCCCCATGGGCCAAATATTACAAAAACTTCTTAAGGTAAAAAAACGTTGCGCATCCTCTTTGGTGCGATGTAAGTGTTGAGGGTCTCCTCCTCATGAAGTCGGCGGGTAAGCTCCAAAACCCTCTTCTCACTAGCGTAGAAGCTGGCTTCAAAAGTATCCCTTTCTTCCTTGAGTTGGATCCAACTCTTCTGCATTTCCTCCCATGATGTTGGCATATCAGGATGTAGGATGGTGCATGGAACCTCTCCTTCCTTAACAGGCTCTTTGATCAAATGGAGAATATAAGGGTAAGGCATCATAAGACTCTGGGCTCGGGTTCGTACCCACTTGAGGTAAGGCTCAAGAGGGATGGAGTTCTTGTGCCCCAGTGTCTTGCTATCTACCTTGTTAGGCATCCTCCAAGCTCTGATGAATCTTTGGCGAAGTCCTTGCGCATCGTTGTCGAAGTTAAAAACTAGGTCAGGAATCAGCATGTCATGAGGGCCATCCCTCCGAGCATATCCAAATTGTCTCAAAGCTAGACAAGGGTTGTAGGTAATGCCTCCCCTAATGCCAAGTAATGGAACATTAGGGAACTCACCACAGCGATCGATGATGATGACATTTTCTCTGGACCGAGAACACCAATGTACATCAGAATGTGTGAGGGTCATCAATCGTTGTGACCGCCTTAAGCCTTGCTCATTCTTCAAAACAGATTGTGGAAGGTGAGAAATAAACCACCTTGAAAGGAGAGGAGTACAGCACATGAGAACACCTCTCTTTCTCATTGTTCGTGTGTAAAATAAGTGGAAGATGTCCCCAAGCAATGTAGGTATGGGATTCCTGAACATGAAGATCTTAACAGCATTCACATCTATAAGTTGGTCAGGATTTGGGAACAAGACCAACCCATAAATAAGGAGTGCCACAATTTCTTCAAAGGCTTGTAGATCCAAAGAATTCCAACACTCTTGTGCTTTCTCAAACAAGAATTTTTCCAAGAAGCCTTTGACACCACTTCTAGTTTCCTAATGCCCCTTGATGTCAGATGGTTGCAAGTGTAGTGTTTGAGCAACATCTTCAGGCTTTGGTTCTTTTTCCGTACCGTTGTAGGGTAGTTGATTAAGAATAGGAATTCTCAGGAGTTGAGAAAATTCCTCCAAAGTAGGCACCAATTGGTAGTCGGGGAATGTGAAACAGTGGTGAAGGGGGTCAAAGAATTGGAACAACACTTTCACCATGTCTTCTTCAATGCTGGTGTTGACTAGGCTGAGCAGTCTACCATGTCTTTCACTGAAGAGAGAGCTTTCTGGAATTCTGGATGTAAGCTCCTTGAGTGGATGAGGGATTCTCACAAGGTTGACTTGGATAGTTTTCCTGCGAAGAATTTCCATGACCTACAAAACAAGAACAAAGATGAAGATCCAAACCCTTGAAATGGTTAGTGGATGCATATGATGCTTTATGATGTTCATGATGTATGCACAAACACATGTACAAGCAATTCACACAAAACCCTAGTTTCAGGCTTGCATGAGGTTTCATAGGTAAGTACCCTCTTGAGTGTAGTTGGCTTAAAAACCTGTCCTATAAATAGTAACTGGGTTCTAAGGAGCTCAATATCATTGGATTATTTTCCATGTTCACTGATTTGGTTTAGCCACTTAACTAGCGACCAAAATATTCCAAGAAAACAACCCTCAATGAGTGTAGTATCGAGTATCTACCAACTTCGGACTGCACCAAAGCCGGTCATCTCACTACCCCTAATAAAAGGCCAAGATGGTCAAGTAATGTTCTAGGTCATTAGTGCTTAGTGACATCACTCAGCGGCGCCGTACTCTCGTTGATTGAACTCAACGGTTACCGGTACTCACAAATATGTCGCACTAATATAGCCATTGCTTCAACCGTGTCGGTATACCCCGCACAGTTTCCATAACGTATTGCTATCTATGAATGTTTCCTAAATCCGGGTGTAGGATTTCAAGCCCAAACAAGAGAACCAAAATGTAAAGCAATCAAAGCAAACAATTAGTCATGCAAAAGGGTGATCTAGGCCCTAAGGTTACTCCACTTTTAAATTATTCCCCAGCAGAGTCGCCAGTTCTGTGATACGGTGGGAGAACTGAATTGAGGATTTCCGTTTGTTTTTGCAAATGTTTCAGTTGAGCAAGAGTCGCCACCGAATTTTTATTTTATCCTAAGGAAAGGTTAAAAAGCACAGGAAAAACCTTTGAGATGTTTTCTTGGGTTCGGGGAGTAGATTATAGAAAGGGAAGGTATTAGCACCCTTTCTATCCATGGTTATCCATGGGCTCTTAGTTACTTGCTTAGATCACTTGCCTTTGCTTTTCAATTGTTTGAAATGGTGCTTTGTGTGTGCGTGGTTTTGAAAAAGATGCCTTGTCTAGGCAACCATTGTAACAATTCTTTACTCGAATGTTTTACAAAGGTGTTTGTCTTTTTGAAAAGATGTTTCAATGTTTTTGAAAGTTGTTTTGAAAGTTGTATTGTGGAGTGTATTTTGAAAGTAGGCAAGTGTGTTTTGCAAGTTTGATCAAGTAACTAAGAGCTATCTACCCTAAATTTCTCAAAGATCTTTCTCATGTTTTAACCCTTTTAACAGTATTGTTCCACCATTGTATTTGGTGGACAATCTTGTGTTAGGATGTTAACGGGACGGGCGCGGGTCATTGTTTAGACCATGAATGCAATAATGTCAAGTGTCTTTGGCAATTTTCTTGAGGGACTATGATCATTTTATTTTAGGCAACAAGATAGCGTCATCGAGGGACTATGATCATCTTATTTGTTTTGTTTTGCCAAAGTACTTGACATGCAAACATGGCCCATTTTTGAAGGCAACAAGTGGAGTAACCCTAGGGGTGCAAGTGTGCATTGTGTTTGTTTTTCATGCTTTTTTGTCTTTGTATTAGTCAAGCTATTTGTTATTTTTGATTTGCATACAAACCCTAAGTCTAACATGGCATAATTAAAAGCTTTAAAATGCGGAAATTTAAAGTCTTAAATTATTACAACATGATTATGGGGATGGGGGTACAAATGTTTGAATGGGGGGATATTTGACAAGAAATTAAATCTAAACTATTACATCCATATCGAATATACAAATATTTAACATTTAAATAAATACAATGTAAATAAATATCAAAATACTATGTATTATGCAAAAAAAGATTTTTTATGTATGTAAAAAGGTTTTCATATTTGAAGTATAAACAAAATAAAAAAGTCATTTTTTGATTATTTTTATGGTTTATGGCAAAACCCTAATTTTCAAGTAAATAGTGTTTATTTATTAATTATGTACAATATATATTGATTTATACAAAAACATAAAAAGTATATTGTTAAAAAAGTATTTTAGTGTCAAATATTAAATAAAAATAAAAATGTATTATTTCTATATTTTTGTCCTAATTATCTAATAAAATAAAATATACAAATATTTATATATTAAATATGCTAAATATGTACAAAAAAATAATATTAATTATTCAAAAAAATGTATATTTTAGAAAATATTTTCAAAATGTAAACAAAAAATAATAACTAAAAAATAAATATTTTTGTATTATTTTCTAGGGGTTTTTTTAAAAAAGGAAATATATTTGTTTATATGTATATGTTAAATAAAACAAATAAATGCCAAATAAATGCAAAAAAAAGATGGAAAAATATTTTTGGAGTTTTTTATATTTGTACAAAAAATATGGAGTCAGAATAAAAAAGAAAAATGCAAAATGACAATTATTTCACACAATGGGCCAGGGGGTGTAAATGGAAAAGGGGTGTAAACAGCAAGCTGACTCAGGCCCAGCCCAAGCCAGCTTTGTCTTCAACCTCCAGCAACGTTCAAACAGAAAACGTGTGCGCCTCCTATGCAATCATCATCTCCTGATTCTTTGACTTTTAACAAAAACTCATAACACCAATAATGTAGAGCATCAAAAGACGAATTCAAACATATAAAATACTTGACCTGACTCTAAGAAACCAGGGAGAATTTCTTCACCCCCAATTTCTGACCTAATTTTTCTTCAATGTTCTTGGCCAAAATTCTCACAGCATGCTTAATATAAATGAAAAGTAAATACATGGATGGCTTCAGGGCTATGAGTAGAACATGTTTCATTCACAAACCTAAGCTTAATCATGTCTGGATAGATAGATAGAAGTCCATGGTTTTACCTGTTTCAGCTTGAGTCGTGTACAGCAATGTGGCCAACTTCAATGGAGTTTGAGCTTTTGTACAGCTTGCCTGAAGTCCAAGGATGCTTCCCAAGTACCTAGCTTGCTTTGAACTCTCTGAATCTTGCTATGGAAGTTCACCTGCAAAACTGAAAAGTGAAAATGGCAACAGAGGTTAGAGATGTTACAGTTTGTATTTAGGGCTTGGGATAGTTTGTGTGGATGATATGGAATGTGTTTGAAAGGTTTTTAGCCAAAGTGCACGAGTGGATTGAGTTGTGGAAGTCAAACTGCAACAGATGTCCTGTTTTTGCAGCAAGATGGTGTTTTGATGTATGAGGAAGTTTGAGAGGTGGTTGATTCGTGCCTTAGGTCTGTTTTGGTGTATGGAAGATGTGTATAAAGTTTTCTTTTGCTGGTGTTTACAGGAAGTGAGAGTTGTAGTTGTTTTGCAAATGTTTCTTCCAATGTAAGCAAAGAAATGTCAAGTTGTGATATAAGCCTGTACCAAGCTCTGAAGCATGCTGCAACACTTTCTCTTGATCAGTGGAATATGTGTACAAACTATTGCCTCAAAGATCTGGCCCATGCCTCCAAGATTTGGTATTTGACATAAAGCACCACTTTTCAAAAATGGCAAGTTTGCTTTTTCCATTTAAGGATTAATTCTATGTGTAATGACCAAATGCACAAAACAATGCTTGAACACAATGGTTAGGAATTAAATTATGGAGTGCAAACTTGGTTTAGAGGCCTGCAAGCAAGTACCAAGTATGCTGATTTAAAAATGAAACTTGTATGAACATGTATTTGGTTATGAACAAAAGTGAATTTTGCCCAACTTTGAAAATTCGATTCTCCCTAACCACAAGGGTGTTTGAGAAGTTCTTAGACAATTTGGAAAGCTTGGAATGTGTACTACAATCCATATTTGTAATGCAAATTGAAAATCCAAGTGGAAGCATGTGAAAAATGGCCAAGAAGTTGGACAAAAATCCTGCCTAGAATAGGTCAAAATTTCTCTAAGTTAAAAATGTTTTGCACCCTTGTTCCAAAAATCATAACTTGAGCTACAAGCCTCCTTTGAGAAAACTTTGTGAATCAAAGTTGTAGATTTTGTAATGGAATACAACTTTCATGTTTCAAGTTTTGTTTGAATCCATTTGCATCTTGGTGAAAAAATGGGACAAAGTTAGGAAAAAATAAGGAAGTTTCATGACTTAGAAAAATTCTAAGTTATGAAATTTTCTCATTTTAAACCCTAATTTGCAATTTTTGATTTCTTGATGAATAGGTTTCATAATTTGACATGTCTTGATGAAAAATGAATCTTGGCACTTGATTTTGACCAAAAAGTCAAAGTTTGACTTTTCAGTATACAGTCAAATTTTGATCAGTTGACTGAAAAATTCATCTGTGAATCCTGTGCATTTGAGATCTTTTGAACTTGTTGAATGGGTCAAGACAATTCCATTGAGTTCTTGAGTCCATATGTGAGCTTGGTTTTCCATTGGTTAGGTCAAACAGTCAAAAATTACCTTTGTGCAGTCAAAACCCTAAAATGACCATTTTGCCCTTTTGGTGATCTGATCAAATTTCTTGTGGAATTGTGATCCAAACTTGACCAAATGGTTCATGTGAGTTCATTATGTTGATGTGGGTCAAAAATCATGAGGTTTGACTGTCAATTGGCCACATTTGACTTTTTCCCCAATACAGCTGATTTCTAGGTCAACTGTTCAATTGACTGGGCAAAGATTGGAATCAAAGCTTGAAACTTGGTATGGATAAACTTGTAAGTCCAACATGAAGCATGAAAGACACTTTGGGCATTTTAGGTCAAAACATCTTTGTGCAAACTCAAACCCTAATTTGGGTCAACAATGCGAGGAGGGGTCTTGAGCAGAGCAAACCCTAACTTGATCTTGAGCTCCAAGAGTCTTGTGGTGAGAAAATGTTGATGAAAAGGGAGGGAAAATTTTGGGGTACAACATTCAACAACACCGTTCATCTTTGGCCAATAGGGAGATTAATTGTGATGATAAATCTTGAATTGCTCGCACAGAGCGGTGATCATAGTGTTATTTGTAACACCCCAGTTTTAATTATTTGATTTATTTAATTGGGAATTTATTTTATTAGAATTAATAAAATAAAAAGAATTATTTATTTTGGAATATTTGAAGAAAATAAAAGAAATAAGAAAATATTGGGTTTTTAAGTTATTGGGCTTGGATGTTGTTAGTAAAGAGTGGGGGTGCAAAAGGAATAAGGATACATTTGGGACTCAAGTTATTTTCTCATTATTCACGATAACACAGAATTTGGGATATTTGGGAAGCTGAGCTCTGAAGGTACGAAGAACGAAGAACATCGCTCGAAGAACTCAAGCTGCAATTTGATAAGGTAAGGGGGGCTACTACTCGATTTACTTTTGCTTATGGGTTTAGGTACGGTTGATTTGGATAATCGTAGGGAGAAACCCCAATTGTTAGATGTTCTTAGGGATCAATAACCTTAGGGTTGAACCTTGTTAGAAAAGGTTTAGATTCCCAATTTTATAAATCAATTAGGGATTTTAGGTTCCTAATGGTGGATTTGGAGTATATCTGTATGATCGTGAGTTTACCTTAGGTGTTCTAGGGATAACCTGGATGTTGTTAGAATTTCCCTAAAGGACGGGTAATATGTAACTTAAGGTCAATTTTATAAAACTTGTTGTTGATGAAAGAATGGTTGATAAAATAGGATGTTTTGAGACAAAAATTCTGAGTTGTGTATGATTTGAAAAAAAATAGGACCTTAAGTGAAATAATGCTGTCCTTAAGATGGGAAATTGACTAACAAAAAAGGGAATGGTGTTTCCAATTGATGTGTTGCTTTGAGTTATGCATAATTGATGTTGTCATGTACCGAAATGTGCGTTTTGGCTGGTATTTTTCGTATTTGGCTGCTGTTCTGAGCTGCTGCAGGTACAGGAAAAATTTGGTACGCGCTCATCAACACGGCCGTGTTGATTTACGCGGGCACCCGTGTTGATTCACACGGGCAGTGTTGATTCACACGGGAACCCGTGTTGATTCACTGTATTGCCAAAAAAATGTGTTTCCAGACACATTTCAACACGGGCAGTGTTGATTCACACGGGCACCCGTGTTGATCCCCTGTATTGGCAAAATAACGTGTTTCTGGACACATTTCCACACGGGCAGTGTTGATTTACACGGGCACCCGTGTTAAACCTCCTGTGTTGGTTTCTGAATTTTGTTTTCTGTGCATGCTGTTATGTACGGGATTGATCCTGTTTTGATGTGCAGTGTTTGATATGTTTTGAATATGCTGTTTATTGATTTCCTAGTGTTGATTGATGCTTGTATCGAATAACGTTTGAATGTTATGATACCAACACTACGTAGATTTTATTGTCATGCTTTTAGATGATGTTATCAAGCATGAATTATGATATAACTTGATATGATTGATGTTTTAATAGTATGCTGAGTGATTACATGCTATCCATATCCTGTTATGATTGATGTTGTTGATGTTGCATGATATGTTGATTGATGTTAATAGTATGCTGAGTGTTACATACTTTACATATCATGTTGCATTTGTTAATTCCCATTGTGTGGAATTAACATGGTGGCCAATATACGTGTCCGCGATTTAATGGAACGTTGAGGTGGTAGCCGTGTCCGCGATATAATGGAACGGTGAGTTATCCGTGACCCGAGATTTAA
This sequence comes from Vicia faba, assembly GCA_948472305.1. NCBI lineage: Eukaryota > Viridiplantae > Streptophyta > Magnoliopsida > Fabales > Fabaceae > Vicia > Vicia faba. Next base: position 695,436,884 of record OX451739.1, on the reverse strand, counting down.
TGGGGCGGTAAAATGGTACCACATGCATGGGTGTGTTGCATTATATTGAATATAACATGAATGGATGATTTTCCAATGTTGTATTTAATTGATTGTATGCATGTATTGCTGCTAAATTGTTAATGATGTTTGATGTTAATTATAAGTATGAAAAGTGATATATTATGAATATATGAATTGTAAAGGTTTTCGTAAAACTATGAAACATGCTAACTGTTTGGGTGATGCTTATGGTTTTCTGAATTGATTGTTATGAACGTATAATCAAATGTATAGTTGAGATGCTCACCCTTACTGTTGAATATTTCAGATTGAGGAGCTTCGTTCAGGTGCTTGGCGAAGGCTTGTTGTTTCTAGTTTATTTCTGTTTAAGTATTGTCCGGGTCATGCTCTGATAGTTGTAACTCCGGGAATGTTTGTTTGTCGAGCTGCTTTAGTCAGACTCGTTTATTTCCTTATGTTTGTTATAATATGATGTTGATATATTCCAGGTGTTAATCCCTGATGATTTTGAAAATATTATAACATTGGTTTTGTTAATTAAATTATTCCGCTGTGTAAACATGTATGACTTGCTTCTATGTTATGCATGATAGAAACTAGTTTTTATTAGTAGAGAATTGTGACATCCTCGTTAATACATGTACTCTGAAAATATGATTTTAATTATTTGCGAAATTTTATTCGGGGTTTTAGAGGGTGTTACATTATTCAGATTTGTACCGTTGTCCGTAATGATCCTGTCGGGGATACCATACCGGCATATGAGGTCCTGCTTGATGAAGCAGGAAACCACATTCTTTGTAACGGAGGCGTAGGAAGTTGCTTCGACCCACTTGGTAAAATAATCAATAGCGACCAAGATGAAGTGATGTCCGTTGGATGCCGTAGGCTTGATCTCTCCAATCATGTCGATTCCCCACATTGCGAATGGCCAAGAAGCTGTTAGCACATTGAGAGGAACAGGAGGAATATGTACCTTGTCATCATAGACTTGGCATTTGTGGCAAGTACGGGAATGTTGATGACAATCAGCTCCCATGGTAGACCAGTAGTAGCCCGCCCTTAGAATCTTCTTAGCCATCGTATGTCCGCTCACGTGGGTGCCAAATATGCCACTATGTATTTCAGTCATGATCAACTCTGCTTCAACCTTGTCCACACAACAAAGTAGAACATAATCATGGTTGCACTTATATAAGATACCATTACTCAGGAAGAACTTGGCAGCAAATCTCCTTAAGAACTTTTTGTCATTGACGGAAGCTCCTTCAGGGTATTCTCGAGTCTGGAGATACCTTTTGATTTCATGAAACCAGGGTTGTTCCACTACTTCTTCGGTATTAATCTCATGACAGTGCGCAGGTTCGTCCATCCGCTGGATGGTGATTTGAGGAGCCTCATTATCCCAGTTGAGTTTAAACATGGAAGACATTGTAGCTAGAGCATCTGCTAGCTGATTTTCTTCTCGCGAAAAATGCTCAAAGGTAATCTGCTCGAAATGAGGCAACAATGTCAAGACATGTTCTTTGTATGGGATAAGATTAGGATGTCTAGTGTCCCATTCTCCTTTTATTTGACTGATAACCAAAGCTGAGTCCCCAAATACGACCAAAGATTTGATTCCCAAGTCAATAGCAGCTTTGAGACCAAAGATACAAGCTTCATATTTAGCCATGTTATTGGTACAGCTGAAGCAAAGTCGGGCAGTGAAGGGTGTATGGCAACCTTCCAGAGAAATGAGTACTGCACCGATACCGTTGCCAAGTTCATTTGAAGCACCATCAAAGTACAGGGTCCATCGGAATCCTTGTTCAGGTCCGTCATACGGTCTGTTACCTTCAATCTTGTCCAATGTCATGATGTCTTCGTCAGGGAAGTCGAATCTCATAGATTGGTAATCCTCGACGTCTTGATGAGCTAGATGGTCAGCTAGTACACTCCCCTTTATAGATTTTTTGGTAGTATACTGGATATCATACTCAGTTAGGATCATTTTCCATCTAGCGATTCTTCCAGATAAAGCAGGCTTCTCGAAGATATACTTGATCAGATCCATTTTAGAAATCAGCAAGGTGGTATAAGTCAACACATACTGCCTTAGCCGGCGAGCAGCCCATACCAAAGCGCAACAAGTTTTCTCGAGCAGTGAGTAACGAGTCTCACAGTCGGTAAACATTTTGCTAAGGTAATAAATGGCATGCTCTTTTCGGCCAGACTCGTCATGTTGGCCCAGTACGCACCCCATTGAGTTATCCAAAACAGTCAGATACATGATTAACGACCTTCCTTCGACGGGTGGCATCAAGATAGGAGGTTCTAGAAAATACTCCTTGATCTTATCAAAAGCAACTTGACAATCATTATTCCATTCAACCACCTGATCTTTCTTCAACAACTTGAATATTGGCTCACAGGTAGATGTTAGGTGAGAGATGAACCTCGTAATATAGTTTAAGCGTCCCAAGAAGCCTCTAAACTCCTTTTCAGTGCGGGGGGCAGGCATTTCTTGTATAGCTTTGACCTTAGCAGGACCAACCTCAATGCGTTTGTTGCTGACGATAAATCCCAAAAGTTTACCAGACCTGACTCCAAAAGTGCACTTGCTTGGGTTCAATCTGAGCTTATACTCCTTCAATCTGACAAACAGCTTTTGCAGATGATCAAGGTGTTCTTCTTCTGTCTGTGAACGGGCTATCATGTCTTCTACGTAGACTTCAATCTCATGATGTATCATGTCATGAAACAAAGCTACCATGGCGCGTTGATAGGTTGCCCCGGCATTCTTCAGTCCGAATGGCATCACTTTATAGCAGAAGGTACCCCATTGCGTAACAAAAGTAGTTTTCTCCATGTCTTCGGGGGCCATTTTGATCTGGTTGTATCCCGAGAATCCATCCATGAAGGAAAATACCTTGTGTTGAGCTGTGTTGTCAACCAAGATGTCGATGTGTGGCAGTGGAAAATCATCTTTAGGGCTAGCCCTGTTTAGGTCCCTATAGTCCACACACATTCTGACTTTGCCATCTTTTTTAGGCACGGGAACAATGTTAGCAACCCATTATGGATAGGAAGTAACAGCCAGAAAGCCAGTGTTGAATTGCTTCATTACCTCAGCTTTGATCTTTTCAGACATGTCGAGCCTCATTCAGTAGACCTTTTGTTTGATCAGTGGACAGTCTTCTCTTGTAGGGAGACGGTGAACCACAATATCTGTATCTAGTCCTGGCATGTCTTCATAGGACCAGGCAAAGATCTCAACATATTCGTTCAAAAACTGCACTAAGCGCTCTTTGACACTTGGTTCCAGGTTGGCACCCACTTTTACCTCTTTCTTGTCTTCTTCTGTTCCCAAGTTGATGGTCTCTAGCAACTCTTCATGGGGCAGAATAGCCCTTTCCTCTTGTTGCAGAAGTCTGGCTAGCTCTCCAAGCACTTCACAGTCTTCATCTCCTTCGTACTCGGCATGATTGACCAAATCTTCAGAGTCACCGAAGGCTAAAGCAGAAAAGTCACCCATGGAATTCGGAGTGGATGGGTACCTGCATTTTGTGAGTGTGGGTGCGTGTAAGGGATAGCCATCCTTAAACAAAACAAAAAATGTAAAAGGAAAGAAAATGAACACAACAGTTTATAGATGAAAACGTCCAATGATTCATTAAACAGGGCATATGATAATGAAGAAATCAAGCCCTTACAAATGGACCTATATGCCTCGGGTAAGCCATAAGGTGAAAATAGTGTACGAATTTTTTAATTATTACAGACCAAAATAGGAAATTGTTCAAAGATAAATTACTGGTTGATGAAATTGATGGGAACGAAGTCTTTCGCTTCCCAGTTGCTTAATCCTCCTTTAACGGTTGGAAAGACCTAATCTTCAAAGTTGTCTTCCTTATCATCATCTTCTAAGGAATTAACTCCATGGTGAGTGATTTTAACGGGTGGTCCTCCAGCCCTGGAGCGACATATAACTTTCTGGCCAGCAGCCGTAAAACCTAGTCCGAACTTGTCCATCTTGTGAGAAAAATCAGGCAGTTGCCCCCACACTGTACTCCTTCCTTCTTTAATTATAGCCTCCACATCTTTAAGGGATGCCATCTGAGACATTGGCTTGGAAATGATAGGCACATCTGTCATTGTCTTTGCGACTGCGACTTCAGGAGAAACTTCCTCAAAATGTTGGAAAGGCGTTTCTATGAATTCGCCATCCAACTCCACATAGCGGAAGGAGTTGAGATGACTTATCATGTACTCTTCCTCACCATGCACATTTATAATCTTACCCTGAACCGATACTTAAGCATTTGGTGTAAAGAGGAGGTAACTGCCCCAGCATAGTGGATCCATGACCTTCCCAACAAACATGAATATGAAGGACGGATGTCCATCACATAAAAGGTAGAGTTGAAGATTTTTGTACCCACTTTGATTGGGATGTCCAATTCTCCGTGAACCATCCTCTTAGAGCCGTCGAAGGCTCTAACAATGATGTTACTGGGCTTGAGGGTCAATCCTTCGCAGTCCAATCTATCCAACGCCTTCTTCGGTAGCACGTTTAAAGATGAACCGATGTCAACCAGGACATGGGCAAGTGTGGTTCCCCTGCATTCTACTAAGACATGCAGCGCGTCGTTGTGCTTCCTTCCTTTAGGGGTCAAATCAACATTAGAAAAACCAAGACCGTTATCAGCAGTAAGGCTAGCCACGCACTCTTGAAACTGGTCAGCTGAAGTTTCTTGAGGCACGTGTGCCGTCTTTATAAATTTGATTAAGGCCTTAGCATGGGCCTCAGAACAGAATAGGAGAGCCAGCATGGAGATCTTGGAAGGGGTTTGGCCTAGCTGCTCCACAACATCATAGTCACTCTTCTTGATTATCTTTAAGATTTCTTCCATCTCTTTCTGGGTGGTCTCGGGGATTACCACAGTCTGAGCCTTCATCCTGAAAAGAGCTTCTAGTATCCCCTTACCTTTGGTAGTAGCATCAGAGGGTCTAACTTCAGGTACATCAATTTCTTCAATTATCGGGCTTTGCACAGATGGCTTGACAGACACAGAAGCTTTCGAGGGTCCGAAGACTGGTCGTGGAGGAGCAATCTCCGAAGAGAAGATCCTTCCGCTGCGAGTTATCTTGCTTGTTCCTGCAATATTCCCTATATTAGGGGTTTCATCATCAGAATTCTCTCAAACTGATTCAATCTTCTTGATACCATGGTAGAAGACTTCTTCTCCGTAGTTCCATGGTATCGTCTTGTTAGATTTATACGGGACAGGCCCCAGCATGGTGATTTTTAGCGGCACAAACTTAGGATCAGGCGTAATCTTGACAGGCCTTTTGCAGGTCTTGGGAAGATTGTCGGAGATGGTTATTATTGCAATGTCATTGGTTGAAGCAACAAAGGTAGCAGGAGTAACAAGAGTGATGGTGTCAACAGGAGTCTTTTGAAAGAGTATCTCTTGGGTATCCATTAGGCGTTGGATGCCTGATTTCAACAGTGGGCAGTCAGCTTGCAAGTTTAAACAAAAGTAACAGTCTCTTCCACAGCCTGGGAATATCCCGACTCTCATCAAATTCACTTTAATCACTGGCAACGGAGTCAAAAGGTCAGCAACATTGGTAACATGAAGGTATTCCATAACGGAATGAACATTATGACCGTGCTTGGGCATTGGGGAAAAAATCACATTCGGCTTTTCGGGCGCATCGAATTCTACCTCCTTGGCGTCTATTAGGTCTTGGATTTTGTTCTTAAGAGCCCAACAGTTATTGGTGTCATGCCCTACACTGTCAGAATGGTATGCACATTTTGCATTGGAGTGATAATATGGAGAAGAGGTATTAGGGTTCTTCGGCGCTTCTTTCAAATTGGTGAGATTCAGCTTTAACAGATGAGGGAGGACCTGAGCCGGTGTCATGTTGATTCGGGTGAATTGCCGTTGTGGCCTTTTTACCCTTTGTTGGTTAGTTCTTAGTTGATTGTTGCGAGGTTGATCGGTTGAAGTATTTTGGATCATCACAGCCCCTACCGTTGGTCGGCGCTCTGTTCTTCCTTGGTTTCTCTGGTTGTGAACAACAGAAAGTTCCTTCTTAGCTGGGAAGGTCTTCTTAATAGCAGTGGAAGTGGATGCATCTTTCTGAATTTTATCACTTTTAATGCTGGCTTCGACCCTTTCTCCGGTCAGAATTAATTCGGTGAATCCTACAGACGAACTCCCAATTAAATGATTGAAGAAAGGGCCAGACAAGGTCCCTAAAAACATGTCAACCAGCTCTCTATCCGACAATGGTGGCTGCACCCTCCCCGCCAGATCACGCCACTTTTGGGAATACTCTTTGAATCCCTCATTAGAAGCCATACCCATACTCTGTAGTTGAGTACGAGTAGGCGCCAAATCTGCATTGTATTGGTATTGTCGGTAGAAAGCAGTAGCTAAATCTTCCCAGTTGTGAACATCTGATATCTCAAGTTGATAGAACCAGTCCAATTGTGTGCCTGACAAACTATCTTGGAAAAAATGGACCCAAAGATCCTTATCAGATGAGTGAGGTTGGATCTTTCTAACGTAGGATCTCAGATGCATCTTTGGACAGGACAAACCGTCATACTTAGAAAATGTAGGAACTTTGAACTTTGGAGGAATGACGATCCCAGCGACCAACCCTAGTTCTTCGAAATCTAAACCAGGTACATTTTGCAACTCCATGGCTGCCAACCGATCCTCAAGATTTTTATATTTATCATCCGCCGGGGGATATTGCTGTTCGGAGTAATCTTCGTCCTCTTCCTCATCTTCTTCTTCAACTTCAGATTCAGAAGGCATCGCAGTTCCTTTTCCTTTACCAGCCCCTTCATCAGACGTTGAGGGGAAATCGAGAACTTTTCTAGCATGGCTTTCAAACCTTCTTCCCATAGTGACCACACCAAGCCTTTTCTTCTTTTTCTCTTTATCTTTCTCCAACAGTGCTTTAAGGTCCTCTTGACCCTTTGCTAAGGTCATGAGGAGTTGTTGGAATTGCGAATTATGTGCTTGCAGATCCTTAACCGTCTGCTCCAAATCCATCTTGCTGAAATAAACAACAGAAAGATAAGGAAACCTGGTGTGAAGACCTGTTTATGCATATGATGAATGATATGTTATTCATGTAATGCATTCAAGGATTCAGAAATTCAAATTTGTTGCAAACAAAAAGAACACACGTCATATTAAGAAGAAATTTGTTAGTACATAGTGCCCCATGGGCAAAATATTACAAAATTCTTAATGTAAAAAGACATTGCGCATCCTCTTTGGTGCGATGTAAGTGTTGAGAGTCTCCTCTTCATGAAGCCGACGAGTAAGTTCCAAAACCTTTTTCTCACTGGCATAGAAGTTGGCTTCAAAAGTATTCTGTTCTTCTTTGAGTTGGATCCAACTCTTTTGCAATTCTTCCCATGATGTCGGCATGTCTGGATGTAGGAGGGTGTATGGAACCTCTCCTTCCATAACAGGCTCTTTGATCATGGGGAGAATGTCGGGGTATGGCATCATAAGACTCTGGGCGCGGGTTCATACCCACTTGAGATAAGGCTCAAGGGGGATGGAATTCTTGTGCCCCAGTGTCTTACTATCCACTTTGTTGGGCATCCTCCAAGCTCTGATGAACCTTTGTCTAAGTCCTTGTGCATCGTTGTCGAAGTCAAAAACCAAGTCAGGGATCAGCATATCATGAGGACCATCTCTCCGGGCATATCCAAACTGCCTTAAAGCTAAACATGGGTTGTAGGTGATGCCTCCCCTAATGCCAAGTAATGGGACATTAGGGAACTCTCCACAACGATCAATGATGATGACATTTTCTCTGGACCGAGAACACCAATGTACATCAGAATGTGTGAGGGTCATCAATCGTTGTGACCACCTTAAACCCTGATCATTCTTCAAAACTGATTGTGGAAGGTGAGAAATAAACCACCTTGCTAGAAGAGGAGTACAACACATGAGAACACCTCTTTTCCTCATTGTTCGTGTGTAAAATGAGTTTAGGATGTCCCCAAGCAATGTAGGAATAGGATTCCGAGATATGAAAATTTTGACAGCATTCACATCTATAAGTTGATCAGGGTTTGGGAACAAGACCAACCCATAGATGAGTAATGCTACAATCTCCTCAAAGGCTTGTAGATCCAAAGAATTCCAGCAGTCTTGTGCCTTCTCAAACAGAAACTTTGCCAAGAAACCCTTGACACCACTTCTGGTTTCCCAATGTCCTTTGATATCATATGGTTCCAAGTGTAATGCTTGAGCAACATCTTCAGGTTTTGGTTCTTTTTCCGTACCGTTGTAGGGTAGTTGATGAATAATAGGAATCCTTAGGAGTTGATAAAATTCCTCCAAAGTAGGTACTAGTTGGTAATCAGGGAACGTGAAACAGTGGTGTAGGGGGTCAAAGAACTGGAAGAGAACTTTCACCATGTCTTCTTCAATGTTGGAGTTGGCCAAGTTGAGAAGTCTACCATGTCTTTTACTGAAGGGAGAATTCTCTAGAATCTTGGAAGTAAGCTCCTTGAGTTGAGGAGGGATTCTCACAAGGTTGACTTGAATTATTTTCCTGCGAAGAGGTTCCATGACCTACAAAACAAAACAAAGATGAAGATCCAAACCCTTGAAATGGTTAGTGGATGCAAATGATGCTTTATGATATTCATAATGTATGCACAAACACATGTACAAGCAAATCACACAAGATCCTAGTTTCAGGCTTGCATGAGGTTTCATAGGTAAGTACACTCTTGAGTTTAGTTGGCTCAAACCTGTCCTATAAATAGTAATCGGGTTCTAAGGAGCTCAATATCACTGGATTATTTTCTGTGTTCATTGTTTTGGTTTAGACACTTAACTGGCGACCAAAATATTCCAAGAAAACAACCCTTAATGAGTGCAGTATCGAGTATCTACCAACTTTGGACTGCACCAAAGCCGATCATCTCACTACCCCTAAAAAAGGCCAAGATGGTCAAGTAAGGTTCTAAGAGTTTATTAGTGCTTCATGACATCACTCAGCGGCCCCGTATTCTCTTTGATTGACTCAAAGGCTACCGGTACTCACAAATATGTCGCACTAATATAGCTATTGCTTCAACCATGTCGGTATACCCCGCACAGTTTCCACAACGTATTGCTATTTACCTATGAATGTTTCCCAAATCCGGGTAGAGGATTACAAGCCCAAACAAGAGAACCAAATGTAAAGAAATCAAAGCAATCAAGATAATCATGCAAAGGTGATCTAAACCCTAAGGTTACTCCACTTTTAAAGTTCTCCCCAGTAGAGTCGCCAGTTATGTGATACAGTGGGAGAACTGACTTGGGATTTTGCGTTTTGTGTTTGCAAATGTTTTGGTTTAGCAAGAGTCGCCACTGCCTTTTTATTTTATCCTAAGGAAAGATCAAAAAGCACAGGAAAGACCTTTGAGATGTTTTCTTGGGTTCGGGGAGTAGATTATGAAAAGGGAAGGTGTAAGCACCCTTTTCATCCATGGTTATCCATGGGCTCTTAGTTACTTGTTTAGATCACTTGCTTTGCTTTTCAATTGTTTGAAATGGTGCTTTTCAATTGTTTGAAATGGTGTTTTGTGTGTGGTTTTAAAAGATATTTTGAGAAGAGGCCATCGTTGTGGCAACCTTTGTAATAATTCTTATTTGAATGTATACAAAGGTGTTTTTGTCTTTTGAAAAGATTTCAATGTTTGAAAGTTTGTTTTGGGAAATGTTTTGAAATTGTGTTGTGAAGTGTGTTTGAAAATAGCAAGGATGTTTTTGCAAGCTTTTGATCAAGTAACTAAGAGCTATCTACCCTATTTTACTCAAAGATCTTTCTTATGTTTTTAACCCTTTTAATATTGTTGTTTCACCATTGCATTTGGTGAACAACCTTGTGTTAGGATGTTAAACGGGACAGGCGCGGGTCATCGTATAGACCATGATAGCAATTGTGTCAAGCATCTTTGGCAATTTTCTTGAGGGACTTGATCATTTTTGTTTAGGAAACTCAGATAGCGTCATCGAGGGACTATGATCTTTTGTCTTATTTTTGTTTTGCCAAAGTACCCAACATGCATACCATGGCCCATTTTGAAGGCAACAAGTGGATTGTAACCCTAGGGGTGCAAGTGTGCATTGTGTTTGATTTTCATGCATTTTTATCTTTGATTAGGTCAAACTATTTGTTAATTGGATTTTGCATACAAACCCTAATTCTCTAATCATGACATAATTGAAAGCATAAAGTGCAAGAATTTAAAGTTCTAAGCTATTACAACATGATTATGGGGACGGGGGTACAATTTTTGAATAGGGGGTATTTGACAAAAAAAATATAAACCCTAATTACTATTACATCCAAATTGAATTTACAATGCAACAATAATTAAATGTACAATATTTAAATAAACAAAATAAATAAATATTAAATAAAATGTATGAAAATAAGGTATGTTTAAATAATTAAATGTACAATATTCAGGCAAGCTACCGGACATTTTATTTTTATTATTGTTCATATTAAAACCCTAATTTCTTTAAGAAAATAATATATTATATTATTTATGTAAAAAATGTTAATATGTACAAAAATGAAATATACTTAAAAAAGGTATGTTTTAATATGAACAATAATAAAAATAAAATGTCTGGCAGCTTGCCTGAACTTCACTTGATCTTTTCCAATAGCTAGCTTGCCTTGAATGTCCCTGAATTAGCTCCTAGAACTCAACCTGCATAAGCTTGAAACGAAAATGGTGAACACTGTAAATGGAATTATAGTTGGCAATGGAGGTTTGGGACAGCTTGAGTGAGTTGAATGGAATATGTTTGAAGCAAAAAGGGGCAAAACGCACGAGCCAAATGAGCTGGAGCACTCAAGTTGCAGCACCTGCCCTGTTTTGCCAAAGAAGAGTGATTTTTGGCTATGGGAGGTTATGAGACTCTAGCACTCGTGTTTCTTGCTCAAAGGGTTGTGTGAAATATGTTTGTGATGTTTGTTTAAGCTAACAATGGCTGGTTCTCAAGTTGGGAGGATTTTTGCAAGTTTTCTTCTTTGCGAAGCAAGAATGTGTAACTTGTTATCACAGGCCTGTACAAGCCCTATATTATGCTGCATACAATCCTCTTGATACTTGAAATTTTTGGATTTGATTTGGCTTCATAGATATGGCCCCATGCTTCAAAGATCATGTTTTGACATAAAGCATAACTTTTCAAGAATGGAAATGTACCTTTTTCCAAATAGGGATTAGTTTTGTGTGCAATGTCCAAATGGCCAAGATAATGCATTAGCTCAGTGGATTTTCGTTCAATTAAGGAGTGTAAAATGGTTTAGAGGCCTGCAAATAAGTACAAAGCATGCTGGTTTGAAAATGCAACTTGTATGAACATGTATTTGCCATGGATACAAAGTGAGTTTTTGCCAACTTCAAGCATTCGATTCTCCCTAACCACAAATGTGTTTGAGGAGTTCTTGGACAATTTGGAAAGATTGAAACATGCAATATAATCCATCTTTGAAATGCAATTTGATACTCTAAGTGGAACTATGTGAAAAATGGCCAAGAAGATGGGTTAAAATCCGGCCTAAACTAGGGCAAAATTTCTCAAAGTTAAAAGTTTTAGGGACCCTTGTTCCAAAAATCATAACTTGATATCCAAGCCTCTTTTGAGAAAACTTTGTGTATAAAAGTTGTAGACTTTGTGGAGGACTACATCTTTCATGTTGTAAGTTTTGTTTGAATCCATTTGCATCTTGGTGAAAATATGGGGCAAAGTTAGGAAAAATTAAGAGAATTTCATAACTTAGAAAATTTCTAAGTTATGAAAATTTTCAATTTCATACCCTAATTTGCAAATTTTGGGTTTCTTGATGAACAAGTTTCATGATTTGAAACATCTTGATGAAAAATGACCCTTGGCACTTGATTTTGACCAAAAAGTCAAAGTTTGACTTTTCAATATACAGTCAAATTTTGATCAGTTGACTGAAAAATTCATCTGTCAATCCAATGCATTTGAGATCTTTTAAACTTGTTGAATAATTCAAGATGATGCCATTGAGTCCTTGAGTCCATGGTTAATCTTGATTTTCCATTGGCTAGGTCAAACAGTCAAAAATTGCCTTTTGTACAGTCAAAACCCTAAAAATGACCATTTTGCCCTTTTGGTGATCTGATCAAATTTTTTGTGGAGTTGTGGTCCAAACTTGATCAAATGGTTCATATGAGTTCATAATGTTGATGTGGATCAAAATTTATGAGGTTTGACTGTAAATTGGCCAGAATTGACTTTTTCCCCAATACAGTTGATTTCTAGGTCAATTGTCCAATTGACTGGGCAAAAATTTGATTCAAGGCTTGAAACTTGGTATGGACAAACTTATGAGTCTAACATGAAGTATGAAAGTAACTTTGGGCATTGAAGGTCCAAGAATCCCTGTGCAAACTCAAACACTAATTTAGGTCAACATTGCAAGGAGGTGCCTTGAGTAGAGCAAACCCTAGCTTGATCTTGAGTTCCAAGAGCTTTGTGATGAGAAATGTTAATAAAATGAGAGGGAAAATTTTGGGGTACAACACATATGGCTAAAGAATCAAATCAAATCTCATCAAAACTTCAAGATCTAATCTGTTTTGCAACCTTAATTCATTGAGGGATATATAATGAACAAGAACGAAGCAAAAAAATAAGGGTTAGCAATCGTGAAAGAGGCAGAGCAAATTCAAAAAATTCAAAGAAAAGTGTGAATCAGTTTTCACTCCACAGGCCAATTCAAGCCATTCCAATGCTTCCAATCTCTTCTTGGCCTTTCCCAGAAGCTAATACGATCATTTGCACACATTCTCACGCCCAGAATCTCCCCCTAGCATTCATACGGTTTGCCCATATTTTCAAAATTGATTACTGTATTTCTTGCATCATTAGCATGTTTAAGTTATATATTTGTGATCCTCATCGTATTTGAAAGCTAACTGAATAATTTAACTGTGTTTTTGAAGCCTATATGTTCCTTTGCCATTGTTAGGGTTTGTATGTGCAGTTTGGGGGTTTGTTCTACAGGTTAAATTGGGCAAAAAGAAGGATACCATGATGTTCACAAGATCAAGAAGAGTTGATCTATATAGTTAGAAATCATTTATCGTGTGTCTTGTGAATTTTGGAAATTTGCAGGGGCTATGGCTACGAACATGTGACCGTAGGTAAAAGTTATATGCCTAAAACGACGGATGAGGAAGAAGAAGATAACGTGTCCAGTCATCATTGGACTATTTGAAACTGGCGCACATTTTTTTCTTTTATTCATTAATCCATTTAATTTTATATAATACTATTTGTTTTTGTTATACTAATAAACAAGCAAGACAACTCAGATGGTGAAGCACGTTAGTGGGGAGTATAAAGACCTAGGTTCAATCCCAGGTCCCAACAAATTTTCTTTATTTCATTTTCTTTCAACAGATCCAGTGTATTGTCATCCTAAACACCCACCATACTCCACCAATCTCCAGCCAGTGGACTCATCATCCGTTCAATCCAACACATAGGCAGTGAGGGACCATGATGCACCCTCAGGGCAACACTACAAGGAATCCAATGCTGACCGGGCTTGGAGTGCTTTTGGGCTTGAAGATTTCAGATTGACACCCCCCCTTTGCTAGCATACAGGCCCAGTTTGTAGTTTCTTTTCTATTTTCTTTTTTAATTTCTTTAATTAATTTCCTTTATTTGTTTTAATTAATTAACACAAAAATTATTATTTTTCATAAAATCAACAAATCATAAAAAAGAGTTTTTATAATATTTATTTAATATAATTAGTAAATTAGATAAATTTAACTTCTTTTTCATAATTAAAATCAAATAGAAACTAGGTTTTTAATTTTATAATTAAATCTTTTTTCCTCAAATAAAAAACCACCAAAAATACACAAAATCTTGTTTTTTTGTAAAATATTTTATTTTCTTGAAATTATTTAATTTAGATAGATTAGGTTAATTTCAACTTCTTTTGGTAATTAAAAATAATTAGACTTAGGATTTGAATTGTAAATAATTTAATTGATTTTCTAAAAAATACACCAAAATTATTTTTTCATTAAAATATTTATTTTAATTAATTAGATTAATTTGGTTAACTTAAATACTTTTTCATAATTAAAAAGCAATTAGAAATTAGGGTTTTATTTAATTTGTAATTTCATTGTTTTCTCCAACAAAAATGTACAAAAATATTTTTCTTGCAATTAGGGCTTAGGTTCTTTTAACATTCCTCGCATTTAATTTTCCGCACGCATTTTAATTTGTTTTATTATTATTGTAACTGTTTCGAGTTTGTAATAGTTTTAAGTAGGGTTTTAACATTCTGCACTTTTATTTCCCGTCAAGACAATTATGTATTTGTCAAAGCCTTGTAATAGCTAGGTTTATTTTTTTCGCACTTTTAAATTCCTGCAAAGATTACTTGAAATTTAAATGGTAGATCACCTAATGTGCAAAGATTAAATAAATGAAACAATTCATCTGCACATATTCACTCCTAGGGTTTACCTCACTTCGGTTGCCTTCGGTAAAACAGTCATTAAGCATAGGAGATTTTAGTGGTTTCCCTTCTATCTAAGAGATCAAAATGTCTCGTTCGAATGTTGCCTCAGAGATGTTGCCTCGGAAAGATCTTAAGACTCTAGGGTTACTACTAAAGTTTTCTAACTATTGCTTTGGTGACTGTACTTGTCCCTTTTGAATGTCCCTTATAAATCCAATGACGGTGCTACCTACTCCTTAATAGTAGGATATCACCGTCTAAAGGAAACGGGAACAAACAATCTGTTTTCGAGTAGGTAGAATCTTAAGTACTTGCTCAATGAAAACTTTTCACACAAACACCTTTCAAAACAAACTTCGTCACATCCTTGAGGACTCATACAAGGTTATCACGAAGTAAAACATTTTCAAGAAAAACACACACAAGCAATTTGAAAAATGAGCAAGTACCTAAGAGCCCATGGAAAACCATGGATAGAAAGGGTGCTAACACCTTCCCTTTCTATAATCTACCCCCCGTACTTAGAATATCTCGAAAAAAGGTTTTTGCTGTTCTTTTTCCTTTTCCATGATTGGATAAAATAAAAGTCGGTGGCGACTCTTGCTTACCGCGACATTTTGCGAACAAAAAACGCAAAATGCAAACCAGTAAAAACAGTCGGTTCTGCCACCGTATCACAGAACTGGCGACTCTGCTAGGGAGATGAATAAGTGGGGTATACCTTAGGATCTAGGTCATTAAAATTGCTTCTCTTGATTGTCTGGATTGCTTTACTTTTGAGGGTTTGTTTGGGGTTATTATAGATCCTACACCCGGATCTGGGGAGACTCATTAGGTAAACAACAATAGATCATGGAGACTATATGGCGTAGACCGATATGTTTTAAGAGATGGCTATGTTGGTGTGGCACTTTGGTTGGTACCGGTATCTTTTGTGGGGAAACGAGGAGAATACGGGGCCGCCGCGTGGTGTCCTGAAGCACTAACGGACCTTAGAACCTTAGTTGAACAAACTTGGCCATTAGAAAGTAGTGAGATAGTCGACCTCAGTGTAGAGCTGAGGATTGGTTGATACTCGATGCTACACTCATTGAGATCAGACTTTCGGGATATTTCCGCCGCAAGAAAAGATTGCTTGAGCTGAGACAATGCCCGATAAAGGATGGTCAGTGATATTAAGATCCTCTAGAACCCAGTTATTTTTTAAGACAGGTTTGAAACCAACTAAACTTCAAGAGGGTAATAACTTTAACCTCATGCAGGCCTTAAACCTAAGGACTTGGTGTGATTTGTTTGTGCTTGTTATACCTGTGATTTCTCAACATAACAATGACATCATAAACACGACATATCGTACTAACCATTTCAAGGATCTCAAGGGTCTGTGATGTAGGTCATGGCGAACTAGACGTCTAGCAAGGGGCAAGGGGATTTATTTTCCTCTAGCCAATGTTGTCAAAGGATCTTGATTCAGGGGCTATGACCCACTCGATATGGTGAGCTTGACTCTTGAAGAAGGACTCTCAACGACACAAAGTTTCTTCAATCAAGCTGCAATCAAATTCTAACAGTTTCTTGTTCACCCCGCGAGATCCTTTAAAACATTGCATGCATATCATACATATCATTACAGGTACCATTACAGGTTTCTCATCTTCTTCGCTGTTTATTTCAGCAAAAATGTCTTCTAAACAAAGCATCAAGGACCTTCAGGCACAAAATACCCAGTTCCAGCAAATGTTCATAAATCTGGCAAAAGGGCAGAAGGATCTAAAACCCTCATCCTGAAAGAGAAAAAGAAAAATAAGAAGGCTGTTGGTATTCTGAATATAGGCAGAAGGTTTAGAGGGCCGTTGAAGCAACAAGTCGATCTTACCTCTTCATCTAAGGAAGGGGAGAATCAAGAAGAAGAGACAAGGGAGAAAGATCTCAGTCCTAAAGTTTCTGACAATGATATTGACTACAATGATGAGCAGTATCCTCCCACTGAGGATAGATACAAGCATTTGGAAGATCGCTTGAATGCTATGGAGGTTCAAAGGATACCTGGGTTGGATTTTGAAGAATTGGGATTTGTGTCGGGAGTGGTCATCCCCAGAAGTTCAAAGCTCCAATTTTTGCAAAGTATGATGGGGTGTCCTGCCCAAAACTCCATCTCCGCTCTTATGTCAGAAAGATCCAGCCCCACACCACTGATAGAAATTTGTGGGTTCATTTCTTTAAAGATAGCCTGTCAGGGACTCAACTTTAATGGTTCTATCAACTGGAGAGAAGCAATGTCCAAAATTGGGAAGATCTGGCTGCTGCTTTCTATAAGCAGTATCAATACAACGCCGACCTTGCTCCTACTGGTACTCAACTGCAGAGTATGTCCATGGAGGAAAGTGAAGGCTTTAAAGACTATGCCCAGAGGTGGAGAGACTTGGCTGGAAGAGCCCAACCCCCGTTGTCTGATAGGGAGTTGGTTGATATGTTTCTAGGTATGCTATCTGGCCCATTCTTTAATCATTTGATCGGTAGATCATCAGCGGGTTTCACCGAGCTGATTATGACTGAAGAAAGAGTAGAAGTTGGGATCCGAAGTGGTAAGATCCAGAAAAATACCTCTTCGAGTACAAAGAAGAAGTCATTTGGTGGCAAGAGGGAAGCCAATTGTGTGCACAGCCAGAAGGGGCGTAGCAAGGCAGACTACCACCAATCTGTGGGGGAAATGTTGATCTCTAATTCGGCACGCACACAACGACCACAACAACGAAACAATCAGCCAAGGGTGGAAAGACCTCAAAGGCAGTTCACCCAAATCAACATGCCATTGTCACAAGGATTGCAACACATGTTGCAGATGAATCTGATTATGGTGATAAACCCTTATCCGAACCCTAAGAATTCTTCTCCTAACTACAACCCAGATGCAAGGTGTGCTTATAATTCTGGTAGCCCGGGGCACGACACTAACGATTGTTGGGCGCTCAAATACAAGATTCAAAATATGATTGACGCCAAGGAGATCGAATTCGACCCTCATGAGACTCCCAACATGATCACTGCTCCCTTGCCAAAACATGGCTAGGATTGAAAGCATTTTTGTTCATTTGAATTCTGAAGTTGTATTTTCTTTGCTTATTCGAACAATTATTGACATGTCAAACTTTATTATTTCATCAATGAATTACACATGTTTGTCTTGAATTAATTTGTTTTCATTATGCTTAAAATTTCTTTATATTTCCTTTTCGTGATATTCAACTCTCGACTAAAAAAACTGTAAGCCTTTAGAGGGAGGATGACGAAAATGATACCACAATCTCTACAGTATACTTTTAAACAGACCTCGCTAACGATGTACAGGCGCTGTTTCAAATCCCAAACAGTGGAGTTATAAGGAAGATAATCCCTAGTCAACCCTTTTGAGCCAAAGAAGTAGGAGTTTTTCTTTCACACAAATTAAAACCCTTAATCACAACCTGGGGCAGGGTAGTTTTCTCAGTTAATCCAGGTGCACAATGAATGGCATCAAAGACGTCATTCCAAAACAAAAGACGGTGATGGTTCCCTATAATCGTCAAGATAGGCAGTCATTATCTCTCAAAATAAAATCCCATTAAGTCAAAACCTATGAAGGAGACTTAAGAAAAAACTGGGGCATCCCGCTAACTGTAATCACAAAAATAAACAGTTCAGGAAAAAGATAGGGATAATAAAATCAAAAGAGGTCCTACAAACCCTCAACAAAAAAATGACTGCCTGTTCGAAATAAACCGTTAGTATCCGAACCATCACTGGAATATTAGAGTAAAGAATCAAACGAGATCCAAATGCACAATTAACTGAGCATAGGATCGAAGAACATCACGAAGAATGGGTGGGTACAAATAAAATTTGAGCCTATATCCTTTGTTTCTTAAACCGTGAACCAGGCCACGTTATAACCCTTAAAAGTCCTAGCTGAAGCATGGGTTAGTTCGAAAGCATAATGTTACAAAAGGTATCCTGACTCCTATAAGGTTTGCTATAAATCCTGAGTTGACATCACACTTTTACAAAATTTGTTTGTTTTACTAAAAAATGAATTGTTAAACTTCAAGACAGACATAAGCTTTGCATTCTTAAAATAACATTGTTTGCATATGACTATTTGTTCAACAGCTGAGAAATTCGCATGATGAATATCTAGTGAACAAAAACCTTCTCAATAAAAAGGATCACCTCAAGTGGAAAAACACTTCCAACCAAGGGGCACAGCATGATCATTGTCCATCATCTGGGGCAGTCAAGTCAAGATTCAAGGAATCTCTCAAAGATGCCAAATAGCCAGGGGAAAATCTCCACCTGAATCACTTGGGGCATTGGGCATGAATTACAACAACGAATCATGTACGATCAAACAAAAATCTTCTAGTAGTGTGGCAACACTTACTACTATGGATAGTGACAATTCTCTGTACCCGGTGAACATGGGCATAGTCAGAAAATACTACGCGTGAACAAAGACCCGCTAAGTTGACTGGCCTAGGCAAAAATAAGGGCATCCCGGCGAACCAAAAGGGTTCGGGAAAAAATTAGGGATAAAAACAAAAAAGATATGTACACCCGACAAGTCAAAAACTTGAAAAGGCGGCTTGAGCAAAAAAGGGTATCCCGGTGGACTGAAAACCCAAAAGGGCGGTCCAGGCAAAAACCAGGGATTTGAAGCGTACGACTATGTCCCGTCATCTTATCATTTGTTTATCAATAGAAGACTTATCATCCTGATTAGCATCCACAAAGCCTCCGTGGGTACTTTCTCCAACAGGTACAGGGGAAGAAAAGTCCTGATGCAAAGTCATTGTCGTATCCTCAGCATACGTCCCTGTGACATCTACACTCCCCACAGAGTAGAGGCAACTAAGGCTTTGACATCGTCTTCCCCAAACAAGAGCTACGTTCCCCAGCAAAGTTCCATCAGAGAATCGACATCTATATTCCCCGACCGAATTTCATAATTGCAAGCGGGTCATAAAGTTTTCTCCCGAACATAGTTTATTTCTCTGAATACAGAAGCTCAATCCCCGACAGAGTTTATCCCTTCAGCTATGGAAGCTTCTCTCTCCAACAGAATTATTCCCCTGCAGAGTTGTTCTCAAGCAGAGTCTCTCCTCGACAGAATATCCGTAAACAAGAGGAAAATCCCCAGCATAGTCATCTCCGGTTCACCATCTCCAGCGGAAGTAGAAGAACCACTTTTTCTACGACGGTCAGGAACTCAATTTCCGTTACTCTCCCGCAGCGGTCAGGGATTTATTTTCCCACTCAGATATGTTACAATAGAATTTCATGTTCATATATCATGACGTGCGCATACATATTGCATACAACATAATCTCATTTATTTTAAGAACATCATCATACAATGCATTTCATGCATCATATACGATTAATCATGTACCTTTTCAGGAAAGATGGTTATCATCAACAACTTCCAGCAAGTTCAAGATTAGCTCTTGAAACTAAACAGAGTAATTATCTGCACGATCAAATGCAGCTTTACACGGGTTCGTCACGAAGCAATCTTACACGGGTTTCTCCTAAATGTAGCTTCACACGGGTTTATCCTGAAAAATCTTACACGGGTCCTTTCTCATACATTTCCTCTTGAAGTTTTACACGAACTTATCACAAAGTAACCTTACCCAGGTTCCTTCTGAAGTTTTACACTAACTTATCACAAAGTAACCTTACCCAGGTTCCTCCTGAAGTTTTACACGAACTTATCCCAAAGTAACTTTACCCAGGTTTCGTCTAAAGTTTTACATGAACTTATCACAAAGTAACCTTACTCAAGTTCCTCCGGAAGTTTTACACGAACTTATCCCAAGGTAACCTTACCCAGGTTCCTTCTAAAGTTTTATACGAACATATCATAAAGTAACCTTACCCAGGTTCCTCCTGAAATTTTACACGAACTTATCCCAAAGTAACCTTACCCAGGTTCCTTCTGAAGTTTTACACGAACTTATCACAAAGTAACCTTACCCAGGTTCCTCCTGATGTTTTACACGAACTTATCCCAAAGTAACCTTACCCAGGTTCCTTTTGAAGTTTTACACGAACTTATCACAAAGTAACCTTACCTAGGTTCCTCCTGAAGTTTTACACGAACTTATCCCAAAGTAACCTTACCCAGGTTACTTCTGAATTTTTACACGAACTTATCACAAAGTAACCTTACCCAGGTTCCTCCTGAAGTTTTACACGAACTTATCCCAAAGTAACCTTACCCAGGTTACTACTGAAGTTTTACACAAACTTATCACAAAGTAACCTTACCCAGGTTCCTCCTAAAGTTTTACATGAACTTATCCCAAAGTAACCTTACCCAGGTTCCTTCTGAATTTTTACACGAACTTATCACAAAGTAACCTTACCCAGGTTCCTCCCGAAGTTTTACACGAACTTATCCCAAAGTAACCTTACCCAGATTCCTTCTGAAGTTTTACATGAACTTATCACAAAGTAACATTACCCAGGTGTGATACGGTGGGAGAACTGACTTGATTGTTATATCGCAAATGTTGCGATTAACAAGAGTCGCCACCGACTTTTATTTTATCCAAAAGGAAAGGTGAAAAAGCACAGGAAAAACCTTTGAGATTGTTTCTTGAGTTCGGGGGGTAGATTATGAAAAAGGAAGGTATTAGCACCCTTTTCATCCATGGTTTTCCATGGGCTCTTAGTTACTTGCTAGATCACTTGATTTTGTTTTAAAATGTGCTTTGTGTAGTTTTGAAAGTATTTTAAAAAAGAGGCCATTGTTTAGGCAATCTTTGTAATGATTCTCGTTCGTAATAATGTATACAAAGATGTTTGTATTTTTGAAATGTTTTCAAGTTTGTAAGATGTCTGAAAGTGTGTGTGATAGTTTTGAAAATAGAAAGGATATTTGTTTTTAAATAGAGCAAGTAACTAAAAGTAATCTACCTACTCAAATGTATTTCTTGTTCATTTTCTTTTCCTTTGATATTGTTGTCTTACCATTTATTTGATAAGCAACCCTATCTTTGGATGTAGACGAGACGAGCGTGGGTCATCGTATAGCCATGATTAGAAATGTTGCAAAGTATCTTAGCATTTTTGAGGGACTAAGATCATTTTTCTAAGGCAACTTTGAATAGCATCGTCGAGGGTCTATGATCTTGTATTTGTTTGTCTTTTTGCTAAGAAACTTTACATGCATAATATGACCATTTTTGTACAAGGCAACCAAGTGGAGTAACCCTAGGGGTGCTTGTGTGCAAGTGTGTCATTTTCATGTTTGATTTTGTCTTGGATTAGGGTTTTCTATTTGGTTGATTTTATCTTTCCATACAAACCCTAATTACTAACATGTTATGTATAGCGATAAATTGCGAAATTTAAAGATTACTACGCTATTACAACTTTTTGTGGGAGGGGGGTACACAATTGATGAATGGGGATTGCAATAATATAAACCTAATTAATCTGTTACAACCAAATTGAACTTATACAAGTATTGGAATAAATAATGTACAAAATAAATTAAACATGTAAATATGCATGAATGCAAAGAAGATTTTGTTTAGTTTTTATGTGAAAAAAGTTTTAATCCTAAACCTAATAAATAAATCAAGATTATTACAAATTAATTAAGGAAGGAAATTGTTTTTTAGAAAAGATTTTGATTAAACCCTAATTCTAAATTATTAAAAGAAAATAAATTTCTTTAAGTATTTTATGTATTTTTTGTCTTGAAAAATAATGTATGGTATTTATAAAGTATTTTGGTCTTTTTATATGTTAAAATAAATATTTAATAGGTTTGAAGAAAAATAAGTAATTAACCTAATTCTATTTTAACTTACAAATTTATTTAAAAAAAATAGATAATATATAACTAAATAAAAATATTTTTTATGAGAAAATAAAATAAAATAAAACAAGATATAATATTGATCATTTTATATTTTTTATGATTTTTATTATTAAGGAAAATATATTTAATAAAATGGAAATGAATAATAAAAATATATGGGCCAGGGGTGCCATGAGTAAACTGGAGGCAGGAAGTTAGCAAAAATATAGGGCCCAATGTCCAGAAGCCCATGCTGCAAACAAACAAAAAAAAGTGGAAAAAAGTATGAAAAATTGCAAAAGGCAGCGCCAAGGCTCGAACCCGTGACCTAGGGAATTTTTGCACGCTGCCTTACCACTAGGGTGGTTGTACATCCGTTAGTCTAAATGAAAACAAAAATACATAACATAAAACACTTCCTTGACCTGTACTTCATCTTCAACCTTTGGCCAGTCAGACTCCCTGTAACTTTTTCATTTCTCCATAAAAATAGAAAGTGATAACATGAACATTATAGCATTTTACCTTACGATTCTAACCATATGCATAACTAAAACTATAAGTCCAAGATCAGAGAGAATTTTGTTGGCCCTAATTCTTAACCTAATTTTCCAGGAACTTCAAACTTAAAATTCACTAAACTCAGGCCAAATAAATGCAAGCTATGGATATGTATAGCTTTGTAGCAATGATGTCTACATTCTATATTCACAAATGGAAAGCTAACTATGCTTGTATCAAGAGTTAGAAAAACATAAAACTCACGTTGAAAATGGAAATCGTGTTTTGAAAATGAGCTTGCTATAGGATATTGTGATGATCAGGTTAGCTTTCTTGAACCTCTAGGAAGCTAATGCAATGCTTAGCTTGTCTTGAGGGTGGCTGGAATGGTCTGGAGAAGTCCACATGTGTTACTCTGTTTTTGAACTTCAAAAATGGGGAAGATGGAGTTACAGTTATGTTTCAGGGTGTGGGATGGTTTACTTGTAAGGTAAGGAAGCTTGGGAAAGCAAAAGGCCTGAAAACGCACGAGTGAAATGGAAGATTCAATTCACAAGTCAGAAATAGCAAGTTTGGAGGCTTGGTATGCAACTTCTGATTCTAGGGTGTTTTAAGGCTTGGGCATGTGTGGTTTTAGTTGCAAAATGATGGCTTTATATAGAGCAAGAGGTTAGAGGACTTGTGCTTGCTTAGAAGTACAAGATCACATGTCTTGCTACATTTCTTGTTTTTGAAGCAAGTGTGAGAAGTCACTTCTTAAGGCATCAATATGAGCTTATAGGGTGGATTGAAGCTCTAAGCATGTTTTGCTCAGGTTTAGAGACCTGGTTTGTGCAGAAAGAACAAGTCCAAGGCTCAAGAAATGAAAAAAAAATGCAAAAAGCATGCTTTTCTAAAATGGCAATGTTGCCTTTCTTCCAAAAATGGCTATTTCCTTGTACAATGCATTGAATGCTTGGCTTTATGGCATGAAACCTTGTGCAATTCATTAATGGTGGAGTGACAAATGAGTTTGAGGCCTGAAAAATGAAGATTGTACAACCAATTTGCAAATTTGAAAACTTGTTCTTCATGAAATGGTTTGAAATCAAAGTGAGAAATTGCCAACTTCATCTCTTCGATTCTCCCTACTCAAGAATGATCTCAAGAATTTCTTGGATATTTTGGAAAGCTTGTAATGTTCTCTACAACCAATATTTGAAATTCTTTTGAGGATTCCTCTTGGAACTATGTGAAACGTTACCATGAAGTTAGGTCAAAAACCTGCCTAACTAGGGCAAAATTTCACTAAGTTATTTTAGTTCATGAGCATGTATTCACAAAATCATATCTTGAAATCCAAGCATCTTTAGGAAAAATTGTGTAAAGAAAAGTTGTATATTTCATGGATATCTACAACTTTCATGTTGGGAACTTCCTTTGAATCATTTTGTATCGTGGTGAAAATTGGCCTAAAGTTGAGAAAAAATAAGAAATTTTCTATACTTAGAAAATTTTCTAAGTTAGAATTTTTCAATTTTTCAAATCCAAATCTTAAATCTTTGGTTTCTTGATGAACAAGTTTCACATTTTGACATGTTTTGATGAATTATGATCCTTGGCACTTGAATTTGACCAAAAAGTCAAAGTTTGACTTTTCAGTGCACAATTGACTTTTGATCAGTTGACAGAAAAATTCATCTGTCAATCCAATGGATTTGCAATGTTTTGAACCATGTCATTAGGTAAAGATGATGCAATTGAACTCTTGAGATGATGCCTTAAACAAATTTACCTTTTGCTAGGTCAAAAATCAAAAATTGCCCCTTCTCGGTTAAAACCCTAATTTTGACCATTTTGCCCTTTTGATGATTTGATCAAATTTTTTGGGGAATTGTAGTCCGAACTTGATCAAATTATACATATGAGTCTAAGATGTTGATGTGGATCAAAAATTATGAAGTTTGACTGTAAATTGGCCATAGTTGACTTTTCCCCAATACAACTGATTTTTAGGTCAACTGTCCAATTGACTGATCAAAATGTGATTCAAAGCTTGAAACTTGACATGAGTAATATTGGGGGTCCATAATGATCCTTGAAAGTAAAATGAAGCATTGATAGTCCAAAAATCCTTGTGCAAACTCAAACCCTAATTTTGGTCATCGGTGCATGAGGAGGTGTCTTGAGCTGGTCAAACCTTAATGCAGTCTTGAGTCAAAGAGATCTTGTGAGAAAGTTCTTGATAAGTGAGAGGGAAAATTTTGGGGTACAACAGTTTCCCATGTTCAATCTTCTTAAACCTGAAGAGTTAGACTGGCGAGTTTTTCCATTCGTGACTCGAAGGTGGAAGATGATTGGACACTAGAGTGCCCATAAATTTGCACTCGATAATGTAATGATAGAAGGAATGGGCTTTCAGATGCCATTTGGAGAGGTGACAGAAGGTTGTAGGAGATGGGCTTAAAGATGCCATCAAAGGTGATTGTTGAATTGTAATTTGTAAGCTGGAAGAATGAGTATCAGAATGGCGTCCGTCTCTGGAGCATATCTGTATTGTATCTGAAAGTCGAGTCCGAATGAATATCAGAATGGCATCCATGTTTGGAGCGTATCTGAACTGTATCAAAAGGTTGAATCTGAATGAGTATCAGAATGGAATCCGTGTTTGGAGCGTATCTGAACTATATCTGCAAAGTTGAATCTGAATGAGTATCAGAGTGGAATTCGTGTTTGGAGCGTATCTAAACTGTATCTGCAAAGTTGAATCTGAATGAGTATCAGAATGGCATCCGTATTTGGAGCGTATCTGAACTGTATCTGCAAAGTTGAATCTGAATGAGTATCAGAACGACATCCGTGTTTGGAACGTATCTGAACTGTATCTGCAAAGTTGAATATGAATGAGTATCAGAATGGCATCCGTGTTTGGAGCGCATTTGAACTGTATCAGAAAACGCTGAACAATGTTAATGATAGCTGTTAATCTTATCCTAAAAAGGGTAAAATGTTAGCTTAAAATGCCAAGTCATGATACATGAAATATGTGCATAATGGGATTATGTTGTATCCCTTCGTGTTTATCAATGTTTATGATACATGAATGCGATGTATGCGTATGTGAGTTGATTTGTTGCATTTCTGTTTGATTTAGGGAAAATAAATCCCTGACTGCTACTGAGGATATGAAGTGTAAATCTTCATGTTGATGAATTTCTGTTTTGAGACATAAACTCTGTTGTAAATTCCATGTGCTGCTTGTAAAACCTGTTGGGGAGCACTGAGAAATTTGACAATTTCTATTGGGGAGCAATAATTTGAAACCTCGTTCCACTGGGGATTTGAACGATGCACTATCGGGGATTACTTATGGAATAGCCTAGAGACATTTCTATATCCTTTCAACCTATCAGTAATTGCCTATTTTCATTTTGTTTATTTGTAACCAGTAATTATGTTCAAATGCATATGCTCAACAATGAATCATTGGACGATTTTGTAAACAAAACAAGCGTAAATAAAAGACAAATAGTTTTTTGCACTTTCAAAGGAATATTTTGTATTTATTTTGAATAAGTATTTTTTGTACAAGGAGGAAAACATTCTAGTAAGAGAATGCTACCGTAAAAAAATGAAAATTTTGATACAAAGAAAACATAGTTATGTGTACAAAAAATCCCATAGGGTTTCCATTTTGCTATAGCCTTCATATCTCCGAGCGTCTTGTCTATTTGCTGCCTCGTCCAAAGACGATTGAATTGAACGGAACCTCTGAGTTTGTCAGTGGAAGCCAAAGTTTGTCCATAAAGTGATCCAACAGGACATAGTCATACGGTTTAATTCCCTAACTTTTTCCTGGACCGCCCTTTCGGGTTTTCAGTCCACCGGGAAACCCTTTTTTGCCCAAGTCACCCTTTTGGGTTTTCAACTTTCCGGGTGTACAAACTTTTTTTTTTGTTTTATCCCTAATTTTTGCCTGAACCTTTTTGGTTCGCCGAGATGCCCTTGTTTTTCCTAGGTGTGTCAACCTAGCGGGTCTCTTATGCGTAGTATCTTTTGACTATGTCCGCGTTCGCAGGGTGTGGCAGGTCGTCGCCATCCATGGTGGTCAAGATCATTGCCGCACCGGAGAATATGTTTTTGATTACAAATGGTCCTTCATAGGTAGGAGTCCATTTTCCCCTGGTATCACTTTGTGGAAAGATGATAGGTTTGATCACTAGATCCCCAACTTGATACACTTGGTGCCTGACTTTCTTGTCGAAAGCCTTGATCATCCATTTTTGATACATTTGACCATGGCAAACAGCAGTAAGTCTCTTCTCATCAATCAAATTCAGTTGATCAAGTCGAGTATGGATCCAATCGTCTTCGTTTAACTCTGTATCCTTCATAATCCTCAGAGAGGGGATCTGAACCTCAATGGGCAAGACATCTTCCATGTTGTATACCAAAGAATAGGGTGTTGCCCCAGTTGATGTGCGAGCCGTGGTACGATAATCGTTGAGAGCGAATGGTAGCATCTCATGCCAGTCTTTGTATGTAACTGTCATTTTCTATATGATCTTTTTAATGTTCTTATTTGTGGCTTCTACATCACCATTCATCTTCGGCCGATAAGGAGAAGAATTGTGATGTTGAATCTTGAATTGTTCACACAAGGCGATGATCATAGTGTTGTTGAGATATATACCGTTGTCAGTGATGATCCTTTCGGGGATACCGTACCAGCAAATGAGATTTTGCTTGATGAAACGAGCAACAACGTTCTTGGTGATGAAAGCGAAGGAAGTTTCCTCCACCCACTTTGTAAAATAATCAATGGCCACTAAGAGGAAGCAGTGTCCATTGGAGGCTGTCGGCTTGATTTCCCCAATCATATCAATTCCACACATAGCAAAGGGCCAGGGAGCCGTCAAGACATTCAGAGGAACCGGAGGTATGTGCACCTTGTCAGCATAAATTTGGCACTTATGGCAGGTTCAGGAGTGTTGATAGCAATCTGCCTCCATGGTCGACCAGTAATAGCCTGCCCGTAGGATTTTCTTTTCCATTGTATACCCACTGGAATGGGTTCCAAAAGTGCCATCGTGTAATTCGGTCATGATCCTTTCAGCTTCAACCTTATCTATGCACCGAAGTAACACCGAGTCATGATTGCATTTATACAGGATGCCATTACTAAGGAAGAACTTAACAGAGAATCTCCTTAAGAACTTTTTATCATTGATTGAAG
This sequence comes from Vicia faba, assembly GCA_948472305.1. Classification (NCBI taxonomy): domain Eukaryota; kingdom Viridiplantae; phylum Streptophyta; class Magnoliopsida; order Fabales; family Fabaceae; genus Vicia; species Vicia faba. The sequence continues at coordinate 695,408,748 of OX451739.1, read as the reverse complement.
CTCTTTCTGGATATTCTTGAGCCTCGAGATACCTCTTGACTTCATGAAACCAAGGCCGGTCCACTACTTCTTCAGTATTAATCTCATGACAGTGTGATGGTTCATCCATTCGCTTGATGGTGATCTGGGGAGCCTCGTTATCCGAATTAAGTTTAAACATAGATGACATTGTGGCTACAGCGTCTGCTAGCTGATTTTCTTCTCGCGGGAAGTGCTCGAAGGTAATATCCTAGAAATGTGGTAGCAATGTCAAAACATGTTCTTTGTAAGGGATAAGGTTTGGGTGTTTGGTGTCCCATTCCCCTTTGATCTGACTGATGACCAAGGCTAAGTCTCCGAATACATCGAATGATTTGATCCCCAAGTCTATGGCAGCTCTGAGACCAAATATGCATGCTTCGTATTCCGCCATGTTGTTCGTACAATTGAAGCAAAGTCTAGCAGTAAAGGGGGTATGACACCCTTCTGGAGATATAAGTACAACACTGATACCATTACCAAGTGCATTGGATGCTCCACCAAAGAACAGGGTCCATCGGGATCCTTGTTCAGGTCTATCACATGGCGTGAATTCTTCACAGTTTTCTAATGTCATGATGTCTTCATCCGGAAAATCGAACTTCATGGACTGGTAGTCTTCTACGGCTTGGTGAGCAAGGTGATCAACTAATACACGGCCCTTTATAGCTTTCTGGGTAGTATATTGTATGTCATACTCTGTCAGGATCATCTGCCATCTCGCTATTCTCCCAGAAAGGGCAGGCTTCTCGAAGATGTACTTTATCGGATCCATCTTAGATATCAACAAGGTAGTATGAGTCAACATATACTGTCTTAGCCGGCAAGCAGCCCATGCCAGAGCGCAAAAAGTTTTCTCGAGCAGTGAATATCTGGTTTCACATTCAGTAAACTTTTTGCTCAGGTAATAAATAGCGTGCTCTTTTCGGCCAGACTTGTCATGCTGCCCCAATACACACCCCATTGAATTCTCTATAACAGTCAGATACATAATCAACGGTCTTCCCTCGACTGGTGGCGTCAACACAGGAGGTTATTGTAAGTACTCTTTGATTTTATTAAAAGCAAATTGGCATTCATCATTCCATTTGACTACTTGATCTTTCTTAAATAGTTTGAAGATTGGCTCGCAAGTAGTTGTCAGGTGAGAAATGAATCTGGCGATATAATTCAAACGTCCCAAGAATCCTCTGACTTCCTTCTCAGTACGAGGAGCAGGCATCTCTTGTATTTCTTTAACTTTGGCAGGATCGACCTCAATACCTTTGTTGCTGACAATAAAACCTTGGAGCATACCAGACCGTACCCCGAATGTGCACTTGTTTGGATTCAACCTTAGCTTGTACTTCTTCAGTCTCTCAAACAGTTTTTGCAAGTGATCAAGGTGCTCCTCTTCTGTTTGTGATCTGGCTATCATATCGTCCATGTAGACTTCTATTTCATGATGTATCATGTCGTGAAATAAAGCTACCATGGCGCGCTGATAGGTTTCCCTAGCGTTCTTCAGTCCGAATGGCATCACCTTGTAGCAGAATGTGCCCCACTGTGTGACAAATGTTGTTTTCTCCATGTCCTCAGGCGCCATTTTGATTTGGTTGTAACCTGAGAATCCATCCATGAAGGAAAACACTTTGTGTTGTGTCGTATTATCAACTAGGATATCAATGTGGGGGAGTGGAAAATCATCCTTAGGGCTTTCCCTATTCAGATCTCGGTAGTCCATACACATTCGCACTTTGCCGTCCTCTTTAGGCACGGGAACAACATTGGCAACCCATTGGGGGTAAGAGGTGATGGCCATGAATCCAGCGTTAAATTTATTCATTACCTTTGCTTTAATCTTTTCTGACATATCAGGCCTCATCCGATGTACTTTTTGCTTTACTGGCGGACAATCTTCTCTTGTAGGCAGACGATGTACCACAATATCTTCATCAAGTCCCGGCATATCTTCATATGACCAGGCAAAGACTTCGACATAATCATGCAACAGCTGAATCAAATGCTTCTTGACATTGGGTTCTAGATTGGCACCCACTTTGACCTCTTTTTTGTCTTCTTCGGTACCTAGGTTGATTGTATCCACGGGTTCCTCATGAGGCTGGATGGTTCTTTCTTCTTGTTGTAGCAGTCTGGCCAATTCCCCTGGTACTTCACAATCTTCCTCACCTTTGTCTTCGGCTTGGTAGATTAGACTCTCAGAGTTACGAAAGGCCATAGCAGTATCGTTACCCATGGGATCCATAATGGATGTATACATGCATTGAGTGTGGGTGTGTGTAAGGGTATAGCTATCTTTGAAAGAAAGTAAGATGTAAAAGAAAAAAAAATGAGCATAAAAGTTTGAATGCAAAAACGTCCATGATTCATTGATGTCATATGAAGATGAAATAATAACCCTTACAAATGGACCATTGTGCCTCGGGTAAGACACAAGGTTTTAAGAGTGCGAATTGTTTTGAGTATTACAGATCCAACAAAAATGTAAAGATAAATTACTGAGGGATGAAAGTGATTGGGATGAAATCTCTGGCCTCCCAATTGTTAAGCCCTCCATTGATAGTAGGAAAGATCCATTCCTCCAGGTTGCAGCCATCTTCACCATCTTTTACCGCGTTGACCTCACGGTTGCTAATCTTCAAGGGTGGCCCTCCAGCACGAGAACAACGTACAACCTTTTGAGCACTTGAAGTGAAACCTAGGACAAACTTGTCAGACTTATACGGGATATCTGGAAGTTGTCCCCAGATAGTGCATCCTCCTTCTTCTACTACTGCTTTGGCGTCCTTTAGTGATGACATCCAGAGTGGAGGTCTTGTAATATTGGGAATCTGGGACACAGTCTTGGTCACTGCCACCTCTTGGGGGACCTATTCGAAGTGTTGAAATGGAGTTTCAATGAATTCACCGTCTAATTCCACATATCTGAAGGAATTGAGATGGATGATCATGTATTCTTCCTCTCCATGTACGGTGATAATATTCCCTTTAACTGGATACTCTAGAATCTGGTGCAGTGTAGAGGTAACAGCGCCAGCATTATGGATCCATGGCCGGCCTAGCAAGCAGGAGTAAGAAGGGAGAATGTCCATCAAATAAAAAGTTGAATTGAAAGTTTGAGTTCCAACCTTTATGGGGATATCCACTTCCCCGTGCACTATCCTCTTCGAACCTTCAAAAGCCCTTACTACTATGTTGCTTGGCTTCAAAGTCAACCCTTCACAATCAAGTCTGTCAAGAGCTTTTTTGGGTAATACATTCAGGGATGAGCCAGTATCTACCAAAACATGGGCCAGAGTTGTACCCCTGCATTCCACTAAGACATGTAACGCCTCATTGTGCTTTCTTCCCCTTGGTGTTAGATCAACATCTGAGAAGCCTAAGCCGTTATCCGCAGTTAGGCTGGCCACGCAGTCTTGGAATTGATCAGCAGACGTCTCTTGAGGCACATGGGCTGTTTTTAGGAACTTCACCCCAGGCTTTCGCATGTGCCTCAGAACACAGTAGTAATTCCAGCATGGAGATATTGGAGGGAGTTTTCCCCAACTGTTCAACTACATCGTAGTCGCTCCTCTTTATAATTTTTAGGATCTCCTCCATTTCTTTCTTGGATGCCTCAGGGATAGTCAGCGATTGAGCCTTCGTCCGGACAGGCTCCACTTGAATACTCTTTCCTTGAGTTTCAGTAGCAGGAGTGTTGGTAGGAATGATAACAGGAGTTGTGATGGCTTTGTCAATAGGAGCACTTGCAGAGATGATTATGAGTACGGAAGTAACCTTTAGAACAACCACAGGGATGATCACGGGTCCAGAAACTTCTTTTGGGGGAGCAATTTCTGGAGAAAAGATCCTGCCGCTTCGGGTAATTTTACTAGTTCCAACAATATTGCTGATGTCAGAATCTTCTTCTTCAAAGTTTATCTCTTCGGTGGCCGACCAGTCTTGTTTGATGCCATGGTAGTAAATGTCCCCTCCGTAATTCCACAACACGGTTTTGTCTGATTCATATGGGACTGGCTCAAGCGTTGTGATTATTAGAGGAGCTACTTTCGGAACTGATGTAATTCTAACGGGTCTTTTGGTGGAGACCCTGGAAGAATTGGCGGAAATGGTAATGATTGAAACATCTTCAACGGGAATAGGTGAAACAGGAGTACTTTCAAACAAAATCTCTTTGTTATCTATCAGGCGCTGAATGCCTGCTTTTAACAAAGGGAAATCAGTTGGTGAGGATAAGCAGAGATGGCAAGCTTCATTACAGCCCGAGAACACACCGACTTTAAACAAGTTCGTCTTAATGATTAATAGTGGAGTCATGAGTTCATCAACTGTGGTAACAAACAAATCTTCTTCAATAGCATTGGTATTGTGACCATGTCTGGGCATAGGAGCAGAAATGACATTTGGCTTCTCGGGTGCATCAAACTCAATTTCTTTTGCTTCAATGAGGTCTTGTATTTTGTTTTTCAAGGCCCAACAGTTATTAGTATCGTGACTAGGACTTTCAGAGTGATATGCGCAACGCGCATTGGGGTGATAATGAGGGGATATTGTATTGGGGTTTTTCGGAGCTTCTTTCAAGGTTGCCAAGTTGGATCTCAGAAGATGTGGTAATACTTGAGACAGAGTCATGTTGATTCTGGTGAATTGCCTGACTGGCCTTTCCACCCTTGGTTGATTACTTCTTTGTTGATCAGATGTAGGATTGGGAATCATAACAACCCCCACCATTGGTCGGTGTTCGGCCCTATCTTTGTTCCTTTGCGGATATACAGCAGCTACCTCTTTCTTCCCGATAAAATGCTTCCTTATATCTGTAGAAGAAGATGAATCCTTCTGAATCTTTCCACTTTTTATGCCATCTTCCACCCTCTCTCCGATTAATATTAGTTCAGTAAAGCTGGCAGATGAACTTCCGATTAAATGGTTGAAGAAAGGGCCAGATAAGGTGCATAAGAACATGTCTACCAATTCTCTCTCAGGCAGAGGGGGTTGAACTCTTCCAGCCAAATCTCTCCATTTTTGTGCATAGTCCTTAAAACCTTCATTGGAGGCCATGGCCATACTTTGGAGTTGAGTGTGGGTAGGTGCCAAATCAGCATTGTATTGATATTGCTTGTAGAAATATGCGGAAAGATCTTCCCAATTGTGGACGTTGGCTCTTTCTAGTTGGTAAAACCAGTCGAGTTGTGTTCCAGACAGATTGTCTTGGAAAAAGTGCATCCATAAGTCTTTGTCAGCGGTATGGGGTTGGATTTTTCTCACATATAACCGGAGATGCATTTTAGGGCATGACACTCCATCATATTTTGCAAACATAGGAACTTTGAATTTCGGAGGAATCACAATCCCCGACACTAGTCCCAATTCTTCAAAGTCTAAGCCCGACACCTTTTATATTTCCACCGCGCTCAAACGCTCTTCGAAATGCCTGTACTTGTCATCAGCTGGAGGATATTGTTCCTCATAGTAGTCTTCCTCTTCTTCCTCCTCTTCTTCTGATTCTGACGGGACAATTGTTTCCTTGCCTTTCCCTTCTCCTTCACCGGATGTTGTTGCAAAATTCAAAGTCCTTCTTGTCTGCCCTTCAAATCTTCTCCCCAAGTTTAAGACTCCGATCACCTTCTTTGTTTTCTTTTTTCTCTCTTCAGCCAGGAGAGTCTTCAACTCTTCTCGCCCCTTGGCCAGGGTCATGAGAAACTATTTAAACTGCGTGTTCTGAGCTTGAAGATCTTTCACTGTTTGCTTGAGATCCATCTTACTGAAATAAACAGTAGAGAGATGAGGAGACTTGTTGCAAAAGACATGTTTATGTTATGATGAACGATATATGCATATGTGATGTTTTCAAGGATTTCAAAGATTCAAATTTTCTTTAGACAAAAAGGAAACACACGTTATATTAATAAGATAAAGTTGAGTACATCAATTCCCCTTGGGCAAAATAATACAAAACTCTAAGATAGAAAATTAGTGCGCATCCTCTTTGGTGCAATGTAGGTATTCAGAGTCTGCTCCTCATGAAGTAGCCTAGTGAGTTCCAAAACCTTCTTCTCGCTTGCGTAGAATTGGGATTCGAAAGTATCTTGCTCTCCTTTGAGTTGTATCCAATCCCTTTGGAGGTCTTCAAGAGATGTGGGCATGTCAGGATGTAGGATAATGTATGGAATATATCCTTCCTTAACAGGCTTAATGATTACCGGGAGAATGGAGGGGTAAGGCATCATAAGACTTTGAGCCTGAGTTCGTACCCATTTGAGGTAAGGCTCAAGAGGGATGGAATTATTGTGCCCCAAAGTATTGCTATCCACCTTGTTTAGCATCCTCCAAGCTCGGATAAATCTCTGGCGAAGACTTTGATCGTCGTTGTCGTAGTCGAATACCAAACCTTGAATCAGCATCTCGTGCGGGCCATCCCTTCGGGCATAACCAAACTTCCTTAAGGCTAAACATGGGTTTTAGGTGATTCCTCCCCTAACGCCAAGTAAAGGGACATTAGGAAATTCTCCACAATGGTCGACAATGATAACATTCTCTTTGGAACGGGAGCACCAATGAATGTCTGAATGTTTGAGCGTCATCAACCTTTGTGACCACCTTGAACCTTGCTCATTCTTTAAGACTGATTGGGGAAGATGAGATATAAACCATCCTTCCAAGATAGGAGTGCAACACATAAGGACACCTCTTTTCCTCATTGTGCGAGTGTGAAAAGAGTGTAGGATATCCCCTAGCAATGTAGGCACCGGGTTGCGTGATATGAAGATTTTGACGGTGTTAACATCTATGAGTTGGTCATGATTTGGAAACAAAACCATCCCATAGATGAGGAGATCCACAATTTCCTCAAAAGCTTGCAAGTATAGGGAATTCCAACAGCTTTGGGCTTTCTCAAACAGGAACATTGCTAAGAAACCTTTGACACCACTCCTTGTTTCCCAATAAGTTGTGACATCAAATGAGTGCAAGTGTAGAGCTTGAGAAATCTATTCTGGCTTTGGATCTCTTTCCGTACCGTTGAAAGGTATTTGATTGAGAATGGGAATCCTCAAGAGTTGGGAGAATTCTTCCAAAGTAGGCACAAGTTGATAGTCGAGGAATGTGAAGCAATGGTGCAAAGGATCAAAGAAATGAAAGAGCACCTCCATTATATCCTCATCTGTGTTGGAGCTGACCAAGTTGAGTAGACGACCATGTCTCTCGGTGAATGGAGAGTTCTCAGGAATTCTTGAAACTAGCTCCTTTAGTTGTGGAGGAATTCTCACAAGGTTGACTTGAATAGTTTTCCTGCGAAGTGAATCCATATCCTACAAAACAAAAACAAAGATGAATCCAAAAATCCTTGAAATGGTTAGTGGATGTATATGATGTTCATGATGTCCATGATGTTATGTACAAGTATGCATATACAAGCAAAGAAAACAAATACTTAGGTTTAGGCTTGCGTGGAGTTTCATAGGTAAGTACCCTCTTGAAGTTTAGTTGGCTTAAACCTATCCTAATAGTATCCGGGTTCTAAGGAGCTCAATATCACTGGATTATTTCCTTGGTCATTATTTCAGCTCAAGCCTCTTTAATGGTGACCGAAATATCCCAAGAAACCAAACCTCAATGAGTGTAGTATCGAGTATCTACCAACTTCAGACTGCACCAAAGCCGGTCATCTCACTACATCCTAAAGGCCAAGTTGGTCAAGTAAAGGTTCTAGAAGTTCATTAGTGCTTCATGACATCACTCAGCGGCCCCGTATTCTCTTTGATTAACTCAAAGGCTACTGGTACCCACAAATATGTCGCGCTAATATAGCTATTGCTTAGACCATGTCGGTATACCCCACACAGTTTCCACAACATATTTCTACTTACCTATAATGTATCCCAAATCCGGGTAGAGGATTCAAACCTAAACAAAGAACCATAATGTAAAGCATACAAGTCAAACAATGTAAGCAAGTAAATGTGATCCAAACCCTAAGGTAACCCCACTTTTAGAATATTTCCCAACAGAGTCGTCAATTCTGTGATACGGTGGGAGAACTGACTTGATTGTTTTGCATTTTATCGCAAATGTTACGGCTAGCAAGAGTCGCCACTGACTTTTCTTTTATCCAAAAGGAAAGGTGAAAAATCACAGGAAATACCTTTGAGATTCTTTCTTGAGTTCGGGGGGTAGATTATGAAAAGGGAAGGTATTAGCACCCTTTTCATCCATGGTTTTCCATGGGCTCTTAGTTACTTGCTAGATCACTTGCTTTTGTTTGAAAATGTTCTTTGTGTGGTTTTGAAAGTATTTTAAAAAAGAGGTTATTGTTTAGGAAATCTTTGTAATGATTCTCGTTCGTAAGAATGTATACAAAGATGTTTGTCTTTTTGAAATGTTTTCAAGTTTGTAAGATGTTTGAAAGTGTTTGTGATTGTTTTGAAAATAGCAAGCATATTTGTTTTGAAATGGAGAAAGTAACTAAAAGTAATCTACCTACTCAAATGTCTTTCTTGTTCATTTTCTTTTCCTTTGATATTGTTGTCTTACCATTGATTTGATAAGCAAACCTATCTTTAGATGTAGACGGGACGGGCGTGGGTCATCTTATAGCCATGATTAGCAATGTTGCAAAGTATTTTAGCATTTTTGAGGGACTAAGATCATTTTTGTAAGGCAACTTTGAATAGCGTCGTCGAAGGTCTATGATCTTGTATTTGTTTGTCTTTTTGCTAAGACACTTTACATGCGTAATATGGCCATTTTTGTACAAGGCAACCAAGTGGAGTAACTCTAGGGGTGCTTATGTGCAAGTGTGTCATTTTCATGTTTGATTTTGTCTTGGATTAGGGTTTTCTATTTGGTTGATTTTATCTTGCCATACAAACCCTAATTACTAACATGTTAGGTAAAGCGATAAATTGCGAAATTTAAAGATTACTATGCTATTACAACTTTTTGTGGGAGGGGGGTACACAATTGATGAATGGAGATTGCAATAACATAAACCTAATTAATCTATTACAACCAAATTGAACTTATACAAGTATTGGAATAAATAATGTACAAAATAATTAAATATATAAATATGTATGAATGCAAAGAAGATTTTGTTTGGTTTTTATGTGAAAAAAGTTTTAATCCTAAACCTAATAAATAAATCAAGATTATTTCAAATTAATTAAGGAAGGAAATTGTTTTTTAGAAAAGATTTTGATTAAACCCTAATTCTAATTTATTAAAAGAAAATAAATTTCTTTAAGTATTTTTTGTATTTTTTGTCTTGAAAAGTAATGTATGGTATTTATAAAGTATTTTGGTCTTTTTATATGTTAAAATAAATATTTAATAGGTATGAAGAAAAATGAGTATTTAACCTAATTCTATTTTAATTTACAAATTTATTTAACAAAAATAGATAATATTTAACTAAATAAAAATATTTTTTATGAGAAAATAAAATAAAACAAAATATAATATTGATCATTATATATTTTTTATGATTTTTATTATTAAGGAAAATATATTTAATAAAAGGGAAATGAAAATAAAATGAATAATAAAAATATATGGGCCAGGGGTGCCATGAGTAAACTGGAGGCAAGAAGTTAGCAAAAATATAGGGCCCAATGTCCAGAAGCCCATGCTGCAAACAAACAAAAAAAAATGGAAAAAGTATGAAAAATTGCAAAAGGCAGCGCCAAGGCTCGAACCCGTAACCTAGGGCATTTTTGCATGCTGTCTTACCACTGGGGTGGCTGTACATCCGTTAGTCTAAATGAAAACAAAAATACATAACATGAAACGCTTCCTTGCCCTGTACTTCATCTTCAACCTTTGGCCAGCCGGACTCCCTGTAACTTTTTCATTTCTCCATAAAAATGGAAAGTGATAACATGAACATTATAGCATTTCACCTCACGATTCTAACCATATGCATAACTAAAACTATAAGTCCAAGATCAGAGATAATTTTGTTGGCCCTAATTCTTAACCTAATTTTTCCAGGAACATCAAACTTAAAATTCTCTAAACTCAGGCCAAATAAACGCAAGCTATGGATATGTACAACTTCTTAGCAATGATGTCTACATTCTATGTTCACAAATGGAAAGCTAACTATGCCTGTATCAAGAGTTAGAAAAACAGAAAACTCACCTTGAAAATGGAAATCGTGTTTTGAAAATGAGCTTGCTTTAGGATATTGTGATGATCAGGTTAGCTTCCTTGAACCTCTAGGAAGCTAATGCAATGCTTAGCTTGTCTTGAGGGTGGCTGGAATGGTCTGGAGAAGTCCACCTGTGTTACTCTATTTTTGAACTTCAACAATGGAGAAGATGGAGTTACAGTGATGTTTCAGGGTGTGGGATGGTTTACTTGTAAGGTGTGATACGGTGGGAGAACTGACTTGGGTTTTTGCGTTTGTGTTTGCAAATGTTTCGGTTTAGCAAGAGTCTCCACCGACTTTTTATTTTATCCTAAGGAAAGGTCAAAAAGCACAGGAAAGACCTTTGAGATGTTTTCTTGGGTTTGGGGAGTAGATTATAGAAAGGGAAGGTATTAGCACCCTTTATATACATGGTTATCCATGGGCTCTTAGTTACTTGCTTAGATCACTTGCTTTGCATTTCTGTTGTTTGAAATGGTGCTTTGTGTGTGGTTTTGAAAGATGTTTTGGTAAGAGGCCATCGTTGTGGCAACCTTTGTAATGATTCTAGTTTGAATGTATACAAAGGTGTTTTTGTCTTTTGAAAAGTTTTCAATGTTTGAAAGTAAGGTTTTGAAATTGTGTTGTGAAGTGTGTTTTTTTTGGAAAAATAGCAAGGATGTTTTTTGCAAGTTTGATCAAGTAACTAAGAGTTTGTCTACCCTATTTTGCTCAAAGATTTTTCTTATGTTTTAACCCTTTTAACAGTGTTGTTTCACCATTGTATTTGGTGAACAACCTTGTGTTAGGATGTTAACGGGACAGGCGCGGGTCATCGTATAGACCATGATAGCAATGGTGTCAAGTATCTTTGGCAATTTTCTCGAGGGACTTGATCATTTTGTTTAGGCAACTCAGATAGCGTCATCGAGGGACTATGATCTTTTGTTTTGTTTTTGTTTTGCCAAAGTACTTGACATGCAACCATGGCCCATTTTTGAAGGCAACAAGTGGATGAAACCATAGAGGTGCAAGTGTGCTTTGTGTTTGTTTTTTTTCATGCATTGTTATCTTTGGATTAGGTCAAACTACTTGTTGATTTTATTTTGCATACAAACCCTAGGTCTAGGCATGGCATAATTGGAAAGTTTTAAATGTGCGAGAATTTAAATGCTACACTATTACAACATGATATAGGGAGGGGGTACAAATTTGAATTGGGGTATTTGACAAGAAATTAAATTCTAAATTATTACAACCATATTGAATGTACAAGGCGATATTTAACATTTAAATAAATACAATTAAATAAATATCAAATAAAATATATTATGCAAAAAAAAAGATTTTTATGTATGTAAAAAAAGTATTTTTCAATGTGAAATATAAATAAATAAATAAAAGAAAGTCAATTTTAATTATTTTTGTTATTTAGGGCAAAACCCTAATTCTCAAATAAATAGCATTATTTATTAATTATATACAATAATATATTAATTTACACAAAAATAAAAGTATATTGTAAAGAAAGATGTTTTTTAGTATAAAATATTAATAAAAATAAAGTGTATTATTTTTTTATTTTTTGTTCTAATTATTTAACTAAATAAATTATATAAGTATATATATATATATATATATATATATATATATATATATATATATATATATATATATATATATATATATATATATATATATATATATATATATATATATATATATATATATATATATATATATATATATATATATATATATATATATATATATATATATATATATATATATATATATATATATATATATATATATATATATATATATATATATATATATATATATTATACATATTAAATATATGGAAATAAAAATTAATTATTTACAAAAAAATGTGTATATTCAAGAAAATGTTTTTGAATGTAAATAAAAATAATAAATGAAAATAAGTATATTTTTGTATTATTTTTGAGTTTTAATAAAAGAAATTAGATTATTTACATATTTATACTAGTAAGATAAAAATAAATGTCAAATAAATATGAAAAATATAGAAAATAATTTGTTGGCATTTTTTATATTTAGACAAAAAATAATAAAGTCAGAATAAAAAATAAAAATGTCAAAATGATGAATATTCAAATAAATGGGCCAGGGGGGTGTAAACTGAAAAGTGGGGTGTTAGAAGTGAAAACAACCAGGCCCAGCCCAGTCAGACTTCTTCTTCTTCCTCTTGTTCACAAAAACGCGTGTTCTGTTCATCAATGGCTATCTCCTGATTCTTTGATTTTTTGACAAAACTCATAACATGAAAATTGTAGAGCATGAAACAACAAATTCAACCATATAAAAAACTTGAACTAACTCTCAAAGACCAGAGAGAATTTCTCTGGCCCTAATTTCTAACCTAGTTTTTTCAGAAAGTTCATGGGTGAAATTCTCTTAGCACGATTAATGTAAATGAAAACTAAGCATATGTATGACTTCAGGGCTATGAGTACAACATATTTCATTCACAAACCTAAGCCTAACTATTCCTAAATAGAGAGATAGAAGTCCATGAAATACCTGTTTCAGTTGAGTTTGAGTTGGATAATGTAGCAACCTTCAATGGTGTTTGAGCTTCTTTTGAGCTTGCCTGAGGTCCAAGGAAGCTTTCCTAATGCTTGGCTTGTTTTGAAACAACTTGAATCATGTTGTAGAACTCAACCTGCAGAGCTTTGAAACGAAAATGGCAAAGTGTGTTAGAGGTGTTACAGCTAGCAATGGATGATCTAGATAGCTTAGATATGTTAGTTGGAAGGTGTTTGAAGTATCTTTTGACAAAATGCATGAGTGAAATTGGTTATGGCTTGAAGTTTGCAGAGCTTGTCCTGTTTTGCAGCAAAACATGGATTTTGTGTACAAGGAGGTTTTGGAGGCAGAAGGTTTGTGTTTATGGCTTGTTGGGAGCTATCGAAATTGTCTACAATGTTTGTGTAAGCTCTTTTTTACAGATGTGGAAGATGGCTTGTATTTTGCAAGTTTCTTCTTTTTCAAGCAAGAGTGTGTGTGTCCTCAATGCAAGCCTGCACAAGCCCTATATCATTCTGCATACTTTTCTCTTGGTTCTTGGAATTGGTAGATTGAATCTTGCTTTTGAGATATGGCCCCATGCCTCAAGGATTTTGGTTTGACATAAAGTGCAATTTTACAAAAATGGTATTTTACCTTTTTCCAAATAAGGATTAATCTTGTATGTAATGTCCAAATGACCAAGATAACACCTTAACTCAATGTTAATGCATTAAATTATAGAGTGAAAGTTGGTTTTGAGGCCTGCAAGCTAGTACCAAACATGCTGATTTGAAAATGCAAGTTTGTATGAACATGTATTGGTCATGGACAAAAGTGAGTTTTTGCCAACTTCAAGCATTCGATTCTCTCTAACCACAAAATTTTTTGAGGAGTTCTTGGACAATTTGGAAAGCTTGTAACATGTACTATAATCCATCTTTGAAATGCAACTTGAAACTCCAAGTGGAACTAGGTGAAAAATGGCCAAGAAGATGGGTCAAAATCCTGCCTTAATTAGGGCAAAATTTCTCTAAGTTAAAAGTTTTAGGTACCCTTGTTCCAAAATTCATAACTTGAGATACAAGCCTATTTTGAGAAAACTTTGTGAATAAAAGTTGTATACTTTGTTATGGACTACAACTTTCATGTTTCAAGTTTTGTTTGAATCCAATTGCATCTTGGTGAAAAAATGGGACAAAGTTAGGAAAAAATAAGAAAATTTCATAACTTAGAAAATTTCTAAGTTATGAATTTTTTTCATTTTAAACCCTAATTTTCATTTTTGGGTTTCTTGATGAACAAGTTTCATAATTTGGCATGTCTTGATGAAAAATAACTCTTGGCACTTGATTTTGACCAAAAAGTCAAAGTTTGACTTTTCAGTGTACAGTCAAATTTTGATCAGTTGACTGAAAAATTCATCTGTCAATCCTATGCATTTGAGATCTTTTGAACTTGTTGAATGGGTAAAGACAAAGTCATTGAGTCCTTGAGTCCATGTGTGAGCTTAATTTTCCATTGGCTAGGTCAAACAGTCAAAAATTGCCTTTGTACAGTCAAAACCCTAAAAATGACCATTTTACCCTTTTGATGATCTGATCAAATTTCTTGTGGAATTGTGATCTAAACTTGATCAAATGGTTCATATGAGTTCATAATGTTGATGTGGGTCAAAATCCATGAGGTTTGACTGTCAATTGGCCACAGTTGACTTTTTCCCCAATACAGTTGATTTCTAGGTCAACTGTCCAATTGACTGGGCAGAAATTTGAATCAAGGCTTGAAACATGGTATGGACAAACTTGTAAGTCCAACATGAAGTATGAAAGTCAATTTGGGCATTGTAGGTCAAAACATCCCTGTGCAGACTCAAACCCTAATTTGGGTCAACAGTGCAAGGAGGTGTCTTGAGCAGAGCAAACCTTAACTTGATATTGAATTCCAAGAGTCTTGTAATGAGAAATGTTGGTGAAATGAGAGGGCAAATTTTGGGGTACAACATAAGGTAAGTAAGCTTGGGAAAGCAAAAGGCCTGAAAATGCACGAGTGAAATGGAAGATTCAATTCACAAGTAAGAAATGGAAAGTTTGGAGGCTTGGTATGCAATTTCTGATTCTAGGGTGTTTCAAGGCTCGGGCATGCGTGGTTTTAGTTGCAAAATGATGGATTTATATATATCAAGAGGTTAGAGGACTTGTGCTTGCTCAGAAGTACAAGATCACATGTCTTGCTACATTTCTTGTTTTTGAAGCAAGTGTGAGAAGTCACTTCTTAAGGCATCAATCTGAGCTTATAGGGTGGCTTGAAGCTCTAAAAACATTTTGCTCAGGTTTAGAGACTTGGTTTATGCATAAAGAACAAGTCCAAGGCTCAAGAAATGAAAAAAATGCAAAAAGCATGCTTTTCTAAAATGGCAATGTTGCCTTTCTTCCAAAAATGGATATTTCCTTGTACAATGCATTGAATGCTTGGATTTAGGGCATGAAACCTTGTGCAATTCATTAATGGTGGAGTGACAAACGAGTTTGAGGCCTGAAAAGTGAAGATTGTACAGCCAATTTGCAAATTTGAAAACTTGTTCTTCATGAAATGGTTTGAAATCAAAGTGAGAAATTGCCAACTTCATATCTTCGATTCTCCCTACTCAAGAATGATCTCAAGAAGTTCTTGGACATTTTGGAAATCTTGTAATATTCTCTACAACCAATATTTGAAATGCTTTTGAAGATTCCTCTTGGAACTAGGTGAAACGTTTCCATGAAGTTAGGTCAAAAACCTGCCTAACTAGGGCAAAATTTCACTAAGTTATTTTAGTTCATGAGCATGTATTCACAAAATCATATCTTGAAATCCAAGCATATTTAGGAAAAATGTGTGAATAAAAGTTGTAGATTTCTTGGATATCTACAACTTTCATGTTGAGAACTTCCTTTGAATCATTTTGTATCGTGGTGAAAATTGGCCTAAAGTTTAGATAAAATAAGAAATTTTCTATACTTAGAAAATTTTCTAAGTTAGAATTTTTCAATTTTTCAAATCCAAATCTTAAATCTTTTGCTTATTGATGAACAAGTTTCACATTTTGACATGTTTTGATGAATTATGATCCTTGGCACTTGAATTTGACCAAAAAGTCGAAGTTTAACTTTTGAGTGCACAGTTGACTTTTGATCAGGTGACTGAAAAATTCATCTGTCAATCTAATGGATTTGCAATGTTTTGAACCATGTCATTAGGTCAAGATGATGCAATCGAACTCTTGAGATCATGCCTTAAACAAATTGACCTTTTGCTAGGTCCAAAATCAAAAATTGCCCCTTCTCAGTCAAAACCCTAATTTTGACCATTTTGCCCTTTTGATGATTTGATCAAATTTCTTGGGGAATTGTAGTCCAAACTTGATCAAATGATACATATGAGTCTAAGATATTGACGTGGATCAAAAATTATGAAGTTTGACTGTAAATTGGCCATAGTTTACTTTTTCCCCAATATAGCAGATTTTTAGGTCAATTGTCCAATTGACTTATCAAAATGTGATTCAAAGCTTGAAACTTGACATGAGTAATCTTGGGGGTCCATAATGATCCTTGAAAGTCAAATGAAGCATTGATAGTCCAAAAAGCCATGTGCAAACTCAAACCCTAATTTTGGTCATCAGTGCATGAGGAGGTGTCTTGAGCTGCTTAAACCCTAATGCAGTCTTGAGTCAAAGAGATCTTGTGAGAAAATTCTTGATAAGTGAGAGGGCAAATTTTGAGGTACAACACCAGGTTCCTCTTGAAGTTTTACACATACTTAGCCCAAAGCAACCTTACCCAGGTTCCTTCTCAGTTCAAATGCAGTTTTACCCAAACTCCTCACGAAGCAACCTTACCTAGGTTCCTTCCCATAAGCTCTACTATCCAGGGCATTCTTTTCAAAGAAACCCTACTATCCAGGTTCCTTCTCACAGCCCTACTATCCAGGCTTTCATTTAGAAGTAATCCTACTATCCAGGTTCCTTCTCATAACATTACCATCCAGGTTTCTTTTCTCTTACCTCCAGACGACAGTTTACAACACGATAAAACCTAGACCTGACCAGTTTTGGTCAATTTCACCTTTCCCCAGTAAGTCACGATGCAGCCTGTACACTGAACAGATATGCAGTTCACCTCCGGAGTTAATTCCCCAGTAGAGTAACGGATAACTGAAGCTCCTAAAATTCTATTAAGATACCAACATTCCTCAGCAGATTCCTCCTCAACGATAGGAGCAGAGACTCTTATCGAAGGAATATCTCAGGAAATCAACATCCTCTAGATGGCATCTTTAAACCCATCTCCGACGGTACTCTGTCACATCTTGGAAGGAATCTTTAAGCCCATCTCCGACAATTCTCTAGCAACTTTCAAATGGAATCTATAAGCCCATTCCTGATATCACAAATCAAGTATCACTTCACGCGAGTGCAAATTTCTGGGCACTCTAGTGTTCAATCATCTTCCACCTTCAGATAACGAAAGGCAGATGAGCCAATCTACATCCTCAGGTTTAAGAAGATTGAACAGGGGCAGCTGTTGTACCCCAAAATTTTCCCTCGCATTTTACTCAATGCATGCCCATTGAGATCCTTAATTTGCTCAAGGTTGCCCAAGAGTGGGCCAGACAAACTCTCTCCTAAGGCAGTGTACCTCAAATTAGGGTTTCCATTTTCATCAATATGGGTTAACCACAAAGGCCTCATATGCTCTCCATGGTCTCAATATGTTCTCAAGACCCTCCATGTCAAACTTCAAGCCTTGCACAAGAAGTTTGCTCAGTCAACTACTCAGATGCTTGAGAATCAACTATACTAGGTCAAAAGTCAACTGTGACCCATATACAATCAAACTTCAAGATTTTTTGTCAACAATAAAATTTTGAAGTTACTTTCATCATTTTATCAAGGGTTGATCATAATTCCTTAAGGAATGCTCCAAATTCATCAAAACCCAAAAGTTGCTAAATTAGGGTTTCTTAGTAAAAGTCAACCAAACTTTGACCAAGCATAACTTCCACATGATTTATCATAAATTTTCCATACAAAGCTCATTTTGAAGAGGATGAAATTCCCTACAACTCATATTCATCCCACAAGTTCAAAATATGCACTCATAAAAAGATATTAATTTCTACATTATGGGTCCTTTTGAAAAGTCAACAAAAACACATTTTGGGTCAAAGCTTCTTACATGAACATGGAAGATTCAATTGAGATGGGACCAAAAGCGTTGCTTAGGGGACATCCTAAGCTTTCTAAAAAGTCCAATAACACATCTCTAGGGTTAAAATTTGAAGAGATATGCCTTGTCAAAGTTGACCCTTTTTGCAAAATTGCCAAAAGTCAAATATGCTCAAAAATGCATTTTTTGTTAAATGGGCCTAACTTTTTATGCTTACATCTCACTTATGATATGGTCCACGACTCAAATATTCACCCACACATTATTTGCTTCATTTTTCAATTTATTTTGATTTTTTATTAATTAAAATTGAATTAAATCAAATAATTGATGAATAATAGCAAAAATATGATTTGATTTGGCTTTTGGACAGTTTGGCAATCAAAATATGCTGAATTATCAAGGCCAAAACGAATCAAGCATAATTGGTACAAGAAAGGGAAGATTTGGCTCAAAATAGCAAGTTTGCATATGGCTAAAGAATCAAATCAAATCTCATCAAAACTTTAAGATCCAATCTGTTTTGAAACCCTAATTCATTGAGGGATATATAATGAACAAGAACAAAGCAAAAAATAAGGGTTAGCAATCGTGAAAGAGGCGGAGCAAATTCAAAAAATTCAAAGAAAAGTGTGAATCGATTTTCACTCCATAAGCCAATTCAAGCCATTCCAATGCTTCCAATCGCTTCTTGGCCCTCCCCAGAAGCTAATACGATCAGTTGCACGCATTCTCACGCCCAGAATCTCCCCTAGCATTCATACGGTTTGCCCATATTTTCAAAATCGATTATTGTATTTCTTGCATCATTAGCATGTTTAAGTTATATATTTGTGATCCTCATCGTATTTGTAAGCTAACTGAATAATTTAATTGCATTTTTGAAGCCTATATGTGCCTTTTCCATTGTTAGGGTTTGCATGTGCAGTTTGGGGGTTTGTTCTACAGGTTAAATTGGGCAAAAAGAAGGGTACCATGATGTTCACAAGATCAAGACGAGTTGATCTATATAGTTAGAAATCATTTATCTTGTGTCTTGTACATTTTGGAAATTTGCAGGGGCTATGGCTACAAACATGTGACTGTAGGTAAAAGTTATATGCCTAAAACGACGGATGAAGAAGAAGAAGATAATATGTCCAGTCATCATTGGACTATTTGAAACTGGCGCGCATTTTTTTCTTTTATTCATTAATCCATTCGCTTTTATATAATACTATTTTTTTTGTTATACTAACAAACAAGCAAGACAACTCAGATGGTGAAGCGCGTTAGTGGGGAGTATAAGGACATGGGTTCGATCCCAGGTCCCAACAAATTTTCTTTATTTCATTTTCTTTCAACAAATCCAGTGCATTGTCATCCTAAACGCCCACCATACTCCACCAATCTCCAGCCAGTGGACTCATCATCCGTTCAATCCAATGCATAGGCAGTGAGGGACCATGATGCACCCTCAGGGCAACACTACAAGGAATCCAAGGCTGACCGGGCTTGGAGTGCTTTTGGGCTTGAAGATTTCAGTTTGACACCCCCTCTTTGCTAGCATACAGGCCTAGTTTGTAATTTCTTTTCTATTTTCTTTTTTAATTTCTTTAATTAATTTCCTTTATTTGTTTTAATTAATTAACACAAAAATTATTATTTTTCATAAAATCAACAAATCATAAAAAAGAGTTTTTATAATATTTATTTAATATAATTAGTAAATTAGGTAAATTTAACTTCTTTTTCATAATTAAAATCAAATAGAAACTAGGTTTTTAATTTTATAATTAAATTTTTTTCCTCAAATAAAAAACCACCAAAAATACACAAAATCTTGTTTTTTTGTAAAATATTTTATTTTCTTGAAATTATTTAATTTAGCTAGATTAGGTTAATTTCAACTTCTTTTGGTAATTAAAAATAATTAGACTTAGGATTTGAATTGTAAATAATTTAATTGATTTTCTTTAAAAATACACCAAAAAACTTTTTTTTCATTAAAATATTTATTTTTATTAATTAGATTAATTAGGTTAACTTCAATACTTTTTCATAATTAAAAAGCAATTAGAAATTAGGGTTTTATTTAATTTTCAATTTCATTGTTTTCTCCAACAAAAATGTACAAAAATCTTTTTCTTGCAATTAGGGTTTAGGTTCTTTTAACATTCCTCGCATTTAATTTGCCGCATGCATTTTAATTTGTTTTATTATTATTGTAACTGTTTCGAGTTTGTAATAGTTTTAATTAGGGTTTTAAAATTATGCACTTTTATTTCTCGTCAAGACAATTATGTATCTGTCAAAGCCTTGTAATAGCTAGGTTTATTTTTTCCGCACTTTTAAATTCCTGCAAATATTTAACTGTTTAGATGTATTCTAATAGGATTGTATGGCAAGATTACTTGAAATTTAAACGGTAGATCACCTAATGTGCAAAGATTAAATAAATGAAACAATTCATCTGCACATATTCACTCCTAGGGGTTACCTCACTTCGGTTGCCTTCGGTAAAACAGTCATTAAGCATAGGAGATTTTAGTGGTTGCCCTCTTGTCTAAGAGATCAAAATGTCCCGTTCGAATGTTGCCTCGAAGATGTTGCCTCGGAAAGATCTTAAGACTCTAGGGTTACTACTAAAGTTTTCCAACTGTTGCTTTGGTGATTGTACTTGTCCCTTTCGAATGTCCCTTACAACTCCAACAATGGTGCTACCTACTCCTTAATAGTAGGATATCACCGTCTATAGGAAACGAGAACAAACAATCTTTTTTCGAGTAGGTAGAATCTTAAGTACTTTCTCAATGAAAACTTTTCACACAAACACCTTTCAAAACAAATTTTCAAAACAAACTCCGTCACATCCTTGAGGACTGATACAAGGGTTATCACGAAGTAAAACATTTTCAAGACAAACACACACAAGCAATTTGAAAAATGAGCAAGTACCTAAGATCCCATGGAAAACCATGGATAGAAAGGGTGCTAACACCTTCCCTTTCTATAATCTACCCCCCGTACTCAGAATATCTCGAAAAAAGGTTTTTTCTGTTCTTTTTCCTTTTCCATGATTGGATAAAATAAAAGTCGGTGGCGAGTCTTGCTTACCACGACATTTTGTGAACAAAAAACGCAAAACGAAAACTAGTAAAAATAGTCAGTTTTGCCACCGTATCACAAATGTACTTTTGAAGAATGGATCTATCCTACTGTCGGAGGAAAGCTCAACAACTGGCATGCAAAGGATTTCACTCCCATCTCCTTCATTGAGGAGTAATTATTGTTTAGTGTTTTATGTCAATTCAAGAACTCTTGCTTGTAATCTTAATTTCCAAAACAATGACTTTTAAGCCATGTGCCTTGCCCGGGGCACTATGGTCTATTTGTTAAGGGTTTTGTTCATGTTCATTTATCATATGATCATTTAATATAAACCATTGGACATTTTGCATTCAAATTTTTGTGTTCATTGTCTTTCTTTTTCTTTATTACATTTTTTCAATAGCCATGTATCTTACATGCGCACACACACACACACACTTGCAGATTCTCATCCACTTCAGATCTCGTTGTCAATAACGCTACTATTTCCAGTTATGACTTTGAACATCCAATTAACCAAGCGGAAGATGAAGGCGAGGAAGATTGTGAAATACCAAGAAAATTAGCCAGACTTCTAATGCAAGAAGATAAAGCTATTCAACCTCATGAAGAGCCAGTCGAAGTTATTAACTTAGGTACTGAGATAGATAAGAAATAAGTCAAGATCGGCGCCAACCTAGAAGATGGTATCAAGAGAAGATTGGTTCAAATGTTACATGACTATGTTGAAGTGTTTGCTTGGTCGTATGAAGATATTCCAGGGTTGGATATCGACATTATGGTTCATCGTCTTCCAACGAAGGAAGATTTCCCTCCCGTTAAGCAAAAGGTTCGTCGTATGCGGCCAGTCATGTCTAAAAAGATAAAAGCTGAGGTAATGAAGCAATTTGATGCAGGTTTATTGGCTGTCAGATCTTATCCTCAAAGGGTTGCGAACGTGGTTCCCGTACCAAAGAAAGATGGGAAGGTTCGTATGTGTGTAGATTATAGGGATCTGAATAGGACAAGCCCCAAAGATGATTTCCCCTACCTCATATTGACGTATTGGTTGACAACACCGATCAACATAAAGTCTTCTCCTTCATGGATGGATTTTCTGGCTACAGCCAAATCAAGATAGCTCCCGAAGACAAGGACAAGACCACCTTGTTACATAATGGGGCACCTTTTACTACAAGGTCACGCCGTTCAGATTAAAGAATGCAGGGGCGACATATCAAAGAGCTATGATAGCTTTATTTCATGATATGATCCATCATGGAATAGAGGTATATGTCTATGATATGATTGCAAGGTCGCAGACTGAAGAAGAACACCTCAATCACCTACACTAGCTATTTTAAAGGTTGAAGAAGTACAAGTTGAGGTTGAACCCTAATAAGTGCACATTCGGAGTAAGGTCTGGAAAGCTTCTAGGTTTTGTCGTCAGTGGTAAAGGCATCAAAGTTGATCCTACAAAGGTAAAAGCCATTCAAGAAATTCCAGTTCCCCATTCTGAAAAGGAGGTCAGAGGCTTCTTGGGTCGACTTAACTACATTGCTCGCTTCATCTCTCACTTAACTTCTACTTGTGAACCAATCTTCAAACTCCTGAAATAAGATCAAGTAGTCAAATGGAATGACGAATGCCAAGCTGCCTTTGACAAGATCAAAGAATATTTGCAAGAACCTCATATCCCTATGCCTCCAGTGGATGGAAGGCCATTGATCATGTACTTGACTATGCTAGAGAGTTCTATGGGGTGTGTGTTGGGCAAACATGACGAGTCTGGACGAAAAGAGCATGCAATATACTACATGAGCAAAAAGTTTACCAACTATGAAACTAGATATTCACTGCTCGAGAAAAATTTCTGCACTCTGGCATGAGCTGCTCGTCGGCTAAGAAGTATATGTTGACGCACATAACTTTATTGATTTCTAAGATGGACCCTATCAAATACATCTTCGAGAAGCCCCCGCTCTCCATACGGATGGCTAGATGGAAAATGATTCTGACTGAATACGATATTCAATATATAACAGAAAAGGCCATCAAAGGAAGTGTATTGGCGGATCATTTGGCCCATTAAGCTGTTGATGATTATCAATCTATGAACTTTGACTTCCCGGATGAGAATATCATGTTAGTGGCTGACTATGCAAAATATGGACCGTATGACAGACCTGAACAAGGATCCCGATGGACTATGGTTTTTGATGGAGCTTCCAACTCTCTGGGAAATGGAATCAGTGCTGTGATAATTTCTCCTAAAGGTTGTCACACTCCTTTCTCTGCTAGACTGTGCTTCGATTGTACGAATAACATGGGTGAGTATGAAGCGTGCATCTTGGGTTTTAAGGCTGCTATTGAATTAAGGATCAAGCATTTGGATGTATTAGGAGATTCAGCTCTAGTGATCAGTCAAATCAAAGGATAATGGGACACTAAACATACTAACCTTATTCCTTACAAGGAGTTTGTGTTAACCCTAATACCATACTTCGAGGAGATCACCTTTGAACATTTTCCTAGAGAAGAAAATCAGTTGGCTGAAGCCTTGGCAACAATGTCTTCCATGTTCAAGGTCAAATGGGACAACAAAGCTCATATGATAATAATCTAAAGATTTGACGAACATGCACACTACTATGAGCTTGACACTAACAAAGAGAAACCATGGTACCATGAGGTGAGGAGATATCTTGAGGCATGAGAATATCCTGAAGGAGCTTCCGTAAATGATAAGAAATTCTTGCAAAGATTTTCAGCCAAGATCTTCCTAAGCAATGAGATCCTATACAAGCATAACCATGATTCTACTCTACTCCGATGTGTGGACAAGAAGGAGGAAGAGAAAATTATGGAAGATATGCATGGTGTCCTTTTTGGGACCCATTCTAGTGGACACACTATGGCCAAGAAAATCCCGAGGGATGGTTACTATTGGTCCACAATGGAAACTGATTGTCATCATCACTTAAGGACTTGCCATAAGTGTCAAATCTATGCTGACAAGGTCCATTTACCTATTATCCCTCTAAATGTCATGGCTGCTCCGTGGTCGTTTGTAATGTGGGGCATTGATATGATTGGAGAGATTAAACCTACTGCTTCCAATGGACATTGTTTCATCCTCGTGGCTATTGATTACTTCACCAAATGGGTCGAAGTTGCCTCATTTGCCTCAGTCACAAAGAGCATTATAGAACGATTCATCAAGAATAACCTCATCTTCCGTTACGGTATCCCCGAAAGGATTATCACCGACAATGGGACCAACCTTAACAATGCTATGATAACGTAACTTTGTACTCAGTTCAAAATCAAGCATCACAATTCTTCTCACTATGCCAAAGAAGGGATTAGACAACACTTTTTTTTGGCTTAGACAACGCTTAAAAGCACTGCCTATTCCATCGCTGCTATAAGTAAAGCCAACACTTTGGTTAAATGAGAAAGCGTTGTCTAAAGCAGCCCCTTTAGGCAGCACTTTACTTTAGACAGCGCTTTTAGTTATCTTTTAGGCATCACTTTAGACATCGCTTTGTTTGTAAAAGCGCTGTCTAAAGCCTCCTTTAGGCAGCACTTTCACTTTAGACAGCGCTTTTGGTTATCTTTTAGGCAGCACTTTAGACAGCGCTGTCTAAAGCCCCCCTTTAGGCAGCGCTTTTGGCAACGCTTTAGACAGTGATTTTCCTTCAAAGCGTTGTCTTTTCCCAACTTTAAGCAGCGCTTTTTATTTAAAGCGTTGTCTAATGTCCATAAAATTTTTTATATATAAAACTTAAAAAATGCGCTGCCTGATTTATAAAATAAATATTTTGACCAGATTTTCACCATATTTTGCACCCGGTTTTCACCATATTTTACACTAGATTTGGTAGCTTCAATCCAATATATATGCATCAAATTTGCATATACAAAAAATCTACATATATATATATATATATATATATATATATATATATATATATATATATATATATATATATATATATATATATAAATGATGATATATACAACAACAACTTGAAAATTGATGATACAACTTGAAAATTCTAAAAATTCTAAATTGATGTTTAATCTACATACTAATATCTTCGAGAATTTCTAAAAAACAACAACAAAGAACTTGTTAGCTCTATCTTCTACATCTGCACCTATAACCTGAAACAAAACCAAAAGATCGAAATTCATACAATGATAAAACAAAACTTTATTCCAATTTATACTTAAAACTCAAAAGTTGTACTCAAAGTTCTTATCAATGAAAGAAAGACAATATACCTTATAAAATTCTCAACTCCATAATCAATTGACACCATTCCTCCATAAGTTCATCCAATTGATCTTTTGAGTAATGAGCACAATTGAATTCGTCAAAGTACTACATAGTAAAATAACATAGTATGTGATTTAGTTAAAACACTATGCCATTTTATGAGAAATATTAAAATAATTCCTAAGTTAGAAATTTATACCGTGGATGGAATCTCTATTCGGTCCAAAAGAAGCATTTCTTTCATAAACCTCAACATGAAATAACCGCAATCTATACCATTACGTTGACGAGGACACTACACATGCAAAGAAAATATATATATATATATATATATATATATATATATATATATATATATATATATATATATATATATATATATATATATATATACCCCTGTGATCGGTGGATCTGGAACTGACTGTTTAACGCTGGTTCGCGAAATGTCGCGGAAGCAAGAGTCGCCACCGTCTTTTATTTTCTCCAAATGGAAAGGACAAAAGCACAGAAAAATTCCTTAAAGAGATTGCTCTCGGTTTGGGAGGTAGGTTATAGAAAGGGAAGGTGTTAGCACCCTTTCTATCCATGGTTATCCATGGGCTCTTAGATACTTGCTCATTTGTGTTTTCAAAATGGTTTGTCTGCTTTTCAACTGTGGGTTTAAAAAAAGTTTCTTTGAAAATTTCAGTTCGACTCTTGTATCAGTCCTCAAGAGTGTTTGAAAAGTTGCTTTCGAAAGCTTTTTGAAAAGTGTCGGTGTGAAAAGTATTTTTTGATTTGTCTTGAAATTAGAGCAAGTATCTACGAGTTCTCTACCTACCCTAAGGAATTCGTCTGTGTAAATGTCGTTTAAAGTAGTACCATCCCACCATTGAGAGGTAGGTAGCACCACCGTTGGAGGTGTTCGGGTCAATTCGAGGTTCGGGACAGGGTGATCACCAGAGCAATGGGAAGACACCTTAGAAGCTACCCTCATGCCAGGTTCCCGGATCATGAGGACTTACTAAGACATCCTCTACTCGACGATCACCTTTCGAGGCAAGGCAACAGTGAGACGTACCCTAGGGGTGGTGTGTGATTTTGTGTGTCAGATTCATTTGCATTTATCTTGTCATGTCATGGGTGATCTATGCGCTTGTTTTTATTTTTTGTCATTCATTCTTGCATGCCGTTTAACAGTTAAAAAAGTGCGGAAAGATAAAAGTTCTAAACTATTACAAAGGCGCGGGTCCACATCGCCAAATTAAAATCCAGGACCCGATTTGACAGAAAAAATAAATAAAGAAATAAAGTGCGAGAAATTAGGTTTACACGGCTTTGGGAGAAGTACATTAATATTTACAAGAAGGAAATAAATAAAATGCGCGAATAGGAATTGAAATTGGAAACGAGGGCGTTGGACCCTTTTTTTAACGAAATTAAATTAAATTGTTAAATTAATTAAATTACAAAGAAAAAAGAAATTATTTTTTGAGATTTTTTGGTATTTATGGTTTTAATGAGAAAGATTAATTGAAATTAAAATGATAACCCTAATTCTAATTGTTTTTTAGTTTATTAAGAAAGTATTAAAGTTAAACCTAAATTAACCTAATTATTTACATGCAATTTTGATTTATAAAAATAATAGGAAATATTTAATTATTTAGAGAAAAGAAAAGAAAAGGGATAAAAAAAATTAATACAAACCCTAATTCTACAAATTTTAAGTTTATTAGAAAAATATTAAGATTTAAACCTAAATTAAAACAAAAATCAATTAATGTTATTTATTTACAAAAAATAATATTAAATAAAAATACTTATTTTTTGTCTTTTTCTGATTTTATATTGTTTTTATATTTTTTATGAAAATATTAAATTAAAGGAATTAATTAAAAACAATAATTGAAATAAATAGAATAATGAAGAAAATATAAGAGATTGCAAACCTAGGGGGGTCTGTCCCCAAATGGGAGGTGAAATCCAATATTTCAAGCCCATTAACTTCTGGCCTTATTGACTTTTCTGCTAGCATGCCTGGACGTTGACTGAGGTTTACCATGATCTTCAGATCTGGTCCCTTGGATTGGTATGATTGGCCAAGTGGCAAGCTGGATATGGGGGACGTATGAAGCACCCTAGCACTGAAACTGCATTGAAACATGAATAGAAAAATAACATTGGAAAGGGATGGGGACCTGGGACCGAACCCAGGTCCTGAAGGTCACCAATACACTTGCTTGCCACCGAGCCACCTAGCGCGTTTTGAATATAATAGAGAAAACAATTAATATAACTCAAAACAATGGTTAATAGTATTTTTTCGCGCGAAATTCAAATCAACAACTTATGCCTCGCCACCTAAGCGTCTTCTTCCTCGTTCTATTTTTTTCCTGAAACAAAAAAACAATTAGCAACGGTTTTGAACCGTCCCTATATACACCATTCTGGAAAATAACGACTAGCTCCTGGAGTCATATAAATTAGGCGCGAGGTATCTATTCCAATCGTCCAATCATGCTGATTGCAATGGTCCAGGTCTCGAGTCTCAATTGTTCCTTAACCAGGAAACCCCAATTCAAAACTTGGAAAACCCTAAAAGACAACAATGGCGAAATCTCCAATAATGCATAAAAACTCAATTAAATTATGCAGTTAGTTTCAGAATCCATCAATTAATAAGAATCCATGAAAAAAATGCAATGAATATGCTTGAATACTAAAACACGATTATGAAAAAAATGTGAAAAAGTTTGAATCCAATTCACCAATTCTGGGCGTTAGGGACGTGGAAAGTGATTCAAAAACGTTTCTTCATGTCTCAGGAAGGTGATGAGATGATTATCTCAGCTTGAATCGCCCTGGAAGACAGTTTTCAGTATTGGACTTTTTTGAGAAAATTCAAGTTTTTATTATGGCTTTTCTGCGCAGCTGGGAGGTGCTTGGCATTAGGTTTGCACTATGTATATATGTGTGAAGGTTCTAGGTCAAAGAAATCAAACAAAAACCTTTGCATTCATGATTTTCAAGATTTGATTTTCAAGGATCTTTTCCAATATTTCTTCATGCCTATTTGGTACAAATCATGGCCAATCACTTTAATTCCTTCCATATCTCATCATGCACGAAATCTTAAACCTATTCCATGCACAAAAAGATTTAAAACATTAGGTTTGATATTTTTCACCTATTTATTTTAATTAAATGAATTATTAATGATTAAAAATCCAAATAAATAAATAAAAATGATAAAAACTTCCCTTTGGGCCAAATGGTCGTGCACATGCCTTGGATGATGAATTGTGGAAGAAAAAGAGGCCCATTAGCATTTTTAGGTCCTTTGAATCAATGTTGACTTTTCAAAATATCCAAAAATTTCCCAACTTCCACAAGGCATAACTTGCTCAATTTTTAAGCTTTGCTCATGTTCTTGGACATTTTGGAAAGGTCTTTGAATCCTCTAACCAATGCCTTTGGTCCCATGTCATTTTGATTTACCAATTACAAGTTATGGCCTTTGACTTAAAGTCCCTTTTTGTTGACTTTTGAAAATGACCTATAATGTTGAAATTGATAACTTTTTGTGAGAGCATTTCTTGGACTTGAAGTGTGAAGAGGAGTTGTAGGAAATGTCTTTATCTTCAAAATGAGCTTTGGATGAAATTTTTCTGATAATCCATGTGAAAGTTATGCCTTGGTCAAGTTACAGTTGACTTTTTCAACTGTCCAAATATGGAAACTTTTGCATCTTGATGATTTTTGAGCCAAGCTTTGAGAATCATGATCAAGCATTGATCAAATGATGTTTGTGGCTTCAAAATGAGATGTTGACCAAAAATTTGAACTTTTGATTGTCAAATGACCATTTTGCCCCTACAGTTGACTGTAGTACAATTAGGGTTTTTGACTGTGCAATTTTGTGCTGTAAGTCTTGAAACTTGGTATGAGGATGCTTGACCATGTTTGTAGGCATGTGGGACTTGATTGGACCCTTGGAAACTTCATTTTCTCTGTCAGAACCAAAACCCTAGTTTTGACTGTTAGGAGGCCCTTGAACTATACAACCCTTGGGGAGATTTTGAAGCTTTGACTTGGCAAATCTTGAAGAATATGGGAGGGCAAATTTTGGGGTACAACAGTTGCCCCTGTTCAATCTTCTTAGACCTGAGGATGCAGATTGGCTGACGTGCCTTTCGTAATCCGAAGGTGGAAGATGATTGAACACTAGAGTGCCCAGAAATTTGCGCTCACATAGTAGTATGATGGTGGGAATGGGCTTATAGATGCCATTTAGGGGTTGATGGATAGGATGATGGGCTTACAGATGCCATGCTAAGAGGTGATGGATAGGTGGATGGGCTTATAGATGCCATCTGGATGTTGATCGCGTAAGAGATTCCTTAGCGAGAACCTGCGTACCTGCAAAAGAAAAATGATTACCTGACCTGTTACAGGAGTTGGTCTTCAGATTCTTTGTATAGATGTGTCCTGACTGGTTACAGGAGCTGGATCTGGAGCTTCAAACGATGATGAATGAACCAGAGATGGTT
Organism: Vicia faba; assembly: GCA_948472305.1. NCBI lineage: Eukaryota > Viridiplantae > Streptophyta > Magnoliopsida > Fabales > Fabaceae > Vicia > Vicia faba. The sequence continues at coordinate 695,378,955 of OX451739.1, read as the reverse complement.
ACTACCTCAACAGGAACGGTGAGAGAACCTTGGACGACTTCAACCTCAACAGTAATCATTGAGAAAATCTGGGGACGATTACTACCTCCACAGTATCGGGGAGAGAACCATAGGCGATTACAACCTCAACAACAATCATTGAGAGAACCTTGGACGACTTCAACCTCAACAGCAATCGTTGAGCGAATCTTGGGATGATTACTACCTCCGCAGTATCGGGGAGAGAACCATAGGCGACTACAACCTCAATAGCAATCATTGAGAGAACCTTGGACGACTTCAACCTCAACAACAATCGTTGAGCGAATCTTGGGATGATTACTACCTCCGCAGTATCGGGGAGAGAACCATAGGAGACTACAACCTCAATAGCCATCATTGAGAGAATCTTGGACGACTTCAACCTCAACAGCAATCGTTGAGCGAATCTTGGGATGATTACTACCTCCGCAGTATCGGGGAGAGAACCATAGGCGAATACAACCTCAATAGCCATCATCGAGAGAATCTTGGACGACTTCAACCTCAACAGCAATCGTTGAGCGAATCTTGGGATGATTACTACCTCCGCAGTATCGGGGAGAGAACCATAGGCGACTACAACCTCAATAGCCATCATTGAGAGAATCTTGGATAACTTCTACTGAGTCCTTATCAGAAAAATCTGTTATGGGTCGATTTAGCTGGACTAGAGAAGGCCTTGGGCTGGATAAGAAACAGAAAATCTTAGGGTCGATTAACTGAACCGATCTAGGTCTTGAAATCTTCAACTGGAATAAGTGTCAGAACGTCGCCATGCCTGGGTCACATCCGAACCATATCTGGAAGAAAATCTGGAAGAAGTATCAGAACGTCGCCATATCTGGTTCACATCTGAACTATATCTAGGAGGAAATCTGGAAGAAGTATCAGAACGTCGCCATATCTGGTTCACATTTAAACTATATCTAGAAGGAAATCTGGAAGCAGTATCAGAACGTCGCCATATCTGGTTCACATCTGAACTATATCTAGAAAGAAATCTGGAAGCAGTATCAGAACGTCGCCATATCTGGTTCACATCTGAACTATATCTAGAAAGAAATATGGAAGCAGTATCAGAACGTCGCCATATCTGGTTCACATCTGAACTATATCTAGAAAGAAATCTAGAAGCAGTATCAGAACGTCGCCATATCTGGTTCACATCTGAACTATATCTAGAAGTAAATCTGGAAGCAGTATCAGAACGTCGCCATATCTGGTTCACATCTGAACTATATCTAGAAGGAAATCTGGAAGCAGTATCAGAACGTCGCCATATCTGGTTCACATCTGAACTATATCTAGAAAGAAATCTGGAAGCAGTATCAGAACGTCGCCATATCTGGTTCACATCTGAACTATATCTAGAAAGAAATCTGGAAGCAGTATCAGAACGTCGCCATATCTGGTTCACATCTGAACTATATCTAGAAAGAAATCTGGAAGCAGTATCAGAACGTCGCCATATCTGGTTCACATCTGAACTATATCTAGAAAGAGTTGCGATAGTTGATAGTAATCATCTTTGTATTGACCTTTCCTGAAAGGTAAAGCATTAGTTGTATGCAAGATCATGATGCATGAACTGCATGATTTCAACATGTCCTCAAAATTAATGAGATTCGTGTAGTATGATGCATATGCATGCTATAATGTATGAAGATGTAATGTTCATGAATGTATGTTTTCGTCTTAGGAAAATAAATCCTTGACGAGTGTCGGGAAGTCACTCCTGGGATGATGTTGAAGAATAGATCTTTGCTTCCGCTGGGGATGATAGTTGCAAGAATACCGGTAGGAGAAGATAACTCCGTTGGGGAATGAACTTGGCGAAGAGATTACTCTGCAGGGAGAAAAGTACTCTAACGATCTTGCTGGGAAGCAATACTCTGTGGGGGGAGAGATACTTTGTTGAGTTGTTGATGATAACCTGCCGGGGATACCCTTGTTGTGTTGGAAGTGTTAATAGACTTCGCTGGGGGTAAGAAGACTTCGTCGAGGACGCTCTTTCCGTGGCTTTTGGCTGAGGATAACCCAGTTATATCCTGGTAAGGAAATAACTCTTTGAATAAAGCCGGGAGACGCGTTCGTGCTCTGCGAGGATAAGCTTCCAGAATCTACTGGGGATAAGCTTACTGCTTGGGGAGATGAATTCCAACTTTCCTGGGGAACTAGATTGGGCTCTCCTGGGGAAGTTTTGATATGTATCGGTTATGTTCTTCAACGGAACCTACCTTGATACCTTGGAGGACCTAACCATCAGATTGCTTAGACAACTCTTTATTGCCTCTGTTTCTGATATGGGAGAGGAAGATACCTGTGGAGGTGCTTGATGACTGCCGATTTGACCAATCTTCTTCTGGTAGGCAAGCGACGAGATGACAGGACATAGTCGTACGCTCTGATCCCTAACTTTTTCCTAGACCGCCCTTTCGGGTTTTCAGTCCATCGGGATACCCATTTTTGCCCAAGCCGCCTTTTCAGGTTTTCGACTTGCCGGGTGTACAGGTTTTTTCATTTCATCCCTTCATTTTGCCCGAACCCTTTTGGTTCGTCGGGAAGCCCTTATTTTTGCCTAGGTATGTCAACCTAGCGGGTCTTTGATTGTGCGTAGTATTTTTTTCGACTATGTCCATGCTCTTGGAATGCAGGGAGGTGCCCCTGGCTGCTTGTGTTGCCATATTACCAGAAGATGTCTGATCGTGCAAGATTCGTTGCTGGCATGCCCCAAGTGACTCAGGCGGAGATTTGCCCCAGGCTTTTGAGAGATTCTCTGAATCTTGATTGGACTGCCCCAGATAACAGACCATGATCATGCCATGCCCCTTGATTGGAAGTACTTCTGTTCATTAGGCATTCGTCGTGCGAATTTCCCTGTTGTTCAAACAAAAAAGTCATATGCAAACAAAGTTATGTTAAAAATGCAAAGCTCATGTCTGTCTTGAAGATTTTTTTTAAAAATGCATTTTGTCGTAAAACAATGTGATGTCAACTCAAGATTTTACAGCGAGCCTTCAGGAGTCAGGATACCTTTCGTAACAGTATGCTTTCGAACTAACCCATGCTTCAGCTAGGACTTTTAAGGGTTATAACGTGGCCTCGGTTTAAGAAACAAAGGATAAAGGCTCAAATTATTTGTACCCTCCCACTCTTCGTGATGTTCTCCAAACCTAAACTCAGTTGATCATACGTTAGACCTCGTTTGAGTCTTTGCTCTGATTTTCCGGTGATGATTCGGATGTTGATAACTTATTTTGAATAGGCAGTCATTCCTTTTTATTGAGGGTTTGTAAGGCCTCTTTCTTGTCTAATTTTGTTATCCCTTTCTTTTTTTGCCTGAACTGTTTCCCCTTTTTTGGAATTACAGTCAGCGGGATGCCCCAGTTTTATAAGTCTCCTTCATAGGTTTTGACTTATTGGGTTTTTTATTTTGAGAGGTATAATGACTGCCTTTCTTTATTGATTATTAGGAACCATCATTGTCTTTTGTTTTGTAAGGACCTCTTTGGTGCCATTCGTTATGCACTTGGATCAACTGAGAGACTACCCTGCCCCAGGTTATGATTAAGGGTTTTAAATTTCGAAAAGAAAAACTCCTACTTCTTTGGCTCAGAGGGGTTGACGAGGGATTATCTTCCTTATAACTCCAGTGTTTAGGGATTGAAACAATGCCTGTACCTCATCAGCGGGGTCTGTTCAAAAGCATACTGTAAATCGTGGTATCGATTTCGTCATCCTCCCTCAAGAGGCTTAGAATTATTAATCGAGCGTTGAACATCACAAAAATGAAAGCAATTTTAAATAATGAATACACAATAATTACTTCAAAACAGACATGTTTAGTGCATTAATGAAATAACAATGTTTAACATGAATAAATGTTTTGAACAATCAAAAGAAAATCACAACTTGAAAGATCCTAATGAACAAAAAATCCTTTCATCTTAGGGCTTGTTATTTCAACTGGTGCATCTTGTAGGGATGGCAGGAGCATTCAGCCTGGCCCATCTGGGTGAAATCCACAGCTCTTTCATTAATCAGATCTTGGATCTTATTCTTCAGAGCCCAGCAGTCGTCGGTGTCATGTCCTGGACTATCAGAGTGGTATGCACATCTTTCCTCAGGATTGTACTTTAGGGAAGCTGTGTTGAGATTCTTAGGAGGGTCCCTTAACGTCACCAGATTCAACCTCAGCAATTGTTGTAAAGCTTGAGACGGTGACACGTTGAGCTTTGTGAACTGCCTTTTAGGCTTGTCTGGCTTGCTCTGATCAGCTCGTTGTTCTTGGCGAGGTCGTTGTTGGACCTGTGAAGTGGTAGCAGCTTGGAGAGGTCTATTCATTGGACCAGACCTTTGTCCTCTTGGAAGCTGTTCCATGACCTGGTCCCTGACTTGGGCTGGTTGCTTCATGTCTTGATGAAGCTGACTGATCATAGCCCTCAGCTCTCCTTGCTCCCGAGCTAAACCTTTAATGAGAGCCCTTTGCCCCAGCATCTGGGTTTTCAATGTGTCTACCTCAGCTTGTAGACGTTTCAGTCGTTCGTCCTTGTCGTCCTCAGCACTGTTCCTGACCAAAGTCCCCGTGAGGAGTGTTCTCAGCTCTTCCTGCCCCTTGGATAGGCTTAAGAAGATCTCCCTGAACTGAGTCTCTTGAGCATGAGGTCCCTGGTTATCTTGTTGGGAAGCCATTGCTGAAATAAACAGCGAGAAAGGTAAGTGACCTGCAACAAGGGTACCTGTAATGCAATGATATGTATGATATGCATGCAATGTTTTCAAAGACCTCGCGGGGTAAACAAGAAATTGTTAGAATCTGGTAGCTTGATTGAGGGAACTTCATGTTGTTGAGAGTCCTTCTTCAAGAGTCAAGGCTCACCATATCCAGTGGGTCATAGCCCCTGACAACCTTGGCTAGAGGAAAATAAATCCCCTTTGCCCCTTGCTATAGAATTTGATTCATCCTGACCTGCATCACAGACCCTTGAGATCCTTGAAATGGATTAGTCCTTATGTAGGATGTATGCAATGGTATGATGTTATGCTATGCATGGGGTAATGTAGGTAAACCCTGTTATGAGTCCCAACTAAGGACTGTAAACAAAACCTGCAAGAAACTTAGTAACCCTGTTATGAGTCCCAATTAAGGACTATAAACAAAACCTGCAAGAAACTTAGTACACTCTTGTTATGAGTCCCCGTTAAGGACTATAAACAAAACCTGCAAGAAACTCAAGTGTCAGACAACAAGCATGCAAATAGTCAAGTACGAAGGCATGCAAGTCACACAAGAGAAACCCTTAGAGTTTAGGCCAGCATGGGGTCTGGGTATTACCCTCCTGAAGTTGGTGGGATCAACCTGTCCTATTAGAAGTAACCGGGTTCTAAGGGTCCCAATATCATCGTATTGCTTTCGTTGTTCATCATTTCGATTTAGCCACTGAACTGGCGACCGAAATATTCCAGGAAAGCAACCCTCAATTGAGTGTAGTATCGAGTATCAACCAACCTCGGACTACACCAAAGTCAGTTATCTCACTACCCTAAAGAGGCCAAGATAGTTCAATTAAGGTTCCTAAGGTCTGTTGATGCTTCACGACACCACGCGGAGGCCCCGTACTCTCCTTGACTGAACTCAAGGGTTACCGGTACACACCAAAGTGCCACATCAACGTAGCAGACTGTTTCAACCATGTCGGTATACCCCGCACAGTTCCCTCACAGTCTTGTTGCTACTTTCTAAGAAGGTATCCCCCAGATCCGGGTTAGGATCTATAGAACTCCCAAGACAGTCCCACAATTTTAAAGCAAGCAAAGCAATACAATTGAAAACACAGTTATGAACTAACCCTAAGGTACACCTCACTTTAAGTTTAATTCCCCAGCAGAGTCACCAGTTCTGTGATCGGTGGATCTGGAACTGACTGTTTAACGCTGGTTCGCGAAATGTCGCGGAAGCAAGAGTCGCCACCGTCTTTTATTTTCTCCAAATGGAAAGGACAAAAGCACAGAAAAATTCCTTAAAGAGATTGCTCTCGGTTCGGGAGGTAGGTTATAGAAAGGGAAGGTGTTAGCACCCTTTCTATCCATGGTTATCCATGGGCTCTTAGATACTTGCTCATTTGTGTTTTCAAAATGGTTTGTCTGCTTTTCAACTGTGGGTTTAAAAAAAGTTTCTTTGAAAATTTCAGTTCGACTCTTGTATCAGTCCTCAAGAGTGTTTGAAAAGTTGCTTTCGAAAGCTTTTTGAAAAGTGTCGGTGTGAAAAGTATTTTTTGATTTGTCTTGAAATTAGAGCAAGTATCTACGAGTTCTCTACCTACCCTAAGGAATTCGTCTGTGTAAATGTCCTTTAAAGTAGTACCATCCCACCATTGAGAGGTAGGTAGCACCACCGTTGGAGGTGTTCGGGTCAATTCGAGGTTCGGGACAGGGTGATCACCAGAGCAATGGGAATACACCTTAGAAGCTACCCTCATGCCAGGTTCCCGGATCATGAGGACTTACTAAGACATCCTCTACTCGACGATCACCTTTCGAGGCAAGGCAACAGTGAGACGTACCCTAGGGGTGGTGTGTGATTTTGTGTGTCAGATTCATTTGCATTTATCTTGTCATGTCATGGGTGATCTATGCGCTTGTTTTTATTTTTTGTCATTCATTCTTGCATGCCGTTTAACAGTTAAAAAAGTGCGGAAAGATAAAAGTTCTAAACTATTACAAAGGCGCGGGTCCACATCGCCAAATTAAAATCCAGGACCCGATTTGACAGAAAAAATAAATAAAGAAATAAAGTGCGAGAAATTAGGTTTACACGGATTTGGGAGAAGTACATTAATATTTACAAGAAGGAAATAAATAAAATGCGCGAATAGGAATTAAAATTGGAAACGAGGGCGTTGGACCATTTTTTTAACGAAATTAAATTAAATTGTTAAATTAATTAAATTACAAAGAAAAAAGAAATTATTTTTTGAGATTTTTTGGTATTTATGGTTTTAATGAGAAAGATTAATTGAAATTAAAATGATAACCCTAATTCTAATTGTTTTTTAGTTTATTAAGAAAGTATTAAAGTTAAACCTAAATTAACCTAATTATTTACATGCAATTTTGATTTATAAAAATAATAGGAAATATTTAATTATTTAGAGAAAAGAAAAGAAAAGGGATAAAAAAATTAAAACAAACCCTAATTCTACAAATTTTAAGTTTATTAGAAAAATATTAAGATTTAAACCTAAATTAAAACTAAAATCAATTAATGTTATTTATTTACAAAAATAATATTAAATAAAAATACTTATTTTTTGTCTTTTTCTGATTTTATATTGTTTTTATATTTTTTATGAAAATATTAAATTAAAGGAATTAATTAAAAACAATAATTGAAATAAATAGAATAATGAAGAAAATATAAGAGATTGCAAACCTAGGGGGGTCTGTCCCCAAATGGGAGGTGAAATCCAATATTTCAGGCCCATTAACTTCTGGCCTGATTGACTTTTCTGCTAGCATGCCTGGACGTTGACTAAGGTTTACCATGATCTTCAGATCTGGTCCCTTGGATTGGTATGATTGGCCAAGTGGCAAGCTGGATTTGGGGGACGTATGAAGCACCCTAGCACTGAAACTGCATTGAAACATGAATAGAAAAATAACATTGGAAAGGGATGGGGACCTGGGACCGAACCCAGGTCCTGAAGGTCACCAATACACTTGCTTGCCACTGAGCCACCTAGCGCGTTTTGAATATAATAGAGAAAACAATTAATATAACTCAAAACAATGGTTAATAGTATTTTTTCGCGCGAAATTCAAATCAACAACTTATGCCTCGCCACCTAAGCGTCTTCTTCCTCGTTCTATTTTTTCCTGAAACAAAAAAACAATTAGCAACGGTTTTGAACCGTCCCTATATACACCATTCTGGAAAATAACGACTAGCTCCTGGAGTCATATAAATTAGGCGCGAGGTATCTATTCCAATCGTCCAATCATGCTGATTGCAATGGTCCAGGTCTCGAGTCTCAATTGTTCCTTAACCAGGAAACCCCAATTCAAAGCTTGGAAAACCCTAAAAGACAACAATGGCGAAATCTCCAATAATGCATAAAAACTCAATTAAATTATGCAGTTAGTTTCAGAATCCATCAATTAATAAGAATCCATGAAAAAAATGCAATGAATATGCTTGAATACTAAAACACGATTATGAAAAAAATGTGAAAAAGTTTGAATCCAATTCACCAATTCTGGGCGTTAGGGACGTGGAAAGTGATTCAAAAACGTTTCTTCATGTCTCAGGAAGGTGATGAGATGATTATCTCAGCTTGAATCGCCCTGGAAGACAGTTTTCAGTATTGGACTTTTTTGAGAAAATTCAAGTTTTTATTATGGCTTTTTTGCGCAGCTGGGAGGTGCTTGGCATTAGGTTTGCACTATGTATATATGTGTGAAGGTTCTAGGTCAAAGAAATCAAACAAAAACCTTTGCATTCATGATTTTCAAGATTTGATTTTCAAGGATCTTTTCCAATATTTCTTCATGCCTATTTGGTACAAATCATGGCCAATCACTTCAATTCCTTCCATATCTGATCATGCACGAAATCTTAAACCTATTCCATGCACAAAAAGATTTAAAACATTAGGTTTGATATTTTTCACCTATTTATTTTAATTAAATGAATTATTAATGATTAAAAATCCAAATAAATGAATAAAAATGATAAAAACTTCCCTTTGGGCCAAATGATCGTGCACATGCCTTGGATGATGAATTGTGGAAGAAAAAGAGGCCCATTAGCATTTTTAGGTCCTTTGAATCAATGTTGACTTTTCAAAATATCCAAAAATTTCCCAACTTCCACAAGGCATAACTTGCTCAATTTTTAAGCTTTGCTCATGTTCTTGGACATTTTGGAAAGGTATTTGAGTCCTCTAACCAATGCCTTTAGTCCCATGTCATTTGGATTTACCAATTACAAGTTATGGCCTTTGACTTAAAGTCCCTTTTTGTTGACTTTTGAAAATGACCTATAATGTTGAAATTGATAACTTTTTGTGAGAGCATTTCTTGCACTTGAAGTGTGAAGAGGAGTTGTAGGAAATGTCTTTATCTTCAAAATGAGCTTTGGATGAAATTTTTCTGATAATCCATGTGAACGTTATGCCTTGGTCAAGTTACAGTTGACTTTTTCAACTGTCCAAATATGGAAACTTTTGCATCTTGATGATTTTTGAGCCAAGCTTTGAGAATCATGATCAAGCATTGATAAAATGATGTTTGTGGCTTCAAAATGAGATGTTGACCAAAAATTTGAACTTTTGACTGTCAAATGACCATTTTGCCCCTACAGTTGACTGTAGTGCAATTAGGGTTTTTGACTGTGCAATTTTGTGCTGTAAGTCTTGAAACTTGGTATGAGGATGCTTGACCATGTTTGTAGGCATGTGGGACTTGATTGGACCCTTGGAAACTTCATTTTCTCTGTCAGAACCAAAAACCCTAGTTTTGACTGTTAGGAGGCCCTTGAACTGTGCAACCCTTGGGGAGATTTTGAAGCTTTGACTTGGCAAATCTTGAAGAATATGGGAGGGCAAATTTTGGGGTACAACAACCCCTTAACTTGTTTTATCAAGTATCATCACTAATATAATCAAAATTGTATAAATATACCTGCACTCTGATCCACGTAATGTTGTTGGCTCTACTCTTTGGTACTTGAATACCTCTTTGTGATCGAAAATCTTGTAGAACGCTATAATAAAATATAAACGACTATTTATAACAATCTCACATAGATAAATAAATAAATATACACACAAATATTTAGAACAATCTCACTTACGTATCAATCGTCTTCTTCAAATCTGGGTATGTTGTCCAATCATTGTATAATGAATCCAGATAGTATACAATCTCTCTAACAGGATTAATCGCAAGCAACAACCAATGTCCACTGTAAAATTAAACAAATGTTTGATGGAAATTTTCTACACAATGTCAAAAATCGAAAAATTATAATATATGAAGTTAGGATGATAATCTAACCTGTTTCCAGTATTATATCTAACATGTATAACTTTGATCAATTCCATTCTTCGGTAAATGAGATTCCAATCCAACTGCGTCAATCCGACCTCCATAACAACAACCCAAGCAAGGACATTTCATTCGACTGGGGCTTTCGGCATGTTCAACAGCAAACTTAACGAATTCTAATACCTCATTCTCGTACTCTTTTGACAACCAATTGGAAGACATCCATTTTTTATCCATGGTTTTACTACTAAGTATCCTAAACAAAAACAATACTTAAAAAAAAAGGACAGAGACTAAAAAGCTTAACACCAATTAAGCATATTCATCGAAAATCAAAATACTATAATTATTCAAGCAACTATAGCAAATTAAAAGAACAACTAAAATACCTGTAGAGAAGTCAGAAACTTCTGAAACCACACAGTATAATATTTTTGGAAAGGCTCAGAAACTCCACTCTTTGCAAGTAATCTATATAAATGATCAATTAATTTCATTATAATAAAAAAATCTATAGATTAAGAATTACATTAGAATATTTATACAACATTAAACATATATATATATATACACCATTAAATAATCACTATTATTCTTTTTAACATATATTTTACTAATAAAACAATATTAAACATATATATTTAACATATATTAAACAATATTTTTAACATATATATATATTATCGTTTCTATTCTATATTATCACTAATATTTATATTATCGTTTCAACTTTACATTATCATCAAATAATCACTTATACTATCAACTTTACACCATCAACTATATGAGTTCTTTCAATTTCATTTTCAATTATATGTGAAGTGATTTCAATTTCAACATTATAAGTGTTATTACGACAACCTCTCAAATCAAAATGTATAGCTCGATTAATTGTATAGGAACATATTTTCTCTCAATCAATACATGCAATATTCATTGTGACATTTACACAAACACCTTACATGCAAAACTCATTGTGACATTTTCACAAACACCTTACATGCAAAAACCACATGCCACACAAAACACAACATAAACATTATCATCACTAAATAAACACTAAATCAACACTATCAACTAAACCAAATGCAATATTATATATCAACATTATCAAATATATCAAAAATCATACCTAGAGGAGAAGAGAACCTTGATTGTGAATGGAAGAAAGGATGAAATGGTCTTGAATGAAAGAAGGATGAGAACCTTGAATGATGTGGAACAAATAGGAGAGATTATCATTTAGAATCAAACAAAAAAAGAGAACTTCTGGCATTGCTGTCTTGGGCGAGAGCGAAGAGGGTTCGTGTGAGAAGAGCTTCTAGAAATAATAACATTACTGTGTGTTTGGGCGTGTTTTATTTTTTTTAATAATAGGACTTTAAGCAAAGCTTCTGTGAAGTGTTTTCTAATGTGGGCCTTTAAAAGCACTTTCTCTTTCTTTAGCCGCACTTTCCAATATGGGCCTTTAGCAGCGCTTCATACGTAGGCCTTTAACAACGCTTTCCAATATGGGCCTTTAGCAGCGCTTCATACGTAGGCCTTTAGCAGCGCTTTCTCTTCCTTTTAGCGGTGCTTTGGAGAAAAGCTTTCTAATATAGGCCTTTAGCAGCACTTCATACGTGGGCCTTTAGCAGCGCTTCTACGAAGCGCTGTCTAATGTGGCCTATTAGCAGTGCTTTCTAAAGTGGGCCTTTTAGCAGTGCTTTAGAGAAGTGCTGTCTAAAGTGGGCCTTTTAGCATCGCTTTTACATAATTTCATTATTACTTTCCGTGTTTTATTTTTTATTTAACTTATAGCAGCGCTTTTGGGAAAAAGCATTGTCTAAGGTACGCTGCCCAAAACCCTTTTTGGAGTAGTGTCTTCGTACAAACCCAAGATGAATGGCGCAATGGAAGCTTCCAATAAAAATATCAAGAAGATTGTGCAAAAGATTGTGGTAACCTACAAAGAATGGCATGAGATGTTACCGTTTGCTCTCCATGGCTACCGCTCTTCAGCTCGAACATCAACTAGGGCAACCCCATTCTCCTTGGTCTATGGCATGAAAGATGTCTTACCTGTCGAGGTTCAGATTCCCTCTCTAAGGATAATGAAGGAAGAAGATTTAGACGAAGACGAATGGATTAAGACTAGGTTGGATCAACTGAACTTGATTGATGAGAAGAGACTGGCTGCTGTTTGTCATGGTCAGATGTACCAAAAACGTATGGTCAAGGCTTTCAACAAAAAGATCAAGCCTAGAGTATATCAGACTGGAGACTTGGTAATAAAGCGCATCATTCTTCCATAAGGAGACCCCAGGGGCAAATGGACTCCCACTTACGAAGGACCATTTGTTGTAAGGAAAGTTTTCTCTGGTGGTGCCATGATGCTAACTACTATGGATGGCAAAGATTTTCCGCATCCTGTGAATACTGACATAGTTAAAAAATACCACGCATAAAATGACCCACTAGATTGACATACCTAGGCAAAGATAAGGGCATCCCGATGGACCAAAGAGGTTCGGGCAAAATTTAGGGATATATGCAAAAGATTGTACACCCGGCAAGTTGAAAACCCGAAAGGGCGATTTGGGCAAAAATGGGTATCTTGGTGGGTTGAAAACCCAAAAGGGCGGTCCAGGAAAAAGTTAAGGATTAAAGCATATGACTATGTCCCGTGGGATCTTTACAGCCAATTTTATTACCAAGAGCCAAATTCAATGATACCAGATCAATTCAATCAATTTCTTCCAAGCGGCAAGGGATTGTTCGAAGACATAGAGGCAATAGAAAAGTTGGGACACAATTAGATCACTTCCACATGGCTATTATTTTTGTTATCACTCTGTACACTTTTCATTTATTTTGACGATTTACTCTTACTAGGATCTCTGTCTCTTTGTACAAAAACGCCTATTCATGGGCAAAACATCAATACAAATATACTTTGAAGTACAAACTTTTTATTTTGAGATCAAAGGTGTCCAATGACTAAAATTGAATGAACATATTCATATGAACATGATTAAACTCTTAGCAAATGTATGCTTGAAAAAAGTGACAAGCATCTCCTTATGTGTATTTGAGATATCCCCACAAAGTTATTTCAATAACATTATCTCCATAGATTGGGATTCATAAAATCCCCAGCCAGAATTTCAATCTACAGAAGATTCTCTCCCCAAGCTGATTTGGTCTTAAAAGGAAGCCTTTTGGATTTCTTACTACAGAGACATCTCCCCAGCAGTTTGTCAAATATTTTCTTCAATAGGGTTCATTTCCAAAAACAAACGGCAAAATTCCCTAACTTAAGTTTGCCTCTCAGACTATTACAAATCAAGGGACCACAACCCCTAGTCCCTAATGAAGTCGCCAACAGAGTCGTTACTATCCCTGAAAGTTATTATGAATCCTGGACCCCACCAAATAATAGTTTAACTTCATTCCTATCAAAGAACAGTTACTACAAAACCTGGATCCGATCAGATACCATTTCAACTCTATCCTACTCTCAAATTTCTCAAACCTGGATCCGACCAGTAAACAACTCAAGTTGCTGAAGCCTGGACCCGACCGGATAACAGTTTGGGTTACTGAAACCTGGACCCGACCAGAAAACTGTTTGAGTTTCTGACACCTAGAACCGACCATATAACTGGTAAGCTCAATTTTAAGCTTAAACCCGACCAGATAATAGTCCAACTTCTCCAATTACTGAAACCTGGACCCGACCAGATAATAGTTAACCTCGATATCAAATTACCACAAAAGATAATAGTTTAACTTCTTCAATCACTAACAAAACTCATCTTCCCCACTAGAGTTTTCCACTATCCCTAGTAAATTATTACAAAGCCTAGACCCAACCAGATAACAGCTAACTTTCAAGAGATATTTCCCCACTAGAGAAACTGACGACTAGAAATACTAAGCTCTTTTCCTCAATAAGAAGCCAATATTCCCCAGTAAAGTTCTTCTCAACAAGGCAGGAGTCCTCAACTGAAGCATTTTTAACAAAGTCTGAAGATACACATACTTTTCATCTCCAACAACAGATACGACAGGAGGCGGATTCCTATGTACGACATAGTTTTCTGGGAGATGGGTCTTCATCTTCCTTTCTCTAATTTTGAAGTGGCCATTTTCTGGCATCTGTGTGTGGCCCCCTCTCAGTTGCACTCGAACGGGATTGCATTTGTGCGGGCATTCTAGATAGTGTACGACTATCTGAAGATCGGGGCCATGATCCCGTTGATTTTCTATTGTTTTCATATTCAGAGGAGCCGAACTGACGGGCGGTGGGGATGGGTCCCCCTTAAATAGGGCAACGAGAAGTTTTTCAAGATAAAGTGTTTTTGAAAAATATTTTGAATGTGTGGTGTGAAAAAGGTTATTTTTGAGCAAGTACCTAACAGTTATCTACCTACTCGAAAAAGGTGTTCTTTTCCTCATTTCCTTTAAATAATGCTAACCTACTATTAGTGAGTAGGTAGCCCTATAGTTGGATGTTGAGGGACTATCGAAGGGACGTTTACGGTCACTAAGGAAACCAGGCAAGAACTTTTAGTAATTGTCCTAAAGTTCTAAGATCACTTTTAATAGAGGCGGCATCGAAAGGGTCAACGAGGGACTTGTGATCTCTTGAACTAAAGGGCAGCCACTAGAAATTCTCATGTTTCGATAATTGTGATCATTTTCGAAGGCAACCTAAGTGGGAGATACCCTAGGGGTGAGAATGTGCAACTGTATTGATTTAGTTTATTTATCTTGCGTATTTAGGGTTATCTAATCGTTTTCCTTTCATGTCTTTTTCATGCAAAAATCTTAGTCATCTCCTTTTCTTCCATAGGAGGAATCACTTAGGCGGCTACCTCACGCCATCTCTATGCATATTCTTTGAATGATTCCCTGTCCTTTTGGACCATGGCCCTGAGTTGATCATGATTATGGATATCGACACTATCCAAACTCATATACCACTTCAACGCAACACCAGTCAAACTATCCTGAAAAAAGTGAATTAGAAGACGTTGATCATCAGTATGGGTAGACATTATTCTGATATACATCACAAGACAAGCACGAGGATAAGTGTTGCCCTTGTACTTATCGAATTTTGGGACTTTAAACTTTGCAGGTATCTTGACATTCAGGACCAAGCATATATCATTCACATTTTGCCTGAACAATTCCTTTCCCTTGATGGCCTTCATCTCCCTCTGCATCTTGTCAAACTGATCTTGAAAATTATCCATTCTATCATAGAGACCCAAGCCTTCACTTGGTGGAGGAAAAGGACGATACATATCATCATTAGCAAATGGGACCATATTCCCCGAAGGAGGTGCATCAGGAGTAACATGCACCACAAGAGGTGCAGGAGTAACAGTAGTCTAAATAATTGGAGTATCTTGAGGACCAAGATTGAAACCTTCAGGCACAAAGTTCTCTGGCATTCCCCATGGACAACCTTGAGGCATGCGATTCTGAACAACAACTAGAGTAGAAGACACAGGAACAACTAGAGCTTCAGTAGTAACCATTGTCTGTTGAGGCTGAACACTCGGTGGCTGACTCTGAGCAGCCACCAGAGATTCCCTCAGAGCAGTGAGATCTGCTATGCCGGCCTTCAGAGCAGAAACTTCCTCGTGCAGCTCGCGGTTCTCTTGTTCTAAGTTGTCCATCTTCCGTCTAAAATTAGCTCGAGTATTGTAGTGGTGAGACAACTTGCTGAACAAAGTAAAGAAGCTTGGTAAGACACCTGGATATGCATAACAAATGCAAGAAATATGTGCAATATGATGCATGTTATGCAACGCACATGATTTATTTTTATTATTAATATTTCAAGGGACTTAAAGATTTATAGACACATTGCAAATGTCAAAGTAATAACACATTTGAAATACTGAAATTTTTTATTATAATAACTTCAAAATGGATTAGAAGTTTCAATAATCCCAAGTACAAGATGAAAATAAAGTCTAAAACCCTAAGAAGTAAAGCTGATGGAGATCACTCTATACGCTGGTGTCATACCCCAATTTTTGACCTAAGATCCCTGCTTCATTTGCATTGTCTTATATATACATCAAGGTCACCGAATATGGTAGGTTTCGAACGTTTCACATTCAAGCTTTGACGGTGTAGAGATTATCGAGTGTTGTGAGCATTTTTATCTTATGAATGACTAACCACTAATCAAGCACGAAGTGTATGTTTTGTTGTTTTGTTTTCATGTACAGGAAATAGGTCTGAAAGAAGAGCATCGAACGTCGCACACCAATTAGGGTTTCGAGTCTCGGGGCAAAAATGTGGTCGGTCGTTAATTTCCAAAAGCTGATTCATCAAAAGAATTTCAGAGAATCGTGTGTTTATTTCCACACTTTGTCCAACAGATAGTCTCCAGCTTCTCTGAATATTTTTCAGAAAGAACGGTCGAAGTTTTACTATCTTTGGTTCATGTGTGTTTCACATTATTCTAAAATACAAGAGAACCAAGCTATGCCCGTCATTTTCGATCACTTCGACCAAAGGTCATCTACAAATTTTCTCATGACGTGGGGTGAATTTCGTCAAAATGGAATGATTAAATTCAAAACCATTCTAGAAGAATTTATTCGGAATATTTGGAATTTTCTTTATTTGAATTCAAGTGATAATTAAAGAGGAGCTACCAAGAGATCTCACTCAAGAATAATCATTTATCGCATGAAATATTTATTCAAGATTATTTGGTGTGATTATTTTGGTGGATTTATATTATGGTTATTTGAACATACATGAAGCACTTATTGAAGAAGATATTGGGAAAAGAAATTCGATCCAATTAATTGTTCATCACAAGATTAATTACATGAGGATTTCTATTTGATTACAAAATCAATTCATGTGATTTATTTGGATCTCTATTACAAAATTCAAGATTAAAGTCTAAGACTTGCTTTATTATTTATTCATCGTTCAACAATTTATTCAAGTATCATTCAATTGTTTCCCAATTCAAATGGAAGACCTTGAATTTTTATCAAGACATATCAAGATTAATTTTCATATGAAGATTCAAAGTTATTTATAATTACAAGGGAATTATGAATATATTGAAGAATACATGTTCATTCATGTTACAATTTACTTGGATTTATTGTTACAAAGTTACAAAATAGAATACAAATTTTGTACATGAAAATCAAGCTATTATTCTTGCTACAAAACAGTCCCAATGCTGCCCAGTTTTCCAGCACTGTTTTAATCCAATAACAGTCCAATTTTTGAGTGTAATGCTGTCCATTTTCTCCAACCTTGTTTCAACAAAGACCATGCCAAGCTGCTGTCCTAATCTGCCCTGCAAAACAGTCCAGAATGCAGCCCATAAGACAAAAATCTGCACCTTTGCTGCTACAAAAAAGAGTCTACAAAACTCCAAATATTGCACTAAAATGTATACTTCAAAAAGCTATCTCATAAAACATAAAAGCAGGGCCTAAAATAATTCAAACCTCTACTGTTTCCCCTCCCCCCCCCCCCATAAAACCCCACACATTTCACTATAAATAGAGGCCTTCATCAACACAAAAAGGAGAGATAACAAGAGAAACACAAAAATTCAGCAAGAGGAAAAAAAACAGAAAGAGAGCTTTTGTTCCAAAAATTCAGCAAGAGGGAAAAAACAGAAAGAGAGCTTTTGTTCCTAAAATTTAGCAAGAGGGAAAAAATAGAAAGAGGCCTTTTGTTCCAAAAATCCAGCAAGAAGAAAAACAGGAAAAGAGGAAAAACTTACTGTTTTGAAGCTCCATCAGAGAGACTCCGATAGATATTTTTTCTTCCTCCTTATTTATTTATGCATAATTTTCTCATTCACATATTTTAGTCTTCTTTGCCTCACTTCCATGCCATATGATTGTTCGACTTGTTACCTTGCTGTTTTTTTTAGAGTTGATGTAATTTGTTAAATGTTAGTAATAATAAACACCAAGGAAAAAACAGTTTTTTAAAAATATCAGAAAATAATTTTAGAGACTGTACATTATGTGTTCAACCCACTCTAAACTCATTGCCACCTCATATCTCTTCTAGGTTGTCCTATGAGTATACTGTTTTTTTTTTCCAGAAAAAGTATTCCCCATCAAAATCACCAAACAACTAACCTGCAAAGTATCAATAGGAAATACTTCAAACTAAAAAGGAAGAAACCAGATCAAACTTAAAATGCAGTAAACTATTTCCCCCCTTCATCTGCCAATGCAAACCGTTTCCCCACCAGAGCTTCGTTTCTCTACATCCAAACTCTTCAACAAAATCTTCAACTACTTCTCATCCTATTTCTACTTCAAATCACCGAAATCGATGGCATTAACACCAACGAACTCTACAATACCGCACAACTTTACCAAAGCATCCCCTTTACCCGTCCTTTGATTCACCACCTACAAAAACCTTATATAAGATATTAGAAAGAGAATACAGTAGAGAAACCAAAGAAGGATACAAGAAATTTCTGAAATAATATCTTAACATTTTTCTCACCCTGCCGTTTTCACCATGAAAGCACCATCACAAAACTGATGTACACAAACTGGAATCCAAAGCAGCCCCTTTACCGAACCTCAACCTAACCTCACACACCTTATCATACACTCAGTTTCATGTTTCCTTTAGCTTACCCCCACTGCAAACTCTCAAAACTACTGCAAATCCTACTAAAATTCCTCCAAATCTTCATTCAAACTACCTCTACCTTTTCAAACTGTAACCCTGCAAAAGCTTTGCCCGTAATCTCTCCCTACAACATAACCAAAAAACCTGTTGAATTAATTCAGAATTAAACCAAAATACAAGAATATCTTAATTCATTAATCTCCAGCTCTTTTGAATAAAACAAATCGGTAACAAAAGACAGAGGTAAAAGAAGAGCTTCTCCGATCTACGACGTCGACGATTGTAGCAAATCATCCTCTTTATCAAACCTGAAAGGCAGTAAAAATCACTATATTTCAGTCTAGTGTCGGTCAAATAAAATACGTAACTAGTAGCGCTAGAGAACTTGTAAGCCCTTAATATCTAGGATACGCCTATCATTACCTAACAAAACCACATCATTCAAATTGAGAACTGTACTTACCTTATCCAAAAACCAAACAGAACAAAACTCAAAACCAGCCATCTTCCGCGAATGAATCACCTCCTTTCGCCAAAACCGTTACGCCGTTCCGTATGCGGCAATGATAAACACAATTCACTACTAGCATTTTTTTATCACCGCCAAACACCTCAAATAACTCTCTCTTCCAACGCCGGGAGTAAATCGCGATTAGCAGCAACAATAACAACATAAGTAGATCTGTCTTGAAGAACATAACCAAAACTGAGATGAGAAAGCAGTAATATTGAAGCATACCTGGTTTGTTCCGCGGTTTACAGTGTTCATTACGGATTTTGAGGCTGAGAGAGAAGAGGTTATCGCGAGAGAGTGAGGGACTCGATTGAGAGAAAGAAGGTTAGTGTTTAGGTTGTGGTAGAGGTATTTTTCTATGCTGGAGATTTGAAGAGGTAGAACAAAGAAAACGGTGATGTACTGAAGAGAGAGAATCGCTTATGTTCAACTTTTTTTGTTAATTGCTTTTTCTGTTGGAATTAACGATAATGTCTTATCTGTTTTCCTCTTTCCAATGTGATAACCAGCAGCAGCCGCGCCTCTCAATTACAATTAGGGTTTCCCAACTTTTTTTCTTGTCCTTTCCAAACGGGTCAGCCCATTGGGCCTATTGGTCCAACATCTTTATCAATATTCCCTTATTTACTAATAGAAGCATGGATATAATAGATAAACATCATAGTTCATTTGGCAAGGCAGTTAACAACAATTCAGGAGGGACACGGGTTCAAGTCTAGGCTAGGGCGTTTTTTTTTTCATTTCTTTTAGCATTATCTCCTCCACATTCTATCTTGTTATTACATGTTTATAATTATTATAAAATACATAAAAAACATGTTATTATAAACTAATCTTTATCTAATTTATGTTAATATGCTATTAATCTTTTATTATTTAATTATTCAAAAAATACATGTTTCATAATTTAGTTTTTATTTAATTTTTGTTATTTGTTTAATTGTTAAAAAATACATGCTATTGTAATTTAGTCTTTATGTAATTTTGGTTATTTACTTAATCGTTTAAAATGCATGCTAGTATAATTTAATTTTTATTATTTAATTGTTCAATTATCATTTTAATTAATTTTGTCATCGATCATTAATATCTTTCGTCCGTCTCAAATCCAAGGGAAATGTTTTAACTTTGTTGACTTCACGTCATCAAACACGTCTCATCTAAACGTGTGAATACCCTCATTCATCTTTCGTTTGTTTATTATTTTGTTAAAACCTAAGATAATTTTCCCAAAGATTCAATTTTCGAACTCACACCTTTTAAGTCAAAACTTCTACATTAGGTCGTCGTATCTTCGAAATCTCATCCGCACCCATTTTTAGCCAAACAAACAATTTTAATCAAACAAACAATTTTAATAAACAAATATTTCAAAAGGTTCCTATAGGATACTATAGATGCATTGGGTTCTAATACCTTCCCATTGCATAACCAACCCCAAAACTCTAGATCTCTTTTCAATAATGCATTGTATTTTCGTTACTTTCAAGTATTATTTTACATTGCATATTTTAGGGTTTTATTTCGCTCTTTTCCCTTTTCCCTTGGAAATAATAAAGCGCGGTGGCGACTCTTGCTTTTGTGAGACGAGTTAATTAATAGCTCGATCTCCGGTTTACCCCGCTACATTTTTTATCGCTACAGAATTGGCGACTCTGATGGGGAAAGATTGACCTCTTGCTGGTCCATCCCTAAGTGGGTTAAGCCTAGTTTGTTTTATCTGTTTTATCATTATTTGATTGTTTAATTATATGTTTATATTATGGTTATTTGGGTGTTAATGATATTTACAAAGGACAAGTCCTATACCCGGACTAAGTTACACTTAAGAATAGGACGGGCGGGATAGTCATGTTAACTTAAAGGGAGTAATCCCGAAGAAGGAGGCATGAAATCCCTCACTCAGTGGAAGTCCCCTTTGAACGTAGTATTTGTTTACCGAGTAATCGGGAAGACATTATTACTTTCGACCTGGGAGCCAGAGAAGCTGAGAACCATAGAACTCTAACCCATCTTGGCCTTTTAGATGTAGTGTGGAGACTATAACAGAGTAATCTAGAAGTAGTTGTCACATGATGCTATGCTCGGATGAGTTTATCTTGAGAATATTGCTAATTATTGAGTAATCAAGACGTTGGTAATATCTGAAGGAGGAATGTAGGCTCTGGGAACTCTTAGAACCTTTTATCGCAGGTGTGATTAAACCTTTAGTACATACCCTGGGGGTGGGTTTTACCTTTGACTCCATGCTCAAAGTGTTGAACCTTTGAACCCCGTGTTTGTGAACTTATGTGTAACTGTTTCATTATCATTCATCCATACATCCTTAAGTATTTTTTTGTAAAAACATGTTTTTCAAGGAACTTAAGGATAATTTTTGTAGACATCTCAGGTACTGTTATTATGGATTTTGGAATAAGAAACACTCAAAGTTATAGTTTTAAAGAGCCTGAGATTGAAGAGTTTGATTCCCAAGATTGAGAACCCTACGGAGTTTCAAAAGAAATATGGATCCATTATACCTCTCATGAAGCGCAAGATGAAGGAAGGCATCCTTAGTATGTTGGTCCAATTCTATGATCCATTGTATCGATGCTTCACCTTTCCGGATTACCAGTTAATGCCCACTTTAGAAGAGTACTCCTATATACTTGGTGTGCTGATCACCGACTGTGTTCCTTTTTCTGGTTTAGAAGAGGAACCCAAATCTCACGAGATAACAACAATCACCCACTTGAAGAAGTCAGAGATAGAGGAGAACATGACTACCAAATGGGGAATCCGAGGCTTATTTGCGCAGTTTTTGTTGAAGAAAGCTCGTCACTTCGCTGAGATAAAAGATAGTGTTGCCTTTGAAGATGTCTTTTCTTTACTTGCTTATGGCCTGTTCTTGTTCCCTAACATTGATAAGTTCGTGGATATCAACGCCATTAGAATCTTCTTGATTGGAAATCTGGTCCCTACGCTGCTAGGAGATACCTACTACTCCATCCATCTTCGAAACTCCTACCAAGGAGGGATGATTATCTGTTGTGCACCGTTGTTATACCAGTGGTATGCTTCTCATCTACCTAGGTCTGATGTTTTTTGGGATCTCAAGAAGGAGCCACGATGGGCGCCAAAAATTATGGCTCTCACTCATTCCGACATAGACTGGTATAATCGAGCTTACTACGACGTGAAGATCATCGATAGTTGTGGTGTTTTTCCCAATGTGCCTCTTCTTGGTACGAAGGGAGGAATTAACAATAATCCTGTTCTCGCGCGCCGCCAGTTTGGATACCCAATGAGGGACAAGCCGAACAACATTCATGTGAGTGGTTTCTTTCTACAAGAAGGAAAAGATCACCAAACAGCTAAGGAGGAGATTGAAAGGGCTTGGTGTCATATCCATAGAAAGGGGAGAGACATGTTAGGTCATAGAGGGGTTGTTTCTTTGGAGCCTTACCTTCAATGGGTTCGTGCTAGGGCTTGTGCTCTCAAGATGCCTTATAACCCCGAGAAACCTTTATTCCCTGCTGTTGCATCATCATCTATTGATATCCCTATCGAGAACACGAGAGAATACCAAGAAAATCTGACTAAGATGAAGTCTGAAAGAGATGCTTGGAAGGAAAAGTATAATATGTCTGAATACGAAAATAGGGTCCTGACTCGACAACTGAAGGAGAAGGAGGATATGATATTTATTCAAGATGGTTAGTTTATTGATCATGATGAGAAGCTTCGTCAAAAAGATGCATTACTCAAGAAGTATGCTAATGAAAGGAAGAGGAAGAAGGAAGATTTGGTAGGCGTTGCTCATGCTCCTAATCCACGGAAGGAAAATCATTGATCAACTGGTAGCTGAGAAGAAGGAGATGGAAGACTCCTATGAAGAGAAGATTAGGAAGCTCCAGTTACAATTGGCATTTGGTCCTTCATCTGATGATTCTGAGTGACCTTTAGTTCTTAGTTTTTTTATTACTTATGTCATTTTGTAAAACTCTGTAAAAGGGCTTCATGTTCCAAAGTTGTAATTTACTGCTTTTATTAATGGGTTTTGTTGTCCCAAAGTTGTAATTTACTGCTTTTATTATTGGGTTTTGTTGTCTCAAAGTAATAATTTATTGTTTTTGTTGTCCCAAAGTTGTAATTTACCACTTTGATTAATGAAATGAGTTTTTGTTGTTCCAAATTCCCTTACCATTGATGTGTGCAAAGTTATCAAAGTTCTAAAGTTCCTTGAAAAAACTATCAAAAATAAACGATCATTTGCATCGCATATCATGCATCATCCAACATTCAACTTCACATGTTTTCTAGAGTCTTATCCTTGTTTCTTTTTCCACTCCGATAGATTGTCAAGTTGTCTCACCGGTACGATACCCGAGCCAATCGTCACAAGAAGATGGAGGATCTGGAGCAGGAAAATCACGAGCTTCGCGAAGAGGTTACTACTCTTCGTGTTGGAAGGAAAAGTTGACCGCGCTGGTGGAAAGCTTGATGGCTGCTCAGAATCAGCCATCGACTTCAGCCGCTAAAATTCAAACTTCAACTACCGTGGTTTCCGAGATCGTCACTGCTCCAACATCTGTGACTCTAGTCAACTCTCCGCTCTAACATCAAATGCCGAAAGGTTTTCCGTGGGATATGCCTTAAAACTTCATGCCATAAGGGTACCAGCCTGCTGTACAACCCATGATTCAACCTGTTGTATCCTTTCCTCAACTTGAGATAACTACTGTGCAACCTGTAATCCAGCCTATGGTATCTTTCCCTCAACCTGTGATGACTACTACCACTCTTGTGGTTCATACTATTCCATACACAAATGAACCCATTTATCATGCTGAACTTGCTGAAAGTTTGGGCCTCTTCGATAGGATGGAGGAGTTCCAAGACCAGTTTCAAGAAATGCAGATGGAAATTAGAGCGCTTAAAGGGAAAGACTTGTTTGGGAAAAATGCTCATGATTTGTGTTTACTCCCAAACGTGAAGATTCCAACTAAGTTTAAAGTGCCTGACTTTGAAAGATACAAAGGTGACTCATGTCCGCAAAGTCACTTGACCATGTATGTGAGAAATATGTCCACTTATTCTGATGATCATAATTTATTAATTCACTACTTCCAAGATAGTTTGATTGGTGCCGCTCTGAAATGGTACATGGGTTTGGATAGCACCCGAATCCGTAACTTCAATGACCTTAGTGAAGCTTTTGTTTGTCAATACAAGTACAATGTTGACATGGCCCCTGACCGAGATCAACTCCGGGCTATGTCCCAGAAAGATAGAGAGTCCTTTAAAGAATATGCCCAGAGGTGGCGCGAGATTGTCGCTGAGATTTATCCCCCCCCCCCCTTGAAGAGAAAGAAATGACAATGATTTTCCTAAAAACTTTAGGTTCTTTCTATTATGAAAGAATGATTGCGAGTGCGCCTAGTGACTTCACTGAGATGGTGAATATGGGCATGCGGCTTGAAGAAGGAATTTGTGAAGTACGTTTGGTCAAGGAAGGAGGTACATCTAGTGGTGTCAAGAAGTTTGGAAGTGTCTTCCCCAAGAGGAAAGAACAAGATGTCAGTGTAATTTTTCCTGGGAGGCCGAGGAAAGGGTATTCACATGTTGCGGTAGTCACTCTTGCTATCCGCCCAACAATGGTGACCCCAACTTATCAAGCCCCTCCAATTCAACAACGACAATTTCAACAACAGCCTCGACAATAGGCTCATCAATTCAACAATCAGAATCGTTCACCGAGGAAACCACAATTTGATGCCATTCCAATGACTTACACTGAGTTGTTCCCCGCTCTGATATGGAAAAATCTCATAACGACGAAGCCTCCTCCTATTTCACCGAATAATACTTCTCCTTGGTACAAGGCAGATCAATTCTGTGCATATCACCAAGGTTCGCCGGGGCATAATATTGAAAATTACTTTTCTTTGAAGGCATATGTCCAGAGGTTAATTAAGAACGGTATTTTGTCTTTCAAAGATGTTAACCCGAATGTTCGAGATAATCATTTGCCTCGACATAGGGCAGCGTCGGTGAATATCGTGGAAGGATGTCCGGGAAAGTTTCGAGTTTTCCAAGTTGAGCACATAAGAGACTCGTTGATCAGGATACATCAAAGCTTAAGTAGACTCGCCTTCTTTAAACATTGACATGATTATGACGTTTGTGAATTTTTTTCAATAGAAGATGATTGCCCTATTATGAAAGAGGATATTCAGAAGTTGTTAGATCAAAGGGTTATCAATATTACACATGACAGAGATCCAGATGATGAAGTGAATGTTATAGTGCCACAGTTCAACATGCCTGAGCTAGTAAAGATTGTTTATGATAGTCAGACTTCACCTGTTGCTCCTTTGATTATATGTCCACCTGGTCACGTGCCTTACAACTCGGACCAAGCTATACCATACAAATATAATGCCACAATGATTGAGAATGGGGTAGAAGTTCCTATACTGCCAATGCCATCTTTTGTTAATATTGTTTATGTGAGTAGAGTCACAAGAAGCGAACGTATCTTTGTAGAAGTACCATTGAAAAGACCTGAAGTTCAAGTTAGAAGGCCTATACCGGCAGAAATTCCGGCGAGGAATGTTGAACCAAGAGTTGAGGTAGGCCGATCCAATGAACCTAGCCCACATCCTGATGATGATGAGATTCTGAAACTCATTAAGAGAAGCGAATACAAGATTGTGGACCAACTATTGCAAACTCCTTCCAAGATTTTTGTGCTTGCTTTACTAAGAGATTCTGGTGCCCATAGGGAAGCTTTGATGAAGGTCTTGGACCAGGCATTCGTAGATCATGATGTGACGGTTGACCAATTTGATGGAATTGTGGGAAATATTACTTCGTGTAACAATCTTGGTTTCAGTGATGAAGAGCTTCCGGAGGAGGGAAGGAACCATAATATGGCTTTGCATATCTCTATAAGTTGCAGAAATGATACTTTATCAAGTGCGCTAGTAGATACAAGTTCATCATTAAATGTACTGCCCAAAACTACATTGTCTCGACTTTCACATCAAGGTGCTCCCATGAGACCTAGTGGAGTAATTGTCAAAGCGTTTGATGGTTCTAGGAAAACTGTCATCGGTGAAATGGATCTTCCTATAACAATTGGTCCTCATACCTTTCAGATCACTTTTCAAGTAATGGATATTCATGCCGCCTACAGTTGCCTATTGGGTCGCCCATGGATCCATGATGCAGGGGCAGTCACTTCCACGCTCCATCAAAGATTGAGGTTTGTAAGGAATGGAAAGCTGGTAATAATTGGTGGAGAGTAGGCTATGGTGGTAAGCCACTTGTCATCTTTATCTTTTATTGATGCTGATGAGGATGTTGGAATCCAATTCCAAGCTCTATCTGTTGCTAATAATAAAGTGAAGAAGCAAGGGACGTCTATTTCTTCTTTTGAAGGTGCACGATGAGTGGTTGAGAGTGGTTCGACTGAAGGTTGGGGCCAGGGGTTAACTTTGCGTAAGAACAAGTTTGGAGAAGGTCTTGGCTTTCATCCCGTGTCTGCAAGGGTTAAGTAGGATACAGTTACCCGTCCGATACAAGAAGTTTTCTGAAGCACAAGTTTTATCCATCCGACTCCGCTTGAAGTTGATGCTATAATAGGAGACGATTCTGAAGAGGATTTACCCGACTTTGTAACGCATGGAGTGGTTTTCCAGAACTGGACTGCTGTTGATATTCCTGTTGTGATGCACATTTCTGAGTAATGATTCGTTTTATTTTGAAAAACCTTTCGCTCTGCCCAAGGAGAAAGAGTATTTGTGTCGGGCTATGTTGAAAATAAATCTTTTTGCTCTGCCCAAGGAAAAAGAGAAGATGTCTGGGCTCTTTTGTTTCAAGTATTTCCAATCATGAATAAAAATGTTATTTTGTCCCATATTGTTTTTATTTTCTTACTTTTTCTGGAAAATGGTAACGAAAATTAATTTGTAGTAATAGGAAAATATAATAATCTTTTTATATCTGTATAACATTCACATTAATCGATTTCTAAAATAAAGCATAATCATATGTGCAGATTAATCCATGACTTAACCATTGAAAACAATGATCCTATGCCCCCTCCCAACTTTGAATTCCCTGTGTTCAGAGCTGAGGAAGAAGATAGTGAAGAGATTCCTGATGAAATTTCCCGTTTACTTGAGTATGATGAAAAAACTATTCAGCAGTTTGAAGAGCCTGTAGAGATGATCAATTTGGGTAATGAAAAAGACAAAAAGGAAGTCAAGGTCGGAGCGTTGCTTATCCTGAAGGTCAAAGAAAGAATGTTAGAGCTTCTCAGAGAGTATGTAGATGTGTTCGCTTGGTCCTACCAAGACATGCCATGTTTGGATAACAATATTGTGGAGCATCATTTGCCGTTGAAACCTGAATGTCCGCCGATTAAGCAGAAGTTGAGAAGGACTCGTCCCGATATGGATGACAAGATCAAAGAAGAAGTTCAAAAACAAATTAATGCAGGTTTCCTTGTTACATCATTCTATCCTCAATGGTTAGCCAATATAGTGTCTATTGCTAAGAAGGATGGCAAAGTTCGAATGTGTGTGGACTATAAAGATCTGAATAGAGCTAGTCCAAAGGATGATTTTCCATTACCACACATTGACGTATTAGTCGACAACACCGCAAAGTTCAAAGTCTTTTCTTTCATGGATGGTTTCTCTAGTTACAATCAAATCAAGATGGCACCTGAAGATATGGAGAAGACAACTTTCATTACACCTTGGGGAACATTTTGTTATCGAGTAATGCTGTTTGGTTTGAAGAATGCTGGTGCAACGTACCAAAGGGCCATGACTGCTTTGTTCCATGATATGATGCATAAAGATATATAAGTTTATGTAGATGACATGATTTCCAAATCACAAACTGAAGAAGATCATTTGGAACATTTATTGAAATTATTCCATCGTTTGAGAAAGTATAAACTCCATCTGAATCCTAACAAGTGCACTTTCGGCGTTTGTTCTGGAAGACTTATGAGTTTCATTGTCAGCCAGCAAGGTATTGAGGTAGATCCTGATAAAGTCAAAGCTATTCGGGAGATGCCCACACCCAAGACGGGAAAACAAGTAAGGGGATTCCTTGGAAGGCTGAACTATATTTCCAGATTTATATCTCATATGACTGCTACCTGTGGGCCTATTTTTGAGCTTCTCCGAAAGAACCAAGGATGTGTGTGGACAGAAGATTGTCAGAGAGCTTTTGATAGCATCAAAGAATATTTACTTGAACCTCCCATATTGATTCCTCCAGTGGAAGGAAGACCTTTGATTATGTACCTGACTATATTGGAAGATTCCATGGGATGTGTGCTTGGTCAACAAGATGAGACTGGAAGAAAGGAACATGCCATATATTATCTGAGTAAGAAATTCACAGACTGCGGGTCTCGATACTCAATGCTTGATAAAACCTATTGTGCTTTAGCTTGGGCTGCTCGCCGTCTGCGCCAATATATGATTATCCACACCACTTGGTTGATCTCCAAAATGGATCCGATCAAGTATATCTTCGAGAAGCCCGCCTTATCTGGAAGAATAGCCCATTGGCAGATGTTATTATCTGAATATGACATTGAGTATCATACTCAGAAAGCGGTTAAAGGGAGTATTTTAGCCGATCATTTGGCTCACCAACCAATTGACGATTATCAATCCATCAAGTTTGACTTCCCAGATGAAGATGTTATGTACTTGAAAGCTAAAGATTGTGAGGAGCCATTACCTGGAGAAGGACCTGATCCAGAATCCCGTTGTGGTTTCATATTTAACAGAGCTGTAAATGCTTATGGAAATGGAATTAGGGCAATTATCGTTACTCCCCGAGGTGCTCATATCCCGTTCACAGCGAGGTTGAAGTTTGACTGTACGAACAACATGGCTGAATATGAAGCATGTATTATGGGTCTCGAAGAAGCAGTGGATCTAAGAATCAATATTCATGATATATACGGAGACTCGACATTGGTAATTAATCAAATCAAAGGAGAATGGGAGACTCGTCATCCTGGTTTGATCCTTTACAGAGATTATGCTAGAAGACTGTTAACTTTCTTTAACAAAGTGGAATTACATCATATTCCTAGAGATGAAAAACAAATGGCTGATGCTTTAGCTACTTTGTCTTTAATGTTCCAAGTGAATGATTGGAACGACGTGCCTTCAATCAGAGTTATGCGCCTCAATAGACCTGCTCATGTGTTCTCAGCAGAGGAAGTCACCGATGATAAACCATGGTTCTATGACATTAAACGTGTTCTTCAAACTCAAGAGTACCCGCCTGGGGCATCCAATAAGGATAGGAAGACATTGAGGAGATTGGCAAGTAGTTTCCTCCTCAATGAAGAAGTATTATATAAGAGGAATTATGACATGGTCTTGCTCAGATGCGTAGACAGGCATGAAGTAGACATGCTGATGCAAGAAGTACATGAAGGATCCTTTGGCACTCATGCCAACGGACATGCAATGGCTAAAAAGATGTTGAGAGCTGGTTACTATTGGATGACGATGGAATCTGATTGCTGCAAATATGTGAAGAAATGTCATAAATGCCAAATTTATGCGGACAAGATACATGTACCACCGACCCTCCTCAATATTATCTCTTCACCTTGGCCTTTCTCTATGTGGGGCATCGATATGATTAGAATGATTGAACCCAAAGCTTCAAATGGTCATCGTTTCATCTTGGTGGCCATCGACTATTTTACTAAATGGGTGGAAGCAGCATCTTATGCTAATGTAACCAGACAGGTGGTAGTCAGATTTATCAAGAATCAGATCATTTGTCGATATGGCATCCCGAGCAAGATCATCACTGATAATGGTTCGAATTTGAATAACAAAATGATGAGGGAGCTTTGCAAAGAGTTCTAGATCGAACATCATAATTCTTCTCCCTACAGACCAAAGATGAATGGGGCTGTTGAAGCTGCTAATAAGAACATCAAAAAGATTATCCAGAAGATGGTGGATAACTTATAAAGATTGGCATGAAATGCTTCCATTTTCTCTACATGGGTACCGTACTTCAGTTCGAACTTCAACAGGCGCAACCCCATTTTCCCTAGTATATGGCAGGGAAGCAGTACTCCCCGTGGAGGTTGAGATCCCGTCTATGAGAGTTTTGATGGAAGCTAAACTTTCTGAGGCTGAATGGTGTCAAAGTAGATATGATCAGCTGAATTTAAGTGAATAAAAGAGATTGACAGTGTTGTGTCACGGTCAACTATATCAGCAAAGAATGAAGAAGGCATTTGATAAGAAGGTTCGACCACGCGAATTCAGAGAAGGTGACCTCGTGCTCAAGAATATATTATCTTTCCAACCTGATTCTAGGGGCAAATGGGCTCCGAATTTTGAAGGATCGTATTTGGTTAAGAAGGTTTTCTCTAGAGGCGCCATGATTCTCACAAATATGGATAGTGAAGAACTCCCACGCTCTGTGAACGCCGATGCAGTCAAGAAGTAATTCGCCTAGGTTTGAGTTGACAGTTCGCTAAGTTGAAAACCCGAAGGGCGGCTTAGGTAGGCTTTTGGTCAAACCAGTCATGGCATTTGAGCACATCTAGGAATTCGAAGTTGTTAGGGAGAATAGTGATCATTGTTTTTGTGTAACCTTTTTATTTCATGTACTATTTCCCAAACTTTTGTAAACCGTTGGAGTCGCATTGTTAGCGAACTACCATCTTATTAATGAAATTTGAGCATTTATCTTTTTGTGGGCAAAATTTTAGCTTTTATGGCAATATTTGAAACAAAGTTAAAAAGTATTTCTATTTTGAAATGTGTCATGAATACTGGAAGGAATATTAACAGTTGCTCTGAGGATGGTTAAGCCATGAAATGCAAAACAATACAGTAATTCATCCTTGTATGATGAACATGTTTTCTTTCAAAATCGTCATGAGGTGTTAGTTGTGTAAACTTGTGTTTCTAGTAGAGTACTAAAATTTGTGACTCCCCAGCAATTCCGGTTAAGCTTTGTTTCGGTTATCTCTATTTGAGAAAATTTCTAAAGTGTAGTACATTTTGTAATATGTCGGTGGTTTATTGATGATTAGAAGATTGGATTTGAATACCTTTTCTCCCCATAAAGACTTGAGCCTTGTAGCGTGATACGCTCTGACGTTTCCTTTTGTTCTAGTTCCAGTTGTTTTTCGTCTCTTTGAGATTGGCTGAGTATCTAATTATTTTGTGATATCTTATCATCTTCAATTTATTTCCTCTATCTGTTTTGTCAGCATACACATGACATTCATTCACTCGTTTACACTTATATCATGCATGCATATTTACATTTGTCGGTGATATTGGGGGTCATATACCTTGTTTATGTATATTCAAACAGTGTACCTGTTCTTTCCAAGTAGAATGTTAACTTAGGAAGAAAATGTGCTTCCTTTCTAATTCCCCAGCTGAGCTAATCCTGGTGGATGAATTTTTGATTTAGCCTTCCTTGTCCATCTCTGGATAGGGTGAATCCCCAATTGGGTTATTTTCTCATTGGGTGGAGTCTTGTTTGAGTGTCTTCTCTCTGGTTTATTCCTGGATTGAGTTTTGTCTCTTGCATAGGCTATCTCGTAGTTTTCTCCGGGCTAGGAAACCTAGTTGAATGGTGAATTTGTTTTGCGCATTTGAGTATCTGATCTCCTCAGGAAGGATCTATTCATGGTTCCCTTTGAAGAAGAATTTTATTCCCTGATAGTGTTATCACAACTTTCTTCTGAAACATCTTTGGAAAATGACAAGCGGCGGTCTATTCATGAGCAACTTGTACGTTATTGACATCTTTGGAAAACGACAAGCGGCGGTCTCTTCATGAGCAACTTGTACGTTATTGACATCTTTGGAAAACGACAAGCGGCGGTCTCTTCATGAGCAACTTGTACGTTATTGACATCTTTGGAAAACGAAAAATGGCGGTCTCTTCATGAGCAAATTGTACGTTATTGACATCTTTGGAAAACGACAAGTGATGGTCTCTTTATTTGAGCAACTTGGGCGTATAGTTTTCTTGGAATACAACAAGTGGCGGCTTCTTTATTTGAGCAGCTTGTATGTTATAGACATCCTTTGAAGACAGCAAGTGGCGGCCTCTTTATTTGAGTAGCTCGTGTATCTACAAACATATGTTATTTCAGAATCAAATGGTATCTCTCCGGAAAAAGGTCGCAGAGAAGTTTGTTGTCAAATCTCTACCTTCAGAAGTCGTTAGTTCACTATTAGAAAAAGTTGACACATATTTTGTCTATTTTGACCTTGAGTTGTGAACTCACCATCATCTTAGGTCAATAATCTGTTTTTTTCGTGACCTATGCAAGGCATCTTCTTTGTTAAGGTCAGAAGTTGTCTTCTCTCAAATTTTATTCTCCGTTAAGAGTCTATCATTCGAAGTCGATGGCTCATTTCCCTAATAGTGTACAATCTCTGTTCCTGTGGGTTATTTGTGTTTAGTTTCTCCACTGTTATTTTGTCTCATACAGTAACATTCTCCATAAAGTTCAAATACTACATTCATATCATAAACATAATGCGACATCTTAGGGAAAAAATTGCGTATTATGTATTTAAGTACCTTCAATCTCGTCGAGACGAAGATTTCAATCTTCATATCTCCGGATAGAAGAAACTTAAATAGGGGCAGCTATCATACCCAAATTTTTGACCTAAGATCCCTGCTTCATTTGCATTGTCTTATATATACATCAAGGTCACAGAATATGGTAGGTTTCGAACGTTTCGCCTTTAAGCTTTGACTGTGTATAGATTATCGAGTGTTGTGAGCATTTTTATCTTATGAATGACTAACCACTAATCAAGCACAAAGTTTATGTTTTGTTGTTTTGTTTTTATGTACATGAAATAGGTCTGAAAGAAGAGCATCCACTATGCCAAAATTGAATTTAGACAGCGCCACATAGACAACGCTTATGCCCTAAGCGCTGCTATAGGTTTTCAGAAGAAAAAAATTAAAAAATTAGAGTAAGCGCTGCTAAAGGTATACTAAAGACAGCGCTTATTATAAGCGCTGCTATAGGCCTTACCATAGACAACACTTCCTTTCCCTAAGCGCTGCTATAGGTTTTCAGTAAAAATAAAATAAAAAAATTAGAATAAGCGCTGCTAAAGGGTATACCTTAGACAGCGCTTACTAAAAGCGTTGTTAATGATGTGCTAAAGGGTATACCTTAGACAGCGCTTTCAAGAAGCGCTGCTAAAGGCATTACTCTAAAGTGCTGCTAAAGCCTAATGCGCTTCTAAAGGTAATACCTTTAGCAGCGCTTCTTGAAAGCACTGTCTAAGGTAATTAAATAGTTTCTAAATCCCTAAATTGGTTATCGGATTTCAAAAACCCCACTTTATACAAATGAAACCCCATACACCCAGAAAACGCTCATGTTCATCTTCTTCTCCAACTCGTCTCCTCCCTACTCACCGTCCAACCGTGGTTCATCTTCTTCTCCAACTCGCTTCCTGATTCGTTGTCTCGTTGCAAACTTCATATTCTCCGGTTATACGAGGGAAAGGGCCAGAGGCACGTTGTTGGGAAACTTCAAATTCGTTGTCCAAAAAGCTGTTGTTGGGAAACTTCGGATTCGTTACCACCATCTCCTCGTGAAGAAGAAGTTTCACAAAATCAGTTTCATCTAAGGTAAAATTTCTTCATCCTTCTATATTTTTTTCTATGGTTAACTCAATTTTGCATAAGTCAACACTTTCATCCTCTTCTAAAAAGACCAAGTTTTTATCCTCTCATGAGTTTATCCTTTGGTAGTCAATAAGTGAATTTTTACAAGATTATTCTTTGAAGAATAACTTTCATGATTTCCATATCAATGTAATGAGATTGAATTTGAGAGACAACAGACAATACTACACAATATACAAATGTACAAGTTTTGTGTGGATCAGTATCAATAACGTAGCCTCTATGCCAAAGTCGAACAAAATTCCTCTGTATTTTTTCATGCTTTAACAACAACGTCATACCTTTTCTAACTGTAAGCCTCTTCGACCATTTTTCTCTTCTCATTTTTCTCCCCTCTCATGATGAAGA
This sequence comes from Vicia faba, assembly GCA_948472305.1. Classification (NCBI taxonomy): domain Eukaryota; kingdom Viridiplantae; phylum Streptophyta; class Magnoliopsida; order Fabales; family Fabaceae; genus Vicia; species Vicia faba. The sequence goes on along the minus strand of OX451739.1, from coordinate 695,344,634 downwards.
TGGAATATTGTTATATATATATGGAAGGAGAGTGAAGGCATAATAGAGTTTTGGCATTTAGACAAGATCAACACTAGTACAAGTCATATGGTAAATTTCTTATTGTGAGTCCAAGGTTATGTAGGATTATCCTACTCTATAGTACAATGGGCCATAATAAATCTTATCTCATCATTCAAAATCCTTCAATGGTCTAATAAATGAAGCTACATATATTATTAAACACTCTCAGAATTATGCATAAATGGCTAAATTATTGTTAGCTTTTTAAGAAGACAAAGAGACAAAGTTATAGTCAGTTCTTTTTGATTAAAAAATTTAAGGTGTAAGTCAATTGGACTATAATATGTCTTATTGAAATGGTATTCAATTGGATTATAATAAAAGTCTCTCAAATGTGATAGGATTGGATATTACTTTGGATTATGGGGGTGATCATGGATAAGTTCCAAGTGTTTATCTCTCTTCCCTTATCTCTATATCTCCGACACTTTAGTTTAAATTGGATTTTATCTAAAATTTATAAATAAAAATATTAAACTCTAACACAACTCAAACCTCCCTCTTATTCTTATGTTTTTCTCTCCTTTAAGTCGATTTATATTTGGTTAGATGTTTGGTTTCATGAAGAGAGTAGTGTTCAGGTTAACACATCCTCTCTTACTTCTTCTCATTACTTAATAGTAAGTCATATCATTGATCTTGTAATAAGTAATTGATATACATTGTTGGCAGAAGGTGTATCTCTAGTTTCCCTTACATAACCTGCTGCTCTTAGTCAAGGGTTTTATGATGTATTTCTTCCGTATGGTAAATCACTTTAACATGGAGTATTTGAAAAAAGAGGAATCCAGAACTTTGGGATGACAAACATGAACCCGTTGATGGAGTGATAGTTCGAACATAATGTATGCTTAGCTCATGTAGACATGCCTGCAAGGAACAAAGGAATCACATCATGTAAATCCTCCATCTAATATTCAACTTAGTAATAGTAAAAAATAACACAAATCATGAATCTTTGAATGAGTTCACAACTAAGTTAATGTCTCTAAAATTGTAACGTTGATGATCATTGATTGAATATGTTATAGGACCACAACAGTAACATGAACTAGGCCTCTAAGGTTGGACCACATTCGTGGCTATGCTCCTTTCACTCACACGTTACAATCCTCATTTCTAGAATTGTTCTAATCACATGTTTGATTTTTGTTGACAACACAAACTCTTTAAATTCATTGTACTCCCACCGCATTATACCGTTTTGTGCCCTAATTAGTGTTTTTGTTTAACTTAGATAATAGTTAAAACCATGGATAATAAATGGATGTGTGCCGATCGATTGTCAAAAGAGTACGAGAATGGGGTATTAGAGTTCGTTAAGTTTGCTGTTGAACACGCTGAAGACCCGGATAGAATGAAATGTCCTTGCTTGGGTTGTTGTTATGTGGGTCGGGTTGATGCAGATGGATTGAAATCGCATTTACTAATGCGTGGAATTGATCGAAGTTATACGTGCTGGATATTTCATGGTGAGAAAAGCATCGAGAATGTTGAACCGGGGGTGAAAAGTAATGCGACCTATGTTTCGTACGAAAATGCCACGGATACATATGATTGTGATCGGGTTGAAGAGATTGCAGAAGCACTTGAAGAAGATCTTGAAGATTGTCCCAAAATGTTTGAGAGGTTGGTAAGTGATGCGGAGAAACCGTTGTATAAAGATTGCCCCAAATTCACAAGATTGTCTGCGGTATTAAAATTGTACAACTTAAAGGCGCACAATGGATGGTCGGATAAAATTTTCACACAGTTATTAGCCCTTTTGAGAGATATGCTTCCTGAGGATAATGTTCTTCCTAATCGAACCTACGAGGCCAAAAAAATGTTGTGCTCTATTGGCATGAGCTATGATAAGATACATGCATGTCTAAATGATTGTATTTTGTTTAGAAACGAATATGCATCGTTGAATGAGTGCCCAAAGTGTAGTTTATCTCGATATAAGAAAAAATTATCTCCAGCGAAAGTCTTATGGTATTTTCCTATTATTCCGAGATTTAGAAGCATGTTTCATAGTGAAACCGATGCTACACACTTGACTTGGCATGCAGATGAAAGAATTATCGATGGAAAGTTTCGACATCCGGCAGATGCACCACAGTGGAAGAAAATTGATAATGATTATCCTGATTTTGGAGGAGAAACAAGAAACCTTCGCTTGGCATTATCTACGGATGGAATGAACCCGCATGGTCTTCAAAGTATCTCACATTCCACATGGCCTGTGATTCTTATGATTTATAACCTACCTCCATGGCTATGTATGAAGTGCAAGTACATGATGTTATCTATGTTAATTTCTGGGCCTAAACAACCAGGGAATGACATAGATGTATACTTGAAACCTTTAATCGAAGATTTGAAGATTTTTTGGGAGAACGGTGTGGAGGTTTATGATGGATATAGGAAAGAAAGTTTCAATTTGAGGGCGATGTTGTTTGGCACAATTAACGATTTTCCAGCATATGGAAATCTATCCGGGTATAGCATTAAAGGTGAAAAAGTGTGTCCTGTCTGTGAAGATGGAACCGATACGACACGATTGAAACTTTGTCAAAAGAATGTCTTTCTCGGTCATCGTAGATTCTTGAATTCAAAACATCAATATCGTGGATGGAGAAAAGCGTTCAATGGAAATACCGAACAACGTAGAGCTCCACCTGGATTGACAGTTGATCAAATTTGTGAAAAGGTGAAAGATGTGAGTATTCAGTTTGGCAAGCCTTTTGCACATAAAGTTGTCACAGGTGGGTGGAAGAAGAGGTCAATTTTTTTGAATTGCCATATTGGAAATCTTTGTACGTAAGACATTTTCTTGATGTTATGCATATTGAAAAAAATGTATTTGAAAGTGTTATTGGTACGTTACTCAATATAAAAGGAAAGTCTAAGGATGGCCTTAAAGCAAGAGAGGACATGGTAGAGATAGGAATAAGAACTGAATTATGACCCGTGAAGAAAGGAAGACGAACATATCTACCACATGCTGCTTATACTCTATCTAGAAAGGAAAAGAAAATATTGTGTAAGTTTCTGAGTGAAGTTAAAGTTCCAAAAGGTTACTCCTCATACATTAGAAGACTCGTGTCCATGAAAGACCTCAAGTTAAAGAGTTTGAAGACACATGATTGCCATGTCATAATGGAACATTTTCTACCAATAGGTATATGTTCTATTTTGCCAGAAAAGGTAAGAAGCGCTATAACTAAATTGTGTTTTTTTTCCAGGTAAATTTGTAGTAAGGTGATCGATCCTGAGATCTTACCAATATTACAAAAAGAAATCGTTATTACTCTGTGTGACCTTGAAATGTATTTTCCTCCATCATTTTTTGACATTATGGTACATCTTGTTGTTCATCTTGTGAAAGAGACACATTTGTGTGGACCAGCTTATATGAGATGGATGTACCCTGTTGAATGTTATATGAAAATATTAAAAGGGTACGTGAAAAACCGAAGTTGTCCAGAGGGTTGTGTCGTTGAGCGATACGTTGTTAAAGAAGCGGTTGAGTTTTGTACTGATTTTTTGTCCAATGTGCAATCCATTGGACTCCCCAAATCTTTTTTTTTTCGAAAAAAAAGAAGGTAAAACATTAATTGGAAATGAAATTGTGACAGTATCAAGGGATGAACGGGATCAAGTGCATTTGTATGTTCTGCACAATGACACTGAGGTTGAGTCGTTTGTTGAAATACACAAGGCTATACTCCGAGGTGAGAATCAAAGTAGAAATGAAAATTGGATAGTACGAGAGCACAATCAAAGTTTTATACAATGGTTTAAGGATCATATATATTCAAAGTTTCATTTAGATCCCGCTTCAATATCAGACAGGTTGAGATGTTTGGCATATGGTCTAAGTTTGATTGTGTTCTCTTATAGAGAATACGGAATTAATGGATACACATTTTATACCAAAGAACAAGATGAGAAAATTACCATGCAAAATAGTGGTGTCACGGTGGTATGTCAATTTTATATACTCAATTGATATTTGTCATTTTATATACTCAATTGATATTTGTCATTTTATATACTCAATTGATATTTGTCATTTTATATACTGAATAGATATTTGGAATTATATATTTGGAATTAAATATTTGTCATTAGATACTAATGTTTTTCTTTATTACAGGTTAGATGGCTAGTAACGAGGAGCACCCACACGATGATTCTATTAATGATGGAGACAATGATGGAGGAAAATCCAGTAAGGGAGTGGAAAAAGAAATAAAAAGAGGAAAAACTATTATGAAGAATATCATTCGTGATAGAGATAGGGGGTATAAAATACGATGTGCATTGGAGTCCAAATGACCAATTAATTGAGCCTAACGGTTCTAAATTGACAAGTTACATTGGCACACTTGTAAGGAGAGAAATTCCAATAACTTGTGATGAGTGGAGAGATGATAAGCTGAATGATGCTAAAAAAAAAATATGGACTGAGATACAGGTGCTTTAAATTAATTACTTTAAATTATGTCTTTAAATTACAATTATGTACTTTAAATTATGTCTTTAAATTACGATTATGTACTTTAAATTATGTCTTTAAATTATTTATACTAATGCACTTTGTGTATGTTTTTTGTAGAGGTCTTTCAACATTGATGACAAAAGAAAAGATTATTGTCTTGGATTGGCCGGCAAAATACTAAGAGGGTTTATAACATATTTAAACAGAAAATATCTTAGAGATGCCGAAAAAAAATTTGTTGATGCAGAGCGTCCAGCAGAATATGCGGATGTGATTTCAGTTAAAGAATGGGATGTTTTTAAAGCCAAACGGAAAACCCCAAAATTTCAGAGTGTAAGTGAAGTAAATCGTCAAAGAGCATCATCTCCCGCATATCCATACAAAAAAGGGCGTTTGGGATATGCACGATTAGAACAAAAAATAGTAAGTATTTACAAATTGTAATGATATACTTGTTCATCAATAGTTATAACTGAGCTTGTTTTTTTGTGTTAATGTGTAGTTAAAAGAGGAGAGTAGTTCGGAAACATCTCTTCCGGAGCATGTTTTGTGGAAGGCTGCCCGTGTGGGTAAGGATGGAGTTCTTAAAGAAGATGTACAACAAATTTTTGAAAAATGCGTAAGTATAACATTAATTCTAATTAAATAAAAATTTTATTAACATATAGTATTCATGTTTTTCCAATATTCATATGAATTTCAGGAGAGTCTGTCTTAGTCTACATCTCCACCAGATGATTGCAGGAGCATACTTAGTCGAGTATTAGATGTTCGTGAGTATTCTGGTCGGGTGAGGGGTAAAGGACATGGGGTTACTCCAAGATCCTTGAAAAAGAACAATCCAAAGACAAAATCTGCTAGTAATAAAGAACTGCAGGCAAGGTTGGATGCATTAGAAGCTGAAGTTCTTGAATTGAGGAAGGAAAAAGCAAGACAATACCAATCAGAAAGGGAAGCTTCGGGTGTTAAAGAAGCTAGTGACATAGCTAGTGTCAATTGTGCAGCTCAACCGAGTATTCCCGAGGTACTTACATATATTATTATGAAATTAAATTAGTGTAATTTATTTAACTGACATATATACACATTAACGATGTCATATTTATTATTGATTTTAGGACATTTCACCTTGTTAACTCTTTTTAGAGACACCAACTTATCGCATGGCTGGAAAGGGAAAAGTCCATAACACTCTGGGAGAAGTACTTCATCATAAACCGCTCCCTTCTGGATATTTGACAGTGTCGATTGATATTGCTTTAGAGGAGGGTGCGTTATTACCAATCCCATATGAAGTTTCAGATGCAACATTGGTGGGAGAGGCAATAGGAGCGTTTGTTGCATGGCCGTCAAGGCTTGTTCGCATAGATGATGAGGTATAATTAAAACTGTTATGAACCTTTTAGTACTCAAATTTTTTACGTTCGTTTTACTTACATTTTTTTTGCATGGTAATGTTAGACTCCTACAAAACCCAAACCAAAAGATAAAGGGATTACGCAGCCAAAGGAGTCAGTGACAGCAAAAAAACAGGTACAACACAATTATATGATATTTATGCTTAGATAATGTTAATTTGTCGTCCTATACTTGACCACTCTAATTTTATGATATTTAGATTATTCCTGCTAAAGAGATTGAAGCTGTAAGTATGGGTAATGAGCCTGTAATTAGCAACATTCCCACAGAAACAAAGAGTGTTGTTAAGAGGATCGGGGCTAGAAAGAAAACTACTTCACAATATAGGTCGTGCCTTCAGACATTTATAAGCTTCACAACTATTTCGCAAGGTGGTACTTCTCTTATACCCCTGGATGAAGGGATTTATGGTTCTGAAGGCATGACATCAATTGGTAAGGAGGATTTGGAAGAAGTTTTTGGACACTTGACATTAGGCATGGTTGTTATCAATACATACATCAGGTATACTCCAATCAACTTTGTTTAATTAATTGCAGAATTTATTTACTCATTTCAATGAATAATTAATGTTAATGATGTTTTTATTTAAGGTTTCTGTATGACAAGTTGATTCGCCCGCGTGGATTGGAGTCCAGATTCGCTTTCATAAATCCCAACATTGTCCACGCAGGGTCAATAATCTCAAAACCAGATGAAGTAATAGCATTTGTGCTCAGTTTATTTATGGCCAGCAAAGATACAGAAAAATTGTTCTTTTTACCATATAATACTGGCCCCAAGTAAGATTTTCATTCTAAATTTCCTCTATTATGATTTTTCGTTTTTTAACGTTGTGCAGAAAATTTCCATCTAACCTTTGTTTAATATTCCAGTGGACACTGGTTATTGGTTACAATTAATCCTGTGAGAGAAATTGTATATTATCTGGATTCATTGGGAAATGATTGGAAAATATACCCAGATATGAAGAAGACGATTGACACGTAAGTGAGATTGTTCCAAAATATTACTGTGAATATTTAATTATTTATGTGCGATAGTTCTAAATATTCGTTATTATTTTATTATAGCATTCTACAAAGTTTTCGAGCACAAAGAGATATTCAAGTACCAAGTAGTAGAGTCAACAATATTTCTTGGATCAAAGTGGAGGTATAGATTTTCACAGTTTTGATTATATAGCGACGATACTTGATAAAACAAGTTAAGGTGTATATCTTGATGTATATCCGTATTTTCTTTCCATGTGTAGTGTCCTCGTCAGTGCAATGGTGTAGATTGCGGTTATTTTATGTTGAGGTTTATGAAAGAAACTATTCTTTTGGACCGATTAGAGATTCCATCCATGGTATGAATTTCTAACTTAGGAATTATTTTCATATTTCTCATAAAATGACTTAGTATTTTAATTAAATCATACTATGTTATATTATTATGTAGTACTTTGATGAATTCAAGTGTGCTTCATACTCAAAAGATCAATTGGATGAACTTATGGAGGATTGGTGCCAAATTGTTATGGAGTTGAGAGTTTTATTATAAGGTATAACTTTGAGTTTTGAGAATATAATATATGTCGTTATAGTTGTGTTACAATATTATCATTTTTGTTGTTGTTATTTGGTAACTTGTATGAATTTTGATTTTTTGATTTTGTTTTAGGTTATATAGGTGCAGCTCGAGGTAGAAGATAAAGTTATTTTGTAATTCATCGCTGATTTTGTTTCGTTGTTGTATATACTAATGTTGTTGTTGTGTATATTGTGCAAAAAGGATTGAAGAGATGAATATTGATGTAGTTATAATATTGTTTCATTGTTGTATATACTAATGTTGTTGTTGTGTATATTGTGCAAAAAGGATTGAAGAGATGAATATTGATGTTGTTATAATATTGTTTCATTGTGGTATATATTAATGTTGTTGTTGTGTATATTGTGCAAAAAGGATTTAAGAGATGAATATTGATGTTGTTATAATATTGTTTCATTGTGGTATATTGATGTTGTTGTTGTTTAAAATGTCATAATGAAGCTATAAATTCTGGTGCAAAAATGGTGAGATTAAATTTGATAGGCAGCGTTTTGTTTTAAATGAAAAAAAATTATTAAAAAAATATTAAGGAAAAGCGCTGCTAAAGGGGGGGAATAGACAACGCTTTTAATGAGAAGCGTTGTCTAAAGTGATTGAAAAAAAATACATTAAAAAAATAATAAGGAAAAGCGCTGCTAAAGGGGGGGGGGGGAATAGACATCGCTTTTCATGAAAGTGCTATCTAAAGTGATTGAAAAAAAAGATATATTAAAAAATAATAAGGAAAAGCGCTGCTAAAGGGTGGGGAATAGACAGCGCTTTTCATGAAAGCGCTGTCTAAAGTGTTTGAAAAAATATATATATATTAAAAAATAATAAGGAAAAGCGCTGCTAAAGGGGGGGAATAGACAACACTTTTCATAAAAGCGCTGTCTAAAGTGATTGAAAAAAAATATTAAAAAATAATAAGGAAAAGCGCTGCTAAAGGGGGGGAATAGACAACTCTTTTACCAAGCGCTGTCTAAAGTTCCACATTAAAAGCGCTGTCTATACCTTTAGCAGCAGAGGTTTTAGCAGCGCTGTTAAAGGCCTAAAAAAGCGCTGTCTAATCCCTTGTTTGGCATAGTGATCGGATGTCGCACATCAATTAGGGTTTCGAGTCTCGGGGCATAAATACGGTCGGTCGTTAATTCCCAAAAGATGATTCATCAAAATAATTTCAGAGAATCGTGTGTTTATTTCCACACTTTGTCCAACAGATAGTCTCCAGCTTCTCTGAATATTTTTCAGAAAGAATGGTCGAAGTTTTACTATCTTTGGTTCATGTATGTTTCACATTATTCTAAAATACAAGAGAACCAAGCTATGCCCGTCATTTTTGATCACTTCGACCAAAGGTCATCTGCAAATTTTCTCATGACGCAGGGTGAATTTCTTCAAAATGGAATGATTAAATTCAAAACCGTTCTTGAAGAATTTATTCGGAATATTTGGAATTTTCTTTATTTGAATTCAAGTGATAATTAAAGAGGAGCTACCAAGAGATCTCACTCAAGAATAATCATTTATCGCATGAAATGTTTATTCAAGATTATTTGGTGTGATTATTTTGGTGGATTTATATTATGGTTATTTGAACACACATGAAGCACTTATTCAAGAAGATATTGGGAAAAGAAATTCGATCCAATTAATCGTTCATCACAAGATTAATTACATGAGGATTTCTATTTGATTACAAAATAAATTCATGTGATTTATTTGGATCTCTATTACAAAATGCAAGATTAAAGTCTAAGACTTGCATTATTATTTATTCATCATTCAACAATTTATTCAAGTATTATTAAATTCTTTCCCAATTCAAATGGAAGACCTTGAATTTTTATCAAGACATATCAAGATTCATTTTCATATGAAGATTCAAAGTTATTTATAATAACAAGGGAATTTTGAATATATTGAAGAATAAATGCTCATTCATGTTACAATTTACTTGGATTTATTGTTACAAAGTTACAAAATAAAATACAAATTTTGTACATGAAAATCAAGCTATTATTCTTGCTACAAAACAGTTCCAATGCTGCCCATTTTTCCAGCACTGTTTTAATCCAATAACAGTCCAATTTTTGAGTGTAATGCTGTCCATTTTCTCCAACCTTGTTTCAACAAAGACCATGCCAAGCTGCTGTCCTAATCTGCCCTGCAAAACAGTCCAGAATGCAGCCCATAAGACAAAAATCTGCACCTTTGCTGCTACAAAAAACATCTACAAAACTTCAAATATTACACTAAAATATATACTTCAAAAAGCTATCTCATAAAGCATCAAAATAGGGCCTAAAATAGTACAAACCTCTACTGCTTTCCCCCCTAAAACCCCACACATTTCACTATAAATAGAGGCCTCCATCAACACAAAAAGGAGAGATAACAAGAGAAACACAAAAATTCAGCAAGATGAAAAAAACAAAAAGAGAGCTTTTGTTCCAAAAATTCAACAAGAGGGAAAAAACAGAAAGAGAGCTTTTATTCCAAAAATTCAGCAAGATGGAAAAAACAGAAAGAGAGCTTTTGTTCCAAAAATTCAGCAAGAAGAAAAACAGGAAAAGAGGAAAAACTTACTGTTTTGAAGCTCCATCGGAGAGACTTCGATAGGTATTTTTTCTTCCTCCTTATTTATTTATGCATAATTTTCTCATTCATATATTTTAGTCTTCTTTGCCTCACTTCCATGCCATATGATTGTTTGACTTGTTACCTTGCTGTTTTTTTTAGAGTTGTTGCAATTTGTTAAATGTTAGTAATAATAAACACCAAGGAAACAACAGTTTTTTAAAAATATCAGAAAATAATTTTAGAGGCTGTACATTATGTGTTCAACCCACTCTAAACTCATCGCCACCTCATATCTCTTCTAGGTTGTCCTATGAGTATACTGTTTTTTTCTTCAGAAAAAGTATTCCCCATCAAAATCACCAAACAACTAACTTGCAAGTATCAACAGGAAATACTTCAAACTAAAAAGGAAGAAACCAGATCAAACTTAAAATGTAGTAAACTATTTCGCCCCTTCATCTGCCAATGCAAACCATTTCCTCGCCATAGCTTCGTTTCTCTACAATCAAACTCTTCAACAAAATCTTCAACTACTTCTCATCCTATTGCTACTTCAAATCACCGAAATCGATGGCATTAACACCAGCAAACTTTACAATGCCGCACAGCTTTACCAAAGCAGCCCCTTTACCCGTCGTTTCAATCACCACCTACAAAAACCTTATATAAGATATTAGAGAGAGAATATAGTAGATAAACCAAAGAAGGATACAAGAAATTTCTGAAATAATATCTTAACATTTTTCTCACCTTGCCATTTTCACCTGAAATAATATCTTAACATTTTTCTCACCTTGCCGTTTTCACCATGAAAGCACCATCACAAAACTGATGTACACAAACTGGAATCCAAAGCAGCCCCTTTATCGAACCTCAACCTTACCTCACACACATTATCATAAGCTCAGTTTCATGTTTCCTTTAGCTTCCCTCCACTGCAAACTCTCAAAACTACTGCAAATCCTACTAAAATTCCTCCAAATCTTCATTCAAACTACCTCTACCTTTTCAAACTGTAACCCTGCAAAAGCTTTGTCCGTAATCCCTCCTTACAACATAACCAGAAAACCTGTTGAATTGATTCAGAATGAAACCAAAATACAAGAATATCTTAATTCATTAATCACCAGCTCTTTTGAATAAAACAAATCGGTAACAAAAAATAGAGGTAAAAGAAGAGCTTCTCTGATCTACGACGTTGACGATTGTAGCAAATCATCCTCTTTATCAAACATGAAAGGCAGTAAAAATCACTATACATTTCAGTCTAGTGTCGGTCAAATAAAATACGTAACTAGTAGCGCTAGAGAACTTGTAAGCCCTTATTATCTATGATACGCCTATCATTACCTAACAAAACAACAAAATTCAAATTGAGAACTGTACTTACCTTTTCCAAAAACCAAACAGAACCAAAATCAAAACTAGCCATCTTCCGCGAATGAATCACCTCCTTTCGCCAAAACCGTTACGCCGTTCCGTATGCGGCAATGATAAACACAATTCACTACTAGCATTTTTTATCACCGCCAAACACCTCAAATAACTCTCTCTTCCAACGCCGGGAGTAAATCGCGATTAGCAGCAACAGTAACAACATAAGTAGATCTGTCTTGAAGAACATAACTGAAACTGAGATGAGGAAGCAGTAATATTGAAGAATACCTAGTTTGTTCCGTGGTTTACAGTGTTCATTACGAATTTTGAGGCTGAGAGAGAAGAGGTTATCGCGAGAGAGTGAGGGACTCGATTGAGAGAAGGAAGGTTAGTGTTTAGGTTGTGGTAGAGGTATTTTTCTATGTTGGAGATTTGAAGTGGTAGAACAAAGAAAACGGTGATGTACTGAAGAGAGAGAATCGCTTATGTTCAACTTTTTTGTTAATTGCTTTTTCTGTTGGAATTAACGATAATGTCTTATTTGTTTTCCTCTTTCCAATGTGATAACCAGCAGCAGCCGCGCCTCTCAATTACAATTAGGGTTTCCCAACTTTTTTTCTTATCCTTTCCAAACGGGTCGGCCCATTGGGCCTGTGGGTCAAACATCTTTATCAATATTCCCTTATTTACTAATAGAAGCATGGATATAATAGATAAAGAACATAGTTCATTTGGCAAGGCAGTTAACAACAATTCAGAAGGGACACGGGTTCAAGTCTAGGCTAGGACGTTTTTTTTCATTTCTTTTAGCATTATCTCCTCCATATTCTATCTTGTTATTATATGTTTATAATCATTATAGAATACATAAAAAACATGTTATTATAAACTAATCTTTATCTAATTTTTGTTAATATGCTATTAATCTTTTATTATTTAATTATTCAAAAAATACATGTTTCATAATTTAGTTTTTATTTAATTTTTGTTATTTGTTTAATTGTTAAAAAAACATGCTATTGTAATTTAGTCTTTATGTAATTTTGGTTATTTACTTAATCGTTTAAAATGCATGCTAGTATAATTTAATTTTTATTATTTAATTGTTCAATTGTCATTTTAATTAATTTTGTCATCGATTGTTAATATCTTTCGTCCGTCTCAAATCCAAGGGAAATGTTTTAACTTTGTTGATTTCACGTCATCAAACACGTCTCATCTAAACGTGCAAATACCCTCATTCATCTTTCGTTTGTTTATTATTTTGTTAAAACCTAAGATAATTTTCCCAAAGATTCAATTTTCGAACTCACACCTTTTAAGTCAAAACTTCTACATTAGGTCGTCGTATCTTTGAAATCTCATTCGCATCCATTTTTAGCCAAACAAACTATTTTAATCAAACAAACAATTTTAATAAACAGATATTTCAAAAGGTTCCTATAGGATACTATAGATGCATTGGGTGCTAATACTTTCCCATTGCATAACCAATCCCCAAACTCTAGATCTCTTTTCAATAATGCATTGTATTTTCGTTACTTTTAAGTATTATTTTACATTGCATATTTTAGGGTTTTATTTCGCTCTTTTCCCTTTTCCCTTGGAAATAATAAAGCGCGGTGGAGACTCTTGCTTTTGTGAGACGAGTTAATTAATAGCTCGATCTCCGATTTACCCCGCTACATTTTTTATCGCTACAGCTGGCGCTTCCATGTAAGCCTGGTAATCTGAGTCTTCAACCTCTGGTTTTCTTCTGCATATCTGGTGGCAAATTCCTTCCAATCATCTGAATCAGGAAGTGAGCAACTAATATCTGATTGAGGCTTAGAGGGAAATAAATCCCCTTGCCTCTCCATCATCTCTACAGCCCGACTCTCAAGAATCTCAATCAAGTTGTCTTTCTCCTTCAAGTCTGCTCTACGGGAAATCTCTAAAGTTTGGCACTTATTCTTCCAAGCGTCATTTTCCTGCTGCACCCTAACCAAAGCAAGTTGTAGCTCTTCCACATCATCCAATAAGGGAGGAGTGGTCTTCACAAACAAATCAGACATAGGTGCTTCCCGGGAATATGACATCTTCAATTGAACAGCTCTCGCTTGTACCCACTAAAGATAAGGCTCCAAAGAAACAACCCCCTAGGTCCCAAGTCTTTCCTACTCTTCCTATGAATGTGACGCCAGGCCTTCGCAATATTCTCCCTAGCTTCCTTATGGTCTTATCCATCCTTCGGGAAGAAACTACTCAAATGAATACTATTTGGTTTATCCCTCATCAGATAACCAAGCCGTCGTCGTGCAAGAACAGGGTTGTAGTTAATTCCTCCCTTTGTACCAAGAAGAGGTACATTGGGGAAACTACCACAATTGTCGACAATATCTACATTATGGTAAGTCCGATGATATCAATCAATATCTAAGTGAGTAAGTTCCATGATCTTAGGAGCCCAATGGGGTTCCTTCCTGACATCCCAAAAAGCATCAGACTGAGGCATATGAGAAATAAACCACCGGTACAACAGAGGCGTGCAACAAATAATCATCCCCCCATGATAAGAATTTCGAAGATGAATAGAGTAATAAGCATCACACAACAATGTAGGAACTAGGTCTCCAATCATGAAGATCCTGATAGCATTAACGTCAACAAACTTATCCACATTAGGAAATAAAAACAACCCGTAAGCAAGTAGAGAAAAGATGGCCTCAAAAGCGATTGTACTCTTCATCCTGGCAAAGTAACGAGCTTTCTCCAATAAGAACTGAGCTGGTAATCCTCTAATCCATCCTTTAGTAGTTATATGGGCTTCAACCTCATACTTCTCTAGATGGATCAAAGCAGCAATCTCGTGTGGTTTTGGCTCACCCTCCAAACCAGTAAAAGGAACATGATCGGTAATAGGTAAATCCAACAGATAAGAATACTCCTCTAGTGTAGGCATGAACTGATTATTAGGGAAAGTAAAGCAATGATACAACAAATCATAGAACCAGACCAAGGTCGAGAGAATACCCTCTTTCATCCTAAGCTTCATGAGAGGAATGATGGATCCATACTTCTTCCAAAAATCTGCAGAACACTCAATCTTGGGAATTAGACTGATCAACTCATCTATCTTGGGATATTTGAAACTGTATTTTCCGGTCTTTTTTTCTTCCAGAATCCATGGTCAAAAGGTACCTGAGATATTCACCAATGGTCAACTTTCAAGTCCCTTGAAATAAAATTTCTTCAAAAGATGCTTATGAGTGCATGGATGCATGATGCAACAATCACAAACATAGGGTTCATAGGTTCAACGTCACGAGCATGAGGTCGAAGGTACTACCCATAAGGTATGGTCTAAAAGTTATCACCTGCCAAACAAGGTTCTAGAGGTTCCCAAAGTCTACATCCTTCCTTCGGATATTACCAACTTCCCGATTAACTCGGTAATTAGTAATATTCTCAAGAAAAACTCATTCGAGCGTAGTATTGCATGACAACTATTTCTGGATTAATCTGTTATAGCTTCCGCACTACACCTAAATGTCCAATATGGGTTAGGTATTCTACGGTCCCCAGCTTCAGCAGGCTCCCAGGTTGAAAGCAACATGTCTTCCTGATTACTCGGTAAACGATACTGTGATACGGTGGCAGAACCGACTGTTTGACACTGGTTTGCATTTTGTGCTTTTTATTCGCAAAATATCGCGGTAAGCAAGAGTCACCACCAAATTTTATTTCATCCAACCGGAAAGGAAAAAAGTATAGAAAAAAACCTTTTTTCGAGATATTCTGAGTACGGGGGGTAGATTATAGAAAGGGAAGGTGTTAACACCCTCTCTATCCATGGTTTTCCATGGGCTCTTAGGTACTTGCTCATCTTTTTAAATTGCTTGTGTATGTGCTTTGTTTTGAAAAGTTTTACTTCGTGATAACCTTTGTATCAGTCCTCAAAGGTGTGACGAAGTTGTTTTGAAAATTGTTTTGAAAGGTGTTTGTGTGAAAAGTTTTGATTTGAGCAAGTACCTACTAGCATCTACCTACTCGAAAAAATATCGTTTCTATTCTTGTTTCCTTTAGACAGCGCTATCCTACTATTGAGAAATAGGTAGCACCGTCGTTGGAGTTGTAAGGGTTAATTCGAAAGGGACGTACGATCATTAAAGCAATAATAGGACATCTTAGTAATAACCCTAGAGTCTTAAGATCATATTCGAGGCAATATTTCTGAGGCAACATTTCCGAGGCGACATTCGAATGGGACATTTGATCTTTTTTAGACAGGAGGGAAACCACTAAGACACCCTATGCTTAATGATCGTTTACCGAAGGCAACCGAAGTGAGAGTATACCCTAAGAGTGATATGTGCGAGTGATCTGTTTTCAGTTATTTAATCTTTGCACATTAGGGTTTTCTAACTATGTTAGTTTGTCATGCATTCTTGCCATACAATCCTATTAGCATACATCTAAACAATTTAAATATTTGCAGAAATTAAAAGTGTGAAAAAGTAAATCTACGCTATTACAAGGCTTCGGGGAGGGGGATTAATTACATAGCCAAAAACCCAGGAAAAAACGATAAGTAAAAAGCCCTAAATTAAACTTTTACAAACCATGAACAGTTACAAAAATATTGGCAAAAATAATTAACACGCGCGCGATGAATTAAATACGAGACAACTAGGGTTTTGACCCTTGACTAAACCTATTGACGACTGATTAAAAATGTTTTTTTGTTATGTAAGAAAATAAAGAAACAATTAAATTAAAAAGAAAATCCTAGTTCTAATTAACTTTAAATTATGAAAAATAAATAAATTTATCTAAAAAGCTTTTTTTTTTGTATTTTTATTCATTTGAGAAAAAGAGAAAATAAAGTTAAATCAAGAGTTTTAACCTAATTTCTATTTGATTTTATTTATGAAAACAAATTACAATTTCCCTAAGTTATACTAAATTACATTAAATTAATAAAAAAATTAAATAAAAAAAAGTTTAATTCTAATTTTTTGAGTTATTGATTTTATGATTTTTATGAAAAATAATTAATTTGTCAATTAAAAAGGTTAAAAGAAAATTAAAATAATTAAAGAAAAGAAATAAATAGAAAAAGGTTAGAGATGGGCCTAATAGCAATGCTGGGGGTATATTGTTGAAATTCTGAGCCCAAATGATCCAAGCCCGTTTGACTTTGTTGGATCTGGTGTGTAGGTTGACTTGAGGCGCATGGTAGTCCTTCAGGCTGGAACGCGTACACCTGGATCACTGCTGCATCCACTGGTTGATTATTGAAGGTTCATGGTAGGCGTGTGAAAGGGATTTGCACTGAATATGTGGAAGGAAAAGAAAATAAAGAAGGCTGTCTGGACCTGGGATCGAACCCAGGTCCTTATGCCTTCCGCCTATGTCATGTTGCCAGCTGCGCTGCAATTGTTATTTGTATATACAATAAAAGAAAAATATAATATAATGAAAACAAAAACGCTGAAACCCAAACACGCGAAATTTGAATGGGCGAGTGGTTAGCTGACACGCATCTTCTTCTCCAAGGAACAATCGTCTTATGTTTATGGACTTTTACCTATAGACATTTGCTGTAACTACAGCCCTGTGTCACTAAAAAATTGTCCACAAGCAAGATAAATGAAATTCAAAGGTACCAATCAACTCGTCTCATCCTCACAAGTATCATGGTACCAGAATCCAAGCCCAATTTAACCTGTACTGCAAAGCCCTAAATCGTGACCTCAAACCCTAGCCGTGGCAATTGTCAGTATACGTATCAAAAACTCAATTGAACACAACCAACATGTTACAAAAACAATGACAAACATATATATGCTATTAAAACATGCTCATAATGCACGAATCATGATAATCAAATTTCAAAAACATGGCAAACCGTGACACCCTTACAATGCATTTTTGTGCGTGTTATGACCTGCAATTGGTTGGGATAGCTTCAGAAACGTTCCAGGATGCGATTAGGAGTGTTGGAAGGCTTTGAATCTTCCTCTAGGGTAGATATTAGATCACCACTTTTCTACCAAAATTTGAGTTTTTGTTTTTGGCTATGCACGACTGTCAACCCCCCCTCTTGCTTTGGAAATGTTCAATATATATTATAAATGCATTAGGGTTGTAAAACTAATAACATCTTTGGAAGTTTTTTTCAAGATTTGATTTTGTTTTCATGGCATATGTAAACTTTCCAAATTTGGCCTAATCATGCTCTTTTTGTTCCAATTATCATTGATTCGAATTGATCTTGCAAGCTCATCAAATCTTGGTTGCTAACCTGTCAAAAAAACCAATCAAATCAAATCTTTGATAATTTTCATCATTTATTTGATTTAATTCGATTTTTAATTAATGAAAAATCAAAATAAATTGAAAAATGAAGCAAACAAATGGTGGATGAGTATTTGAGTCGTGGACCACATCATAAGCAAGATTCAATCATGAAAAACTAGGCCCATTTGACAAAAAAAATGCAAATTTGAGCATATTTGTCTTTTGACAATTTTGCAAAAAAGGTCAACTTGGCCAATGCATAAATCTCTAAATTTTGACCCTAGAGAGGTGCTCTTGGACTTTTTAGAAAGCTTAGGATGTCCTCGGAGCAACCCTTTTTGTCTCATCTCTATTTAGTCTTCCATGTTCATGTATGAAGCTTTGACCCAAAAGGTGTTTTTGTTGACTTTTCAAAATGACCTATAATGTCAAAATTCATATCTTCTTATGAGTGCATATTTTAAACTTGGGAGAAGAAGATGAATTGTAGGGAATTGCATCCTCTTAAAAATGAGCTTTGGATGGGTAATTTTTGATAAAATATGAGAAAGTTATGCTTGGTCAAATATGAGTTGACTTTTCCTGCAAAACCCTAATTTAGCAACTTTTGGGTTTTGATGAATTGTGAGCAATCCTTGATGAATAGTGATCAACCCTTGATAAAATTATGAATGATACTTCAAAATGAGGATGTTGACCAAAAATATTGAAGTTTGACTGTATGTGGGCCCTAGTTGACTTTTGACCTAGCATAGTCGATTTTCAGGCCTTTGAGCAATTGACTGAGCAAACTTCTTCTGCAAGGCTTGAAACTTGACATGGATGGTCTTGAGAACATATTACGATAGTGTTAGGCATTTGGGATCCTTTGGACTCAAGAATCATGATGAAAAATGAAACCCTAATTTGAGGTTGACTGCCTTAGGAGAGAGTTTGTCTGGTCAACTCTTGAACTTCCTTGAGCAATTTGCGGACCTCACATGACATTTGTTGAGAAATATGGGAAGGAAAATTTTGGGGTACAACAGCTGCCCTGTTCAATCTTCTTAAACCTGAAGATGTAGATTGGCTGTCTGCCTTTCATGATCTGAAGGTAGAAGATGATTGAACACTGGAGTGCCCAGAAATTTGCACTCGCATGAAGTAATACTTGATTTGTGATATCAGGAATGGGCTTATAGATTCCATTTGGTAGTTGCTAAAGAATTTTCAGAGATGGGCTTAAAGATGCCACCGGAAGAGATGTCGATCGCCCAAGAAATTCCTTTTTGAGAACTCATATATTTGCTGTTTAGGAGGACTTTGCTAGGGAATACTGGTCTCTGTATTGAGAGAAATAGAGTTTTAGGAGCTTCAGTTGTCCGTTTATCTACTGGGGAATAACTCCAGTTTGGGGAGCGGCAGTGAACTGCGTATCTGGTCGGGGTATATGCTTCACCGCGACTTTCTGGGGAAATGTGAAATCAATTGTGTTTGATTGGGTCCCGGTCTTACAGTGTTGTGGACTGCTGTCTGGGGATAAGAGAGGAAAAAACCCGGATAGTAAGGTTATAAGAAGGAACCTAGATGGTAGGGTTACTCCGATATGAAATCCTGGATAATAGGGATGTGAGAAGGAACCTGGATGGTAGGGTTACTTCGATATGAGAGCCTGGATAATAGGGTTATGGGAAGGAACCTGGATGGTAGGGTTACTTCGGGATGAAAGCCTGGATAGTAGGGCTGTGAGAAGGAACCTGGATAGTAGGGTTACTTCGATATGAAAGCCGGGATAGTAGGGCTGTGAGAAGGAACCATGATAGTAGGGTTACTTCGATATGAAAGCCTAGATAGTAGGGTTGTGGGAAGGAACCTGGATGGTAGGGTTACTTCGATATGAAAGCCTGGATAGTAGGATTGTGAGAAGGAACCTGGATGGTAGGGTTACTTCGATATGAAAGCCGGGATAGTAGGGTTGTGAGAAGGAACCTGGATAGTAGGGTTACTTCGATATGAAAGCCTTGATAGTAGGGCTATGAGAAGGAACCTGGATAGTAGGGTTACTTCGATATGAAATCCGGGATAGTAGGGTTGTGAGAAGAAACCTGGATAGTAGGGTTACTTAGGGATGAAAGCCTGGATAGTAGGGCTGTGAGAAGGAACCTGGATAGTAGGGTTACTTCTATATGAAAGCCTGGATAGTAAGGTTGTGAGAAGGAACCTAGATAGTAGGGTTACTTCGATATGAAAGCCTGGATAGTAGGGCTGTGAGAAGGAACCTGGATAGTAGGGTTACTTTAATATGAAAGCCTGGATATTAGGGCTGTGAGAAGAAACCTGGATAGTAGGGTTACTTCGAGATGAAAGCTGAGGTGGTAGGGATGTGATAAGGAACCTGGATAGTAGGGTTGCTTCGGAATGAGTTTCAGTAAAACTGTAGAGGAAACCTTGGTAAGGTTGTTCTTGTCGCACCAATGATTACTTTATTTAGCTTCCAGTGTTGATCATGGACCTGCTGGAAATTGTTGATAATAACTGTCTTTCCTGGAAGAAATACATGGTTAGTTACGTGCGATGCATGAGATGTATTGTGAGATGATGTTCTCAAAATAAATGAGGTTATGTTATATGTAATGTATGCAAATGTCATGATGTATGAACATGAAATGCTGATGCAATAATCTGAGTCCGGGAAAATAAATCCCTGACTGCTGTTTGGAGAGTATGAGAAGTGGTATTCTTGACTACTATAAAAAACCATAGTTCCTCTATTTCTGTTGGGGATGGTGAAAAAAATGTCTATGCTGGGGATTTGCCCCTCGGCTGGCGAATATTTTGACGGAAGAGGCCCTGTCTGGGGATAACTCTGCGGGAGATAAATTTACATTGCTGGTGATAATGAATTCTGTTGGAGATTGAATTTCTGCCTGTGAAAGAAATAAACTCTACTTGGGGAATAATTTACTGACTCACTCGCGATTGTGAACCTTAGCTGGGGAAATTTGTGTCATGTTCGAGAAAGCTAACATCACTGTCTTCAGATACTTTTTACTCTGTAGGGAGTGTATGTACCACTAGTCATATTCTCAAGTTGGCTCTATCTCGGCACCTGATGGGCAGAGTAACTGTAAGGTTTGGGCATTTCTTGTTTTCCCTTGTTCCTGGAATTACAAGTAATTGTCTTTCGCTTTTTATGTAAATATTTATGAGCAGCAATTATTCTCAAATGCATATATAAAAAATGAATCATTGGACGTTCTTGCAAAACAAAACAGAAAAATAAAAAGAAATCGAAATTTCTTGTGAAATTGAATTGTATTGATTTTTCGAAGTTGGCCTGTAATAGGCGTTTTGTACAAAGAGGCTGAAGTCCTAGTAAGAGAACACCGCCGAAAGAAATTATAATTTGTAAAAGAAAGAAAAACAGCTATGTGGAACGATCCCATCGGGTTTCAACTCTGCTATCGCCTTTATATCTTCAAGCATCTCATCACTTTGATGCTTGGTCGAAGGTGGATCCGATTGATCGGCGCTGTCTAAGCTTGATAGTTGATACCGAAGTCTTGTCGCAAGATGATCCAATGAGACATAGTGATACGCTTTAATCCCTAATTTTTGCCTAGTCCACCCTTTCAGGTTTTCGGTCCACTGGGATACCCTTTTTTGCCCAAGTCTCCTTTTCAGGTTTTCGACTTGTCGGGTGTACAGTTTTTATTTTATTTTCATCCCTTACTTTTGTACAAACCTTTTTGGTTCGCCGGGAAGCCCTTATTTTTGCCTAGGCCATTCAACCTAGCGGGTCTTTGATTATGCGTAGTATCTTTTTACTATGTCTACATTGACGGGGAGAGGAAGGTCGTCACCATCCATAGTGGTTAGAATCATAGCTCCTCCCGAGAAAATGTTCTTAACCACAAATGGCCCTTCGTATGTGGGGGTCCATTTTACCCTGGGATCACCTTGCGGTAGTATGATGCATTTGATCACTAGATCCCCGACTTGATATTCTTGACGTCTGACTTTCTTGTTAAAAGCCTTGATCATTCGCTTTTGATACGTCTGACCATGACAGATAGCAGTAAGTCTCTTTTCATTGATTAGATTCAGCTGATCAAGTCGAGTTTGGATCTGGTCGTCTTTGTTCAAACCTGCATCCTTCATAATCCTGAGAGAGGGTATCTGGACTTTGATGGGTAGGACTGCATCCATGCCATACACCAGAGAGTAGGGTGTTACCCCTGTCGATGTTCGTGCTAAGGTACGGTACCCATGAAGAGCAAATCGTAACATCTCGTGCCAGTCTTTGTATGTCACTGTCATCTTCTGCACAATCTTCTTGATGTTCTTGTTAGCTGCTTCAATAACCCCATTCATCTTCGGCCGGTGGAGAGAAGAGTTATGATGCTATATTTTGAACTGTTTACAGAGCTCGGTGATCACCGTGTTGTTGAGATTTGTACCTTTGTCAGTAATAATTCTCTCTGGGACACCATATCGATATATCAGATTGTGTCGGATGAACCGCGCCACGACGTTCTTGGTTACTGTAGCAAAGGAAGCTGCCTCAACCCACTTTGTGAAGTAATCAATAGCCACCAGAATAAAATGATGCATGTTAGACGCAGTAGGTCTGATCTCGCCGATCATGTTGATGCCCCACATTGCAAAGGGCCAATGAGCTGTCAAGACATTCAGAGGAACTGGAGGCACATGCACCTTATCAGCATAGACTTGGCACTTATGACAGGTTCGAGAGTGCTGATAACAATCGGCTTCCATAGTGGACCAGTAGTATCCTGCCCGTAGGATTTTCTTTGCCATGGTATGTCCACTAGAATGAGTTCCGAAGGTACCTTCATGTAACTCTGCCATGATCCTTTCTGCCTCGCTCTTGTCTACACACCACAGTAAGGTCGAATCATGGTTACGCTTATAGAGAATTCCATTACTGATGTAGAACTTCGCAGTGAACCTTCTCAGAAACTTCTTATCATTAACAGATGCCCCCTCGGGGTATTCTTGAGCCTTGAGATACCTCTTTACCTCGTGAAACCAGGGTTTATCTGCTACCTCTTTAGTCTCAATGTCACAGTAATGTGTGGGTTCTTCCAACCTCTCAATGGTAATCTGGAGAGCTTCATTGTCCCACCTGAATTTGAACATAGAAGACATGGTAGCTAGTGCGTCCGCCAGTTGATTCTCCTCTCTTGGGAAATGTTCAAAGGTTATCTCTTCTAAGTGTGGGAGCAATTTCAATATGTACTCTTTGTAAGGAGTAAGATTCGGGTGCTTCGTATCCCACTCGCCTTTGATCTGACTTATCACCAGAGCGGAATCCCCGAATACACTCAAGAACTTAATCCTCAAACCAATAGCAGCTCGAAGACCCATGATACATGCTTCATACTCTGCCATGTTGTTGGTGCAGTTAAAACATAATCGGGTGGTGAACGGAGTATGACAGCCCTCGGGAGATATAATTACAGTGCCAATGCCATTATCCAGTGTGTTCGAGGCTCCACCAAAATACATAGACCATCGGGATCCCTCCTTGGGTCCTTCATCCGGTCCAGGTTCTTCGCAGTCGGTTACCAACATGATATTCTCACCCGGGAACTCGAAATTCATGGACTGGTAGTCATCCATGGCCTGATGCGCCAAATGATCCGCTAATACACTTCCCTTGATTGCTTTTTATGTTGTGTATTGGATGTCGTACTCGGTTAGGATCATCTGCCATCTTGCTATCCTTCCGGAGAGAGCGGGCTTCTCGAAAATATACTTGATCGGATCCATCTTTGATATCAACAAAGTGGTGTCAGTCAGTATATACTGTCTCAGCCGGCGATCAGCCCATGCCAAAGCACAACAAGTTTTCTCCGGCAATGAGTATCGGGTCTCACAGTCGGTAAACTTTTTGCTAAGATAGTAAATGGCATGCTCTTTTCGGCCAGACTCGTCATGCTGCCCCAGCACATACCCCATTGAACTGTCTAGCACTGTCAGGTATAATATCAAAGGTCTTCCTTCAACTGGAGGCATCAAAATTGGTGGTTCTTGAAGGTATTCCTTGATTCTTTCAAAAGCAGTATGGCATTCATCATTCTACTTTACCACTTGGTCTTTCTTTAGCAGCTTGAAGATTGGATCACAAGTAGCAGTCAGATGTGAAATGAACCTGGAAATGTAATTCAGACGTACCAAGAAACCTCTGACTTCTTTCTCTGTGCGGGGAGCCGACATATCTTGTATGGCTTTTACCTTTGCAGGATCCACCTGAATACCTTTGTCACTGACAACAAAACCCAGAAGCTTACCAGACCTTACCCCGAAGGTACACTTGTTCGGATTCAACCTCAGCTTGTACGTCTTCAACCTGTCAAACATTTTCTGGAGATGATCGAGGTGCTCTTCCTCAGTCTGGGACCTGGCTATCATGTTATCAACATAAACCTCAATCTCGTGGTGAATCATATCATGGAACAAAGCAACCATGGCACGCTGATAAGTTGCCCCAGCATTCTTCAACCCAAAAGGCATTACCTTGTAACAGAAGGTGCCCCACTGTGTAACGAAGGTTGTCTTCTCCATCTCCTCAAGAGCCATCTTGATCTGGTTGTAGCCAAAAAAACAATCCATGAAGGAGAAGATCTTGTGCTGCACGGTGTTGTCGACTAGAACATCAATGTGAGGAAGTGTAAAGTCGTCCTTGGGGCTTGCCCTGTTCAGATCTCTATAGTCCACACACATCCGTACATTACCGTCTTTCTTAGGTACCGGAACAACGTTGGCAACCCACTGCGGATAGGAAGTGACGATTAAGAATCCTTTGTCAAACTGTTTCATGACCTCTGCTTTGATTTTCTCTGACCTTTCAGGGCGCATACGGCGAACCTTCTGTTTTACCGGAGGGAAGTCTTCTTTGGTCGGCAGGTGATGTACCACAATATCAGTGTCCAAACCAGGCATGTCTTCATAGGACTAGGCGAAGATCTCAACGTAGTTGTGTAGCATCTGTATTAACCGTTGTTTGACATTAGGCTCCAGATTCGCACCTATCTTAACCTCTTTCCTGTCTTCCTCTGTACCCAGATTCACTGATTCAAATGGCTCTTCATGCGGTTGTATGGCCCTTTATTCCTGCTGTAATAGTCTAGCAAGCTCTCCAGGAACCTCACAATCATCCTCACCTTCGTCCTCGGCTTGGTTGATCATATTTTTGAAGTCATAACTGGCAGTAGCAGAGCTGTTATCAATGGGATCAAGAGTGGATATGGATCTGCAGTATGATACGTGAGTGTATGTAAGAGAATAGCTGTTTTGATAAAGTGAGAGACAAAAAAGAAAAACAAGGAGCGCAAAATTTGTAATGCAAGAAACGTCCAATGCTTTATTAATGATATATGAAATGACAAATAATAAGCCCTCACAAGCAAAGCCAAGGTGCCTCGGGCAAGGCATCGGGCCGTACAGTTTCAAATTGTTTATTACAAATCTTAAAACAAAAGTCAATTACTGCGGAATAAAAGAAACATGTATGAAGTCCTTCGCCGTCCAGTTGTCCAGTCCACCGTTGGTTGTTGGGTAGATCCAGCTGTCGATGTATGAATCTTCTTCATTGTCTTCAATTGCATTAACTCCCCGATTGCTGATGTGCAGAGGAAGTCTTCCAATCCGCACGTGCCTAACAGTCCTTTGAGCCCCTGTAGTAAACCCCAAACCAAATTTGTCAGTTTTATGAGTGAAATCAGGGAGCTGACCCCAATTGGTACACCCACCTTCTTCAACCACAACCCTGGCGTCTTTGAGAGAGGCCATCTTCAATGGAGGTTTACCGGTAGTAACTTCAGTTTATGCCATGAACTGAGGTACATTTTCTAAATTCTGACAAGGAGTTTCTATGAACTCCCCGTCCATCTCTACATAGCGGAAGGAATTGAGATGACTCACCATATACTCTTCTTCACCTCAGACCGTGACAATTTCCCCTTCACCGGATATTTCAGCATTTGATGGATATGGAAGTAACTGCCCTAGCCTTATGAATCCAAGGACGACCCAGTAAGCAAGAATATGATGGTCTGATATCCATTACGTAGAATATGTACCAAAAGGTCTGAGAACCCACTTTGATAGGGATGTCCACCTCCCCGTGCACCATTCTCTTCGACCCGTCAAAAGCCCTCACCACAATGTTGCTCGGCTTTAAGGTCAAACCCTCACAATCCAAATGGTCCAATGCTTTCTTTGGCAGAACATTCAGCGAAGACCCGGTATCTACTAGCACATGGTCCATAGTGGTGCCCCTACACTCGATCGAGACATGCAGAGCATCCTTATGATTTCTTCCCTTCGGTGTCAGATCCGCACCTAAAAAGCCTAGCCCATTGTCAGCAGTCAGGCTAGCCACCCAATCTTTGAACTAATCTGTCGAAGTTTCCTGTGGCACATGCGCAGTTTTGAGAAATGTAATCAAAGCCTTCGCATGGGCTTCAGAACACAACAGCAGAGACAACATGGAGATCTTTGACGGGGTCTGCCCCAACTGTTCGACCATATTGTAGTCTCTTTTCTTGATAATTTTCAGTATTTCCTCTATTTATTGTTTAGAGGCTTCCACAACGATTTTCTTAGGTGCCTCTGTCCGGGCAGGATCACCTATGATTTCCTTACCCCGAGTCCCAGATGGCTCAGCAGCAGGGGTGATAACTGGAGTAAGAATAGGAATAGTAGCAGGTGTAATAAATGGAGTGGGAACAGGAGAAATGTCAAGAGTGCTGGTTGGAGCAGCAGTTGGAATAACGGTAGGCTTGATGATAGTCTTCGGGGAAATCTCGGGAGAGAAGACCCTTCCACTTCGGGTAACTTTACTAGTCTCGACAATGTTACTGACATCAGTATCAGCTTCTTCAATCTTCAGATCTTGCTTAATACCATGATAGTACACATCAGCACCGTAATGCTAAGGGACAACCTTGTTTGAAGTGTACGGGATGGGACCAGGAACAGTGATTATTAGCGGAGCAATTCTTGAAACAGGTGTAATCCTAATAGGTTTTCTCGAGGAAACCTTGGAAGAATTGGCAGAAATGGTTATAATGGCGACGTCTTCATTTGGAACAACGGGAATCATAGTCTTTTCGAACAAAATCTCTTTATTATCCATCAGGCGCTAAACACTTGACTTCAACAAACAACAACCGGAAGGTAGAGTCGAACACATGTGGAAACCTTCACCACAACCCGGAAATAAACCGGCCAACAACAGATTCTTCTTAACAATCATAAGAGGAGTAGAAATTTCGTTAACAGAGGTCACAAACAAATCAGTGTCAACAACATTAACTCCACGACCATGTTTTGGCATGGGAGCGGTTATAACATTCGACTTTTCTGGAGCATCGAACTCTATCTCCTTGGCTTCGAGCAAGTCTTGTACTTTGTTTCTCAGAGCCCAGCAATCATTTGTATTGTGGCCTTGACTCTCATAATGGTAGGCGCACCATGCATTGGGTTTGTATCTGGGAGAAGTAGTGTTTGGATTCTTGGGAGCCTCTTTCAAGGTCGCCAAGTTGGATTTCAGCAGGTGAGGTAATACTTCATCCAGAGTCTTGTTGATGCGGGTAAACTGCCGTTTTGGTCTCTCCACCCTTTGTTGATTGTTGCATTATGGGGAAACTGTGGGTCTTGGTATCACTACAACATTTACCATTTGACGGTGTTCAGATCTGCTCTGGCCCCTCGGACTATAGACTGCACTAGCTTCCTTCTTACCAGTGAAAGGATTTTTTACCGAACTCGAAGAGGCATCCTTATGTATTTTACCACTCCGAATTCCAGCTTCTACTTTTTCTCCAGTCAAAATCAACTCAGTGAAACCAGATGACGAGCTGCTGATCAAGTGATTGAAAAATGGACCAGACAGCGTACCAAGGAACATATCTAGCAACTCCCTATCAAACAAAGGGGGTTGGAATCTTCCAGTCAAGTCTCTCCATTTCTGAGCATAGTCCTTAAAGCCTTCACCTACACCCATGGACATACCCTGGAGTTGGGTACGAGTGGGGGAAAGGTCGGAGTTGTACTGATACTGCTTGTAGAAAGCAGCAACAAGATCTTCCCAGTTTCGGATAATGGCTCCCTCCAACTGGTAGAACCATTCAAGCTGAGTTCCTAAGAGATTATCTTGAAAGAAATGCACCCACAAATTTCTATTAGCAGTGTGGGGTTGGATTTTCCTGACATACGAGCGGAGATGGAGTTTTGGACAGGATACTCCATCGTACTTGGAAAAAACTGGAGCTTTAAACTTATGAGGGATGACCACTCCCGATACCAGTCTCAATTCTTCGAAATCCAAACCAGGTATTTTATGAATCTCCATAGCGCTCAGACGGTCTTCTAGTTTCTTGTATCTATCCTCAGTAATAGGCTATTTGCTCATCATTGTAATCAGTATCGTCTTCAGAAACTGCAGGACTAGGGTCCTTTTCCCTTTCTAGATTCTCCCCTTCTTTGGACGAGGCGGTTAGATCAGCTGGTTTCCTCAACCTTTCTCCGAATCTTCTACCCATATTCAGAATACCAGTCTTCCTCTTCTTTTTCTTCTCTTTCAGAATAAGGGTCTTCAGATCCTCTTGCCCTTTAGCCATACTTATGAACATCTGTTGGAACTGGGCATTCTGCTCCTGAAGATCTTTGATGGCTTGATCGGAAGACATTTATGCTGAAATAAACTGCGAAGAAGATGAGAAACCTGTAGGGGTACCTGTAATGATGTGCATGATATTGGGATGCTCATGTAGTGATTTCAAAGACCTTTGTGAGATTTAAATTTGCAAACCAAATTAAACGAAAACTTTATTAGTTTGACTTAAAGGGTTCAACAATGCCTTTAAGGTGTTACAAAGAAGTAAATAAAACAAATCTAAAACTAGAAAAAGAAAAATCAAAAGTCCCATGGTCGCTTCCTCTTTGTGCTGATATAGTCATTGATCACTCTTTCTTCCTCGAGCTGCCTGGTGAGCTTCAAAATCTTCCTTTCCTGCTCATGGTACTGCTCCCAGTAAGTATCCCACTCATTCCTCAGCTAAATCTAGGACCTTTGTAACTCCCCAGGATCAGTAGGCATGTAAGGATAGAGAACCGTGTAAGGAATGCCTTCTTCGTTAGTGGGCTCCACAATCACTGGTAATACGGCTTCATAAGGCATCATAAGCTTCTGGGCACAAGCTCGGACCAATTGGAGATAAGGCTTCATAGGAAGGGAAGTCTTCGGTCACAACTCTTTAGGGTCAGATCTGTTTACCATGCCCCAAGCTCGTATAAACCTCTGGTGATGCTCCTTAACATCATCTTTATAGTCGAATACAATGTCCTCGAGAAGTAGCTCATGGGGACCATCTTTCCGAGCACGACCAAATTTTCGTAAATCTAGACAAGGATTGTAAGTGATACCGCCTCTATACCAAGTAATGGGAAATTAGGGTATCCCCCACAGCGGTCAATAACAGCAGTGTCTTCCATAGCCCGGGAACACCAAAAAACATCCGTATGAGCAAGTGACATTATTTTGTAAGACCAACCCAAACCTTCTTCGTTCTTCACCATAGACTTAGGGAGGTGAGAAATAAACCACCTCGACAGCAACGACATGCAGCACATAAGAGTCCCTCTTCTCTTCATAGTACGGGTGTGGAGGGCATGCAAGATATCTCCAAGCAAGGTATCCAGAGGGTTGCGAGAAAGGAAAATCTTGACAGCATTCACATCTATAAAGGAGTCTGGATTAAGGAAGAGAACCAAACCATAGATAATAAGAGCAAAGACATCTTCAAAAGCATGAAAATCCAAATCATCCCAAAATAGTTGAGCCTGGTCCATCAGAAATTTGGCTAGAAAACCTTCGACCCCACTTTGAGTTTCCCAATTGGATACCACATCATCCCGTTTCAAATGCAAAGCTGAGGCGATGTCTTCTGGCCTAGGAACTTCTTCCATACCTGTGAAGGGTACCTGTTCGAGAATGGGTATGCCCAATAGATGAGAGAACTCTTCCAAGGTGGGTACCAGCTGGTAATCTGGAAAGGTGAAGCAATGATGCACGGGATCAAAGAACTGAAATAGTATGCTCATCATCTGTTCATCAAGGTTTGAAGTAACCAAGATGAGAAGTTGACCGTGTCTCTTAATGAACATAGAAGTCTCGGAAACTCTTGAGGCCAGCTCTTTAAGTTGGGCAGGTATTTGCACAAATTTAACTCAGATTGTATTTCTACGCACGGAAGCCATAATCTGCAAAAAAGAACAAAGATAAATTCCCTTGGTCTTTGAAATGGTTAGTGTAATGAAACATGAATGCCATGTTATGATGCATGATGTCATGATAAACCACAGGTATAGCAAACAACAAGTATTGAAAATACTGTCAAATCACACAAAACCCTTAGGTTTAAGGCTTGCATGAGGTCAAAGGTAATACCCTCTTGAAGTTAAGTTGGTTTCAAACCTGTCCTAGAAAAGTAACTGGGTTCTAGAGGATCTCAATATCACTGACCATCCTCCATCAGTCATGGTTTCAGTTCACGCAATATTTTCTTGCGGCCAGAACTATTCCGAGAGTATGGTCTCAATGAGTGTAGCATCGAGTATCAACCAATTCTCAGCTTTACACCGAGGCCGACTATCTCACTACTTTCTAATGGTCAAGTTGGGCGATTAAAGGTTCTAAGGTCAGTTGATGCTTAACGACACCATTCAGCGGCCTCGTATTCTCCTCGTTTCTCCACAAGGGATACCAGTACCAACCAATGTGCCACACCAACATAGCTACTGCATCAACCGTATCTGTCTACACCGTACAATTCCCTCACACTCTATTTCTACTTACCTAAAAGGTATTCCCCAGATCTGGGTGTAGGATCTATAGTAACCCCAAACAATTATGATGAACTAGATCCTAAGGTATACACCACTTATTAGCCCCCAACAGAGTCTCTAATTCTGTGATACGGTGGTAGAACCAGCTGTTTGACGCTGGTTTGCGTTTTGCGCTTTTCATTCGCAAAATGTCGTGGTAAGCAAGAGTCGCCACCGACTTTTATTTCATCCAACCGGAAAGGAAAAAAGTACAGAAAAAATTCTTTTTCGAGATATTCTGAGTACGGGGGGTAGATTATAGAAATGGAAGGTGTTAGCACCCTTTCTATCCATGGTTTTCCATGGGATCTTAGGTACTTGCTCATCTTTTTAAATTTCTTGTGTAAGTGCTTTGTTTTGAAAAGTTTTACTTCGTGATAACCCTTGTATCAGTCCTCAAAGGTGTGACGAAGTTGTTTTGAAAATTGTTTTGAAAGGTGTTTGTGTGAAAAGTTTTGATTTGAGCAAGTACCTACTAGCATCTACCTACTCGAAAAAAGATCGTTTCTATTCTTGTTTCCTTTAGACATCGCTATCCTACTATTGAGAAATAGGTAGCACCGTCGTTGGAGTTGTAAGGGTCAATTAGAAAGGGGCGTACAATCATTAAAGCAATGTTAGGACATCTTAGTAATAACCCTAGAGTCTTAAGATCATATTCCAGGCAATATTTCTGAGGCAACATTTCCGAGGCGACATTCGAACGGGACATTTGATCTTTTTTAGACAGGAGGATAACCACTAAGACACCCTATGCTTAATGATCATTTACCGAAGGCAACCGAAGTGAGAGTATACCCTAAGAGTGATATGTGCGAGTGATCTGTTTTCAGTTATTTAATCTTTGCACATTAGGGTTTTCTAACTGTGTTAGTTTGTCATGCATTCTTGCCATACAATCCTATTAGCATACATCTAAACAGTTTAAATATTTGCAGAAATTAAAAGTGCGAGAAAGTAAATTTATGCTATTACAAGGCTTCGGGGAAGGGGGTTAATTACATAGCCAAAAACTCGGGAAAAGCGATAAGTAAAAAGCCCTAAATTAAACTATTACAAACCATGAACAGTTACAAAAATATTGGCAAAAATAAATAACACGCACACGATGAATTAAATACGAGACAACTAGGGTTTTGACGCTTGACTAAACCTATTGACGATTGATTAATTTTTCTTTTGTTATGTAAGAAAATAACGAAACAATTAAATTAAAAAGAAAATCCTAGTTCTAATTAATTTTAAATTAAGAAAAATAAATTAATTTATCTAAAAAGCTATTTTTGTATTTTTATTTATTTGAGAAAAAGAGAAAATAAAGTTAAATCAAGAGTTTTAACCTAATTTCTATTTGATTTTATTTATGAAAACAAATTACAATTTCCCTAAGTTAGACTAAATAACATTAAATTAATAAAAAATTTAAATAAAAAAAAGTCTAATTATAATTTTTTCAGTTATTGATTTTATGACTTTTATGAAAAATAATTAATTTGTCAATTAAAAAGGTTAAAAGAAAATTAAAAGAATTAAAGAAAAGAAATAAATAGAAAAAGGTTAGAGATGGGCCTAATAGCAATGCTAGGGGTATATTGTGAAATTCTGAGCCCAAATGATCCAAGCCCATTTGACTTTGCTGGATCTGGTGTGTAGGTTGACTTGAGGCGCATGGTAGTCCTTCAGGCTAGAACACGTACACCTGGCTGAGTGCTGCATCCACTGGTTGATTATTAATGGTGCATGGTTGGCGTGTGAAAGGGATTTGCACTGAAATTGTGGAAGGAGAAGAAAATAAAGAAGGATGTCTGGACCTGGGATCGAACCCAGGTCCTTATTGCTTCTGCCTATGCCATGTTGCCAGCTGCGCTGCAATTGTTATTTGTATATACAATAAAAGAAAAATATAATATGATGAAAACAAAAATGATGAAATCCAAACGCGCGAAATTTGAATGGGCGAGTGGTTGGCTGAAACGCATCTTCTTCTCAAAGGAACCGTCGTCTTATGTTTATGGACTTTTACCTACAAACATTTGCTGTAACTACAACCCTGTGTCACTCAAAAATTATCCACAAGCAAGATAAATGAAATTCAAAAGTACCAATCAACTCGTCTCATCCTCACAAGTATCATGGTACCAGAATCCAAGCCCAATTTAACTTGTACTACAAAGCCCTAAATCATGACCTCAAACCCTAGCCATGGAAATTGTCAGTATACGCATCAAAAACTAAATTGAACACAACCAACACGTTACAAACACAATGACAAACATATATATGTTATTAAAACAAGCTCATAATGCACGAATCATGATAATTAAATTTCAAAAACATGGAAAACTGTGATACCCTTACAAGGCGTTTCTGTGCGTGTTATGACATGCAATTGGTTGGGATAGCTTCAGAAACGTTCCAGGATGCAATTAGGAGTGTTGGAAGGCTTTGATTCTTCCTCTAGGGTAGAGATCAGATCACCACTTTTCTACCAAAATTTGAGTTTTTGTTATTGGCTATGCACGACTGTCACCCCCCCCCCCCCTCTTGCTTTGGAAATGTTTAATATATATTATAGAATGCATTAGGGTTATAAAACTGATCACATCTTTGGAAGTTTTTTCAAGATTTGATTTTGTTTTCATGGCATATGTAAACTTTCCAAATTTGGCCTAATCATTCTCTTTTTCTTCCAATTACCATTGATTCGAATTGATCTTGCAAGCTCATCAAATCTTGGTTGCTAACCTGTCAAAAAAACTAATCAAATCAAATCTTTGATAATTTTCATCATTTATTTGATTTAATTAAATTTTTAATTAATGAAAAATCAAAATAAATTGAAAAATAAAGCAAGAAAATGGTGGATGAGTATTTGAGTCGTGGACCACATCATAATCAAGATTCAATCATGAAAAACTAGGCCCATTTGACAAAAAATGCAAATTTGAGCATATTTGTCTTTTGACAATTTTGCAAAAAAGGTCAACTTGGCCAATGCATAACTCTCTCAATTTTGACCCTAGAGAGGTGCTATTGAACTTTTTATAAATCTTAGGATGTCCTCTAAGCAACCCTTTTGGTCTCATCTCAATTGAGTCTTCCATGTTCATGTATGAAGCTTTGACCCAAAAGGTGTTTTTGTTGACTTTTCAAAATGACCTATAATGTCAAAATTCATATCTTCTTGTGAGTGCATATTTTAAACTTGGGAGATGAATATTAATTGTATGGAATTGCATCCTCTTAAAAATTAGCTTTGTATGGGTCATTTCTTATAAAATATGAGAAAGTTATGCTTGGTCAAAATTGAGTTGACTTTTCATGTAAAACCCTAATTTAGCAACTTTTGGGTTTTGATGAATTGTGAGCAATCCTTGATGAATCATGATCAAAACTTGATCAAATTATGAATGATACTTGTAAATGAGGATGTTGACCAAAAATCTTGAAGTTTGACTGTATGTGGGCCCCAGTTGACTTTTGACCTAGCACAGTCGATTTTTAGGACTTTGAGAAATTGACTGAGCAAACTTCTTCTACAAGGCTTGAAACTTGACACGGATGATCTTGAGAACATATTAGGACAATGGTAGGCATTTTGGTTCCTTTGGACTCAAGCATCTTGATTAAAAATGAAACCCTAATTTGAGGTAGACTGCCCTAGGAGAGAGTTTGTCTGGTCAACTCTTGAACTTCCTTGAGCAATTTGGGGACCTCACATGACATTTGTTGAGAAATATGGTAGGGCAAATTTTGGGGTACAACAAATACTACATTCAAAGGGGCCTCCACTGAGTGGGGGATCTCATGCCTCCTTTTTTGGGATTACTCCCTCAAAGTTAACATGACTATATCACTCGTCCTATCTTAAAGTTTGCCCAAGTCCGGGTATAGGACTTATAAGTAATCACCAAGCACCCTGAAAACCAGGAAAGTCCAGGCAAACATATATACAACATATAACACATAAACAACAATAGCACATATACAAATATAAACAAAGATAGGCTTAACACACTTAGGGATGAACCAGCAAGAGGTCAATCTATCCCCAGTGAAGTAGCCATTTTTTCTGTAGCGTTAGAAATGTTTAAGACTAAGCCATTGGATTTACTAGACTTATACATATCAAAATAAAAATCGCCACCGCGCTTTGTTGTTTCCAAAGGAATGGGAAAAGAGCGAGTAACCCAAAAGAGGGGGGAAGATTCACGGTAAGGGGGTTGGTTATGCAAAGGGAAGTTATTAGCACCCTAAACATCTATGGTCCTCTGTAGGAACCTCTTTGAAAAATATGTATATTTTGGCTATAAAATGTTGTATGTAAAATAGATGGTGGAGGTGAGAGAAGAAATATATTTTTTATGATTTTTTTTGCACCCGCCGCGGTTGTGAACCTTTAGTGCCTACGTACCATCTTTCGTGCAATAGGGGATCAGGGTACACGTAATTCCTCTTTTAAAAAATTTAAAACACAAGTGTGTTGGTTAATTTTATGAGATAAGATATCATTTTCATTGTCCGTGTGGAAAAACATACTTACTACCCACAATCATGAGAAAGGATAATTTGCATCATCTCAAAGTGGAGGATATGGCTTGGATTTTAAAATCAACAATGCCTCACTCAACACCCAAGTGGAAAATATCTCTCTTCACTACATATTTTAGAAGTATAGTTGTTTGCATCACTACAAGGATTGACAAGAGTCTAATCTTTTGAGAAAAGTTTAAAGTAAAAAGCCAAAATGGAAAAATGGTTTGAAATGAGATTGATTGATTTTTAGTCTTCTCACAAAAAATGTCAAGGTATTATTAAATTGATTGAAGTTTACTTATGAAAATGTTTTGAAAAAAGCATGGACATAAGTCCAAGTTTATTATGAAAGTGGTTCAAGTTTAGAAACAAGAAGAGTTTTAAAAAGGAGGAAGAAGATTTTTGTAATTAAAGAAGATGGAAGGAGAAGAAGAGACTATCCTAAAGCATAAGGTAAAAGATAGGGATAAGAATCATCTAACTAACAAGAAGCCAATACTTGACATTATGAGTCAAGATAGAATTCTCACTCTTTGGATTGAAACCAAGCAAGCAAAGATAGTAGACCTCTTGAGAGAACTAAACATCAAGTGTATTAAGTCTTCATAAAAATTGGGTAGAGTAACAGTTGTATACGGGTGAATTCCATATTACAAACAAAGAATATAATCACAATAACCTGCACACAAAACAAACAAACAACCCAATGTCTTGAGGTAAACCTCAAGAATTCCAGCCAAAGTATCAATTAAGGTCACAAGTTCTCCAACATAGGCCAAGGTTTCTAATCCTAAGTCCAAGAAGTCCAATACTCCATAATGCCAAGGATTGTAACCAAATAGTCCAAGTATCATTAAAGTTTTTTATGGTTCATGTTGATTATTAGGTATTTTCAAAAAGAAAAGAAAAGCTCAAGTGAGCAAAATAAAAATGACAAGAATATAAAGGGGCTCAAGTGAGCAAATATGAGAAATAGCATGAAATGTAAATGCTAAAGTAAATGGTGCATAACATAAAAGAGCATAAAATAAAAACACAAAATAAAGTCAATTATTAGTAATTAGTGGTTAGTTGGATGACCATATTGAAACTTGCATTTGGAAATCATTATAGGATTGGTAGAACCAAAGCCCCCATACAACAAGTTGCATTTGCTTTTTGTCAAGTATATCATCCATTTTGGAATCCTCAAAAGTACCGTTTAATGATCAACGATGTTTAAGTGATTCGCATTGACCAAAAGTGATGTAGATACATTAGAGGATTGGTAGAACCAAAGCCTCCACATAATGAATCTCAAGGTTATTGGATCAAAGAGATCAAATTAACATACTTGGGCTTGCAAGCATAAGTTTGGGCCACGAATGATCATTTATTCGAATAAGGACAAAACTTAGCGCTATGTTTATCAATCATAAGTGGACTTATATAGAAGTCGGACCTATTTTGAAGCGGGTCAATAGCAATCTATGCACCATTTATTTTGAGACATGATATAGAGATCATGCTCCAATAACACTTAGTGCAATAAGAAAGGGATAAGATGAAGAAGGGTGGGAAAGCATATACAAACCACATTTGAATTAAAATTTAATCAAACTATTATTAAAATCATTCATCCAATTTTATGGAGTTA
The DNA here is from genome assembly GCA_948472305.1 of Vicia faba. NCBI lineage: Eukaryota > Viridiplantae > Streptophyta > Magnoliopsida > Fabales > Fabaceae > Vicia > Vicia faba. The sequence goes on along the minus strand of OX451739.1, from coordinate 695,307,777 downwards.
GACTCAACACCATGGATCCAATGATGTTAGCAAAGTTCATGATCAAAAATTCAACCCAAGATCAGCCAGAAAATAATCACAAAATAATATTACATTTAATATATATATATATATATATATATATATATATATATATATATATATATATATATATATATATATATATATATATATATATATATATATATATATATATATATATATATATATATATATATATATATATATATATATATATATATATATATATATATATATATATATATATATATATATATATATATACATATATATATATATATATATTAAAAAAAGTTTTTAAAATGTTTTAAAATAGAAATAAGAAATAAAAATATCAACTATGTTCAAATTAATCAAGAAAGATTAAGTAAGACCATGGAAAAATCAGAAATAGACTCAAATATTTTTATAAAATTTTTGGTAATTTTTTTTAAGTCAGAAACTATTTTTAAAATTAAAAGAAATGAGTAAAATAAACCAAAAATGATAAAAAAATAACAAAGTCAGAAATTAAAAATAAATGAGGTCAACAATATTTGTCACAATATCGTTGGATCATTCCATATTTTTTTTAGAATTTAAGAATGCATAAAAGTATTTTTAAACATTTAAATCAATTCAAATAAAATGAAAATTTATAAAAATTACCAAAATACAAAATAAAATTGTAAAAAAATAAAAATAAAAAATATTTTTCATAATTATTTTAGATTTTTTGGACTTAAAATGAATTTTCTATGATTTTTTGAAGTTTAAAACAATTAAATATAAAAATCAGAAAATAAAATAAAAACCAAAAAGATGTGGACCAACGGATGAGAGTCAAAACGCATTAGTAATCAAATCCAAGGGATCTAGCGCGCTGTGCATATCATGGTCATTACTGAATAAAGCACTTAATCACATATAAAATCAGATTTTCAAAAAATACAAATGACACGCCATCATTGGTTGGAAGATGACACGTTGGTCATTGTTGTACCCCAAAATTTGCCCTCCCATTTCTCATTGATTTCTCACCACAAAGCCCTTGAAGCTCAAGATCCAGTTAGGGTTTCATCTGCTCAAGACCTCTCCTTGCACTGATGACCCCAAATTAGGGTTTGTGTTTGCACAAAGATGTTTTGACCTAAAATGCCTAATATGACTTTCATGCTTCATATTGGACCCTCAAGTTTATCCATACCAAGTTTCAAGCCTTGATTCCAAGTTTTGCCCAGTCAATTGGACAGTTGACCTAGAAATCAGCTGTATTGGGGAAAAAGTCAACTATGGCCAATTGACAGTCAAACCTCATGAAAATTGACCCACATCAACATTATGAACTCATATGGACCATTTGATCAAGTTTGGATCACAATTCCATAATAAATTTGATCAGATCACCAAAAGGGCAAAATGGTCATTTTTAGGGTTTTGACTGCACAAAGACAATTTTTGACTGTTTAACCTAGCCAAAGGCAAACCAAGCCCATATATGGACTCAAGGACCCCATGGAATTATCTTGACATGCTCAACAAACTCAAAAGATCCCAAGTACACAAGATTGACAGTTGAATTTCCCAGTCAATTGATCAATTTTGACTGTATACTGAAAAGTCAAACTTTGACTTTTTGGTCAAAATCAAGAGTCAAGATTCATTTTTCATCAAAACATGCCAAATCATGAAACTTGTTCATCAAGAAATCACAAAATGCAAATTAGGGTTAGAAATTAGAATTTTTCATAACTTAGAATTTTTCTAAGTTATAAAAAACCCTAATTTTTTCCTAACTTTGCCCCACCTTTTCACCAAGATCCATTTGGATTCAAACAAAAGTCAAAACATGAAAGTTGTAGCTTGTTGCATAATCTACAACTTTGATTCACAAAGTTTTCCCATTTGAGGCTTTTATCTCAAGTTACAAATTTTTGAATAAGGGCACTAAACCATTCTTAACTTGGTGAATTTTTGACCTATTTTGACAAGGTTTTCTACCCCACTTCAAGGCCATTTTCCATACACTTCCACTTGGAATTTCAAATTGCATTTCAAAGATGGATTGTAGTACACATTCCAAGATTTCCAAAATGTCCAAGAACTCATCAAACAACCTCATAACTTGAGAGAATCGAATTTCACAATTGGGCAAAAACTCACTTTTGAATTGGCTATTTTTCATGTTCATCATTTGTGCAAACTTCTCAAACCAGCATGCCCCTTGATTACAGGTCCTAAAACCATCCAACACTCAATAATTTAATGCATGTTCATTGTGCTAAGACCTTGTTTCATGAGCTAAAGCATTGTATGATGGATTAATCCCAAATTGGAAAAAGCATTATATCCATTTTTACAAAGGTTTCACTTTATGTCATGATGCAAATCCACAAGTACAAATCAAATCCAATTGGCACAAGATTATGAGCAAAACACTCTGATCAAGGAGAGATTATGCAGCTCATTAGGGGTCCCCTACTTGCCTAAAACACCAAGTTGGTTTTGCTTGCTTAAGTGTGAAGTAAAGTGCCATAACATAGGACATCTTTCATCTCAGCATTAGAACACAGAAGCAAATATTGTAGACACATTCCAAACATCCCAACCAAGCTTTTGCACGACCCTAGCACCTCTCAAACATTCCCAATCTCAGAATCATCTTCAAACTGCAAAAACAGGGTCAGGCCTGCAGTTTGAGTGCCATCTTCCATTTCTCTCAAGCTCTCTTGCCCAAACCAGTTCACATACCTTCCATACCATCTATGCAAGCTAACCAAGACCTGAAACACGACTTGTAATCCCTCTAACCACTTCCACCATTTTCAGTTTCTTGTTTTGCAGGTGAAGTGCTCTAGCACGATTCAGAAGCTTTCAAGACAAAGTAAACATTGGAATAGCATCCCTGGACCTCAAGGAAGCTTTTCCAATCATCACCTTGCATTGAAAGCTCCTTCATTGCCAGATAGAACTTCAACTGAACAGGTATCTTGGTGAACTTCTATCTCTCTTAGCAAGCATCATTAGCTCTAAGTTTGTGAATAAACAATGTTCTATTCATGCCACTGAACATGTACATGTTTTTACTTTTCATTTCTTTTGCTTGAGCTGTGAGAATTTGAGGTTTGAAAATGGCAGAAAACTTAGGTCAAGATTTGGGATTGTTAAAATTCTCTCTCATTTCTGAGAGTTAGGATGAGTTTTTTATATATTTGGAAACGAGATTCAATGCTTAACATTTCTTATGTTGGAAGTTTGTTCAAAAAATCAAAGAATCAGGATATTCAAATGAAGCTTCTTGCGCGCGTTTTTTGAACAAGTTTTGTTCAGAGGTTGAAGAAGGTGTCTCATGGGCTGGGCCAGCTTTGGTTCTGCTTTTTGCACCATGTTTTGTGATTCATACCCCCTGAGCCCATTTTTTTGATTTAATGTTTTTCTTGATTTTTCTTTTTTTATTTTGACTCATTTATTTTTTCTAATAATGTTTAAAACTTGAAAAATCATTTTTACACCATTTTTGCATTTTTTAAGTATTTATTTGTTTATATGGATATTTATACATAAATATATATATATATATATACTATTATTTAGAAGTATTATTAAAAAATAATGTAAACATATTATATTTTTGATCTTTATTTCATTTTTCCCTTTTGAAACATTTTGTATAAAAAATACTTTTTTTTATAAATATTAAATATTATTATTATTTATATATATATATATATATATATATATATATATATATATATATATATATATATATATATATATATATATATATATATATATATATATATATATATATATATATATATATATATATATATATATATATATATATATATATATATATATAATACATATTTACAATAATACATATATACATATATTTATTAATATATTTAGGATAAATACAAAGTATATACCCTTTTATTTTTCTTATTAATATTTAATATAAAAATACATTTTTTTTGACAAATACCTCATTTTATTTTAGTTTTTATTATATATAAATAAATATTTGTACATAATAAATAAATAATGTATTTTATTTAATAGAATTAGGGTTTTACCCTAAATATGAAAATACTCTAAAAAATAATACCTTTTATTTTCTTATTTTATTTTACATAAATAATACTTTTTTTTCAATACATATAAAAATTCTTTTTGTATTCTTGCATATTTGTTTTATTTCTATTTTATTTTATGCTTTTAATCATATTGTAAATATTCAAAGCCAATGATGTAATAGTTTAGATTCAATTTCTTGTCTAAATACCTTCCCATTTGAACATTTGTACCCCCTCCCCATATTATTGTGTTGTAATAGTGTAGGAATTTAAATTTCGCACTTTAACGCTTTCTAAACCTACCATGCTAGAGTTAGGGTTTGAATGCGAGTAAAACGAACAAAATAGTTGGACATAATCTCAAGATAAATAAGCATGAAAATGGAAAACACATTTCACACTTGCACCCCTAGGGTATTCCACTTTGTTGCCTTCAAATAAATTGGGCCATATTGCATGTTGAACTTCTTTGGGTAAAACAGACAATCAAATGATCATAGTCTCTCAAAATGTTGCCTAAATGAATGATCAAGCCCCTTTTAAAGAAAAATTGCCCAAAGACATTTAACACTATTGCAATTATGGTCTAAACGATGACCCGCGCCTGTCCCTTTCATCTCCTAACACAAGATTGTCCACCAAATGCAATGGTGGAACAAAATTGTTAAAAGGGTTAAAACATAGCATAAAACTTTGAGAACTTTAGGGTAGATAGTTCTTAAGTACTTGTCAATTTGCAAAAGAAAACACTTGCCTATTTTCAAACCACACTTCACAAACACTTTCAAAACAAACTTTCAAAAAACCTTGAAACATCTTTTCAAAAAGACAAACACCTTTTGTAAAACATTCGAGTAAAGAATTGTTACAAGGGTAGCCTAGACAAGGCATCTTTTCCAAAGCATTTTCAAAGCCACACACAAAGCACCATTTCAAACAATTGAAAACCAAGGCAAGTTGATCTAAGAAAGTACCTAAGAGCCCATGGATAACCATGGATAGAAAGGGTGCTAATACCTTCCCTTTCTATAATCTACTCCCCGAACCCAAGAAAAATCTCAAAGGTTTTTGCTGTGCTTTTTAAACCTTTCCTTAGGATAAAATAAAAAGTCGGTGGCGACTCTTGCTCAACCGAAACATTTGCGAAAACAAACGCAAAACCCTAGTCAGTTCTCCCACCGTATCACAGTCATCTTCAACCTCCAGCCAACATGAAATATCCTATGCTATTACAGGGCTTCAGGGAGGGGGATACATAACCAAAACTTTGGGGATAAAAAAAGTAAATAAACCCTAAGTTAAAAGCTATTACAAACTGTGTACAAATACAATAATTGAAAAGAATAATAAAACGGAGAATAATAAACGTGTGAATATTAAAACGGGAACAAATTGAAAAAACCTAAAAAATCTAATTGATTTAGAAAAATGTTTTTGGTATTTTATTGAGAAAAGATTTGAAATTTTTAACGAAATTTCTAATAAATTTTAATTTAAAGAAAAAAAGATTAAAATAATAAAATTAAATTAATTTACAAAAATTAACTTTAATTATGAAAAATCCTAAGTCTGTTTTTTTGTGATTTTTTCATTTTGATGTTATGTTAAAAAAAAGATAGAAGAGATAACATAACTAAAGCAACATAGTCGAAGGAACATGCAGTGAATAAAAGGGTGCAATTTTGAAAAAAAGGCAAGCCTGGATTGAAAAGAGTCCGAGTTGCCTTTCGATCCAGAGGGCTGATTGAAGGCATCATTTGAGGGCCTTGGGGCGCTAGATCTGCAAGCAAATTCGGTAGAAATTGAAAGTATAAGGCCTGGGATTCGAACCCTGGTCCCTTTGATTGCACAAATTCCCTTTCACCATCTGAGCTGCTTGATCATTCGAAATACATGAAATCTTCTTTGGGTCCTGCAAATTAGTTAGTTCAAAACCAAACAAAACAGAAAACATTCTATTCGAAATCAATCCCTGAACCCGTATCTAGGGTTGTTTCGATTTGCAACAGCCTGTATCATGGGTTTCGAAGGTAACCAGCTTTGAAAACCCTATCCATGGTGTTCGAACATTTGGACACTGCAACTTGCATACATTTTGTTAAATCGCTCACAAATAACAACAAAAACCATGAACATGAAATCATGAGTTTAATTGGAGATTAAATGAGATTGAACATTTTTACCACTAGAGGCGCCTTGATCTGCAGTCCTGGGTGTGAGATGGCTGGGGCACGAGTGAGTGTGCGTCTGTGTGAACTCCAAGAACACGATCAGAATGTTAATATGGACAGAAGGTGCCTGCAAAGGTATGGAGTTTTGACAACTTTGGAATTTGACGCTGCTTTCTGGAACTTCGTGGGGCACGCTGCATTTTTTGTGAGGCAGTATATGTGTGTCCTTTTTCTTTGAGATTATGAGGTTTATATAGGCAAGGGATTTTAGGTCAACATTTGTGTATCAAATCTTGGTCCATTATGATGAAGAGATTTAATTTGATTTCTTCATAAAAACTTGCTATATTTGATTCAATCAGGTGCCGATCTATTTTCATGTGTTACTGCCAGCCTGTTATGAGTTGTTTGGGCCTCCAATATGATGGAAATCGAAAGCTGACATGCCCCTGCAGATCCATTTCCCTTCGAATTTGTTCTCTTTGAAGGCTCTAAGCTCCAATTCGAATTACTCAGAGCTTTCCTCATCAGAGAATTGTTTCCTTTGAAGGCTCTGAATTCTAATTCGAATTGCAACAGCTTCATTATCATGGCTCCTTCGATTGAGCCACCTTCTGCTTCGATCGCTTGATTTGAAGAAAATCACCCTAGTCAATCAGCTCTTGTGGAGTTAAGAACAAACAAGGAAATAATCTAGCCCTTAACTCAGGAATTAAAGCCATGATCAAAATTGAATTCTTGCCATATTTACAAGGAAAACATGCCATTTTGAACTTTGAGTGAACCTAGACAGGTTATGATAGGTGTTTTGTTCGAATTTGGCTCAAGGATTTCATCATGGTTCCTTCGATTAAGTCTCAAGCTTTGCTCTCTTCGATGGCTTTGAACTTGACCAATCGAAGCATTATCCTATTGACTGGTCGAAGTGTTGTCCTGCTCTCTTCGATGGCTCTGAGTCTTGATTCGAATTGCTCATATTCTCAGCATTAGAGTTTCTTCGATCAGCCCCTAAGAATTATTCTTCTTGATGGCTCTGGGTTCTGATTCGAAGTGTTCAGAACTTCCCCCATCAGAACATTTTAGATTAAGACACCTCTGCATTGATATGCCATTCGAAGGATACTTTGCTCTGATATGCCTTTCGAATGACACTTTGTTATGATGTTCCAATCGAAGGAAACTCTAACGTTCCAATCAAAGGACACTCTTATGTTCCAATCGAAGGACAACCTGATGTTCTAATCGATGGAAAACCTGTTGTTCCAATCGAAGGAAGCTCTAATGTTCCAATCGAAGGAAGCTCTGATGTTCCAATCGAAGGACACCCTGATGTTCCAATCGAAGGAAATTCCGTTCATCTTCAACTTTTACTTTCCTTAAGCAAGTGATTACAACCACCCATGTAAGAGAAGATCTTGAAAATAAAAGAGGGCAAATTTTGGGGTACAACAGCTACCCCTGTTCAATCTTCTTAAACTTGAAGATTTAGATTGGCTTGTCTTCCTTTCATGATCTGAAGGTGGAAGATGATTGATCACTAGAGTGCCCAAAAATTTGCACTCGTCTGAAGTGATACTGTTGGTGGATAATATCTGGAATGGGCTTACAAATGCCATTTGGAAAAGATGACAGAAGACTGTCGTAGATGGGCTTAAAGATGCCATCCAGAGCAAATGACGAAGAGTCGTCGGAGATGGGTTTAAAGTTGACATCTAGAGAACATGCTGATTTCATGAGAGATTCCTTTGTGGGGATTCCTGTTCCTGTTGTTGAGGAGGACTCTGCTGAGGAATGTTGGTCTCTGTCTTGGGAAATAGAGTCTAGGAGCTTCAGTTGTCCATCACTCTACTGGGGAGTTATCTCTTGACTGAAGAGATGAAAGTGAGTTGTTATCTGGTCGGGATCCAGGCTTCACAGTGACTTGCTGAGGATAATAAGGCTGACTTCTATCTGGTCGTATTCTAGGCTTCACAGCGACCTACTGGGGAATATGAAATTAACTGCCATCTTGTTGGTTCCAGGCTTTGCAGTAATTATAGACATTAAACTGTTATCTGGTCACATCTAGGCTTCAGTGATTTGAAGAAATTAGGCTGTTATCTGATTGGGTCCAGGCTTCAATTTGAATCTGAGGTATACTGTTATCTGGTCGGGTCCAGGCTTCGGTGTCATAGGTTATACTATCATCTGGTCGGGTCTAGGCTTCATAGTAATTAACAAAATAAACTTCTATTTGGTCGGACTCCAGGCTTTACAGTATCTTTAACTGGAATAGAATCAGAGAAATCTTAGGGTCGATTTAACTGAACTAGAGAAAGTATCTACCAGAAAAGAATCAGGATAAATCATTGGTCAGTTTAAACTAAACCAGCAGAAGTATTGTGCTATCTTCAACTGGAATAGAATAAGAGAAATCTTACGGTCGATTTAACTGAACCAGAGATGATGAAAGTGCTATTCCAGTTCTATTGAAGAAGACATGATGAAGAAGACATGATAGACTGCTCAGCCTAGTCAACACCAACATTGAAGAAGACATGATGAAAGTGCTATTCCAGTTCTTTGACCCTCTTCACCACTGCTTCACTTTCCCTGATTATCAGTTGGTACCCACTTTGGAGGAGTTTTCTCAACTCCTAAGAATCCCTATCCTTAATCAACTACCCTTTAACGGTACGGAAAAGGAACCAAAGCCGGAAGATGTTGCTCGAGCATTACATCTACAACCATCCGACATCAAGGGGCATTGGGAAACCAGAAGCGGCGTCAAAGGATTCTTAGCAAAATTCTTGTTTGAGAAGGCACAAGAATGTTGGAATTCATTGGACCTACAAGCCTTTGAAGAGATTGTGGCACTCCTTATCTATGGGTTGGTCTTGTTCCCAAATCCTGACCAATTGATAGATTTCAACGCCGTCAAAATCTTTTTGTCCAGAAACCCAATACCAATATTGCTTGGGGACATCCTTCACTCATTTTACACACGAACAATGAGAAAGAGGGGTGTTCTCATGTGTTGTACTCCTATCCTTGCAAGGTGGTTTATTTCGCACCTTCCACAATCTGTCTTGAAGAATGACCAAGGCTCAAGGTGGTCCCAACGGTTGATGACTCTTACTCATTCTGATGTGCATTAGTGTTCTCGGTCCAGAGAAAATGTCATCATCGTCGATCGTTGCGGAGAATTTCCTAATGTTCCTTTACTTGGAATTAGGGGAGGTATCACCTACAACCCTTGCCTAGCTTTGAGGAAATTTGGATATGCACGGAGGGATGTCCCTCATGATATGTTGATTCCTAGCCTAGTTTTTGACTTCGACAACGATGCGTAAGGACTTCGCCAAAGATTCATCAGAGCTTGGGGAAAACTCAACAAGGTCGATAGCAAGACTCTGGGACACAAGAACTCCATCCCTCTTGAGCCCTATCTCAAGTGGGTACGAGCCTGAGCCCAAAGTCTAATGATGCTTTATCCTCATGTACTCCCAGTGATTAAAGAGCCCGTCAATGAAGGAGAGGTTCCCTACACCATCCTACATCCAGACATGCCTACATCATGGGAGGAAATGCAGAAAAGTTGGATTCAGCTCAAGGAGGAACGAAACACTTTTGAAGCTAGAGCTTACCCGCCGACTCCACGAGCAAGAGGCCCTCAACACCTACATCGCACCAAAGAGGATGCGCAATGTCTTTCTGCCTTAAGAAGTTTATTTTGTAATATTTGGCCCATGGGGCATTTATGTACTAACAAATTTCTTCTTATTAATATGACGTGCGTTCTTCTTTATCTGAAACAAATTTGAATGTTCTAAATCCTTGAATGCATTGCATACATCAGCATACCATTCATCATGTGCATAAGCAGGTCTCACTCCAGGTTTCCTTATCTGTCTGCTGTTTATTTCAGTAGGATGGATCTCGAGCAAACAGTCAAAGACCTACAAGCTCAGAATGCACAATTCCAGCAACTCCTGATGACCTTGGTTAAAAGTCAGGAGGATATCAAGACTCAATTGGGGAATAAGGACCCAGTAAAGAAGAAGAAGAAGAGGATTGGGGTGGCTACTTTGGGGAGAAGATTTGACGCAGAAGCTCGGAGAGTGCTTGAATTTCCTCCCACTTCTGATGAAGGGACTAGCAAAAGAGATGGAGTTGCGGTGCCTTCCGAGTCTGATGCAGAGGAAGAGGAGGTTGAAGAGGATGAAGATTATTCTGACCAGCAATATCCTCCAGCTGATGATAAATACAAGGGTTTAGAAGATAGATTGGCTGCCATGGAATTACAAAGGGTATCGGGTTTGGATTTTGAAGACTTGGGTTTGGTTGCCAGGATTGTGATTCCCCCAAAATTCAAAGTGCCAGTATTTGTGAGGTATGATGGGCTGTCCTGCCCCAAAATGCATCTCAGGTCCTACGTGAGAAAGATTCAACCCTATACAGCAGATAAAAATCTCTGGATTCATTTTTTCCAAGACAGCCTGTCGGGAGCTCAGTTGGAGTGGTTTTATCAGCTAGAAGGAACCAGTGTCAGAAATTGGGAAGATTTGGCCACCGTTTTCTACAAACAATACCAGTATAATTCTGATCTTGCTCCTACTCGTACCCAACTTCAGGGTATGTCACTAGGAACAAGTGAGGGATTCAAAGAATATGCACAAAAATGGAGGGATTTGGCTGGAAGGGTGCAGCCTCCTTTAACCGATCGTGAACTCGTGGATATGTTTCTCGGGACCCTATCTGGACCATTTTTCAATCATCTAATTGGTAACTCTTCCGCGGGGTTTACCGATTTGATCTTAACAGGCGAAAGAATAGAAGCTTGCATCAAGTCAGGAAAGATTCAGAAGGGTGTTGCTGCAAGTGTTGAGAAGAAACCTTTTCAGAAGGAGACAACTATGGTATATTCTCAGAGAAGAGCAGGGAAGATGGAGCGTCGGCCAACTGTGGGGGCCGTAATGATTCAAAACACTCCGAGTGAGCAGCCTCGCTATAACCAGTCCAGACCAAATCAGCAACGAGTGGAACGGCCACAACGGCAGTTCACCCGTATTAATATGACTCCAGCGCAAGTGCTTCCCCATCTATTGAAGTTGAATCTTGCCACCATCAAAGAGGCGACAAAGAATGTGAATACGTCCTCTCCGCATTATCACGCCAATGCTAAATGCGCCTACCATTCAGACAGTGTTGGACACGACACCAATGATTGTTGGGCACTCAAGCATAAAATCCAAGACCTGATAGAGGCTAAGGAGGTAGAGTTTGACGCTCCAGAGAAGCCTAATGTGATATCTGCACCCATGCCGAAGCACGGCCGAAATGTCAATGCCATTGAAGAAGATTTGTATGTTGCTGATGTCAGTGATCTGACCACTCCACTACTAACCATTAAATTGAATCTGTTGAGGGCCGGGATCTTCCCGGGATGTAAGGAAGACTGCTATTGTTGCTACTCTCTGTCGTTTGATTGTCCGCTACTGAAGAAAGGCATCCAAGGCCTTATGGACAGTCGACAAATTTTGTTTGAAAAAGTTTCTGCTGTTCCAGTTCATACTGAAGATGTCTCAATCATAACCATTCACGCCAATCTTTCCAAGGCCGTCAAAAAGCCTGTTAAGATTACACCAGCTGCAAAATCTGTTCCTTTGAAGATAACAATGCCAGGGCCTGTTCCCTATGTTTCTGAGAAGTCGATACCTTGGAACTATGGCGGTGACATCTACTACCATGGTATCAAGCAAATCGAGGTAATTGAAGAAAGTTCGGATGATGAAAGAGCCAGCATTAGTAACATTGCGGGCACCAGCAAAATCACCAGGAGCGGGAGAATATTTTCTCCAGAGATTGCCCCTCCAAGAGCAGTCTTTGGACCCTCATCAGCTAACGAGGTTATCCCTGCACCAATAAAACTCTCTGCTAGAACTCCTTTGATTGAAGACATTATTGTTCCTAGTACTGTCTCTCCTACCGCTGCTGACAAAGGTAAGGGAGTCCAAGATGAGCCCGTCAGGACGAGGGCTCAACCCTTGGTAATCCCAGAAACCTCCAAGAAGGAAATGGACGAGATTTTGAGGATAATCAAGAGAAGTGATTACGATGTGGTGGAACAGTTGGGGCAAACCCCCTCCAAGATCTCCATGCTGGCACTACTACTTTGCTCAGAAGCACACGCTAAAGCCCTGATAAAATTCCTGAAGGCAGCTCATGTGCCCCAGGAAACCTCTGCGGATCAATTTCAAAATTGCGTGGCTAGCCTGACTGCGGACAATGGGTTAGGTTTTTCTGATGCCGACCTAACCCCTAAAGGCAGAAACCACAATGATGCTTTGCATATTTCAATCGAGTGTCGCGGAACCACTCTTGCACATGTTTTGGTGGATACTGGTTCGTCGCTGAATGTTTTGCCTAAGAAGGCCTTGGACCGACTAGATTGTGAGGGGTTGGATTTGAAGCCGAGTGATATTGTTGTCAGAGCTTTCGATGGTTCGAAGAGAATGGTCCATGGAGAGGTTGAAATTCCCATCAAGATAGGTACTGAGGTGTTTAAATCCACTTTCTATGTGATGGACATCCGTCCGTCATACTCTTGCCTGCTGGGTAGACCTTGGATACACCATGCTGGGGCAGTTACCTCCTCCTTGCATCAGATGTTGAAGTATCCTGTCAAGGGAAAGATCATCACTGTCCATGGCGAAGAAGAGTACATGATTAGCCACTTAAATTCTTTCCGGTATGTGGAGGTTGAAGGAGAGTTCATTGAGACACCGTTTCAACATTTCGAAGAAGTCCTTCCTGAAATAGCAGCAGCGAAGTTGACGGCTGAGACACCGAGACAGATGGCCAGGATGGCATCTCTGGAGGATGCAAGGGCCGCAATAAAAGAAGGGAAGAATTCAGCATGGGGGCAGTTACCCGACTTTCCACATAAGACTGACAAGTTTGGATTAGGGTTCACAGCCGCTGGCCAGAAAGCTATGCGCCGGTCGAAGATTGGAAGGGCGCCAGTCAAAATTGCTCCCTACGGAATCAACGCCTTGGAAGATGAAGACAAGGAGAGCAACATTGAAGAGTGGATTTATCCAACTGTCAAAGGAGGATTGAGCAATTGGGAGGCTAAGGACTTTGTCCCCATCACTTTTATTCACCAGTAATTTATCTGTTAAACATTTCCTATTTGGTCTGTAATATTTACTTTCAAACAATCCGTACACTATCTTTTCACCTCCTGCCTTTCCCGGGGCATGTAGGTCTACTTGTAAGGGTTTTGATTATTTTTCATATTCATATGCCATATTTAATGATTCATTGGACGTTTTTCATTTGATAAACTGCTTATGTTCATTTTCTTTCCTTTTCCATTTTTTGTTTAAGGATGGCTATCCCTTACACACACCCACACTCACCAATGCAGGTACCCATCCACTTCGGATTCCATGGGTGACTATTCTGCTGTATCTTTCAATAACTCTGAAGATCTGGTCAATCTAGCCGAGTATGAAGATGACGAAGGTTATGAAGTACCCGGGGAACTAGCCAGACTTCTGCAACAAGAGGAAAGGGCCATCTTACCGCATGAAGAGCCATTGGAAACTATTAACTTAGGAACCGAGGAGGACCGGAAGGAGGTGCAAGTGGGTGCCAATCTGGAACCAAAAGTCAAGGAGCGCTTGGTGCAGTTGTTAAATGAGTATGTTGAAATCTTCGCTTGGTCCTATGAAGACATGCCGGGTCTAGACACAGACATCGTGGTTCACCGTCTCCCCACAAGAGAGGATTGTCCACCAATCAAGCAAAAAGTTCGCCGAATGAGGCCTGACATGTCCGAAAAGATCAAAGCGGAAGTAATGAAACAATTCGATGCTGGCTTTCTGGCTGTTACGTCCTATCCTCAATGGGTCGCTAACATCGTGCCAGTACCAAAGAAAGATGGCAAAGTCAGAATGTGTGTGGACTACCGGGATTTGAATAGGGCCATCCCTAAAGATGATTTCCCGCTACCTCATATTGACATCTTGATCGACAATACAACTCAGCATAAAGTGTTTTCCTTCATGGACGGATTCTCGGGCTACAATCAAATCAAAATGGCTCCCGAGGATATGGAGAAAACAACTTTTGTCACACAATGGGGCACTTTCTGTTACAAGGTGATGCCGTTCGGGTTGAAGAACGCGGGGGCAACTTATCAACGCGCCATGGTAGCTTTATTTCATGATATGATACATCATGAGATTGAAGTTTACGTAGACGATATGATAGCTCGGTCACAAACAGAGGAAGAGCACCTTGAACATTTGGAAAAGCTGTTTGCCAGGTTAAAAGAATACAAGCTCAGGCTGAATCCAAGTAAATGCACTTTTGGAGTCAGGTCTGGTAAACTCTTGGGATTCATTGTAAGCAACAAAGGCATTGAAGTCGATCCGACAAAAGTAAAAGCAATACAAGAGATGCCTGCTCCCCATACTGAAAAGGAGGTTAGAGGATTCTTGGGGCGCATAAACTATATTGCCAGATTCATCTCACATCTGACTTCTACCTGTGAGCCAATTTTCAAACTCTTGAAAAAAGATCAGGTAGTGGAATGGAACGATGATTGTCAAGCTGCTTTTGATAGAATCAAGGAGTATTTGCTAGAACCTCCTATTCTGATGCCACCCGTCGAAGGAAGACCACTGATCATGTATTTGACCGTCTTGGATAACTCAATGGGGTGTGTTTTGGGCCAGCATGACGAGTCTGGTCGAAAAGAGCATGCTATTTATTACCTTAGCAAAAAGTTTACCGACTGTGAGACTTGCTACTCACTGCTCGAGAAAACTTGCTGCGCTTTGGTATGGGCTGCCCGCCGACTAAGACAGTATATGTTGACTCATACTACCTTGTTGATTTCCAAAATGGATCCTATCAAGTATATCTTCGAGAAGCCCGCTTTATCTGGAAGGATAGCTAGATGGCAAATGATCTTAACCGAGTATGATATCCAGTACACCACCCAAAAAGCTATAAAAGGGAGTGTATTAGCTGACCATCTGGCTCATCAGGCTATCGAAGACTATCAACCCATGAGATTTGACTTCCCAAACGAGGACATCATGAATTTGGACAACATTGAAGGTGACGGACCGTATGACGGACCCGAAAAGGGATCCCGATGGAACATGTACTTTGATGGTGCTTCAAATGCGCTTGGAAACGGTATTGGCGCAGTACTCATTTCTCCAGAAGGTTGTCACACACCTTTCACGGCCCGACTTTGCTTCAGCTGCACAAACAACATGGCTGAGTATGAAGCCTGCATCTTTGGTCTCAAGGCTGCTATAGACTTATGGATCAAATCTTTGATCGTATTTGGAGACTCGGCTTTGGTTATCAGTCAAATCAAAGGAGACTGGGATACCAAACATCCTAATCTTATCCCATACAAAGAACATGTCCTGACATTGTTGCCTCATTTCGAGCAAATTACCTTCGAGCATTTCCCGTGAGAAGAGAATCAGCTAGCGGATGCTCTAGCCACAATGTCCTCCATGTTTAAACTCAACTGGGATAACGAGGTTCCCCAAATCACCATCGAGCGAATGGATGAACCTGCGCACTGTCACGAGATTAATACCGAGGAGGTAGTGGAACAACCCTGGTTCCATGAAATCAAAAGGTATCTCGAGACCCGAGATTATCCTGAAGGAGCTTCCGTGAATGAAAAGAAGTTCTTAAAGAAATTCGCTGCTAAGTTCTTCCTGAGCAACGGCATCCTTTACAAACGAAGCCATGATTGTGTATTACTCTGATGTATGGACAAAGCTGAAGCAGAGTTGATCATGACTGATGTACACAGCGACACATTTGGCACTCACTTGAGCGGGCATACAATGGCTAAGAAGATCCTAAGGGCAGGCTATTATTGGTCTACCATGGAAGCTGACTGCCATCAACATTCCCGTACTTGCCACAAGTGTCAAGTCTATGCTGACAAAGTTCATATCCCTCCGGTTCCTCTCAACGTCCTGACTGCTCCGTGGCCCTTTGCAATGTGGGGCATTGATATGATTGGAGAGATCAAGCCCACGGCTTCCAACGGACATCGCTTCATCCTGGTTGCCATTGACTATTTCACCAAATGGGTCGAAGCAGCTTCCTTCGCCTCTGTTACTAAAAATGTGGTTGCCCGCTTTATCAAGCAAAATCTCATATGTCGGTATGGTGTTCCAGACAGGATCATCACAGACAACGGTACAAATATGAATAACACGATGATCACTGCATTATGCGAACAGTTCAAGATTTATCATCACAATTCATCTCCCTATCGGCCGAAGATGAACGGTGCTGTTGAAGCTGCGAACAAAAACATTAAGAAAATCATTCAGAAAATGACAATCACTTACAAGGACTGGCATGAGATGTTACCGTTTGCTCTGCATGGATACCGAACGACGACACGTACTTCAACTGGGGCAACCCCATTTTCTCTGGTTTATGGCATGGAAGTTGTTTTGGCTATGGAAGTCCAGATCCCTTCTCTAAGGATTATGAAGGATGCAGGTTTGAATGAAGAGGATTGGATGCAGACCCGACTTGATCAACTCAATCTGATCGACGAAAAGCGACTTGCTGCTATATGCCATGGTCAGACGTATCAAAAGCGGATGATCAAGGCCTTCAATAAGAAAGTCAGACGTCAAGTGTATCAAGTCGGAGACCTCGTAATCAAGCGGATTATCTTACCGCAAAGTGATCCCAGGGGCAAATGGACTCCTACATATGAAGGACCATTTGTGATCAAGAGCATATTTTCTGGTGGTGCAATGATTCTGACCACTATGGGCGGCGACAATTTGCCGCACCCTGCGAACGCTGACATAGTCAAAAGATACTACACATAAAATAACCCGACGAGTCGAAAACCCGAAAGGGCGGCTTGGGCAAAAAATGGGCATCCCGGTGGATCGAAAACCCGAAAGGGCGATTCAGGCAAAAATTAGGGATAAAAACAAAAAAATCTGTACACCCGGCAAGTTGAAAACCTGAAAGGGCGGCTTGGGCAAAAGTTAGGGAATTAAAGCGTATGACTATGCCTCGTCGGATCACTTCAAAGACAATCTCTTCATCAACCGGTTCCAGGCTTCTGATCAATCCAGTCATCGTCAAACGAAGCATTGAATGGACAGATATTCAGAGTTGTGAAAGCTATAGCGGAATGGAATCCCATGGAATTATTTCACATAGCCATCTTTATTTTGTATAAATTTTTCAAATATTTACGACAAAATCCTCTTACTAAGATGATTGTCTCCTTTGTACAAATATACTCAAAGAAAATCAATACAAATACTTTTCCCAGAAATTTGTGTCATTTCCTTTTCTTTTCTCTTGCACTATTTGTTTTATTTTGAGAAACGTCCAATGTTTTGTTAAATAGGCATATGCATTTGAAACATAATCATTTTCTTATGAGTCGGGAAAGAGGATTACCGATAGGTCAAAGGTACAGTTGGATATCTTGATACCCTTCAAAGAGAAGCCCCCGAGATATTTGGAATCCATATCCCTGGCAAGTCTTGAAGCTTATCCCCAGTAGATTCTGGAAGCTTGTCCCCCGCAGAGCACGGACGTCTCTCCCGAGTTTTATTCAAAGTTATTCCTCACAAGGCCTTATAACTGGGTTATCCTCAGCTAACAACCACGGAAGATCACACTCGCCAAAATTCTTCCTATCCCCAGCGGAGTTCATCAAAATTCCCCAGCAGTAACTTATCTTTGCAAATCCCCAGCCGGAGAATCCTCCGGAATTCAATTCCCCTCAGAGTTTAAGTTTCAGTGTCCCCAGCCGAGCTAAAGCTTCAAATTATCAATCCCCAGCGGAGCCAGGCTAATGAACCTTCTCCCCACAGAGTTTTAAGAGAATAAATCTTGAGTTCCCCAGTGAAGTCACCAGAGACACTTCCCACCGAACTGAAGATTCCCGGTCTTGTACCCCCAGCATAAGTCTGCTAGATTGGTGCTCCCCAGTAGAAGTCATCAGGAATTCCCAAGAGGTTTGGTATACAACCCAAGCTCCTTATTCCCCAGTCACAGCCAAGGAATTATTCTTCCCGGCAGCAGTCAGGATGTTTTTTTCAGCCATCCAGGATTCATCTATCCCCAGCAAGACGGCTCATCAGCTTACATGCGCATTCATTACATTCATATCATACACATTGATATTACATACATTGCATCATACATTTCATGCAACATAATTTTGTGTCTAGCTAACATTTTGTCCTTTATAGGATAAGAATAAAAAGCTATCCTTAACAGTTTCAAATGCAGTTTTACACGGATTCATCATCAAGCAACCCTACACCGGTTCTTATTCAAATCCAAGACTTCTGAAAACAGTCTATGGATTCTTCCCAACAACGGATGTTAATCTATCACTTGTTCAGACTCTTCTCAACCGTTGAAAACAGTTTACGGACGCTTCCCAACAACGGACGCTGCTCTATTGCTTATTCAACCTCAAGATTTCTGAAAACAGTTCACGGGTTCTCCAAGTAAACGAATGTTAACCTATCACTTGTTCAGATTCTTCTTCAAGACTTCTGAAAACAGTCTATGGATTCTTCCCAACAACGAATGTTAATCTATCGACTTGTTCAGATGCAACCTTTGAAAACAGTTTACGGACGCTTCCCAACAACGGATGCTGCTCTATTGCTTATTCAAACTTCAAGACTTCTGAAAACAGTTTACGGGTTCTCCAAGTAACGGATGTTAACCTATCGCTTGTTAGTTTCTTCTCCAGACTTCTGAAAACAGTCTATGGATTCTTCCCAACAACGGATGTTAATCTATCAACTTGTTCGGATGCAACCTCCTGAAAACAGCTTACGGATTCCTCCCAACAACGGATGTCAATCTATTGCTTGTTCAGACCCCAGTTCAGAGATAGTCCAAAGCTTGAACACCTCCCTGATATTCCCTTCCAGATGGAATCTCTAAGCCCATCCCCGACAAGATCTTTGTGACCCTCTCAAGATGGCATCTCTAAGCCCATCTCCAAATGGCATCTCTAAGCCCATTCCCGCATTCATTGCTTTAACGAGTGCAAATTTCTGGGCACTCTAGTGTCCAATCTCCTTTTACCCTCGAGTCACGAAAGGCAAAACTTGCCAATCTAACTCTTCGGATTCAAGAAGATTGAACAGGGGAAACTGTTGTACCCCAAAATTTGCCCTCCCATTTCTCATTGATTTCTCACCACAAAGCCCTTGAAGCTCAAGATCCAGTTAGGGTTTCATCTGCTCAAGACCTCTCCTTGCACTGATGACCCCAAATTAGGGTTTGTGTTTGCACAAAGATGTTTTGAACTAAAATGCCTAATATGACTTTCATGCTTCATATTGGACCCTCAAGTTTATCCATACCAAGTTTCAAGCCTTGATTCCAAGTTTTGCCCAGTCAATTGGACAGTTGACCTAGAAATCAGCTGTATTGGGGAAAAAGTCAACTATGGCCAATTGACAGTCAAACCTCATGAAAATTGACCCACATCAACATTATGAACTCATATGGACCATTTGATCAAGTTTGGATCACAATTCCATAATAAATTTGATCAGATCACCAAAAGGGTAAAATGGTCATTTTTAGGGTTTTGACTGCACAAAGACAATTTTTGACTGTTTGACCTAGCCAAAGGCAAACCAAGCCCATATATGGACTCCAGGACCCCATGGAATTATCTTGACATGCTCAACAAACTCAAAAGATCCCAAGTACACAAGATTGACAGTTGAATTTCCCAGTTAATTGATCAATTTTGACTGTATACTGAAAAGTCAAACTTTGACTTTTTGGTCAAAATAAAGAGTCAAGATTCATTTTTCATCAAAACATGCCAAATCATGAAACTTGTTCATCAAGAAATCACAAAATGCAAATTAGGGTTAGAAATTAGAATTTTTCATAACTTAGAATTTTTCTAAGTTATAAAAAACCCTATTTTTTTCCTAACTTTGCCCCACCTTTTCACCAAGATCCATTTGGATTCAAACAAAAGTCAAAACATGAAAGTTGTAGCTTGTTGCATAATCTACAACTTTGATTCACAAAGTTTTCCCATTTGAGGCTTGTATCTCAAGTTACAAATTTTTGAATAAGGGCACTAAACCATTCTTAACTTAGTGAATTTTTGACCTATTTTGACAAGGTTTTCTACCCCACTTCAAGGCCATTTTCCATACACTTCCACTTGGAATTTCAAATTTCATTTCAAAGATGGATTGTAGTACACATTCCAAGCTTTCCAAAATGTCCAAGAACTCATCAAACAACCTCATAACTTGAGAGAATCGAATTTCACAATTGGGCAAAAACTCACTTTTGAATTGGCTATTTTTCATGTTCATCATTTGTGCAAACTTCTCAAACCAGCATGCCCCTTGATTACAGGTCCTAAAACCATCCAACACTCAATAATTTAATGCATGTTCATTGTGCTAAGACCTTGTTTCATGAGCTAAAGCATTGTATGATGGATTAATCCCAAATTGGAAAAAGCATTATATCCATTTTTACAAAGGTTTCACTTTATGTCATGATGCAAATCCACAAGTACAAATCAAATCCAATTGGCACAAGATTATGAGCAAAACACTCTGATCAAGGAGAGATTATGCAGCTCATTAGGGGTGCCCTACTTGCCTAAAACACCAAGTTGGTTTTGCTTGCTTAAGTGTGAAGTAAAGTGCCATAACATAGGACATCTTTCATCTCAGCATTAGAACACAGAAGCAAATATTGTAGACACATTCCAAACATCCCAACCAAGCTTTTGCACGACCCTAGCACCTCTCAAACATTCCCAATCTCAGAATCATCTTCAAACTGCAAAAACAGGGTCAGGCCTGCAGTTTGAGTGCCATCTTCCATTTCTCTCAAGCTCTCTTGCCCAAACCAGTTCACATACCTTCCATACCATCTATGCAAGCTAACCAAGACCTGAAACATGACCTGTAATCCCTCTAACCACTTCCACCATTTTCAGTTTCTTGTTTTGCAGGTGAAGTGCTCTAGCACGATTCAGAAGCTTTCAAGACAAAGTAAACATTGGAATAGCATCCCTGGACCTCAAGGAAGCTTTTCCAATCATCACCTTGCATTGAAAGCTCCTTCATTGCCAGATAGAACTTCAGCTGAACAGGTATCTTGGTGAACTTCTATCTCTCTTAGCAAGCATCATTAGCTCTAAGTTTGTGAATAAACAATGTTCTATTCATGCCACTGAACATGTACATGTTTTTACTTTTCATTTCTTTTGCTTGAGCTGTGAGAATTTGAGGTTTGAAAATGGCAGAAAACTTAGGTCAAGATTTGGGATTGTTAAAATTCTCTCTCATTTCTGAGAGTTAGGATGAGTTTTTTATATATTTGGAAACGAGATTCAATGCTTAACATTTCTTATGTTGGAAGTTTGTTCAAAAAATCAAAGAATCGGGATATTCAAATGAAGCTTCTTGCGCGCGTTTTTTGAACAAGTTTTGTTCAGAGGTTGAAGAAGGTGTCTCATGGGCTGGGCCAGCTTTGGTTCTGCTTTTTGCACCATGTTTTGTGATTCATACCCCCTGAGCCCATTTGTTTGATTTAATGTTTTTCTTGATTTTTCTTTTTTTATTTTGACTCATTTATTTTTTCTAATAATGTTTAAAACTTGAAAAATCATTTTTACACCATTTTTGCATTTTTTAAGTATTTATTTGTTTATATGGATATTTATACATAAATATATATATATATATATATATATATATATATATATATATATATATATATATATATATATATATATATATATATATATATATATATATATATATATATATATATATATATATATATATATATATATATATATATATATATATATATATATATATATATATATATATATATATATATATATATATATATATATATATATATATATATATATATATATATATATATATATATATATATATATATATATATATATATATACTATTATTTAGAAGTATTATTAAAAAATAATGTAAACATATTATATTTTTTATCTTTATTTCATTTTTCCCTTTTGAAACATTTTGTATAAAAAATACTTTTTTTTATAAATATTAAATATTATTATTATTTATATATATATATATATATATATATATATATATATATATATATATATATATATATATATATAATACATATTTAAAATAATACATATATACATATATTTATTAATATATTTAGGATAAATACAAAGTATATACCCTTTTATTTTTCTTATTAATATTTAATATAAAAATACATTTTTTTGACAAATACCTCATTTTATTTTAGTTTTTATTATATATAAATAAATATTTGTACATAATAAATAAATAATGTATTTTATTTAATAGAATTAGGGTTTTACCCTAAATATGAAAATACTCTAAAAAATAATACCTTTTATTTTCTTATTTTATTTTACATAAATAATACTTTTTTTTCAATACATATAAAAATTCTTTTTGTATTCTTGCATATTTGTTTTATTTCTATTTTATTTTATGCTTTTAATCATATTGTAAATATTCAAAGCCAATGATGTAATAGTTTAGATTCAATTTCTTGTCTAAATACCTCCCCATTTGAACATTTGTACCCCCTCCCCATATTATTGTGTTGTAATAGTGTAGGAATTTAAATTTCGCACTTTAACGCTTTCTAAACCTACCATGCTAGAGTTAGGGTTTGAATGCGAGTAAAACGAACAAAATAGTTGGACATAATCTCAAGATAAATAAGCATGAAAATGGAAAACACATTTCACACTTGCACCCCTAGGGTATTCCACTTTGTTGCCTTCAAATAAATTGGGCCATATTGCATGTTGAACTTCTTTGGGTAAAACAGACAATCAAATGATCATAGTCTCTCAAAATGTTGCCTAAATGAATGATCAAGCCCCTTTTAAAGAAAAATTGCCCAAAGACATTTAACACTATTGCAATTATGGTCTAAACGATGACCCGCGCCTGTCCCTTTCATCTCCTAACACAAGATTGTCCACCAAATGCAATGGTGGAACAAAATTGTTAAAAGGGTTAAAACATAGCATAAAACTTTGAGAACTTTAGGGTAGATAGTTCTTAAGTACTTGTCAATTTGCAAAAGAAAACACTTGCCTATTTTCAAACCACACTTCACAAACACTTTCAAAACAAACTTTCAAAAAACCTTGAAACATCTTTTCAAAAAGACAAACACCTTTTGTAAAACATTCGAGTAAAGAATTGTTACAAGGGTAGCCTAGACAAGGCATCTTTTCCAAAGCATTTTCAAAGCCACACACAAAGCACCATTTCAAACAATTGAAAACCAAGGCAAGTTGATCTAAGCAAGTACCTAAGAGCCCATGGATAACTATGGATAGAAAGGGTGCTAATACCTTCCCTTTCTATAATCTACTCCCCGAACCCAAGAAAAATCTCAAAGGTTTTTGCTGTGCTTTTTAAACCTTTCCTTAGGATAAAATAAAAAGTCGGTGGCGACTCTTGCTCAACCGAAACATTTGCGAAAACAAACGCAAAACCCTAGTCAGTTCTCCCACCGTATCACAGTCATCTTCAACCTCCAGCCAACATGAAATATCCTACGCTATTACAGGGCTTCAGGGAGGGGGATACATAACCAAAACTTTGGGGATAAAAAAAAAGTAAATAAACCCTAAGTTAAAAGCTATTACAAACTGTGTACAAATACAATAATTGAAAAGAATAATAAAACAGAGAATAATAAACGTGTGAATATTAAAACGGGAACAAATTGAAAAAACCTAAAAAATCTAATTGATTTAGAAAAATGTTTTTGGTATTTTATTGAGAAAAGATTTGAAATTTTTAACCTAATTTCTAATTAATTTTAATTTAAAGAAAAAAAGATTAAAATAATAAAATTAATTTAATTTACAAAAATTAACTTTAATTATGAAAAATCCTAAGTCTGTTTTTTTGTGATTTTTTCATTTTGATGTTATGTTAAAAAAAAGATAGAAGAGATAACATAACTAAAGCAACATAGTCGAAGGAACATGCAGTGAATAAAAGGGTGCAATTTTGAAAAAAAGGCAAGCCTGGATTGAAAAGAGTCCGAGTTGCCTTTCGATCCAGAGGGCTGATTGAAGGCATCATTTGAGGGCCTTGGGGCGCTAGATCTGCAAGCAAATTCGTTAGAAATTGAAAGTATAAGGCCTGGGATTCGAACCCTGGTCCCTTTGATTGCACAAATTCCCTTTCACCATCTGAGCTGCTTGTTCATTCGAAATACATGAAATCTTCTTTGGGTCCTGCAAATTAGTTAGTTCAAAACCAAACAAAACAGAAAACATTCTATTCGAAATCAATCCCTGAACCCGTATCTAGGGTTGTTTCGATTTGCAACAGCCTGTATCATGGGTTTCGAAGGTAACCAGCTTTGAAAACCCTATCCATGGTGTTCGAACATTTGGACACTGCAACTTGCATACATTTTGTTAAATCGCTCACAAATAACAACAAAAACCATGAACATGAAATCATGAGTTTAATTGGAGATTAAATGAGATTAAACATTTTTACCACTAGAGGCGCCTTGATCTGCAGTCCTGGGTGTGAGATGGCTGGGGCACGAGTGAGTGTGCGTCTGTGTGAACTCCAAGAACACGATCAGAATGTTAATATGGACAGAAGGTGCCTGCAAAGGTATGGAGTTTTGACAACTTTGGAATTTGACGCTGCTTTCTGGAACTTCGTGGGGCACGCTGCATTTTTTGTGAGGCAGTATATGTGTGTCCTTTTTCTCTGAGATTATGAGGTTTATATAGGCAAGGGATTTTAGGTCAACATTTGTGTATCAAATCTTGGTCCATTATGATGAAGAGATTTAATTTGATTTCTTCATAAAAACTTGCTATATTTGATTCAATCAGGTGCCGATCTATTTTCATGTGTTACTGCCAGCCTGTTATGAGTTGTTTGGGCCTCCAATATGATGGAAATCGAAAGCTGACATGCCCCTGCAGATCCATTTCCCTTCGAATTTGTTCTCTTCGAAGGCTCTAAGCTCCAATTCGAATTACTCAGAGCTTTCCTCATCAGAGAATTGTTTCCTTTGAAGGCTCTGAATTCTAATTCGAATTGCAACAGCTTCATTATCATGGCTCCTTCGATTGAGCCACCTTCTGCTTCGATCGCTTGATTTGAAGAAAATCACCCTAGTCAATCAGCTCTTGTGGAGTTAAGAACAAACAAGGAAATAATCTAGCCCTTAACTCAGGAATTAAAGCCATGATCAAAATTGAATTCTTGCCATATTTACAAGGAAAACATGCCATTTTGAACTTTGAGTGAACCTAGACAGGTTATGATAGGTGTTTTGTTCGAATTTGGCTCAAGGATTTCATCATGGTTCCTTCGATTAAGTCTCAAGCTTTGCTCTCTTCGATGGCTTTGAACTTGACCAATCGAAGCATTATCCTATTGACTGGTCGAAGTGTTGTCCTGCTCTCTTCGATGGCTCTGAGTCTTGATTCGAATTGCTCATATTCTCAGCATTAGAGTTTCTTCGATCAGCCCCTAAGAATTATTCTTCTTGATGGCTCTGGGTTCTGATTCGAAGTGTTCAGAACTTCCCCCATCAGAACATTTTAGATTAAGACACCTCTGCATTGATATGCCATTCGAAGGATACTTTGCTCTGATATGCCTTTCGAATGACACTTTGTTATGATGTTCCAATCGAAGGAAACTCTAACGTTCCAATCGAAGGACACTCTTATGTTCCAATCGAAGGACAACCTGATGTTCTAATCGATGGAAAACCTGTTGTTCCAATCGAAGGAAGCTCTAATGTTCCAATCGAAGGAAGCTCTGATGTTCCAATCGAAGGACACCCTGATGTTCCAATCGAAGGAAATTCCGTTCATCTTCAACTTTTACTTTCCTTAAGCAAGTGATTACAACCACCCATGTAAGAGAAGATCTTGAAAATAAGAGAGGGCAAATTTTGGGGTACAACAGCTACCCCTGTTCAATCTTCTTAAACTTGAAGATTTAGATTGGCTTGTCTTCCTTTCATGATCTGAAGGTGGAAGATGATTGATCACTAGAGTGCCCAAAAATTTGCACTCGTCTGAAGTGATACTGTTGGTGGATAATATCTGGAATGGGCTTACAAATGCCATTTGGAAAAGATGACAGAAGACTGTCGTAGATGGGCTTAAAGATGCCATCCAGAGCAAATGACGAAGAGTCGTCGGAGATGGGTTTAAAGTTGACATCTAGAGAACATGCTGATTTCATGAGAGATTCCTTTGTGGGGATTCCTGTTCCTGTTGTTGAGGAGGACTCTGTTGAGGAATGTTAGTCTCTGTCTTGGGAAATAGAGTCTAGGAGCTTCAGTTGTCCATCACTCTACTGGGGAGTTATCTCTTGACTGAAGAGATGAAAGTGAGTTGTTATCTGGTCGGGATCCAGGCTTCACAGTGACTTGCTGAGGATAATAAGGCTGACTTCTATCTGGTCGTATTCTAGGCTTCACAGCGACCTACTGGGGAATATGAAATTAACTGCCATCTTGTTGGTTCCAGGCTTTGCAGTAATTATAGACATTAAATTGTTATCTGGTCATATCTAGGCTTCAGTGATTTGAAGAAATTAGGCTGTTATCTGATTGGGTCCAGGCTTCAATTTGAATCTGAGGTATACCGTTATCTGGTCGGGTCCATGCTTCGGTGTCATAGGTTATACTATCATCTGGTCGGGTCTAGGCTTCATAGTAATTAACAAAATAAACTTCTATTTGGTCGGACTCCAGGCTTTACAGTATCTTTAACTGGAATAGAATCAGAGAAATCTTAGGGTCGATTTAACTGAACTAGAGAAAGTATCTACCAGAAAAGAATCAGGATAAATCATTGGTCAGTTTAAACTAAACCAGCAGAAGTATTGTGCTATCTTCAACTGGAATAGAATAAGAGAAATCTTACGGTCGATTTAACTGAACCAGAGAAAGTGTCTACCGGAAAAGAATCAGAATAAAATCATTAGTCAATTTAAACTGAACCAGCAGAGGTATTGTGCTATCTTCAATTGGAATAGAATTAGAGAAATCTTACGGTCGATTTAACTGAACCAGAGAAAGTGTCTACCAGAAAAGAATCAGAATAAAATCATTGGTCATTTAAACTGAACAAGTAGAGGTCTTAAATCATCTTTAACTGGAATAGAATCAGAGAAATCTTAGGGTCGATTTAACTGAACCAGAGAAGTCTTTAATTGGCTTTGACTAGACAAGAATCAGAAAAATCTTAGGGTCGATTTAACTAAACCAGAGAAAGTGTCTACTGGAAATGAATCAGAATAAATCATTGGTCGATTTATACTGAACCAACTGGGGTCTTAAATATGATCTTTTGAAGAAATGCTGGAATAGCCCTTCGTTAGAGGTAACCTTTGAAAAGACTGTCAAGTCATATAAGTAGTTTGTCATGTTTGTCGATTGATCTTTCCTGAAAAGGTAAAGAGTTAGTTATATGCAATGTCATGATGTATGAAATTCATTGTGTAATGACGTTCTCAAAATAAATGAGATTGTGCTGCATGCAATATGTAGGCGCATGCCATAATGTATGAACATGGAATATTGTTGCGAATTTTCCTAGTATGGGAAAATAAATCATTGACTGTTGCTGGAGAGTAATGGGAAACTGAATCCCGGACTGCTTTTTGGTAGATGAGGAAAGTGGTTCTTTCATTTCCGCTTGGAATGATGAATGGAGATGATTCATCGGGGATTTCCTCTTTCTGTTTGAGGATACTCTGCCAGGGATCTTTGACTTCTGCTTGAGAATGTTCCGCCGGGGAGACGATGCTTTGTTGGAAGATCTTACCAATGTAGAGAGATAAACTCTGTTGGGAGATGAACTTCTGCAGCTAGAGAAATAAACTCTACTGGGGATGTGGATTTATAAACTGTTTGAGATTTGTAAAGCTCAACTGGGGAACATTGATTTAACCTCTCTGAGGGAACTTTGTTGGAGAAGGTAATTCCTTCTTGGGAAAAAAAAGAGGTCAAACCTTTGGTTGTTTTCACTCTGCAAGGATATAGACATTACCATGACGTATGCTGAGGATGTGGCAATGACTTTGCATCAGGACGTCTCTACCCCTGTACCTACTGGAGAAAGTAACTGCGGGGACTACAGATGGCTTTTTAGGCATTGTCCCGTTTCTTAAAGTCATTAGCAATTGTATTTCTGTTTTTTATGCAAGTATTTGTAAACAGTAATCATATTCAAATGCATATGTCGAAATAATCACTGGACATTTTTGCAAAACAAAACAGAAAAATAGAAAAAAAGTTTTATACTTTCAAAGAAGTGATTTGTATTGACTTGAAGAAATTTGCCTATAACAGACGTTTTTTGTACAAAGAGACTGACATTCTAGTAGGAGAATGCCGTCGTGAAAATGAAAACTATAAAAAATAGTGTACAGATAGAAAACAAATATGTGTAATAATCCCATAGAGTTTAAATTCTGCTATTTCCCTTATGTCCTTGAGCGTCTCATTACTTTTCTACTTATCTGAAGCTGACTGGATTGATTAGTATTGTTTGAGCTTGATAGTTGATACTGAAGTCTGGTTACAAGGTGATCCAACGAGACACAATTATACGCTTTAACTCCCTAAAATTTTCCTGGACTGCCCTTTCGGGTTTTCAGTCCATCGGGATACCCTTTTTTGCCCAAGCCTCCTTTTTAGGTTTTCGACTTGCCAGGTGTACATATTTTTTGTATTTTATCCCTAATTTTTGCTTGAACCATTTGGTTCGCCAGGATGCCCTTATTTTTACTAGGCCATTCAACCTAGCGGGTATTTATTTACACGTAGTATCTTTTAACTATGTCCGCATTCACAGGGTGAGGAAGGTTGTCACCGTCCATAGTGGTTAAGATCATGACTCCACCAGAACATACTTTCTTGATCACAAATGGCCCTTCGCACGTGGGAGCCAATTTGCCCCTGGGATCACCTTGCGAAATGATGGTGCACTTGATTACTAGATCACCAACTTGATATACCTTACATCTGACCTTTTTGTTAAAAGCTTTGATCATTCGCTTCTGGTACATCTAACCATGACAAACAGCAACTAACTTTTTCTCGTCAATCAGGTTCAGTTGGTCAAGTCGAGTTTGAATCCAATCATCTTCGTTCGAACCTGCATCCTTCATGATTCTCAAAGAAGAGATCTGGACCACAATAGGTAAGACAACCTCCATACCATACACCAGAAAGATAGGTGTTGCTCCTGTTGACGTATGTGCTGAGGTGCGGTAACCATGAAGAGCAAATGGTAACATCTCATGCCAGTCTTTATATGTCACCGTCATCTTCTGGATGATCTTTTTAATGTTCTTATTAGCAGCCTCTACAACGCCATTCATCTTCGGCCGGTAAGGGGAAGAGTTATGATGCTGGATCTTGAATTGCTTACAGAGTTCAGTGATCATAGTATTGTTGAGATTTGTACCATTATTTGTAATGATTCTTTCAGGGATACCATACCGACAGATAAGGTTATGCTTGATGAACTGCGCCACAACATTCTTGGTAACAATAGCAAAAGAGGCGGCCTCAACCCACTTTGTGAAGTAATCAATGGCAACAAGGATGAAGCGATGCCCGTTGGAAGCGGTAGGTCTGATTTCTTCGATCATGTTAATACCCCACATTGCTAAGGGCCATGGAGCAGCCAAGACGTTTAGAGGAACCATAGGTATGTGCACCTTATCAGCATAAATTTGGCACTTGTGACAAGTCTGCGAATGTTGATAACAGTCTTATTCCCTAGTGGGCCAATAGTATCCTGCCTGTAGGATCTTTTTAGCCATGGTGTGTCCACTAGAATGGGTGCCAAAGGCACTTTCATGCAAATCAGCCATAATCTTTTCCGCTTCATTCTTGTCTACACACCGAAGCAAAGTAGATTCGTGGTTGGCTTGTAGAGGATCCCGTTATTGAGAATGAATTTGGTAGAGAACCTTCTTAGGAATTTTTTATCATTGACTGCAGCTCCTTCAGGATACTCTTGGCCTTCGAAATATCTTTTGACTTCATGGAACCAAGGTTTATCCACTACTTCTTCAGTATCAATCTCGTGACAATATGCTGTTTCATCTATTCCCTAATAGTGATCCGAGGAGTCTCATTATCCCACCTGACCTTGAACATGGATGACATAGTGGCTAGCACGTCCGTTAATTGATTTTCCTCTCATGGAAAATGCTCAAAAGTAATTTCTTCAAAGTGTGGAAGCAATGTCAGTACATGCTCTCGGTAAGGGATGAGATTAGGGTGCTTCGTGTCCCAATCTCCTTTGATTTGACTTATTACCAAGGCCGAATCTCCGAAAATAATCAAGAACTTGATTCCTAGGTCAATAGCAGCTTTGAGACCCATGATACATGCTTCATACTCAGCCATATTGTTGGTGCAGTTAAAGCATAGCCTAGCAGTGAAAGGGGTATGACAGCCCTCGGGAGATATGATTATAGCACCGATACCATTGCCAAGTGCATTGGAAGCTCCGTCAAAAACCGTGGTCCATCGGGGTCCTTTTTCAGGTCCTCCATCCGGTCCAGGTTCTTCACAATCAGTTACTAACATGATGTTCTCGTCCGAGAATTCAAAATTCATGGATTGGTAATCATCCATAACCTGATGAGCCAAATGATAAGCTAGTACACTTCCCTTGATTTATTTTTGGGTCGTGTATTGAATGTCGTATTCGGTCAGGATCATTTTCCATCTCGCTATTCTTCTGAAGAGAGCGGACTTCTCGAAGATGTACTTGATAGAATCCATTTTAGAGATCAACAAGGTAGTGTGAGTCAACATATATTGTCTTAGTCGGAGAGCAGCCCATACCAAAATGCAACAAGTTTTCTCGAGCAGTGAGTATCTCATTTCACAGTTGGTAAACTTTTTGCTAAGGTAGTATATTGCATGCTCTTTTCGACCAGACTCGTCACGCTGCCCCAACACACACCCCATTGAGTTCTCTAATACTGTTAAGTACATTATCAAAGGTCTTCCTTCAATCGGAGGCATCAGAATTGGAGGCTCTTAAAGGTATTCTTTAATTCTGTCAAAGGCAGTATGACATTCATCATTTCACTTTACCACTTGATCTTTCTTCACGAGTTTGGAGAT
The DNA here is from genome assembly GCA_948472305.1 of Vicia faba. Taxonomy (NCBI): domain Eukaryota; kingdom Viridiplantae; phylum Streptophyta; class Magnoliopsida; order Fabales; family Fabaceae; genus Vicia; species Vicia faba. The sequence goes on along the minus strand of OX451739.1, from coordinate 695,276,270 downwards.
TGGTTCACAAGTAGCAGTTACATGGAAAATGAACCTAGCAATGTAATTTAAACGTCCCAAGAGACCCCTAACTTCCTTCTCAGTGTGAGGAGACGCCATCTCTTGTATAGCTTTAACCTTTGCAGGGTCTACCTGAATACCCTTGTCATTGACAATAAAACCTAGGAGTTTACCAGACCTTACCCCAAAGGTGCACTTGTTCAGATTTAATCTCAACTTGTACGTCTTTAACCTATTAAACAGCTTTTTCAAGTGATCAATGTGCTCTTCTTCCGTTTGAGATCTGGCTATCATGTTATCAACGTAGACCTCTATCTCATGGTAAATCATATCATGGAACAAAGCTACCATAGCTCGCTGATATGTTGCACCAACATTCTTCAACCCAAATGGCATCACTTTATAACAAAAAGTGCCCCACTGTGTGACGAAGGTTGTCTTCTTCATATCTTCGGGTTCCATCTTGATCTGATTGTAACCATAGAAACCGTCCATGAAGGAAAAGATCTTATGTTGTACGGTGTTGTCAACCAGAATGTTAATGTGGGGAAGAGGAAAGTCATCCTTGGGGCTTTCCCTATTCAAGTCTTTGTAATCCATGCACATACGTACTTTGTCATCTTTCTTAGACACCGAAACTACGTTAGTAACCCATTGTGGATAGGAGGTAACAACTAAGAACCCAGTGTTGAACTGTTTCATAACTTCTGCCTTGATCTTTTCTGACATCTCAAGACGCATACGAAGAACCTTCTGCTTTACTAGAGGGTAATCTTCTTTAGTTGGAAGGTGATGAATCACAACATCAGTGTAAATTCCTGGCATGTCTTCATATGACCAGGAAAAGATCTCGACATAATCATGCAACATCTGAATCAATCGTTGTTTGATACTAAGCTCCAAATTTGCACCTATCTTGACTTCTTTTCTGTCCTCTTTTATACCCAGGTTCACTGTCTCAACTGGCTCTTCATGAGGTTGTATAACCCTTTCTTCCTTTTGTAACAGTCTGACAAGTTCTCCTGGTGCCTCACAATCTTCCTCACCTTCGTCCTCGACTTGGTTGATCGGATTTTCAAAGTCATAACTGGCAATAGCAGAACCGTTATCAATGGGATCTAGAGTGGATGTGGATCTGCAGTTTGATACGTGAGTGTGTGTAAGAGCATAGCTATATTGATAAAACAAAAGCAGAAAATAAAAACAAAGAGCACAAAATTTGTATTCAAAAACGTCCAATGCTTTATTAATGACATATGATATTGAAAAATGATAACCCTCACAAATAAACCATTATTCCCCGGGTAAGACACCAGGCTATAGAATTTATATTATTTATTTATTACATATCTGAAAACAAGAAAGACAATTACTCATGAATAAAAGTAATCAACACACAATCTTTAGCCATCCAATTACTGGGTCCACCATTGGTAGTAGGGAAGATCCAGTTGTCCATGTCCTAGTCACTATCATTGTCTTCTAAAGCGTTGATCCCATGATTACTGATGCGTAGGGGAGGTCCTCCGGCACGAGCTCGACGAATAGCCCTTTGAGCCCCTGAAGTGAAACCCAAACCAAACTTATTAGATTTGTATGGAATGTAAGGGAGTGTTCTCTAAATGGTACGCCCACCTTCTTTAATTACTGCTTTGGCGTCCTTGAGAGAACCATCTTCATTGGAGGTCTGGTGATCTTTGGCACACTGGTAATAGTCTCGATTGCAACCATGGTCTGAGGCACCTCTTCAAAGTTCTGACAAGGGGTCTTGATGAACTCGCCGTCCATTTCGACATACCTGAAAGAGTTTAGGTGGCTTACCATGTACTCCTCCTCACCACGTACTGTGACAATTTTTCCCCTCACTGGGTACTTCAACATCTGATGCAGAGTGGAAGTAATAGCTCCGACCCCATGGATCCAAGGGCGCCCCAATAAACATGAATAAGATGTTCGGATATCCATCACGTAGAAGGTGAATTAAAAGGTTTGGGAACCAAATTTGATAGGGATATCTACCTCCACGTGTACCATTCTTTTTGAACCATCGAAAGCCCTCACCACAATGTTACTGGGCTTCGGAGTCAAACCTCTACAATCTAATTTGTCAAGAGCTTTCTTGGGAAGAACATTCAGCGATGAACCGGTATCCACTAGAACATGGGCCATAGTGGTGCCCCTGCATTCGATAGAGACATGCAACGCATCATTGTGTTTTCTTCCTCTGGGTGTCAAATCAGCATCAGAAAAACCAAGTCCATTATCAATGGTGAAACTAGTCACACAATCTTCGAATTGATTAGTGAGGGTTTCTTGTGGCACATGAGCTGTCTTGAGGAATTTTACCAAATCCTTTGCATGGGCTTCAAAGCACAACAGCAGGTCCAACATTTAGATCTTGGAAGGAGTCTTCCCCAGTTGGTCAACCATATTGTAGTCACTCTTTTTAATTATTTTCAATATTTCTTCCATTTCCATCTTAGAAACCTCAAGAATGGATTCTGAATGCGCCTTCGTCTGGACAGGCTCAACCAATATCTCTTTTCCCCGAGTCTCGGCCGACTCGGTGACAGGGGTGTCAGTAGGGCTAGCAGCAGGAATTATCATAGGAATACCAACAGGAGTAGGAGCAGGGGCAATCATAGGAGTAGTAATGGGAGTATTAGCAGAAGCAGTAACAGGAATGATCACAGGAGTAGTAACAACTTTAGGAGGAGAGATCTCGGGATAGAAAACTCTTCCGCTTCTTGTTATTTTACTGGTTCCAACGATATTGCCGACGTTAGGATCAATAATTTTCGTAACTTTGTCTTCAACAACCAACAGGTCTTGCTTGACGCCATGATAATAGACGTCAGCCCCATAATTCCAGGGAACAACTTTATCCGAGGAATATGGTATTGGCCTTGGCATAGTGATGATTAGGGGATCCAACTTTGGAACAGATGTAATCCTGACGGGTCTTTTGGTATAGACCCTAAGAGGATTGGCAAAAATGGTTATAATAGAAACGTCTTTACATTAAACACTTGTGACTGTAGTCTTCTCGAATAAAATTTCTTTATCATCTATCAGGCGCTGAACACCTTCTTTCAACAAATGGAAACCAATAGGTATAGATAAACATAAGTGCCAACCTTCACCCCAGCCCGGAAATAAACCGGCTTGCAACAGATTCCTTTTAACAGTCATAAGAGGAGTAACTAGTTCCCCAACAGAAGCAACAAACATATGATCGTTAACAGCATTAACACCATGGTCGTGCTTGGGCATGGGTGCAGTTATAACATTAGGAGTCTCTAGCGCATCAAATTCAATCTCCTTTGCCTCAATCAGATCCTGCACCTTGTTCTTTAAAGCCCAACAGTCGTTTGTATCATGGCCTGGACTTTCAGAATGGTAGGCACACCGAGCCTTTCGATTATAGTGAGCAGACGCAGTGTTGGGATTTTTGGGAGCTTCCCTCAAAGTTACTAGATTGGATTTAAGTAAGTGTGGTAAAACTTGAGACAAGGTCATATTGATCCGGGTAAACTGTTTTATAGGCCTTTCTGCTCTAGGATGATTGTTCCATTGTTGACAAGATGCAGACTTGGATATCATTACATCCCCTACCATTGGAAGGCGTTCGGTTCTGCCCTGATTTCTTTGATTGTAAGCAGCACTGACCTCTTTCTTTCCCACAAAAGGTCTCTTTCCTGCACTTGAAGAGGCACCCTTTTGATCCTTGCCACTTCTAATACCAGCTTCCACTCTTACTCTAGTTAATATCAGCTCAATAAAACCAGCCGAGGAGCTTCAATTAGGTGGTTTAAAACGGACCAGACAGAGTACCCAAAAACATGTCCACTAACTCTCTATTAGACAGAGGAGGCTGGACTCTTTCTACTAAGTCTCTCCACTTCTGGGCGTAGTCTTTAAAAACCTCGCTAGAACCCATAAAGATACTTTGGAGTTGTGTACGAGTCGGAGAAAGGTCTGCATTATATTGGTACTGCTTATAGAAAGAAAAAGCCAGGTCTTCCCAGTTATGGATATTGGTTCCCTCCAGCTGATAGAACCACTCTAGCCGAGTCCCAGATAGACTGTCTTAGAAGAAGTGGACCCATAAATCCTAGTCAGTGGTTTTAGGTTGAATCTTCCTCACATAAGATCAGAGATGCATCTTGGGACATGAGACCCCATCGTACTTAGCAAACACTGGAACCTAAACTTTTGCGGGATAACAACTCCAGAAACCAAACCTAGCTCTTCAAAATCCAGCCCAGGTAGCCTCTAGATTTCCATTGCGTTCAGAAGATCCTCCAGTTGTTTATATTTATCATCAGCAGGAGGATACTGCTCCTTATTATAATCAGATTCATTATCAGATCCCTTCGGGCTTAGGTCTTCCTCTCTTTTCTCCCCTTCCTGAGTGTCCCCTTCTTTTGATGAAGTTTCTAGTTTTGAAGTTCGTTGCACTGGTCCTCTGATCCTTCTTCCCAAATTCACTACACCGGTTGGTTTCTTTGGCTTCTTGGTCTTCTCTTTGACAATTAAGGCCTTCAGCTCCTCTTTCCCCTTGGCCAGGGCCATGATCATTTGTTGGAACTGAACATTTTGAGCTTGAAGGTCCTTCATTGTTTGTTCAAGAGCCATTTCTTTTGCTGAAATAAACAGCGGAAAGAAATAAGAAACCTGTACTGAAGACCTGCTTATGCAATGACATGTATGATATGCATATGCAATGTTTTCAAGGACTTTGGGAAATTTAAATTTGTGAGCCAAAATGAAACAAAGATATTATTAGTAGAATTCAAAATACAACTGCATTTTAGGCTTATAATTGAAAAGTTCTAAAAACTAAGAAATCAGGTTTCCCATGGGCGCTTCCTCTTCGAGCCGAGATAGACATTAAGACCTTTTTCTTCGTGAAGTTTCTTCACGAGCTCCAACACTTTCCTCTCATGGGTATATAAATGATCTCTAAATGTATCCCGCTCTTTCTTCAGCTGAATCTAGGATCTCTGCAGCTCTTCAAGATCAGTGGGCATGTCAGGATGGAGAACTGTATAAGGAACACCCCCTTCGGTAATGGGCTCCACAATCATTGGAAATATGGCTATATATGGCATCACAAGGTTCTGAGCTCAAGCTCGTACCCATTTGAGATAAGATTCCATAGGCATGGAAGTCTTCGGCCCCAAAGTCTTGGTATCAAATATGTCTACTATGCCCCAAGCTCGTATGAACCTCTGACGATACCCTTGAACATCATCCTCATAGTTAAATACAATGCCCTGGATAAGAATCTCGTGAGGACCATCCTTCCGAGCATAACCAAATTGTCGTAGATCCAGAGAAGGATTATAAGTTATGCCTCCCCTAATGCCAAGTAGTGGGACATTAGGGAATTCCCCGCAGCGGTCAATAACAAAAATATCTCCCATAGATCGGGAATACCAAAGAATATTCGCGTGAGAAAGTGACATTATCCTTTGTGACCAACCCAAACCTTCTTCATTCTTCAGTATTGATTTATGGAGGTGAGAAATAAACCACCTTGACAGCAATGGCACACAGCACATAAGAATCCCTCTTTTCTTCGTGGTACGAGTGTGGAAGGTATGCAAGATGTCTCCGAGTAAAGTGGGCACAAGGTTGCGAGAGAGGAAGACCTTGATAGCATTCACATCTATGAGTAAGTATGGATTAGGGAACAATACTAACCCATAGATTAGAAGGGACAAGACCTCCTCAAAAGCCTGGAAGTCTAAATCATCCCAAAACAACTGATCCTTCTCTATTAGGAACTTGGCTAGAAAACCCTTAACTCCGCTTCTTGTTTCCCAGTTGGATACAATGTTGGACTGTTTCAGATGCAAAGCTGCTGTAATGAATTCTGGCTTTGGAGCTTCTTCCAAACCGGTGAAAGGAAACTGATCCAGAATAGGTATGCCCAATAACTGAGAGAATTCTTCCATGATGGGTACCAGCTGATAGTCCAGAAAGGTGAAGCAATGGTGCTTAGGGTCAAATAACTGAAATAATACACTCATCATATTCTCATCAAAGCCCGAGGTAACTAGGTTGAGAAGTCAACCAAAATTTTTGGTGAACGAAGAAGTTTTCGGAACCCTTGATACTAGTACTTTGAGTTGGAGAGGTATTCTCATAAAGTTGATTTGGATAGTGTTTCTACGAGCAGAAGCCATGATCTATAAAACAGAACAAAGATAAATTCCCTTGGTCCTTGAAATGGTTAGTGAAATGAAAAATGGATGTTATGATGTTTATGATGTCATGATTATGCTTAAATCACATATAAACATAAGCAAATCACACAATAGACCTTAGGTTCAAAGGCTTGCATGAGGTTTAAGGTAATTACCCTCTTGAATGTTCAGTTGGTTCAACCTATGTTAGAAGTAGTAACCGGGTTCTAAGGAATCTCAATATCACTGATCTTTCTTTATCGGTATTATTTCAGCTCAGCAATATTTTCTTACGGCCGAAACATCCCGAGATTCCGATCTTAATGAGTGTAGTATCGAGTATCAACTGATTCCCATATTTACACCGAGGCTGGCTATCTCACTACTTTCTAATGGCCAAGTTTGTTCAACTAAGGTTCTAAGGTTCATTAGTGCTTCATGAAACCAAGCAGCAGCCCCGTATTCTCCTCGATTCAACACAAGGGATATCGGTACCAACCAAAGTGTCCCACCAACACAGATATCGCTTCAACCATATTGGTCTATTCTGTATAGTCTCCACAATCTATTTCTATTTACCTAAAAAGATACCCCAGATTTGAGTATAGGATCTATAGTATCATGTGATACGGTGGGACAACTGACTTGATTGTTTTGCGTTTGATTGCAAATATTGCGGTTAGCAAGAGTCACCACCGACTTTTCTTTTATCCAAAAGGAAAGGTAAAAAAGCACAGGAAAGACCTTTGAGATTGTTTCTTGAGTTCGGGGGGTAGATTATGAAAAGGGAAGGTATTAGAACCATTTTTGTCCATGGTTTTCCATGGGCTCTTAGTTACTTGCTAGATCACTTGCTTTTGTTTGAAATTGTGCTTTGTGTGGTTTTTGAAAGTATTTTGTAAAGAGACCATTGTTTAGGAAATCTTTGTAATGATTCTCGTTCGTAAGAATGTATACAAAGATGTTTGACCTTTTTGAAAATGTTTTCAATTTTGTAAGATGTTTGGAAATGTGTGTGTTTGTTTTGAAAGTTGCAAGGATATTTGTTTTGAAATGGATCAAGTAACTAAAAGTAATCTACATACTCAAATGTCTTTCTTTTTCATTTTCTTTTCCTTTGACATTTTTGTCTTACCGTTGATTTGGTAAGCAACCCTATCTTTGGATATAAACGGGACGGGCGTGGGTCATCGTATAACCATGATTAGCAATGTTGCAATGTATCTTAGCAATTTTTGAGGGACTAAGATCATTTTTGTAAGGAAACTTTGAATAGCGTCATCGAGGGTCTATGATCTTGTATTTGTTTGTTTTTGCTAAGACACTTTACATGCGTAATATGGCCATTTTGTATAAGGCAACCAAGTGGAGTAACCCTAGAGGTGCTTAGTGTGCAAGTGTGCCATTTTCATGCTTGATTTTGTCTTGGATTAGGGTTTTCTATTTGATTCATTTTATCTTGCAATACAAACCCTAATTACTAGCATGTTATATAAAAGCGATAAATTATGAAAGTTAAATGTCCTACGCTATTACAACATTTGTGGGAGGGGGGTATAAAATTTATAAATCGGGATTGCAATAATATAAACCTATTTAATCTATTACAACCAAATTGAATATGTACAAATATTAGAATAAATAATATACAAGATAAATTAAATATGCAAAGATGTATGAATGCAAAGAAGATTTTGTTTGTTTTTTTTTATGTGGAAAAAGTTTTAACCTAAACCTAATAAATAAATCAAGATTATCTCAAATTAATTAGGAAAAGAAAATATTTTTAGAAAATATTTTGATTAAACCCTAGTTCTATTTTATCAAAAGGAAATAAATTTCTTTAAGAAAAGGTAAGCATTTTTGCATTTTTTATCTTGAAAAACAATATAGCATCATGAGATATTTTTGGTCTTTTTATGTTAAAAATAATATGCTTAATGAGTGTGAAGAAAGATAAATAAATATTAAACTAATTTTAAATTAATTTTCAAAGTTATTTAATAAAATAGACAATATATATATATATATATATATATATATATATATATATATATATATATATATATATATATATATATATATATATATATATATATATATATATATATATATATATATATATATATATATATATATATATATATATATATATATATATATATATATATATATATATATATATAACTAAATAAAATATTTTTTTATTGGGAAAAATGAAATAAAATAAGTCAAAATAAAATCTATCATTTTTATATTTTTTGTGATTTTTAATATTAAGAAAATATATTTGATAAAATAAAATGAAAGGTAAAATAAATAAATAAAATTAATATGGGCCAGGGGGTGCTGTAAGCAATCAAGAGGCAGGAGGTTAGAAAAAAAACAAAGCCCAAAGCACTGAAGCCCAATGTGATGCAAGCTAGCAAAAAATGGAATAAATGAGAAAAAATTGCAAAAGGCAGCGCCAAGGCTCGAACCCATGACCTATGGCATTTTTACACGCTGCCTTACCACTGGGGTGGCTGTACATCCGTTCATATAAACAAAGGCATAAATATATATTATAAAATGCCTCCTGAAGGCAATTTCATCTTCAACCTTGAGCCATGGCCGGACCACCTGTATCTCTCTCATTTCTCCATGAAAATGGAAAGTCCAAACATGAAAATTACAGTGTTTCTTCTCACGAGTTCAACCATATATCTTATGTAAACTAAAAGTCAAAGATCAAAGTTAATTTTGCTTTCCCTAATTTAAAACCTAATTTTTACAGAAAATTCAAATCCAAAATTCTATATACACAATGAATATAAATGAAATCTATGAACATGGTTGGCTTTAGTGCAAGGATATCTACATTTTGTTTTCACAAATCAAGACAAAAGGATGCTTGTATGAAGAGATAAAAGTTTGAGTTTTTACCTCTTTCAGTTGAGATCGTGAATGGAGCTTGGGAAAGTTTTGAGAAGGCTTGAGGATCTGTTTAGCTTGCCTGGACCTCCCCGAGTGTGTTCCAATCCTTACTTTGCCTTGAAAGTTCCTGAATCTCCCTAGTCAAGTCAATCTGCAAGCTTGATATGTAAAAATGGAAGATGGAGGAGGAGGAGTTACAGTGAGGGGACAGGGGTTTGGAACACTTAGATATGATGTATATTAAGTGTTTAGGTGGTTAAAACTCAAAATGCACGAGTGGTTCTTGAGATTGCTATATAAGGTGCAAAACTGCAAATTATGGCAGATTTTTAGTGATAGAGTGTTTGGGAGAGTTTCTTAGCTTTAGCATTCGTGCGTTAGGTTGCAATACACTTGTGTATTAGTATAGAAAAGGTTTTTGGATCAATTCTACACCAGGTTTTTGAGTTATAGCCTTTTGGCTCTATAACTTGCTTTTGAAGCAAATTGAGGAGACAAGTCCCTAAGTGTTTGTACAAGCCTGATTGTGATATCTTGATTTCTAAGTTAAAAATTTCAACTTTTCAAAACCAAAACTAAAAACCTTGATTTCTTGATGAACAAGTTTCACATTTTTACATGTTTTGATGAATTATGATCTTTGGCACTTGATTTTGACCAAAAAGTCAAAGTTTGACTTTTCAGTATACAATTAACTTTTGATCAGTTGACTGTAAAATTCATCTGTCAATCCAATGGATTTGTAAAGTTTTGAACCATGTTTTTGGGTCAAGGTGATGCAATTGAACTCTTGAAATCATACTTCAAACCAATTGATCCTTTTCTAGGTCAAAAAATCAGAAATTGCCCTTTCTCAGTCAAAACCCTAATTTTGACCATTTTGCCCTTTTGATGATTTGATCAAATTTCTTGAGGAATTATGGTCCAAACTTGATCAAATGATACATATAGGTTTAAAATGTTGATGTGGATCAAAAATTATGAATTTTGACTGTAAATTGGCCATGGTTGACTTTTTCCCCAATACAGCTGATTTTTAGGTCAACTGTCCAATTGACTGATCAAAAATATGATTCAAGGCTTGAGACTTGGCATGAGTAATCTTGGGGGTCCATAATGATCCTTGAAATCATATGAAGCATTGATGGTCCAAAAATCCTTGTGCAAATTCAAACCCTAGTTTTGGTCATCAGTGCCTGAGAAGGTGTCTTGAGCTGGTCAAACCCTAATGCAGTCATGATCCAAAGGAGACCTTGTGAAAACCCTTGATAATTGAGAGGGAAAGTTTTATGGTACAACAACTGCCCTTGTTCAATCTTCTTAAGCCTGAAGAGTTAGACTGGCGATTTTTGCCATTCGTGACTCGAAGGTGGAAGATGATTTGACACTAGAGTGCCCATAAATTTGCATTCGACGATATGATGATAGAAGGAATGGGCTTATAGATACCATTTGGAGAGGTGATAGAAATCTGTAGGAGATGGGCTTAAAGATTCCATCAAAGGTTATTGTTGAGTTTTAATTTGTAAGCTGAAAGAATGAGTATCAGAATGGCGTCCGTGTCTGGGACGTATCTATACTGTATCTGGAAGTTGAGTCTGAATGAGCATCAAAATGACATTCGTGTTTGGAGTGTATCTGCAACGTATTTGAAAGTTGAATCTGAATGAGTATCAGAATGGCATCCGTGTCTGGAGCGTATCCGAACTGTATCTGAAAGGTGAATCTGAATGAGTATCAGAATGGCATCCGCGTCTAGAGCATATCTGAATTGTATCTGAAAGGTGAATCTGAATGAGTATCAGAATGGCATTCGCATCTGGAGCGTATCTGAACTATATCTGAAAGGTGAATCTGAATGAGTATCAGAATGGCATCCGCGTCTGGAGCGCATCTGAACTGTATCAAAAGGTGAATCTAAATGAGTATCAGAATGGCATCCGCGTCTGGAGCGTATCTGAACTGTATCAAAAGGTGAATCTTGTTAATGGTAGCTGTTAATCTTATCCTGAAAAGGGTAAAAAGTTAGCTAAAACATAATGTTTATGTTGTATGAAATGCATAGTATAATGCATTCGTGTTATCAATGTTTATGATATATGGATGCAATGTATGCGTATATGAGCTAGTTTGTTGCACTGCTGTTAGATTGGGGAAAATAAATCACTGGCTGCTGTTGAGGATATAGCATATAAGTCTTCATGTTATGAAGTCTATGTATTGATGAATTTATGTCGAGAGAAATAAACTCTGTTGTAAGGGCAATGCCATGTACTGCTTGTAAAATCCTACTAGGGAATCTTGAGAAGTTTGACGACTTCTACTGGGGATCAATAATTTAAAACTTTATTCCGCTAGGGATTTAAACGATGTATTGTAGGGGATTACCTATGGAATAGTATAGAGACATTTTCCTACCCTTTCAATCTTTCAGTAATTGTCTCTTTTTATTTCATTTATTTGTAAACAGTAATTATGTTCAAATGCATATGCTCAACAATGAATCATTGGAGGTTTTTGTAAACAAAACAAGCGCAAAGAAAAGACAAATAGTTTTTGCACTTTCAAAGGAATATTTTGTATTGACATTTGAATAAGTATTTTTTGTACAAGGAGACAAACATTCTAGTAAGATAATGTTGTCGTAAAAAAAATGAAAAATTTTGATACAAAGAAAAGATAGCTATGTGTACAAAAATCCCATGGGGTTTCCATTCTGCTATAGCCTTCGTATCTCCGAGCGTCTTGTCTATTTGTTGCCTTGTCCAAAGCTGATTGCAAATTCTAAGTTTGTCAGTGGAAGCCAAAGGTTGTCTGTAAAGTGATCCAACGGGACATAGTCATACGCTTTAATTCCCTAACTTCTGCCTGGACCTCCCTTTCGGGTTTTCAGTCCACCGGGAAACCCTTTTTTGCCCAAGTCGCCCTTTTGGGTTTTCAACTTGCCGGGTGTACACATTTTTTGTTTTATCCCTAATTTTTGCCCGAACCTTTTTGGTTCACCGGGATGCCCTTGTTTTGCCTAGGTGTGTCAACCTAGCAGGTCTCTTATGCATAGTATCTTTTGACTATGTCCGTGTTCGCACGGTGTGGTAGGTCGTCACCATACATGGTGGTAAAGATCATTTCCCCACCAGAGAAAATGTTTTTGATTACAAATGGTCCTTCATAGGTAGGAGTCCATTTGTCCCTGGGATCACCTTGTGGCAAGATGACGTGTTTGATCACTAGATCCCCAACTTGATACACTTGGCGTCTGACCTTCTTGTTGAAAGCCTTGATCATCCGTTTTTGATGCATTTGACCATGGAAAACAACAGTAAGTCTCTTTTCATCAATCAAATTCAGCTGATCAAGTCGAGTCTGGATCCAATCATCTTCGTTGAACCCTGCATCCTTCATAATCCTCAGAGAGGGGATCTGAACCTCGATAGGCAAGACAACTTCCATGTCGTAAACCAAAGAATAGGGTGTTTCCCCGGTTGATGTGCGAGCTGTGGTACGATATTCGTGGAGCGAGAATGGTAACATCTCATGCTAGTCTTTGTATGTGAATGTCATTTTCTGTACGATCTTTTTAATGTTTTTATTGCAGCTTCTACAACACCATTCATCTTTGGCTGATAGGGGGAAAAATTGTGATGCTGAATCTTGAATTGCTCGCACAATGCAGTGATCATAGTGTTGTTGAGATTTGTACCATTGTCAGTGATGATCCTTTCGGGGATACCGTACCGACAAATGAGATTTTGCTTGATGAAATGGGAAACAACGTTCTTGGTGACGGAAGCGATGGAGGCTGCTTCTACCTACTTTGTAAAATATTCAATGGCCACTAGGATGAAGCGGTGTCCATTGGAGGCTGTCGGCTTGATTTCCCCAATCATATTAATTCCCCACATAGTAAAGGGCCAAGGAGACGTCAAGACATTCAGAGGAACCAGAGGTACATGCACTTTGTCAGCATAAATTTGACACTTATGGAAGGTTCGAGAGTGTTTATAGAAATATGCTTCCATGGTAGACAAATAATAGCCTTCTCGTAGGATTTTCTTCACCATCGTATGACCACTAGAATGGGTGCCAAAAGTTCCTTCATGTAATTCAGCCATGATCCTTTCAGCTTCAACCTTATCTACGCATCAAAGTAACACAGAGTCATGATTGCGTTTGTACAGGATGCCATTACTAAGGAAGAACTTAGCATAAAATCTCCTTAAGAACTTCTTATCATTGATTGAAGCTCCTTCTGGATATTCTTGAGCCTCGAGATACCTCTTGACTTCGTGAAACCAAGGATGGTCCACTACTTCTTCAGTATTAATCTCGTGACAATGTGCTGGTTCATCCATTCGTTCAACAGTAATCTGGGGAGCCTCGTTATCCCAATTAAGTTTAAACATAGATGACATTGTGGCTAGTGCGTCTGCTATCTGATTTTCTTCTCGCGGGAAATGTTCGAAGGTAATCTTCTCAAAATGTGGTAGCAATGTCAAAACATGTTCTTTGTAAGGGATAAGGTTTGGGTGTTTGGTGTCCCATTCCCCATTGATCTGACTGATGACCAAAGCTGAATCTCCAAACACATCTAAGGATTTGATTCCCAGGTCTATGGCAGCTCTGAGACCGAAGACGCACACTTCATATTCCGCCATGTTGTTTGTACAATTGAAGCAAAGTCTGGCAGTAAAGGGAGTATGACACCCTTTCGGAGATATGAGTACAACACCGATACCATTTCCAAGTGCATTGGATTCTCCATCAAAGAACAGGGTCCATCGGGATCCTTGTTCAGGTTCGTCATATGGCCTGAATTCTTCATAGTTGTCTAATGTCATGATGTCTTCATCCGGAAATTCAAATTTCATGGACAGGTAGTCTTCTACAGCTTGGTGAGCGAGGTGATCAGCTAATACACTACCCTTTATAGCTTTCTGGGTAGTAAACTGTATGTCATATTCTGTCAGGATCATCTGCCATCTCTCTAGTCTCCCAGAAAGAGTCGGCTTCTCAAAGATGTATTTTATCGGATCCATCTTAGATATCAACAAGGTAGTATGATTCAGCATGTACTATCTTATCCGGCGAGCAGCCTATGCCAGAGCGCAGCAAGTTTTCTCGAGCAGTGAATATCTAGTTTCACAATTGGTAAACTTTTTGCTCAGTTAGTAAATAGCATGCTCTTTTCGGCCAGACTCATCATGTTGCCCCAATACACACCCAATTGAGTTTTCTAAAACACTCAGATACATAATCAATGGTCTTCCCTCGACTGGTGGCATCAATACAAGAGTGTTGTACCCCAAAATTTGCCCTCCCATTTTCTCAACATTTTCTCATCACAAGGCCCTTGGAGCTCAAGATCCAGTTAGGGTTTCCTCTGCAAGACTTCTCCTAGCACTGTTGACCCAAATTAGGGTTTGTGTTTGCACAAAGATATTTTGATCTAAAATGCCTGAAATGACTTTCATGCTTCATGTTGGACTCCCAAGTTTATCCATACCAAGTTTCAAGCCTTGATTCCAATCTTTGCCCAGTCAATTGGACAGTTGACCTAGAAATCAGCTGTATTGGGGAAAAGTCAATTGTGGCCAATTGACAGTCAAACCTCATGAAAATTGACCCACATCAACATTATGAACTCATATGGACCATTTGATAAATTTTGGATTACAATTCCACAAGAAATTTGATCAGATCACCAAAAGGGCAAAATGGTCATTTTTAGGGTTTTGACTGCACAAAGGCAATTTTTGACTGTTTGACCTAACCAATGGCAAACCAAGCTCACATATGGACTCAAGGACCACATAGAATTGTCTTGACATACTCAACAAGTTCAAAAGATCCCAAATGCACAAGATTGACAGTTGAATTTTCCAGTCAATTGATCAATTTTTGACTGTATACTGAAAAGTCAAACTTTGACTTTTTGGTCAAAATCAAGTGTCAAGATTCATTTTTCATCAAAACATGCCAAATCATGAAGCTTGTCCATCAAGAAATCAAAAATCACAAATTAGGGTTTGAAATGAAGATTTTTCATAACTTAGAATTTTTCTAAGTTATGAAAAACCCTAATTTTTTCCTAACTTTGTCCCACTTTCTCATCAAGATTCATGTGGATTCAAACAAAAGTCAAATCATGAAAGTTGTAGTCCATTGCAAAATCTACAACTTTGATTCACAAAGTTTCCTCAAAAGAAGCTTGTAGCTCAAGTTACAATTTTTGGAACAAGGGTACCAAACCATTCTTAACTTAGAGAAATTTTGACCTATTTTAGGCAGGATTTTTGCCTAACTTCAAGACCACTTTTCACATGCTTCCACTTGGAATTTCAATTTGCATTACAAAGATGGATTGTAGTACACATTCCAAGCTTTCCAAAATTTCTAAGAACTCATTAAACAACCTCATGGTTAGGGAGAATCGAATTTGGCAAGTTGGGAAAAAGTCACTTTGTTTATGGCCAATTTACATGTTCATACACTTAGGAAATTTTGAACTCAGCTTGCATTCCTTGATTACAGGTCCTATATCCCATTTGCACTTATAAATTTAATGCTAACCCATTGTGCCAAGACCTTATTTTATGTGTTCAAACATTGTATACAAAATTAAGCCATAAGTAGAAAAAGCATTATATCCATTTTAGAAAAGTTGAACTTTATGTCAAATGCAAATCCAAGAAGCATAGGCAAAATCTTTTGAGCTGGTATTTTGTACACAAATCACTCTGACCAAGAGAGAGTAAGGCAGCACAATATATGGGCCTGTACAAGTCTAAAACACCAATTGATTTTCTTGCTTAAAGGTGAAGTAACTTGGCATAACTAAACACAACTCTCATTCCAAGCAAGAACAAGCTTAAGCAAAGTTGTTGTACACATTCCAAACACCAACGCTGACCTGAAACACGAGCCAACCTCTTCCAATACCTTCTCAAACACAGAATCACCATTAAACTGCACAAAAACAGGGCATTCTGCACTTGGACTTGGCTAGCTCATTTCCATCGTGCGCCTTGGCCAAAACCACTTCAAACACATCCCACACCATCCCTTGAAACTGTTCCAAGCCCTAAACACGACCTGTAACACCCCTAACCAACATCACCATTTTCATATTTTCTGTTTTGCAGTTGGAGTGCCATAACACGATTCACTTGGTTTCAAAGCAAATTAAAGGTTGGAATAGCATCCCTGGACCTCAAGCAAGTTATACCAATACTCACCTTGCACTGAAAGCACCTCCATTACCAGATACGATTCAAGCTGAACAGGTAAGTTCATGAACTCTTATCTCTCTATCCAGGCATAGTTAGGTTTGGATTTGTGAAGAAATTATGTCATATTCATGGCCCTGAATCTGCCCATATCATTACTTTTCATTTATGTTATGTGTACTTAGAGAATTTTGAGTCTGAACATTGAACAAAAACTAGGTCAGGAATTGGGGGAGAAGAAATTCTCTCTCATTTCTGAGAGTTAGATTGACTTATTTATATGTCCAGAATCGTGGCTTGATGCTCTACATTTCTTGTGTTGTGAGTTTGTGCTAAAAATCAGGGAATCTGGAGATAGGAAAACGCGTGTTTGTTGTTGTTCAAGCAAGTTCAGAGGTTGAAGACAAAGTCTTCTTGGGCTGGGCCTGAGTTGACTTCTTATTTGCACCATATTTTTACTTTTGAACCCCCTTGGCCCATTGTGCTTATTTGAAACATTTTTTGACCTTTTTTTGTTATTTCTGACTTATTTATTTTTTCTCATAATATTAAAAATATAAAAAATATTTTTCAAACCATTTTTGTATTTATTAAGCATTTATTTGTTTAAATTGATATTTTACATAAATAAGCATAAATATACTATTATTTAAAATAACTAAAAAACAATACAAACATATTTTATTTCTGACTTTTATTTCATGTTATTTCTTGAAAACATTTTGTAATAAAAATATACTTTTTTTTATAATATTAAACATTTTATTTTTTGTACATATAATATACATTTAATAAATAATGTAAATACATATATGTTTATTAATATATTTAGAAAAATGTAAAAATAATACATTTGATTTTTTTATTAATATTATGACCTCAAAATACCTTTTTTTTTTACAATATATTGTCTTTATTTATTTTTTGTATATAATTAATAAATATTACATATATTATATAATAAATATATTTTATTTAGTAAAATTAGGGTTTTATCCTAAATACTTAAAAATACCAAAAATTAATTAAATTTATTTTTATTTATTTGATACATGATAAATACTTTTTACATACATATGAAAACCATTTTGGCATTTTGCATATTTATTTTTATTTTATTTAATACTTGTGTAATTAAATACCTTGTAGAATTTCAATTTGATGTAATAGCTTAGGATTTAATTCTTGTCAAAATACCCCTATTTGAAAATTTGTACCCCCCATCCCATATATTGTGTTGTAATAACTTAGGACCTTTTATTTTTCGCATTTAAAAGCTTTCTAATTATGCCATGTTAGAATTAGGGTTTGTATGCAAATCAATTAACCAAAAATAGTTTGACCTAAATTCAAGATAAACAAGCATGAAAATAGACAACACTAATCACACTTGCACCCCTAGGGTATTCCACTTGTTGCCTTCAATAATGGGCCATATTGCATGTTAGGTATCATTGGGCTAAAACAAAACATTCAAATGATCATAGTCCCTCGATGACGCTTTCGAAAGTTGCCTAAAAATGATCGAGTCCCTTAAAGAAAATTGCCCAAAGATACTTGGCACCATTGCAATTATGGTCTAAACAGTGACCCACGCTCGTCCCTTTCACATCCTAACACAAGATTGTCCACCAAATACAATGGTGGAACAAAATTGTTAAAAGGGTTAAAACATAGTAAAGATCTTTGAGAAATGTAGGGTAGATAGCTCTCGGTTACTTGCCCCCCTTGCAAAACAAAAACACTTGCCTATTTTTTTTTCAACACCACACATCACTACACTTTCAAAACAACTTTCAAAAAAACATTGAAAAACCTTTTCAAAAGACACACACCTTTGTATACACCCCAACATGGATCATTACAAAGGTTGCCACCACATTGGCCTCTTTTCAAAACATTTTCAAAATCCACACACAAAGCACCATTTCAAACAATTGAAAATTAAGGCAAGTTGATCTAAGCAAGTAACTAAGAGCCCATGGATAACCATGGATAGAAAGGGTGATAATACCTTCCCTTTCTATAATCTACTCCCCGAACCCAAGAAAACATCTCAAAGGTTTTTGTTGTGCTTTTTAACCTTTCCTTAGGATAAAATAAAAAGTCGGTGGCGACTCTTGCTCAACCGAAACATTTGCGAAAACAAACGCAAAACCTCAAGTCAGTTCTCCCACCGTATCACAGAACTGGCGACTCTGCTGGGGAGACATCTATGAGTGGAGTAACCTTAGGGCTTAGATCACCCTCTTGCATGACTAATTGTTTGTTTTGATTGCTTTATATCTTGGCTCTCTTGTTTGGGTTTACAATCCTACACCCGGATTTTGGGAAACATTCATAGATAGCAATACGTTATGGAAACTGTGCGGGGTATACCGACACGGTCAAAGCAATAGCTATATTAGTGCGACATATTTGTGAGTACCGGTAACCCTTGAGTTCAATCAAGGAGAGTACGGGGCCGCTGAGTGATGTCACTAAGCACTAATGACCTAGAACCTTACTTGACCATCTTGGCCTTTCATTAGGGGTAGTGAGATGACCGGCTTTGGTGCAGTCCGAAGTTGGTAGATACTCGATACTACACTCATTGAGGGTTGTTTTCTTGGAATATTTTGGTCGTTAGTTAAGTGGCTAAACCAAAACAATGAACAATGAAAACAATCCAGTGATATTGAGCTCCTTAGAACCCGGTTACTATTTATAGGACAGGTTTTTTAAGCCAACTACACTCAAGAGGGTACTTACCTATGAAACCCCATGCAAGTCTGGAACTAGGGTTTGGTGTGAATTGCTTGTACATATGTTTGTGCATACATCATGAACATCATAAAGCATCATATGCATTTACTAACCACTTCAAGGGTTTAGATCTTCATCTTTGTTCTTGTTTTGTAGGTCATGGAAATTCCTCGCAGAAAAACCATCCAAGTCAACCTTGTGAGAATCCCTCCTCAACTCAAGGAGCTCACATCAAGAATTCCGGAAAGCTCTCCTTTCAGTGAAAGACATGGTAGACTTCTCAGCTTAGTCAACACCAACATTGAAGAGGACATGATGAAAGTGCTATTCCAGTTCTTTGACCCTCTTCACCACTGTTTCACTTTCCCCGACTACCAGTTGGTGCCCACTTTGGAGGAATTTTCTCAACTCCTGAGAATTCCTATCCTTAATCAACTACCTTTCAACGGTACGGAAAAGGAACCAAAGCCTGAAGATGTTGCTCGAGCACTACATCTACAGCCATCCGACATCAAGGGGCATTGGGAAACTAGAAGCGGTGTCAAAGGCTTCTTAGCAAAATTCTTGTTTAAAAAGGCACAAGAGTGTTGGAATTCATTAGACCTACAAGCCTTTGAAGAGATTGTGGCACTCCTTATCTATGGGTTGGTCCTGTTCCCAAATCCTGACCAGCTTGTAGAGGTCAACACCATCAAAATCTTCTTGTCCAGAAATCCAATACCAACATTGCTTGGGGACATCCTTCACTCATTTTACACATGAACAATGAGAAAGAGAGGTGTTCTCATGTGCTGTACTCCTCTCCTTGCAAGGTGGTTTATTTCGCACCTTCCACAATCTGTCTTGAAGAATGACCAAGGCTCAAGGTGGTCCCAACGGTTGATGACTCTTACTCACTCTGATGTACATTGGTGTTCTCGGTCCAGAGAAAATGTCATCATCATCGATCGTTGTGGAGAATTTCCTAATGTTCCTTTACTTAGAATCAGAGGAGGCATCACCCATAACCCTTGTCTAGCTTTGAGACAATTTGGATATGCACGAAGAGATGGCCCTCACGACATGTTGATTCCTGACCTAGTTTTTGACTTCGACAACGATGCGCAAGGACTTCGCCAAAGATTCATCAGAGCTTGGAGGATGCCTAACAAGGTTGACAGCAAGACACTGGGACACAATAATTCCATCCCTCTTGAGCCTTATCTCAAGTGGGTACGAACCCGAGCCCAGAGTCTAATGATGCCTTATCCTCATGTTCTCCCTGTGATTAAAGAGCCCGTTAAGGAAGGAGAGGTTCCCTACACCATCCTACATCCTGACATGCCTACATCGTGGGAGGAGATGCAAAAGAGTTGGATCCAACTCAAGGAGGAACGGAACACTTTTGAAGCCAGCTTTTACGCCAGCGAGAAGAAGGTTCTAGAGCTCACCCTCCGACTCCATGAGCAAGAGACCCTCAACACCTACATCGCACCAAAGAGGATGCGCAACGTCTTTTTACCTTGAGAAGTTGTTTTTGTAATATTTGGCCCATGGGGCATTTATGTACTAACAAATTTCTTCTTATTAATATGACGTGCGTTCTTTTTGTCTGCAACAATTGTGAATTTATAAAATCCTTGAATGCATTGCATAGATAGCATCTCATGCATCATGTGCATAACAGGTACCCTTTTTTCTACAGGTTGCTTAATCTTCTTCGCTGTTTATTTTGAACAGTCATCATGAATCCTGAATCATCCAGTGAACAAGCTATCAAGGCCCTCCAGGCCCAGAACGCCCAGTTTCAAGAGATGGTCACGAGCTTAGCCCAAGGTCAACAAGAGTTGAAGGCTCTGCTCCTAAAGAAGAAGAAGAAGAAGAGGACTGCGTTATTCAACACTGGACGCAGGTTTGGGAATACACTCCATAATGAGGCTGATCAAGCTACTTCCTCTGCAGAGAAAGACAGTCCCCAAGGGGGGAGGGCTCCTAGTCCTGCAGTCTCTGACAATGAGACGGATTACAATGATGAACAGTACCCTCCTGCTGCAGACAGATACAAACAACTAGAGGACCGTTTAAGTGCCATGGAGATTCAAAATGTGTCGGGGCTGGATTTCGGAGATTTAGGTTTATCTTCTGGGGTGGTGATCCCACACAAGTTCAAGGCGCCTGCCTTTGCAAAATACGACGGGGCTTCCTGTCCTAAGCTGTATCTCAGATCATACGTAAGGAAGATCCAACCTTACACTGCAGACAAAAACCTTTGGATCCATTTCTTCCAAGATAGCCTTTCGGGGTCACAACTTGAGTGGTTCTATCAGCTGGATGGAACCAGTATCCGACATTGGGAGGATTTGGCTACCACATTTTATAGACAGTATCAATACAATTCTGACCTCGCTCCCACGCGTACCCAACTTCAGGGTATGTCACTGGTAACAGGCGAAGGATTCAAAGAATATGCGCAAAAGTGGAGAGATCTGGCTGGCAGGGTGCAGCCTCCTTTGACTGACCGTGAACTTGTTGACATGTTTCTAGGGACCTTGTCTGGTCCATTCTTCAATCATCTGATTGGTAATTCTTCCGCTGGGTTTACAGATTTGATCCTGACGGGTGAAAGGATAGAAGCTGGCATCAAGTCAGGAAAGATACAGAAAGGTGCCTCCGCGAGTACTGAGAAGAAGCCTTTCAAGAAGGAAGCTAGTGCCGTTTATGGTCCTAAAAGACAAGTTAAGCCAGAACGCCGCCAAGCCGTCAATGCATTGGTAATTTCAAAGCCTGTTGCTGCTCCTCAGCAGTACAATCAACAAAGGGGTGAGAGGCCCAAAAGTCAGTACACTCGGCTGAGTATGACCTTGTCACAAATCTTGCCGCAACTGCTATCGACCCACTTGGTGACCGTCAGAGAGGCTCCGAAGGTTGTGAATACTGCATTTCCTAAGTATAATCCAAATGCCCGCTGTGCTTATCACTCTGATAGCCCGGGGCATGCTACTGATGATTGTTGGGCCCTGAGAAATAAGGTTCAAGACCTTATTGATGCGAAGGAAATACAATTCGAGGCGCCCGAGAGGCCAAATGTTGTGACTGCTCCTATGCCCCAGCATGGAGTAAATGCCATTGAGGAAGACTTGTATGCTGTTTCGATGGATGATGTTGCTACCCCTCTATTGACTGTTAGAAGGAACCTGTTGCTAGCCAGTTTATTTCCGGGTTGTAGCAAGGGTTGCCTCCTGTGTGCTGTTACCCCTACCAGTTGTCCGCTGCTGAAGTCAGGCATCCAAAGCCTGATGGATAGCAAGGAAATTCTGTTCAAGAAAACCGCTGTTCCATTTGTTCCTGCTGAAGAAGTATCTGTCATCACAATTTTCAACAATCCTACCAAGGCTCCCCCGAGGAAACCAGTCAAAATCATGTTTGTTGCACCCATTATTATTACTGTTCCGGGGCCCCTCCCCTATGAATCTGACAAGGCTGTCCCATGGCACTATGGGGCATATGTTTATGTGCTTGGAGTGAAGCAGGAGTTCAACACTGGTACCAGTATCAGTAACATCTCTGGTCCCGCCAAAGTTACCCGCAGTGGCAGGCTCTTCTCGCCTGACATTGCACCACCAGTTATCCGAAAACCTCTTATCATCACACCCGCAAGTGTGCATGTTTCCCTTCCAAATCAAGTTCCTGTGTCTACCCCTGCCTCCGAGTCCTCTGATGCTCGGGGCAAAGGAGTTGCTACCGATTTGCCTGCCCGGATGGAGGCACCGAAAACGACCGCTGTTGAAGCCTCCCAGCAAGAGATGGAGGAAATCCTTAAAATCATTAAGAAGAGTGACTTCAATGTCGTTGAACAGTTGGGGCATACCCCCTCCAAGATCTCCGTGCTATCATTGCTGCTATGCTCAGAGGCCCATGCCAAGGCCCTGATTTCATTTCTGAAGACGGCCCATGTGCCACAAGAGACATCTGTAGATCAATTCACTGACTGTGTGGCTAATTTGAACGCTGACAATGGTTTGGGTTTCTCGGATGCCGATCTGACCTCCAAGGGAAAAAACCACAATGATGCCCTGCATGTCTCCATAGAATGCAGGGGCACTACTCTTGCACACGTGTTGGTGGACACCGGTTCTTCCCTGAATGTATTGCCCAAGAAGGCCTTAGATCGGTTGGATTGTGAGGGCCTGGAATTGAAACCTAGTAACATCATTGTTAGAGCCTTCAACGGTTCTAAGAGGATGGTGCATGGTGAGGTAGACATTCCTATTCGTGTGGGTTCCCAAGTCTTTGACTCAACGTTCTATGTGATGGATATTCGTCCATCTTATTCCTGTTTGCTGGGACGACCTTGGATTCACAAGGCTGGGGTTGTAACATCCACTCTACACCAGAAGCTCAAATACCCTGTTAGAGGGAAGATCGTTACTGTGCAGGGGGAGGAAGAATACATGGTTAGTCATCTGAATTCATTCCGGTATATTGAGATGGACGGGGAGTTTATTGAAACTCCCTTTCAACACTTTGAAGAGGTGCCCCAGACGTTGGCGTCAGCTGAAACTATGATTGAAGACCCTCCTTTGAAGATGGCTTCCTTGAAGGATGCCCGGGCTGTGATTGAGAAAGGCGAGTGCGCAAACTGGGGTCGACTTCCTGACTTCACTCCAAAGACCGACAAATTTGGGCTGGGCTTCACTGCAGGGGCTCAGAGGGCTGTTCGCAAAGCAAGGATCGGAAAACCTCTGGTGTTCATCACCAACCCAGGAGTGAATGCTATTGAGGATGACGTAGAGGAAGCGAAATTTGACAGCTGGATCTACCCAACAACCAACAATGGACCAAGCAACTGGACGGTAAAAGATTTTACACCTATTACTTTTGTCACTCAGTAATGAACTCTTTTGTTTTCAATTTGTAACAAACAATATGTTGAAACTTTTATTGGCTCAGTGTCCTACCCGGGGCACCGTGGCTCCATTTGTGAGGGCTTTTTGTATGACATTTTCATATATCATTAATCAAAACATTGGACGTTTGTTGCATTTCAAATCTTGTGCTCTTTTTCTTTCTTTATATTGCAAAACAGCTATATTTACACACACTTACTTATACAGGTTCCAATCCACTCTGGATCTCACTGGTAACGACTCGGCTACTGCCAGTTATGACTTCGAAAATCCGATCAATTTAGCCAAAGACGAGGGTGAAGATGATTGCGAAGTGCCTGGTTAACTCGCAAGACTGCTACTCCAGGAAGAGAGGGCCATTCAGCCGCATGAAGAGCCAGTGGAAACGGTAAATCTGGGTACTGAGACAGATAGAAAAGAAGTCAAGATTGGTGCCAATCTGGAGCTCAGTGTGAAACAACGGTTGATTCAGATGTTGCATGATTACATGGAAATCTTTGCTTGGTCTTACGAAGACATGCCTGGTTTGGATGCCGACATTGTGGTTCATCACCTGCCTACCAAGGAAGACTGCCCTCCGATAAAACAGAAGGTCCGCCGCATGCGCCCAGAGATGTCTGAGAAAATCAAAGATGAGGTTAAGAAACAATTTGATGCCGGGTTTCTAGCAGTGACTTCTTATCCTCAGTGGGTGGCCAACGTGGTTCCAGTGCCAAAGAAAGATGGTAAAGTCCGAATGTGTGTTGATTACAGGGATTTGAACAGGGCCAGCCCTAAGGATGATTTCCCTCTGCCTCATATCGACGTTCTGGTTGATAATACTGCTCAGCATAAAGTTTTCTCCTTCATGGATGGTTTTTTAGGGTATAATCAGATCAAGATGGCTCCTGAAGACATGGAGAAGACCACTTTCGTTACTCAGTGGGGCACCTTTTGCTACAAGGTCATGCCATTTGGGTTGAAAAATGCTGGGGCAACCTACCAACGTGCCATGGTTGCTTTATTTCATGATATGATCCATCAAGAGATAGAAGTGTACGTCGACGATATGATTGCAAGGTCCCAAACTGAGGAGGAACACCTTGACCATCTACAAAGGTTGTTTGACCGTATGAAGTTGTACAAGCTGAGGTTGAACCCAAACAAATGTACCTTTGGGGTGAGGTCTGGAAAATTGCTAGGTTTCATTGTAAGCGACAAAGGTATTCAAGTGGACCCTGCCAAGGTGAAAGCCATACAAGAGATGCCGACTCCCAAGACAGAGAAAGAAGTCAGAGGCTTTCTAGGGCGACTGAATTACATTGCTCGATTCATCTAGCATCTAACTGCTACCTGTGAGCCAATCTTCAAGCTGCTGAAGAAAGATCAAGTAGTACGTTGGAATGATGAATGTCAGGCCGCTTTCGAAAAGATAAAAGAGTATCTCCAAGAACCACCCATTCTTATGCCACCAGTGGAAGGGAGACCTCTAATACTATACTTGACAGTACTTGACAACTCAATGGGGTGTGTGCTGGGGCAGCATGACGAGTCTGGCCGAAAAGAGCACGCTATTTATTACCTGAGCAAAAAGTTTACCGACTGTGAGACTCGGTACTCACTGCTCGAGAAAACTTGTCCCGCTCTGGTATGGGCTGCTCGCCGGCTGAGACAGTATATGTTGACTCACACTACTCTGTTGATTTAAAAATGGATCCAATCAAGTATATATTCGAAAAGCCTGCCCTGTCCGGAAGAATAGCAAGATGGAAAATGATCTTGACGGAATATGACATCCAATACACAACTCAAAAAGCAATCAAGGGAAGTGTATTGGCAGACCATTTGGCACACCAACCTGTGGACGATTACCAATCGTTGAACTTTGAATTTCCAGACGAAGATATCATGGTAGTAACTGATTGTGAAGTACCTGGACCGGATGAAGGACCTGAGGAGGGATCCCGATGGTCTATGCATTTTGACGGAGCCTCGAACGCTTTGGGTAACGGCATCGGCGCTGTGATCATATCCCCTAAAGGTACTCATACTCCACTCACCGCCCGACTGTGTTTCAACTGCACCAACAACATGGCAGAATATGAGGCATGTATCATGGGTCTTCAAGCTGCAATCGACTTAAGGATCAAGTTTTTGAGTGTCTTCGGAGATTCCGCTCTCGTGATCAATCAGGTCAAAGGCGAGTGGGATACGAAACACCCAAATCTTATTCCTTACAAGGAGTATGTGTTGACTTTGCTTCCCCGCTTTGAAGAGATAACTTTTGAACACTTCCCAAGAGAGGAGAATCAGTTAGCGGACGCACTAGCTACGATGTCTTCAATGTTCAAAGTCAAATGGGATAACGAGGCTCCCCGGATCATTATCTAGAAGTTGGACAAACCTGCATACTGGTGCGATCTTGAGGCCGAAGAGGTAACCGAAAAACCCTGGTATCATGAGGTGAAGAGATACCTGGAAGCTCAAGAATTCCCCGAAGGCGCATCGGTCAATGACAAGAAGTTCCTGAGAAGGTTTGCGGCAAAATTCTTCCTCAGCAACGACATTCTCTACAAACGAAACCTCGATTCAACTTTACTATGTTGTGTGGATAAGACTGAAGCAGAGAAGATTATGGTAGAACTGCATGAAGGTACATTCGGAACACATTCCAGTGGACATACCATGGCAAAGAAAATCCTTCGGACAGGATATTTCTGGTCCACAATGGAAGCCGACTGTTACCAACATTCTCGAACTTGTCATAAATGCCAGATCTATGCTGATAAGGTGCACATCCCTCCGGTTCCTCTGAACATCCTGACGGCACCTTGGCCTTTTGCAATGTGGGGCATTGATATGATCGGCGAGATCCGACCGACAGCATCCAACGGGCATCGCTTCATCTTGGTGGCGATTGATTACTTCACGAAGTGGGTGGAAGCAGCTTCCTACGCCACCGTAACCAAGAGCGTCGTGGCACGTTTCATTCGGCATAACCTGATCTGTCGGTACGGCGTCCCGGAAAGAATCATTATGGACAATGGTACCAATCTTAACAACAAGATGATCATTGAGCTCTGCGAGCAATTCAAGATACAGCACCACAACTCTTCTCCTTACCGGCCGAAGATGAATGGAGTTGTCGAAACGGAAAATAAAAACATCAAGAAAATTGTGCAGAAGATAACAGTGACCTACAAAGATTGGCACGAAATGTTACCATTTGCTCTTCATGGGTACCGTACCTCAGCACAGACGTCAACCGGGGCAACACCCTTTTCCTTGGTCTATGGCATGGAGGCAGTCTTGCCGATGGAAGTCCAGATACCCTCTCTCCGGATAATGAAGGATGCAGACTTGAGTGAAGATGACTGGATCCAGACTCGACTTGATCAATTAAACCTAATTGATGAAAACAGACTCACCGCTATCTGTCATGGTCAGACGTACCAAAAACGAATGATCAGAGCGTTTAACAAGAAAGTCAGACGACAAGAGTATCAAGTCGGAGACCTGGTAATCAAGCACATCATTCTTCCTCAAAGTGATCCTCAAAGTACGAAGGGCCATTTGTGGTTAAACATGTGTTCTCAGGAGGAGCCATGATTCTAACCACCATGGATGGTGACGAACTTCCTCACCCCGCCAATGCAGACATAGTAAAAAGATACTACGCATGAATAAAAGACCCGCTAGGTTGACGTACCTAGGCAAAAATAAGGGCTTCCCGGCGAACCAAGAGGTTCGGGCAAAAATAAGGGATGAAATGAAAAGAATCTGTACACCCGGCAAGTCGAAAACCTGAAAAGGCGGCTTGGGCAAAAATGGGTATCCCGGTGGAC
Organism: Vicia faba; assembly: GCA_948472305.1. Classification (NCBI taxonomy): domain Eukaryota; kingdom Viridiplantae; phylum Streptophyta; class Magnoliopsida; order Fabales; family Fabaceae; genus Vicia; species Vicia faba. Next base: position 695,248,479 of record OX451739.1, on the reverse strand, counting down.
TGAAAACCCGAAGGGGCGGTCCAGGCAAAAGTTAGGGATAAAGCGTAACACTATGTCTCATTGGATCACCTTGCATCCAGAATTCGGCATCAACTATCAGACTCAGACTTCGGCATCGATCAATCAGCTTCATCTTCAACTAAGCAGCAAAGTGATGAGACGCTTGAAGACAATAAGGCGATAACAGAGTTGGAACCCAGTGGGAATATTGTTCACATAGCTGTTTTGTTTCCTTTTCAAAATTGTATAAACTTTATGTTATTCGGCAGCATTCTCTTACTAGGACGTTAACCTCTTGTACAAAAACGCCTATTTACAGGCAAACTTCAAAATCAATACAAATTCACTTTTCCAAACAAATTGCCAATTGTTTTTCCTTTTTTCTGTTTTGTCTTGCGAAGAACGTCCAATGTTCATTTTTGATATATGCATTTGACATTAAATGTCTAATTCATAAATACTTGCATGCGAAACAAAGGACTGATTACAGGTGACATCAGAAACAGGGGGAATGTAAAGTTGTCCAGGCAGTCTAGTTGCTCTGTCCGCCAAGGTACCAAGGTAGATTCAACTGAAGAATGTAACCAAGTTACCTCAACTCCCCACAGAGTAAGACAAGATTCAGCAATACTTTCCCGAAGTAGAGTTGGTTTCCTATCAACCCTGAAAAGGCACAATATTCCCCTGCAGAGTACGGACGTCTCTCCCGGGCTTTATTCAAAGTTATTCCTCACAAGGGCTTATAACTGGGTTATCCTCAGCTAATTACCACGGAAGATCGCCCACAGCGAAGTTCTTCCTATCCCTCGGCGAAGTTCTTCCTATCCCTCGGCGAAGTTCTTCCTATCCCCAACGTAACTTATCAACAGAATCCCCAGCGGGGTTTATCATTGTTATCCCCAGCGGAGTCCATCATTGAAATCCTCAGCGGAGCTCTCGTCAAAACTTCAGCGAAGTATCTCTTCCCACAGAGTAATTCCCCTCAGAGTAATCTCTCCAACAAGTTTATTCTCCAACGGAGTCATCTTCTCCTACCGGTGTATTCTTGCAACGCTCATCCCTAGCGGAAACGAAGAACTCTACTCTTCAACGTCAGCCCAGGATTTAATTCCCCGGCCGATCGTCAAGGATTTATTTTCCTAGACGAAAATACATTCATAAACATTTCACATTTCATACATCTTGCTTACATACATGATAAAGTGCATACAACACTATCTCATTTTGAACATCATGACATCATGCATTTCATACATCATGACATTGCATGCAACTGATGTTTTGCCTTTTCAGGGAAAAAGACAATCCAAAAGACGACTACCTTCAACTGTCACAATTCCATATTCGATTCATGTATCTAGCTAGGGCACATCTGTGAGTGATCAGTTTCCGGATTCGATTCCTGTATCCAGCCAGGGCATATCTGTTGACGACTAATTCCAGATTCGATTCCTGTATCCAGCCAGGGCACATCTGAAGAGTTTGAAGATTCGATTCCTGTATCCAGCCAGGGCATATCTGTAGACGACAAATCCAAATTCGATTCCTGTGTCCAGCCAGGGCACATCTGAAGAGTTTGAAGATTCGATTCCTGTATCCAGCCAGGGCATATCTGTAGACGACAATTCCAGATTCGATACCTGTATCTAGCCAGGGCACATCTGTGAGCAACCGATTGTAGACTCGACACCTGTATCTAGCCAGGGCATATCTGCATGAGGAGATTGAAGATCAACACCTGTAACAAGCCAGGAAAACATCTGTCTTCCTCAAAGTGCGCAAGTTCTGGCTAAGGAATCTCTTATGCGATCAACACTTCCAAATGGCATCTATAAGCCCATTCCCGACAAGGTTCTGCCACGCCTTCAGATGGCATCTATAAGCCCATCTCCCTATCCACCATCTCTCCAAATGGCATCTATAAGCCCATTCCCGACATCACATTGCTGATACTCCAGCATGCGAGTGCAAATTTCAGGGCACTCAAGTGTCCAATCTCCTTTTACCCTCGAGTCACGAAAGGCAAACTTGCCAATCTAACTCTTCAGGTTCAAGAATATTGAACAGAGACAACTGTTGTACCCCAAAATTCTCCCTCCCATTTTCTCAACATTTTCTCATCACAAGGCCCTTGGAGCTCAAGATCCAGTTAGGGTTTCCTCTGCAAGACTTCTCCTAGCACTGTTGACCCAAATTAGGGTTTGTGTTTGCACAAATATATTTTGACCTAAAATGCCTGAAATGACGTTCATGCTTCATGTTGGACTCTCAAGTTTATCCATACCAAGTTTCAAGCCTTGATTCCAATCTTTGCCCAGTCAATTGGACAATTGACCTAGAAATCAGCTGTATTGGGGAAAAAGTCAACTGTGGCCAATTGACAGTCAAACCTCATGAAAATTGACCCACATCAACATTATGAACTCATATGGACCATTTGATCAAGTTTGGATCACAATTCCACAAGAAATTTGATCAGATCACCAAAAGGGCAAAATGGTCATTTTTAGGGTTTTGACTGCACAAAGGCAATTTTTGACTGTTTGACCTAACCAATGGAAAACCAAGCTCACATATGGACTCAAGGACCCCATAGAATTGTCTTGACATACTCAACAAGTTCAAAAGATCCCAAATGCACAAGATTGACAGTTGAATTTTCCAGTCAATTGATCAATTTTTGACTGTATACTGAAAAGTCAAACTTTGACTTTTTGGTCAAAATCAAGTGTCAAGATTCATTTTTCATCAAAACATGCCAAATCATGAAGCTTGTCCATCAAGAAATCAAAAATCACAAATTAGGGTTTGAAATGAAGATTTTTCATAACTTAGAATTTTTCTAAGTTATGAAAAACCCTAATTTTTTCCTAACTTTGTCCCACTTTCTCATCAAGATTCATGTAGATTCAAACAAAAGTCAAAACATGAAAGTTGTAGTCCATTGCAAAATCTACAACTTTGATTCACAAAGTTTCCTCAAAAGAAGCTTGTAGCTCAAGTTATAATTTTTGGAACAAGGGTACCAAACCATTCTTAACTTAGAGAAATTTTGACCTATTTTAGGCAGGATTTTTGCCTAACTTCAAGACCACTTTTCACATGCTTCCACTTGGAATTTCAATTTGCATTAAAAAGATGGATTGTATTACATATTCCAAGCTTTCCAAAATTTCTAAGAACTCATCAAACAACCTCATAGTTAGGGAGAATCGAATTTGGCAAGTTGGGAAAAAGTCACTTTGTTTATGGCCAATTTACATGTTCATACACTTAGGAAATTTTGAACTCAGCTTGCATTCCTTGATTACAGGTCCTATATCCCATTTGCACTCATAAATTTAATGCTAACCCATTGTGCCAAGACCTTATTTTATGTGTTCAAACATTGTATACAAAATTAAGCCATAAGTAGAAAAAGCATTATATCCATTTTAGAAAAGTTGAACTTTATGTCAAATGCAAATCCAAGAAGCATAGGCAAAATCTTTTGAGCTGGTATTTTGTACACAAATCACTCTGACCAAGAGAGAGTAAGGCAGCACAATATAGGGGCCTGTACAAGTCTAAAACACCAAGTTGATTTTCTTGCTTAAAGGTGAAGTAACTTGGCATAACTAAACACAACTCTCATTCCAAGCAAGAACAAGCTTAAGCAAAGTTGTTGTACACATTCCAAACACCAACCCTGACCTGAAACACGAGCCAACCTCTTCCAATACCTTCTCAAACACAGAATCACCATTAAACTGCACAAAAACAGGGCATTCTGCACTTGGACTTGGCTAGCTCATTTCCATCGTGCGCCTTGGCCAAAACCACTTCAAACACATCCCACACCATCCCTTGAAACTGTTCCAAGCCCTAAACACGACCTGTAACACCCCTAACCAACATCACCATTTTCATATTTTTTGTTTTGCAGTTGGAGTGCCATAACACGATTCACTTGGTTTCAAAGCAAACTAAAGGTTGGAATAGTATCCCTGGACCTCAAGCAAGCTATACCAATCCTCACCTTGCACTGAAAGCACCTCCATTACCAAATATGATTCAAGCTGAACAGGTAAGTTCATGAACTCTTATCTCTCTATCCAGGCATAGTTAGGTTTGGATTTGTGAAGAAATTATGTCATATTCATGGCCCTGAATCTGCCCATATCATTACTTTTCATTTATGTTATGTGTACTTAGAGAATTTTGAGTCTGAACATTGAACAAAAACTAGGTCAGGAATTGGGGGAGAAGAAATTCTCTCTCATTTCTGAGAGTTAGATTGACTTATTTATATGTCCAGAATCGTGGCTTGATGCTCTACATTTCTTGTGTTGTGAGTTTGTGCTAAAAATCAGGGAATCTGGAGATAGGAAAACGCGTGTTTGTTGTTGTTCAAGCAAGTTCAGAGGTTGAAGACAAAGTCTTCTTGGGCTGGGCCTGAGTTGACTTCTTATTTGCACCATATTTTTACTTTTGAACCCCCTTGGCCCATTGTGCTTATTTGAAACATTTTTTGACCTTTTTTTGTTATTTCTGACTTATTTATTTTTTCTCATAATATTAAAAATATAAAAAATATTTTTCAAACCATTTTTGTATTTATTAAGCATTTATTTGTTTAAATTGATATTTGTACATAAATAAGCATAAATATACTATTATTTAAAATAACTAAAAAATAATACAAACATATTTTATTTCTGACTTTTATTTCATGTTATTTCTTGAAAAGATTTTGTAATAAAAATATACTTTTTTTTATAATATTAAACATTTTATTTTTTGTACATATAATATACATTTAATAAATAATGTAAATACATATATGTTTATTAATATATTTAGAAAAATATAAAAATAATACATTTGATTATTTTATTAATATTATGACCTCAAAATACCTTTTTTTTACAATATATTGTCTTTATTTATTTTTTGTACAAAATTAATAAATATTACATATATTATATAATAAATATATTTTATTTAGTAAAATTAGGGTGTTATCCTAAATACTTAAAAATACCAAAAATTAATTAAATTTATTTTTATTTATTTGATACATGATAAATACTTTTTACATACATATGAAAACCATTTTGGCATTTTGCATATTTATTTTTATTTTATTTAATACTTGTGTAATTAAATACCTTGTAGAATTTCAATTTGATGTAATAGCTTAGGATTTAATTCTTGTCAAAATACCCCCATTTGAACATTTGTACCCCCCATCCCATATATTGTGTTGTAATAACTTAGGACCTTTTATTTTTCGCATTTAAAAGCTTTCTAATTATGCCATGTTAGAATTAGGGTTTGTATGCAAATCAATTAACCAAAAATAGTTTGACCTAAATTCAAGATAAACAAGCATGAAAATGGACAACACTAATCACACTTGTACCCCTAGGGTATTCCACTTGTTGCCTTCAATAATGGGCCATATTGCATGTTAGGTATCATTGGGCTAAAACAAAACATTCAAATGATCATAGTCCCTCGATGACGCTTTCGAAAGTTGCCTAAAAATGATCGAGTCCCTTAAAGAAAATTGCCCAAAGATACTTGGCACCATTGCAATTATGGTCTAAACAGTGACCCACACTCGTCCCTTTCACATCCTAACACAAGATTGTCCACCAAATACAATGGTGGAACAAAATTGTTAAAAGGGTTAAAACATAGCAAAGATCTTTGAGAAATGTAGGGTAGATAGCTCTCGGTTACTTGCCCCCCTTGCAAAACAAAAACACTTGCCTATTTTTTTTCAACACCACACATCACTACACTTTCAAAACAACTTTCAAAAAAACATTGAAAAACCTTTTCAAAAGACACACACCTTTGTATACATCCCAACATGGATCATTACAAAGGTTGCCACCACATTGGCCTCTTTTCAAAACATTTTCAAAATCCACACACAAAGCACCATTTCAAACAATTGAAAATTAAGGCAAGTTGATCTAAGCAAGTAACTAAGAGCCCATGGATAACCATGGATATAAAGGGTGATAATACCTTCCCTTTCTATAATCTACTCCCCGAACCCAAGAAAACATCTCAAAGGTTTTTGCTGTGCTTTTTAACCTTTCCTTAGGATAAAATAAAAAGTCGGTGGCGACTCTTGCTCAACCGAAACATTTGCGAAAACAAACGCAAAACCTCAAGTAAGTTCTCCCACCGTATCACAAGGAGGCTCTTGCAAGTACTCTTTGATTTTGTCAAAAGCAAATTGGCATTCATCATTCCATTTGACTACTTGATCTTTCTTCAATAGTTTGAAGATTGGATCACAAGTAGCTGTTAGGTGAGAAATGAATCTGGCAATATAGTTCAAACGTCCCAAGAACCCCCTGACTTCCTTCTCAGTATGATGAGCAAGCATCTCTTGTATTGCTTTTACCTTGGCGGGATCTACTTCAATACCTTTGTTGCTGACGATAAAGCCTAGGAGTTTACCAGACCGTACCCCGAATGTGCACTTGTTTGGATTCAACCTCAGCTTGTACTTCTTCAGTCACTCAAACAGTTTTTGTAAATGATCAAGATGCTCTTCTTCTATTTAAGATCTGGCTATCATATCATCCACGTAGACTTCTATTTTATGATGTATTACGTCGTGAAATAGAGCTACCATGGCACACTGATAGGTTGCCCCAGCGTTCTTTAGTCCGAACGATATCACCTTGTAGAAGAATGTGCCCCACTCTGTGACAAACATTGTTTTCTCCATGTCCTCAGCCACCATTTTGATTTGGTTGTAACCTGAGAATCCGTCCATGAAGGAAAACACTTTGTGTTGTTCCGTATTGTCAACTAGAATATCAATGTGGGGGAGTGGAAAACCATCCTTAGGAATCTCCCTATTCAAATCTATGTATTCCACACACATTCGCACTTTGCCATCTTTTTTGGGTACAGGAACAACATTGGCAACCCATTGGGGGTAAGAGGTGACAGCCAAGAATTCAGTGTTGAATTGCTTCATGACTTCTGCTTTAATCTTTTCTGACATATCAGGCTTCATGCGAAGAACCTTTTGCTTTACTGGCGGATAATCCTCTCTTGTAGGCAGACGATGTACCACAATATCTTCATCAAGTCCTGGCATGTCTTCATATGACCAAGCAAAGAATTAAACATAATCGTGTAACAACTGAATCAGATTTTCCATGACACTGGGTTCCAGATTGGCACCCACTTTAACCTCTTTTTTATCTTCTTCGGTACCTAGGTTGACCGAATCCACTGGTTCCTCGTGAGGCTGAATGGTTCTCTCTTCTTGTTGTAGCAGTCTGGCAAGTTCCCTTGGTACTTCACAATCTTCCTCATCTTTGTATTCAGCTTGGTAGATCAGTTCTCAGAGTCACAAAATGCCATAGCAGTATCGTTACCCATGGGATCCCAAATGGATGTATACCTGCATTGTGAGTGTGGGTGTGTGTAAGGGTATAATTATCTTTGAAAGAAAGTAAAATGTAAAAGAAAAACAATGAGCACACAAGTTTGTATGCGATAAACGTCCATGATTCATTGATGTCATATGAAAAATGAGATAATAACCCTTACAAATGGACCATTGTGCCTCGGGTAAGACACAAGGTTTTAAGAGTGCGAATTGTTTTGAATGTTACATATCCAATAAAATGTAAAGAAAAATTACTGAGGGATGAAAGTGATTGGGACGAAGTCTCTAGCCTCCCAATTGTTGAGCCCTCCATTGACAGTCGGGAAGAACCATTCCCCCAGATTGCAACCATCTTCACCATCTTCCATTGTGTTGACTTCACGGTTGCTGATCTTCAAGGGTGGCCCTCCAGCACGGGCACGTCGTACACCCTTTTGAGAACTTGAAGTGAAACCTAGGCCAAACATGTCAAACTTATATGGGATATCTGGGAGTTGTCCCCAGATAGTGCATCCTCCTTCTTCTACTACTGCTTTAGCATACTTTAGTGATGACATCCGGAGTGGAGGCCTGGTAATCTTGGGAACAGCCTTGGTCACTGCCACCTCTTGAGGGGCCTCTTCAAAGTGTTAAAATGGAGTTTCAATGAATTCACCGTCCAATTCCACATATCTGAAGGAATTGAGATGGCTGATCATGTATTCTTCCTCTCCATGTACGGTGATAATCTTCCCTTGAACCGGATATTTCAGCATCTGGTGTAATGTAGAGGTAACAACGCTAGCATTATGGATCCATGGTCGTCCTAGCAAGCAGGGGTATGAAGGGCGGATGTCCATCGCATAAAAGGTTGAATTGAAGGTTTGGGTTCCAACCTTTATGGGAATGTCTACCTCCCCATGTACCATCCTCTTCGAACCGTCAAAAACCCTTACCACTATGTTTCTTCGCTTCAAAGTCAACCCCTCACAGTCAAGTCTGTCAAGAGCTTTTTTGGGTAATGCATTTAAAGATGAGCCAGTGTCCACCAAAACATGCGCCAAAGTGGTGCCCCTACATTCCACTGAGACATGCAACGCCCCATTATGCTTTATTCCCCTCGGCATCAGATCAGCATCTGAAAAACCTAAACCATTGTCCGCAGTTAGGCTGGCCACACAGTCTGGAAATTGATCAGCAGATGTCTCTTGTGGTACATGGGTTGTTTTTAAGAACTTCACTAAGGCTTTCACATGCGCCTCAGAATACAGTAGTAATTCCAGCATGGAGATCTTAGAGGGAGTTTTCCCCAATTGTTCAACTACATCGTAGTCGCTCCTCTTTATAATTTTTAGGATCTCCTCCATTTCTTTCTTGGAAGTCTCGGGGGTAGTTAATTATTGGGCCTTCGTCTGGACAGGCTCGACCAAAATATTTTGTCCTCGAGTTTCAGCAGCAGGAGTGTTGGTAGGAATGATATCAGGGGTTGTAACAACTTTGTCAATGGGAGTACTTGCAGAGATGATTATGGGTACGAAAGTAACCTTTGGAGTAGCTACATGGATAATTACAGGTCCAGAAACTGCTTTTAGGGGAGCAATTTCTAGAGAAAAGATCCTACCACTTCGGGTAATTTTGCTAGTTCTGGAAATATTGCTGATGTCAGAATCTTCTTCTTCGGAATTTATCTCTTCGGCGTCCGTCCAGTCTTGCTTGACGCCATGGTAGTAAATGTCCCCTCCGTAATTCCACGGCACGGTTTTGTCTGATACATATGGGACTGGCCCAGGCATTGTGATTATTAGAGGAGCTGCTTTTGGAACCGATGTAGTTCTAACGGGTCTTTTGGTGGAGACCCTGGAAGAATTGGCGGAAATGGTAATGATAGAAACATCTTAAACAGGAATAGGTGAAACATGAGTCTTTTTAAACAAAATCTCTTTGTTATCTATCAGGCACTGAATGCCTTCCTTCAACAAAGGACAGCCAAATGGTGAGGATAAGCAGAGATGGCAAACTTTATTACAGCCCGGGAACACACCGGCTTTCAACAAGTTTATCTTAATAGTCAGAAGTGGGGTCATGAGCTCGTCAACTGAGGTAACAAACAAATCTTCTTCAATGGCATTAGTACTGTGGCCATGTCTGGGCATAGGAGCAGAAATGACATTTGGCTTCTCGGGCACCTCAAACCCAATTTCTTTTGCTGCAATGAGGTCTTGTATTTTGTTCTTCAAGGCCCAACAATTATTAGTATCATGACCAAGTCTTTTAGAGTGATATGCGAAACAGGCATTGGGATGATAATGAGAGGACGTTGTATTGGGGTTTTTCGGAGCTTCTTTCAAGGTTACCAAATTGGATCTTAGTAGATAAGGTAATACTTGAGACATAGTCATGTTGATTCTGGTAAACTGCCTGACTGGCCTTTCTACCCTTGGCTGATTATTTATTTGTTGATCAGATGTAGGCTTTGGGATCATAACAGCCCCCACCATTGGTCGGCGTTCGGTCCTATATTGGTTTCTTTGCGGATATACAGCAACTACCTCTTTCTTCCCGATGAAAGGCTTCCTTACAGTTGTAGAAGAAGATGTGTCTTTCTGGATTTTTCCATTCTTAATACCGGCTTCTATCCTCTCTCCGGTTAATATTAGTTCAGTAAACCTTGCAGATGAAATTCCGATTAAATGATTGAAGAAAGGACCATATAAGGTGCCTAAGAACATGTCTACCAATTCTCTCTCAAACAGAGGGGGTTGAACTCTTCCAGCCAAATCTCTCCATTTTTGTGCATAGCCTCTGAAACCTTCATTGGAAACCATGGCCATACTCTAGAGTTGAGTACGGGTAGGCACCAAATCAGCATTGTATTGATATTGCTTGTAGAAAGCTGTAACAAGATCTTCCCAATTGTGAACATTAGCCCTTTCTAGTTGGTAGAACCAATCAAGTTGAGTCCCAGACAGACTGTCTTGGAAGAAATGCACCCACAAGTCTTTATCAGCGACATGGGGTTGAATTTTCCTCACATATGATCAGAGATGCATTTTAGGGCATGACACTCCATCATATTTGGCAAATACAGGTGCTTTGAATTTTGGAGGAATCACAATCCCCGACACTAGCCCTAATTCCTCAAAGTACAAGCCCGACACCTTTTGGATTTCCATCGCGCTCAACCGCTCATCAAGATGTTTATACTTGTCATCAGCTGGAGGGTATTGTTCCTCAGAGTAGTCCTCTTCTTCTTCTTCTTCCTCTTTTGATTCTGAAGGGACAAATGTTTCCTTGCCTTTCCTCTCTCCTTCACCGGATGTTGTTGCAAAATCGAAAGTGCTTCTTGTCTGCCCATGAAATCTTCTTCCCATGTTTAAGACTCCGGTTACCTTCTTTGTTTTCTTTTTCTTTTCTTCAGCCAGCAGAGTCTTCAACTCTTCTTGCCCCTTGGCTAGGGTCATGAGTAACTGTTGAAAATGCGTATTCTGAGTTTGGAGATCTTTCACTGTTTGCTCGAGATCCATCTTACTGAAATAAACAGTAGAGAGATGAGGAGACTTGTTGCAAAAGACCTGTTTATGTTATGATGAATGATATGTGCATATGCAATGTTTTCAAGGATTTCAAAGATTCAGATTTGTTTTAGACAAAAAGAAACACACGTTATATTAATAAGATAAAGTTTGAGTACATCAATTCCCCTTGGGAAAAATAATACAAAACTTCTAAGATAGAAAAGTAGTACGCATCCTCTTCGGTGCAATGTAGGCATTCAGAGTCTGCTCCTCATGAAGTAGCCTAGTAAGTTCCAAAACCTTCTTCTCGCTTGCGTAGAATTGGGATTCGAAAGTATCTCGTTCTCCTTTGAGTTGTATCCAATCCCTTTGGAGGTCTTCAAGAGACGTGGGCATGTCAGGATGTAGAATAGTGTGTGGAACATCTCCCTCCGTAACAGGCTCAATGATTACCGGGAGAATGGAGGGGTAAGGCATCATAAGATTCTGAGCACGAGTTCGTACCCATTTGAGGTAAGGCTCAAGAGGGATGTAATTCTTGTGCCCCAAAGTCTTGTTATCCACCTTGTTTAGCATCCTCCAAGATCGGATAAATCTCTGGCGAAGACCTTGATCGTCGTTGTCATAGTCGAATACCAAACCTTGAATCAACATCTCGTGCGGGCTATCCCTTCGGGTGTAACCAAATTGTCTTATTGCTAAGCATGGGTTGTAGGTGATTCCTCCCCTATTCCCAAGTAAAGGGACATTATGAAATTCTCCACAACAGTTAACAATGATAACATTCTCCTTGGATCAAGAGCACCAATGAATGTCGAAATGCTTGAGTGTCATCAACCTTTATGACCACCTTGAACCTTGCTCATTCTTTAAGACTAATTGGGGAAGATGAGAAATAAACCATCTTTCCAAGAGAGGAGTGCAACACATAAGGACACCTCTTTTCCTCATTGTGCGAGTGTGAAAAGAGTGTAGGATATCCCCTAGAATTGTAGGCACCGGGTTGCGTGATATGAAGATTTTGACGGCATTGATATCTATGAGTTGGTCAGGATTTGGAAACAAAACCATCCCATAGATGAGAAGAGCCACAATTTCCTCAAAGGATTTCAAGTCTAAGGAATTCCAACAGCTTTGGGCTTTCTCAAACAGGAACTTTGCTAGGAATCCTTTGACACCACTCCTTGTTTCCCAATGAGTTGTGACATCAGATGAGTGCAAGTGTAGAGCTTGAGCAATCTCTTCTAGCTTTGGATCTCTTTCCGTACCGTTGAAAGGTAGTTGATTGAGAATGGTAATCCTCAAGATTTGGGAGAATTCTTCAAAATTAGGCACAAGTTGATAGTCGGGAAATGTGAAGCAATGGTGCAAAGGATCAAAGAACTGAAAGAGCACCTTATCATGTCCTCATCTGTGTTGGAGGTGACCAAGTTGAGTAGACAACCATGTCTCTTGGTGAATGGATAATTTTCAGGAATTCTTGAAGCTAGCTCCTTTATTTGTGGAGGAATTCTCACAAGGTTGACTTGAATAGTTTTCCTGCGAAGTGAATCCATTTCCTACCAAACAAGAACAAAGATGAATCCCAAAATCCTTGAAATGGTTAGTGGATGTATATGATGTTCATGATGTCCATGATGTTATGTACAAGTATGCATATACAAGCAAAGCAAACAAGTCCTTAGGTTTCGGCTTGCATGGAGTTTTATAGGTAAGTACCCTCTTGAAGTTTAGTTGGCTTAAACCTGTCCTAGCAATAGAAACCGGGTTCTAAGGAGCTAAATATCACTGGATTGTTTCCTTGGTCATTGTTTCAGCTCAAGCCTCTTTAATTGCGACTGAAATATCCCAAGAAACCAAACCTCAATGAGTGTAGTATCGAGTATCCACCAACTTCAGACTGCACCAAATCCAGTCATCTCACTACATCCTAAAGTCCGAGTTGGTCAAGTAAAGGTTCTAGAAGTTCATTAGTGCTTCATGACGTCACTCAGCGGCCCCGTATTCTCTTTTATTAAATCAAAGGCTACCGGTACCCATAAATATGTCGCACTAATGTAGCTATTGCTTAGACCATGTCGGTATACCCCGCACAGTTTCCACAACGTATTGCTACTTACCTATAATGTATCCCAAATTCGGGTAGAGGATTCAAGCCCAAACAAAGAACCATAATGTAAAGCATACAAGTCAAACAATGTAAGCAAGAAAATGTGATATATCCCTAAGGTAACCCCACTTTTAGAAATTTCCCCAGCAGAGTCGCCAGTTCTGTGATATGGTGGGAGAATTGACTTGATTTTTTTGCGTTTGATTGCAAATGTTACGGTTAGTAAGAGTCGCCACCGAATTTTCTTTTATCCAAAAGGAAAGGTAAAAATGCACAGGAAAGACCTTTGAGATTGTTTCTTGAGTTCGGGGGGTAGATTATGAAAAGGGAAGGTATTATCACCCTTTTCGTCCATGGTTTTCCATGGGCTCTTAGCTACTTTCTAGATCACTTGCTTTTGTTTGAAATTGTGCTTTGTGTGGTTTTTGAAAGTATTTTGTAAAGAGGCCATTGTTTAGGCAATCTTTGTAATGATTCTCGTTCGTAAGAATGTATACAAAGATGTTTGATCTTTTTGAAAATGATTTCAATTTTGTAAGATGTTTAGAAATGTGTGTGTTTGTTTTGAAAGTTGCAAGGATATTTATTTTGAAATGGAGCAAGTAAATAAAAGTAATCTACCTACTCAAATGTCTTTCTTGTTCATTTTCTTTTTCTTTGATATTGTTGTCTTACCATTGATTTGGTAAGAAACCCTATTTTTGGATGTAAATGGGACGGGCGTGTGTCATCGTATAACCATGATTAGCAATGTTACAAAGTATATTAGCATTTTTGAGGGACTAAGATCATTTTTGTAAGGCAACTTTGAATAGCTTCATCGAGGGTCTATGATCTTGTATTTGTTTGTTTTTGCTAAGACACTTTACATGCGTAATATGGCCATTTTGTATAAGGCAACCAAGTGGAGTAACCCTAGAGGTGCTTAGTGTGAAAGTGTGCCATTTTCATGCTTGATTTTGTCTTGGATTAGGGTTTTCTATTTGATTGATTTTATCTTGCCATACAAATCCTAATTACTAACATGTTATATAAAAGCGATAAATTGCGAAAGTTAAATGTCCTACGCTATTACAACATTTGTGGGAGGGGGTTATACAATTTATAAATGGGGATTGCAATAATATAAACCTAATTAATTTATTACAACCAAATTGAATATGTACAAATATTAGAATAAATAATATACAAGATAAATTAAATATGCAAAGATGTATGAATGCAAAGAAGATTTTGTTTGGTTTTTTTTTTATGTGGAAAAAGTTTTAACCTAAACCTAATAAATAAATCAAGATTATCTCAAATTAATTAGGAAAAGAAATTATTTTTAGAAAAGATTTTGATTAAACCCTAGTTCTATTTTATCAAAAGGAAATAAATTTCTTTAAGAAAAGGTAAGCATTTTTGAATTTTTTGTCTTGAAAAATAATATAGCATCATGAGATATTTTTGGTCTTTTTATGTTAAAAATAATATGCTTAATGAGTGTGAAGAAAGATAAATAAATATTAAACTAATTTTAAATTAATTTACAAAGTTATTTAATAAAATAGATTATATATATATATATATAACTAAAGAAAATATTTTTTATTGGGAAAAATGAAATAAAATAAGTCAAAATAAAATCTATCATTTTTATATTTTTTGTGATTTTTAATATTAAGAAAATATATTTGATAAAATAAAATGAAAGGTTAAATAAATAAATAAAATTAATATGGGCCAGGGGGTGCTGCAAGCAATCAAGAGGCAGGAGGTTAGAAAAAAAAACAAAGCCCAAAGCACTGAAGCCCAATGTGATGCAAGCTAGCAAAAAATGGAATAAATGAGAAAAAATTGCAAAATGCAGCGCCAAGGCTCGAACCCATGACCTATGGCATTTTTGCGCGCTGCCTTACCACTGGGGTGGCTGTACATCCGTTCATATAAAAAAAGGCATAAATATATATATTATAAAACGCCTCCTGAAGGCAACTTCATCTTCAACCTTGAGCCATGGCCGGACCACCTGTATCTCTCTCATTTCTCCATGAAAATGGAAAGTCCAAACATGAAAATTACAGTGTTTCTTCTCAAGAGTTCAACCATATATCTTATGTAAACTAAAATTCAAAGATCAAAGTTAATTTTGCTTTCCCTAATTTAAAACCTAATTTTTACAGAAAATTCAAATCCAAAATTCTCTATACACAATGAATATAAATGAAATCTATGAACATGGTTGGCTTTAGTGCAAGGATATCTACATTTTGTTTTCACAAATCAAGACCAAAGGATGCTTGTATGAAGAGAGAGAAGTTTGAGTTTTTACCTCTTTCAGTTGAGATCGTGAATGGATCTTGGGAAAGTTTTAAGAAGGCTTGAGGATCTGTTTAGCTTGCCTGGACCTCCCCGAGTGTGTTCCAATCCTTACTTTGCCTTGAAAGTTCCTGAATCTCCCTAGTCAAGTCAACCTGCAAGCTTGATATATAAAAATGGCAGATGGAGGAGGAGGAGTTACAGTGAAGGGACAGGGGTATGGAAAACTTAGATATGATGTATATTAAGTGCTTAGGTGGTTAAAACTCAAAACGCACGAGTGGTTCTTGAGATTGCTATGTAAGGTGCGAAACTACAAGTTATGGAAGATTTTTAGTGATAGAGTGTTTGGGAGAGTTTCTTAGCTTTAGCATTCGTGCGTTAGGTTGCAATACACTTGTGTATTAGTATAGAAAAGGTTTTTGGATCAATTCTACACCAGGTTTTTGAGTTATAGCCTTTTGGCTATATAACTTGCTTTTGAAGCAAATTGAAGAGACAAGTCCCTAAGTGTTTGTACAAGCCTGTTATGAGTTGGTAGAGGTTCTAGACACATTGCTTTTGGTTTATAGGGTTTGTGTGTGCAGAAATAACAAGTGTGAAGCTCAAGGAGTTGACAATTGCAAAAGTTGTGCTTTATCAAAATGGAAATGGCAACTTTGTTCCATAAATGGAATTGTAGCTTGGACAAAGGCTCTAATTCTTAGATTAAAGCTCTATCAGCTGTGTAAACATTTAATTATGGAGTGAGAAACAATTTTGAGGCCTGCAAACAAAGATTATGCAGCCTAGGCTTGAATTTGAATTTTGGTTCATCATGAAATGGCTTGAAATCAAAGTGAGAAATTGCCAACTTCATCTCTTCGATTCTCCCTACTCAAGAATGATCTAAAGGAGTTCTTGGACATTTGGGAAAGCTTGCAATATGATATACAACCCATATTTGAAATTATTTTGGAAATTCCATTTGGAACCATGTGAAAAATTGTCATGAAGTTAGGTCAAAAAACTGCCTAACTAGGGCAAAATTTTCACTAAGTTATTTTAGTTCATGAGCATGTATTCACAAAATTATATCTTGAGATCCAATCATCTTTAGGAGAAATTGTGTGAATAAAAGTTGTATATTTCATGGAGATCTACAACTTTCATGTTGGGAACTTCCTTTGAATCATCTTGTATCATGGTGAAAATTTGGCTTAAAGTTGAGAAAAAACAAGAAATTTTCTATACTTAGAAAATTTTCTAAGTTAAAAATTTCAACTTTTCAAAACCAAAACTTAAACCCTTGCTTTCTTGATGAACAAATTTCACATTTTGACATGTTTTGATGAATTATGATCTTTGGCACTTGATTTTGACCAAAAAGTCAAAGGATGACTTTTCAATATACAGTTGACTTTTGATCAGTTGACTGCAAAATTCATCTGTCAATCCAACGGATTTGTAATGTTTTGAACCATGTTTTTGGGTCAAGGTGATGCAGTTGAACTCTTGAAATCATACTTCAAACCAATTGATCCTTTAATAGGTCAAAAATCAGAAATTGCCCTTTCTCAGTCAAAACCCTAATTTTGACCATTTTGCCCTTTTGATGATTTGATCAAATTTCTTGAGGAATTGTGGTCCAAACTGTATCAAATGATACATATGGGTTTAAAATGTTGATTTGGATAAAAAATTATGAAGTTTGACTGTAAATTGGCCATGGTTGACTTTTTCCCCAATACAGCTGATGTTTAGGTCAATTGTCCAATTGACTGATCAAAAATGTGATTCAAGGCTTGAAACTTGGCATGAGTAATCTTGGGGGTCCATAATGATCCTTGAAAGTCATATTAAGCATTGATGGTCCAAAAATCCTTGTGCAAATTCAAACCCTAATTTTGGTCATCAGTGCATGAGGAGGTGTCTTGAGCTGGTCAAACCCTAATGCAGTCATGATCCAAAGGAGATCTTGTGAAAATCCTTGATAATTGAGAGGGAATATTTTGGGGTACAACAGCTACCCCTGTTCAATCTTCTTAAACCTAAAGAGTTAGACTGGTGAGTTTTGCCATTTGTGACTCAAAGGTGGAAGATGATTGGACACTATAGTGCCCATAAATTTGCATTCGATGATGTGATGATAGAAGGAATGGGCTTATAGATGCCATTTGGAGAGGTGATAGAAAGCTGTAGGAGATGGGCTTAAAGATGCCATCAAAGGTGATTGTTGAATTGTAATTTGTAAGTTGAAAGAATGAGTATCAGAATGGCGTCCGTGTCTAGGGCGTATCTATATTGTATCTGGAAGTTGAGTCTGAATGAGAATTAGAATGACATCCGTGTTTGGAGCGTATCTGCGACGTATTTGAAAGTTGAATATGAATGAGTATCAGAATGGCATCCGTGTCTGGAGTGTATCTGAACTGTATCTGAAAGGTGAATCTGAATGAGTATCAGAATGACATCTGCGTCTGGAGCATATCTGAATTGTATTTGAAAAGTGAATCTGAATGAGTATCAGAATGGCATCTGCGTCTGGAGCATATCTGAAAGGTGAATCTGAATGAGTATCAGAATGGCATCCGCGTCTGGAGCGCATCTGAACTGTATCAAAAGGTGAATCTGAATAAGTATCAGAATGGCATCCGTGTCTGGAGAGTATCTGATCTATATCAAAAGGTGAATCTTGTTAATGGTAGTTGTTAATCTTATCCTGAAAAGGGTAAAATGTTAGCTAAAACATAATGTTTATGTTGTATGAAATGCATAGTATAATTCATTCGTGTTATCAATGTTTATGATATATGGATGCAATGTATGTGTATATGAGCTAGTTTGTTGCACTGCTGTTAGATTGGGGAAAATAAATCCCTGGCTGCTGCTGAGGATATGGCATATAAGTCTTCATGTTGTGACTTCTAAGTATTGATGAATTTATGTCGAGAGAAATAAACTCTGTTGTAAGGGAAATGCCATGTACTGCTTGTAAAATCCTACTGGGGAATCTTGAGAAGTTTGACGACTTCTACTGGGGATCAATAATTAGAAACTTTGTTCCGCTAGGGATTTAAACGATGTACTGCAGAGGATTACCTATAAAATAGTCTAGAGACATTTTCCTATCCTTTCAATCTTTCAATAATTGTCTCTTTTTATTTCGTCTATTTTTAAACAGTAATTATGTTCAAATGCATATGCTCAACAATGAATCATTGGACGTTTTTGTAAACAAAACAAGCGCAAAGAAAAGACAAATAGTTTTCGCACTTTCAAAGGAATATTTTGTATTGACATTTGAATAAGTATTTTTTGTACAAGGAGAAAAACATTCTAGTAAGAGAATGTTGTCGTAAAAAAAAATATTTTGATACAAAGAAAAGATAGCTATGTGTACAAAAATCCAATGGGGTTTCCATTCTGCTATAGCCTTCGTATCTCCGAGCGTCTTGTCTATTTATTGCCTTGTCCAAAGCTGATTGAAAATTCTAAGTTTGTCAGTGGAAGCCAAAGGTTGTCTGTAAAGTGATCCAACGGGACATAGTCATACGCTTTAATTCCTAACTTCTTCCTGGACCGTCCTTTCGGGTTTTTAGTCCATCGGGAAACCTTTTTTTCCCAAGTCGCCTTTTCGGGTTTTCAACTTGCCGGGTGTACAAATTTTTTTGTTTTATCCCTAATTTTTGCCCAAACCTTTTTGGTTTGTTGGGATGCCCTTGTTTTGCCTAGGTTTGTCAACCTAGCGAGTCTCTTATGCGTAGTATATTTTGACTATGTCCGCGTTCGCAGGGTGTGGTAGGTTGTCACCATCCATGGTGGTCAAGATCATTGCCCCACCATAGAAAATGTTTTTGATTACAAATGGTCCTTCATAGGTAGGAGTCCATTTGTCCCTGGGATCACCTTGTGGCAAGATGATGCGTTTGATCACTAGATCCCCAAATTGATACACTTGGCGTCTGACCTTCTTGTTGAAAGCCTTGATCATCCGTTTTTGATACATTTGACCATGGCAAAGAACAGTAAGTCTCTTTTCATCAATCAAATTCAGTTGATCAACTCGAGTTTGGATCCAATCATCTTTATTCAACCTTGCATCCTTCATAATCCTCAGAGAGGGGATCTGAACCTCGATAGGCAAGACAACTTCCATGCCGTAAACCAAAGAATAGGGTGTTGCCCCGGTTGATGTGCGAGCTGTGGTGCGATATCTGTGGAGAGAGAATGTTAACATCTCATGCCAGTAATTGTATGTGACTGTCATTTTCTGTACGATCTTTTTAATGTTTTTATTTGCAGCTTCTACAACACCATTCATCTTTGGCCGATAGGGGGGAGAATTGGGATGCTGAATCTTGAATTGCTCGCACAATGCAGTGATCATAGTGTTGTTTATATTTGTACCATTATTAGTGATGATCCTTTCGGGGATACCGTAGCGGCAAATGAGATTTTGCTTGATGAAATGGGAAACAACGTTCTTGGTGACGGAAGCAAAGGAGGATGCTTCTACCCACTTTGTAAAATAGTCAATGGCCACTAGGATGAAGCGGTGTCCATTGGAGGTTGTTGGCTTGATTTCCCCAATCATATCAATTCCCCACATAGCAAAGGGCCAAGGAGCCGTCAAGACATTCAGAGGAACCAGAGGTACATGCACTTTGTCAGCATAAATTTGACACTTATGGAAGGTTCGAGAGTGCTGATAGCAATCTGCTTCCATGGTAGAACAGTAATAGCCTGCCCGTAGGATTTTCTTCACCATCGTATGCCCACTAGAATGGGTGCCAAAAGTGCCTTCATGTAATTCAGCCATGATCCTTTCAACTTCAACCTTATCTATGCATCGAAGTAACACAGAGTCATGATTGAGTCTGTACAGGATGCCATTACTAAGGAAGAACTTAGCAGAAAATCTCCTTAAGAACTTCTTATCATTGATTGAAGCTCCTTCTGGATATTCTTGATCCTCGAGATACCTCTTGACTTCGTGAAACCAAGGCTGGTCAACTACTTCTTCAGTATTAATCTCGTGACAGTGTGCTGGTTCATCCATTCGTTCAATGGTGATCTGGGGAGCCTCCTTATCCCAATTAAGTTTAAACATAGATGACATTGTGGCTAGTGCATCTGCTATCTGATTTTCTTCTCGCGGGAAATGTTCGAAGGTAATTTTCTAAAAATGTGGTAGCAATGTCAAAACATGTTCTTTGTAAGGGATAAGGTTTGGCTGTTTGGTGTCCCATTCCCCTTTGATCTGACTGATGACCAAAGCTGAATCTCCAAACACATCTAAGGATTTGATTCCCAGGTCTATGGCAGCTCTGAGACCGAAGATGCACGCTTCATATTCTGCCATGTTGTTTGTACAATTGAAGCAAAAGTCTGGCAGTAAAGGGAGTATGACACCCTTCCGGAGATATGAGTACAACACCAATACCATTGCCAAGTGCATTAGATGCTCCATCAAAGAACACGGTCCATCGGGATCCTTATTCAGGTCCGTCATATGGCCTGAATTCTTCACAATTGTCTAATGTCATAATGTATTCATCCAGAAATTTGAATTTCATGGACTGATAGTCTTCTACAGCTTGGTGAGCGAGGTGATTAGCTAATACACTACCCTTTATAGCTTTTTGGGTAGTAAACTTTTATGTCATATTCTGTCAGGATAATCTGCCATCTCGCTATTCTCCCAGAAAGAGTCGGCTTCTCGAAGATGTATTTTATCAGATCCATCTTAGATATCAGCAAGGTAGTATGGGTCAGCATGTACTGTCTTAGCCGGCGAGCAGCCCATGCCAGAGCGCAACAAGTTTTCTCGAGCAGTGAATATCTGGTTTCACAGTCAATAAACTTTTTGCTCAGGTAGTAAATAGCATGCTCTTTTCGGACAGACTCGTCATGCTTCCCCGATACACACCCCATTGAGTTTTCTAAAATAGTTAGATACATAATCAATGGTCTTCCCTCGACTGGTGGCATCAATACAGGAGGCTCTTGCAAGTACTCTTTGATTTTGTCAAAAGAAAATTGGCATTCATCATTCCATTTGACTACTTGATCTTTCTTCAATAGTTTGAAGATTGACTCGCAAGTAGCTGTTAGGTGAGAAATGAATCTGGCAATATAGTTCAAACGTCCCAAGAACCCCATGACTTCCTTCTCAGTACGAGGAGCAGGCATCTCTTAGATTGCTTTTACCTTGGCGGGATCTACTTCAATACCTTTGTTTCCGACGATAAATCCTAGGAGCTTACCAGACCGTACCCAGAATGTGCACTTGTTTGGATTCAACCTCAGCTTGTACTTCTTCAGTCTCTCAAATAGTTTTTGTAAGTGATCAAGATGCTCCTCTTATGTTTGAGATCTAGCTATCATATCGTCCATGCAGACTTCTATTTCATGATGTATTATGTCATGAAATAGAGCTACCATGGCACGCTGATAGGTTGCCCCAGCGTTCTTTAGTCCGAACAACATCACCTTGTAGCAGAATATGCCCCACTGTGTGATAAACGTTGTTTTCTCCATGTCCTCAGGCGCCATTTTGATTTGGTTGTAACCTGAGAATCCATCCATGAAGGAAAACACTTTGTGTTGTGCCGTATTGTCAACTAGAATATCAATGTGGGGGAGTGGAAAATCATCCTTAAGGCTCGCCCTATTCAAATCTCTGTAGTCCACACACATTCGCACTTTGCCGTCTTTTTTGGGTACAGGAACAACATTGGAAACCCATTGGGGGTAAGAGGTGATAGCCAAGAATCCATTGTTGAATTGCTTCATGACTTATGCTTTAATCTTTTCTGACATATCAGGCCTCATGCGGCGAACCTTTTGCTTTACTGGCGGATAATCCTCTCTTGTAGGAAGACGATGTACCACAATATCTTCATCAAGTCCTGGCATGTCTTCATATGACCAAGAAAAGACTTAAACATAATTGTGTAACAGCTGAATCAGACGTTTCTTGACACTGGGTTCCAGATTGGCACCCACTTTGACCTCTTTTTTATCTTCTTCGGTACCTAGGTTGATCGTATCCACTGGTTCCTCGTGAGGCTGAATGGTTCTCTCTTCTTGTTGTAGCAGTCTGGCAAGTTCCCCTAGTACTTCACATTCTTCCTCATCTTCGTCTTCGGATTGGTAGATCAGATTCTCAGAGTCACAAAAGGCCATAGCAGTATCGTTACCCATGGGATCCCAAATGGATGTATACCTGCATTGTGAGTGTGGGTGTGTGTAAGGGTATATCTATCTTTGAAAGAAAGTAAAATGTAAAAGAAAAACAATGAGCACAAAAGTTTGTATGCGAAAAACGTCCATGATTCATTGATGTCATATGAAAAATGAGATAATAACCCTTACAAATGGACCATTGTGCCTCGGGTAAGACACAAGGTTTTAAGAGTGCGAATTGTTTTGAACGTTACAGATCCAACAAAATGTAAAGACAAATTACTGAGGGATGAAAGTGATTGGGATGAAGTCTCTAGCCTCCCAATTATTGAGCCCTCCATTGACAGTCGGGAAGATCTATTCCCCCAGGTTGCAACCATCTTCACCATCTTCCACTATGTTGACTTCACGGTTGCTGATCTTCAAGGGTGGCCCTCCAGCACGGGCACGGCGTACAACCTTTTGAGCACTTGAAGTGAAACCTAGGCCAAACATGTCAGACTTATATGGGATATCTGGGAGTTGTCCCCAGATAGTGCATCCTCCTTCTTCTACTACTTCTTTAGCATCCTTTAGTGATGACACCTGAAGTGGAGGCCTGGTAATCTTGGGAACAGCCTTGGTCACTGCCACCTCTTGACGGGCCTCTTCAAAGTGTTGAAATGGAGTTTCAATGAATTCATCGTCCAATTCCACATATATGAAGGAATTGAGATGGCTGATCATGTATTCTTCCTCTCCATGTACGGTGATAAGCTTCCCTTGAACCGAATATTTCAGCATCTGGTGTAATGTAGAGGTAACAGCGCCAGCATTATGGATCCATGGTTGGCCTAGCAAGCAGGAGTATGAAGGGTGGATGTCCATCACATAAAAGGTTGAATTGAAGGTTTGGGTTCCAAACTTTATGGGAATGTCTACCTCCTCATGTACCATCCTTTTCGAACCGTCAAAAGCCCTTACCACTATGTTGCTTGGCTTCAAAGTCAACCCCTCACAGTCAAGTCTGTCAAGAGCTTTTTTGGGTAATACATTCAAAGATGAGCCAGTGTCCACCAAAACATGCGCCATAGTGGTGCCCCTACATTCCACCGAGACATGCAACGCCTCATTATGTAGGCAACGGGACATAATCATACGCTTTAATTCCCTAACTTCTGCCTGGACCAACGGGACATATTCATACGATTTAATTCCCTAACTTCTGCCTGGACCATCCTTTCGGGTTTTCAGTCCACCGGGAAACCCTTTTTTCCCAAGTCGCCCTTTCGGGTTTTCAACTTGCCGGGTGTACAGATTTTTTTGTTTTATCCCTAATTTTTTCCCGAACCTTTTTGGTTCGCTGGGATGCCCTTGTTTTGCCTAGGTGTGTCAACCTAGCGGGTCTCTTATGTGTAATATCTTTTGACTATGTCCGCGTTCGCATGGTGTGGTAAGTCGTCACCATCCATGGTGGTCAAGATCATTACCCCACCAGAGAAAATGTTTTTTATTACAAATGGTCCTTCATAGATCCCCAACTTGATACACTTGGTGTCTGACCTTCTCGTTGAAAGCCTTGATCATCCGTTTTCGATACATTTGACCATGGAAAACAACAGTAAGTCTCTTTTCATCAATCAAATTCAGCTGATCAAGTCGAGTCTAGATCCAATCGTCTTCGTTCAACCCTGCATCCTTCATAATCCTCAGAGAGGGGATCTGAACCTCGATAGGAAAGACAACTTCCATGCCGTAAACCAAAGAATAGGGTGTTACCCCAGTTGATGTGCGAGCCGTGGTACGATATCCGTGGAGAGCGAATGGTAACATCTCATGCCAGTCTTTGTATGTGACTGTCATTTTCTGTATGATATTTTTAATGTTTTTATTTGCAGCTTCTACAACACCATTCATCTTTGGCCGATAGGGGGAAGAAATGTGATGCTGAATCTTGAATTGCTTGCACAATACAGTGATCATAGTGTTGTTGACATCTGTACCATTGTCAGTGATGATCCTTTCGGGGATACCGTACCGGCAAATGAGATTTTGCTTGATGAAATGGGAAACAACATTCTTGGTGATGGAAGCGAAGGAGGCTGCTTCCACCTACTTTGTGAAATAGTCAATGGCCACTAGGATGAAGCGGTGTCAATTGGAATTTGACACTGCTTTTTGGAACTTTGTGGGGCAGGCTGCGCTTTTTGTGAGGCAGTATATGTGTGTCCTTTTTCTCTGAGATTATGAGGTTTATATAGGCAAGGG
Source organism: Vicia faba (assembly GCA_948472305.1). Taxonomy (NCBI): domain Eukaryota; kingdom Viridiplantae; phylum Streptophyta; class Magnoliopsida; order Fabales; family Fabaceae; genus Vicia; species Vicia faba. The sequence goes on along the minus strand of OX451739.1, from coordinate 695,223,746 downwards.
ATTTTAGGTCAACATTTGTGTATCAAATCTTGATCCATTATGATGAAGAGATTTGATTTGATTTCTTCATAAAAACTTGTTATATTTGATTCAATCAGTTGCCAATCTATTTTCATGTGTTACTGCCAGCCTGTTATGAGTTGTTTGGGCCTTCAATATGATGGAAATTGAAAGTTGACATTCCCTTGCAGATCCATTTCCCTTCGAATTTTTTCTCTTCGAAGGCTCTAAGCTCCAATTCGAATTACTCAGAGCTTTCCTCATCAGAGCATTGTTTCCTTCGAAGGCTCTGAATTCTAATTCGAATTGCACCAGTTTCATTATCATGGCTCACTTGATTGAGCCACCTTCTGCTTTGATTGCTTGATTTGAATAAAATCACCCTAGTCGAATCAGCTCTTGTGGAGTTAAGAACAAACATGGAAAGAATCTGGCCCTTAAATCAGGAATTGAAGCCACAATCAAAATTGAATTCTTGCCATATTTGCAAGGGAAACATGTCATTTTGAACTTTGAGTGAACTTGGACAGGTTATGATAGGTGTTTTGTTCGAATTTGGCTCAAGGCTTTCATCATGGTTCCTTTGATTAAGTCTCAAGCTTTGCTTTCTTCGATGGCTTTTGTGATCGGTGGATCTGGAACTGACTGTTTAACGCTGGTTCGCGAAATGTCGCGGAAGCAAGAGTCGCCACCGTCTTTTATTTTCTCCAAATGGAAAGGACAAAAGCACAGAAAAATTCCTTAAAGAGATTGCTCTCGGTTCGGGAGGTAGATTATAGAAAGGGAAGGTGTTAGCACCCTTTCTATCCATGGTTATCCATGGGCTCTTAGATACTTGCTCATTTGTGTTTTCAAAATGTTTGTTTGCTTTTCAACTGTGGGTTTAAAAAAAGTTTCTTTGAAAATTCCAGTTCGACTCTTGTATCGGTCCTCAAGAGTGTTTGAAAAATTGCTTTCGAAAGCTTTTTGAAAAGGTGTCGGTGTGAAAAGTATTTTTGATTTGTTTTTTTGAAATTAGAGCAAGTATCTAGAGTCGTCTACCTACCCTAAGGAATTCGTCTGTGTAAATGTCCTTAAAGTAGTGCCATCCCACCATTGGGAGGTAGGTAGCACCACCATTGGAGGTGTTCGGGTCAATTCGAGGTTCGGGACATGGTGATCACCGGAGCAATAGGAAGACACCTTAGAAGCTACCCTCATGCCAGGTTCCCGGATCATGAGGACTTACTAAGACATCCTCTACTCGACGATCACCTTTCGAGGCAAGGCAACAGTGAGGCGTACCCTAGGGGTGGTGTGTGATTTGTGTGTCGTTTTCAGATATTTTTGTCTTTTGTCATGTCATGGGTGATCTACGCTTTTGTTTTTATTTTGTCATTCATTCTTGCATGCCATTATTAACAGTTAAAAAATTGCGAGAAATGTAAAGTTCCTAAACTATTACAAAGGCGCGGGTCCACATCGCCAAATTAAATCCAGGACCCGATTTGACATAAAATAAAGAAATAAGGTGCGAGAAATATAAAATGTCCGAGTTACATGGCTTTGGGAGAATTACATTAAAAAATTATAAGAAAGGAAATAAATGCGCGAATTGGAATTAAAATTGAAAGCGAGGGCGTTGGACCCTTTTTAATGAAATTAAAATGAAAAAGAAATTATTTTTGAGGTTTTTTGCATTTATGGTTTTTTATGTGAATTAAATGAAATTAAAACCTAGTTCTAGCTATTTTTTTTTATTTATTAAGAAAATATGAAAATTAAACCTAAAATTAAACCTAATTAATTAATGCAATTTGATTTATGAAAATAAATAATTAATTATTAGTGATGAGAAAATAAAAGAAAGAGTAATAAAATTGGTTAAAACCTAATTCTACAAGTTTTTTAATTTATTAAGAAAAGATATTAAAATTAACCCTAGAATTGAAAACTAAATTAAATGATATTATTTATTTACAAAAAATACTAAATCAAATATATTTATTTTTATCACTTTCTGATTTTTTGTTATTTTTATATTTTATGAAAATAAATTAAATTAAAGAATTTAAAGGAAATTAATTAAAACAAATAAACTAGAAAAATATGAAAAAGAATGAAAGGCAAACCATGGGGGGTTCTGTCCCCAAATTGGAGGTATCATCAGTAATTCTGGCCCATTAAGCCTTGGCCTTATTTGACTTTTCATGCCAGCGTGTGTTTGCGTTGACCTGTGCCTATGATGCTCTTCAAATTAGGACCCTTGGATTGTCTTCAGTGGCCATGTGGCACGTTTGGGTCAGGGGTGTATGGTAGGCCTTTGTGTTGAGTGCTGCGTGCAAATATGGTTAGAGGAAAAATATGGAAATAGGATGGCGGACCTGGTGTTCGAACCCAGGTCCCATAGATTACCAACCAAATGCCTTGCCAATGGAGCTGTGAACGCGTTTTGATTATATAATAACAAATAAATATCATAAGACAAAACAAGCGCTAGTGGAAGATTTTCGCGCGAATTTCAAATGAACCAACCATCGCCTTACACCTCATCTTCTTCTTCCTTGTTGCGCTTTACCTGAAATAAAAACCAATTGAATAGCGGGGGTTTTAAACCCCCACTAAATAGTGTATACAAAAATAGCGATTAGCACCCTGCTAATCATAAATTAATCGCGAGGTGTGTGTTAGATCCTGTGGAACCTCACGAATTCAATGGCATCATTCTTATGGTCCAATTTTTCCATAGGAGTAAACCCCCAATTTCACAGCTTAGTAACCCTAATGATCGTCCATGGTGAAATCGCGTATGGTGTACAAAAAGTCAATCAAACTACATGGTTAGCTTCAGAAAGGTCTCATTAGTATAAATCAATCAAAGAAGTGCAAGAATGATGCGTATAAATTGATGCACGAATACAAAAAATATGATGAACAGGGTTGTTTCGTGTTACCAATTCTTGAGGTTAGGGATGATGGTTTTGATCTGAAAACCTTCCTTGAGGTCTCAGGAAGGCATTGGAGTGATTTTCTTGCCTTGAAAAGCCTTGCAATAGTGTTTTCAGTTTTAGATTTTTTTCACAAAAACTCAAACTTGGTTATGGTGTTCTTGCGCAGCCTGGAGGTTATTAGCACTAGGGTTTGCATGAGTATAAGTATGTGAACGATTAGGGTAAGGTTTTTGGTCCAAAGAATCAATGAATTGATGGAGAGAATATTTGATTTTCATGGCATAATTTTTCAATCTTTTTCATGCTAATTTGATACCAATCATGTCCAATTACCATTGATTCTTTCCCTATCTGATTTGCACGAAATCTTGAGTGTATTTCATGCATAAAAAGATTTGATTGCATTGGTTTGGTATTTTTTACATATTTTAATTAATTAAATGAATTATTAGCAATTAAAAATTCAAATAAATAAATAAAAATGATGAAAAACTTCCCTTTGGGCCAAATGGTCGTGGACATGCTTTGGATGATCAATCTTGGAAGAAAAAGAGGCCCATTAGCAATTTTAAGGCTTTTGAAGCAAAGTTGACTTTTCAAAATGCCCAAATATTTCCCAACTTCCACAAGGCATATCTTGCTCAATTTTTAAGCTTTGCTCATGTTCTTGGCCATTTTGGAAAGGCCTTGAAGTCCTCTAACCAATGTCTTTGGTCCCATGTCATTTTGACTTACCAATCTCAAGTTATGGCCTTTTACTTAAAGTCCCTTTTTGTTGACTTTTGAAAATGACCTATAATGTTGAAATTGATAACTTTTTGTGAGAGCATTTCTTGGACTTGAGGTGTGAATAGGAGTTGTAGGAAATGTCTTTCTCTTCAAAATGAGCTTTGGATGGAAATTTTCTGATAATCCATGTGGAAGTTATGCCTTGGTCAAGTTACAGTTGACTTTTTCAACTGTCCAAATATGGAAACTTTTGCATCTTGAGACTTTTTGAGCCAAGCTTTGAGAATCATGATCAAGCATTGATCAAATGATGTTTGTGGCTTCAAAATGAGATGTTGACCAAAAATTTGAACTTTTGACTGTCAAATGACCATTTTGCCCCTGCAGTTGACTGTAGGGTAATTAGGGTTTTTGACTGTGCAATTTTGTGCTGTAAGTCTTTAAACTTGGTATGAGGATGCTTGACCATGTTTGTAGGCATGTGGGACTTGATTGGACCCTTGGAAACTTCATTTTCTTTGTCAGAACCAAAACCCTAATTTTTTACTGTTAGGAGGCCCTTGAACTGTGCAACCCTTGGGGAATTTTGAAGCATTGACTTGGCAAATTTTGAAGAATATGGGAGGGAAAATTTTGGGGTACAACAGTTGCCCCTGTTCAATCTTCTTAGACCTGAGGATGCAGATTGGCTGACGTGCCTTTCGTAATCCGAAGGTGGAAGATGATTGAACACTAGAGTGCCCAGAAATTTGCGCTCACATAGTAGTGTGATGTGGGGAATGGGCTTACAGATGCCATTTGGAGATTGATGAGGGGGGTGATGGGCTTATAGATGCCATGCTAAGAGATGATGGATAGGTGGATGGGCTTATAGATGCCATCTGGGTGTCGATCGCGTAAGAGATTCCTTAGCGAGAACTTGCGTACCTGCAAAAGAAAAATGAGTACCTGGCATGTTACAGGAGCTGGTCTTCAAACTCTTTGTATAGATGTGTCCTGATTGGTTACAGGAGCTGGATCTGGATCTTCAAAAGGTGATGGATGAACCAGGGATAGTTACTACCTCAACAGGAACGCTGAGAGAACCTTGGATGATTACTACCTCAACAGGAACACTGAGAGAATCTGGGGACGATTACTACCTCCGCAGTAACGGGGAGAGAACCATAGGCGACTTCAACCTCAACAGTAACGCTGAGAGAATCTTGGGCGACTTCAACCTCAACAGTAATCATTGAGAGAATCTTGGATGAAATTCTGGCTGCAGATACTCAATGTCACGTTCAATGTTATGACACCGTATCTGACTTACTATATGACAGTAAATACAAAAGCAATAAAGAACACAGTCAATTGTTTACCCAGTTCAGTGTGCAACAACACCTACTCTGGGGGCTACCAAGCCAGGGAGGAAATCCACTATAAGAGATTTTAATTCAGGAATAAACCAACCAGTTTATCTCCTTCACTTAAGACCTACCCAATGCAATTCCAATCTAAGTACAACTTAAACCTGAGTTCCTACTCACTCCCCCTCAATCACAGCAGTGATACATAAACCAATTTGACTTAAGAATTGATGAAGACACTCTTCAAAAACAAACACTTGATTAAGCTTCACAGCTTTTTAATCAAGCAACACAATCACTCGTGCTTCACAGCTTTGAGTGATGCACACAACTAACTTGACTCTGCTTCACAGCTTTAGTCAAGGAACATTCAAACACTCTTGCTTCAAAGCTTAGAGTGCTACACAACCCTTACAATTAGAAACCTATTCCAAGGCACTTATCACAATGACAATTGCTTGGAGTACAATAATCAAATCTATACAGATTACAAATGATCTTCTAATCAATAAAAACCATCCTTGAAAAACAGCAGCTCTGTTGAATATATAGCAGCTGCAACTTCAGTTAGGGTTTCCAAAAACCTAGGGTTAATTCCGTTTGACCTAAAGACCAGGTCACAGGACTTTATTAACCAGGTTAGGGTTGAGCTAGGTTACCCCTCAGAAAACGCAGGATTCTGTTCAGGAAGGACTGAGTTATTTCCTGAAAAAACTCAGACTTATCCAATCCTGCAATCCTGTTAGTTCAGAACAGGATGTCATAACATCTGTTATGACATCTGAAAAAACCTGTCTACTGATTTAGCAAAATGTGATCATTTTGCAAAATGCTCAGATACACACTTATAAACATCAGTATTTGAATTACAATATTTTTCTGCAAAGGTACCTAATGAGTCAGTACAAACTGAACTAGAATGTTATGACATCAGTCATGACATTCACACATACACTTGGGATTTACCAAAAATGAAAGCCAATACCTAAACACCTACAAACTCCCCCTTTGGCAGATTTTTGGCTAAAGCCCCTAAACAATCAGAGATAGATAGCAGCAGAAATAAGTGACAACAGAAAAATAGAATGTCAAGTACTAATTAAGTAAGTACCAAAATATTCTCCCCCTCTTTAGCCACAAATGGGCCAAAGATACATGTTCATAAAATTATACAGTTATCCAAAACAAAATAATAAGAGCAGCAGCAGAAAACAACAGAATACACTTCCAAACTCCACCAGATATCATCAACCAACCTTCAAGCACTGTCATCAGATCCAGAGTATTCAGGCTTCTTTCTTTTCTTGTGAGCAATGTCAGCATTCTTCTCTTTGTTTGATGTCTCAACATTCTTAGAGACATCTGGATTTGTTTCAGCATTTGAGCTTTCTTGGTTCAGAGGAACAGAAATGCCAGGAACTGAGTGGTTCTCATTCAGAATTCTTGAAACAATTTTTGCTATTGCTTGATTAACATAGGCTGTCCCTTCCTTATTTGCAATTTCAGGGGGAACTGAAGAAGAAGGATGAGATGGATTACCAGAGGCAGAAGCTTGGGGTTTTCCTGCATGTCTTGTTCTCAACTCTTTGACCTTGGTGGGGTTAGTTCCCACTTTTCTATGAGAGGAGATCTCCAGAACGTCAGAGTCCAGACAAGAAGAGATTGTCCCAGAATCTTGATCAGAGGAAGAGGTTGAAATGGTCGTATTGGATGATGATGGTGTTTGAGACATGTTGACAGTTTTAGAGGACCAACAGCAACTGAGGAGAAATTTCTGATTGAGAGACTGGGTTTTTATGAGGAGACGAGAGAGGAAGGAAGCAAGGGAGTGTCTATTCAACTTCTTAAAAGAATTGTAGGAAATGAGAAAATACAATTTTAAACCAATCAGAACAGGCATAAGTCCTTTGATCCTTGTTTTAAGTAAAATTAATTGCTACAATTCCTCATGTTGGCAAATACCCAGCTTACCCCTTAAGTTTTCAAATTGGTTTGCATCCAAAGCCTTGGTAAAAATGTCAGCCAGCTGTAGCTCAGTGGCAACATGTTCCAATTTGATTGTCTTCTCTTCTACAAGGTCTCTGATAAAGTGGTGTCATATGTCAATATGTTTGGTCCTGCTATGCTGAATGGGATTCTTGGATATGTTGATTGTACTCAGATTGTCACAGTACAATGTCATAACATCTTGTGTGACATTATACTCAGTGAGCATCTGTTTCATCCATATCATTTGAGAGCAGCTACTACCAGCTGCAATGTATTCAGCTTCAGCAGTTGAAAGAGACACACAATTCTGTTTCTTGCTGAACCAGGAAACCAGATTACTTCCCAAAAAGAAACATCCTCCAGAGGTGCTTTTTCTATCATCAGCACTACCAGCCCAATCAGCATCACAGTAGCCAGTCAGAGCTGGTTCACAGCCATGAGTATACATCAATCCATAGTTGTAAGTACCACTTACATACTTCAAAATTCTCTTCACTTGATTGATATGACTGACTTTGGGATCAGCTTGGTATCTAGCATAAACTCCAACTGCAAAGGCAATATCAGGTCTGCTGGCAGTTAAGTACAACAAGCTTCCTATCATGCTTCTGTATAGACTTTGATCCACCTTAACCCCACTTGAATCTTTGGTAAGCTTTAGATGAGTAGGAGCAGGAGTCCTTTTGTGACTTGCATTCTCCATACCAAACTTCTTTACAATATTCTTAGCATACTTGCTTTGAGATAAGAAGATTGAGTCCTCCATCTGTGAGACTTGTAGTCCAAGAAAATAAGTTAGTTCTCCCATGAGACTCATTTCAAATTCAGCCTGCATCTGGTCAGCAAAGTGTTTAACCATATGTTCTGACATTCCTCCAAACACTATGTCATCAACATATATTTGGGCAACCATCAACTTCCCTCCTTCAGTTTTGACAAAGAGAGTTTTGTCCAAGCCTCCTTTTCTGTAGCCTTTGTCTGAGAGAAACTTTGTTAACCTGTCATACCATGCTCTAGGAGCTTGTTTCAGGCCATATAGAGCTTTTCTCAGTTTGTAGACATGATCAGGATGAGTTGGATCCACAAAACCTTTAGGTTGTTCCACATAAGCTTCCTCATTTAAGTACCCATTTAGAAAGGCACTTTTCACATCCATCTGAAATAACTTGAACTTCAGAAGACAAGCAATTGACAACAAGAGTCTGATTGATTCCGACCTGGCTACAGGTGCAAAGGTTTCATCAAAATCAACCCCTTCAACCTGGGTGTATCCTTGAGCAACAAGTCTTGCCTTATTTCTGGTGACAACTCCTTCAGCATCTGACTTGTTCTTGAATATCCATTTTGTCCCAATGATGTTAGTTCCTTCAGGTCTAGGAACCAGTTCCCAAACTTCATGTTGCTTGAATTGGTTCAGTTCATCTTGCATTGCACCAATCCAATATTCATCAGTTAAGGCTTCCTTGACATTTCTTGGTTCCATTTTGGACACAAAACAAGAGTTTGAGATGATTTCTCTAGATCTTGTGATGACTCCACTATTGGGATCTCCTATGATGAGCTCTTTTGGATGATCCTTCTGAATTCTGATGGAAGGAATCTTGCTAGCTTCCTTTGATTCAGATTCTGTTGTGGTGGAGTTGGGTAGGTCATCCTGTTGGGTTGAAGTCTCAAAGAATGTCTCAACAGTAAAAGGAACATCTATTTCTTCATGATAGTCATCAATTACAACATTTATTGATTCCATCATGGTTTTGGTTCTGGAGTTGAATACTCTATAAGCTCTGCTGTTTGAGGAGTATCCTAGAAATATGCCTTCATCACTTTTGGGGTCCAGTTTTCTTCTTTGTTCACGATCAGACAGAATATAGCATTTGCTACCAAACACATGGAAGTACTTCACAATTGGTTTTCTTCCTTTCCAGAGTTCATATATGGTGGATGAGGTTCCCTTTCTCAAGGTGACCCTGTTATGAACATAGCAAGTTGTATTCATAGCTTCAGCCCAAAAATACATAGGAAGTCTTTTGGCATGTAACATTGCTCTGGCAGATTCTTGTATGGTCCTGTTTTTTCTTTCCACAACTCCATTTTGCTGAGGTGTTATGGGAGAAGAAAACTCATGACTGATTCCTTCTGAAGCACAGAAGTCATCAAACTTGTTGTTTTCAAATTCCTTGCCATGATCACTTCTGATTCTGACAATACATCCTTCCTTCTCTCTTTGAATTCTCTTGCACAGTTCTCTAAAAACTTCAAATGCATCTGATTTTTCCCTAATGAAATTAATCCAGGTGAATCTGGAAAAATCATCCACAACCACATAGGCATATCTTTTACCACCAAGACTCTCTACTTGCATTGGTCCCATCAGATCCATATGGAGGAGTTCTAGAACCTTAGAGGTGGTCAGATGTCTTGACTTTGGGTGTGACATCCTCGTCTGCTTACCAACTTGACATTCACCACAAACTCTTCCTTCATCAATTTGCAGTTTTGGAATCCCTCTGACTGCCTCCAAGGAGATAATCCTCTTCATACCCCTTAGATGAAGATGGCCAAGTTTTTGGTGCCACAGTTTCACCTCTTTTTCTTCCTTTGCAATGGAACACACAGATGAGGAATTAGTGTTCTCAGCCTCCCACAAGTAACAGTTGTCTTTGGATCTGACTCCTTTCATTACTATCTCTTGTTTGTCATTGATTACAAGGCATTCAGATTTTGAGAAATTGACCTTGAATCCTAGATCACACAGTTGGCTGATACTAATGAGATTAGTGGTCAGTCCTTTCACCAGCAGTACTTCATTTAGACTTGGAACTCCAGGGCAGTCCAAATCACCAACTCCTTTGATTTCACCTTTAGCCCCATCTCCAAAGGTCACAAAACTGGTGGTGTGAGGCTTAACATTATTGAGGAGGTTCTTGATTCCAGTCATATGTCTGGAACATCCACTGTCAAAGTACCAGTTTTCCTTTGCAGAGACCCTCAGGGAAGTGTGAGCTATCAGTGCAGTAGCCTTTTTCTTCCATTGAGGAGCATGTGGTACCTTTTTAGACTTAGGTTTGACACCTGAGTTCTGATTAGGGTATCCATGTAATCTGAAGCAAAAGGGCTTTATGTGGCCATATCTACCACAATGATGACATTTCCATCTTTGGTACCTTTTCCTCATATGTTTCTGTTCCTGATGTCGAGAGTTGTGTTGAGACATCTGTTTTGACATTTGCTTACCAGAACCAGATTTCGTTGCTTCCATAAATCCTAGACCAGATTTATTTCCCACATTTTGTCCAACCTGTAAGATCTCTTCCAATTTGTCTGTCCCATTTGTCAACATCTTGACAGATTTGGTCATTTGATTTAGTTGTGAGTTCAGCAATTGAACTTTTCCTTCTAGATGACTTATAGTTTCAAGGTTTGCCCTTTTTTCCGCCTCCATCTTTATGATGAGTTTTGATTGTTTCTCATTCTACACACAGACTTCAGTACTTCTGATACACAATTCTTTGTAAGTATCAGCCAGTTCTTCAAAAGTCACCTCTTCATCACTGATGTCACTTTCAGAGGTACAAACACCAGTTAAAGCAGTAACTCGTTTGGCAGTCTCTTCTTCAGAATTACTTTCTGAATCACAGTCAGACCAAGTAACTGTCATTCCTTTTTGTTTCTTAAGAAAGGTAGGACATTCAGCTCGAATATGCCCATATCCTTCACAACCATGGCATTGAATTCCTCTGCCTTGAACTCCCTTCTCTTCTGACCTTGGTCTTCTGCTGGAACTGTCAATGTTAGAGGGAATGTTATGAACATTAGACCTTGACTTTGGATCTATTCTTTTGATGAGTTTGTTGAACTGTCTTCCAAGCATGGCTACAGCTTCTGAAATGTTTTCTTCAACATCAGTGTTGGACATAAGAGCTATGCTCTTGTTCTTTTTGACACCATTATCAGTGATTCCCATCTCAAAAGTCTGAAGAGACCCAATAAGTTCATCCACTTTCAACTTGCTAATGTCCTGGGCTTCCTCTATGGCAGTTACCTTCATTGCAAATCTTTTAGGCAAGGATCTGAGAATCTTCCTCACCAGTTTTTCTTCTGACATTTTTTCTCCCAGTGCTCCTGAGGTGTTGGCAATCTCCAAGATGTTCATGTGAAACTCATGAATGGTTTCATCTTCCATCATTTTTAGATTCTCAAACTTAGTGGTCAACATCTGAAGCCTTGACATTTTTACTTTTGAAGTGCCCTCATGAGTAGTTCTGAGAGTGTCCCAAACTTCCTTGGCCAGTTCATATTGATGTACTAGTCTGAAAATGTTTCTATCAATTCCATTGAACAAGGCATTTAGAGCTTTTGAATTTCCCAGAGCTAACTCATCTTCTTCTTTACTCCAATCTTCCTCAGGCTTCAGACTGATTGTCCCATCTTTCTCAGTTATGGTGGGATGAATCCATCCTTTGTCAGCAGCTCTCCAAGCCTTTTTGTCCAGAGATTTTAGGAAGGCAATCATACGAGGTTTCCAGTAGTCATAATTGGTTCCGTCCAGAATGGGTGGTCTATTTCCAAAAACTCCTTCTTTGTCCATAGTGCCAGAAAGTGATATCCCTAGATCTCACCCAGTAATACAGGCAGGGTGCCTGCTCTGATGCCAATTGAAATTCTGGCTGCAAATACTCAATGTCACGTTCAATGTTATGACACAGTATTTGACTTACTATATGACAGTAAATACAAAAGCAATAAAGAACACAGTCAATTGTTTACCCAGTTCAGTGTGCAACAACACCTACTCTGGGGGCTACCAAGCCAGGGAGGAAATCCACTATAAGAGATTTTAATTCAGGAATAAACCAACCAGTTTATCTCCTTCACTTAAGACCTACCCAATGCAATTCCAATCTAAGTACAACTTAAACCTGAGTTCCTACTCACTCCCCCTCAATCACAGCAGTGATACATAAACCAATTTGACTTAAGAATTGATGAAGACACTCTTCAAAAACAAACACTTGATTAAGCTTCACAGCTTTTTAATCAAGCAACACAATCACTCGTGCTTCACAGCTTTGAGTGATGCACACAACTAACTTGACTCTGCTTCACAGCTTTAGTCAAGGAACATTCAAACACTCTTGCTTCAAAGCTTAGAGTGCTACACAACCCTTACAATTAGAAACATATTCCAAGGCACTTATCACAATGACAATTGCTTGGAGTACAATAATCAAATCTATACAGATTACAAATGATCTTCTAATCAATAAAAACCATCCTTGAAAAACAGCAGCTCTGTTGAATATATAGCAGCTGCAACTTCAGTTAGGGTTTCCAAAAACCTAGGGTTAATTCCGTTTGACCTAAAGACCAGGTCACAGGACTTTATTAACCAGGTTAGGGTTGAGCTAGGTTACCCCTCAGAAAACGCAGGATTCTGTTCAGGAAGGACTGAGTTATTTCCTGAAAAAACTCAGACTTATCCAATCCTGCAATCCTGTTAGTTCAGAACAGGATGTCATAACATCTGTTATGACATCTGAAAAAACCTGTCTACTAATTTAGCAAAATGTGATCATTTTGCAAAATGCTCAGATACACACTTATAAACATCAGTATTTGAATTACAATATTTTTCTGCAAAGGTACCTAATGAGTCAGTACAAACTGAACTAGAATGTTATGACATCAGTCATGACATTCACACATACACTTGGGATTTACCAAAAATGCAAGCCAATACCTAAACACCTACATTGGACAACTTCAACCTCAACAGTATCATTGAGAGAATCTGGGGCGACTTCTACCTCAACAGTAATCATTGAGAGAATCTTGGGCGACTTCTACCTCAACAGTAATCATTGAGAGAATGTTGGACGACTTCAACCTCAACAGTAATCATTGAGAGAATCTTGGGCGACTTCAACCTCAACAGTAATCATTGAGAGAATCTTGGGCGACTTCAACCTCAACAGTAATCATTGAGAGAATCTTGGACGACTTCAACCTCAACAGTAATCATTGAGAGAATCTTGGGCGACTTTAACCTCAACAGTAATCATTGAGAGAATCTTGGGCGACTTCAACCTCAACAGTAATCATTGAGAGAATCTGGGGATGGTTACTACCTCCGCAGTAACGGGGAGAGAACCATAGGCGACTTCAACCTCAACAGTAATCATTGAGAGAATCTGGGATATCTTCTACTGAGTCTTTATCAGAAAAATCTGTTAGGGGTCGATTTAGCTGGACTAGAGAAGGCCTTTGACTGGATAAGAAACAGAAAAATCTTAGGGTCGATTTAATTGAACCTGTCAAGGTCTTGAAATCTTCAACTGGATAAGAAACAGGGAGATCTTAGGGTCGATCTGACTGAACCAGAGAAGGCCTTGGACGGGATAAGAAACAGAAAAATCTTAGGGTCGATTTAACTGAACCGGTCTAGGTCTTGATGTCTTCTACTGGATAAGAAACAGGGAGATCTTAGGGTCGATCTGACTGAACCAGAGAAGGCCTTTGACTGGATAAGAAACAGCAAAATCTTAGGGTCGATTTAACTGAACCGGTCAAGGTCTTGGAATGTAGCTGAGAACTTTAACTGGCTTTTTCCTGAAAGGTAAAGGTCAGTCATATGCAATGCATGATATGGATCAAGCAATGATGTTCCCAACATAAATGAGATTTGTAAGATATGATGCGGATATGCATGCTATAATGTATGGAAGTGCGATGTTTATGAATGTGTCTTTTCGTCTAGGAAAATAGATCCTTGACGGATGCCGGGAAGTCACTCCTGGGCTGATGTTGAAGAGTAGATCTTTGCTTCCGCTTAGGGATGATAGTTGCAAGAACACCAGTAGGAGAAGATAGCTCCGTTGGGGAATAAACTTGGCGAATGGATTACTCTGCGGGGAGAAAAGTACTCTAACGATCTTGCTGGGAAGCAATACTCTGTGGGGAGAGAAGTATTCTAGCGATCTTGCTGGGAAGCAATACTCTGTGGGGAGAGAGGTACTTTGTTGAGTTGTTGATAATAACTTGCTGGGGATACCCTTGTTGTGTTGGAAGTGTTAATAGACTTCGCTGGGGATAAGAAGACTTCGTCGAGGACGCTCTTTCCGTGGCTTTTGGCTGAGGATAACCCAGTTATATCCTGGTAAGGAAATAACTCTTTGAATAGAGCCGGGAGACGCGTTCGTGCTCTGCGAGGATAAGCTTCCAGAATCTACTGGGGATAAGCTTACTGCTTGGGGAGATGGATTCCAACTTTCCTGGGGAACTAGATTGGACTCTCCTGGGGAAATTTTGAACTGTACTGGAAGTGACTCCACTAAACGTTTGATATGCCACCGGGGAACAATCTTTAGACCAAGACTGTCGGGGATGCTTGTTAAGAATGCCTGTATATTGCTGGGGAATGTTGAGATCTGCGGGGAATACCCAACTTCCTTAAGGCTGATAATAGCTTTGCTTGGGGAAAGTACACTGACTTGCTGGCTCACTCTCTGGGGAATTGGGATGTACTGGTTATGTTCTTCAGCTGAACCTACCTTGGTACCTTGGAGGATAGAACAATTAGATTGCTTGGACAACTCTTTATTGCCCCTGTTTCTAATGTTACCTGTAATTAATCCTTTGTTTCGTATGCAAATATTCATGAGTTAGAAAATTATTGTCAATGCATATATCACAAATTGAACCTTGGACGTTCTTTGCAAAACAAAACAGAAAAGGAAAAACAATTGGCAATTTTAACTGAAAAGTATATTTGTATTGATTTTTGAATTTGCCTGTAAAATAGGCGTTTTATGTACAAGAGGCTGACGTCCTAGTAAGAGAACGCCGCCGAGCAAAAGAGTTTATACAAATTTGTACAAGAGAAAATAAAAGAGCTGTGTGAAATGAATGATCCATGGGGTTTCAACTCTGTTATTGCCTTTATATCTCCGAGCGTCTCATCATTTGATGACCTTAGTTGAAAGTGAAGCTGATCGGTCGATGCCGTCTGAACTTGATGGTTGATACCGGATTCTGGATGCAAAGTGATCCAATGAGACATAGTTTTACGCTTTATCCCTAACTTTTGCCTGGACCGCCCTTTCGGGTTTTCGGTCCACCGGGATACCCATTTTTGCCTAAGCCGCCTTTTCAAGTTTTCGACTTGCCGGGTGTACAGATTTTTCTCATTTCATCCCTTCATTTTGCCCGAACCCTTTTGGTTCGCCGGGAAGCCCTAATTTTTGCCTAGGCATGTCAGCCTAGCGGGTCTTTTTTCATGCGTAGTATCTTTTTACTATGTCTGCATTGGCGGGGTGAGGAAGGTCGTCACCATCCATGTTGGTTAGAATCATGGCTCCTCCTGAGAACACATGTTTAACCACAAATGGCCCTTCGTACGTAGGGGTCCATTTGCCCCTTGGATCACTCTGAGGAAGGATGATTCGCTTGATCACCAGATCCCCAACTTGATATTCCTGTGGTCTGACCTTTTTGTTAAATGCCCTGATCATTCGTTTCTGATACGTTTGACCATGACAGATGGCAGCAAGTCTCTTTTCATCAATGAGGTTTAATTGATCAAGTCGTGTCTGGATCCAATCATCTTCGTTCAGATTTGCATCCTTCATTATCCGGAGAGAGGGTATTTGCACTTCGATCGGTAAGACTGCCTCCATGCCGTAGACCAAGGAGAAAGGAGTTGCCCCGGTTGACGTCCTGGCTGAGGTACGGTACCCATGTAGAGCAAACGGTAACATCTCGTGCCAATCTTTATAGGTCAATGTCATCTTCTGCACGATTTTCTTGATATTTTTATTTGCTGCTTCTACAGCCCCATTCATCTTCGGTCTGTAAGGAGAAGAGTTATGGTGCTGTATTTTAAACTGCTCGCAGAGCTCAGTGATCATCTTGTTATTGAGATTGGTACCTTTGTCTGTAATAATTCTTTCAGGGACGCCGTATCGACAGATCAGATTATGCCGAATGAACTGTGCCACAACAGTCTTGGTTACCGTAGCATAGGAAGCTGCTTCAACCCACTTCGTGAAATAATCAATCGCTACCAGGATGAAGCGATGCCCATTAGATGCCGTAGGTTTAATCTCACCGATCATATCTATGCCCCACATTGCAAACGGCCAAGGCGCAGTCAGAACATTTAGAGGAACTGGAGGGACATGCACCTTGTCTGCATATATCTGGCATTTATGACATGTCCGAGAATGTTGATAGCAGTCAGCTTCCATGGTGGACCAGAAATACCCTGCCCGAAGGATCTTCTTAGCCATAGTGTGCCCACTGGAATGTGTTCCGAAGGTCCCTTCATGTAGCTCTTCCATGATCCTTTCTGCTTCAGTCTTATCCACACAACGCAGTAAGGTCGAATCATGGTTTCGCTTGTACAAGATGTCGTTGCTAAGGAAGAACTTTGCTGCGAACCTTCTCAGAAACTTTTTATCATTGACAGATGCACCTTCAGGGTATTCCTGTACTTCCAAATATCTCTTTACCTCATGGTACCAAGGCTTCTCAGTTACCAACTCAGTCTCGAGATCACAACCGTATGCCGGTTCGTCCAGTTTCCAGATGATGATCCGAGGAGCCTCATTGTCCCATTTAACTTTGAACATGGAAGACATCGTAGCTAACGCGTCCGCCAGCTGATTCTCCTCTCTTGGAAAGTGTTCAAAGGTTATCCTTGTGAAGTGGGGGATCAAGGTCAACACACATTCTCTGTAAGGAATGAGGTTCGGATGTTTCGTATCCCACTCTCCTTTGATCTGATTGATCACGAGAGCGGAATCTCCGAAGACACTCAGAAACTTGATCCTTAAATCGATCGCAGCTTGGAGACCCATGATGCATGCCTCATACTCCGCCATGTTGTTGGTGCAGTTGAAACATAGCCGGGCAGTGAGTGGAGTATGAGTGCCTTGAGGAGATATGATTACAGCGCCGATACCGTTACCCAAAGCATTGGAGGCTCCGTCAAAGTGCATAGACCATCGGGATCCTTCCTCAGGTCCTTCATCCGGTCCAGGTACTTCACAATCAGTCACAATCATAATACTCTCGTCGGGAAACTCAAAGTTCATTGACTGATAGTCGTCTACTGCCTGATGTGCCAAGTGGTCTGCCAATACACTTCCCTTGATGGCTTTCTGGGTTGTGTACTGAATGTCGTATTCTGTCAAGATCATTTGCCATCTTGCTATTCTCCCAGACAGAGCAGGCTTTTCAAATATGTACTTTATAGGATCCATCTTTGAAATTAATAGAGTAGTGTGAGTCAGCATATACTGTCTCAGCTGGCGAGCAGCCCATACCAAAGCGCAGCAAGTTTTCTCAAGCAGTGAGTATCGGGTCTCACAGTCGGTAAACTTTTTGCTAAGGTAATAAATGGCATGCTCTTTTCGGCCTGACTCGTCATGCTGCCCCAGCACACACCCCATTGAGTTGTCAAGTACAGTCAGGTATAGTATCAGAGGTCTCCCTTCAACCGGTGGCATAAGGATGGGTGGTTCTTGGAGATACTCTTTGATTCTGTTAAAAGCAGCCTGACATTCATCATTCCAACGTACTACCTGATCTTTCTTCAGCAGCTTGAAGATTGGCTCACAGGTAGCAGTCAGGTGCGAGATGAACCGAGCAATGTAATTCAGGCGCCCTAAAAAGCCTCTGACTTCCTTCTCTGTCTTAGGAACTGGCATTTCTTGAATAGCTTTAACCTTGGCAGGGTCCACTTGAATACCCTTATCACTTACAACGAAGCCTAGCAACTTCCCAGATCTAACCCCGAAGGTGCACTTGTTCGGGTTCAACCTCAGCTTGTACAGTTTCAACCGGTCAAACAACTTCTGCAGATGATCAAGGTGTTCTTCCTCAGTCTGGGACCTTGCAATCATGTCGTCAACATACACTTCTATCTCATGATGGATCATGTCATGAAATAAGGCAACCATGGCACGTTGGTAGGTTGCCCCAGCATTCTTCAGTCCAAAAGGCATGACCTTGTAGCAGAAGGTGCCCCACTGAGTAACAAATGTAGTCTTTTCCATGTCTTCAGGAGCCATCTTGATCTGATTGTAACCTGAAAAACCATCCATGAAAGAGAACACCTTCTGCTGAGCAGTATTGTCAACGAGGACATCAATGTGAGGTAGGGGGAAGTCATCTTTGGGGCTGGCCCTGTTCAGATCCCTGTAGTCGACACACATTCTGACCTTACCGTCCTTCTTTGGTACCGGCACCACATTAGCAACCCACTGAGGGTAAGAAGTCACTGCAAGGAACCCAACATCAAACTGTTTCATGACCTCGGCTTTGATCTTCTCAGACATCTCTGGACGCATACGGCGGACCTTTTGCTTAACCGGAGGGCAGTCTTCCTTAGTAGGCAAGTGATGGACCACAATATCGGTATCCAACCCGGGCATTTCTTCATAGGACCAGGCAAATATCTCCACGTAATCATGTAGCATTTGAGTCAACCGTTGCTTCACGCTGAGCTCTAGGTTGGCACCAATCTTAACTTCCTTCCTGTCTGTATTAGTACCCAGATTTATTGTTTCCACTGGCTCTTCGTGTGGTTGAATTGCCCTCTCTTCCTGGAGTAACAGTCTTGCAAGCTCACCAGGCACTTCGCAATCATCTTCACCTTCGTCTTCGGCTAAGTTGATCGGACTTTCGAAGTCATAACTGGAAGTAGCAGAGTCGTTACCAGTGAGATCCAGAGTGGATTGAAACCTGTATGAGTGAGTGTGTGTAAATACAGCTGTTTTGAAATATATAAAGGAAGGAAGACAGAAAAGGAGCATAAGATTTGAAATGCGAGAAAACGTCCAAGATCTTTATTCATGATATATGAAATGGCAATTTATATGCCCTCACAAATGAAACCACGGTGCCCCGGGTAAGACACCGGGCCATAGAGTTCAATTTATTGTTTATTACAAATAACAAAACAAAGAAGTTTATTACTGCGTAACAAAAGTAACAGGAGTATGGTCCTTAGCAATCCAATTGGTCAATCTGCCATCAGTTGTCGGGTAGATCCAGCTATTGAACTCAGCTTCATCCACTTCATTATCCTCCCCAACAGCATTCACTCCTGGATTGGTAATGAGCACAGGAGGTCTTCTGGTCTTTGCCTTCCGCATAGCTTTCTGTCCCTCTGCAGTAAAACCCAGTCCGAACTTGTCAGTTTTCTGTGTAAAATCAGGGAGCCCGCCCCAGTTAGTACATTCACCTTTCTGAACCACAGCCCGGGCATCCTTTAGGGAAGCCATCTTCAAAGGAACATCCTCTTCGACCACTGTTTCTACTGCTGCTAAAGTTGGAGGTACCTCTTCGAAATGTTGAAAGGGGGTTTCAATGAACTCCCAGTCCATCTCAATATACCTGAAGGAATTCAAATGGCTCACCATATACTCCTCCTCTCCTTCTACAGTGACAATCTTCCCTCTGACGGGGTACTTGAGCTTCTGGTGCAAGGTAGAGGTCACTGCCCCAGCTTTGTGGATCCAAGGTCGACCCAGTAGACAAGAATATGATGGACGGATATCCATCACGTAGAAAGTAGAGTCGAACACCTGAGAACCCACACGAATAGGAATGTCTACCTCTCCATGAACCATCCTCTTAGAACCGTCGAAGGCTCTGACGATGATATTGCTAGGTTTTAGTTCCAGGCCTTCACAATCCAAACGGTCTAAGGCCTTCTTGGGTAGCACATTTAGGGAGGAGCCAGTGTCCACCAACACGTGTGCCAGAGTAGTGCCCCTGCATTCGATAGAGACATGCAGGGCGTCATTGTGGTCCCTTCACTTGGCAGCAAGGTCAGCATCTGAGAAACCCAAGCCATTGTCCGCTGTCAGGTTTGCTACGCAATCAGTGAATTGAACTGCAGATGTTTCCTGTGGCACATGGGCCGTCTTGAGAAATGAGATCAAGGCCTTAGCATGGGCCTCTGAACACAGTAGTAAGGAGAGCATGGAGATCTTGGAGGGCGTGTGCCCCAGCTGCTCGACAACATTAAAGTC
Source organism: Vicia faba (assembly GCA_948472305.1). Taxonomy (NCBI): domain Eukaryota; kingdom Viridiplantae; phylum Streptophyta; class Magnoliopsida; order Fabales; family Fabaceae; genus Vicia; species Vicia faba. The sequence goes on along the minus strand of OX451739.1, from coordinate 695,203,709 downwards.
GCTCTTCTTGATTATTTTTAGAATTTCCTCCATCTCTTGTTGAGAGGCCTCAGCAGTTACAAGTCTTGGTGCCTCCATCCGGGCAGGCTCATCTTCAATCCCTTTGCCCCGAGCATTGGATGACTCGGCAGCAGGGGAAACAACTTGATCAGAAACAGGAACAAGTACACTTGTAGGTGTTATAGTAAGGGGTCTTTGAATAGCGGGCGGTGCAATGTCAGGCGAGAAGAGCCTGCCACTGCGGGTAACCTTTGCTGGACCAGTGATATTGCTGATACTGGTGCCAGTGTTGAACTCTTGCTTAATTCCATTCACATATACATCTTCCCCGTAATGCCAGGGGACAACCTTATCAGATTCGTAGGGGAGAGGCCCCGAAACAGTAATAACAACAGGTGGGACAGTCATGATTTGAACAGGCTTCCTTGGGAGAGCCTTGATTGGATTATTGAAGATTGTAACAACAGCAACTTCTTCTACCGGAACCAACTGAACAGCGGACTTCTTGAATAGAATCTCTTTGCTGTCCATTAGGCTTTGGATGCCCAACTTCAGCAAAGGACAACCAGATAGGGAAACAGCACAGAACAGGCAACCCTCACTGCAACCCAGAAATAAACCGGCCAGCAGTAGGTTCCTCTTGACAGTCATTAAGGGAGTAGCTACATCATCCACAGAAACAGCGTATACATCTTCATCAACCGCATTTACTCCATGCTGGGGCATAGGAGCAGTCACCACATTTGGCCTCTCAGGCGCTTCGAACTGTATCTCCTTTGCGTCAATAAGGTCTTGCACCTTATTCCTTAAGGCCCAACAGTCATCGGTGGAATGCCCCGGGCTATCGGAGTGATAAGCACAGCGGGCATTTGGGTTGTATTTGGGGGAGGCAGTGTTCACAACTTTCGGGGCCTCCCTGACAGTCACTAAATTGGTGGATAGCAACTGTGGCAAGATCTGCGACAAAGTCATGCTCAAACGGGTAAACTCTCTCCGGGGTCTTTCAGCCCTTTGAGGATTGTTTTGCCGGGGAGCGGCAGCAGGCTTAGCAATCATCACCGCGTTGACAGACTGGCGACGCTCAGGTTTCTCTTGTCTTCTGGACCCGTATACAGCACTGGCCTCCTTTTTGAAGGGTTTCTTCTCAGAACTTGACGATGCACCCTTCTGAATTTTGCCAGACTTCAACCCAGCCTCAATTCTCTCTCCAGTCAGAATAAGATCAGTAAACCCTGCAGACGAGTTACCAATAAGATGGTTTAAAAATGGCCTAGATAGGGTCCCCAAGAACATGTCTACCAACTCTCGGTCAGTCAACGGAGGCTGCACTCTGCCAGCCAGATCCCTCCACTTCTGAGCGTACTCTTTAAAACCTTCACTTGATCCTAACGACATACCCTGAAGTTGGGTACGCGTAGGGGCAAGGTCGGCATTATATTGATACTGCTTATAGAAAGCAGTAGCCAACTCCTCCCAGTTACGAACCTTGGTCCCATCCAGCTGATAGAACCATTCGAGATGAGTCCCTGAAAGACTCTCCTGGAAGAAGTGGATCCACAAATTCTTATCCACTGAGTACGGTTAAATCTTCCGCATGTAAGACCTGAGGTGTAACTTGGGACAGGACGCCCCGTCATACTTGGTAAAAGATGGTGCTTTGAACTTATGAGGAATGATCACACCAGTAGACAAACCCAAGTCTCCAAAATCCAGCCCAGGCACCTGTTGGATCTCCATAGCATTCAGTCTGTCCTCCAACTGCTTGTATCTGTCTTCTGCAGGAGGATACTGTTCCTCATCAAAATCAGTCTCGTTGTCGGAGACTACCGGACTAGGACCTTTTCCCTCTTGAGGACTACCCTTGCCTATAGAAGAACCAGCCTCTTCATTCTGAAGAGTGTTGCCAAACCTTCGGCCCGAGTTAAAAAGAACAGTTCTCCTTTTCTTCTTCTTCTCCTTCTTCAGGAGCAGAGCCTTCAGCTCTTCTTGGCCCTGAGCCAAACCCATGATTAGTTCCTGAAATTGCGCATTCTGCGCCTGAAGAGCCTTGATGGACATCTCAGTTGATGATGAGTCAGGATTCATGATGCTGAAATAAACAGCGAAGAACGGTAAGCAACCTGAAAAGAAGAAAACCTTCTATGCACATGATGAATGGAATGCGTATGATTTATGTTTTCAAAGACAATCGGGAATCAACTTTGTAAACAAAAAAGGAACACACTTCATTAGATTCAACTTTGAAACTTTAAATTGTTCAACAGGTTGCCCTTAGGCGTTACATGAAAGGAAATACTGAAAAGGGAAATAAAACTGCAAAAAAAAACATCCAGAGCTCTTCATTGATCCCATGGTCTCCTCTTCTCAGTACGGATGTAAGCATTCCAAGCTCGCTCATTCTCCAACTGCTTTGTCAGCTTCTGGATCTTCAATTCCTGCTCGTTGAACTTTTCCCGGTAAGAATCCCGTTCTTCTCGCAGTTGCGACCAAGACCTCTTTAATGTGTCATAATCAGTAGGTATCTGAGGAGGGAGGACAGTTGGAGGAACCCCATCCTTGTCAGGACACTCAAGAATGACGGGTCTGACAGCTTCATACGGCATACCTAACTTCTGAGCACGGATGCGAACCCATTTGTAGTAGGCTTCCATAGGTAAAGAAGTCTTTGGCCCCAACTCCTACGGGTCAGCTTTATGAACTTTGTCCCAAGCTTTGATGAACCTACGACGCAGCTCGTCACTATCCACCTGAAACTCGAAACTGATGTGAGGCACCAACATCTCATGAGGCCCTGCTCTTCTTGCTCTTCCAAACTGACGGAGTGCTAGACATGGATTGTAAGAGATCCCCCCTTGAGTACCAATCAGAGGAACATTAGGGTATTCTCCGCATCAATCAATAATAGCCATCTCATCCAAACCTCTGCAAGTCCAAATGATGTCTTTATCGGTGAGAGACATTAACCTATGAGCCCAACCTCTTCCTTCTTGGTTCTTCAGTACGAACTTAGGGAGGTGCGAAATAAACCACCTCACCAACAAAGGGATACAACACCACAGAGTTCCTCGTCTTCGGGCAGTACGAGCATGAAGTTGTTGCAGGATGTCACCCAAGAGAGTGGGTACAGGATTCTGAGACATAAAGATCCTTATGGCAGTGACATTGATGAAGTTGTCAGGATTAGAAAACAAGACTAACCCATAGATTAAGAGAGCCAAGATGTCTTCATATGCCCTAAAGTCCAGGTCATTCCAGAAGCTGTTAGCTTTACCAATCAGAAACTTGGCCAAGAAACCCTTAACTCCGCTTCTAGTTACCCAGTTGTCCATTACCTCTTGATGTGTCAAGCGAAGAGCTGCAGCAACCTCCTCAAGCCTGAGGGTCTTTTCCCAACCAGTAAAGGGAGTCTGATCCAAGATAGGGATACCAAGAAAATCAGAGAACTCTTCCAGGGTAGGGACCAGCTGGAAGTCTTGAAAGGTGAAGCACTGGTACAGAGGGTCATAGAACTGGGTCAGAACACTCATCAATTGTTGGTCCCGCTTTGCAGTGACTAAACTGAGAAGAGAACCATGCCTCTGAATGAAGGAAGTGGTATTTGGAATTCTGCTAACCAACTCTTCAAGCAACTCAGGTGAATGAACAAAGTTGAACCGGATAGTATTCCTTCGCACAGGCATCATGATGTCCTACAAAACAGAGCAAAGGTAAAACCCTCTTGTCTTTGAAATGGTCAGTCCTTATGCAGGATTCATGCAATGCTCATGATGTTATGATGTTATGATAAAGCACACCACAAATAGATACAAAGGCAAACATGGTAAGGCACACAAGTCACACAAGACAGACCCTTAAAGTTTAGGCCAGCATGAGGTCTAGGTATTACCCTCTTTCAGTTTGTTGGTTCATACCTGTCCTATCAAACTAACCGGGTTCTTAGAGGATCCCAATATCATTGACTACCCTCAATCGGTCATAACTCCAGCATCGCAATCTTTTCTTGCGGCCAGAACCATCACGAGAGTTTAGCCTCAATGGGCGTAGCATACTGCTACTATTCTAATGGCCAAGTTGTGTCATTTAAGGTTCTAAGGTTGTTGGTGCTTAATGAGTCCTCAGAAGACCCATATTCTCCTCGTTGCAACACAAGGGATATCGGTACAAACCAAGGTGCCACACCAACGTAGCCACTGTTTCACCCGTGTCGGTCTACGCCGGACAAGTCCCTCACAGCTTATGCTACCTAAACAGGGTATCCCCAGATCCGGGTTAGGATCTATGTAACTCCCATGCAACCCACAATTTAAAGCAGACAAGTCAATACAATTGAAAACACAGTTATGAACTAACCCTAAGGTACACCTCACTTTAAGTTTAAGTCCCCAGCAGAGTCGCCAGTTCTGTGATCGGTGGATCTGGAACTGACTGTTTAACGCTGGTTCGCAAAATGTCGCGGAAGCAAGAGTCGCCACCGTCTTTTATTTTCTCCAAATGGAAAGGACAAAAGCACAGAAAAATTCCTTAAAGAGATTGCTCTCGGTTCGGGAGGTAGATTATAGAAAGGAAAGGTGTTAGCACCCTTTCTATCCATGGTATCCATGGGCTCTTAGATACTTGCTCATTTGTGTTTTCAAAATGTTTGTTTGCTTTTCAACTGTGGGTTTAAAAAAAGTTTCTTTGAAAATTCCAGTTCGACTCTTGTATCGGTCCTCAAGAGTGTTTGAAAAATTGCTTTCGAAAGCTTTTTGAAAAGGTGTCGGTGTGAAAAGTATTTTTGATTTGTTTTTTTGAAATTAGAGCAAGTATCTAGAGTCGTCTACCTACCCTAAGGAATTCGTCTGTGTAAATGTCCTTAAAGTAGTGCCATCCCACCATTGGGAGGTAGGTAGCACCACCATTGGAGGTGTTCGGGTCAATTCGAGGTTCGGGACATGGTGATCACCGGAGCAATAGGAAGACACCTTAGAAGCTACCCTCATGCCAGGTTCCCGGATCATGAGGACTTACTAAGACATCCTCTACTCGACGATCACCTTTCGAGGAAAGGCAACAGTGAGGCGTACCCTAGGGGTGGTGTGTGATTTGTGTGTCGTTTTCAGATATTTTTGTCTTTTGTCATGTCATGGGTGATCTACGCTTTTGTTTTTATTTTGTCATTCATTCTTGCATGCCATTATTAACAGTTAAAAAATTGCAAGAAATGTAAAGTTCCTAAACTATTACAAAGGCGCGGGTCCACATCGCCAAATTAAATCCAGGACCCGATTTGACATAAAATAAAGAAATAAGGTGCGAGAAATATAAAATGTCCGAGTTACATGGCTTTGGGAGAATTACATTAAAAAATTATAAGAAAGGAAATAAATGCGCGAATTGGAATTAAAATTGAAAGCGAGGGCGTTGGACCCTTTTTAATGAAATTAAATTGTAATTATGAAATTAAAATGAAAAAGAAATTATTTTTGAGGTTTTTTGCATTTATGGTTTTTTATGTGAATTAAATGAAATTAAAACCTAGTTCTAGCTATTTTTATTTATTTATTAAGAAAATATGAAAATTAAACCTAAAATTAAACCTAATTAATTAATGCAATTTGATTTATGAAAATAAATAATTAATTATTAGTGATGAGAAAATAAAAGAAAGAGTAATAAAATTGGTTAAAACCTAATTCTACAAGTTTTTTAATTTATTAAGAAAAGATATTAAAATTAACCCTAGAATTGAAAACTAAATTAAATGATATTATTTATTTACAAAAAATACTAAATCAAATATATTTATTTTTATCACTTTCTGATTTTTTGTTATTTTTATATTTTATGAAAATAAATTAAATTAAAGAATTTAAAGGAAATTAATTAAAACAAATAAACTAGAAAAATATGAAAAAGAATGAAAGGCAAACCATGGGGGGTTCTGTCCCCAAATTGGAGGTATCATCAGTAATTCTGGCCCATTAAGCCTTGGCCTTATTTGACTTTTCATGCCAGCGTGTGTTTGCGTTGACCTGTGCCTATGATGCTCTTCAAATTAGGACCCTTGGATTGTCTTCAGTGTCCATGTGGCACGTTTGGGTCAGGGGTGTATGGTAGGCCTTTGTGTTGAGCGCTGCGTGCAAATATGGTTAGAGGAAAAATATGGAAATAGGATGGCGGACCTGGGGTTCGAACCCAGGTCCCATAGATTACCAACCAAATGCCTTGCCAATGGAGCTGTGAACGCGTTTTGATTATATAATAACAAATAAATATCATAAGACAAAACAAGCGCTAGTGGAAGATTTTCGCGCGAATTTCAAATGAACCAACCATCGCCTTACACCTCATCTTCTTCTTCCTTGTTGTGCTTTACCTGAAATAAAAACCAATTGAATAGCGGGGGTTTTAAACCCCCACTAAATAGTGTATACAAAAATAGCGATTAGCACCCTGCTAATCATAAATTAATCGCGAGGTGTGTGTTAGATCCAGTGGAACCTCACGAATTCAATGGCATCATTCTTATGGTCCAATTTTTCCATAGGAGTAAACCCCCAATTTCACAGCTTAGTAACCCTAATGATCGTCCATGGTGAAATCGCGTATGGTGTACAAAAAGTCAATCAAACTACATGGTTAGCTTCAGAAAGGTCTCATTAGTATAAATCAATCAAAGAAGTGCAAGAATGATGCGTATAAATTGATGCACGAATACAAAAAATATGATGAACAGGGTTGTTTCGTGTTACCAATTCTTGAGGTTAGGGATGATGGTTTTGATCTGAAAACCTTCCTTGAGGTCTCAGGAAGGCAATGGAGTGATTTTCTTGCCTTGAAAAGCCTTGCAATAGTGTTTTCAGTTTTAGATTTTTTTCACAAAAACTCAAACTTGGTTATGGTGTTCTTGCGCAGCCTGGAGGTTATTAGCACTAGGGTTTGCATGAGTATAAGTATGTGAACGATTAGGGTAAGGTTTTTGGTCCAAAGAATCAATGAATTGATGGAGAGAATATTTGATTTTCATGGCATAATTTTTCAATCTTTTTCATGCTAATTTGATACCAATCATGTCCAATTACCATTGATTCTTTCCCTATCTGATTTGCACGAAATCTTGAGTGTATTTCATGCATAAAAAGATTTGATTGCATTGGTTTGGTATTTTTTACATATTTTAATTAATTAAATGAATTATTAGCAATTAAAAATTCAAATAAATAAATAAAAATGATGAAAAACTTCCCTTTGGGCCAAATGGTCGTGGACATGCTTTGGATGATCAATCTTGGAAGAAAAAGAGGCCCATTAGCAATTTTAAGGCTTTTGAAGCAAAGTTGACTTTTCAAAATGCCCAAAAATTTCCCAACTTCCACAAGGCATATCTTGCTCCATTTTTAAGCTTTGCTCATGTTCTTGGCCATTTTGGAAAGGTCTTGAAGTCCTCTAACCAATGTCTTTGGTCCCATGTCATTTTGACTTACCAATCTCAAGTTATGGCCTTTTACTTAAAGTCCCTTTTTGTTGACTTTTGAAAATGACCTATAATGTTGAAATTGATAACTTTTTGTGAGAGCATTTCTTGGACTTGAGGTGTGAATAGGAGTTGTAGGAAATGTCTTTCTCTTCAAAATGAGCTTTGGATGGAAATTTTCTGATAATCCATGTGGAAGTTATGCCTTGGTCAAGTTACAGTTGACTTTTTCAACTGTCCAAATATGGAAACTTTTGCATCTTGAGACTTTTTGAGCCAAGCTTTGAGAATCATGATCAAGCATTGATCAAATGATGTTTGTGGCTTCAAAATGAGATGTTGACCAAAAATTTGAACTTTTGACTGTCAAATGACCATTTTGCCCCTGCAGTTGACTGTAGGGTAATTAGGGTTTTTGACTGTGCAATTTTGTGCTGTAAGTCTTGAAACTTGGTATGAGGATGCTTGACCATGTTTGTAGGCATGTGGGACTTGATTGGACCCTTGGAAACTTCATTTTCTTTGTCAGAACCAAAACCCTAATTTTTTACTGTTAGGAGGCCCTTGAACTGTGCAACCCTTGGGGAATTTTGAAGCATTGACTTGGCAAATTTTGAAGAATATGGGAGGGCAAATTTTGGGGTACAATAGCTTTAAACTTGACCAATCGAAGCATTAACTTATTGACTGGTCGAAGTTTTGTTCTGCTCTCTTCGATGGCTCTGAATCCTGATTCGTATTGCTCATATTCTCAGCATCAGAGTTTCTTCGGGCAGCCCCCAAGCATTATTCTTCTTAATGGCTCTGGGTTCTGATCCAAAGTGTTCAAAACTTCCCTCATCAGAACATTTTAGATTAAGACACCTTTGCATTGATATTCCATTCGAAGGATACTTTGCTCTGACATTCCTTTTGAAGGAAACTTCGTTCTGATATTCCAATCGAAGGAAACTCTGACATTCCAATCGAAGGACACTATGATGTTCCCATCGAAGGACACCCTGATGTTCTAATCGACGGACACCCTGATGTTCCAATTGAAAGGAGCTCTAATGTTCCAATCAAAGGAAGCTTTGATGTTCCAATCGAAGGACACCCTGATGTTCCAATCGAAGGATATTTCGTTCATCTTCAACTTTTACTTTCCTCAAGCAAGTTTTGCAACCACCCATGCAAGAGAAGATCTTGAAAATAAGAGAGGGAAAATTTTGGGGTACATCACTACACATCTTAAATTTGAACTTGGTCACACTGAAGGATCCTCCTCGGAATCCTAACACTACTGCTCCTAGTTACCATCCCAATGAAAGGTGTTTATATCACTCCAACAGTCCGGGGCACGATACTGATAGTTGTTGGACGTTGAAAAACAAGATTCAAGACCTAACCAACGAAGGAGCATTGGAATTCGCACAAGACGACCAACTGGATCTCTTCTACCACCCCTCAAGGGCATCCAAATTAAGTGACAGTCTGGGCGAGGAAATTTTCTATTTATTCGAATTTTGAGTTGTAATTTCTTTGTTTACTTAAACACTTATCTTTATGTCAGACTTTGGTTATTCTTATTAATGCAATAAATATGTTTGTCTTGAATTAATCCATTCATTTTCACTCTATTTAAGCTATGATTTTTACTCCCTTTATAATATTCAACTATTGTTTCAAAAAGTTGCAAACCTTTAGAGGGAGGATGACGAAAACGGTGTTATAATCTCATACAATATGCTTTTGGATAGACCTTGCTGACGATGTACAGGCGTTTCTTTCACACCTTAAACACTGTATTTATAAGGAAGTTAATCCCTAGTCAACCCCTTTGAGCCAAAGAAGTAGGATTTTTCTTTTTGACACAAATTGAAACCTTTAATCAAAACCTAGGGAAGGGTAGTCTCTCAGTTAATTCAAGTGCGCATTCAGTCGCAAGCTTTCACTTTGTACACAATGAATGACATCAAAAATATTCCTTCTGTATCAAAAAAATGGGGGACGGTGATGGTTCCTTATTACATAGGAAGTCATTATATCTCAAAAGAAAATCCCACTAAGTCAAAACCTATGAAGAAGACTTGAGAAAAACCGGGGCATCCCGCTTACTATAATCTCAAAACAAGAACAGTCAGGCAAAAATCAGGGATAGTAAATCAAAAAAGAGGACACTATAAATCCTCAACAACATGGAAAATATGGAAAAAATGACTGCCTTCCAACAAATAAAATTCCAAATTTCTGAACCATCACCAAAACGTCATTCCAGACTCAATTGGAGTTCAAAAGCATAATTAACCGAGTTTAGGACTGAAGAACATCACGAAGAACGGGCGGGTATAAATACACTTTGAGCCTTATACTTTATTTCTTAAGCCATGAACCATACCATGCTACAACCTTTCAAAGTTCTAATTGAAGCATGGGTTAGTTTGAAAGCATATTGTTACAAAAGGTATACTGACTCCTGTAAGGCTTTATTCTAAATCCTGAGTTGAATTTTCTTACAAAAAATTCTTTTATCTACTAAAGCGCATTTTCAAAACTTCAAGACAAGCATAAACTTTGCATTATTTTGAATATCGCTATTTGTATATAGCTATTTATTTAACAACAAAGAAATTCACGTGACAAATATCCAGTGAACAAAAACTCCCTCAAGAAGCAGAATCACTTCAAATGGGAAGACACTTCCAATGAAAAATCTCCTATAAGCAAGGGGGCATGGCATGTCATTGTCCAAACTCACCTGAGGAACTCAAGTAAAAATTCCAAGAAATCTCTCGAGAAGTGCTGAATAACCAGGGGCAAGTCTGTATCTCAATCACTTGGGGCATTGAGCTTGAATTCCAGCAAAGGGTCAAGCCGACGTTTTTCTGGCAGTGCTACAACAGTTTCTACTAGGGGCAGTGACGAATCTCCACAAAATCCCCTTCATAAGGTAATCCCCAATCAAGTCCCAACAAAGTTATATCTAGGCAATTCCCAGCCAGAGTCTCAATCTCTAGAAAACCTTCCTCCCAGCTGAGTTGTTTTCAAGAAGAATCTTCGAGGAGTTCTGCAAAAAGAAAACACCTCTACAGCAGATTGGAAACAAGGTTTATTTCCCAAACAAACTACAGATTCCCCGGCTTGAGTTTGCCTCTCCAGCTACTATGAATCAAGGGACCATAACTCCTTTTTCCCAGTAGACCGCTCTACAATTACCAGTGAGTTGCTACAAAACCTAGAAGCCAAACCAGATAACGGGAATCAACATTCCCTAAGAGAGTTCTCCTCAAACAACAAAACAAGATTCCCCAGCGGAAACAGTCTAAAAGAAAGGCCTGGAAAGGTTTGCATACTCTTCATCCCCAACGGCCGTCCGGTAAGTTGGCTTCCCAAAACTCCCCAACATTTGTCAAGGATTTATTTTCCAAGACAAAAATACATTCCAACAACATTTCGCATTTCATGCATCATATTACATACATGAAAAATGCATACGGCATAATCTCATTTATTTTGAGAACATCATTACGCCGTGTATTTCATACATCATGTCATTGTATATAACTAACTCTTTACCTTTTCAGGAAAGATAAATCAACAGAGAATTATCACCAACAATTTTTCGACAAGACATAACAACTATCTGTGAACAAATCGATTGTAGATCAATTCCCTAAACCAGACGGGGTAACTATCTACATGATAAACACTTCTTATTCAAGACTTCTGCTGGTTCAGATAAATCGTTCCAATGGTTTATTCTGATTATTTCCTGGTAGACACTTCTTCTGGTTCAAATAAATAATTCAAAGATTTATTTTGATTCTTTTCCAGACCTCTGTTGGTTCAGTTTAAATCTATCAATGGTTTATCCTGATTCCTTTCCGGTAGACATTTTCTCTGGTTCAGATAAATCGCTCCAAGATTTATTCTGATTCTTTCCAGTTAAAGAATATTTAAAACCTCTGCTGGTTGAGTTTAAATATATTAATGGTTTATCCTGATTCCTTTCTGGTAGACATTTTCTATGGTTCAGATAAATCGCTCCAAGATTTATTATGATTCTTTCCAATTAAAGAATATTCAAGACCTCTACTGGTTCCGTTTAAATCTATCAATGGTTTATCCTGATTCTTTCCTGTAGACATTTTCTATGGTTCAGATAAATCACTCCAAGATTTATTCTGATTCTTTCCAGTTAAAGAATATTCAAGACCTCTGCTGGTTCAATTTAAATCTTTTAATGGTTTATCCTGATTATTTCCCGTAGACATTTTCTATGGTTCAGATAAATTGCTCCAAGATTTATTCTGATTCTTTCTAGTTAAAGAATATTCAAGACCTCTGTTGGTTTAGTTTAAATCTATCAATGATTTATCTTGATTCTTTTCCGTATACATTTTCTCTGGTTCAGATAAATCGCTCCAAGATTTATTCTAATTCTTTCCAGTTAAAGAATATTCAAGACCTCTGCTGGTTCAGTTTAAATTTATCAATGGTTCAAGACCTCTGAACTCCAAAGATTTATTCTGATTCTTTTCCAGTTTAAGTCAAGTTTAGACTTAGTCTAATTTCTGTCAACAATCACCTTTGGATGGCATCTATAAGCCCATCTTTGACAACTCTCCATCATCTCTCCAAGTGGCATCTTTAAGCCCATTCCCTACACAATCAACCCCCACATCATTGAATGCAAATTTTTGGGCACTCTAGTGTTCAATCATCTTCCACCTTCAAGTCACAAATGGCAGATGTAGCAGTAGAAATGTTTAAGACTAAGCAATTGGATTGACTAGACTTATATAGATCAAAATAAAAATCACCACTGTGCTTTATTGTTTCAAAAGGAATGGGAAAAGAGCAAGTAATCCAAAAGAGGGAGAAATATTCAAGGTAATGGGGTTGGTTATGCAAAGGGAAGGTATTAACACCCTAAACATCTACAGTAATCCGCAGGAACCTCTTTGAAAAATCTGTTTATTTTGGCTATAAAATGTTGTATGTAAAATAGATGGTGGAGGTGAGAGAAGAAATATATTTTTTATGATTTTTTTTGCACCCGCCGCGGTTGTGAACCTTTAGTGCCTACGTACCACCTTCCGTGCAATAGGGGATTAGGGTACACATAGTTCCTCTTTTAAAAAATTTAAAACACAAGTGTGTTGGTTAATTTTATGAGATAAGACATCATTGTCATTGTCCATGTGGAAAAACATACTTACTACCCACAATCATGATAAAGGAGAATTTGCATCATCTCAAAGTGGAGGATATGGCTTGGATTTTAAAATCAACAATGCCTCACTCAACACCCAAGTGGAAAATATCTCTCTTCACTATATATTATAGAAGTATAGTTGTTTGCATCACTACAAGGATTGACAAGAGTCTAATATTTTTGAGAAAAGTTTAAATTAAAAAGCCAAAATGGAAAAATGGTTTGAAATGAGATTGATCGACTTTTAGTCTTCTCACAAAAAATGTAAAGGTATTATTAAAATGATTGAAGTTTACTTATGAATATATTTTGAAAAAAGCATGGACATAAGTCCAAGTTTATTATGAAAGTGGTTCAAGTTTAGAAACAAGAAGAGTTTTCAAAAGGTAGAAGAAGATTTTTTGAATTAAAGAAGATGGGAGGAGAAGAAGAGACTATCCTAAAGCATAAGGTAAAAGATAGGGATAAGAACCATCTAACCAAAAAGAAGCCAATACTTGACATTATGAGTCAAGATAGAATTCTCATTCTTTGGATTGAAACCAAGCAAGCAAAGATACTAGACCTATTGAGAGAACTAAACTTCAAGTGTATTAAGTCTTCACAAAAATTGGGCAGAGTAACGACTATATACGGGTGAATTCCAGATTACAAACAAAGAATGTAATCACAATAACATGCACACAAAACCAACAAACAACCCAATTTCTTGAGGTAAACCTCAAGAACTCCAGACAAAATATCAATTAAGGTCACAAGTTCTCCAACATAGGCCAAGGTTTTTAATCCTAAGTCCAAGAAGTCCAATACTCCATAATGCCAAGGATTGTAACCAAATAGTCCAAGTATCATTAAAGTTTTTTATGGTTCATGTTGATTATTAGGTATCTTCAAAAAGAAAAGAAAAGCTCAAATGAGCAAAATAAAAATGACAAGAATATAAAGGGGCTCAAGTGAGCAAAGATGATAAATAGCATGAAATGTAAATGCCAAAGTAAATGGTGCATAAATAAAAGAGCATAAAATAAAAACACAAAATAAATTCAATTATTAGTAATTAGTGGTTAGTTGGATGACCATCTTGAAACTTTCATTTGGAACTCATTAGAGGATTGGTAGAACCAAAGCCTCCACAAAACAAGTTGCATTTGCTTTTTGTCAAGTATATCATCTATTTTGGAAGCCTCAAAAGTACCATTTAATGATCAACGATGTTTAAGTGATCCGCGTTGACCAAAAGTGATGTAGATCCATTAGAGGATTGGTAGAACCAAAGCCTCCACACAATGAATCTCAAGGTTATTGGATCAAAGAGATCAAATTAACATACTTGGGCTTGCAAACATAGGTTTAGGCCACGAGTGATCATTTATTTGAATCGGGATAAAATTTAGCACTATGTTAAGCAATCGTAAGTGGACTTATATAGAAGTCACACCTATTTTGAGCCCGGTCAATAGAAATCTATGCACCATTTATTTTGAGACATGATATAGAGATCATGCTCCAATAACACTTAGTACAATAAGAAAGGGATAAGATGAAGAAGGGTGAGAAAGAATATACAAACCATGTTTGAATTAAAATTTAATCAAACTATTATATAAATCATTCATCCATTTTTATGGAGTTAGATTCAACACTATGGATCCAATGATGTTAACAAAGTTCATGATCAAAAGTTCAACCCAAGATCAGCCAGAAAATAATCACAAAATATATTACATTTAATATATACATTAAAAAAGGTTTTTAAAATATAAATAAGAAAGAAAAATATCAACTATGTTCAAATTAATCAAGAAAGATTAAGTAAGACCATGGAAAAATCAGAAATAGATTCAAATATTTTTATAAAATTTTTGATAATTTTTTAAAGTCAGAAACTATTTTTAAAATTAAAAGAAATGAGTAAAATAAACCAAAAATGGTAAGAAATAACAAAGTCAGGAATAAAAAATAAAGGAGGTCACCAATATTTATCACAATATCATTGGATCATTCCATATTTTTTTAGAATTTAAAAATGCATAAAAGTATTGTTAAACATTTAAAAAAATTCAAATTAAATGAAAATTTATAAAAAATACCAAAACACAAAATAAAATTGTAAAAATATAAAAATCAGAAAGAGAAAAATCAAAAATATTTTTCATAATTTTTTCATATTTTTTGGACTTAAAATGATTTTTCTATGATTTTTTGAAGTTTAAAACAATTAAATATAAAAATCAGAAAATAAAATAAAAACCAAAAATATGTGGACCAATGAATGAGAGTCAAAACGCATTAGTAATCAAATCCAAGGGATCTGGCACGCTGTGCATATCATGGTCATTATTGAATAAAGCACTGAATCACATATAAAATCAGATTTTCAAAAAATACAAATGGCACGCCATCGTTGGTTGGAAGATGATACGTTGGTCATCTTCAACCTCCAGCCAACATGAAACACACGTCCCTCAAACTGTAAAATCAGAAGCTCAGGCCTATGTCATTCACTTCGTCTCATCAAGACGAAGACAACCACACCTTCGCGAAAAATTTATATAAACTATAGCTCAAGCAATTTGGAAGGAAAGTTTTGAAAAGGAATTTGAAAATTCATGGCCAAAATGTGTTTCCAGTTAAAAGCAAGTGTTGTGACTAGAACCAAGGCAATGAGAGCTTCACAATAATATCAAAGTTTGGAAGAATTGATGGAGAAATCTACCTATTGAAGTTCAATTGCAGAGCTTTGTAAATGGACTTGGTCAGATCAATTCAGAAGGTTTCAAGGCTCAATTCTTCTTCTGTTAGCTTCAGGGAAGATCAAGGAAGGTGAGTTGATAGAAAAAATGGATTGAAAAAGCTTGAACACTGATTTCGAAGTTGTAGAAAAGTGGGTTATGGAGTGAGTTTGGCAGGGTGATTTTGGTTGTTCACGCTTGAGAAAACGAATGGGATAGCTCACGTATTTATAGGAGAACCAAATGGGATAAAAAAAAAGGGTGAATGGTGTATTTTGGAGGGAATTCGTGTGGAGTTTCAAACAAGAAAAGTGTGACTTCTATTTTAATCAAAACTCATCCAAACCTTGCGTTTTGATATGCTAATGACTTCTGGAGGTTCACTAAACATGTTTATAAGAAAAAGAGCGCAGAAAAAAATGTGTTTAAAAGCTAAATCAAGGATTCCAAATTCTGAATTTTGAAGAAACTTCAGTTTCAAGTTACCAAGTTCAAATCAATGGCATTCTCAACTCAAGGAGTCTTAGTGTATGGTTCTTGATGCTTTAGAAAGATAAGATTACAAGCTTTGCAATGGGAAAAGAATGGAATTAAATGGATGTTTGAGCTGAAAGTTGCAATGAGTCAAAGTTGGTAAAAAGAGGCTGACTTTCCATACTTAGAAATATTTCATGTTTTTCTTCAAAAGTGACCTATAATGTTTTGTATCGAAACATGGCCTTCCTCTTGGAATTTGCTCTTGACCAAAAAAGATGGAATGAAATAGACCTCTTGAATGACATTTTTAAACTTGAACCATTAAAAATATCCAAAAATTGAGAGAGTTATGAATTGTTGAAGTTGGCAAAAAATCATGAAATGACCTATAATCTTTTGTATCCTTAAGGCATCCTCCATCCATTTTCTCACTTTGCACATAAAAGAAGGAATAAATTTCACATCCTCAAGATCATTATGGAAAAATAGTGGGCTCAAGGTGATAAAAAATTGACCAAGTTATGATCATTTGAAGTCACACATGGGAAGTTTAGGGGTTTATCTGGAGGACTTGTAATCTTTCTTCATCATCAAGTTTCTTCCACATGAAAACCCCTTGAAACTTTTGAAGTGATTTGTTAATAACCATTTTAAGAGAAGGATGTTTTTGGAATCACTCCAAAATATAAAAAGGTGATAAAGATATACTTATTTGAAGTTCAAAACCCTAGCTCCTAGATCAAGAAAATGCTTTGAGGAACTTTGACAATTTTAAATAACCTTCTTGTACCAAAACTTTTGCTTTGAAGATAGAAGTTATTAAGGATAATAATGAGAACTCATAGAAAACAAAACCACTTCTATATCTTGAGAATTGAGATAAATATGCACTTGTGACCAATGGGAACAAGGCCTTGTCCAACCATGATAACTTCTTCAATCAACCCCTTGTACTTTTGAATCAATCTTGATAACTTTGAAATGTTGTGAACCAAAATAAACCTTGACATGCCATTTATTCCAAAACAACTTCAATGATGAGGTTTCAATTTCTCAAGCTTTATTGACTAGGGCATGGAAATAAACTCATGAACCCATGGATCAACTTGCTAAGCCACATTGCCTTTACCTACATCATTGACAAGTAAGACAAACCAACATTGCATTTTATTAATTAAAAGGAAAGTCAAAACAAAGCACGCATGATCACAAAAGAAAAACAAGTCAAGGTGCTTGGTGATTCCTCAAAGAGCAAAGCTAAAGATAAGGAGGAGAACCAAAAGCCCTAATGTGATCTTGTTGTGATTGAATCAATATGGTATGATGAAAGGATCTTAGGGGCAAAAATTAGGGTACAACAGCTGTCCTTATTTAAGTTTCTTCTATCCGGAGATACAAAGGTTAAAAATCATCGTGCCGACGTGATCAAAGATACTTAAATATAAAACAAACCCTATTTTTGGCCCTAATATGCCATGCAATGCTTATGAGTATGAATGCATATGAACAAATTCAAAGGGATGCAAAACACCACTGGGGATGTAGCAAAAGAAATAAGGCTCAAAAGAGAAACCCGACCAGGAAAATAAATCACTGGTGAATCAAAAGACCCGACTCTATTGGCGTAACACCCAAAGAAGAGATAAGGTAGCATCAACTCAGCTAAAGAGGAGATAGTACAGGACAAAAGTGATTGACAAACAACTATGAACTACCAACTCAATAGTCGAAGGTAGAAGATCCAAAGGATACACCAACTTTCACTGAAGAAGAAACTACCAACGTTCACTGAAGGTAGAAAGAGAAAAGAATAACAACATTGACATTCACTGACGGTGAGCTACCAACGTTCACCGAAGGTAGAGAGACAAACATCGATGTTCACTGATGATGAACTACCAACTTTCATTAAAGGCAGAAAGAAAAGAAATATAATAGCACCGACATTCATTGACGGTGAACTACCAACATTCACTGAAGGTAGAAAAAAGATAACAGTCACCAACATTTACTGAAGGTAGAAGGAAAGGAAACATCATAGCACCGATGTTCACTGACGGTGAACTACCAATGTTCACTAAAGGCAGCAAAAAGATAACAATCACCAACGTTCACTGATGGTGAACTACCAACTTTCACTGAAGGTAGAAGGAAAAGAAATATAATAACACTGGCGTTCACTGGCGGTGAACTACCAACGTTCACTGAACACAGCAAAAATATAACAATCACCAACATTCACTGATGGTGAACTACCAACTTTCACTAAAGATAGAGAGAAAAGAAATATCATAACATCGACGTTCACTGACGGTTAACTACCAACATTCACTGAAGGTAGAAAAAAGATAACAGTCACCAATGTTCACTGATGGTGAACTACCAACTTTCACTGAAGGTAGTAAGAGAAAATATCATCGACGTTCACTGAAGATGAACTACCAACTTTCACTGAAGGTAGAGAGAAAATATCATAGCACCGACGTTCACTGACGGTGAACTACCAACGCTCATTGAAGGTAGCTAAAAGGGAACAAGTTTCTCCAAAATTCTAGTGTTTCACCTAGAACGGGTCTCAACTTCTTCCTTAACCAAGGCATTCCTCCTAGAAAGGGTAGTATATAAGTTGTCTCAAATAAATAGACTACCACTTGTAAAGATTTCACAATGAAATGTCTCCGCGATATTGAAATACTTGCCATCCAATGGAGTAATTTGACAACGAACTGCGAACTATCCACTCATGGAGAAGATAACAAAGAATAACGTCGACTTTTATGGGGAAGTACAAGTTGCTCAAATAAAGAGACCTAGTACTTGCTGTTATGGGAAGGATTGTAAAAATGACTTCTTGGGGAAAGCAATATGACTTCCTGGGGAAAGAAATATGACTTCCTGGGGAATGAATCATGACTTCCTGGGGAATGAAATACAGCTTCCTGGGGAATGAATCATGACTTCCTGGGGAATGAAATATAGCTTCCTGGGGAAAGAATCATAACTTCCTGGGGAAAGAATCATGATTTCCTGGGGACATGCCAATATATTCCTGCCGATGAGATAAAAGTTTTCTCGTGCAAAATAAATGCACATTCTCAAACCAAGGCTCGAAGCTTGCAGAAATCATAAGTAATAATATTGTTGAGGATCAAAAATTTAAACCAGAAATAAACTGGAGTGAAACAATCAACTAAAATACATTCTTTGAGAAATAAACTCAAGAGAGAAATCCAATATATCCAGACAAAGAGCTGTACAGGAAGGCTAAAGCAAAAATCTTACACGAGGGATAACTCAGTGGGGAAATTGAAAGAATTTACACTTTCTGCTTAAGGCCGACACTCTATTGGAGATAGGATAACACAACTCTGCAAAACAGGGTAATATGTCAACAAAATATTAACGAATGTGAATGAGCCATGATTTTCTAAATTTAACTATGCATGATGTATGTATGAATGTATGAGTGTTATCATGTATATGCTGGCAAAACAGACATATAACACTGGGAGTAACCAGGCAAAACCAACTCGGGCACAATCAATACTCGGCTAAATCACACCCAAGATGAACATTCCATAAAAAGTAAGCACCAAACAAGGAAACATAATCCCATTTCGTGGCTTAACTTCACTGGAAAGGAACATAATCCAGAAGTAAACAAATCATAGCGACAAAACAGTATAGATACAAGGATATAACATCCTTCTCCAGTTTTCACCAGGGAATAACACTCAGACCTCAATGGGGAATCACTTGTTTCACGGTCCATATTTCTACTGGGGATTGAAGTACTGATTTTAAATAAGGTAGATAGAAACCATATCGGCAAAACATCAACTGAGGATTTCGAGTTGAATTCATTGGGGAAATATCATATAAACTTCACTAGAGGAGATAACGCCTCATCATCGAGATACCAACTAGAGACCTCGTGCTGACTTTGTTGGGGAGGACAACACCATATCGAAGAGAGGAAACTAAGATACGTTCTTCAATATTGAGAGTAAGTATTGCACCAACTTCTCTAGGGAAAAAGTATGAAACCTCACGGGGATAACAACTTGGAGATTTAAGAAGTCAAACATAACAACAAGAAATCAATCTTATGGGGATTTTAAATCAAACCCAGCACCTGGCGGGAGAAAACCCAAAAAGTTGATAACCATTTCAACACTTCTTAAATAAAATATTGCCCTTGCCTGATTATCGGGCAATCAAACAAAATGCAAGTACTGCCGAAAGGGAGATGTTTCGTAAATGAGTCAAATCTTAGCATGCACGGGGAGAAAAGACTTCTATCAAATAGGGAAGCCTTCATTGGGGAATCTTGGATGGATTCTTTATATCATGTAAACTTATTCCAATAAAAGATGCCCTGGGATAGCCTTCATGGGAATCAAGAAGTCAACATTATAGAAAGAGGTCAAACTCATGGGGATTTTAAATCATACCTAGCACTTGGCGGGTGAAAACCCAAAAGATTGACAATTGTCTCAACACTTCTTAGAAAATATACTGCCCTGGTCTATTTTCCTGGGAAATAAATACCAACAATAATGCCAACACTGTAGAAAGAGCGACATTTTGCAAATAGTTCCATCTCAGCACACCAAGGGAAAAAAGACCTTTCGTCATATGAGGGAAGACTTCGCTGGGGAATCTGGGATAGAGGCCTTAGACCATGCAAACCCAAAATCAAAAATGAACCAAGACTTGACTGGGGATAATGGGATCACAAACCCAATACTGCACCTTACGCCAATTGGTATCATCTTTAACATACAAAAACAGGCGCATACCAGCGAAAATGACCTGAGAAAACCTTCCTGAGGGAAACAAAACTTCCCAAAATTACTGGAGTTCGTCCATTCCTGGGATCACCACTTTTTTTTCCTCTTAAATCACAAAATCTAAAGTAAAAATAAGTTGTAAATTCTTTTCGAAAAATAATTTTGTTATTTAATCTTTTTTATTTGAAAATTATTATCAATAATAAATGGAGTCTTTGTAAGCTGAATAAAAATAAGAAATACAAAGAATTGGGTAAAAGCTCAAATTTTATTGATAGAATGGTAGTATGCGAATGGCGAGACTCCACGGATGATTATAAAGTTAGGAAAATTGTAATATATAATGGAAAAGATACATTGAGATACAATTACCACTATTCCCTCTAACAACCATGAAATTTTGAGCACCAGCTTCCGTTGAAGTATGGTGAGGATCCAAGAAGATTGTTGCTTCAATGATCAAGTCTTGTCTGATGTAGTTACTTGCCAAGAAATTCCCTAACTTTTGCCTAAGCTGCCCTTGCGGGTTTTCAACTTAGCGGGAAATTTTATTCTGTTTATGTCTCTAATTTTTGCCTAGACCACCCTTTCGAGTTTTTGGCCTACCGAGACGCTTCTTTTTGCCTAAGCCACCCTTTCGGGTTTTCAACTTAGCGAGCTGTTCTTTTATTTCTTTAGGCGAAGTATTTCTTGACTGCATCAACATTCATGAGACGTGGGAACTCCTCGCCATCCATAGTTTCAAGAATGAATGCATCGCCAGAGAAGGCTTTCTTAACAATATATGGTCCTTCAAAATTGGGAGTCCACTTGCCCCTAGAATCAATGTTAAATTACATGATCTTCCTGAGCACGAGGTCGCCTTCTCTGAATTCACGAGGTTTGACCTTCTTATCAAAAGCTTTCTTCATTCTCTTCTAATATAATTGCCCATGACACAAAGCCGTCATTCTCTTCTCTTCGATCAAATTCAATTGGTCAAACCTATTCTAGACCTATTCAGCCTCTGAAAACTTGGTTTCCATTATCACACGCAAAGAGGGAATCTCAACCTCGATTGGGAGCACCACTTCCATTCCATACACAAGGGAGAACAGGGTTGCTCCTGTTGAAGTGTGGACAGATATCTGATATCCATGTAAAGAAAAAGGGAGCATTTCATACCAATCTTTATAAGTAACAACCATCTTCTGGATGATCTTCTTGATATTCTTATTAGCAGCTTCAACAACCCCATTCATCTTCGGCCTATATGGAGATGAATTGTGATGGACAATCTTGAATTCTTCCCAAAGTTTTGTCATCATCTTGTTGTTCAGATTAGAGCCATTGTCGGTGATAATTCTCCTCGGTACACCATACCGACATATGAGATTATTCTTAATGAAACGCACTACCATCTGCTTAGTAACATTAGCATATGAAGGAGCTTCCACCCATTTGGTGAAGTAATCAATTGCTACCGAGATAAAACGGTGTCCATTCGAAGCTTTGGGTTCTATCATTCCAATCATGTCAATACCCCACATAGAGAAAGGCCACGGGGAAGAAATAACATTGAGAAGTGTTAGAGGCACATGAATCTTGTCCGCAAAAATCTGGCATTTCTTTGCAAATTTATAACAGTCAGATTCAATTGTCAGCCAATAGTAACCTACCCTTAGCATCTTTTTAGCCATCGAATATCCATTGGCATGAGTGCCAAATGAACCTTCATGAATCTCATGCATCAACATGTCTGCTTCGTGTCTATCCACGCATCTGAGCAAGACCATGTCATAATTTATCTTGTACAACACATTTTCACTGAGGAAGAAGTTGCCAGCCAATCTTCTCAATGTATTTCTATCTTTATTCGATGCGCCAATCGGGTATTCTTGAGTCTGGAGAAAATGCTTGATAACATAATACCAAGGTTTCTCATCTGCTATCTCTTCTGTTGTAAACACATGATCGGGCCTATCCAGTCGCCGAACTATAATTCGAGGTATATCATTCCAAGTATTCACTTGATACATAGAAGCCAGAAATGCCAGAGCATCCGACATTTGATTTTCGTCTCTAGGGATGTGATGGAATTCAAATTTATTAAAGAAGGGTAACAATCTTCTAGCATAATCTTTGTAAGGGATCAAGCCGAGTTGACGAGTATCCCACTCTCCTTTAATCTGATTTATTACCAAAGCTGAATCGCCATACATATCTAGAATTTTAATTCTGAGGTTGTTATCTCCTAAATTCGACACCCACAACAAATTGACCTTATGGGCCAAAAATAGATTGAAAAAATCTAAGCTGGAAATACTTCGACAGATTGGAAAAATACTTAGAGAAATTTCTGATTTAAAATTAATCTTCGACCAGAAGGTTCTTGCAGCCTTCGACTGAAAGGGCTCCAGGGCCTTCGACTAAAAGGAAACCTCCTATCAGCAACAGGTGATTTTGAATGTGAAGAAAGGAGGGAAAAGCAGTTCGCTTAGCAGTTGAGGAAAGTAGTGTGGCATGAAGATAGAGGTCGAAGCACATGCAGAAGACACTTGTCTTCATCCTAGAGCAAAGCAACTCCTCGACAGTTACCTAGTTTTAGTATAAATATAGTAAGTTTATGTAGATTTCCGTGTGTTCAACTAAATGTTCAAGTCATTCAATACTATTTGAGTACCCGCTGCATGAGAAAGAATGCTGAAAATGTACGTTTGAAACACCACTTTTTATAGTCAAAGTCTTTTATATTTCTCTTTATATTCCTTGCCTTTTATATTCCTTTCCTTTTACATTCCTTTCCCCTTTCCCTTGAACTTTACTTGCACTTTTTATCACATTCCTCCACTTAAACTCTTCTCAACCCCTTTTCTATTTACTTTCTACATTCAAACTCGTTTCAAATCTGTCGAACGTGCGTTCTTTATTTATATTAGCATTTATGTCCAAACAACGTCAAAAATTAGCATATGTTTTAGGATCAAACTAATCGATCCCGTGAGTAACCAAAAAATTACTCTTTTTGGAAGATCAGCGGTTTTTTACCGAAAAACACGGCAAACAAATTGGCACACCTGATGAGATGTTGCTAATTTTTTTTGCTTGTTTATATTAACATAAATGCTTTGCATAATTTCCTTTCTTTTACAAAGTCTTGTATTCTATTAAGAAGTGGTAAATTAACCACCAACGAGTGTACAACTAGAAGGAGAAATAGTGAAAGTGAAATGGCTAATCAGCCAAATAATGGAGAAATACCTCTACCAGTTACTACGGGAACAACGGTTATACCATCCTTTAGTAAAACTATATCTTCAACCATTGGTTTGGCACCAACATTAATAGAAACTCAAACATGACCAATACTTTTGTATGCAGGTCCCAGAGGTCCATCAGGAACCCCTCACCAAGGCTGAATCCAGTATCTCGACCATACATTCCCCCGAGATTTTCGACAGTCTGGATGGGTCGAGACCAGCCTTGCAAACTACTGAAATGGCTAGTCTTATGAACGTTGTGTCTACATTTTCATAACCTTTGGTAAGTGCGTCTTTTCCATTACATGGATCTGGAACTGGTATGGAAAATTTGGGTAGAAACCAACTCTTAGGAGGGGCATCCAATGCAATACCAAGCCTTACAAATGCTTCCACATCAATTTTGAGGCAACAGATGGATGAAAGCAACCATGATATGGTACAAATGTTGGCCCAAACTCCGAGTACAGTGTTGAACCCTCTAATACAAAATACCACCTAGTCGAACCAACAAATGTAAGTGCAGATGACGCGCATGGCTGAATTTTTTGGGGTTCCCCAACCTATTCGACAACCCCAAAGAACACCAATAGGAGAGAATCAAGGTATAGTCTTAGAAGAAGATGTAACCATTAACCAAAACCCACAGCTAGATAGAGGAACTACAGAGTGGAAATTGAAAAACCTAGGGTCGAAATACCCCGATTTCCCCCACAGATCCCTAGAGATGGCGATCAAGGTGTAATGGTGGTAAATAAAAACCAAAATGCTGACGAACTGATACAGCATGTTCGACACCATAACTATGGAACATATAATAATCTGACATCCATGATCGAAAGAATCATGATACAAAATGGAATGAGCATTGGCTTTCATAGGACAAACTTTACATCCCCATTGTCAGAGTATATCTTGCACACAGATTTACCCCTTAGGTGGAAAGTTCCAAAGTTCACTAAGTTTTCAAGAGATACGACGGAGTCCACTGTCGAACATATAGCGAGATATTTGATAGAAGCTGGGGAAATATCAAATAACGAGAGCCTTAGGATTAAATACTTCCCAAGTTCTCTAACTAAAAACGCTTTTACTTGGTTAACCACCCTCCCAGCCATTTCGATCCATAATTGGAATCAATTGGAGAGATTGTTCCATGAATAATTTTACATGGGGCAAACCAAAATAAGTCTGAAAAAACTGGCTAGCGTGAAAAGAAGATTCACTGGGCCAATAGATGAATATATAAATAGATTTTGATTGCTCAAAGCCAGATGCTTTACATAAGTGCTTGAGCACGAATTGGTCGAAATGGCAGCAGGGGGCCTAGATTATTCTATTAGGAAAAATTAGATACCCAATACCTGAGGGATATGGCCCAATTGGCTGATAGAGTTCGACAGGTAGAACGTCTTAAAATTAAAAAAGCTAAAGCAACTAAGACTCATCGAAGAGAAAGGGTAGCCTATGTCTAAATGGATGATGAAGATCCAGAGACATCTAGTGATCCTATAGTTGTTGAAGAAAGCGAAATAAATTTAGCAGAGTTAAAGCAAGGGCCACCATACTCTTGCAGATTGTTAGTGCCCTCAGATGGGAAGAATCTGACTGAGTCTGAAAAGAACAGTGATAGATTACCAAAGAAAACATATAGTTTCAACGTCACAAAATGTGATGAGATATTTGACTTGTTAGTTAAAGATGGCAAAATGATAGTACCCCCAGGGGAAAAAATGCCTCCTTTAGAACAAAGAAAGAAAAGAGGTTTTTGTAAGTATCATAATTTTTTGGGCCATAAAACTTCACAATATTTTCTTTTCAGGGATCTCGTTCAAGGAGCGATCAAAGAAGGCAGACTCAAATTTGCTGACAAACCTCTAATGAAAATCGATGCAAACCCATTACGAGCTGATGCCCACTATACTGAACCAGCAGGCATCAACATGGTCGAAGCTTCTAAAGACTTCACCAATAAGCCGATTTTTGGAAGTTTCATTGGGAACATCTCCAGAAAGACTGTCTAAGGGGTGAGAAAGGCTACTAAAGTCCTAAATAAAGGGGCTACTGAAGGCCTAAGAAAAGGAGTTACTGAAGACTCAAACAAAAGAACTATTGTGGGTTTTTACTTGGCTGTCGTCAAGGGTTCGATAGAGGACCTTGAAGCCAAAATGCAAAAGATGAATCTCGCTGCTAAGAGCAACATAGAAGTCAATATGGTCGAAGTATCTGAGGCAAAGGCTTCAGAAGAGGCCATCAGACAAGAGGAAGTGAATAAAAATGCATTCCCTAAAGAGAATGAGAATCTGGCTGATTTTCTGCAACGATGCCAATAAAAAGAAGTATGAAGTTTGCTGTGTCCAAGGTGCAGCTCCATCTTTGACAAAAAGGCTGCAGAAAACATACAGGGCGTAAGGGCAGCAAAGGAGAAATGGGCCACCAGTGCCCAACCTAACATGGTTTCTGAGGTTAAGTATGATCCCAGAAGAGGATATAAAAAAGGACAAATGAACCAGGCGAAGAGGCCATCAACTTTCAGGCCTCCAACAAATATCCCCGTGGACACTTGGCTAAAAACAACAAACAGGAAAAGGCCAAGTGAAGAGAAATGGCGAACATTCGATGTGCCAAGAGGATCATCCTTGGCATATAGGAAGGAGTTCTAAACTACAACAACAACAAAAGTGGCTCATGTGTCGAGAAACTATAAAGGGAAAAACCCCATGTCTCGCTCCTAGTGGAGGAGATATCAATGACGGCGAAAAGCCGAGAGAGAGAGAGAGGCTACAGAAGAGCCTCAACCAGAATCAAGCACCAACGTACCACAAAGAATGGAAAAAGGCAAACAAAGAAATCCTTTGGAAAGGAAACCAATTGCTAGAAGATTGGAGTGTCCAGAACAAGGTGAATCAGATGAAGAAGGTAATTTTGAATCTGATGTTACTTTAGATATTATGGTGAATATAGTATCAATACTACCCAGGGAGTACGACCGCCAAGTTGAAGTCGAAGACACTGACTGGGAGGTCGAACAGGAAATTGCCAAACATAGGCCAATGTGTTATTATGTGATGAACAACGGTTGCATTGAAGAGAAAAATGCGTTCTTCGAGCCACCTACTGAAGCGATGAAAAATTACCTCAAACCCTTGTTCATAAGGGCAAAGATAGGGGAAATAATAATCAACAAGATTCTGGTTGATTGTGGGGCTACAATAAATATAATTCCCCAATCTATGTTGATGTAAATGGGAAAGGGAGATAGAGATATCAAACCCCACAACATGGTTCTATCAAACTATGAGGGAGGTATTGGAACTACTATGGGGGTGATACAATTAGACCTCAAGGTGGGAACGATACTTCAACCAATTATGTTCATGGTCATTTCAGCGAAGCCCAACTATAATCTAATCTTAGGTAGAGAGTGGATACATGGCATAGGTGCAGTGCCATCTTCGATGCATCAACAAGTTACAATTTGGCGCCCTAATGGCATCATGGAGAATATCAAAGCCGACCAAAGTTACTACTTGGGTGAAGTTATCAATGTTGGGAAAAATAGATTCGACAGAAACTTGGCTCACATAGGGCCATGCAATCCTCCTAAGTTCGATTTGGAACCAACACCGAATGCCTTTTGCTCCCTCTACCTGCATCCCGACCATGGTTTCCAGTTGGATAGAGACGATTTATCAAACATTGACTATGGAGGAGTTGATGACATACAGCCAACGGGTTGGGGAAGTGAATTTGGTGATGATGAATAAATCACAAGCTTTACAAAAGATTTCAGCATATGTAGCCGAAAGTAGAATGATAGAAGCCTTAGAGGCTGAAGCCAAGTACATGGCTCTTGAAGCCAATGAGCAAGTATTTCTTCCAGAAGGTCCTGGGAAAGACTTTGAACCGGAACCACCTGACGCGAAAGAGGAAGAAATGAAAAACCAGAGGCTAGATGCCATCTACGATGATGAGCCTTTGGGTTTTATAAAGGATTCGTTGGCAAACAGTGTTAAAATTCTAGCGCAAGATCATCTGGAAAAAATAGACCTGGGAGAAGGTTTGGTGAAAATACCAACATACATTAGTGCAAAGATACATCCAGAGCTCAGGATCAAAATAATACAATTGTTGAAGGAGTTCAAAGACTGCTTTTCATGGGATTATGATGAAATGCCTAGTCTCGATAGAGAAGTGGTAGAGCTCCAACTACCAATAAAGCCTGGAAAAAAGCCTGTCAAGCAAACTCCAAGGCGTTTTGCACCAGAGATCTTGTTGAAGATCAAGACGGAAGTTGAAAGACTGCTGAGATGCAAGTTCATCTGAACAACCAGGTATGTTAAATGGATTGCAAATATAGTACCTGTTATAAATAAAAATGGTACCTTAAGGGTGTGCATCGATTTTAGATATTTAAATGTTGCAACACCCAAAGATGAATATCCAATGCCTGTGGTGGAAATACTTGTCAATTATGCCGCTGGCTTCGAATACATGAGTATGCTTGATGGATACTCAGGGTATAATCAAATTTTCATTGCTGAAGAGGATGTGTTGAAAACAGTATTTCGATGCCCTGGGGCTTTAGGCACTTACGAATGGGTAGTGATGCCTTTTGGCCTAAAAAGCGCAGGGGAAACATATCAAAGAGCAATGAATTCTATCTTCCATGATTTTATTGCAACTTTTATGAAGATTTATATTTATGATATTGTTGTCAAATCTGTTTCAGGGAAGAATCATATAGACCATCTTCGACAATCCTTCGAAAGGATGAGACGCTATGGTCTGAAGATGAATCCCCTAAAATGCGCTTTCGGCGTAAGAGCAGGGGACTTCTTAGGCTTTGTAGTCCACAAGAAGGGAATTGAAGCAAACTAGAACAAGACCAAAGCCATTTTGGAAGCGGAAGCGCCAACTAGCAAGAAGGAGTTGCAATCTCTACTTGGCAAGATAAATTTCCTGAGGAGATTTATATCCAACTTAAGTGGAAAAACGCAAGCCTTCTAACCACTACTTCGACTCAACAAAGAAGGATTCGAGTGGGGGAAAGAACAATAAGAGGCTTTCAACAAGATCAAAGAATACCTCGCCAAGCCGCCTATTATGGTGCCTCCTTGTAGAAATAGGAGTATGAGATTGTACATAGTTGCATCTGATAAAACTTTAGGAAGCATGTTAGTTCAAGAGGACGAGAATGGTGTCGAAAGACCCATTTATTACCTTAGTAGAGTTTTAAACGATGCAGAAACTAGATATAGCGAAGTTGAAAAACTATGTTTATGTCTTTACTTCTCGTGTACAAAACTCAAGCAATATATTAAACCAGTTGATGTTTATGTTTCGTCTCATTTTGATGTTTTCAAATATATGTTGTCGAAACCCATCTTGCATAGTCGAATTGTCAAATGGTCACTTGCATTAACTGAGTATTCATTAACCTTTACGCCTCTTAAGTCTATAAAAGGTTAAGTAGTAGCAGACTTTATAGTTGACCACTCAATAAATGAAGAATCAATCAACTACCTGGAGATTGAACCCTGGAAGTTATACTTCGATGGTTCTAGTCATAAAGATGGAACTGGAGTAGGAGTCATATTTTGGATGATCTCAAAAGGTCTTTTCCATACTAGGTCCTCAGGCAAGAATGTCTTGGGTTTTACTCTTTTATTGTAAGATTTTTCCACTCTCTTCTTTTGTAACCTTAAGAGATCCAAAGCTCTCAGTCTTTCTTCGTCCAAATCAACAAATTCGTCTAACATCATATTCCAGTAAGCTTCAGAAAGGATGTCTTAATGTTTCTGAATTCTTGTTGACTGTAGACAAATTTATACT
This sequence comes from Vicia faba, assembly GCA_948472305.1. Lineage (NCBI taxonomy): Eukaryota > Viridiplantae > Streptophyta > Magnoliopsida > Fabales > Fabaceae > Vicia > Vicia faba. The sequence continues at coordinate 695,173,983 of OX451739.1, read as the reverse complement.
AGCAATACTGCGTCATGGCCATAAGTTAGTCGAAAAGGTGTCCTTCTGGTAGCTTCCTTAGGAGACCATTTTCCCATATTCCTATCCTTTAGATCCATAAATGGGAAGGACCTTTTGAGATCATCCAAACATTATCTGGTGGCGCATATGAGGTCGAAGAATTAAATGAAGATCAAAGGCTCTTGAGAGTAAATGGCAAATGCTTGAAAAAATATAGACCTGTACTTTAAGAGGTTAAAATAAGCAATGTTTAATCTCAATCAAGTTAAAGAGCCAAGACGGAAAATGTATTAAAAAGCCAAAATGGCTAAAAGTCATTACAAAAAGTACATAATTATACAAATAAATAAAAAAAAACAAAGTCAAAATCAAAATGGGAGGTTGGCTTTGATTTGGAGGTATTTTATCTTCTGTAGCTCCAAATGTCTTTCGCACAAAGCTTTTGACTGATGAAAAGTTTTGATTTTGGCATCTAATGCTTGGGCTCTTTCAACATATTTAATCCTTTGTTGATTTCCTCTTGACTCTCAGAATCAGTGCTGATAGCGAGAAGTTCTTCCTTTCGTTTATCATTAGCAGCAATCTTAGCCTCTAACTCTCTGATCTGAGCCTTCATACTGGCTGTATTTTGGTCGAGTTCTTCTACTTCTCTCTGCCTAGCCTCTTGTGCCTTTGACAGCTCCTTTAGCTTTGAAGCTGATTCAGCAGCAGCACCCCAGGCAGAAGCTACATGACCATTGGCCTCCTCAATTTCATGATTGAGAGTCCTTCAACGATTGTAGTAAGCTGAGACTTGATCGATGATGGAAATCAAATCCAAAATAACACTGGCAATGTCAGGTGAAGCAGCAAGAAGGTCGACAGCTCTTAAAGTAGTCTTCATAAAGGAAGGAGCAGTAGGTTCTCCCTCTAAGGTCAGCATTAAATCTCTTTTAAAAAGTTGTGCCTTAACCTTTTGAAGTGCCTCCTCAAGAGGAGATGTTGAAGTAGATTTTCCAAACGTAATCGAAGCACTCTGATTAGAAGAACTTTCTCTTCCCTCGAGAATGGCAGTCAAGTATCCAAGAGGATTATGTTGTTTTAGTAATGCCAAATCTTCCTTAGTACGGGACCCAGTCGAAGTGACTCTCTCGTTTGCAATGTGAGTCACATTTGCTCCGACAAATATCTGGACGGGGGCACCTTCAACATGCGCAAAGTTTCCTGCTCCCCCTGTAAAGTTTTCTCTTTCATCATTCATCGGAGTATCCTTAGTGCCTTCCCTCTCTGTTTCGACTACATCATCAACAACCTCCTTTTCTTTGTTCTTCTGTCCATCATCAATAGCCTACGGAGTCCCAAGATTCGCCTGTTCCTCACTAGGAACTTCTTCATTTGGCTTCCAAATGGTTTCATCTTGATGCCCAGAGGTTTGGTTCACCTCTCTAGTGGAGCTCACGAAGTACCCCTTTGCTGAAGAAGGCCTATAAGTGGGATCACTCTCACTGTTTATTAAAGTGACAGATTCTTCTACAGGCATAAGGGCATGTTTAGAAGTACCAGCAGTGTCCTGAGGATTATAAGATGGTTATCAGAACTATTGAAAAAGGAAAAAGGAGGCTAAGTCAATAAATAATCTTAAAGGGTCAAAGTGATTACCTTAGGCGGAACTTCAGCACCGAGACTTGAATTATCGCTTTCATTGGGATTATTCAGCCTAACAGCTATCTCTTGTTCCGTTGGCTCTTTGATGATGACAGGAGGAGGTCTTGACCCAATAACTTTAACCTTGACCTTGGTTTTTGGACGAGGGTCGGGAATAAGGGCCGCTTTCTTTAATTTGTGCCTCTTAAGAGGGACGGGAGGAGATTCTTCTTCTTCATCACTGGAAATTACAATTTCTTGAACTTTCCTTTTCTGTGGAGTGGTTTTAGATACACAGTAATACAGTGAAGATACCAACATGAGAGGGTAATAAGATAACCCAGTCTTCGACAGCATGATCAAGTCATAAATCCCCATATCCTTCCAGATTTGGGCCTGTACTGTTTCCATATTACTCAGCCATTCTGAGTATTCTGAAGTAAGACTAGGGCAAGATCGAAAGATCTTATTCCCCTTGTTCATGAACTGAATGTTGATGTCTTCCTTTGTTTGAGAATGTTGCGGTTAGTAGAGGTTGCATCCTCAGGATCATTCCTTGGTTTCTTCGCACAACCTATAGGCTTGAGCCTAGGGTGAGTTGGGAAGAAAGTGTTATTTTGTTTTGGGTTCTAGAAGCATGTAGATAGTGGGCCACACATGGCATACATGTGCCCAAAATACTTAACGGGAATGAGTAACTAAGAGTCATAAGCTTCACGCTATTCTCTGGTCATGGGTTCAGAAACAACCCTTCGCTCCCCAGTCGAAACAGGAACATGGCTAGTGGAAAAAACCTCTGTTTGTCTTTGTAGGTCAGAAACATTCTTAGTTTTGGGATTTTTTGGTGAGTTTGAAAGGAAAGCCATGGTTGAAGGTAGCGAAAGAACGAAGAAGATGGAGTTCTTAAGACTTTTCTTTGCAAGGAAATAAAGAGTATTAGGAGTTCTAAAAAAATTCCTAAGAAAAGGATTTGTGGCTTTTTATAGTGTTCAGGGAAGAGTGTTTTCCCTCAAGACCATTTAATTCTACAGAGTTAGTGGGGCACGTGGCGAATGTTGAAGCAGTTATCGTACAGGTAATGGAAACATTTGTCATACTTTCCTAGGTTGTAGGGATAATAGCCACCATGGCAGTTTAGTAACGGCTGATTGAAAGCGACATATTGGAAAAAGGTAATGATGACTCTGAATACCAGTAGTGGTTGGTAGAAGGCGAAAAGCGCACGAGTGACTTCTATGGTAAAAAAGAAGACATGTGTCTAATAGGAATCTCAAAGAATGATCATTTCTTCTTACATCGAAATTGACATTCTTGGGGGGAAATTTGTTAGCTCCTAAATTCGACACCCACAACAAATTGGCCTTATGGGCCAAAAATAGATTGAACAAATCTACACTGGAAATACTTTGACAGATTGGAAAAATACTTAGAAAAATTTCTGAGTTAACATTAATCTTCGACTAGAAGGTTCTTGGGACCTTCGACTGAAAGGGCTCCAGGGCCTTCGACTAAAAGGAAACCTCGTATCAGCAACAGGTGATTTTGAATCTTAAGAAAGGAGGGAAAAGCAGTTCGCTTAACAGTTGAGGAAAGTAACGTGGCATGAAGACAGAGGTCAAAACACTTGCATAAGACACTCGTCCCATCCTAGAGCAAAGCAAATCCTCGATGGTTACCTAGTTTTAGTATAAATATAGGAAGTTTATGTAGGTTTCCGTGTGTTCAACTAACTGTACAAGTCATTCAATACTATTCGAGTACCCGCTGCGTGAGAAAGAATACTGAAAATGTACGTTTGAAACACCACATTTTATAGTCAAAGTCTTTTACATTTCTCTTTATATTCCTTTCCTTTTACATTCCTTGCCTTTTACATTCCTTTCCTTTTTCCCATGCACTTTACTTGCACTTTTTATCAGATTCCTACACTTAAACTCTTCTCAAACCCTTTTCTATTTACTTTCTACATTCAAACTCGTTTCAAATCTGTCGAACGTGCGTTCTTTATTTATATTAGCATTTATGTCCAAACAACGTCAAAAATTAGCATATGTCTTAGGATCAAACTGATCGATCCTACGAGTAACCAAAAAATTACCCTTTTTGGAAGATCAGCGGTTGTTTACCGAAAAACACGGAAAACAGAGGTCAATAGCTTCCTCAAGACCCATGATGCAAGCCTCATATTCCGCCACATTATTAGTACAATCAAGTGTCAACCTTGCAGTAAAAGGAATGTGTGATCCATGTGGAGTGACAATCACAACACCAATTCCTTTACCATAAGAATTCACAGTTCCATCAAATATCATGCTCCAGCGAGATTCAGGATCAGGACCTTCCTCAGGAAATGGTTCATCACAATATTTCACTTTCAGAAGCATCACATCCTCATCGGGGAAATCATACTCCACAGACTGATAATCATCAACTGGTTGGTGAGCAAGATAATCTGCCAACATGCTACTTTTATTAGCTTTTTGAGTGCGGTATTCGATGTCATATTCAGATAACAGCATCTACCAGCAGGAAATTCCCCCAGTAAGAGCAGGCTTTTCAAAAATGTACTTGATTGGATCCATTTTGGAGATCAACCAAGTAGTGTGATTCAACATATACTGGCACAAACGTTTTTCCGCCCAGGCCAGAGCACAATATGTCTTTTCCAGCATAGAATACCGCGACTCACAATCAGAAAACTTTTTACTAATATAATAAATGGCGTACTCTTTCTTCCCTGTTTCATCTTGTTGTCCCAGAATACAGCTCATGGAATTATCTAACACTGTCAGATACATAATCAATGGTCTTCCTTCAACAGGAGGGAGCAAGATAGGAGGTTCAAGAAGATATTCTTTAATACTTTCAAATACTCTTTGGCAGTCATTTGTTCACACACAACCTTGATCTTTCTTTAAGAACTTAAATATCGATTCACACATTGCAGTAATGTGGGAAATGAATATGGAAATATAATTCAAACGCACGAGGAACCCTTTAACTTGCTTTTCAATTCTCGACGCTCAAATTTCTTGAATTTCTTTGACTTTATTAGGGTCAACTTCAATCCCTCGTTGGCTAACAATGAAACCAAACAATTTCCCTGACCGAACATCGAAGGTACATTTATTTGGATTCAAGCGGAGACGATACTTCCTCAAACGCTGAAACAACTTCAACAAATCTTCTACATGCCCTTATTTAGTATGGGATTTAGCAATCATATCATCAACATATACTTCAATTTCCTTGTGCATCAGATCATGGAATAGGGTTATCATAGCCCTCTGGTACGTTGCACCAGCGTTCTTCAACCCGAAGGGCATCACTCTATAACAGAATGTTCCCCAAGGTGTGATAAACGTTGTTTTTTCCATGTCCTCATGAGCCATCCTTATTTGATTATACCCGGAAAATCCGTCCATGAGCAAGAAAACTTTGGATTTTGTTGTGCTATCCACTAACATATCAATGTGTGGCAATGGAAATCATCTTTTGGACTAGCTTTATTTAGATCTTTGTAATCTACGCACATGAGAACTTTTTCGTCTTTCTTCAATACTGGGACAATATTGGCAATCCACTGAGGGTACACTGATGTCACAAGAAAACTGGCATTAATCTGCTTTAGAACTTCTTTGATCTTCACTAGCATATATGGGTGAGTTCTTTGCAATTTCTGTTTGATTGGCGGGCACTGTGACTTCAGCGGTAAATGGTGCTATACAATATCTATATCTAAAACAGACATATCTTGGTAAGACCAAGCAAAAATATCCACATACTCTTTCAACATCTCAATCAACCTGCTCTTCACATCAGGATGCAGTAATGCTCCAATCTTGACTTCCTTCAGATCTTCTTCTAAACCCAAATTGATTACTTCCAATGGCTCTTTATATGGTTGAATGGAATTATCCTCACGCTCAAGCAACCGTGAGACCTTTTCTGGAATCGCATCATAGTCTTCTTCTTCGGCCCCATACACAGGACATTTAAAGTTGGGAGAGGGTGCAGGGTCATTGTATTCAACAATTTTTTTAATTAATCTGAACATATGATTTATGATTTCTTTTAGAAACTGACACATATAACAAGTGATCATGCAGATTGAATTTCAATTATTATTTATTTTGAAAGGTTTTTTCTGATTACCATTTTCCAAGAAAAATAAAAAAATAAAGACACAATTTGAGAAACAAAGACAACTTTTATTATTGATTTTAAAAATCAAAGCAAACAGATAAGCCTATACAATATCAATACTTTCACCCTGGGCAGAGTGAAAGTTTTTTCAAAAAGATTAACAAAAACAAATTACTTTGAAACATGTATGCAAGAGGGAACATTGATGGTGATCCAATTCTGAATCCTAACTCCATGTGTCACATAATTTGGCTTCTGGATATGCTTCATCTTCCATAATGGTGTTAATCCCAGAAACAGTTGGATGAAGATAACCCCCGCTACGAAAGATATCTTGATACTTGCCTGCAACAGACTTCGACTTCATGCCTTTACCTTTATCATTCTTCACAGAGAACCCCAAGCCAGCTCTATTCTTGTTTACAGGTGGATCAACAATCTATCCTCATACATCACTATGGCCATTACGCACAACCTACTGAGCATCCTTAAACGAAGCCATAAAATTCTCATTTCCTCTTATATTATCAATGGATAAAGCTTGGAACTGGGTTCCAATAGCAGCTTCATTCGCTTCCACCTTGCTGAAAGAGGACAAATGAGATATCAATAATGCTTGTTCTCCATTTATAACTACCACTTTTCCTTCACGCACAAACATCAACTTCTGGTGTAGAGTCGAAGTGACAGCTCCTACCTCATGTATCCACGGCCGTCCCAACAAACAGCTGTAAGCGGGTATAATGTCCATGACCTGGAAAGTAATCTGAAACAAATGTGGGCCTATATGAATAGGCAAGTCCACTTAACCAATAAAGACTTGCTTGATCCATCAAATGCTTTCACAATAATGCCACTTGGGCGCATGGGCATTCCTTGATATTTCAACTTCATAAGCGTGCCCCTCGGTATAACGTTCAATGCGGATCCATTATCAATCAGCGTATTGGATAATGAATCATTCTTGCAATTCATAGAGATGTGGAGGGCCAGATTATGATTCCTTCCTTCATCGGGTAGTTCATCATCGCAGAAACTCAAGTTATTACATGATGTAATGTTTCCTACCACACTGCTTAATTGGTCTACAAGCATATCACTTTCCATGAAATTTTGGTCTAATACCCTCATCAAATATTTTCTGTGAGCAGAGGAGTTCATCAATAAAGCCAAGATATATATTTTTGAAGGAGTCTGCAGTAGATGATCTATAAATATGTAGTCGCTCATCTTGATTATCTTCAAAATATCATCCACCTCTTTCTCCAAAGTAACACCACTGGATTCACCCACTGCCTTCTTGGGTTCAACATTTTCAACAATTTTCTTTCCAGCACTAACATCCCCACGAACAACTGGTGCAAATACACGACCACTGCGAGTCACTCTGCTAGTCTCATCAATATTTCCAACATTAGGCATTGGATAAATGGGAACTTCCACACCATCCTCTAAAATTGTAGCATTATATTTGTAGGGTACAGCCTTGTCTGACTTGTAGGGGACAGGACCCGGAAAACTATTCACCAATGGAGTAATAGCTGGCTTGCTATGATATTCAACTTCAAAAGGGGTAGGTGCACCAAAACAAGGCACAATAACATTTACTCCCTCTTCAACATATTCATTCATTACAGAGTCATCTCTGGAAAACATATCTTCAACTGGAGAAGAACTCATCCACAAAGGCATACTCATCATTTGACTCTTCTTCAGCCAAACAAACCTCAATCTCATTAACTTCATGGTAATCATCCCTTTGGCTTGTAACCTTGATAGTTCCATTATCCAATAACAAATGAACACCTTTCCTTACAATTAAACATCCTTGGGAGTCCCGGCAGCAAATTCGACAAGATCCATACTGATGTTCTACCTGACCAGCCATGTGGCAGAAAGTAGCATGCAATTATACAAGATCCTCATTCATATGTTTCACATCAAAGATTCTGAACTCTCCAGGACATCCGGAAACCATATTTACTTTCTCTTCATACTCTGCCCTTGGCCTGATTATGTGGATGAGGCCCTCATCCATCATCTCCTGCAAATCAGCCTTTATCTTGTCATAACCCTGTATATCCATACTGAAAATAGCACAACCGGCATGGTCATGCGTAAAGTATATAAATTCATAGAGGTATGCATGAATTTTTACTAAATCTCCTCTAACCAATTTAATATCAAAAATCTGAAAGTCGCCTGGACAACCGGCCACCATGTTCACAACATTTGCTCCTCAATGCTTTGTCAAAGGATTATCTTTCACATTAGGGCCAACATCCTTGAAAGATAAGATACCAGATTTCACCAATTTTTGTACTTCAGTTTTCAAAGGATAGCAGTTCTCAACATTGTGCCTTGGTGCTCCCTGATGAAAAGAACATGTTTGGTGTGCTTTGTAATACCAAGGAAATGGTGATGGTATAGCAGGAGGTGGTCTGTTCTGAACCAACTTCTTCTGAATCAACACCGAGAGTAATTTTGTATAGCTCATAGGGATATGGTCATAATTCTCCCTTCTCTGATTATACCCTTGATTCCCCTGATGGGATGGTCTTTGATAAGCAACGGTAGTTGGAGCTACACCAACAAATGGAGTCATTGAGGGAACTTGTCGATGATGCTGATAATTTCTTCTAGGAGGATTAACCCTCCTCTCTTGTATAACAGCATTTGTATCTCCTTCCTTCTTTTTGTAAAACCGATAGGATGGCTTCTTCGTACTTCCTAAACTTTCACTTTTTGTTAAACGACCCTCTCTTACAGCCTCTTCCAAACGGATACCCATGCCCACCATTTTAGTAAAGTCACTTGGCGCACTCGCTACCATCCTCTTATAGTAGAAAGCACCCAGAGTCTTGAGGACTGATACAAGAGTTATCATAAAGCAAACAATCTTTTCAAAACACACAAACACAAAAGCAATTTTCAAAAATGAGAAAGTACCTAAGAGCCCATGGAAAACCACAGATGGAAAGGGTGTTAACACCTTCCCTTTCCATAATATACCCCTTACTTAGAAACTCTCGAAAAATGTCTTTTTCTGTTCTTTTCACCCTTTCCTTTATTAGATAAAATAAAAGTCGGTGGTGACTCTTGCTTACCGCATATTTGCGAATACAAAACGTAAAACCAATATAACAGTCCATTCTTCCACCGTATCACATGTAGCAAGACCTGCGACATTGGCATGCTGAGTTTGGTATACTTCCTATTGGATGCATTCCGTTTACGCCGATTACCCTGTCCTTGTTGATGAGGTGGTTGTTGGGCTTGTGATGTGGCATCAATTTGGAATGTTCCACTCTTCATTGGAGGCTGATTAATGACTCGATCCCTAATTCTAGTTATTTGCCCCATCTAGTTGCATTTGTCTTTGTGAAGCTTGCTGACAAAGGCCTTTAGCTCCTCTTTCCCCCGAGCTATGTTTTGGATAAGAGCCATCTGGCCCACCAGTTGTCCCATCATCTGGACTTTCATTGTTGCCATTTCAGTTTGGAGTCGTTCCAGCTGGTCATCCCTGTCGTCCTCAGGATTCTCCATGGTCAAGCCCCTAGTGAGGAGTGCTTTCACTTCTTCTTACCCCTTGGATAGGTTCAAGAACATTTCTTGAAGTTGAGCATTTTGAGTCTAAATGTCCTTCATAGTCTATTCCAGAGCTATCTCTACTGAAATAAACAGTAAGCATATGAGAGACCTGTGTGGGAAAAGCCTGTCATGATATGATGCATGGTATGTGGATGTAATGTTTTCAAGGACTTAGAAGATTTAAATTTGTTTTAGACAAGAAAAGAACAAACATCAATTGTATTAATAAGTTTGAATTGATTATAACCATGCCCTTTGGGCTTACAATGGAGGAAATAAAGCAAAATAAACTCTTAAGACAAAAAGGTTGAACGCACCCTCTTTGGCGCAATGTAGGCGTTCAGATTTCGCTCCTCATGAAGCTGCCTCGTAAGCTCCATAACCTTCTTTTCACTTGCATATAACTAAGCTTCAAAGGTGTCTCGTTCTTCCTTTAGCTGGATACAAGCTCTTTGTAAGTCTTCAAGAGAAGTAGGCATGGTAGGATGAAGGATAGCATAAGGAACATATCCTTCAACTAAAGGCTTCATAATGATAGGAAGGGTATGGAATACCGAGTCTTTGAGCACGAGTTTGTACCCACTTAAGATGAGGCTCCAAAGGAATGGAGTTCTTATGCCCAAATGTCTTTCTATCCACTTTGTTTACCATTCTCCAAGCTCGTATGAACCTTTGACGGTAGCCTTGGTTGTAACCCTCATAGTCGAATACCAAACCTTGGATGAGTGCATCGCGAGGACCATCTCTTAGTGCATACCCAAATTATCGTAATGCAAGAGAAGGGTTATATGTGATACCTCCCCTAATGCCTAAGAGTGGGACATTAGGGAATTCCCCACAACGGTCAATGATAGTAGTATCCTCCAAGGACCGAGAACACCATTAAATGTCAGAGTGTGTGAGTGAATCATCTTTTGAGACCATGCCAACCCTTGCTTGTTCTTCAATTTAGATCGAGGTAGGTACGAAGTAAACCACTTAGCTAGTAGGGGAATGTAACACAAAAGAGTACCTCTTTTCTTCATGGTGCGAGTGTGGAAACAATGTAAAATGTCTCCAAGCAAAGTAGGTATAGGATTGCGATAGAGGAAGACCTTGATGGCATTCACATCTATGAATTGGTCTGGATTGGGAAATAAAACCAAACCATAGAGTAGAAAGGCCGAGACATCTTCAAAGGCTTAAAAATCCATATCCTTCAAGAATGAACGAGCTTTCTCCAACAGAAACTTGGCTAGGAAACCCTTAACTCCGCTTCTTATCTCCCAATTTTCTATAATGTCGGCTCTCTTCAGATGTAGGGCTTTGGAAATGACTTAAGGTGTTGGAGTCTCCTCTAAACCGGTGAACGGTATTTGATCAAGCACGGGTACTCCTAATATTTTAGAGAACTCTTCTAATGTAGGCACCAACTGATAGTCAGGAAAGGTGAAGCAATAATGCACGGGATCAAATAATTGAAGAGTACACACATCATTTCTTCTTGGAATTTGGAGGTAGCCAAGCTGAGAAGTTGACCATATTTCTCAGTGAAGGGAGAATCTCCAAGCACCCTTGATGCTAACTCTTGGAGTTGAGGGTGTGCTTTCACGAAGCTGACTCGGATGGTATTCCTTTGGATGGGATTCATGGCCTACAAAACAAAGCAAAGATAAATTCTTAAATCCTTGAAATGGTTAGTGAGAATTCTTATGATGTTATGATATTTATGATGTTATGTACAAGTATGCAAAGCAAACAAGTTATTATGTACAAATAGTCATATCCACGCAAAGTAGATAAGTCCTTAGGTTTAGGCTTGCATGGGGTTCGTAGGTAAGTACAATCTTGAAGTTAAGTTGGTTCAACCTGTCCTAGAAAGTAACCGAGTTATAAGGCATCTCAATATCACCGATCTTTCTTTTAGGCATTTTCTCAGCTCAATCAATCTTTTCTTGCGGTCGAGATATCCCAAAAGTCCAATCTCAATGAGTGTAGCATCGAGTATCAACCAATCTTCGGTCGAAACCAAAGTCGGCTATCTCACTACTTCCCAATGGCCAAGTTGTTCAATTAAGGTTCTAAAGTCAGTTAGTGCTTTATGACGCCGCTCAATGGCCCCATATTCTCCTCAATTCAACACAAGGGATGTCGGTACCAACAAATGCATCACACTAACGTAGTCATTGCTTCAACCGTGTCGTTCTACACCGTACAGTTTCCACAATCTATTGCTACTTACCTTAAAGGTGCCCCAGATCCGAGTAGAGGATCAAAATAAGCCCAAACAAGGAACCATAATGTAAAGCAAGCAAGTCAAACAAAGAAAGCAAGTAAAGGTGATCTAGACCTAAGGTAACCCCACTTTTAAGTATCCCCAGCAGAGTCTCCAGTTTTGTAATATGGTGGGAGAACTGACTTGGGAGTTTTGTGTTTGATCGCAATTATTGTGGATAGAAAGAGTCGCCTCTAACTTTTCTTTTATCCAATAAGGAAAGATTGAAAAGAACAAGAAAGACCTTTCGAGATTATTTCTTAAGTACGGGGGGTAGGTTACAAAAAGGGAAGGTATTATTACCCTTTTCATCCGTAGTTATCTACGGGCTCTTAGTTGCTTTCTATATCACTTGATTTTATTTTAAAATGTGCTTGTGGTGTGGATTTTGAAAGTATTTTGAAAACGTCTTTGTAATGGTTCTAGTTTCTATAAGAACGCGTACAAAGTGTTGTTTTGAAAATAGTTCAAAGAGGTGTTTGTGGAATGTGTTTTTGAAAGTGATTTTGAAAAGTGTCTTTGTAATGGTTCTCGTCTCTATAAGAACGCTTACAAAAAGCTTTGTCTTTTGAAAATATTTCAAAATGAAAGTGTGGGTTTTGTATCCCAAAATTTGCCCTCTCATTTGTCAAGTATTTGCTCACAAGATCTTTTATGACATCATGTTTGCAACACTGATACATCAATTTAGGCTTGGAATTGGCAAGAGGGCAAAATGGTCAATTGCATACTAGAAAGTCAAACTTTGACTTTTTGGTCAACATTACATTCCAAAGATAAAATTTCATCAAGACATTCAAGAATATCAAGATTTACCATTAAGAGGTCAAGAAAGTAAAAAGTTAACTTGAAAAGTGAAGATTTCCAAGACTTAGAAATTTCTAAGTGTCTTTATACATGATAATTTTATCACTTCATGCCATTCTTTCACTAAGATGCAAGACAGTTCAAGGGAAACTTTCGACATGAAAGTTGTAGATCTCCATGATATCTACAAAATTTCTTTACATAACTTCTCCTAAATATGCTTGGATCTCAAGTCATAAGTTCATGAAGTCATGACATTTTCATTTAACACTTAGAGAAATTTTCAGCAGTTTTGGTCAAGATTTTATCCCAACTTCTTGGCATTTTTTAACATAGTTACAAGATAATTTTGTCAAAATGGCCAACATGAAAGTTATAGAGGGTGTTTCAAGCTTTCCAAAACATCCAAGAGCATGAATTTATCATATTTGAGCTAGGAGATACAAGGATCTGAAGTTGGGCATCCACCCTTGATTTGCAAGTCATTCTATTGAAGAACACATAACAAAACCCTTATGCTATGCTACATAATCTTCACTCTGCAGGCCTCTTGACTTGAAAATCTATCCATAATTTAATTTTTACACAAACATTTGATCTATGATCCATTTGGTTTAAGCATTGTCCAAGTGATCTTTCCATTTTTGGCACAAAGATGACATTGCCATTCTTGCAAAGTAGCTTTAATCACAAAGTTAGATCTCCTTGAGCCTCTAACTTATCTCTTCTACACACACTCAACATACAAAATCAGAAGGGCATGCTTAAAGTGTCCAACAACCCTATGCAACAAAGTACAAGCATTGGAAACATGTTCTTCAAGCTTGCTTCATGTACAATTTAACCTAGCCATAACATGTGATCCAAAATCTGAGTTTTGTTTCAAGTCTTAAAACATCTCTATAAATAGAGATGCCAATCACAAGAGAAAGGGGGTTAGAAAAAAGAGAGAGAGGTTAGAAAAAAGATAGAGAGGTTATAAAAAAGAGAGAGAGGTTAGAAAAAATAGAGAGAAAAGCCAGAAAAATAGGAGGAGAAACTAACACTCAAAAATCATTTTGCTGTCAAAAACCAGATTTGTACACAAAACCTCCATTTTTGAGCTTTGAAGTCCAAATCTTTGAATCTCATACCTTGCAAGTTTTCTCCAAACAAACCATACAAACACTTCATATACACCATATAGAAGTTGTTCAAACATAAAGGAAACTTCTGTAACATCACTATCATCATCTTCCAAATTAAAAAAAAAAACATACATTGCAACTTGACTTGGTTGGAGTGGTTCAACCATTTTCAGTACAAAAGGAAGGTTGGAGTTACTTCAATAAGGTTCAAAGGAGCTTGATAAATCACCACTTTACACTCGGAAACATTTGTACGTGTCCTAAAGCTTCTGCTTCGAGAGGTAAACTTTCTCAAACTGTGATCTCATTGTTCATACATTATTTGCTTTTGCGCTCAAAAGATATAACAAGACAGATCAAAGAGAAAGAACTAACAAAAAGCCAGACCAGAGGTTGACACGGGTGCCCGTGTCACACAACACGGCCCGTGTCAGCTTATTTGGGTTGAAAAAACGTGATAATATGCAGGGACAGAGGCTGACACGTGTGCCCGTGTCAAATGACACGGCCCGTGTCAATGTTACTGATGCGTACATGAGCAAAAAAAGATGAACTGGGCCGACACGGGCGCCGGTGTCAGGTGACACGGCCGTGTCAGGATGGCTGAGACCAAAAAAATGCATATAATTCATGGACAGGTCCTGACACGGGTGCCTGTGTCCCCCGACACGGCCCGTGTCAGCTCCGGCACCAAATTTCTTGATTTTTGGAGATTTTTTAGGTTCTTTTGGACATATTACATTGTTTGGAAGTGACCTAACTTTATAAAACCTTTTTGTTCAAATGAAACCTCAAAAAAAAATTAACTTAGTCTTAGGTTCTTCTTCAATAAAATTAATTAGAAAATCTTTTGCTATAAAAAACCCTAAAAAACAATTTCTCTCACTTTACATCTTCTTGCATATTTTATTTTTGCATTATAGATTATGTAATTGTCAAAGCCTTGTAATAGTAATTAGGGTTTAATTTTCTTACAATCCCCATTTGTACATTTGTATACCCCATCCCCATAATGATGTAATAGCATAGTAATTTTACTTTCGCAATTTATCGCTTTCATATCAATGCTAGTAAATTAGGGTTTGTATGGAAAGATAAAACCAACAAGTAGATCACCCTAATCAAGACTAAATGCATGTAAATAAAACACATTTGCACACTTACACCCTTACGGTAATTCCACTTGTTGCCTATCGAAAAATAGTCATGTCCCTTGAGCATGGGTGTTTTAGAAAAGACCCTCGATAAAAGATCGTAGTCCCTCGATGATCCTCGATGTGGCCTTCGGTAAATGATCAAGTCCCTAAAACGACATTGCTAAAAAGTCCCATATGTTTCCTTCTATGACTATACAAATTCCCCAACGCCCGTCCCTTCACATTCAACGATGGGGCTTCTTACCAAATCAATGGTAAGATAGCCACATCTAAAGGAGGAGGAAAAGCATATCTAAGACCTTTTGAGTAGGTAGGTTCGCTCCTAGTTACGCGCGTGCTCACAACAAAAACATTTTTATACACCCACACTCTCATCTTTGAACTATTTTAGAAACAAACACTTTTTATGCATTCTTATAGAAACGAGAATCATTACAAAGTTACATTTTCAAAATACTTTTAAAAACACATCTCACAAACACACCTTTGAACTATTTTTGAAACAAACACTTTGTAGGCGTTCTTATAGAAACGAGAATCATTACGAAGTTCCATTTTCAAAAATACTTTCAAAACACACACCACAAGCACATTCAAACAAAAGCAAGTGATCTAGCAAGTAACTAAGAGCCCATGGAAAATCATGGATGAAAAGGGTGCTAATACCTTCCCTCTTCATAATCTACCCCCCGAACTCAAGAAAACATCTCGAAAGGTCTTTCCTGTGATTTTTCACCTTTCCTTTTGGATAAAATAAAAGTCAGTGGCGACTCTTGCTAACAGCAACATTTGCGATAAAATGCAAAACCTTCAAGTCAGTTCTCCCACCGTATCACAGAACTGGCGACTCTGCTGGGGAATTTTATAAAAGTTGGGTTACCTTAGGGTTTAGATCACATTTATTTGCTTACATTGTTTGACTTGTTTGCTTTACATTTTGGTTCTTTATTTGGGTTTGAATCCTCCACCCGGATTTGGGAAACATTATAGGTAAATAGCAATACGTTGTGGAAACTGTGCGGGGTATACCGACATGGTCTAAGCAATAGCTATGTTAGTGTGACATATTTGTGGGTACCGGTAGCCTTTGAGTTAATCAAAGAGAATACGGGGCCGCTGAGTGATGTCATGAAGCACTAATGAACTTCTAGAACCTTTACTTGACCAACTTGGCCTTTAGGATGTCGTGAGATGACCGACTTTGGTGCAGTCCGAAGTTGGTAGATACTCGATACTACACTCATTGAGGTTTGGTTTCTTGGGATATTTCGGTCGCCATTAAAGATGCTTCAGCTGAAACAATGACTAAGGAAACAATCCAGTGATATTGAGCTCCTTAGAACCCAGTTACTATTATTAGGACAGGTTAAGCCAACTAAACTTCAAGAGGGTACTTACCTACAAACTCCATGCAAGCCTAAACCTAAGGACTTGTTTGCTTTGTGTGAATATGATTATTTGTATATAAACTTGCTTACCTCACATATCTATACATAACATCATAACATCATACCATAGCATTTTAAATAACCATTTCAAGGATCTTGAGGGTCTTTGATGCAGAGTCACATTGAACCAGACGTCTACCCAGGGGGAAAGAGGATTTATTTTCCTCTAAACAAACACCGTCAAAGATCAATTACCACAAACTTGAGTCAAGGGCTATGACCCACTTGACATGGTGAGCTTAATTCTTGTGGAAGAACGTCCACTGATACAAAGTTCTCCAATAAAAGATGTTGATCTCTAACTTTTTCTTGTGTTTACCCCGCGAGATCCTTGAAAACATGCATCCACATATCATGCATCATATCATGACAGGTTTCTCCCATACAGGTCTCCTTATCTTCCTACTGTTTATTTCAGTAAGATGGATATGGAACAAACGGTGAAAGATCTCCAAGCTCAAAATGCTCAATTCCAACAAATGTTCCTGGCTATGGCTAAGGGGCAAGAAGACCTGAAAACTCTCCTTCTCAAGGACAAAGGGAAGAAGTCCAAGAAGTCAGTAGGCGTCCTGAACTTGAGAAGAAGACTTAGAGGACCAGTCAAAAGAGCTCTAGATCTTTCAACTCCATCCAACACGGGGGATAGTCTTGAAGAAGACCACAATTTGGAGATTGATGAAGTTGAAGCCGGCTACTCTGAGGAACAATATCCTCCCACTAATGACAAGTACAAACAGTTGGAGGATCGCCTCAATGCAATGGAGATTCAACATATACCAAATTTTGATTTAGGAGACATGGGTTTGGTTTCTGGAGTGGTCATCCCGCCAAAGTTCAAAGTCACTACCTTTTCCCTGTACGATGGAATATCTTGCCCTAAGATGCACTTAAAGTCTTATGTCCGCAAGATTCAACCATACACAATTGATCTGAAGCTTTGGATCCATTTCTTCCAAGAGAGCCTAGTAGGGACTCAACTCGAATGGTTTTATCAATTGGAGAGTTCTCGCATCCACATCTGGGAGGATTTAGCTGTTGCTTTCTACAAGCAGTATCAGTACAATGTTGATCTTGCACCAACTCGTGTGCAATTGCAGAACATGACCATGGGTTCCAACGAAAGCTTCAAAGAATACGCCCAAAAGTGGAGAGATCTGGCTGGTAGGGTACAACCCTCTTTAACTGACAGGGAACTGATTGACATCTTCATGAGAACTCTGACAGGACCTTTCTTCAATCACGTGATCGGAAGCTCCTCAGCCGGGTTCACCGAGCTAATACTGACCGGCGAAAGGGTCGAAGCTGGCATCAAAAGTGGAAAGATCCAAGGAGCTATACCCTATGATGCTCATAAAAAGCCATACAATGGGAAGAAAGAGTCCAATGCTGTGTATGGTCAAAAGAGTCGTCATGATCAACATGTAGGGGCAATCCTGATCTCTAATCCCACGCCTGTTCAACAAAGACAGAGCAATAGGCGTAGGGTAAGATATCAAGAAAGGCAGTACACTAACATCAACATGCCTTTATCTCAAGCGTTACAACATTTGCTGAAGTTGAAGTTGAAGTTGATCACGCTAAAGGATTCTCCTCAAAATCCCGAGACCTCCTCTTCTAAGTATAATCCGAGCATAAGATGTGCCTATCATTCTGACATTCCTGGACATGACACCGACAACTGTTGGACTTTGAAGAACAAGATTCAAGACTTGATTGATGCCAAGGAGATCGAGTTTCACCCTCCAGAGACTCCAAACGTGATCACTGCTCCTATGCCAAATCATTGAGAGCGTCTTTGTTTCATTTGAATTTTCAAGTTGTAATTCCCTTTGTTAGTCAAACAATTATCTATTAATGTCAAACTTTGTTTCATAAATGCATTGCATATGTTTGTCTTGATTTGATCCACTCATATTCATTACATATAAACTGTGCTTTTTACTCTCTTTATGACATTTAACTCTTGCTAAAAGTTATAAGCCTTTAGAGGGAGGATGACGAAAACAATGCAGTAATCTCATACAGTATGCTTTTGGACAGACCTTACTGACGATGTACAGGCGTTCTTTCAAATCCTAAACACTGGAGTTATAAGGAAGATAATCCCTAGTCAACCCCTTCGAGCCAAAGAAGTAGAAGTTTTCTGTTTTAACACAAATTTAAACCTTTAATCAAGACCTGGGGCAGGGTAGTCTCTCAGTTAATTCAAACGCGCGTTAAGCCGCAAACTCTCATCTAGTAATACAACGAATGAAGTCAAGAAACATTCCTATGGAATCAAAAGATGGTGATGGTTCCCTATCACATAGGCAGTCATTATCTCTCAAGAAAAGAAAATCCCACTAAGTCAAAACCTACGAAGGAGACTTAAAGAAGACTGGGGCATCCCGCTGACTGTAATCTCAAAACAAGAACAGTCAGGCAAAAATTAGGGATAACAAATCAAGTAAAAAGAAGTCACTTCAAATCCTCGACAACATGAAAAAAATTGAAAAAAACAACTGCCTTCTGACAAACCTAACTTGTCTGAACCATCACTAAAACATCATTCCAGACTCAATTGGAGTTCAAACGCACAATTAACTGAGTTTAGGACTGAAGAACATCATGAAGAGCGGGTGGGTACAAATACACTTTGAGCCTTTATCCTTTGTTTCTTAAACCGCGAACCAAGCCATGTTACAACCCTTCAAAAGTCCTAATTGAAGCATGGGTTAGTTCGAAAGCATACTGTTACAAAAGGCATCCTGACTCCTGTAAGGCTTTACTTAAAATCCTGAGTTGAATTTTTCTTACAAAAACTTCTTTACTTGCTAAAAACGCATTTTTCAAAACTACAAAGACAAGCATAAACTTTGCATTATTTGAATATCGTTGTTTGCATATGGCTATTTGTTTGACAGCGGAGATATTCACACAACAAATATCTGATGAACGAAAGCTCTCCCAGTGAACAAAATCACTTCAAGTGGGATAACACTTCCAACAACAAATCTCCTATAAACAAGGGGCATGACATGTCACTATCTAGCACACCTGGGGCAGTCCAGTCAAGATTCCAGGAAATCTCTCAAGAAGTACAGAATAACCAGGGGCAGGTCTCCGTCTCCATTACTTGGGGCATTGAACGCAAATCTCGGCAAAGTATTACGTATAGTCAAACATTTCCTGGCAAAGCCACAAACACTCGCTACTAGGGGCAGTGACAAATCTCCCCAAAATCCTTCTCATAGGATGACTCCCAGCCAGAGATTAATCTCTGAAAACCTTTCCCCAGCCAAGACAACCTCAAGAGTCCTCGAGGACTTTCCTCAACGAAATCTTCACCTCTCTAACAGACCGAAAACAAGGTTTATTTCCCCAACAAACTACAAATTCCCCAGTTTGAGTTTGCCTCTCCAACTGCTACAAATCAAAGGACCACAACTCTTCTTCCCCAGTAGGCTACTCTACAATCCCCAGCAAGTTACTGTGAAACCTGGACTCGACCAGATATCAATCCAACTTTGATTCCCTAGTAAGAGCAACGGACAATCGAGACTCCTAAACTCTTTCCCCAAGCAGGAATAAACATACTCCCCACAGAGTTTTCAATATTTCCCAGTGGAGTTCTCCTCAAACAATAAAATAGGAATCCTCAGTGGAAACATTCTAAAGCAAAGTTTGAAGACACACCTACTCTTCAACAGCAATCTGGGATTTATTAACTTCTCAACACTTGTCAAGGATTTATTCTCCAAAACAAAATATCATTTCAACAACATTCATAGCATATGAATACAAAATACATATAACATAAATCTCATTTATTTTGAGAACATCATTACACAATGCATACATCATGACATTTCATACAACTAACTCTTTACCTTTTCAGGAAAGATCGATCGACAGATAAAGGTTATCATCCTGCTGAGGTAGTAATCATCCAAAGATTCCTTCATCACCCTGTTGAGGTAGTAACCATCCAAGATTCCTTCATCATCCTGCTGAGGTAGTAATCGTCCAAGAGTCCTTCATCACCCTGCTGAGGTAGTAATCGTCCAAGATTCCTTCATCATCTTTTGAGGTAGTAATCGTCCAAGATTCCTTCATCACCTTGTTGAGGTAATAATCGTCCAAGATTCCTTCATCATCTTTTGAGGTAGTAATCGTCCAAGATTCCTTCATCATCTTGTTGAGGTAGTAATCAACCAATATTCCTTCATCATCCTACTGAGGTAGTAATCGTCCAAGATTCCTTCATCATCCTGCTGAGGTAGTAATCGTCCAAGATTCCTTCATCATCCTGCTGAGGTAGTAATCGGCCAAGATTCCTTCATCATCCTGCTGAGGTAATAATCGTTCAAGATTCCTTCATCATCTTGCTGAGGTAGTAATCAGCCAAGATTCCTTCATCATCATGCTGAGGTAATAATCGTTCAATATTCCTTCATCATCCTTGTTGTGGTAGTAATCGTTCAAGATTCCTTCATCATCCTTATTGAGGTTGTAGTCATCCAAGATTCCTTCATCATCCTGTTGAGGTTGTAGTCATCCAAGATTCCTTCATCATCCTTGTTGAGGTTGTAGTCATCCAATATTCCTTCATCATCCTGCTGAGGTTGTAGTCATCTAAGATTCCGTCATCATCCTACTGAGGTTGTAGTCATCCAAGATTCCTTCATCATCCTGCTGAGGTAGTAATCGTCCAAGATTCCTTCATCATCCTGCTGTGGTAGTAATCGTCCAAGATTCATTCATCATCCTGCTGAGGTAGTAATCATCCAAGATTCCTTCATCATCCTGTTGAGGTAGTAATCGTACAAGATTCCTTCATCATCCTGCTGTGGTAGTAATCGTTCAAGATTCCTTCATCATCCTTGTTGAGGTAGTAATCATCCAAGATTCCTTCATCGTCCTGCTGAGGTAGTAATCGTCCAAGATTCCTTCATCATCTTGCGGAGCATTCAGATACATTTCAGATACGCACCAGATACAGATGCCATCCTGATACTCATTCAGATATAACTCAGATGCACTCCAGACATGGACGCAATTCTGATACTCATTCTTCCAACTTACAAATTACAATTCAACAGGCGTTCTTGGATGGCATCTGCAAGCCCATCTCCAACAAGATTCTATCACCTCTCCAAATGGCATCTTTAAGCCCATTCCTCCTATCATCGCATCACCGACTGCAAATTTCTGGGCACTCTAGTGTCCAATCATCTTCCACCTTCGAGTCACGAATGGCAAAACTCGCCAATCTAAGTCTTTAGGTTTAAGAAGATTGAACAGGGGCAGCTATTGTACCCCAAAATTTTCCCTCTCATTTGTCAAGTATTTGCTCACAAGATCTTTTATGACATCAAGTTTGCAGCACTGATACATCAATTTAGGCTTGGAATTGGCAAGAGGGCAAAATGGTCAATTGCATACTAGAAAGTCAAACTTTGACTTTTTGGTCAACATTACATTCCAAAGATCAAATTTTATCAAAACATTCAAGAATATCAAGCTTGATCATTAAGAGGTCAAGAAAGTCAAAAGTTAACTTGAAAAGTCAAGATTTCCAAGACTTAGAAATTTTCTAAGTGTCTTTATATATGATAATTTTATCACTTCATGCCATTCTTTCACTAAGATGCAAGATAGTTCAAGGGAAACTTTCAACATGAAAGTTGTAGATCTCCATGATATCTACAACATTCCTTTACATAACTTCTCCTAAATATGCTTGGATCTCAAGTTATAAGTTCATGAAGTCATGACATTTTCATTTAACACAGAGAAATTTTCAGCAGTTTTGGTCAAGATTTTATCCCAACTTCTTGGCATTTTTCACATAGTTACAAGATGATTTTGTCAAAATGGCCAACATGAAAGTTATAGAGGGTGTTTCAAGCTTTCCAAAACATCCAAGAGCATGAATTTATCATATTTGAGCTAGGAGATAAAAGGATCTGAAGTTGGGTATCCACCCTTGATTTGCAAGTCATTCTATTGAAGAACACACAACAAAACCCTTATGCTATGCTGCATAATCTTCACTTTGCAGGCTTCTTGACTTGAAAATCTATCCATAATTTAATGTTTACACAAACTTTTGAGCTATAATCCATTTGGTTTAAGCATTGTCCAAGTGATCTTTCCATTTTTGGCACAAAGTTGACATTGTCATTCTTGTAAAGTAGCTTTAATCACAAAGTTAGATCTCCTTGAGCCTCTAACTTATCTCTTCTACACACACTCAACATACAAAATCAGAAGGGCATGCTTAAAGTGTCCAACAACCCTATGCAACAAAGTACAAGCATTGGAAACATGTTCTTCAAGCTTGCTTCATGTACAATTTAACCTAGCCATAACATGTGATCCAAAACACGAGTTTTGTTTCAAGTCTCAAAACTTCTCTATAAATAGAGATGTAGATCACAAGAGAAAGGGGGTTAGAAAAAAGAGAGAGAGGTTAGAAAAAATAGAGATAAAAGCCAGAAAAATAGGAGGAGAAACTAACACTCAAAAATCATTTTGCTGTCAAAAACCAGATTTGTACACAAAACCTCCATTTTTGAGCTTTGAAGTCCAAATCTTTAAATCTCATACCTTGCAAGTTTTCTCCAAACAAACCATCCAAACACTTCATATACACCATATAGAAGTTGTTCAAACATAAAGGAAACTTATGTAACATACCTATCACCATCTTCCAAATTAAAATAAAACATACATTGCAACTTGACTTGGTTGGAGTGGTTCAACCATTTTCAGTACAAAAGGAAGGTTGGAGTTACTTCAAGAAGGTTCAAAAGAGCTTGATCAATCACCATTTTACACTCGGAAACATTCGTACGTGTCCTAAAGCTTCCGCTTCGAGAGGTAAACCTTCTCAAACTGTTATCTCATTGTTCATACATCATTTGTTTTTGCACTCAAAAGATATAACAAGACAGATCAAAGAGAAAGAACTAACAAAAAGCCAGACCAGAGGTTGACACGGGTGCCCGTGTCACACGACACGGCCCGTGTCATCTTATTTGGGTTGAAAAAACTTGATAATATGCAGGGATAGAGGCTGACACGGGTTCCCGTGTCAAACGACACGGCCCGTGTCAATGTTACTGATGCGTACATGAGCAAAAATAGATGAACAGGGGCTGACACGGGCGCCCGTGTCAGGTGACACGGCCGTGTCAGGATGGCTAGGACCAAAAAAATGCATATAAGTCATGGACAGGTCCTGACATGGGTGCCCGTGTCCCCCGATACGGCCCGTGTCAGCTCGGGCACCAAATTTCTTGATTTTTGGAGATTTTTTAGGTTCTTTTGGACATATTACATTGCTTGGAAGTGACCTAACTTTATAAAACTTTTTTGTTCAAATGAAACCTCAAAAAAAAAATTAACTTAGACTTAGGTTTTTCTTCAATAAAATTAATTACAAAATCTTTTGCTATAAAAAACCCTAAAAAACAATTTCTCTCACTTTACATCTTCTTGCATATTTTATTTTTGCAATATAGATTTTGTAATTTTCAAAGCCTTGTAATAGTAATTAGGGTTTAATTTTCTTGCAATTCCTATTTGTACATTTGTATACCCCATCCCCATAATGATGTAATAGCGTAGTAATTTTACTTTCCGCAATTTATCACTTTCATATCAATGCTAGTAAATTAGGGTTTGTATGGAAATTTAAAACCAACAAGTAGATCACCCTAATCAAGACTAAATGCATGTAAATAAAACACATTTGCACACTTACACCCTTACGGTAATTCCACTTGTTGCCTATCAAAAAATACTCATGTCCCTTGAGCATGGGCGTTTTAGCAAAGACCCTCGATAAAAGATCGTAGTCCCTCGATGATCCTCGACGTGGCCTTCGGTAAATGATCAAGTCCCTAAAACGACATTGCTAAAAAGTCCCATATGTTGCCTTCTATGAATATACAAATGCCCCAACGCCTGTCCCTTCACATCCAAGGATGGGGCTTCTTACCAAATCAATGGTAAGATAGCCACATCTAAAGGAGGAGGAAAAGCACATCTAAGACCTTTTGAGTAGGTAGGTTCGCTCCTAGTTACTCGCTTGCTCACAACAAAAACATTTTTATACACCCACACTCTCATCTTTGAACTAATTTCGAAACAAACACTTTGTATGCATTCTTATAGAAACGAGAATCATTACAAAGTTACATTTTCAAAATACTTTCAAAAACACATCTCACAAACACACCTTTGAACTATTTTTGAAACAAACACTTTGTAGGCGTTCTTATAGAAACAAGAATCATTACGAAGTTCCATTTTCAAAAATACTTTCAGAACACACACCACAAGCACATTCAAACAAAAGCAAGTGATCTAGCAAGTAACTAAGAGCCCATGGAAAACCATGGATGAAAAGGGTGCTAATATCTTCCCTCTTCATAATCTATCCCCCGAACTCAAGAAAACATCTCGAAAGGTCTTTCCTATGCTTTTTCACCGTTCCTTTTGGATAAAATATAAGTCTGTGGCAACTCTTGCTAACCGCAACATTTGCGATAAAATGAAAAACCTTCAAGTCAGTTCTCCCACCGTATCACAATGGGTGTATAAAATGTTCTTTTTGTGAGCAAGCGAGCAACTAGGAGCATCCTACCTACTCAAAAGGTCTTAATGTTCTTTTCCTCCTCCTTTAGGTGTTGCTATCTTACCATTGATTTGGTAAGAAGCCCCATCATTGGATGTGAAGGGACGGGCATGGGACGTTTGTATAGTCATAGGAGGCAACCTATGGGACATTTTAGCAATGTCATTTAGGGACTAGATCTTTTACCGGAGGCAACATTGAGGGTCATCGAGGGACTACGATCTTTTATCAAGGGTCTTTACTAAAACGCCCATATTCGAGGGACATGACTATTTTCCGATTTTATCTTATCATACATACCCTATCTTACTATCAATTATAAGAAAAGCGGTAAAATTATGGAAATTAAAAATCCTAAGCTATTACATCATTAGGGGGATGGGGATACAGTTTGCAAATGGGGATGAAATAGGTGTCTAATTATTACAACCATATCGAATAAGTGATGAAATAGGTGTCTAATTATTACAACCATATCGAATAAGTGGACAGTAATGAAGAATATATATATATATATATATATATATATATATATATATATATATATATATATATATATATATATATATATATATATATATATATATATATATATATATATATATATATATATATATATATATATATATATATATATATATATATATATATATATATATATATATATATATATATATATATATATATATATATATATATATAATGTAAAAATAGTGTAAAAAGAAGGGAAAAAATGCATTTTGAACTATTATGTGTCGACAAATGCTATTATGCATCGACACATAACTTTCCTTGCCCCTGCCAAACCAAATCAACTCATTTTGAGTCAAAGCATAATGGGATGTGTCGACTCATTTCCTACTTGTGTCGACACATACACGTTTTGTATCGACTCATGCACATTCCTTCTTTTTGTTTTGGGACCTGGATAGGAGTCTGAGTTGATGCAAAAGGCCATTTGTCGACTCATACCCTGTTTTTCACATAGAATGAGTCGACCCATGTGGATATGTGTCGAATCATGTTGCAGTTTTTTGCCTCTATCACCATTCTTTTGCATGTATCAGTCAGTTTTCAATATATAAATGATAAAAATGAACAACAAGTAAATGATTAACTTCAAGAGTAGTGATTGTTACATCTTATTTTCAGAAATAAACCAAAAATGATGAATGGAAAATGCAAGGTTAAGATGACTTACCTTGAAACTACACTTAGGTTTTGAGTCTGAATACCCTTCAAGATGTTGTGTGGACCTTAATGAAACTCCAGGAAGCTGCTAGACCTCCCTTTATGTTGAAGGTTTTTGAACCAACTCCAAACAGTCAAGTTTGTGTAGTACTGTCTTTTGTTTAGAAGTTAATAATAAGGGCACTACAGAAACTATTCTTGTGCTTGAACAATATCTATGTGATGTGAAGTGTTTAGAGGGTTTATGGGAGAGTTTGCAAGGTTGTACAATAATGGGTTAAGGATTTTCTATTTTATGATTGAAAGTAGAGTTGAAGATGAGAAGAGTCTTATGAAAATGAGCTGAGTTTTACAAAAGTTCTGTTTTTCTCTTCTCCTCTTTTTTTCTAAAAAAAAACCCTTATGTCTTATGAAACAATCCCTTTTGTAGATCCTTAGCTGAGGTTTAGGAGGGAAACAAAATAATTTATTTTGAACTGTTTTTGCCTACTGCTTTGATACTTTTTCCACACAATTTTCTTTTGCCATTTTGGTGCAATTTGTGGCTGTTATGATGCAGGTTGGAGCAGACTGCATAGAGCAGTTTTAGACTGGTTTTCTAGACAAATTTTGGACTGTATATGACAGCATATGCAGGTTTTGTGACAGGTTTATGGTTCAGCATAGCACAAAGTTTTATAGGACAGCAATTGAGCAGGGTTTTGGAGTATTGTGGCAATGTATAGAAGTAGCATATCATTTTTTGTTCATTAATAATTTGGACAACATAGTTTGCAGCATGAAACAAGTTTAGTTTATGGAGCAATTTATGCACATTGTATTAAAGACAAAGCATTGTGGCAAGGTTTTGAGTCAAAGAAAAAAGTCCAAGCAATACAAAGTTTAGGATTTGTAAACTTGCAAATATGCCACTTTATAATAACTTGAATTATTTGTGACATCTTGAACTATTTTGAATTGTAGTGACAAGATGTCATGAAGCAATGAACTTAACTTAGAAAAATTTCCAAGTCTTGCAAAAGTTGGATTTTTGACTTTCTTGATTTTTGATGATCAATTTTCATATTTTAGATGTCTTGATGAAATATGATTTTCGGGACTCGACTTTGGTCAAAAAGTCAAAGTTTGACTATATAGTGTATAGTTGACTTTTTCCACCAGTTGACCGAATTTTGTCTATCAATCCACTGATCTCAGGAGATGAATTGAAATATGAAATTAGGTAAAAATGACACGCTCGGATCCTTGAGATCATGCTTCCAACCAATAAGCCAGGTATTAGGTCAAAAATTAAAGTTCGGTCATTTTCAGTCAAAACCCCTAATTTTGCACATTTTGCCCTTTTGGTAATTTGAATGACTTTATTGGAAAATTGTGATCCAAGACTTCAAACTTGACAAAAATAATCCTGAGGGTCCATAATGATCCATAAAAGTCATTTGAAACATTATGAATCCAACTGCCTTTGTACAAACTCAAAACCCTAATCTTAGGCGTTAATGCTGAGGAGATTATTTGACCTAGTCGGTGCTTGTGCAAACTTGAGTCATTTAATATCTTTGTAGGAAAATATCTTGAATAATGAGAGGGAAAATTTTGGGGTACAACATTGTCGATATTGATTCTGCTATTGCCACTCGTGACTTTGAAAATTTGATCTACCAAGCCGAGGACGAAGGTGAGGAAGATTGTGAAATACTAGGAGAACTTTCCAGACTCTTAATACAAGAAGAAAAGGGTATCCAACCACATGAAGAGCCAGTCAAAGTTGTAAACTTGGGTATCGAGACAGACCGGAAAGAAGTCAAGATAGGTGCCAACTTAGAGAGCAACGTCAAGAGCATGTTAATTCAGATGTTGCATGACTATGTTGAGATCTTTGCTTGGTCGTACAAAGACATGCTAGGGCTCGATACTGACATTGTGGTCCATCGCCTGCCAATGAAAGAGGGTTGTTCTCCGATTAAGCAGAAGGGTTGTCGCATGTGTCCTGAGATGTCTGAGAAGATCAAGGTCGGGGTTATGAAGCAATTTAACACAGGTTTCTTAGTTGTGACATCCTATTCTCAATGGGTTGCTAATGTTGTTCCGGTACCAAAGAAAGACGGCAAGGTTCATATGTGTGTAGACTATAGGGATGTGAATAGGGAGAGCCCTAAAGATGATTTCCCACTTCAGCATATTGATGTTATGGTCGACAACACTGCTCAGCATAAGGTATTCTCTTTCATGGATGGTTTCTCGGGTTATATTCAAATCAAGATGGTTCCTGAAGATATGGAGAAAACTACCTTTATCACACAGTGGGGCACTTTCTACTACAAGGTTATGCATTTTGGGTTGAAGAACACTGGCGCAACTTATCAGCGTGCCATGGTAGCTTTATTCTATGACATGATTCATCACGAGATAGAGGTCTATGTCGACGAGATGATAGAAAGGTTACAGACTGTAGAAGAGCATATTGATCATCTGCATAAACTATTTGAAAGACTGAGGAAGTATAAGCTAAGGTTAAATTCAAACAAGTGCACCTTTGGGGTGAGGACTGGTAAACTCTCGGGTTTCATCGTCAGTGGTACATGTATTGAAGTTGATGCCGCCGAGGTCAAAGCCATTCAAGAAATGTCGACTCTTTGTAATGAGAAGGAAGTCAGAGGCTTCTTAGGACGACTAAATTACATTGGCTGATTCATTTCTCATTTGACTGCTACCTGTGAACCAATCTTCAAGCTGCTGAAGAAAGATCAAGTAGTAATATGGAATGACGACTTCCAAAAAGCCTTTGATAAAATTAAGGAATACCTACAAGAACCTCCGATTATGATGCCACTAATTGAAGGAAGACCTCTAATCATGTACCTATCAGTGCTAGAGAACTCAATGGGGTGTGTACTGAGGCAGCATGACGAGTCAGGTCGAAAAGAGCATGGAATATACTACCTCAGCAAAAAGTTTACCGACTGTGAAACAAGATATTCACTGCTCGAGAAAACATGTTACACTTTGGCATGGGCTGATCGCCGACTAAGACAGTATGTGTTGACTCATATTACTCTGTTGATTTCTAAGATGGATCCCATCAAGTACATATTCAAGAAGCCAGCTCTCTCCGGAAGAATAGCCCGATGGAAAATGGTCTTGACGGAATACGATGTTCAGTACACCACTCAGAAAGCAATCAAAGTAAGTGTATTGGAAGATCATTTGGCGCATCAAGCTGTAGACGACTATCAATCCATGAATTTTGAATTCCCGGGCAAGAACATTATGCTAGTCACAAATTATGAAGAACCTGGGCTGTATGAAGGACCTCAGCCAGGATCCGTATGGACTATGGTTTTCGACAGAGCTTCCAACGCACTTGGAAATGGAATTGGTGTTGTAATTATCTCTCCTCAGGGTTTCCATATGCCCTTCACCTCCAGATTATGCTTTAATTGTAAAAACAACATTGCCGGATATGAAGCATGCATTATGGGTATTAAAGTTGCTATTGACCTTAGAATCAAGTTCTTGGATGTATATGGGGACTCAGTCCTGGTGAAAAGTCAGATCAAGGGAGAATAGGATATGAAGCACCTGAATCTCATTTCTTATAAAGAGCATGTGTTAACCTTGATCCCGTACTTCAAAGAAATCACTTTTAAGCACATCCCGCGAGAAGAGAATCAATTGGCGAACATGTTGGCTACAATGTCATCTACGTTCAAGGTCAGATGGGATAAAGAGGTGCCCAAAGTCACCATTGAAGGATTAGACGAACCAACACACTTTTACAAATTTGATACCGACGGAGTAGAAGAAAAACCTTTGTTTTATGAAGTGAAGAGGTATCCTGAGACTCAAGAGTACCCTGAGGGGGTGTCTATCAATGACAAGAAGTTCCTACAGAGGTTCTCGGCTAAGTTCTTCTTGAGAAATGGAATTTTGTACAAGCGCAATCATGATTCGACTCTGCTTCATTGTATAGACAAGAAAGAAGCAGAAAATATTATGGAGGATATGCACGAAGGCATCTTTGGCACTCATTCCAGTGGGTATACTATGGCTGGGAAGATTTTGAGAGCAAGTTACTATTGGTCGACTATGGAAACTTATTGTCACCACCACTCGAGAACTTGTCACAAGTGCCAGATCTATGTTAATAAAGTACATGTGCCTCAAGTTCCTCTGAATGTCTTGACTGCTCCTTGGCCATTTGCGATGTGGGGCATTGATATGATTGGAGAGATTAAGCCTATCGCTTCTAACGGACATCGCTTCATCCTTTTTGCCATTGATTACTTCACAATGTGGGTTGAAGCGGCCTCGTTTTCCTCTGTTACCAAGAACATCGTGGCCCGGTTCATTAGGCATAACTTTATCTGTCGATATGGCACCCCCAAGAGAATTATCACAAACAATGGTGCTAATCTCAACAACACTATGATCACTAAACTCTGCATGCAGTTCAAGATCAAGCACCACAACTCTTCTCCGTATCGAACAAAGATGAATGGCGCAGTGGAAGCCACCAATAAGAACATAAATAAGATTGTGCAAAAGATGGTTGTGACCTACAAAGACTGGAACGAGATGTTACCATTTACTCTCCACGACTATTTCACTTCAGTCCAACATCAACTGGGGTAACCCAATTCTCTCTGGTTTACAGTATGGAAGCCATTCTACCCGTCGAAGTTCAGATTCCTTCTCTGATAATTATGAAAGATGCAGACTTAGACGAAGATGAGTTGATTCAGACTAGGCTGGATCAGTTAAATCTAATTGACAAGAAAAGTCTTGCGGTTTTCTGTCATGGTCAGATGTATCAAAAGCGTAGGATAAAAGCATTCAACAAAAAGATCAAACAACAGGTATATCAGGTTGGTGACTTGGTAATAAAGCACATCATTTCTCCAGCAGAATTCTTTTCTCCAGCAGAGCTTATTTCCTCAGCAGGAGTATTCCTCAGCAAAGTGTTTCTCCAACAAGTTTAGGGTTTATTTCCCAATCGGGTTTATTTCCCCAACATAAAACACTCTCCCCATCTTGAGTCTATTTCTCTGACTACTACAAATCACCGGCAAAATCCCTTTCTCCAACAAAGGGTAGTCCAGGTGGCTATCCCTAGAAAGTTGCTACATAATCTGAAATCAGACCAGATATCGTTCAAACTTATCCTCTCAAAATGAGTAAGCATCCATATCAGAAACTCGGTTAGACAACGCCTCGAAAGGTTATATAAGAATTAAATTCTCCAGTAAAGCAATGAACGACCAATGCTTTTGAACTCTTCTCCCCAAGTAGAAATCAATGTTCCCTGCTGGAGTATCCTCAAACAGAAAGCAAAAATCCCTAGCGGAAACATTCCCGACGAGATTAAAGATTACACATATTATTCTTCCCCAAGACCATTCAGGGATTTATTTTCCCCAGCGGGATGTTATACGGAGCTACACTTCAAACGGAATTTCACATTCATCCATCATCATAGCATATGCATACGAAACGCATATGGAATAATCTCATTTACTTTGAGAACATCATTACATAATGCATTTCATACATCATGATATTGCATACAACTAACTCTTTATCCTTTTAGGTAAAGTCTACCAACAGACGAACATCATGAATAATTTTCAGACAGATCAAAGATTAACTCCTGAAACATGACGGGAAACTATCTTTCTTTCTTTATGGTTAGATAAATATCAATTCCTGAAACAGGACGAGGCGACTATCTTTATCACCAATGGTATGAACTCCTAAAACATGACGGTTTTACCAACAAACTGATTGTAGATCAATTCCTGAAATAGGACGAGGAGACTATATACATAAACAGATCGAAGATTAACTCCCGAAATAGGAAGGGGAAACTATCTTTCTTTCTTTATGGTCATATAAAGATCAATTCCCGAAATAGGACGGGGCAACTATCTTTATCACCAACGGTATGAACTCCTGAAACAGGATGGGTTTACCAACAAACTGATTGTAGATCAATTCTCGAAACAGGACGGGGCGACTATCTACATGAACAGATTAAAGATTAACTCCCGAAACAGGACGGGGAAACTATCTTTCTTTCTTTAGGGTCAGATAAAGATCAATTCCCGAAACAGGACGGGGAAACTATCTTTCTTTCTTTAGGGTCAGATAAAGATCAATTCCCGAAACAGGACGAGGCAACTATCTTTATCACCAGTGGTATGAATTCCCGAAACAGGACAATTTTACCAACAAACAAACTGTAGATTAATTCCTGAAACACGACGGGGAAACTATCTACATGACGAACACTCCCCTTCAGGATATTCATTTGTAAAATCACTTTCCTTCAGAAATTCATTCTAAGAAGCAGCTCCTTCAGAGAGGATCGAATAGGTTCATCCTGAAAAAGCATTCCTCAGATATAGTCAAGCGTAGACTCCTTCTAATACTTCTATCGACATTCACTTTGGATGGAATCTATAAGCCCATCTCTGACGACTCTCCGTCACCACTCCAAATGGAATCTTTAAGCCCAATATATGGTACAATCAACCAATAGTGTTATTTCTTGCACATACGAGTGCAAATTTCTGGTACTTGAGTGTTCAATCGCCTTCCACCTTCAAGTTGTGAATGGACGACATGCCAATCTAACTCTTCAGGTTTAAGAAGATTGAACAGGGGCAGTTTTTATACCCCAAAATTCTCCCTCCCATGTTCTTCAAAATATTCTTCTAAGGGTCTCAAGTATCCAAGGATATTCAAGGGTTGACCAGTCAAACCTCCTCCTAAGCAAGGGGTCTACAACTAGGGTTTTGAGTTCCTCAAGGAATATTGGGTTGCAAAGGTCTAAAGTGGTTTCCATGATTATTCATAGGTTTTCAACAATACTCATATCAAGTTTCAAGTCTTGTATCACAAGTTTGCTCAGTCAATAGCTCAGATGATTGAAAATCAACGGTATTGAGTAAAAAGTCAACTATGGTCAACATACAGTCAAACTTCGAGATTTTTGTCAACATCAACATTTTTATGTGATATACATCATTTGATGAAGGGTTTATCATGATTCCTCCAGGAAAGCCCTCAAATCATCAAAAGTTAAAAGTTGCCAAATTAGGGTTTCCTAAGGAAAAGTCAACTAAACTTTGACCAAGCATAACTTTCACATGCTTCATCAACTTTTCCCAAACCAAAGACCATTTTGAAGGAAATTCAATTCTCTATATCTTCATATTAGTGATCAAGTCCAAAAAGTGCATCATTTGAGAGATATGAGCCAATACATTACAGGTCATTTCAAAAGTCAACAAAAAGACACTCTTTGTCAAGGAAACTTACATCAAGATAAAGTCTTCAAATACAAAAATGATAAAAAGATAAATTAAAGTGGACATATTGATATTTCCAAAAAGTCCAAGATCACTTTCAAAAGATGAAAATTGAGATAGTTATGACCAGTGTAGGTTTGGAAAATTTGAGGAAATGCATGAAGTGAAAATGAGAAAACTTAAAATTTTGAACTAGTAGGCCTAACTTTTGATGTTCAAACATGTTCACAATGTGTTATAGGATAAATAAATCAATTCACATATTTTTCATGATTTTTATTTCTTTTATTTGAATTTTTATTCATTTAAATGCAATTAAATCAAATAAAATATGAAATAATGGTATAAGGGCATGGCTTTTTGTTTCAATCACGTAGAGACCCAAGACAACTCATCACAACCCATGATCACCTTGATAAAACCGTGTGAAGCTCAAAAGGGCAAGAAGAATCTCAAAAATGGAAGGTTATAAGTGTGTTGGTTTCTTGTCTCATGGACATGATTGCTTTGTCTCCTTGCCATATTTGTTTACCTCACTTCTTCCTCTATATATAAATGCAAGATCTAAAGCACAAGGGACAGGTCATTGCCTCCATAAGCTTGCTAAAATTCTCAATATTTTTAAGAACCCTAAGTTGTCAAAATTCTAGTTGCAAGCCTCCTCACTGTAAAAAACCCCTTCATCTCAATTCCAGAAACATTGGAGGGTAAAGCTAGATTGGTTCCTATGGCCTTAAGAGTCTGAATCAGAATACATTGCATCATCATTTTTTCCATTTTTTTATTTTTCGAATCCTTGTTTTTATCATGAGTTAGCATGCACTAACATTATTAACCAGTTTTTGAGGTATTTTTGAACAGGCTTGGATGGGTATCGTGATCCTATACAGTTAGAATTATAAGACACCATAGCTTTCTCCGATTGGTTTCATTTTATTTGAAACTCATGATACAAGCACTTTTGACCAAAACTAACTCCAGATTTAGATTCAGGAGGGTTGAGTTAGGGGGGACTTGATGTTTTGGATTACTAACACTTGCTTTTTGCAGGTTTTAGCATTTGTAGGGCGCCAGAGAAGATGACCGGAGCCAGGGCTCCGGCGCTTCTCTAGCCATTAAAATATTTTGTATATTTATTATTATTGTTTAATTTACATAACCAGATGTAAAGGCCGCCCCAACGGTAAGCGTGTCTTTGCAAAAGTGTTAATATACCAGGGCATGGGTTCGATCCCTATCCCTGGTATGTTATTTTTCATGGTTTTTCTCTTGCAGATCTAGTATGAACCAGTCCACGCGCGTACCATACACCTCTTCAATCATCACCATCCAATCCAGATCCAGTGTATCAAATCTCACGACCATGTTAGACACCCAAGGAGGAGTTGTACTGGATCTCAGTCAAGCATCCGGGCCAGCATGTTTGGGCTTAATTGAATTACTTCTCTCACACGGTTTACTCTTTCAAGCCCATCAATTCATTTTTTTATTTTCAATTTATTTTTTTTAAATGTAATTAACGTTTTTAATTAATTAATTAAAATTAACTTAGACCTAGGTTTTTTTTCTTTGATTAAATAAATTTAACCTTTTTAATTAAATTAATTTTTAATTGAAATAATTAACTTAGTTTCTTTAGTTTTTTATTATTATTAATAATCAATTTCTTTTTTAAAACTAAAATCAATTAACATAGGTTAGGTCATCAATTTTTCATAAAACGATCACAAAAAAGAAAACAATTTCTCCATTTCATTCCTTAATCTTCACGTTTTTCTTATTTTCGCATTAATTTAATCATAATTATGTAACTGCTAATGGTTGTAATAGCTTAAACTAGGGTTTACTGTTTCTTCCCCCCATTTTTATGATTTGTATCCCCTCCCTGAAGCTTTGTAATAGCGTAGGAAGTTATTTTCTGTCTTTACCGCTTTCCTTATAAACTCTGCTAGATGTATGCTAATAGGCTTGTATGGAAATACTAAAAGAAAAAAAATAGGTAACCCTAATCAAAGATAAACATTAACTGAATTCAAAAGCACTTCTCACACATGCACCTCTATGGTGATTCCACTTGTCGCCTTCGGATAAAAAACAGTCATGTCCCTCGAACGTGGGACGCTTTAGCAAATACCCTCAGTTAAAAAGATCGTAGTCCCTCGATGACCCTTCGAAGTTGCCTCAGTAAACGATCTTAGTCCCTTACGATAAAATTGCTAAAGTGTCCTATAAGTTGCCTTTATGACTGTACGATGACCTGCACATGTCCCTCATACATCCAATGATAGGGCTTCCTAGTAACCAATGGTAGGATAGCACTATCTAAAGTAATAGGAAAAGAACAAAAGACTTTTGAGTAGGTAGATAGTTCTTAATCGCTTGATCGCGAACATTTCAAAACATTTTCACACAAACACTTCTCTTCTAAATATTTCCTAAACAAACACTTTTTATGTGTTCTCAATGATACGAGAATCATTACAAAGTTTACCAAACTTAGGCATTTTCAAAATATTTTCAAACTTACACATTCACAAAGAATTTTCAAAAGTGAGTTAGCAATTAAGAGCCATTAGATAAGTACAGATGGAAAGGATGCTAATACCTTCACTTTTCATAACCTGCCCCCCTTACTTAGAAAAATTCTCAAAGGTCTTTCCTATTCTTTTCACCCTTTCCTTTATTGGATAAAAGAAAAGTCGGTGGAGACTCTTGCTATCTGCAACATTTACGATAAAACGCAAAACCAAAAGTCAATTCTCCCACCGTATTATAATCTACCATTTTTCTACCACTTCTTAATTTCGTGCACAAAATAAGAAGGCTTAAACACAAACGTGTCCCATCGGGTGTGCCAATTTGTTTCTCTGCGAAACAATCGCTATCCTCTTATTAAAGGTTACTTGCGGGATCGGCTACAAGAATCCCAGACTAAATGTGTTTAAGGTGTTTTGGGTTGAAAAAAGGTTAAAAAGAAAAGGGAAAAAGATAAACAATTGCAAAGTAAGTAACTTAAAGACTGTAAATTGATAAGAATCTAAAAGGTGTAAGCATTCATACATTGTTAAGATTGAAACTCGTTTCTCTCTTAGATGCGGGTACTTTAAGTGTATTGCTATTAAATGTGAAGAAATGCGACCTTTAACACAAATGTAAAGGAGTGTATTGCTAATACCTTCCACTTGCATAATCAACTCCCATACCTTGATCTCTCTTTTTATTAGGTTTTGTCTTATCTTTTCTCATTCTTTTGAAAACAATAAAGAGCGGTAGAGACTGTTAATTTGTGAGTTAAGTTAATGATTTCACAGTTTTTGGAACAACTTCAGTGTCTGAGTCAAGGTTTGGGCTGGAGGAGCCTTCACCAATCTTAGCTTTGTCAGTGTTTCTTCTTGGTGGGGCCATGGATGAAGCTTGAAAGATGAGAACTAGGGTTTTAGAAGGGATTTTGAGAATAGCTTAAGTGAATAAGTTATTTTTTGGAATAGCTTATATGGAGGGAATATGGGGTTGTGAAAAGTGAAAGTAATATAATGGATTTTGAAAAGGTGGGGTTTTAATGAGATAGTGTTGGTATTTGGTGAAAATATTATGGGTAATAAAGAGTATGGAAGAGTAGATGGAAGAATAGATGGAAGATATAAGGCTTTGACCAATACATTAAAGACATATAAATGATGATCCAAACAAAATAGAAAAAAAATAAAAATATAAAATTTGTGAACAAAACAGCGATGTAACTAGTTACTTTACTCAGGTAACCGGTTACCTCAACAAATAGAGGTGAAAAACGTATTCTGGAAGTGAAATGTTTTGCGAAGTAACCAGTTGCTTCACTCAGGTAACCAGTTACTTGAGATAAATTTTTGAAAAATTTCAAAAACAATAGCTTTATATCTAAAAAATTACTAAATATAAACTTATAAAAACACATATAACATCAAGGGAACATGTTTAGGAAACATATGAATATTTATTTGTATGCAAAAACATGTTATATCAAGGATTCATAGATGAAATATGATTAAAATTTAATAAAAATGACAATAAATAAATACTTGTATCGCTTGTCATATGTCGTGTTCATCCAAAATCCCAAGTTCACGTCGAATTGTGTAGAAGGGATCTTTAGCAAGCGGTTTTGTGAAAATATCCGCTAATTGATTATGTGTGTCAACAAATGAAAATTCAACATCGCCTTGAAGCACATGATCTCGAAGAAAATGATGTTGTATGTCAATATGTTTGGTTCTTGAATCTATGACCTTATTCTTTGTAATATTAATCACACTTGTATTGTCACAATGTAGAGGAATGAAACATAGATCGAGTCTATAGTTATGAAGTTGTTGCTTAAGCCAGAGAATTTATGCATAAAAACTATCTGCTGCTATGTATTTTTCTTCGACCGTGCTAAGAGAAACGCATAGTTGTTTTTTACAAGCCCAAGATACTAATGCGTTTCCAAGAATGTGACATGTACCACTCGTGCTTTTTCTATCAGTTTCGCAACCTGCATAATCTGCGTCAGAATAACCAATTAAATTGCAGATACTACCTTTTGGATACCATAATCCGACATTCATTGTTCCTTTGAGATACTTCATAATTATTTTTACCGCCACAAGATGGGATTCCTTTGGATTTTCTTGAAAGCAAGCATAAAGACAAACATTAAACATAATGTCAGGACGACTTGCCGTCAAATATAATAACGAACCAATCATACCTCGATATTTTGTAATATCAATCAAAACACCAGATTCATTTTGATCTACATATATACCAGAGCCCATAGGAGTAGCCATTTCTTTGCAACTATCAATATCAAACTTTTTCAATAGTTCTTTGCAATAATTAGATTGATTGATAAAGGCTCTGTCCTTTAATTTATTAATATGTAGTCCAAGAAAATAGTGCATCTTACCCATCATAGACATTTCGAATTCTCCTTGCATCATCAATGAAAGTTCTTCACATAGATGTTTATTAGTTCAACCGACTATGATGTTGTCAACATAGACTTGAAATAATAAAGTATTTCCTTTGATTTTCTTAATAAATAAGGTTTTATCAACTTTAAATTTTTCAAATCCTTTTTCGCATAGAAAATTTCTAAGTCTATCATACCATGCTCTTGGTGCTTGCTTTAAGCCATAAAAATCTTTCTTCTACTAAAAGACATATGAGGGATTTTTGAAGTCTTCAAAACCAGGAGGTTGTTTGACATAGACTTCCTCATTGATGTATCCATTCAAGAAATCACTCTTGACGTCCATTTGGAAAAGCTGAAAATTTAATGAACAAGCATAAGCAAGTAAAATACTAATAGATTATAACCTTTCAACCGGAGAAAATGTTTCTTCAAAGTCGATTCTTTCTTCTTGATTATAAGCTTGAGCCACCAACCTTGCTTTGTTTCGAACAATTATACCATTCTTGTCAAGTTTATTTTTAAACACCCATCTGGTACTTATGATGTGTTTACCACTTGGCCTAAGAACAAGTTTCCAAACTTGATTTCTTTCGAATTTATTTAATTCCTCTTGCATAGAAATAATCCATTGATCATATCCTAAGGCTTCATCAATCTTTGAGGGTTCTATTTGAGAAACAAATGCCATGTTCAAGCATGCATCTTTAAGATTTAATCTTGTTCACACTCCTTTGCTTATGTCACCAATTACTATGTCAATTGGATGATCACAATGGGTTCTACATTCTTGAGGAAGATCATTATGATTTATATCTTGTTATAAAACTTCTTGTTGAAGTTCCAGTTGTTTCACACTTTGATCATTAGGAATTTCTTCTGAGGGTAATTCTATAATATCATCGTCATTATCACAAACAATTATGTCCTCCTTAGAGGTGTTAGTTTCATCAAAAGAAACATGCATGGATTCTTCAATAGTTAAAGTTTTTATTATAAATTCTATAAGCTTTACTAGAGAAAGAATAACCAAGAAATATACATTCGTCGGATTTCTCGTCAAACTTACTGAGATTGTCTTTGTCATTGTTGAGGATAAAGCACTTGCATCTAAAAATATAAAAGAGAGCAATGTTTAGCTTTCTTCTTTTGAAGAGTTCATATGGAGTCTTTTTCAAGATAGGTCTAATGACAACTCGATTTCCTACATAACATGTCGTACTAATCGCATCCGCCTAAAAGTACTTTAGTAGGTTTGCATCATTAAGCATTGTTCTTACAAGTTCCATTATAAATTGATTCTTTCTTTCAACGACTCAATTTTTTGTAGAGTCCTTGGCGATGGAACATTATGACAGATGCCATGTTCTTCACAAAATTCTTTAAAAGATGCATTTTGGAATTCTCCACCATGGTCACTTCTTATGGATACAATCTTTAATGACTTGTCATTTTGAATTTTCTTTGCATCCTTATTAAAACCTTGAAAGCATCACTTTTCTGCACAAGGAACAAAGTCCAAGAATGTATAGAAAAATCATCAACAATAACTAAGGCATATACATTACCTCTGAAGCTTCTTGTTCTTGATGGACCAAATAATTCCATATGAAACAATTGAAGTGGTCTTATTGTTGATACCACATTCTTTGATTTGAAAGTTTATTTGATTTATTTTCCCTTTTGACAGGAATCACATAATTTATCTTTGACAAACTTTATCTTTGGTAAGCCAATGACAATACCATGTTTGGTTAATTTATTTAAATGTTATGTATGTGTATGGGATATCTTCTTATGCCATAACCATGATTCATTATTGTTTAACATAAGACATTTTACTTTCAAAGATAAATCATCGAAAGAAATCATAAAAATATTATTAATTCTTTTACCTTTGAGTTTTACTTCATTGGTGACTTCATCTATAATCAAGCATTCATCTTTGATGAACTTGATCTTGAAGCCCTTGTCACAAAGTTGGGCTTATGCTTATAAGATTATGCTTCAGTCCTTCAATATAAAGAACATATTCAATGGATGTGAAAGGTGGTGCACCAACTTTTCAACTACCAAAGATTATTCCCTTATTATTGTCTCCATAAGTTACAAAACCCTTGGCCTTAAGCACTAGATTTGAAAATTGGTTTACACCTCCTGTCATATGCTTGAAATAATCACTATCGAGATACCATAGATTTGAAGTGGTTTTCAAGAATTCCTACAAAATAAATTAAGTTTTGTTAGGTACCCAAGTTTCTTTGGGTCCTTCATAATTAGTACCTTTCTTTACCCACACATAATGTCAACTTGCTACACTAAAGTTTCTAACATAGCAAGCATTAGGTGTATGGACAACAATACCACAATAAAAGTAAGTAGGTACAAAATTACTTATATATCTAGGAGGATAAGATTTCTTCTTAACAAATATTTTATTTTTAGGATAATGATGAACTACTTTAGGCTTGTTCACTTTCTCTTGGATTGTTTGGTCACTAACCTTAACAAAGATAGTTTTGTTGGAACTTGGTTTTAAAAACATTGAATAACTAAGCCCACTTTTATCATTGGAATATCTTTGTTGACTAAGGACATCTTCCAACTCAATTTGTCCTTTTTCATATCTTTCAAGAACTCTTTTTAATTATACAATTTGGAAAGAAAGTGATTCAAAATTATTGCATACAAAATTATGTTTGTTCATTAATAATCTTTTGTTTTTCATCCTTGAAATGCTTTTCCATTTTCTCAACTTTTTCTTCTAAAGATGAAATATGTTTCTTTTGAGATGAAATAGTTTTGTACAAAATTTTGCATTCTTTTAAGAGTTCATCAATTTCACCTTTTGCATCATTATTATAAAGATAAAATTAATTACTAACCTCATTATTTTCATCATCTAAATGATGTGAAGCCATTAACGCTAGATTTGCACTTTCTTCACTATCTGAGTCGGGGGAAGTACTTATCTTATTGTCTTCCCATGCAACATAGGCCGTTTTATACTTAGTTTCCTTTTTGCCTTTGAATCCACCTTTCTTTGAGAGTATTGGACAATCCGTCTTTATATGACATTGCTTGCCATATTCATAACATGTGAAATCTTAAATTGAAGTGGAAGACTCCTTTTTCCTGAAATATTTCTGTCTATTTGCATAAAAAGAGGATTTGTCATTTTTACTAAAGAACTTACCAAGCCTTTTCACAAGAAACATGAAGTTTTCATCTTCCTCTGGTGATTCATTATCTTGACTTTCTTTTGAGTCTACCTTTAAAGCGATGCCTTTGGATTTCTTCTCTTGATTTCATGCTTAAGTCTTTCGAGTTTTGTCTCATGTTGTTGAAGTTTTATAAACAGCATTGCAGAAGTGATTGAAGAAAGGATTTTCTATTTCCGAAATTGCCGTTACTTTTAGTTTCCATTCTTTGGTTAAAGATCTAAGCACTTTAAGATTAAGTTCATCATTAGTTAATGTCTTACCAAGTTCTTTCAAGTGATTTGACAAATGCATGAATCTTTACTACAAGTCGAGGATTGATTCTTCGGGTTACATTTTGAATAATTTGTATTCTTGACTCAATGTATTCAATCTAGATCTTTTAACTTCAGCAGTTCCTTCATTTTTTTCTACCAATGTATATCATATTTTTTTGTCGTTGTGCATGCCGAAACACGGAAAAATTCATCCATGCTAAGAGTAGTTTGAAGAAGATATATTACTTTCTTATCATAAAGAACTTTTTTCTTATCATTGTCATCCCATGATCATTTAGGCTTTGACATTCCAGCACCATTGATAATACATGTAGGAACAAATGGACCATTTTGGACAGCATCCCATATTTCTTCTCCTTCCGCTTCTAAGTGAGCCTTCATGCGAATTTTCCAAAACTCAAAGTACTCACCACAAAACAATGGAGGCTTGTTATTGCTACCACCATCTCCAAAAACTGGATTTTGATTTGCAAAATTCATTCTGGATCTTTAGGAACATGTTACATATAACCTTCTTGTTGTACCCCAAAATTTGCCCTCTCTTTTCTCAAAACATTTTCTCACAAGGATTTTCAAAAAGTTCAAGTTTGCACAAGTACATTTGAATTTTTAATGCCCCGTATAGTTTCCATAGATCATATTGGATTTTCAAGCATCAAGTCAAAGAGGAAACTGTTGAAAAGGGAAAGAAGATAAATTTGATTTTTTTGACAAAATTGAAGAAAAGCAAGCTTTCTTCGATTCATACTAGTTTCGACCGGGAATTGCTTTGATTCATAATGGGCATTGTTTAGATTTATTCTTGCTTCACAAGTTTCAATTAGGGCATTGTTTACTTCGAAGCAACCTGCGTCGAATCCACCGTAATTCCTGCTTCGAATCCACCTTAATGCCTGCTTCAAATCCACTTCAATATTTTTTTGAATCCATCTTCAATATTGTTTCGAATCCACTTTCAATCTTGCTTCAAATACACCTTCAATCTTGTTTGGAATCCACCTTCAATCTTGTTTTGAATCCACCTTCAATCTTGCTTCGAATCCATCTTCAATCTTGTTTTGAATCCACCTTCAATCTTACTTCGAATCCACCTTTAAGCCTATTTCGAATCCACCTTCAAACTTGCTTCAAATTCCCAAGTTTCGATTGAGAAAATGGACTTTTGCATGCTTGCTTCATGCAAATCTTCTATTGAGAAAGGGTTTTTTACATAGCAATAACCTCTGGCATGCAAGTTTCGTTTGGATAAAGTTTATCTTCATACAAGCTTTGATTGGGCATATGGATTCTTTGAGCAAGCTTGGTTCCTATACTTCGTTTTGGAATTTGGTTTCTTTTTGTGAAGTAAGAAAGTAATCCAGAATTCCTTTCGTTTTGACTATGCCATTGAGATTATCTTGCTTACTCAAAGTAGCAAATTCAGCTGAATATGGCCCAATCGAAAGACATGCCATTGTTCAGAATATTTAGTTTTTCCTGCCTTGAGTTTGGTCGAAGGTTGGATTTACGTGATCAAAAACAAAAGGATTCAAAGTGGTACATTCAACTGTATGGCCAAAACGAAAGACATTGTATTCGATCCAAGGCATCAAGTTGAAGACAGAATCCATAGGTCAGGGCTATATGATCTTGCTCTTCAGGCCTCAAACCTATGCCTCACTCCATAATTAATTGTTTACATAATTAATTAAACTATTACCCAGGTGTTTAAAGTATTGTCCAAAAGGTCTTTCGGTATATGGCATAAAGTTATCATTTCCATTTCAGGAAAACATGCTTTATGCAAATTGTCAATGCATTGAGCCTTTTAACCTTTATCTCTGAGTGCAAGTAACATCAAAAAGCATGAGTCAAGTCTCCTGCAAACATCAGACCCCCCCACTTGTACTTGAACTTGGGAATCATTGAAAACCCATTAAACTTGATTTCTTTTGGTTTTACACAAAATAATAACATGTTATCTTGAACGCGAAAGAACCCTCTTCTCTATAAATAGAGAGACTCTTTACAAATCAAGGGGATTTTTGGATAGAGGAAAAAGATCATAAAACACTCTTAAACTCTCAAACTCTAAAAAAAACTCAAATCCCTTCACACGTTAGAGCCTTTCGATTCACCCTATAACTTCCACACATCAGCCTTTCGATTCATCCTCTAACTTCCATATATTAGCCTTTCGATTCACCCTCCAGCTTCCACACATCAGCCTTTTGATTCACTCCCTCTAGCTTTCATATACTATCCTTGGAAAATTTATAAAGCCTTCAAAAAAGTACCACTCAAGGAAGTCATGGAACTCTTCGATTCACTCCTAATCCACCTTTGATTTAGTAACTGCCCAAACAAAGTAGTAACTGAACTAGCTTCAGGAAGGTTCTAGAGAAGCTCCATCTACCACCAAGGAAGTCACATACAGCTCCTTCGATTGGAACTTCAAGAGGTAAGTTTCCTATAAAATTGGAACTTTCCATTTAAATATCAATTGTACATACAAATAAAATAAAAATGTAGATATCCCATCCAGGAAGTTGACCATGCCTTAACTTTCAATTCTCACTGCCTATATGTTGAGAATCTCAACTCTGACTAGTTAGCCTTTGGATTTTGGTGCCCAATAAACTTATGCTAACCCCTGGCCTGTAGATTTTGAAAGTTACCTTTGTTAGAATCATTTCCAAACTTTAGTCAGGTTGTATGTCTCTTTCAATTGGCTAAACGTTGAAGCCTTTCGAATCTCAACTTGGGAGCTTTGCATTCCTGCAATCAAAGGAGGGAGTTGGGCACTTCAAACATTCAGAAACAAGTTCATCTTGTACCCAATCGAAGTTGTCTTATGAAAGGATGAAATATACCACCCCAATGGTACAAATAGCGCACGCGAAAGGTATTTCTATGTAGTGTCCTGAGTTCAAACCTTGGCAGGACCAAAACAGTTTTTACCCTCTTGTTTGTTTCCCTTTTCTTTTTTAACAAACTTCAAACATCTTTCCAACAAATCAAAACAACTCTTTTTGAGTTGATTTTTTACACACTTTTTATTTACAAGTTTTATGTTATGAATATGTAAAAATATCACAAAAAAATATTTTATTTTCATAATTTTTTTTAATTAATCAAAACCTATCTTTAACAAAAATTAAAACAAAGTTCATTTTCTTTTCATTCCAATACTTGTACATTTATTCACATTCAGTATGGTTGTAATAATTAATTAGGTTTTAATTTCTTGAAATCTCTATTTGTACATTTGTATCCC
This sequence comes from Vicia faba, assembly GCA_948472305.1. NCBI lineage: Eukaryota > Viridiplantae > Streptophyta > Magnoliopsida > Fabales > Fabaceae > Vicia > Vicia faba. Next base: position 695,129,012 of record OX451739.1, on the reverse strand, counting down.
CATCCCCAAGTGATATAATAGCGTAGTAAATTTACTTTCCGCACTTTACCGCTTTCATACAAATGTTAGTATTTAGGTTGTGTATGGTAAGATTAAAACCAATGCTTAGAAAACCTTAACTCAAGACAAAATGCATGAAATCAAACACACCATTCACACACATGCACCTCTAGGGTAATCTCACTTGTTGCCTCAGAAAATAGTCATGTCCCTCGAACATGGGTGTTTTAGAAAAGGAACTCGATAAAAGATCGTAGTCCCTCGATGTCCCTTGATGTTTCCTTCGGTAAAAGATCTAGCCCCTAACGGAAATTGCTAAAACGTTCCATAGGTTGCCTTCTATGACTATACAAATGACCCACACATGTCCCTTCACATCCAATGATGGGGCTTCTTACCAAATCATTGGTAAGATAGCAACATCTAAAGGAGGAGGAAAAGAACATTAGACCTTTCGAGTAGGTAGGACGCTCATAGTTGCTTGCTTGCTCACAACTAAAAAACCATTTTCACACCAAAACTTTCAATTGAAATTTTTTTAAAAGTCAAAACACTTTGTAAGCATTCTTATAGAGACGAGAATCATTACAAAGGCACTTTTCAAAATTACTTTCAAAAAACATCTTCCACAAACATCTCTTTGAACTATTTTCAAAACCAACACTTTGTACGCATTCTTATAGAGACGAGAATCATTACAAAGACGTTTACAAAATATTTTTAAACCCACACCACAAGCACATTTTCAAACAAAAGCAAGTAATCTAGTAAGCAACTAAGAGCCCATAGAAAACTACGGGTGAAAAGGGTGCTAATACCTTCTCTTTTCATAACCTACCCACCGAACTCAAGAAAAAATCTCTAAAGGTATTTCTTGTTCTTTTCACCCTTTCCTTATTGGATAAAAGAAAAGTCGGTGGCAACTCTTGATATCTGCAACAATTATGATCAAACGCAAAACAACCAAGTCAGTTATCCCACCGTATTACAGAACTGGCGACTCTGTTGGGGAAATAACTTAAAAAAAGTGGGGTTACCTTAGAGTTAGATCACATTTAAAATCTTCCATTTTTTTATTTGTTTGCTTTACTATTGTACCCCAAAATTTTCCTTCTCATTTTACTCAAGGCATGCCCATTGAGGTCCTCAAATTGCTATAGGATGACAAAGAATTAACCAGCCAAATTCTCCTCCTAAGACAATGAACCTCTAACTAGGGTTTCAATTTTCATTTAGATTTTTGAGCTCCAATGGTCTCAAATGTTTTCCATGGTCCTAATATGTCTTAAATATTTTCCATGACAAATTTTAAGCTTTGCACTACAAGTTTGCTCAGTCAACAGCTCAAATGCTTGAAAATCAACTGTATTAGGTCAAAAGTCAACTATGACCCATATACAGTGAAACATCAAGATTTTTTTGTCAACATAAACATTTAGAAGTGATATCCATAATTTTATAAAGGGTTGATCATGATTACTCAAGAAATGCTCCTAATTTATCAAAAGTCAAAAATTGCTAATTAGAGTTTCTATAGGAAAAGTAAACTGAACTTTGACCAGCCATAACTTTCTCATACTTTATCATAAAGTTTTTCACCAAGGCTCATTTTTAATATAATCCAATTCCCTACAACTTCTCTTCATCCATCAAGTTCAAGAAATGCATCAAATGAAAGATACAAGCTCAAACATTATGGGTCCTTTCAAAAGGTCAACAAAAACACCTTTTGGGTCAAAACTCCTTACATGAACATGGAAGATACAATTGAGATGAAACTAAAAGGGTTTTTTACAGGACATCCTAAGATCTCTAAAAAGTCCAAGAACACCCTAATAGGGTTAAAATTGAGAGAAATGTGAATTTCTAAAGTTTACCAATATTTGGAAAAGTGCATGAAGCCAATATTAAACAAACTTGGATTTTTTCCAAATGGGCCTATCTTTTTATGTTTGAAACTTGTTTCTAACTTGGTCCACGACCTCCAAACCCATCCATGCCCTATTTGGTCATTTATTTTATTTATCTTGATTTTTAGTCATTTAAAATTCAATTTAAATTAAATAAATGATTAAAAGATATATAAAGATTGCGTGGGATTGGTTTCCAATTAAATATTGAATATATATTCAATTTATAAGAAGGAAATCTCGTGGAAAGAGGCAAGAGATATGATTTGGTTCAAAAGAAGAAAATATTCACATAATTGGAAATCAAATATTTTTCCATGAAAACCATTGATGTCTCTCCTTAATGCTTACCCTAATTTGATTTACTACTTACACAGAAGCATCCCAGCCTAAGGAGATATGTGAAGCTGCCTCCACAAACCCTAGCAAAAATTCAAATATTTCTCAAAGAAAATTGAAACTTACATCATTGGATCCAGCCATTCTCGGATCTTTTGAAGCATTCAGTCATACTTCTGAGACCTCTAGGAGTCGTGTCCATACATCACTCTGGCCTAAAACATCCCAGAACCTCCTCTTCAAGTGTCACCAATCAGGTATATTTTTGCAAGCTCAAAATCATTTGATCATGCAATATAAATGAGTTATTTGTATATACATGTGTTCATACTGTTCTTTATGATTGTTTGTGACCATTACATGAGAGATCTAACGCATGGATGAAAGTTTGCCATTGTTAGGGCAAAGCTTCAATCAAGCTTTGTATCTTAGGATACAGTCCTTTTCAGGGAAAACCAGACACGCCATTGGATTCACAAGGGCCTAATTAGTCTAGTAGGGTTCTTTTCAGGTTTGTTTTCATGAGATTTTGCAGGTTTGTTTTGGCCAATCGGAGATGGTGACCAGAGCCACCGTCTAAGGTGGTTTGACTGGCCGGAGAACCTGCATGGAATAATGGAGTCCTCTGGTTAGTTCATTATGTTGTACCCCAAAGTTTTCCCTCTCATTTCTCAAGGCATTTCTCACAAGGGGCTCCCAATAATTCAAGCTTACACAAATATATTTGGATTTTTCAGCATCAAGGTTAAAGAGGAAATTGCTAAAAAGGGCAAAACATATGAAAATACTCTTTTTGACAAAATTGAAGGAAAAACAAGTTCTTTTCGATTTTACATCCTTCGATTGGGAACTTTGGTTCCTTTGATGTAGGCTTTGGTTGCATCCTTCGTTTGGGCACTGGACTCCTTTTGGGCAAGTTCATTTCCTGCTTCGTTAGGGCATTGGACTTCGTTTGAACGTTTTATTCTCTTCGTGCAAATCTTTCGCTTGGCCATATAGCATTTTTCCTACGTGTTAGCCAAGATCTACAAGGCAAAATTCCTTACCATGCTAACATGCACAAGGCCAAAGTCACCCTTTGAAACAACTTGTTACAAGCTTTTACAGGGCAACACTTATCTTCAACTAGCTTCAATTCACAAGGCAAAAAGCTTCCTAATGATATCCTTCGATTCAGGAGGCAAAAGCCTCACTTATGGTCTCTTTCGATTACACATCTTGCCTCCTGCAGGCCTCCTTCGTTTGGGGAATATGGCCTTCCCTGTGTTGCAAGCTTCGATTGTTGCCTTTATCCTCTGCATGCATTCTTCATTTGGGGTGTTTGAATCCTTCAGTACAATCTTTTGGTTACACCTTTCATTTGGGCATGTGGCTCCCTTCATACAAGCTTTCGTTTGAGCAAAAATCTCTTGCATGTTTGCATAAAGTCACAAAGCATGGACCTCCTACATACACACTTTCGTTTGGCCGTATGACCCCTTTGCAGGAAAGTTTGAGTGGGCAGTATCCCCCTTGTAAGTAGCTTACTTCAAATTTTACACTATGCCATTGTCTCGTGCAAAAGAAGTACCATGATGACACATTCGAAGGACTTGCTAGACATGTCTGAATGACCCAATCAAATGACATGTTTTGCTGACCCACCCTAGGAGCATTTTTTTTGGACCATTCGAAGGAACCCATGAAGGGCCTGGTCGAAAGATACTTATTTGGGCCCCTTCAAAAGGATACCCACATGAGCCATTCGAAGGACACTTCGATTTGAAAAAAGTAATGATTATTGAAGAGTCTGGTCGAAGGATAGGGCTAGGGGGTCAAGACAAAAGGTTGAGATGCCCAAAGGTACTTGTTGACCAAGTCTCGTGCGCTGCCAGGTTCAGGCCTGATACACTGGCCATAAAACTTTAAAACTGCTGCACAACAGTCCTGCAACACTGCCTTATTTCTTGCACCAAAATGGCATACAAACACTGTCCCTTGAAAGCTACAACACAACATGCTTTTTTTGTTTAAACCTTTTGTTTTCCCTCCTAAAACATCAGCCAAGGCCATCTATAAATATGAGCCTCCACCACACATGTTAAGGGCGCCTAAAGAATTGCAAGAGAACTCTTGTGAAAATTCCCAGACTCTCAAACACCTCCCAACATTTTTTTCCCAAACACTTCTAAAAACTCAACCCCCTTTTGTACACTAAGTGAATCCTTCGATTCAACCCTCAAGTGACCATCTAACTAGCCTTTGACCCACTTCCCTAACTACAATGCAGTAACCCTTTGATTCATTATGTTACTTATTATAGAAAGAACCTTTGATCCGCTCACACACCCTCCTTTGATTCAGTGACTGCTTGCACAAAGTAGTAACTGGATTAATCTCAGGAAGGCCCCAATGAACTTCCATTCACCACCAAGGAAGACACTTGTATTTTCCTTCGATTTAAGAACTTCAAGAGGTAAGTTCCCTTTAAACTTGAATCTATTTTATTTAAATATCATGTGCACATGCCAATAAAGAGAAATGTAGATATTTCATATAGGGAGCTTGACCATGTTTTAACCTTCGATTCTGACCGCCCATATGCTGAAAATCTCAACTCTGACTAGTTAGGCTTTGGACTTTGAGACCCAATAATTTTGTGCTAACCCCTGGCCTGTAGTTACACTTGAATGTTGCATTTTAAGAATTTAAGACAAGTTCATTGTACCCTTCAATTGGCTAAATGCTCAAGCCTTTCGAATCTCAACCTGAGAGCCTAGCATGCTTACAGTCAAAGGAGTCAGCAAGGAGCCTGAGGCAAAGAATGCACCTCACACTAATTCCAAGCCTCAAACGAAGGACATAACCTTGTTGACTTCTAGCTCCCAATCGAAGGACAGAACCTTGCTGACTTCCAGCTCCCAATCGAAGGACAAAAGCTTGTTGACTTCCAGCTCCCAATCGAAGGACAGAACCTTGCTGACTCCAGGCATAAATCGAAAGAGGTCAAAAAGTGCAGAATCAAAGGATGCTTTTGCCTGAATCGAAAGAGCTCTTTTTCTTATTTTCATTTTTGATTTGTCTTTATATTTTCTTGATATTTCAATATGGTTGTAATAGTGCAGGATTTATTTTTGCATTTTTATTGTTTTTGTATAAATGTTAGTAATTAGGATGTATGGCAAGATAAAAATAACAAGTAGATAACCTAAAATTCAAAAGACAAAATGTGTGCAATCAAACACACTATTCACACACATACACCCCTAGGGTAATCTCACTTGTTGCCTCGGAAAAATAGTCATGTCCCTCAAATATGGGCGTTTTAGCAAAGACCCTCGATAAAAGATCATAGTCCCTCGATGACCCTTAATGATGCCTTCGGCAAACGATTTAGTCCCTAAACGAAAATTGCAAAAATGTCCCATAGGTTGCCTTCTATGACTATACAAAGGTCCCACGTCTGTCCCTTCACATCCAATGATGGGGCTTCTTACCAAATCAATGGTAAGATAGCAACATCTAAAGGAGGAGGAAAAGAATACTAGACCTTTTGAGTAGGTAGGATGCTCCTAGTTGCTTGCTTACTCACAATAAAAAACATTTTATAGAACGACACTTTCATTTGAAACATTCTCAAAAGATAAAACTCTTTGTATGCGTTCTTATAGAGACGAGAACCATTACAAAGATACTTTTCAAAATACTTTCAAAACTCACTCCACAAGCACATTTTCAAACAAAAGCAAGTGATCTATCAAACAACTAAGAGCCCGTAGATAACTACGGATGAAAAGGGTGCTAACACCTTCCCTTTTCATAACTTACCCCCCAAACTCAAGAAATATCGAAAGGTCTTTCCTTATCTTTTCAACCTTTCTTATTGGATAAAAGAAAAGTCGGTGGCGACTCTTTTTATCCACAACAATTACGATCAAACGCAAAACAACCAAGTCAGTTCTCCCACCGTGTTACACATTCAAATGGAAGAGACCCACTTGGCACGCGCGCGTTGTACAGTTAGCACTAAGGACCAGATTTACATTATATATTTATTATTGTGTTTATATTATCGGAAGTAAAATCGTCCCATTTTTCTTCATTATATCAGGCCCATTTTTATTTTGTTTTAATTTCTTTATTTTAATTGTTTTATATATTTTCAATTTCATTTTTATTTTTTAACATAAAATCAATAAAAAGTCACAAAAAAATAGACTTAGGTTTTTTTTATAATCAAAATCAACTCTTGTAAATTAATTTAATTTAATTGATTTTAACTTGTTTTATTTTATTTAAAATTAATTAGAAATTAGGTTAAATCTCAAATCTTTTTTTCATATAAAATACCAAAATATTTTATTAAGCAATTATATTTTTAGGCTTTTACGAACTTATTCCCATCTTAATTCTTACGCGTTGTTATTTTTCATACTATTATTTTTTACTTAATATATGTGTGCACAATTTGTAATAGTTTAAAATTAGGGTTTATTTACTGTTTATTCCTCCAGTTGTTGAACTTGTAAATTCCCCTCCCCGAGGCCCTATAATAGTATAGGACTCTATCTTCCTATTTTTACTTTCCGCACTATTAACTGCTAGTAATTAGGTTTGCATGGAAAGACTGTAAATTAAAACGATTAGATAACCCTAAATTGCAAGATAAATGAACTGAATCAATTCACTTGCACATGTTCACCCTTAGGCTATCTCCCACTTCGGTTGCCTTCGAAAGCGGTCACAATTCTCGAAACGTGAGAATTTTTAGTGGTTGCCCTTTAGTTCAAGAGATAACGAGTCTCTCAATGACCCTTTCGATGCCGCCTTAGTTAAAAAGTGATCTTAGAACTTTAGGACGATTACTAAAAGTTCTTGCCCAGTTGCCTTAGTGACCGTAAACGTCCCTTCGATAGTCCCTCAACATCCAATGACTAGGGCTACCTACTCACTAATAGTAGGATAGCACTGTCTAAAGGAAAGGAGGAAAAGAACACATTTTTCGAGTAGGTAGATAAATGATAGGTACTTTCTCAAAAACAACTTTTTCACACTACACTTTCAAAACATTTAAAAAAAAAAACGCTTTATCAACACTCTTGAGGACAGATACAAGAGTTATCATAAAGCAAAAAATATTTCAAACACACAAGCACAAAAAGAAATTTCAAAAATGAGCAAGTATCTAAGAGCCCATAGATAACTACGGATGGAAAGGGTTATAACATCTTCCCTTTCCATAATCTACCCCCCTTACTCAGAAAATTCTCGAAAATGTCTTTTTCTGTTATTTTCACCCTTTCCTTTGTTGGATAAAATAAAAGTAGGTGGCGACTCTTGCTTACCGCAACATTTGCGAACATAAACGTAAAACCAGTATAATAGTCGGTTCTGCCACCGTATCACAGAATTGTCGACTCTGTTGGGGAATATAAAAAAGTGGGGTTACCTTAGAGTTTTAGTTCATCATTTTACTTCTTTTTTGTGCTTTGTATTATTTACCTTTGGAGGGCATGTTTGGGTTACTATAGATTCTACACCCGGATCTGGGACACCTTGTAGGTAAGTAGTAATAGATCATGGAAACTATACGAGGTATAACGACACAGTTTAAGCGATAGCTACATTGATGTGACACTTTGGTTGGTATCGGTAGCCTTTGAGTCAATCAAGGAGAATACGGGGCCGCTTCATGGTGTCATGAAACATCAACTGACCTTAGAACCTTTAATTGACCAACTTGGCCATTAGGAAGTAGTGAGGTAGCCATCTTTGGTGTAGTCCTAAGTCGGTTGATACTCGATACTACACTCATTGAGATTTGACTCCCGAGTTTTGTTTGGTGGCAAGTCAGTTGTCTATCGGAACAAAACTTGTGGGAAAGATCATTGATGTTGAGATCCCTTAGAACCCGGTTACTATTTCTAGGGCAGGTTGAGCCAACTAAATTTCAAGAGGGTACTTACCTTGAAACCCATGCAAGATTTAAACCTAAGGTCTTTGTGTTGGCTATATTTGTATTTTTCTTAGCATAATCATGATTATCATAGCATCATAACATGGAATATCATGCTAACCATTTCAAGGATTTTTGGGGCTTATCTTTGTCTTGTTTTGTAGGATATGGCATCCAATCGCGGGAATACTATCCAAGTCAACCTCGTAAGGGTACCTCTTCAACTGAAGGAATTAGCATCAAGAATTCCTGAAAGCTCACCATTCACTGAAAGACATTGTCGACTTCTCAACTTGGTCACCTCAAACCCTGAGGAAGAAATGTTAAAGGTGCTCTTCCAATTCTTCGACCCTTTACATCATTGCTTCACCTTTCCTGATTACTAGTTGGTGCCCACTATGGAGGAGTTTTCTCAATTATTGGGGGTGCCCATTCTTGATCAGTTACCCTTCAATGGTATGGAAAGAGACCCAAAACCTAAGGAAATTGCTCAAGCTCTGTCTTTACAATGGTCAGATGTCATGGAAAATTGGGAAACAAGAAGAGGCGTCAAAGGGTTTCTAGCTATGTTTCTATTTGAGAAGGCTCATCATTTTTGGGATACCCTGGATTTACAAACTTTTGAAGAAGTGTTGGCCCTTCTCATCTATGGGATGGTACTATTTCCTAATCCGGACCAACTCATAGATGTGAATACGATCAAGGTTTTTCTGTCCCACAATCCGGTGCCTACTTTACTTGGAGACATTCTACACTATCTGCATACTCACACTGTAAAGAGAAGAGGGACTCTTTTGTGTTGCACTCCTCTGTTGGCTAGGTGGTTTATTTTGCACCTACCTCGATCTGTTGTGAAGAATGAACAGGTCATGATATGGTCTAATAGGTTGATGTCTCTCACGCACTCGGATATTCATTGGTGTCCTCGGTCCTTGGAGAATGTTACCATCATCTATCGTTGTGGGGAATTCCCTAATGTCCCTCTCCTAGGAATTAGGGTAGGAATCACTTATAATCCTTGTTTGGCATTGCGACAATTTGGGTATGCTAGGAGGGGTGGTCCTCATAGTGTATTGGTTTAAGGAATTGTGTTCAACTATGAGGATGATGTTCAAGGTTATCGTCAGAGGTTCATACGAGCTTGGGGCATGGTAAACAAAATGGATAGCAAGACACTGGGGCATAAGAACTCCATCCCTTTGGAGCCTTATCTTAAGTGGGTGCGAGCATGCACTCAAAATCTCATGATGCCTTATCCTTCCGTTCTATACATCATCATGGAACCCATTGCAGATACAAATGTACCTTATACTATTCTCCATCCTAACACGCCAAACACTCTCAAGGAAATGCAGAGATCTTAGATTCAACTCAAAGACGAACGAGACACCTTTGAGACCCAGTTCTACGCCAGTGAGAAGAAGGTTTTATAGCTCACCAGGCTACTTCATGAAGAGAAGAGCATACATGCCTATATTGCTCCAAAGAGAATGCGCCCGTGGGGAGTTTGAGTCTTTTTCTGCTTTGAGAGTTTTATTTTTTCTTGGTTTCTTATATTGTAAGCCCAAGAGGCATCTTTGTAACCGTTGAAACTTCTTAATGCAATTAACGTTTGTTCTCTTTCTGTTTAGGCGAATTTAAGTCTTATAAATCCTTGAAAATATGGCATATGCATATCATACATATCATTGCATAAACAGGTTTCAAGACAGGTTTCTTATTCTTTTTGCTGTTTATTTCAGCAAAAGAAATGGCTCTCGAACAAAAAATGAAGGACCTCCAAACTCAAAATGCTCAGTTTCAACAAATGATCATGGCTCTGGCCAAGGGGAAAGAAGAGTTGAAAGACCTGATCGTCAAAGAAAAGACCAAAAAGCCAAAGAAACCAGCTGGTGTAGTGAATTTGGGAAGAAGGATCAGAGGACCAGTGCGGTGAGCTTCAGACAAAAGAGGAAGACCTCAGCCCAAAGGGACCTGATAATGAATCTGATTATAATGAGGAGCAGTATCCTCCTACTGATGATAAATACAAATAGCTGGAGGATCGTCTGAATGCAATGGAAATCCAGAGGGTACCTGGGCTGGATTTTGAAGAGATGGGTTTGGTTTCTAGGGTTGTCATCCCGCAGAAGTTTAAAGTTCTAGTGTTTTCTAAGTATGATTAGGTCTCATGTCCCAAGATGTATCTCTGATCTTATGTGAGGAATATTCATCCTCACACTGTTGATAGGGATTTATGGGTCCACTTCTTCCAAGACAGTCTATCCTGGACTCAGCTAGAGTGGTTCTATCAGCTGGAGGGAACCAATATTCGTAACTGGGAAGACCTGAATGCTACTTTCTATAAGCAGTACCAATATAATCATGACCTCTCCCCGACCCATACACAACTCCAAAGTATGTCCATGGGTTCTGGCGAGGGCTTTAAGGACTATGCCCAATAGTGGAGAGACTTAGTAGGAAGAGTCCAGCCTCCTCTGTCTGATAAAGAGTTGGTGGACATGTGTTTGGGTACTCTATCTGGTCTGTTTTTCAATCATCTGATTGGAAGCTCCTCAGATGGTTTTACTAAGCTAATCTTAACTGGAGAAAGAGTGGAAGCTGGGATTAAGAGCGGCAAGATTCAAAAGGATACCTCTTCAAGTACAGGAAAGAGACCTTTCATGGGAAAGAAAGAGGCCAGTGCTGCTTACAGTCAAAGAAATCAAGGCAGAACCGAACATCGTCCAACGGTAGGGGCTGTAATGATATCCAAGCCTGTAGTTACTCAATAGCGAAACAATCATCTCGGAGCAGAAAGGCCTGTGAGACAGTTTACCCAGATCAATATGACCTTGTCTCAAGTTTTACCACACTTAATGAAATCCAATCTGGTAACTTTGAGGGAATCTCCCAAAAATCCCAACACTGCATCTCCTCACTATAATCCAAAGGCTCGGTGTGCCTACCATTCTGAAAGTCCAGGCCATGATACAAACGACTGATGGGATTTGAAGAACAAGGTGCAGGATTTGATCAAGGCAAAGGAGATTAAATTTGATGCTCCAGAGACTCTTAATGTTGTAACTGCCTCCATTCCTAAAAATGGCCATGGTGTTAATGTTGTTGACGATGATATGTTCGTTGCTTCTATTGATGAGCTCGTTACTCCTCTCATGACTATTAAAAAGAATCTTTTGCAAGCCGGTTTATTTCTGGGTTGTGGTGAAGGTTGCCACTTATGTATATCTCTACCAACTGGTTGCCATTTGTTGAAAAAAGGTGTTCAGCGCCTGATGGATGATAAAGAAACTTTATTTGAGAAGACTCCAGTCATAAGTGTTTCATGTAAAGTTGTTTCTATTATAACCATTTCCGCCAAACCTCCCAAGGTCTCCACCAAAAGACCCATCAGGATTACATTTGTTCCAAAGTTTGCTCCCCTGATCACCACCATGCCAGGGACAATACCATATTCCTCAGATAAAGCTGTTCCCTGGAATTATGGGGCTGACGTCTATTACCATGGCGTCAAGCAAGACCTGTTGGCTGTTGAAGACAAAGTTACTGAAGGTACTGATCCTGACGTCGGTAATATCGTTGGGACCAGTAAAATAACAAGAAGAGGAACAGTTTTATCTCCCGAGATTTCTCCTCCTAAAACTGTTACTACCCCTGTGATCATTCATGTTGTTGCTCCTGCTAATACTCCCATTACTACCCCTGCTGCTAGTCCTGCTGCCACCCCTGTCACCGAGTAGGCCGGAACTCGGGGCAAAGAGATAATTTTTGAGCATGTCCAGACGAAGGCGGATCCTGAAGCTATCCTTGAGGTTTCTAAGAAGGAAATGGAAGAAATCTTAAAAATAATTAAAAAGAAGTGACCACAATATGGTTGAACAACTGGGGAAGACTCCTTCCAAGATCTCAATACTGGCCCTATTGTTGTGCTTCGAAGCCCATGCAAAGGCTTTGGTAAAATTCCTCAAGATAGCTCATGTGCCACAGGAAACCTCTGCTGATCAGTTCGAAGATTGTGTGGCTAGTTTGACCGCTGATAATGGACTGGTTTTTTCTGATGCTGATTTGACGCCCAGAGGAAGAAAACACGACGATGCACTGCATGTCTCCATCGAATGCAGGGGAACTACTTTGGCCCATGTTCTAATAGATACTGGTTCATCGCTGAATGTTTTGCCCAAGAAGGCTCTTGACATATTAGATTGCGAAGCTTTGACTCTGAAGCCCAATAACATTGTGGTGAGGGCTTTCGATGGTTCGAAAAGAATGGTACACGGGGAGGTGGACATCCCTATCAAAGTTGGTTCCCAAACCTTTGACTCCACCTTCTACGTAATGGATATCCGACCATCTTATTCCTATTTGTTGGGATGCCCTTGGATCCATGGGGATGGAGTTGTTACTTCCACTCTACATCAGATGTTGAAGTACCCAGTGAAGGGAAAGATTGTCACAGTATGTGGTGAGGAGGAGTACATGGTAAGCCACATGAACTCTTTCAGGTATGTCGAAATGGACGGCGAGTTCATCAAGACCCCTTGTCAGAACTTTGAAGAGGTGCCTCAAACTATGGCTGCAACTGAGACTGTTACCAGTATGCCAAAGATCACTAGACCTCCACTGAAGATGGCTTCTCTCAAGGACACCAAAGAAGTAATTGAAGAAGGTGGGTGTACCATTTGGGGCCAACTCCCTAACATTCCATACAAATCTGATAAGTTTGGTTTGGGTTTCACTTTAGGAGTTCAAATGGCTGTTCGTCGTGCTCGTGCCAGAGGACCTCCCCTACGCATCAACAATCATGAGGTCAAGACTGTGATGGTGACTGTGACATGGATAGCTAGATCTACCCTACTACCAACGGTGGACCCAGTAATTGGACGGCTAAAGACTGTGTGCCGATTAATTTTATTCAGGTGTAATTGTCTTTCTTGTTTTTGGATATGTAATAAATAAACAATATAAACTCTATGGCCTTATGTCTTACTCGAGATACAATGGTTTATTTGTGAGGGTTATCATTTTCAATATCATATGTCATTAATAAAGCATTGGACGTTTTTGCATACAAAATTTGCACTCTATGTCTTTCTTTTCTGCTTTTTACTTTATCAATACAGTTATTTCTCTTACACACACTCACGTATCAAACTGCAGATCCACGTCCACTCTGGATCCCATTGATAATGGTTCTGCTATTGTCAGTTATGACTTTGAAAGTACAATCAACCAAGCTAAGGACGAAGGTGAGGAAGATTGTGAAGTACCAAGAGAACTTGCCAGACTATTACAACAGGAAGAAAGGGCAATACAACCCCCATGAAGAGCCAGTTGAAACAGTGAACTTGGGTACTAAAGAGGACAAGAAAGAATTCAAGATAGGTGCCGATCTGGAGCGTAGTTTCAAAGAGCGTTTAATACAAATGTTACATGATTATGTGGAGATCTTTGCCTGGTTATACAAAGACATTTCAGGACTTGACACTGATATTGTGATTCATCGCCTGCCGATAAAAGAGGATTGCCCTCCAGTAAAACAGAAGGTTTATCGTATGCGCCCTGAAATGTCAGAGAAGATCAAAGCCAAAGTCATGAAACAATTCAACGATGGTTTCTTAGCTGTTACTTCCTATCCATAATGGGTTGCTAACGTAGTTCCTGTGCCTAAGAAGGACGGTAAGGTACGTATGTGTGTTGACTATAGAGACTTGAACAGAGCAAGCCCCAAGGATGACTTTCCGCTTCCCCACATTGACATTCTGGTTGACAACACTGCACAACATAAGGTATTCTCCTTCATGGATAGCTTCTCGGGGTATAATCAGATCAGAATGGCGCCTGAGGACATGGAGAAGACAACCTTCGTCACACAGTGAGGCACTTTCTGCTACAAGGTTATGCCCTTTGGGTTGAAGAATGTTGGGGCAACCTATCAGTGCTCCATGGTAGCTTTGTTTCATGACATGATCCATCACGAGATAGAGGTCTATGTCGATGATATGATAGCCAAGTCTTAGACCAAAGAAGAGCACCTTGATCACCTGCAGAAGCTATTTGAAAAGCTGAAGAAGTAAAAACTGAGGCTGAACCCGAATAAGTGCACCTTTGGAGTAAGATCAGGTAAACTCTTAGGCTTCGTTGTCAGCGGCAAAGGTATTAAGGTAGACCCCACAAAGGTTAAAGCTATACAAAAAATGCCAACTCCTCGCACTGAGAAGGAGGTCAGGGGGTTCTTGGGACGCCTAAATTACATTGCTAGGTTCATTTCTCATCTGACCACTACTTGTGAGCCAATCTTCAAGCTACTGAAGAAAGATCAAGTAGTGAAGTGGAATGATGAATTCTAGAAATCCTTTGAAAAATCAAGGAATATCTTCAAGAGCCTCCAATTTTAATTCCGCCAGTTGAAGGAATACCTCTGATCATGTACTTAACGGTATTAGAGAACTAAATAGGGTGTGTGCTGGGGTAGCATAACCAGTTTGGTCAAAAAGAGCATGCAATATACTACCTTAGCAAAAAGTTTACCCATTGTGAAATAAGATACTCACTGCTCAAGAAAACTTGACGCGCTTTGGTATGGGATGCTCCCCGACTAAGACAGTATATGTTGACTCACACTACCTTGTTGATCTCTAAAATGGATCCTATCAAGTATATCTTCGAGAAGCCCGCTCTTTCTGGAAGAATAGCGAGATGGCAAGTGATCCTGACCGAATACGACATTCAATACACAACCCATTAAGCAATCAAGGGAAGTGTACTAGCTGATCATTTGGCTCATCGGACTGTAGACAATTACCAATCCATGAATTTTGAGTTCCCGAGCGAGAACATCATGTTAGTAACTGATTGTGAAGAACCTGGATCAGATGAAGGATCTGAGAAAGGATCTCTATGGACTATGGTTTTTTAAGGAGCTTCCAACGCACTTGGCAATGGCATAGGTGCCGTGATCATCTCTCTTGAAGGCTGTCATACTCCTTTCACTACCCAATTATGTTTCAATTGTACCAATAATATGGCTGAGTATGAAGCATGTATCATGGGTCTCAAAGCTGCAATTGATTTAAGGATCAAGTTCTTAAGTGTGTTCAGAGACTCGTCTTTAGTAATCAGCCATATCAAAGGATAATGGGACACGAAGCATCCTAATCTCATCCCATACAAAGATCATGTGTTGACATTAATCCCATACTTTGAAGAAATTACTTTTGAGCATTTTCCACGAGAGGAAAATCAATTAGAGGACGCGCTAACCACTATGTCATCCATGTTCAAGGTCGGGTGGGATAAAGAGGCTCCTCAGATCACTATTGAGAGAATGGATGAACCAACATACTGTCACGAGATTGATACTGAAGAGGTAGTGGACAAACCTTGTGTCCATGAAGTCAAAAGATATCTCGAAGGCCAAGAGTATCCCGAAGGAGCCTCATTCAATGATAAGAAATTCCTAAGAAGGTTCTCTGCCAAGTTCTTTCTCAGTAATGGAATCCTCTACAACCACGACTCTACTTTGCTTCGGTGTATAGACAAGAATGAAGCAGAGAAGATTATGGTTGATTTACATGAAGGTACCTTTGGAACCCATTATAGTGGACACACTATGTCTAAAAAGATCCTACGGGCAGGGTACTATTGGTCCACTATGGAAGCAGACTGTTATCAACATTCGTGAACTTGTCACAAGTGCCAGATATATGCTAATAAGGTGCACACACCTCTGGTTCCTCTAAATGTCTTGATTGCTTCTTGGCCCTTTGCAATGTGGAGCATTGACATGATTGTAGAAATCAGACCTACCACTTCCAATGGACATCGCTTCATCCTTATTGCCATTGATTACTTCACGGAGTGGGTTGAGGCTGCCTCTTTTGCTACTGTTACCAAGAATGTTATAGCGCGGTTGATCAAGCATAACCTTTTCTTTCGATATGGTATACCCGAAAGAATCATTACAGATGATGGTATAAATCTCAACAACACTATAACCACAAAACTCTATAAGCAATTCAAGATCCAGCATCATAACTATTCTCCTTACCGGCCGAAGATGAATGGCATTGTAGAGGATGCTAATAAGAACATTAAGAAGATCATCCAGAAGATGACGATGAAATATAAAAACTGGCACGAGATGTTACCATTTTCTCTTCATGGTTACTGCACCACAGTACGCACATCGGCAGGGGCAACTGCTTTTTATTTGGTGTTCGGTATGGATGTTGTCCTACCTATTGAGGTCCAGATCCCTTATTTTAGAATCATGAAGGATGCAGATCTGAATGAAGATGAATGGGTTCAGACTCGACTTGACCAAGTGAACCTGATTGATGAGAAAAGGCTTGCGGCTGTCTGTCATGGCCAGATGTACCAGAAGCGTATGGTTAAGGCTTTTAACAAGAAGGTCAGACGTCAGGTATATCAAGTTGGTGATCTAGTAATCAAGCGCATCACACTGCCACAAGGTGATCTCAGGGGCAAATGGACTCCCACATACGAAGGGCCATTTGTGATCAAGAACATATTTTCTGGTGGAGCCATGATCTTAACCACTATGGACGGTGACGACCTTCCTCACCCTGTGAATGTGGACATAGTTAAAAGAAACTACGCATGTATAAAGACCCGCTAGGTTGACTGGCCTAGGCAAAAATAAGGGCATCTTAGTGAACCAAAAGGGTTCGGGCAAAAATTAGGGATAAATACAAAAACAATTGTAGACCCGACAAGTCGAAAACCTGAAAAGGTGGCTTGGGCCAAAAAGGGTATCTCGATGGACTGAAAACCCGAAAGGAAGGTCCGAGAAAAAGTTAGGGATTTAAAGCGTATAACTATGTCCCGTTGGATCACTTTGAAACCAGACTTCAGTATCAAATATCAAGCTCAAACGGTACCAATCAATCAGTTTAGCTTCGGACAAGTAGCAAAGTGATGAGACGCTCAAGGACATAAGGGAAATAGCAGAATTGAAACTCGATGTGATTATTACACATAGCTATTTTCTCTTTATACTATAGTTTCCACTTTTACGACAACATTCTCTTACTAGAATGTCAGTTTCTTTTTGTACAAAAACACCAGTTATAGGCAAACTTCAGAATCAATACAAATCATTTCTTTTAAAGTACAAAACTATTTGTTTTCTATTTTTTTGTTTTTGTTTTGCAAAAACGTCCAATGATTATTTTTGACATATGCATTTGAATATGATTACTGTTTAGAAATACTTGCATAAAAAATAGAAAGACAGTTGCTAATGACTTTAAGAAACGGGACAATACCTAAAAAGCCATTTGTAGTCCTCGCAGTTACTTTCTCTAGCAAGTATAGGGGCAGAGACGTCTTGATGCAAAGTCACTGCTACACCCTCAGCACACGTTCTAGTGGTGCCTATATCCCTGCAGAGTAAAAACAACCGAAGTTTTGACCTCTTCTACCCCAACCGAGTTTTTATAATCTCAAACAGTTTATAAATCCTCATCCCTGATAGAGTTTATTTCTCTAGTTGCGGAAGTTCATCCCCCAACAGAGTTTATCTCTCCACATTTGGTAAAATCTTCCAACAAAGCATCTTCTCCCCAGCGGAGCATTCTCAAGTAGAAGTCAAAGATCCCCGACAGAGTATCCTCAAAGGGAAAGAGGAAATCCCCGACAAATCATCTCCCCAGCGGAAATGAAAGAACCACTTTCCTCATCTACCAAACAGAAGTCTGGGATTCAGCTTCCTAGTACTCTCCAGCAGCAGTCAGGGACTTATTTTCCCAGACTAGGAAATGTCGCAACAGCATTCCATGTTCATACATCATGGCACGCGCATACATATTGCATACAACACAGTCTCATTTATTTTGAAAACACCATCACACAATTCATTTCATACATCATGACATTGCATACAATTAATTCTTTACCTTTTCAGGAAAGATCAATCAGCAAACATCATTAACTACTTATATGGCCTGACAGTCTTCTCAAAGGATACATCTGACGAAGGGCTATTTTAGAATTTTCCTTAGAAAGATAATTCAAGACTTCTGCTGGTTCAGTTTTAAATCAACCAATGATTTATTTTGATTCTTTTACAGTAGACACTTTCTCTGGTTCATTTAAATCGACCCTAATATTTCTCTGATTCTATTCCAGTTAAAGATAATTCAAGACCTCTGCTGGTTCAGTTTATATCAACCAATGATTTATTTTGATTCTTTTCTGGTAGACACTTTCTCTAGTTCAGTTAAATCAACCCTAAGATTTCTATGATTTTATTCCAGTTAAAGATAATTCAAGACCTCTGCTGGTTCAATTTAAATCAACCAATGATTTATTATGATTCTTTTTTTATAGACACTTTCTCTAGTTCAGTTAAATTGACCATAAGATTTCTCTGGTTCTATTCCAGCTAAAGATAATTCAAGACCTCTGTTGGTTCAGTTTTAAATCGACCAATGATTTATTCTGATTCTTTTTCAGTAGACACTTTCTCTGGTTCAGTTAAATCGACCCTAAGATTTTCTGATTCTTATCCAGTTAAAGATAATTCAAGACCTTTGCTGGTTCAGTTTTAAATCAACCAATGATTTATTCCGATTCTTTTTCGTTAGACACTTTCTCTGGTTCAGTTAAATCGACCCTAAGATTTTCTGATTCTTATCCAGTTAAAGATACTGTAAAGCCTGGAATCTAACCAGATAGCAGTTTACTCCATCAAATTACTGCAAATCCTGGAGCTGACGAAATAGCAGTTAATTTCATATTCCCCAGTAGGTCGCTGTGAATCCTGGAATACGACCAGATAGCAATCATCCTTATTGTCCTCAGCAAGTCGCTGTGAAGCCTGGATCCCGACTAGATAATAGCTCACTTTCGTATCTTTAGTCAAGATATAACTCCCCAGTAGAGAAATGGACAAGTGAAGCTCCTAGACTCTATTTCCTGAAACAGAGACCAACATTCTTCAGCGAAGTCCTCCTCAATGACAAGAAAAAGAATCCCCACAAAGGAATCTCTCATGAAATCAGCATGTTCTCTAGATGGCATCTTTAAGACCATCTCCGACGACTCTTCATCACTTTCTCTGGATGGCATCTTTAAGCCCATCTCCGAAAGTCTTATGTCACCTTTTCCAAATAGCATTTGTAAGCCCATTCTTGATATTATCAACCAATAATGTTACTTCGGGCGGGTACAAATTTCTGGGCATTCTAGTGTTCAATCATCTTCCACCTTCAGATCACGAAAGGCGAACAAGCCAATCTAAATATTCAGGGTTAAGAAGATTGAATAGGGGCAGTTGTTGTACCCCAAAATTTTCCTTCTCATTTTACTCAAGGCATGCCCATTGAGATCCTCAAATTGCTCAAGGATGACTAAGAATTGACCAACCATATTCTCCTCCTAAGGCAATGAACCTCTAACTAGGGTTTCAATTTTCATTAAGACGTGTGAGCTCTAATGGTCTCAAATGTTTTCAATGGTCCTAATATGTCTTCAAGATTGTCCATGACAAATTTCATGCCTTGCACTACAAGTTTACTCATTCAACTACTCAAATGCTTGAAAATCAACTATACTAGGTCAAAAGTCAGTTGTGGCCCATATACAGTCAAACATCAAGATTTTTTGTCAAAATCAACATTTTGAAGTGATGTCCATCATTTGATCAATGGCTGATCATGATTCCTCAAGAAATGCTCCTAATTTATCAAAATTCAAAAATTGTTAATTAGGGTTTCTATAGGAAAAGTCAACTAAAATTTAACCAACCATAACTTTCTCATACTTTATCAAACAATTTTACACCAAGGCTCATTTTGAAGAGAATCCAATTACCTACAACTTCTCTTCAGCCCTCAAGTTAAATAAATGCATCAATTGAAAGATACAAGCTCAGACATTATGGGTCCTTTCAAAAGGTCAACAAAAACACCTTTTGGGTCAAAGCTACTTACATGAACATGGAAGATCCAATTGAGATGAAACCAAAAGGGTTGTTAAGAGGACATCCTAAGCTCTCTAAAAGTCAAAGAAAACCCTCATAGGGTTTAAATTGAGAGAAATATGCATTGCTAAATTTGACCAAATTTTGGAAAAGTGCATGAAGCCAATACTGAACAAACTTGGATTTTTTTTCAAATGGGCCTATCTTTTTATGTTTGAAACTTGTTTCTAACTTGGTCCATGATCTCTAAACCCATCCATGCCATATTTGGTCATTTATTTTATTTATCTTGATTTTTAGTCATTTAAATTTCAATTTAAATTAAATAAATGATTAAAAGATATATAAAGATTGCGTGTGTAATACGGCGGGAGAACTGACTTGAATGTTTTGCATTTGATTGCAAATGTTGCGGTTAGCAAGAGTCGCCACCGAATTTTCTTTTATCCAAAAGGAAATGTGAAAAAGCACGGGAAAGACCTTTGAGATTATTTCTTGAGTTCGGGGGGTAGATTATGAAAAGGGAAGATATTAGCATCCTTTTCATCCATGGTTTTCCATGGGCTCTTAGTTACTTGCTAGGTCACTTGCTTTTGTTTGAAATTATGCTTTGTGTGGTTTTTTGAAAGTATTTTGTAAAGAGGCCATTGTTTAGGAAATCTTTGTAATCATTCTCGTTCGTAAGAATGTATACAAAGATGTTTGATCTTTCTTTAAAATGTTTTCAATTTTGTAAGATATTTGAAAGTGTATGTGATTGTTTTGAAAATAGCAAGGATGTTTGCTTTGAAATGGAGAAAGTAATTAGGAGCAATCTACCTACTCAAATGTCTTTCTTGTTCATTTTCTCTTCCTTTGACATTGTTGTCTTGCCATTGATTTGGTAATCAACCCTATCTTTGGATGTAAACGGGACGGGCGTGGGTCATTGTATAACCATGATTAGCAATGTCGCAAGGTATCTTAGCATTCTTTTTGAGGGACTAAGATCATTTGTAAGGCAACTTAGATAGCGTCATCGAGGGACTATGATCTTGTATTTGCTTGTTTTTGCTAAGATACCTCACATGCATAACATGGCCATTTTTGTAAGGCAACCAAGTGGATGTTACCCTAGGGGTGCTTGTGTGCAAGTGTATTGTTTTTATGCTTGATTTTGTCTTGAATTAGGGTTATCTATTTGATTGATTTTGTTCTTTCTATACAAACCCTAATTACTAACATGTGAATATAAAGCATTTAAATTGTGGAAAATAAAAATACTAAGCTATTACATGATTTGTGGGAAGGGGTGTACAATTTGAATGGGGATTGCAAGAATTTAAAGTCTAATTAGTCTATTACAACCATATTGAATTTATACAATAATTGAAATAAACAAATGTACAAAAATAAATATGCAAGAATGTAAATGAAAAGAAAATGGATCTTTTTGTTTAGATTTTTTATGAGAAAAAGGAATTTGTTTTAACCTAATTAATTAAAAGAAAATAATTAATTAAGTTTAAATTTATTAAGAAAAGATTTTTAATAAAACCCTAATATTATTTTGTTGATTAAAAGAAAATAAGTTTAGAAAAAAGTATTTTCTGATATTTTTGTCTTGAAAATATTTATGGCATCATAAAATATTTTTAGTCTTTTTTATATCAAAAATAATATATTTTAATAGGTGTAAAAGAAAAATAAATATTAACCTAGTTTTAATTAAATTTACAAGGTGATTTGTAAAAAATAAATAAAGTATAGTTAATAAAAATATTTTTTTGGTGAGAAAAATAAAATAAACTAAATTAAAATGAAGATAAATTTTTTTTATATATTTTTTATGATTTTTAATATTACTGAAAAAATAATTAAGAAAAAAAAACAAATAAAATTAAGAAAATAAAATAAATTTTGATCAGGGGTGCATAAGCAAGCAGGGAGGTTAGTTTGTAAAAAAAAAACAGAAATCCCAAAGGCCCATGCGCCCTTCAAAAAAGGTCAGAAAATGCAAAAATATGTAAAAACACAAAATGGGTACCACTGGGGCTCGAACCCAGGTCCCAAAGGTTAACAGGCGCGCGCTTTACCACTGGGGTGGCTATACATCCGTTCATATAAACAAAACAATAAACATGTAAGGCAAATCAAGTCCTGATGACTTCATCTTCAGCCTTTGGCCGGTGTACCTGTAACTTCTTCATTTCTCAACAAAAATGGAAGATGACAAAATGAAAGTTGTTGCATTCTTCCTCGCGAATCTAACCATGTAAATAACTAAAGCTAAAAGTCAAATATAAATAAGAATTTCTCTGGCCCTAATTTGAACCCTAAAAATTTCAGAAACTTCAACTCTAAAATTCTCTAAGCTCAGGCCATGTAAATGCAAACTATGGATATGTACAGCTTCGTGGCAATGAGGTCTACATTTTATCTTCACAAATGCAAGCCTAAAAATACCTAAGTAATGAGATAGAAGTTCAAGAAAAATACCTCAAAATTGGAAATCGTGAAATGAAAATGAGCTTGATTCAAAGTGCTGCAAGGATCAGGTTAGCTTCCCTGAGGTCCCGAGAAGCTAATGCAATGATTAGCTTGAGCTGAAAGTGGATGAGGAGCTCCAGAGAAATCAAGTTGCAGACCCCTGTTTTTGAAAATGGAACTTGATGATGGAGGTGTTACAGTTGAGCAAATGGACTTTGGATGGTTTGTATTTGATGTTTAGAAGCTTTTGGAAGTGAAAGGCCAAAGAACGCACGAGGGGATTTGGAGTTTGGTATGTAAAGTCAGAATTTGCATAACAATGGTGTTTTGAGACAATTTCTGGCTAGAGGGAGTTTGATTGAGTTTTAGGGTCTTCAAGATCTTGTCCTAGCTTACAAATAGTGCTTCTATTTATAAGCAACAAGTTTAGAGACTTGTTGTTGATCAGAATTTGAAATTACATGTTTATGCATAACATGTGATTTTTGAGAAAACAAGTTTCAATGCCTTGTAATCTTGATAAGATAGAGTGGTTATGCTTTAAGCAAGCTTGATTCGGAATTTGTGGATGGAGTGTGATCAGAGGGAATAAGTTAGAGTCTCAATGTGAACTTTATGCAAAAATCTTGCTTTACAAGAATGGCATTGTTAACTTTCTTCCCAAAATGGCAATGTGAATTGGATAAAGCTTAAATCACTTGGATTATATCTCAAAAGTTTGTGTAATCCATTAATTATGGAGTTACAAACAAGTTTAAGTCCTTCAAAGAAAAGATTATGCAGCCTAACATTGAAATTGTATTTGTGTTCATCATGAAAATGACCTATAATTCAAGTGACAAAACACCAACTTCATCTCTTCGATTCTCCCTACTCAAGAATGATCTCAAGGAGTTATTAGACATTTTGTAAATATTGAAATATGCTCTACAACTCATCTTTAAATTTATTTTGAAGATTCCCCTTGGAACTATGTGAAAATTTCCATGAAGTTAGGTCAAAAATCTGCCTAACTTAGGGCAAAATTTCACTAAGTGTTTAGTTTCATGACCCTATGTTCTTGAAATTATAACTTGAGATACAAGCACTTTTGGAACAAGTTGTGTGAATCAAATTTGTATATTTCATGGAGATCTACAACTTTCATGTTGGAAGTTTCTCTTGAATCATCTTGCATCATGGTGAAAATTTGGCTCAAAGTTATGAAAAAACATGAAATTTTCAACACTTAGAAATATTTCTAAGTTTAGAAATCTTGACTTTTCAAAATGAAATATTGACTTTTTTATTTCTTGATGAATAATTTTCATATTTTGACATGTTTTGATGAATTATGATTTTTGGCACTTGAATGTGACCAAAAAGTTAAAGTTTTACTTTTCTGTATACAATTGACTTTTGATTAGTTGACTGCAAAATTCATCTGTCAATCCAATAGATTTGCAATGTTTTGAATCATGTCATTAGGTTAAAATGATTCAATTGGACTCTTTAGATCATGCCTTAAACCAATTGACCATTTGCTAGGTCAAAAATCAGAAATTGCCCTTTCCCAATCAAAACCCTAATTTTCACCATTTTGCCCTTTTGGAGATTTGATCAAATTTCTTGAGGAATTATGGTCCAAACTTGATAAAATGATACATATGGGTTTAAAATGTTGATGTGGATAAAAAATTATGAAGTTTGACTGTAAATTGGCCATGGTTGACTTTTTTCCCCAATACAACTAATTTTTAGGTCAATTGCTCAATTGATTGAGCAAAAATGTGATCTAAGGTTTGAAACTTGACATGAGTAATATTGGGGTTCTATAATGATCCATGAAAGTCAATAGGGGAATTGGAATTTCAAAAATCCTTGTGCAAACTCAAACCCTAATTTTGGTCATCAGTGCATAAGGAGGGGTCTTGAGCTGATCAAACCCTAGTGCAGTCTTGAGCCCAAGGAGATCTTGTGAGAAAATTATTGATAAGTGAGAGGGAAAGTTTTGGGGTACAACAGCTTCCCCTGTTCAATCTTCTTAAGCCTGAAGAGTTAGATTGGAAAGTTTTTCCATTCGTGACTCGAAGGTGGAAGATGATTGGACACTAGAGTGCCCAGAAATTTGCACTCGGTGATGTGATGGTTGAGGGAATGGGATTAAAGATGCCATTTAGAGAGGTGATAGAATGATGTAGGAGATGGGCTTAAATATGACATCCAAAAGTGATTGTTTGCATTGTAATTTGTAAGCTGGAAGAATGAATATCAGAATGGAGTCCGTGTCTGGAGCGTATCTAAACTGTATCTGAAAGCTAGTTTTGAATGAGTGTCAGAATGGAATCCGTGTCTAGAGCGTATCTGAACTGTATCTGAGAAATTGAATCTGAATGAGTATCAGAATGGAATTCGTGTCTGGATCGTATCTGAACTATACCAAAAGGTTGAATCTGAATGAGTATTAGGATGGCATCCGTGTCTGGAACGTATCTGAACTGTATCAAAAGTTTGAATCTGAATGAGTATCAGGATGGAATCCGTGTCTGGAGCGTATCTAAACTGTATCTGAAAGTTGAGTCTGAATGAGTATCGGAATGGCATCCGTGTCTGGAGCGTATCTGAACTGTATCTAAAAGTTGAGTCTGAATGAGTATCAGAATGGCATCCGTGTCTGGAGCGTATCTGAACTGTATCTGAAAACTCTGAGCATTGTTAATGATAACTGTTAATCTTATCCTGAAAATTGTAAAATGTTAGCTAAAATGCAAAGTCATGTTGTATGAAATGTATGATATAATGCTTTCGCGTTATCAATGATTATGATATATGGATGCAATGTATGCGTATGTGAGCTAGTTTGCTGCACTGCTAATGGATTGGGGAAAATAAATCCCTGACTGCTGCTGAGGATATGGAGTATAAGCCTTCATGTTGTGAAGTCTAAGTGTTGATGAATTTCTGCTTAGAGAAATAAACTCTATTGTAAAGGAAATGACATGTACTGTTTGTAAAATCCTGTTGGGAAATCTTGAAAAATTGAACGACTTCTACTGGGGATTGATAATTGGAAGCTTGTTCCGTTGGGAATTAAACTGCGAATTATGGGGGATTTATGGAGATAGCTTAGAGAGATTTCCCTACCTCTTAAATCCATTAATAATTGTCTTTTATTTTGTTTATTTGTAAACAGTAATTGTGTTCAAATGCATATGTTCAACAATGAATCATTGGACGTTTTTGTTAACAAAACACAAGAGTAAAGAAAAACAGATAGTTTTGCACTTTCAAAGGAATATATTTGTATTGACTTTGAGTAAGTATTTTTGTACAGTGAGACAAACATTCTAGTAGGAGAACGCTGTTGTAAGAAAAATGAAAATTTTAATACAAAGAAAAGATAGTTATGTGTATTTATCCCATGGGGTTCCCATTCTGCTATAGCCTTTGTATCTCTGAGAATCTTGTTTGTTTGTTGCCTTGTCCGAAGATGATTGAATTGGTCAAAAATGTCGAGTTTGCAAGTTGTCCGTAAGGTGATCCAATGGGACATAGTCATACGCTTTAATTCCCTAACTTTTTCCTGGACCGCCCTTTCGGGTTTTCAGTCCACCGGGAAACTCCTTTTTCCCCAAGTCGCCCTTTCGGGTTTTCAACTTGTCGGGTGTACAAATTTGTTTTGTTTTATCCCTAATTTTTGCCCGAACCTTTTTGGTTCGCCGGGATGCCCTTGTTTTTCCTAGGTGTGTCAACCTAGCGGGTCTGTTATGCGTAGTATCTTTTGACTATGTCCGCGTTCCCAGGATGCGGCAGGTCGTCACCATCCATGGTGGTCAAGATCATTGCTCCACCAGAGAATATATTTTTTATTACAAATGGTCCTTCGTAGGTAGGAGTCCATTTTCCCCTTGGATCACCTTGTGGTAGTATGATGCATTTGATTACCAGATCCCTAACTTGATACACTTGGCGTCTGACCTTCTTGTTGAAAGCCTTGATCATTCGTTTTTGATACATTTGACCATGGCAAACAACAGTAAGTCTTTTCTCATCAATCAAGTTCAGTTTATCAAGTTGAGCCTGGATCCAATCGTCTTCGTTCAGCCCTTCATCCTTCATAATCCTCAGAGAGTGGATCTGGACCTCGATAGGAAAGACAGCCTCCATGCCGTAAACCAGAGAATAGGGTGTTACCCCGGTCGATGTGTGAGCTGTGGTACGGTACCCGTGGAGAGCAAATGGCAGCATCTCATGCCAGTCTTTGTATGTGACTGTCATTTTCTGTATGATCTTTTTAATGTTCTTATTTGCAGCTTCGACGACACCATTCATCTTTGGCCAGTAAGGGGAAGAATTGTGATGCTGGATCTTGAATTGCTCGCACAAGGTGGTGATCATAGTGTTGTTGAGATTTGTACCATTGTCAGTGATGATCCTTTTTAGGATATCGTACCGGCAAATGAGATTTTGCTTGATGAAACAGGCAACAACATTCTTGGTAACGGAAGCGAAGGAAGCTGCCTCTACCCACTTTGTAAAATAGTCAATGGCCACTAGGATGAACCGGTGTCCATTGGAGGCCGTTGACCTGATTTCCCCAATCATATCAATTCCCCACATAGCAAAGGGCCAAGGAGCTATCCAGACATTCAGAGGAACCGGAGGTACGTGCACCTTGTCAGCATAAATCTGACACTTATGGCAAGTTCGAGAGTGTTGATAGCAATCTGCTTCCATGGTAGACCAGTAATAGCCTTCCCATAGGATTTTCTTTGCCATCATATGCCCACTGGAATGGGTGCCAAAAGTGCCTTCATGTAACTCAGTCATGATCCTTTCTGCTTCAACCTTGTCTACGCATCAAAGTAACACAGAGTCATGGTTGCGTTTGTAAAGAATGTCGTTACTAAGGAAATATTTAGCAGAGAATCTCCTTAAGAACTTCTTATCATTGATTGAAGCTCCTTTTGGATATTCTTGAGCCTCGAGATACTTCTTGACTTTGTGAAACCAAGGTTGGTCCACTACTTCTTCAGTAATAATCTCGTGACAGTGTGTTGGTTCCTCCATTCATTCGATGGTGATCTGGGGAGCCTCGTTATCCCAATTAAGTTTAAACATATATGACATTGTGGCTAGAGCGTCTGCTAGCTGATTTTCTTCTCGCGGGAAATGCTCGAAGGTAATCTTCTCAAAATGTGGTAGCAACGTCAAAACATGTTCTTTGTAAGGGATAAGGTTTGGGTGTTTGGTGTCCCATTCCCCTTTTATCTGGCTGATAACCAAAGCTGAGTCTCCGAATACATTTAAGGATTTGATCCCCAAGTCTATGGCAGCTCTGAGACCAAAGATGCATGCTTCGTATTCCGCCATGTTGTTTGTACAATTGAAGCAGAGTCTGGAAGTAAAGGGAGTATGACACCCTTCTGGAGATATGAGTACAGCACCAATACCATTTCCAAGTGCATTGGATTCCCCATCAAAAAACAGGGTCCATCGGGATCCTTGTTCAGGTTCGTCATATGGCCTGAAGTCTTCACAGTTATTTACCATTATGATGTCTTCATCTGGGAATTCAAACTTCATGGGTTGGTAGTCTTCCACAGCTTGGTGAGCAAGGTGATCAACTAGTACACTGCCCTTTATAGCTTTCTGGGTAGTATATTGTATGTCATATTCTGTTAGGATCATTTGCCATCTCGCTATTCTCGCAGAGAGAGAGAGCAGGTTTCTCGAAGATGTATTTTATCGGATCCATTTTAGATATCAACAAAGTAGTATGAGTCAGCATATACTGTCTTAGCCGGCGAGCAGCCCATGCTAGAGTGCAGCAACTTTTCTCAAGCAGTGAATATCTGGTTTCACAATCAGTAAACTTTTTTCTCAGGTAGTAAATAGCATGCTCTTTTTGGCCATACTCGTCATGCTTCCCCAATACACACCCCATTGAGTTTTCTAAAACAGTCAGATACATGATCAATGGTCTTTCCTCGACTGGTGGCATCAACACATGAGGCTCTTGTAAGTATTCTTTGATATTTTCAAAAGCAACTTGGCACTCGTCATTCCATTTGACTACTTGATCTTTCTTCAACAATTTGAAGATTGGTTCACAAGTAGCTGTCAGGTGAGAGATGAATCTGGCAATGTAGTTCAAACGTCCCAAGAACCCTCTGACTTCCTTCTCAGTACGAGGAGCAGGCATCTCTTGTATCGCTTTAACTTTGGCAGGATCTACTTCAATACCTTTATTGCTGACGACAAAGCCTAGGAGTTTACCAGACCGTACCCCAAATGTGCATTTGTTTGGATTCAACCTCAGCTTATACTTTTTCAGTCTCTCAAACAGTTTTTGTAAGTGATCAAGATGCTCTTCCTCTATTTGAGATCTGGCTATCATGTCGTCCACGTAGACCTCTATTTTGTGATGTATCATGTCATCAAATAAGGCTACCATGGCACGTTGATAGGTTTCCCCAGCATTCTTTAGTCCGAATGGCATCACCTTATAGTAGAAAGTGCCCCACTGCGTGACAAACGTTGTTTTCTCCATGTCCTCAGGCGCCATTTTGATTTGGTTGTAACCTGAGAATCCGTCCATGAAGGAAAAAACTTTGTGTTGTGCCATATTGTCAACTAGAATATCAATGTGGGGGAGTGGAAAACCATCCTTAGGGATTGCCCTGTTCAAATCTCTGTAGTCCATACACATTCACGCTTTTCCGTCCTTTTTGGGCACGGGAACAACATTGGCAACCCATTGGGGATAAGAGTTGACAGCCAAGAATCCAACGTTGAATTTCTTCATGACTTCTGCTTTAATATGTTCTGACATATCAGGCCTCATGCGGCGAACCTTTTGCTTTACTGGCGGACAATCCTCTCTTGTAGGCAGACGATGTACCACAATGTCTGCATCAAGTCCCGACATGTCTTCATACGACCAGAAAAAGACTTCAACATAATCGTGTAATAACTGAATTATACGCTCCTTGACACCGGGTTCCATATTGGCACACACCTTGACCTCTTTTTTGTCTTCTTCGGTACCTAGGTTGATTGTATCCACGGGTTCTTCGTGAGGCTGAATGGTTCTCTCTTCTTGTTATAGTTGTCTGGCAAGTTCCAATGGTACTTCAAAATCTTCCTCACCTTCGTCTTCGGTTTGGTAGGTTAGATTCTCAGAGTCACAAAAGGCCATAGCAGTATCGTTACCCATGGGATCCCGAATGGATGTATACCTGCATTGTGAGT
This sequence comes from Vicia faba, assembly GCA_948472305.1. Lineage (NCBI taxonomy): Eukaryota > Viridiplantae > Streptophyta > Magnoliopsida > Fabales > Fabaceae > Vicia > Vicia faba. The sequence goes on along the minus strand of OX451739.1, from coordinate 695,099,182 downwards.
GTGTGTAAGGGTATAACTATCCTTGAAAGAAATAAAAATGTAAAAATAAAAACAATGAGAACAAAAGTTTGTATGAGAAAATGTCCATGATTCATTGATTTCATATGAAAATGATATAATAACCCTTACAAATGGACCATTGTGCCTCAGGTAAGACACAAGGTTTTAAGAGTGTGAATTGTTTTAATATTACAGATCCAACAAAATGTAAAGACAGATTATTGTGGGATAAAAGTGATTGGGACGAAATCTCTAGCCTCCCAATTATTGAGCCCTCCACTGACAATTGGGAATATCCAGTCCTCCAAGTCAGAGCTATCCTCATCATCTTCTACGGCGTTGACCTCGCGGTTGCTGATCTTTAGGGGTGGTCCTCTGGCACGAGCGCGGCGTGCAACCTTCTGATCACTTGAAGTGAAACCCAGGCCAAACTTGTCAGACTTATATGGGATATCCAGGAGTTGTCCCTAGATAGTGCACCCACCTTCTTCTACCACTTCTTTGGCATCTTTCAGAGAAGACATCTTTAGCGGAGGTCTTGTAATATTCCGGATTTGGGAAACAGCTTTGGTTACTGCCACGGTTGGTGGGACTTCCTCAAAATACTGAAATGGAGTTTCAATGAATTCACCATCCAATTCCATGTATCTGAAGGAGTTTAAGTGACTGACCATATATTCCTCTTCTCCATGGATAGTAATGATCTTCCCCTTGGTTGGGTATTTCAGCATTTGATGTAATGTAGAGGTGATAGCACCAGCATTGTGAATCCATGGTCGGCCAAATAAGCAGGAGTAGGAAGGGCGAATGTCCATCACATAAAAAGTTGAATCAAAGGTTTGAGTTCCAACCTTAATGGGGATGTCCACCTCCCCCCACCATTCTCTTTGAACCGTCGAAGGCCCTTACCAGTCATATCTTCATAGTCAAGTCTATCAAGAGCCTTCTTAGGCAGCACATTTAAAGATAAACCGGTATCAACCAAGACATGGGCCAAAGTTGTGCCCCGGTATTCGACAGAGACATGTAATGCCTCGTTGTGCTTCCTCCCTCTAGGTGTCAAGTCAGCATCAGAAAAGCTTAAGCCATTGTCAGCGGTTAAACTGGCCACACAGTCTTGGAACTGATCGGCAGATGTCTCTTGGGGTACATGGGCAGTTTTTAGGAATTTTACCAAGGCTTTTGCATGCACCTCGGAACATAGTAGTAATGCCAACATGGAAATTTTAGAGGGAGTTTTTCCCAGTTGTTCAACTACATCGTAGTCGCTTATTTTTATGATCTTCAGAATTTCCTCCATCTCTTTTCGGGAGGTCTCAGGGATAACCAGTAATGGAGCCTTCGTCCGGACAGGCTCAATCAGAATACTTTTACCTCGAGTTTCAGTTAACTCGGCAGCAAGAGTGTCAACAGAGATTGTAACAGCTTTGTCAGTTAGAGTATTAGTAGGGATGATTGTAGGACTGGGAACGACTTTCAGAGGAGTAACAATAGGAATGATTACGGGTCCAGAAACTGCTTTTGAGGGAGCAATTTCTAGAGAGAATATCCTTCCGCTTCGGGTAATCTTGCTAGTTCCTGTAATATTACTGATGTCGGAGTTGACTTTCTCAAAACTTAAATCTTCGACGGCTGGCCAATCTTGCTTGATACCGTTGTAGTAGACATCCCCTCTATAATTCCATGGTATGGTTTTGTTTGACGAGTATGGGATTGGTCCAGGCATTGTAATTATCAAAGTAGTTGCTTTCGGAACTGATGTAATTCTAACGGGTCTTTTGGTGGAGACCCTGGAATAATTGCCGGAAATTGTAATGATAGAAACATCTTCAAATGGAATAGGTGGGACATAAGTCTTTTCAAACAAAATTTATTTGTTATCTATTAGGCACTGAACGCCTGTTTTCAACAAAGGACAACTGGTTGGTGAGGACAAACAGAAATTACAGCCTTCATCACATCCCGGTAACACATCGGCATTCAACAAGTTCATTTTAATAGTCAGGAGTGGGGTCATAAGTTCATCAACTGAATTAACAAACATTTCTTCTTCAATGGCATTGGTATTATGGCCATGTTTGGGCATAGGGGCAGAAGTGACATTTGGCTTTTCAGGTGCATCGAATTCAATCTCTTTTGCTTCAATGAGGTTTTGTATTTTGTTCTTTAGAGCCCAACAGTTATTAGTGTCATGGCTGGGACTTTCAGAGTGATATGCGCAACGGGAATTGGGATGATAGTGAGAAGAGGTTGTATTGGGGTTTTTCGGATCTTCTTTCAAGGTCACTAGGTTGGGTCTTAACAGATGTGGCAATACCTGAGATATGGTCATGTTAATTCTGGTGAATTGTCTGACTGGTCTTTCCATCCTTGGTTGGTTATTTCTTTGTTGATCAGGCGCATGTTTAGGGATCATCACAGCCCCCACCATTGGTTGGCGTTCAGACCTATCTTGATTTCTCTGAGGATAAACATCAACCACTTCTTTCTTTTCGATAAATGGCTTCCTTATGGCAGCAGAGGAGGATGTATCTTTTTGGATATTTCCATTCTTTATACCGGTTTCTACCCTTTCTCCGGTCAATATCAGTTCAGTAAAACCTGCATACGAACTTCCAATTAAATGATTGAAGAAGGGACCAGACAAGGTACCCAAGAACATGTCTACCAATTCTCTTTCAGATAGGGGAGGTTGAACTCTTCCATCCAAGTCTCTCCATTTTTGCGCATAGTCCTTGAAACCTTCATTGGAAGCCATGGCCATACTCTGGAGTTGAGTACGGGTAGGCGCAAGATCAACATTGTATTGGTATTATTTGTAAAAGGCTACATCAACATCTTCCTAGTTGTGAACGTTGGCTCTTTCTAACTGGTAAAACCAATCAAGTTGAGTTCAAGACAGGCTGTCTTGGAAGAAGTGTACCCATAAGTCTTTGTCAGCGGTATGGGGGTGGATTTTTCTTACAAAGGATCAGAGATGAATTTTAGGGCATGAGACTCCGTCATACTTGGCGAACACAGGTGCTTCAAATTTCGGAGGAATGACAATCCCCGATACTAACCCCAATTCCTCAAAGTCCAAGCCATGCACTTTTTGGATTTCAATCGCACTCAACCGCTCTTTGAGATGTTTATACTTGTCATCAACTGGAGTGTATTGTTCTTCAAAATAGTCTTCTTCTTCCTCTTCTGATTCTGATTCTGACACGACAACTGTTTCCTTGCCTTTCCTATCTTGATTGTCTCTTTCACCGGATGTTGTTGCAAAGTCTAAGGTCCTTCTTGTCTGCCCATGAAATCTTATTCCCATGTTTAGGACTCCGGTTACCTTCTTTGTTTTCTTTTTCTTCTCCTCAGCCAACAAAGTTCTCAACTCTTCTTGTCCTTTGGCTAGGATCAAGAGCAACTGTTGAAAATGTGTATTCTGAGCTTGGAGGTCATTCACTGTTTGCTCGAGATCCATCTTACTGAAATAAACAGTAGAGAGATGAGGAGACTTGTTGCAAAAGACCTGCTTATATTATGATGAATGATAAATGCATATGCAAATGTTTTCAAGGATTTTAAGATTCAAATTTGTTTTAGACAAAAAGGAAACACACGTTATATTAATAGATTAAAGCTTGAGTACATCAATAAATACAATAAACTCTAAGATAGAAAGGTAGTATGCATCCTCTTTAGTGCAATGTAGGCATTGAGAGTCTGCTCCTCATGAAGTAGCCTAGTGAGTTCCAAAACCTTCTTCTCGCTTGCGTAGAATTGGGCTTCGAAAGTATCTCGCTCCCCCTTGAGTTGTATCCAATCTCTTTGTAGGTCTTCAAGAGAGGTGGGCATATTAGGATGTAAGATAGTGTATGGAACATCTCCCTCTATGACAGGCTCAATCATTACCGAGAGAATGGAGGGGTAAGGCATCATAAGGCTCTGAGAACGAGTTCGTACCCATTTGAGGTAAGGCTCAAGAGGGATGGATTTTGATGCCCCAAAGTCTTTCTATCCACCTTATTCAACATCCTCCAAGCTAGGATAAATCTCTGGCGAAGACCTTGATCTTCGTTGTCGTAGTCAAATACCAAACCTTGAATCATTATCTCGAGCGGGCCATCCCTTTGGGCGTAACCAAACTGTCTTAAGGCTAAGCAAGGGTTGTAGGTGATACCTCCCCTAATGCCAAGTAAAGAGACATTAGGTAATTCTCCACAATGGTCAATAATGATAACATTCTCTTTGGATCGGGAGCACCAATGAATGTCTGAATGTTTGAGCATCATCAACCTTTGTGACAACCTTGAACCTTGCTCATTTTTAATACAGATTGGGGAAGATGCAAAATAAACCATCTTGCCAAGAGAGGAGTGCAACACATAAGGACACATCTTTTCCTCATTGTGGGAGTGTGAAAAGAGTGCAGGATATCTCCTAGCAATGTAGGCACCGGGTTGCGGGATATGAAGACTTTGACGGTGTTGACATGTATGAGTTGGTCAGGATTTAGAAACAAAACCATCCCATAGATGAGGAGAGCCACAATTTCCTCAAAGGCTTTCAAATCTAAGGAGTTCCAACAGTTTCGGGCTTTCACGAACAGTAACTTTTCTAGGAAACCTTTGACACCACTCCTTGTTTCCCAATTATTTGTGATATCAGATGAGTGCAAGTGTAAAGCTTGAGCATTCTCTTCTGCCTTTGGGTCTCTTTTCGTACCGTTGAAAGGTAGTTGATTGAGAATGGGAATCTTCAAGAGTTGGGAGAATTCTTCCAAAGTTGGCACAAGTTGATAGTCGGGAAATGTGAAGCAATGGTGTAAGGGGTCAAAGAACTGAAAAAGCACCTTCATCATGTCCTCATCTATGTTGGAGGTGACCAAGTTGAGTAGGAGACCATGTCTCTCAGTGAATCGAGAGTTTTCAGGAATCCTTGAAGCTAGCTCCCTGAGTTGTGGAGGGATTCTTACAAGATTGACTTGAATAGTTTTCCTGTGAAGTGAATCCATATCCTACAAAACAAGAACAAAGATGAATCCCAAAACCCTTGAAATGGTTAGTAGATGTATATGATGTTCATGATGTTCATGATGTTATTTACAAGTATGCATATACAAACAAGACAAACAAATACTTAGGTTTAGGCTTGCATGGAATTTTATAGGTAAGTACCCTCTTGAAGTTTAGTTGGCTTAAACTTGTCCTAGTAATAGTAACTGGGTTCTAAGGAGCTCAATATCACTGGTTTACTTCCTTATTTATTGTCTTAGCACAAGCCTCTTTAATGGCGAGCGAAATATCCCAAGAAACCAAACCTCGATGAGTGTAGTGTCGAGTATCTACCAACTTCGGACTGCACCAAATATGGTAATCTCACTACATCCTAAAGGCCAAGTTGGTCAAGTAAAGGTTCTAAAAGTTCATTAGTGCTTTATGACATCACTCATCGGCCCCGTATTCTCTTTGATTAACTTAAAGGCTACCGGTACCCACAAATATGTCACACTAACGTAGCTATTGCTTAGACCATGTCGGTATATCCCACACAGTTTCCATAACGTATTGCTACTTACCTAAATGTATCCCAAATCCAGGTAGAGAATTCAAACCCAAACAAAGAACCATAATGTAAAGCATACAATTCAAATAATGTAAGCAAATAAATGTGATTTATCCATAAGGTAACCCCACTTTTTGAATTTTCCCCAGCAGAGTCGCCAGTACTGTGATACGGTGGGAGAACTGACTTGAATGTTTTGCGTTTGATCACAAATGTTGCGGTTAGCAAGAGTCATCACCGACTTCCATTTTATCCAAAAGGAAAGGTGAAAAAGCATAGGAAATACCTTTGAGATTGTTTCTTGAGTTCGGGGGGTAGATTATGAAAAGGGAAGGTATTAGCACCCTTTTCATCCATGATTTTCCATGGGCTCTTAGTTACTTGCTAGGTCACTTGCTTTTGTTTGAAATTATTCTTTGTGTGGTTTTTTGAAAGTATTTTGTAAAGAGGCTATTGTTTAGGCAATCTTTGTAATGATTCTCGTTCGTAAGAATGTATACAAAGATGTTTGATCTTTTTTAAAAATGTTTTCAATTTTGTAAGATGTTTGAAAGTGTATGTGATTGTTTTGAAAATAGCAAGGATGTTTGTTTTGAAATGGAGCATGTAATTAGGAGCAATCTACCTACTCAAATGTCTTTCTTGTTCATTTTCTCTTCCTTTGATATTGTTTTCTTACCATTGATTTGGTAAGCAACCCTATCTTTGGATGTAAACGGGACGGGCGTGGGTCATCGTATAACTATGATTAGCAATGTTGCACGGTATCTTAGCATTCTTTTTTAGGGACTAAGATCATTTGTAAGGCAACTTAGATAGCGTCATCGAGGGACTATGATCTTGTATTTACTTGTTTTTGCTAAGATACCTCACATGGATAACATGGCCATTTTTGTAAGGCAACCAATTGGATCTTACCCTAGGGGTGATTGTGTGCAAGTGTATTGTTTTCATGCTTGATTTTGTCTTGAATTAGGGTTTTCTATTTGATTGATTTTGTTCTTTCCATCAAACCCTAATTACTAGCATGTAAATATAAAGCATTTAAATTGCGGAAAATAAAAATACTAAGCTATTACATGATTTGTGGGAAGGGGTGTACAATTTGAATGGAGATTGTAAGAATTTAAAGCCTAATTAGTCTATTACAACCATATTGAATTTATACAATAATTGAAATAAACAAATGTACAAAAATAAATATGCAAGAATGTAAATGCAAAGAAAATGGATCTTTTTGTTTGGATTTTTTATGAGAAAAAGGAATTTGTTTTAACCTAATTAATTAAAAGAAAATAATTAATTAAGTTTAAATTTATTAAGAAAAGATTTTGAATAAAACCCTAATATTATTTAGTTGATTAAAAGAAAATAAGTTTAGAAAAAAGTATTTTTGTCTTGAAAATATTTATGGCATCATGAAATATTTTTAGTCTTTTTGATATCAAAAATAATATATTTTAATAGGTGTAAAAGAAAAATAAATATTAACCTAGTTTTAATTAAATTTACAAGGTAATTTGTAAAAAATAAATAAAGTATAGTTAATAAAAATATTTTTTTGGTGAGAAAAATAAAATAAACTAAATTAAAATGAAGATAAAATTTTTTATATATTTTTTATGATTTTTAATATTAGTGAAACATAATTAAGAAAAAAAAACAAATAAAATTAAGAAAATAAAATAAATTGGGCTAAAGGTGCATAAGCAGGCAAGGAGGTTAGTTAGTAAAAAAAATAAAAAGCCCAAAGACCCAGGCGCCCTGCAAAAAAGGTCAGAAAATACAAAAATATGTAAAAACACAAAATGGGTACCACTGGGGCTCGAACCCAGGTCCCAAAGGTTAACACGCGCGGGATTTACTACTGGGGTGGCTATACATCCGTTCATATAAACAAAACAATAAATATGTAAGGCAAATCAAGTTCTGATGACTTCATCTTCAACCTCCAGCCGGTGTACATGTAACTTCTTCATTTCTCAACAAAAATGGAAGATGACAAAATGAAAGTTGTTGCATTCTTCCTCACGAATCTAACCATGTAAATAACTAAAGCTAAAAGTCAAAGATAAATGAGAATTTCTCTGGCCCTAATTTGAACCCTAAAAATTTCAGAAACTTCAACTCTAAAATTCTCTAAGCTCAGGCCATGTAAATGCAAACTATGGATATGTACAACTTCGTGGAAATGAGGTCTACATTTTATCTTCACAAATGAAAACCTAAAAATGCCTAAGTAATGAGATAGAAGTTCAAGAAAAATACCTCAAAATTGGAAATCGGGAAATGAAAATGAGCTTGATTCAAAGTGCTGCAAGGATCAGGTTAGCTTCCCTGAGGTCCCAGGAAGCTAATACAATGATTAGCTTAAGCTGAAAGTGGCTGAGCAGCTCTGGAGAAGTCAAGTTGCGGACCCCTGTTTTTGAAAATGGAACTTGATGAGGGAGGTGTTACAATTGAGCAAATAGACTTTGGATGGTTTGTATTTGATGTTTAGAAGCTTTTGGAAGTGAAAGGCCAAAGAACGCACGAGGGGATTTGGAGTTTGGTATGTAAAGTCATAACTTGCACAACAATGGTGTTTTGAGACAATTTCTGAACAGAGGGAGTTTAAGTGAGTTTTAGGGTCTTCAAGCTCTTGTCCTAGCTCACAAATAGTGCTTCTATTTATAAGCAACAAGTTTAGAGACTTGTTGATCAGAATTTGAAATTATATGTTTATGCATAACATGTAATTTTTGAGAAAACAAGTTTCAATGCCTTGTGTACTTGCTAAGATAGAGTGGTTATGCTTTAAACAAGCTTGCTTCTGACTTTGTGGATAGAGTGTGATCAGAGGGAACAAGTTAGAGGCTCAATGTGAACTTTATGCAAAAAGCTTGCTTTACAAGAATGGCATTGTTAACTTTCTTCCCAAAATGGCAATGTGAATTGGATAAAGCTTAAATCACTTAGATTATAGCTCAAAAGTTTGTGTAATCCATTAATTATGGAGTTACAAACAAGTTTAAGGCCTGCAAAGCAAAGATTATGCAGCCTAACATTGAAATTGTATTTGTGTTCATCATGAAAATGACCTATAGTTCAAGTGACAAAACACCAACTTCATCTCTTCGATTCTCCCTACCCAAGAATGATATCAAGGATTTTTTGGACATTTTAAAAAGCTTGCAATGTTATATACAACTCATATTTGAATTTATTTTGAAGATTCCCCTTGGAACTATGTGAAAAATTGCCATGAAGTTAGGTCAAAAATCTGCCTAACTTAGGGCAAAATTTCACTAAGTGTTTAGTTTCATGACCCTATGTTCTTGAAATTATAACTTGAGATCCAAGAACTTTTGGAAGAAGTTGTGTGATGCAAAGTTGTAGTTTTAATGGAGATCTAAAACTTTCATGTTGGAAGTTTCTCTTGAATCATCTTGCATCATGGTGAAAATTTGGCTCAAAGTTATGAAAAAACATGAAATTTCCAACACTTAGAAAAATTTCTAAGTTTAGAAATCTTGACTTTTCAAAATGAAATCTTGACTTTTTGATTTCTTGATGAATAATTTTCATATTTTGACATGTTTTGATGAATTATGATTTTTGGCACTTGAATTTGACCAAAAACTCAAGGTTTGACTTTTCAGTATATAATTGACTTTTGATCAGTTGACTGATAAATTCATCTATCAATCCAATGGATTTGCAATGTTTTGAATCATGTCATTAGGTAAAAATGATTCAATTGGACTCTTGAGATCATTCCTTAAACCAATTGACCATTTGCTAGGTCAAAAATCAGAAATTGCCCTTTCCTAGTCAAAACCCTAATTTTGACCATTTTGCCCTTTTGGTGATTTGATCAAATTTCTTGAGGAATTATGGTCCAAACTTGATAAAATGATACATATGGGTTTAAAATGTTGATGTGGATAAAAAATTATGAAGTTTGACTGTAAATTGGCAATGGTTGACTTTTTTCCCCAATACAAATGATTTTTAGGCCAACTGCTCAATTGACTGAGCAAAAATGTGATCCAAGGTTTAAAACTTGACATGAGTAATCTTGGGAGTCTATAATGATCCGTTAAAGTCATATGGGGAATTGGAAGTTCAAAAATCCTTGTGCTAACTCAAACCCTAATTTTGGTCATTAGTGCATAAGGAGGTGTCTTGAGCTGATCATACCCTAGTGCAGTCTTGAGCCCAAGGAGATCTTATGAGAAAATTCTTGATAAGTGAGAGGGAAAATTTTGGGGTAAAATAGCGTGGGATTGGTTTCCAATTAAATACTGAATATATATTCAGTTTATAATAAAGAAATCTCATGGAAAGAGGCAAGAGATATGATTGGTCCAAAAAAGCAAATATTCACATAATTGGAAATCAAATATTTTTCCATGAAAACCATTGATATCTCTCCTTAATGCTTACCCTAATTTTATTTAATAATTAATCACAAGCACCCCAGCCTAAGGAGATATGCGCAACTGCCTCCATAAACCCTAGCAAAAATTCCAAAATTTCTCAAAGAAAAGTGAAACTTACATCATCTAATCCAGCCGTTCTCAGATCTTTTGAAGCATTCAGTCATACTCCTGAGACCTCTAGGAGTCGTGTCCATACATCACTCAGGCCTGAAACATCCCAGAACCACCCCTTCAAGTGTCACCGGTCAGGTATATTTTGGCAAGCTCAAAATCATTTGATCATGCAATATAAATGAGTTATTTGTATATACATGTGTTCATACTGTTCTTTGTGATTGTTTGTGACCATTACATGAGAGATCTAATGCAGGGATGAAAGTTTTCCATTGTTAGGGCAAAGCTTCAATCAAGTTTCTTATCTCATGGTACAGTCATTTTCAGGGCAAATCAGACACGCCATTGGATTCGCAAGGGCCTAATTTGTCTAGTAGGGTTCTTTTCATGTTTGTTTTCATGAGATTTTGCAGGTTTTGTTTTTTGGCCAACCGGAAATGGTGACCGGAGCCACCGTCTAAGGTGGTTTGACTGGTCGGAGACCATTCCTGACATAATGGAGTCCTTTGGTTAGTTCAATAAAATGGCAAAGACCCACTTGGCACGCGCGTGTTATACAGTCAGCACTAAGGACCAGATTTACATTATATATTTATTATTGTGTTTATATTACCGGAAGTAAAACCGTCCCAACGGTAGAGGCAATGCATGTTAAGGCGTTCCTTTGGGCAAAGGCAGGGGTTCGATCCCTGCCTCTTGCCTATTATTTTTCTAATTCATTCTTGCAGATCCAGTGTTACAGGGGCTAACGCACGTACCATGTGTTCCATCATCATCACCATTGGATCCATCATAATGCAAAATCAATAATCCAGATCCAGGCATTCATGATAGACCTCATAAGGGCCAGAGACATTGGATCATACATAGGAGTTTGGGCTTGCTCTAGTTCTGGGCCTAACAATTTCTAGATTACACCCCCCCTCAATGCTTCACTATACCAGGCTCGTTTTTCTTTTGTTTTAATTTATTTATTTTAATTATTTTATATTTTTTCAAATTCATTTTTATTTTTTACCATAAAATCAATAAAAAGTCACAAAAAAATAGAATTAGGTTTTTTTATAATCAAAATCAACTCTTGTAAGTTAATTTAATTTAATTGATTTTAACTTGTTTTCTTTAATTTAAAACTAATTAGAAATTAGGTTAAATCTCAAATCTTTTTTTCATATAAAATACCAAAAATATTTTATTAAGCAATTAGATTTTTAGGCTTTTACGAACTTATTCCCGCCTTAATTTTTGCGTGTTGTTATTTTTTGTACTATTATTTTTTAATTAATGTATTTGTGCACAATTTGTAATAGTTTAAAATTAGAGTTTATTTACTGTTTATTCCTCCAGTGGTCGAACTTATAAATCCCCCTCCCCGGGGCCCTGTAATAGCATAGGACTTTATCTTCCTGTTTTTACTTTCCGCACTATTAACTGCTAATAATTAGGTTTGCATGAAAAGACTGTAAATTAAAACGATTAGATAACCCTAAATCACAAGATAAATGAACTGAATCAATTCACTTGCACGTGTTCAACCTTAGGGTATCTCCCACTTCGGTTGTCATTGAAAGCGGTCACAATTCTCGAAACGTGAGAATTTTTAGTGGTTGTCCTTTAGTTCAAGAGATCACAAGTCCCTCAATGACCCTTTCGATGCCTCATCGGTTAAAAAGTGATCTTAGAACTTTAGGACAATTACTAAAAGTTCTTGCCCAGTTGCCTTAGTGACCGTAAATATCCCTTCGATAGTCCCTCAACATCCAATGACTAGAGCTACCCACTCACTAATAGTAGGATAGCACTGTCTAAAGAAAAAGAGGAAAAGAACACCTTTTTCGAGTAGGTAGATAATTGTTAGGTACTTGCTCAAAAACAAATTTTTCACACTGCACTTTCAAAACATTTTCAAAAAAAAAAGAAGCTTTATCAACACTATTGAGGACTGATACAAGAGTTATCATAAAGCAAACAATTTTTCAAACACATAAGCATAAAAAGCAATTTTAAAAATGAGAAAGTATCTAAGAGCCCGTAGATAACTACGGATGGAAAGTGTGCTAACAGCTTTCCTTTCCATAATCTACCCCTTTACTTAGAAAATTCTCGAAAAGGTCTTTTTCTGTTCTTTTCACCCTTTCCTTTGATGGACAAAAGAAAATTCGGTGGAGACTCTTGCTTACTGCAACATTTACGAACACAAATGAAAATCCAGTATAACAGTCGGTTCTGCCACCATATCACATTTACGTTTATGGTTATTTGTTTGGGTTTGTTTTGATCCTCCACCCGGATTTGGGGCACCTTTTAGGTAAGTAGCAATAGATTGTGGAAAGTGTATGGCATAGACCGATATGGTTGAAGAAATGGCTACGTTAGTGTGATGCATTTGCTGGTATCGGTATCCCTTGTGTTGAATCGAGGAGAATACGGGGCGGCGTAACGGCGTCATGAAGCACTAACTGACCATAGAACCTTAATTGAACAACTTGGCCATAAGGAAGTAGTGAGATAGCCGACTTTGGTGCAAAGATGAAGATTGGTTGATACTCGATGCTACACTCATTGAGATCGGACTTTTGGGATATCTCGGTCGCAAGAAAAGATTGATTGTGCTGAGACAATGCCTAAAAGAAAGGTCGGTGATATTGAGTTCCCCTAGAACCCAGTTACTTTCTCGAACAGGTTGAGCCAACTAAAACTTCAAGAGGGTACTTACCTATGAAACCTATGCAAGCCATAACCTAAGGTTTTTGTGTTCTTTGTTTGTGATTATTATTCATGTCATCATAAACATCATAACATCATAAAGCATTCTCGCTAACCATTTAAAGGATTTAGGAATTTATCTTTGTTCTGTTTTGTAGGTCATGGCTTTTATTCGTAGGAATACCATCCGAATTAACTTCGTGAAAGTGCATCCTCAACTTCAAGAGTTAGAATCAAGAGTTCCTGGAGATTTTCCCTTCACCAATAAATATGGTCGACTTCTCAACTTGGCTACCTCAAACTTCCAAGAAGAAATGATGTGTGTGCTCTTCTAATTCTTTGATCCCATGCATCATTGATTCATCTTTCCTGACTACCAGTTGGTGCCTACATTAGAAGAATTCTCTCAACTGTTTGGAGTGCTTGTGCTTGACCAAATATCATTCACCGGTTTAGAGGAGACTCCAAAGCCTGATGTCATTGCTGAAGCCTTGCATTTGAAGAGATCTGATATTATAACAAATTGGGAGACGAGAAGTGGAGTTAAGCGTTTCTTAGACAAGTTTCTGTTGGAGAAGGCTCGTTCATTCTGGGAGGATATGGACTTTCAATATTTTGAAGATGTCTTGGCCCTTCTAATCTATGGTTTGATTCTATTTCCCACTCCAGACCAACTCGTAGATGTGAATGCTATCAATATCTTTCTCTCTTGTAATCATGTACCCACCCTGCTTTGATACATTCTACATTGTTTCTATACTTGCACCATGAGGAAAAGAGGTACCCTTTTGTGTTGCATTTCTTTGCTCTCTAGGTGGTTTATTTCGCACCTACCTCGATCAACATTGAAGAATGAGCAAGGCTTGACATGGTCTCAAAGGATGATATCACTCACACATTCTGATATTCATTGGTGTTCTTGATGCTTAGAGGATATTACTATCATCTACCGTTATGGGGAATTCCCTAATGTCCCTCTGCTTGGCATAAGGGAAGGTATTACCTACAACCCTTGTTTGGATTTATGACAGTTTGGGTATGCACTAAGAGATGGCCCTCATGATGCACTCAACCAAGGGTTGGTATTAGATTACGAGGGCGACAATCAAGGCTATCATAAAAGGTTTATACGAGCTTGGAGAATGGTAAATAAGGTGGATAGCAAGACATTGAGGCATAAGAACTCCATTTCTTTGGAGCCTTATCTTAAGTGGATACGAACTCGTGCTCAAAGTCTCATGATGCCTTACCCCTCCATCCTACCTATCATCATGGAGCCTATTGTCGAAGGAGATATTCCATATACTGTCCTTCATCCTGATATGCCCACTTCCCTTGAAGACTTGCAAATAGCTTGGATTCAGCTAAAGGAAGATCGAGACACCTTCGAAGCCCAATTCTATGCGAGTGAAAATAAGGTTTTGGAGCTTACAAGACAACTTCATAAAGAGGGAAATTTGAATGCCTACATTGCGCCAAAAAGGATGCGCTCAACTTTTTTGTCTTAGGAGTTTATTTTGTGTTCCTTTTCCTCCATTGTAAGCCCAAGGGGCATGGTTATAATCAATTTAAACTTATTAATACAATTTACATTTTCTCCCTTTTGTCTAAACATATTTAAATCTTCTAAGTCCTTGAAATCATTTGCATACGCATGTTCATGCATCATAACACAAACAGGTTTTTCACAATAGTTTTCCATATCTTTCTACTGTTTATTTTAGTAAGATGGATATCGAACAAACAGTGAAGGATCTTCAAGCACAGAACGCTCAATTCCAACAGATGTTCTTGGCTCTGGCTAAAGGATAAGAGGACTTGAAGGCTCTCATGATCAAAGACAAGAAGAAGAAGAAGAAGAAGAAGAAGAAGAAGACGGAGAAAATAGTGGGTGTCTTGAATATGGGAAGGAGGTTCAGAGAACCAGCAAAGCGAGCTCTAGAACTTGCAAGTACGTCAAATGAAAGGGACAATCAGGAAGAGAAAGCAAAAGAAGGAGACCACGGTCTGGAGTCTGATGAAGAGGAAACTGACTACGTTGAAGAACAGTATCCTCCTGCTGATGACAAATATAAATAGCTGGAGGATCGTCTCAATTCCATAGAAATTCAGAGAGTACCTGGTATGGATTTTGAAGAACTAGGTTTGGTTCCTGGGGTGGTCATTTCACCAAAGTTCAAAGTTCCCACATTTTCTAAATACGACGGTGTCTTCTGTCCTAAGTTGCACTTAAGGTCATATGTCAGGAAGATTCAACCCCACACAGCTGATAGGAATTTGTGGATACATTTCTTCCAGGAAAGTTTGTCATGGACGTAGTTGGATTGGTTCTATCAGCTGGAAAGAACCAACATTCATAATTGGGAAGATCTGGTTGCTGCTTTTTACAAGCAGTACCAATATAACGATGTCCTCGCTCTGACCCGTACACAATTGCAAAGTATGTCTATGGGTTCCGGCGAGGGTTTCAAAGAGTATGCCCGAAATTGGAGAGACCTTGTGGCAAGATTTCAGCCTCCTCTATCTGATAGAGAGATGGTAGACATTTTCTTGGGAACTTTGTCTGGCCCATTCTTCAACCATCTGATTGGAAGTTCCTCAGTTGGGTTTACTGAGCTGATATTAACTGGTGAGCGAGTAGAAGACGATATTAACAGTGGTAAAATCCAGAGGGATGCATCCTTAAGCACAATGAAGAAACCCTTCACGGGGAAGAAAGAGGCCAGTTCTGCTTATAGCCAAAGAAATCAAAACAAAAATGAACGTCGTCCGACGGTAGGGGCTTATGATTTCCAATCCTTCCTCAAACCAACAACGAAACAATCAGCACAGACCAAATGCGCCAGAAGACAGTTTACCCAGATCAACATGACATTATCACAGATTTTGCCACACCTGTTGAAATCCAATCTGGTGACTCTAAAGGAAGCTCCTAAGAATCCTAATACTGGATCTCCCCGCTACAACCCAAATGCTCGATGTGCCTACCATTCCAAAAGCTCGGGGCACGATACAAATGATTGTTGGGCTATGAAAAATAAGGTGCAGGAACTTATCGAGGCGAAGGAGATTGAGTTTGACCTTCCAGAAACACCTAATGTAATAATTACGCCAATGTCCAAACATGGCCAGCGTGTCAATGTTGTCGATGGCGACCGATTTGTTTCTTCTGTGGATGAGTTAGCTACTCCTCTTATAACTGTTAAAAGGAATCTGTTGCGAGCCGGTTTATTTCCGGGCTGTGGAGAAGGTTTCCACTTTTGTATGTCTCTACTGAACGATTGTTTGGTGTTAAAGATGGGCGTCCAGCGCCTGATGGTTAACAAATAAATTTTGTTTGAGAAAGTTCCCCTTACAAGAAAATTGTGTGAAGATGTCTCAATAATTACCATTTCTGACAATCCTCCCAGGGTCTCCTCCAAAAGACCCATCAGGATTACATCTGTTCCCTGGAATTATGGGGCTGACGTCTATTACCATGGCATCAAGCAAGACCTATTGTCTGTTGAAGATAAAGTTACTGAAGATACTGATCCTGACATCTACAACATCGTTGGGACCATTAAAATTACGAGAAGCGGGAGAATTTTCTCTCCCGAAATCTCTCCAAAGATTGTTGCTACTCCTGTGGTCATTCCCGCTGATACTCCTGTTAGTACTCCCATTGCTACTCCTACTGTTATCCCTGTTGTTAACCCTGCTGTAACGCGGTGGGAGAACTGACTTGGGTGTTTTGCGTTTGATCGCAATTGTTACGGATAACAAGAGTTGCCACCGACTTTTCTTTTATCCCATAAGGAAAGGCTGAAAAGAACAGGAAAGACCTTTAGAGATGTTTTCTGAGTTTAGGGGGTAGATTATGAAAAGGGAAGGTATTAGAACCCTTTTCATCTATAGTTATCTACGGACTCTTAGTTGCTTTCTAGATCACTTTATTTTGTTTGAATGTGTTCTTGTGGTGTGGGTTTTGAAAGTATTTTGAAAATGTCTTTGTAATGGTTCTCGTTTCTATAAGAACGCGTACAAAGTGTTATTTCGAAAATAGTTTAAATAGTTATTTGTGGAATGTGTTTTTGAAAGTGATTTTGAAAAGGTGTCTTTGTAATGGCTCTTATTTCTATAAGAATGCGTATAAAGTGTTGTCTTTTGAAAATCTTTCAAAATGAGAGTGTTGGTATATTAAATGTTATTGTTGTGAGCAAGTGAGAAACTAGGAGAAAATCTACCTACTCAAAAGGTCTTTAGATTTTCTTTTCCTCCTCCTTTAGATGTTGCTATCTTACCATTGTTTTGGTAAGAAGCCCAATCATTGGATGTGAAGGGACGGGCGCGGGACGTTTGTATAGTCATAGAAGGCAACCTATGGGACATTTTAGCAATGTCGTTTATGGACTAGATTGTTTACCGAAGGCAACATCGAGGGTCATCGAGGGACTACGATCTTTTATCGAGGGTCTTTTCTAAAACGCCCATGTTCGAGGGACATGACTATTTTTCTGATAGGCAACAAGTGAGATTACCCTAAGGGTGCATGTGTGTAAAGTGTGTTTGATTTTCATGAATTTTGTCTTGATTAGGGGTTGTCTACTTGTTGGTTTTATCTTGCCATACACACCTAATCACTAGCATTTGTACAAAAGTAATAAAGAATGCAAGTAATAAAACCTACACTATTACAACCATATCGAAAGGCATAAAATATGAAGGCAAAAATAAAATAAAATTAAAAAATGAGTGTCTTTCGATTGGGGGGAAGCAGCCTTCAATTTGCATTTTGTTGGCCTCCTTCGATTAGGGGCTGGCATCAGCAAGGTCAGGTCTTTCGATTGGGCCTTGGCAGCAGCAAGGTCTTGTCCTTCGATTGGGCACTGGTACCAGTGAGGTCCTGTCCTTCGATTGGCCTGGATGTCAGTGTATGGTGAAGCCCAAGGTTCTGCCATGTAGCCTTGTTGCCTTCTTTGATTGAGGCTGGCAGCAGCAAGTCATGGCTTTTGATTCTGTCAGGATTTTAGTGCAAGCATGCCTTTTGATTCTGCCTTTCTGCTTTGAAAGTCAGCAAGGAAACCCAAAGCTTTATTTCATGTTTCCTTTCCCATGTTTCTTTTGTTTAAGGCACTAAATGGCAACATGGCCTAAGGCCATGCTAATGTTTGTCTTGCAAACAGTATAATAGTTAAAGCATATTTAATTAAACAAGCAGCAAAACGAAAGGGGGGGTTAGCTCTGAAAACATCTTAAGGGGGTGGAAACGAAAAGAGCAAAAAAAATGTTATGTACATGATATTTGAAACGCAAAGCTTAGAGTCAGAATGACTTACCTCAAAGTTGGTGTGTGGGCTTCGAGCCTGAACTGATGGCGCTGGCAGGAGGGGATTCGAAGAGTTTTCACAAAGGGGGGGAGGGGGTTTACCTTTGATTCAAAGTGTTGTCACAGGAGGTTGTTTTTTGAGTTTGAACCAAAAAAACTTCTAGGTGTGGGGTGTTCTTCAGAATCGAAGAAGACTGAAGTGTGGGGAGTCTTCAGAATCAAAAGAGGTGAGTGTTTGGGATTCTGGGTTTGTTTGATTTTCTCAAGTGTTCATGAACTTGAGAGTTTTGTGTTTGAGAAGATTTTGGAGGATTCCTTCCTCTAGTAAAAAAATCCTCTCTTGGTTTTGCAAAAATTCCTCTATTTATAGAGAAAATAATGGACATGTTGTAGTAGCCAGCTTGCAAAGAAATAATAAAATATAGGTAACATGGAGGGTACAAGTGGGGGGTTGTTGGCAGTTGATTAGACTTGTGCCTCTGGCCTTGCTTTTCGTTCAGACTAAATTTAGGTGGAAAGTTGTTTTTATGATAAAAGCAATCTTTATGAAGAAAGGGTATATGACTTGTTGCCATTTCGTCCCAAAATGGTATTATCTAGTGGATAAACCTTTGAACCCTCATGTAATGTATCACAAACTTGTGCAAACCTCTGATTATATGAAGATTTGGAAGCAAAGTAGCCTAACAAGTAAGATTTTGTCTTGGGATTTGTTCAGACTTGCTTCAAACAAGCTTTCTTCGAATGGCCCAGACTGGATTCGAAGCATGCTGATTCGAAAGGAATCAGAACTTCAAACGAAGCTTTGTAGGTAGATACTTTTTGTTTAATCAAAGGCTTGCCTTCCCAGGGGTCACATATGGCCAAACGAAAGAGTGTACGTGGGGGGTCCCTGTCTTGTGATTGTTTAGCATGAGGGAAGTTAAATGCCCAAATGAAAGGTTTGGCCTTATGCTGAAGGATTCAGGTCCAAACGAAACAAGCACGCAGGCAGTAAACTTTGTCCAATCGAAGAGTTTTCCTTGTCGGGGGCACATGTGGCCAACAGCTTGTGTTGAAGGAATCACATACCCAAATGAAGCTAACATGATGGGATTCAAATTCCTTGTGTCTGTTTAGCATGAGGGAAGTTCCTTCTGAATCGAAGAGTGTTCCTTCAAGGGAAGCAAGAACTTAGCCAAATCTTGCATGAAGATATCTCTTGGCCCAAATGAAACTTGTATGAAGCAAAGTCTGCAAGGGGCCCTTGGTGCAAGTGAATTCGAAGGATGCATAGAGATGGTTATTTTATCCCATTGAAGCTTGTCCCAAACGAAGCAACATACAGGCAGCATATACCCACTCGAAGCAGGCTTGTAGGCAGCAGACAACATGTGCCCAATCGAAGCATGCTTGCAGGCAACATACGCCCAATCGAAGCGGGCTTGTAGGCAGTGAACTTGTCCAAATCGAAGCAGGCTTGCAGGCAGCTAAAATTGGTTTTCAAAGCAAGCATGCCGGCAGCATGCTTGGTGAATCAAAGATTTTGCCTTGCAGGGGGCACTTGTGGCCAGTAAACTTGGTTTTCAAGGCAAGCAATGTAGGAAGCAAAATACACAAGCGAAGCCTGCAACAGGAAGTCACATGCCCAGGCGAAAAAGGCACACTAGCAGCCATTTTGAGAAATCAAAGGAGGCCAAGAGTCAATCGAAGGATGTTGATCGAAAGAGGCCTATTTTTCACCAAATTTGTCAAAAATGTTATTTTTATCTGTTTTCTCCCTTTTTGACAGTTTCCTCTTAATTTTGGTACTGTAAAATCCCAATGCACTTGTGCAAGCTTAAATCTGAGAATCTTTGTGAGAAAAGCCTTGAGAATTAAGAGGGAAAATTTTGGGGTACAACAGCTGCCCATGTTCAATCTTCTTACATTTGAAGAGTTAGATTGGCGAATTTGCGATTCGTGACTTGAAGGTGGAAGATGATTGAACACTAGAGTGCCTAGAAATTTGCACTTGATGATATGGTGGTTGATTATGTAGGGAATGGGCTTAAAGATGCCATTTTGAGAAATGATGGATAGTTGTTAGAGATGGGCTTATAGATGCCATCCAGAGGTGACTGTTGACAGAAATTAGACTAAGTCTAAACTTGACTTCAATTGGAAAAGAATCAGAATAAATCTTGGAGCGATTTATCTGAACCAGAGAAAATGTCTTCCAGAAAGAATCAGGATAAACCGGTTAGAGATTTAAACTGAACCAGCAGAGGTCTTGAATTTTCTTTGACTGGAAAGAAACATAATAAATCTTGGAGCGATTTATATGAACTAGAGAAAATGTCTACCGGAAAGAATCAGGATAAATCATTGAGAGATTTAAACTGAACCAGCAGAGGTCTTGAATTTTCTTTGACTGGAAAGAATCGGAATAAATCTTGGTGCAATTTATTTGAACTAGAGAAAATGTCCACGAGAAAGAATCAGGATAAACCATTGAGAGATTTAAACTGAACCAGTAGAGGTCTGGAAAGAATCAGAATAAACCTTGGAACGATTTATCTGAACTAGAGAAGATGTCTGCGGGAAAGAATCAGGATAAACTGTTGAGAGATTTAAACTGAACCAGCAGTGGTCTGGAGAAGAATCAGAATAAATCTTGGAGCGATTTATCTGAACTAGAGAAAATGTCTACCAGAAAGAATCAGGATAAATCGTTGAGAGATTTAAACTGAACCAGCAGAGGTCTTGAATTTTCTTTGACTGGAAAGAATCAGAATAAATCTTGGAGCGATTTATCTGAACCAGAGAAAATGTCTCTGGGAAAGAATCGAGATAAACCGTTGAGAGATTTAAACTGAACCAGTAGAGGTCTGGAAAGAATCAGAATAAACCTTGGAGCGATTTATCTGAACCATAGAATATATCTGCGGGAAATAATCAGGATAAACTGTTGAGAGATTTAAATTGAACAAACAGTGGTCTGGAGAAGAATCAGAATAAATCTTGGAGCAATTTATCTGAACTAGAGAAAGATGTATGCGGGAAAGAATCAGGATAAACCGTTGAGAGATTTAAACTGAACCAGCAGTGGTCTTGAATTTTCTTTAACTGGAAAGAATCAGAATAAATCTTGGAGCGATTTATCTGAACCAGAGAAAAAGTCTACGGGAAAGAATCCGGATAAACTGTTGAGAGATTTAAACTGAACCAGTAGAGGTCTTTGATCGTTCATTTCTGATGGGCCTGTGTAGGGCTGCTTCAGGATGAGTCTGTAAAACTTCATCTTGGAAAGAGAAGGAAACTGGGTAAGATTACTTCATGATGAGTCCGTGTAAAACTGCATCTGGAAATGAGAAGGAACTTGGGTAGCGTTGCTTCATGACGAGTCCGTGTAAAACTTCGTCTTGAGAATGAAAGAAGGAACCTGGGTAGGGTTGCTTCATGACGAGTCCGTGTAAAACTTCATCTTGAGAATGAGAAAAGGAACTTGTGTAGGGTTGCTTTATGACGAGTCTATGTAAAACTTCATCTTGAAATGAGAAGAAAACTGGGTAGGTTTGCTTCATGATGAGTCAGTGTAAAACTTCATCTGGAAATGTATGAGAAGGAACCTGTGTAGGGTTGCTTTATGAAGAGTCTATGTAAAACTTCATATGGAAATGTATGAGAAGGAACCTGTGTAGGTTTTCTTTATGACGAATCCTGTAAAACTTCATCTTGGAAAGAGAAGGAACCTGGGTAGGGTTGCTTCACGATGAGTCTATGTAAAACTTCATCTGTAAATGTATGAGAAGGAACCTATGTATGGTTGCTTCATGACGAGTCCGTGTAAAACTTCATCTGGAAATGTATGAGAAGGAACCTGTGTAGGGTTTCTTTATGACGAGTCCGTGTAAAACTTCACCTTGGAAAGTGAAGGAACCTGGGTAGGGTTGCTTCATGATGAGTCAGTGTAAAACTTCATCTGGAAATGTATGAGAAGGAACCTGTGTAGGGTTGCTTGATAATGAGTCAGTGTAAAACTTTATCTCAAAATGAGAACGAACCTGGGTAGGGTTGCTTCATGATGAGTCTGTGTAAAACTTCATCTTGAAATGAGAAGGGGAACCTGTGTAGGGTTAATTCAGCTGGTCGTGTAGATAATAGCCCTGGCTTATTACAGGTATTAACCTTTGACCTCAGAAAGAAAGATAGTTTTCCTGGCTTGTTATAGGTATTAATATGGCTGTTGAAAATTATTGGTTGTTTAGATAGTTGTCTGTTGATTGACCTTTTCCTGAAAAAGATAAAATGTTAGATGTATGCAATGTCATAATATATGAAATGCATGGTGTCATGATGTTCTCAAAATAAATGAGATTGTGTCATGTGAAATGTTAATGAATGTATTTTTTGTCTGGGAAAATAAATCTTTGACAAATGTTGGGGCGTCATTAAATCCCAGACTATTGTTCAAGAGTAGGTGTGTCTTCAAACTTTGCTTATAATGTTTCCACCAGGGATTCCTATTTTTTTGTTTGAGGAGAACTCCGCTGGGGAATATTGAAAACTCTGTGGAGAGTGTTGATTCCTGCTTAGGGAAAAGGGATCAGGAGTCTCGGTTATCCGTTTCTCTACTGGGGAATTATCTCTTAAATGTTAGTTGTTATCTGGTCGGGTCCAGGCTTCGCAACAACTTACTAAAGTTAAATGTTATCTGGTCGGTTTCTAGGCTTCACGATAACTTACTGAATTTGATTATTGTCTGGTTGGATTCTAGGCTTCATAAAAAATTCTTGAAAGGATGAAGTTGAACTGATATCTGATTGGGTACAGGCTTCACAGTAACTTGTTGGGGATTATAGAGTAATCTATTAGGGAAGAGGATTTGTGGTCCTTTGATTTGTAGTAGTCGGAGAGGAAGACTCAAGCTGGGGAATCCTGATGTTCGTTGGGGGAAAAACCTTGTTGCTTAGTCTTTTGGAGAGGTAGCGACTTCACTAGGGGAAATCCTCGAGGATTCATGAGGTCGACTTAGCTAGGGAAAAGGTTTTCAGAGATTAAACTCTGGCTGGGAGTCATCTTTTGAGAAGGATTTTGGGGAGATTTGTCACTGCCCCTAGTAGCAAGTGTTTGTGGAACTGCCAGGAATTAATTGACTTTATGTGACCCTTTGTTGGGATTTGCATTCAATTCCCCGAGTGTTTTAGATGGAGACCTGCCCCTGGTTATTCTTCACTTCTTGATAGATTTCTCGGAATCTTAACTGGACTGCCCCAGGTGTGCTGGATAGTGACATTTCATGCCCCCTTGTTGATAGTAAATTTTTCATTGGAAGTGTCATCCCACTTGAAGTGATTTTATTCACTGAGACCTTTCGTTCATCGGATATTCATTGTGTGAATTTCTCTGCTGTCAAACAAATAGCCATATGAAAACAACAATATTCAAATAATGCAAAGTTTATGCTTGTCTTGAAATTTTGAAAATGCGTTTTAGCAAGTAAAGAGATTTTGTAAGAAAATTCAAACTCAGGATTTAGAATAAAACAACAGGAGTCAGGATACCTTTTGTAACAGTATGCTTTGAACTAACCCATGCTTCAATTAGGACTTTTGAAGGGTTGTAACGTGACTTGGTTCACGGTTTAAGAAAAAAAGGATAAAGTCTCAAAGTGTATTTGTATCCGCCTGTTCTTCATGATGTTCTTCGGCCCTAAACTCATCTAATTGTGCGTTTGAACTCCAATTAAGTCTGGAATGACGTTTAGGTGATGGTTCAGACAAGTTAAGTTTGTTGGAAGGCTGTCTTTTTTTGCAACATTTTTCATGTTGTTGAGGATTTGTAGTGACCTCTTTTTGATTTATCATCCTTGATTTTTGCCTGACTGTTCTTTGTTTTGAGATTATCGTCAGCGGGATGCCCCAGTTTTCCTAAGTCTCCTTTGTAGGTTTTGACTTAGTGGGATTTTCTCTTAAGGGATAATGACTGCCTATTTAGTAGGGAACCATCACTGTCTTTTGATTCCAGAAGAATGTGTTTGATGTCACTCGTTGTATACGAAGTGAAAGTCTGTGACTGAACGCGCATTTGAATTAACTGAGAGACTACCCTGCCCCAGGTTTTGATTAAAGGTTTAAATTTGTGTAAAAAGGAAAACTTCTACTTCTTTGGCTCGAAGGGGTTGAATAGGGATTATCTTCCTTATAAGTCCAGTGTTTAGGATTTGAAAGAACACATGTACATCGTCAGAAAGGTCTGTTCAAAAGCATATTGTATGAGATTATGGCATTGTTTTCGTCATCCTCCTTCTAAAGGCTTGTAACTTTTAGAAAGAGTTAAATGTCATAAAGAGAGTAAAAAGCATAGTTTAAATATAGTGAAAACAAATGGATGAATTCAAGACAAACATATGCAATGCATTAATGAAATGGAGTTTGACATTAATAGATAATTGTTTGAATAACAAAAGAAATTACAATTGAAAATTCAAAATGAACAAAACGCTCTCAATGATTCATCATAGGAGCAGTGATCATGCTTGGAGTCTCCGGAGGGTCAAACTCAATCTCCTTGGCTTCAATCAAATTATGAATCTTGTACTTCAACATGTAACAATCATTAGTATCATGTCCGGGACTGCCGGAATGATAAGCACATGTTTCATTAGGATTATAGTTAGGAGAAGAAGTTTTGGGGTTTGGATGAGGTCCTATCAACGTAATTAGATTCATCCTTAACAAGTGTTATAGCGCTTGAGATAGCGGCATGTTGATGTTGGTAAACTGTCTTTTGGGCTCGTCTGGCCATTGCTGATTTCCCCTTTGCGGTTGTCGGTGCGATGCAGAATCCGAGATCAGGACTTCCGCCATATGTTGGTCATGACGACTCCTTTGACCATACACAACATTAGACTCTTTCTTCCAATTGTATGGTTTTTCTGAGCATCAGAGGGTGTACCTCCTTGGATCTTTCCGCTTTTGATGCCAGCTTCAACCCTTTCACCAGTCAGTATTATCTCAGTGAACCCGGTTGAGGAGCTTCCGATTAGGTGTTTGAAGAAAGTTCCCGTCAAGGTTCCCATAAAGATGTCAATCAGCTCCCTGTCAGTTAAAGGGGCTTCACCCTACCAGCCAAATCTCTCCATTTTTGGGCGTATCCTTTGAAGCTCTCGTTGGAACCCATGGTCATGTTCTGCAATTGCACCCGAGTTGGTGCAA
The DNA here is from genome assembly GCA_948472305.1 of Vicia faba. Lineage (NCBI taxonomy): Eukaryota > Viridiplantae > Streptophyta > Magnoliopsida > Fabales > Fabaceae > Vicia > Vicia faba. The sequence continues at coordinate 695,073,905 of OX451739.1, read as the reverse complement.
GATCAGCGTTGTATCGGTACTACTTGTAAAAAGCAGCATCCAAATCCTCCCAGGTGTGGATGTGAGAACTCTCCAATTGATAGAACCATTCAATTTGAGTCCCTACTAGGCTCTCTTTAAAGAAATGGATCCAAAGCTTCAGATCAGTTATGTATGGTTGAATCTTGCGAACATAAGACTTTAAGTGCATCTTAGGGAAAGGGACTCCATCATACAGGGCAAAGGTAGAGATTTTGAACTTTGGCGGGATGACCACTCCAAAAACCAAACCCATGTCTCCTAAATACTAGCCAGGCATCTGCTGGATCTCCATAGCACTGAGGCGATCCTCCAACTGTTTGTACTTGTTATTAGTGGGAGGATATTGTTCCTCAGAGTAGACAGCTTCGACTGCATCAATCTCCAGACTGTTGTTTTCTTCATGACTATCCCCCATGTTGGATGGAGTTAAAAGATCTAGAGCTCCCTTGACTGGTCCTCTAAGTCTTCTTCCCAAGTTCAGGACGCCTACTGACTTCTTAGGCTTCTTCTTCTAGTCTTTGAGAAGGAGAGTCTTCAGGTCCTCTTGCCCCTTAGCCATGGCCAGGAACATTTGTTGGAATTGAGCGTTTTGAGCTTGGAGATCTTTCACCGTTTGTTCCATATCCATCTTACTGAAATAAACAGTAGGAAGGTAAGGAGACCTGTATGGGAGAAACCTGTTGTTGTACCCCAAAATTTTCTCTCTCATTTATCAAGACTTTTCTCACAAGATCTCTTTGACTCAAGACTGGATTAGGGTTTGATCAGCTCAAGACATCTCATCATGCACTGATAACCCAAAATTATGGTTTTGAGATTGCACAAAGATTTTTGGACTATCAATGCTTAATATGACTTTCAAGTATCATTATAGACCCCTAATATTACTCATGTCAAGTTTCAAGCCTTGAATCACATTTTTGATCAATCAATTGGACAGTTGACCTAAAAAGCAGCTGTATTGAGGAAAAAGTCAACCATGGCCAATTTACAGTCAAACTTCATAATTTTTTATCCACATCAACATTTTAGACTTACATGTATCATTTGATCAAGTTTGGACCACAATTCTTCAATAAATTTGATCAAATCATCAAAAGGGCAAAATGGTCAAAATTAGGGTTTTAACTCAGAAAGGGCAATTTCTGATTTTTGACCTAGCAAATGACCAATTGATTTAAAGCATGATTTCAAGGGTTCAATTGCATCATCTTGACCTAATTACATGGTTCAAAATATTGCAATTCCATTGGATTGACAGATAAATTTTGTAGTCAACTGATCAAAAGTCAACTATATACTGAAAAGTCAAACTTTGACTTTTTTGGTCAAAATCAAATGCCAGGGATCACAATTCATCAAAACATGTCAAAATGTGAAACTTGTTCATCAAGAAATCAAAGATTGAAGATTTTGTTTTGAAATTTGAAATCTCTTAACTTAGAAATTTTTCGAAGTATAGAATATTTCTTATTTTTTCTCAACTTTAAGCCAAATTTTCACCATGATACAAGATGATTCAAAGAAAGTTCCCAACATGAAAGTTGTAGATCTCCATGAAATCTGCAAATTTGCTTCACACAATTTCTCCTAAAGATAATTGGATCTCAAGATATAATTTTGTGAATACATGCCCATGAACTAAAATAACTTAGTGAAATTTTGCCCTAATTTAGGCAAGTTTTTTACCTAACTTCATAGAAACTTTTCACCTAGTTCCAAGTGGAATCTTGGAAAGAAATTCAAAGATAAATTATAGAGCACATTGCAAGATTTCCAAAATATCTAAGAACTCGTTGAGATCATTTTTGAGTAGGGAGAATCAAAGAGATGAAGTTGGAAATTTCTCACTTTAATTTCAAGCCATTTCATGATGAACCAAAATTCAAATCCAAACCTAGGCTGAATAAGCCTTGCTTTACAAGTCTCAAACTTGTTTCTCACTCCATAATTTAATGCTAACACAGTTGATAAAGCTTTAATCCAAACATGAGAGCCTTTGTCCAAGCTTTAATTTCATAAATGGCACAAAGTTGCCATTTCCATTTTAGAAAAGCACAACTTTTGCATTTGTCAACTCCTTGAGCTTTGCACCTGTTCCTTCTGCACACACAAGGCCTATAAACCAAAATCAAAGTGCCTAAGACTTGTACCAACTCATATCAGGCTTATACAAGCATGTAGAGAGTTGTCTCCTCACTTTTCTTAAAAGGCAAGCAATAGAGCAAAAAGTCTATAACTCAGAAGCCTGGTGTGGAATCAATTTGAAACCTTTTCTATACTTATACACAAACATATTACAATCTAACACACGATTGCAAAAGCTCAGAAACTCTCCCAAACTCTCTATCACCAAAAACCTGCCATAACTTGCAGTTTTGCATCAAGCATAGCAATCTCAAAAACCACTCTTGCGTTTCAAGTTCTAATCACATAAACACTTAACCTACATCATATCTAAGTGTTCCAGACCATCATCCCTTCACTGTAACTCCCCCTTCTCCATCTGCAATTTTTGCATTTCAAGTTTGCAGGTTGACTTGGGTAGGGAGATTCAGGCACTTTCAGGGCAAGGTAAGGATTGGAACACACTCAGGGAGGTCCATGCAAGCTAAATGGATCCTCAGGCCTTCTCAAAACTCACTTAAACTCCATTCACGATCTCAGCTAAAAGAGGTAAGAACTCTAACTTCTATCTCTTCATACAGGTATCCTTTGGTCTCGATTTGTGAAAATAAAATGTAGATATCCTTCTACTAAAGCCAACCATGTTCATAGATTTCATTTATATTCATTATGTATAGAGAATTTTAGATTTCAAATTTCTGTAAAAAGTTAGGTTTGAAATTAGGGCTAGTGAAATCAACTTTGATCTTTGACTGTTAGTTTACATGAGTTACATGTTTGAAATCGTGGGAAAGAGTACTACCATTTTCATGTTCGAAGTTTCTATTTTCATGGAGAAATGAGAGAGATACAGGGGGTCCGGCTAGCTAGAGGAAGAAGACGAAGTACAGGGCAATGAAGTACTTTGTGTTATGTATTTTTAGTTTCATTTGAACTAACGGATGTACAGCCACCCCAGTGGCAAGGCAGCGCGCGTAAATACCATAGGTCATGGGTTCGAACCTTGGCGTTGCCTTTTGCATTTTCATATTTTTCCAGCTTTGTTTTTTATTGTTTGGCAGCGTGGGCTTCAACATGTGGGCCTTATTTTTTTTCTAACATCCACCTCCTTTTTCTTAGCAGCATCCCTAGCCCATACATTTTATTATTTATTTTTATTTTCATTTCCATTTTATTAAATATATTTTCCTTAACATAAAAAATCATAAAAAATATAAAACATGATAAATATTATATTTTCTTTAAAATATTTTATTTTCTCATAAAAAATAAATTTATTAAATTATATATTAACTATTTTTCTTAAACAAACTTGTAAAATAAAATAGAATTAGGTTAATATTTATTTGTTTTCTCTCACACTTGTAAATATTTATTCTAATGTATAAAGGACTAAAATATTTCATAAAATATTATTTTATTATTTTTAAGACAAAAATACATAAAAACAATACTTAAAGCACATTATTTTCTTTTAACAAATTAGAATTAGGGTTAACCAAATTTCTAAAAATAATTTCCTTTTCTTAAATTATTAGGTTTAGTTTAAAACTCTTTTTCACATAAAAAAAAAACAAAAATATTTTTTTCTTGCATATACATACTATTGCATATTTAATTTATATTGTATATTATTCATTAAAATATTTGTACAAATTCAATTTGGTTGTAATAGATTAAATTAGGTTTACATTATTGCAAATCCCCATTCATAATTTGTATACCCCCTCCCATAAAATGTTGTAATAGCGTAGCAATCTTTAAATTACGCAATTTATCGCTTTTACATAACATGCTAGTAATTAATGTTTGTATGGCAAGATAAAAATAAACAAATAGAAAACCCTAATCTAAGCCAAAATCAAGCATGAAAATAACACATTTGCACACAAGCACCCTTAGGGTTACTCCACTTGGTTGCCTTATACAAAAATGGCCATATTACGCATGCGAAGTATCTTAGCAAAACAAACAAGTATAAGATCATAGTCCCTCGATGACGCTATTCAAAGTTGCCTTACAAAATGATCTTAGTCCCTCAAAAATGCTAAGATACTTTACAACTTTGCTAATAATGGTTATACGATGACCACGCCCGTCCCATTTACATCCAAAGATAGGATTGCTTACCAAATCAATAATAAGACAACAATATCAAAGGAAAAGAAAATGAACAAGATAGACATTTGAGTAGGTAGATTACTTCTAGTTACTTGCTCCATTTCAAACAAATATCCTTGCTATTTTCAAAACAGACGCACACATTTCCAAACATCTTACAAACATTGAAAACATTTTCAAAAAGACAAACATCTTTGTATACATTCTTACAAACGAGAATCATTACAAAGATTTCCTAAACAAATGGCCTCTTCTTACAAAATACTTTCAAAAAAACCACACAAAGCACAATTTCAAAACAAAAGCAAGTGATCTAGCATGTAACTAAGAGCCCGTGGAAAACCATGGATGAAAAGGGTGCTAATACCTTCCCTTTTCATAATCTATCCCCCGAACTCAAGAAATAATCTCAAAGGTCTTTCCTGTGCTTTTTCACCTTTCCTTTTGGATAAAAGAAAAGTCGGTGGCGACTCTTGCTAACCGCAACATTTGCGATAAAACGCAAAACCCTCAAGTCAGTTCTCCCACCGTATCACAGAACTGGCGACTCTGCAGGGGAAAATTATAAACGTGGAGTTACCTTAGGGCTAGATCATATTTATTTGCTTACATTGTTTGACTTTTATGCTTTACATTATTGTTCTTTGTTTGGGTTTAAAATCCTCTACCCGGATTTGGGATACATTATAGGTAAATAGTAATACATTGTGGAAACTGTGCGGGGTATACCAACATGGTCTAAGTAATAACTATGTTAGTGTGACATATTTGTGGGTACCAGTAGCCTTTGAGTTAATCAAAGAGAATACGGGGCCTCTGAGTGATGTCATGAAGCACTAATGAACTTCTAGAACCCTTTACTTGACCAACTTGGCCTTTAGGATGTAGTGAGATGACCGAATTTGGTGCAGTCCGAAGTTGGTAGATACTCGATACTACACTCATTGAGGTTTGGTTTCTTGGGATATTTAGATCGCCACTAAAGAGGCTTGAGCTGAAACAATGACCAAGGAAACAATCTGGTGATATTGAGCTCCTTCGAACCCGGTTACTATTACTACGACAGGCTTAAGCCAACTAAACTTCAAGAAGGTACTTACCTATAAAACCCCATGCAAGCCTAAACTAAGAATTTTTTTGCTTTGCTTGTATATGCATACTTGTACATTACATCATGGACATCATGAACATCATATACATCCACTAACCATTTCAAGGATTTTTTTGAGATTCATCTTTGTTCTTGTTTTGTAGGATATGGATTCACTTCGCAGGAAAACTATCCAAGTCAACCTTGTAAGAATTCCTCCACAAATTAAGGAGCTAGCTTCAAGGATCCCTGAGAACTCTCCATTCACCGAGAGACATGGTCGTCTACTCAACTTGGTTACCTCCAACACAGATGAGGATATGATGAAGGTGCTCTTTCAGTTCTTTGATCCTTTGCACCATTGCTTCACATTTCCCGACTATCAACTTGTGCCTACTTTGGAAGAATTATCCCGACTCTTGAGGATTCCCATTCTCAATCAACTACCTTTCAACGGTACGGAAAGAGACCCAAAGCCAGAAGAGATTGCTCAAGCTCTGCACTTGCACTCATCTGATGTCACAACTCATTGGGAAACTAGAAGTGGTGTCAAAGGCTTCTTAGCAAAGTTCCTGTTTGAGAAAGCCCAAAGTTGTTGGAATTCCTTAGACTTGCAAGCCTTTGAGGAAATTGTGGCTCTTCTTATATATGGGATGGTCTTATTTCCCAATCCTGACCAACTCATAGATGTGAGCACCGTCAAAATCTTCATGTCACGTAACCCGGTGCCTACATTGCTAGGGGATATCCTACATTCTTTTCACACTCGCACAATGAGGAAAAGAGGTGTCCTTATGTGTTGCACTCCTCTCCTGGAAAGATGGTTTATTTCTCATCTTCCCCAATCAGTCTTAAAGAATGAGCAAGGTTCAAGGTGGTCACAAAGGTTAATGACGCTCAAACATTCAGATATTCATTGGTGCTCCCGATCCAAAGAGAATGTTATCATTGTTGACCTTTATGGGGAATTCCCTAATGTCCCTCTACTTGGCATAAGGGGAGGCATCACCTACAATCCATGCTTAGCTTTAAGACAGTTTGGTTACGCCCGAAGGGATGGCCCACACGAGATGCTGATTCAAGGTTTGGTATTTGACTACGATAACAACGATCAAGGTATTCGCCAGAGATTCATCCGATCTTGGAGGATGCTAAACCAGGTGGATAGCAAGACTTTGGGGCACAAGAATTCCATCCCTCTTGAGCCTTACCTCAAATGGGCACGATCCCGTGCTCAAATTCTTATGATGCCTTATCCTTCCATCCTCCCGGTAATCATTGAGCTTGTTAAGGAGGGAGATATTCCATACAGTATCCTACATCCTGACATGCCCACTTCTCTTGAAGACCTACAAAGGGATTGGATATAGCTCAAAGGAGAGCGAGATACTTTCGAAGCACAATTCTATGCAAGCGAGAAGAAGGTTTTGGAACTCACTAGGCTACTTCATGAGGAGCGGGCTCTAAATGCCTACGTTGCACCAAAGAGGATGTGCACTACTTTTTTATCTTAGAGTTTTGTATTATTTTGTCCAAGGGGCATTGATGTACTCAAAACTTTATCTTATTAATATATCGTGTGTTTTATTTTTGTCTAAAACGAACTTGAATCTTTGAAATCCTTGAAAACATTGCATATGCACATATCATTCATCATAACATAAACAGGTCTTTTGCAACAAGTTTCCTCATCTCTCTACTGTTTATTTCAGTAAGATGGATCTCGAACAAACAGTCAAAGATCTCCAAGCTTAGAACACGCAGTTTCAACAGTTGCTCATGACCCTAGCCAAGGGGCAAGAAGAATTGAAGACTCTGCTAGCTGAAGAAAAGAAAAAGAAAACAAAGAAGGTAAATGGAGTCTTAAACATGGGGAGAAGATTTCATGAGCAGACGAGGAGGACTTTGAATTTTGCAACAACATCCGGTGAAAGAGAGGGGAAAGGAAAGGAAACAACAGTCCTGTTAGAATCTGAAGAGGAGGAAGAATAGGAAGACTACTCTGAGGAACAGTATCCTCCAGCTGATGATAAGTACATACATCTCGAAGAGCATTTGAGCGCGGTGGAAATACAAAAGGTGTCAGGCTTAGATTTTGAGGATTTGGGACTAGTGTCAGGGATTGTGATTCCTTCGAAATTCAAAGTTCCCTTGTTTGCAAAATACGATGGAGTGTCATGTCCTAAGATGCATCTCCGATCATATGTGAGAAAGATCCAACCATATTCCGCTGATAAAGACTTGTGGGTGCATTTTTTCCAAGATAGTCTATCTGGAACACAACTCGACTGGTTTTACCAACTAGAAAGAGCTAACGTCCACAATTGGGAAGATCTTGCTGCAAATTTCTACAAGCAATATCAATATAATGATGATTTGGCGCCTACCCGTACCCAACTTCAGAGTATGGATATGGCTTAGGCACTTTATCGTAAATAGGGAGATCTGGCTGGAAGAGTTCAACCCCCTCTGTCTGAAAGGGAATTGGTGGACATGTTCTTAGGCACTTTATCGGGCCATTTCTTCAACCATTTAATTGGAATCTCATCTGCAGGATTTACTGAACTAATATTAACCGGAGAGAGGGTGGAAGATGGCATAAAAAGTGGAAAGATTCAGAAGGATTCATCTTCTTCTACAGTTGTGAGGAAGCCTTTTATTGGGAAGAAAGAGGTAGCTGTTGTATATCCGCAAAGAAACCAAGAGAGAGTTGAACGCCGACCAATAGTGGGGGCTGTTATGATTCTGAAACCTACGTCTGATAAACAAAGAAGTAATCAACCAAGGGTGGAAAGGCCAGTCAGGAAATTCACCCGAATCAACATGACTTTGTCTCAAGTATTACCGCATCTTCTGAAATCAAATTTGGCAACCTTGAAAGAAGCTCCAAAAAAACCCCAACACAGCGTCCCCTCATTATCACCCTAATACCCATTGTGCATATCACTCCGAAAGTCCTGGTCACGATACTAAAAACTGTTGGGCCTTGAAGAACAAAATACAAGACCTCATTGAAGCAAAAGAAATTGAGTTTGATGCGCCTGAGAAGCCAAATGTCATTTTTGCTCCTATGCCCAAACATGGTCACAACACCAATGTTATTGAAGAAAATTTGTTTGTTACCACAGTTGACGAACTCGTGACTCCACTCCCAACCATTAAGATAAACCTGTTGAAAGTCGGCGTATTCCCGGGTTGTAATGAAAACTTCCACCTCTGCTTATCCTCACCAACTAATTTCCCTTTGTTGAAAACAGGCATTCAGCGCTTGATAGACAACAAAGAGATTCTGTTTGAAATTACTCCTATTTCACCTGCTCCTGTTGAAAATGTTTCAATCATTACCATCTCCGCCCATTCTTCCAGGGTCCCCAAAAGACCCGTTAGAATTACATCGGTTCCAAAAACTACTCCTCTAATAATCACAAGGCCTGGGCCAGTCCCATATGAATCAGACAAAACTGTTCCGTGGAATTACAATGGGGACATTTACTACCATGGCATCAAACAAGATGGGCCGGCCGCTGAAGAGATAAACTCCGAAGAAGAAGATTCTGACATTAGCAATATTGCCGGAACTAGTAAAATTACCCGAAGCGGTAGGATCTTTTCTCCAGAAATTCCCCCCCCCCCCCCCCCCCCCCCAAGGCAGTTTTTGGACCTATGGTTGCTCCAAAGGTTACTTATGTACCCATAATCATCTCTGTAAGTGATCCTATTGACGAAGCCGTTACAAACCCTGTTGCCATTCCTACCAACACTCCTGCTGCTGAAACTCGAGGAAAAAGTATTCAAGTGGAGCTTTTCCAGACGAAGGCTCAATCACTGAATATCCCCGAGACATCCAAGAAAGAAATGGAATAGATCCTAAAAATTATAAAAAGGAGTGACTACGATGTAGTTGAACAGTTGGGGCAAACTCCCTCCAAAATCTCCATGTTGGCATTACTACTGTATTTCGAGGCACATGCGAAAGCCTTGGTGAAGTTCCTAAAGACAGCCCATGTGCCTCAAGAGACGTCTGCTGATCAATTTCAAGACTGCGTGGCCAGCTTAACAGCGGATAACGGCCTAGGATTCTCGGATGTTGATCTAACACCAAGGGGAAGAAAGCATAACGAGGAATTGCATGTCTCTATGGAATGTAGGGGCACCACTCTGGCCCATGTCTTAGTGGACACTGGCTCATCTTTGAATGTCTTACCGAAAAAACCTCTTGACAGACTTGACTGCGGAGGACTGACGTTAAAGCCAAGTAACATAGTAGTAAGGGCATTTGATGGTTCGAAGAGGATGGTACACGGGGAGGTGGATATCCCCGTAACGGTTGGGACTCAAACTTTCAATTCAACCTTTTATGTAATGGACATCCGCCCTTCATACTCTTTCCTGCTAGGACGGCCATGGATCCATAATGCTGGCGTTGTCACCTATACATTGCACCAGATGCTGAAGTATCTAGTTCAAGGAAAGATTATCACTATCCACGGAGAGGAAGAATACATGATTAGCCATCTCAATTCCTTTAGATATGTGGAATTGGACGACGAGTTCATTGAAACTCCTTTTCAACACTTCGAAGAGGTCCCCTAAGAGGTAGCAGCGACCAAGACTGTGTCCCAGATTCCCAAGATTACAAGACCTCCATTCCGGATGCCATCTCTAAAGGACGCCAAAGCAGTAGTAGAAGAAGGTGGATGCACCATCTGGGGGCAACTTCTAGATATACCGTATAAGTCTGACAAGTTTGGCTTAGGTTTTAATTCAAGTGCTCAAAAGGTTGTACGCCGTGCTCGCGCTGGAGGGCCACCCTTGAAGATTAGCAACCGAGAGGTCAACGCGGTAGAAGATGGTGAAGAGGATTGCAACTTGGAGGATTGGATCTTTCTGACTATCAATGGAGGACTCCGCAATTGGGAGGATAGAGACTTCGTCCCAATAACTTTCATCCCTCAGTAATTTATCTTTACATTTTGTCGGATCTGTATTATTCAAAAACAATTCGCACTCTTAAAACCTTATGTCTTGGCCGAGGCACAATGGTCCATTTGTAAGGGTTATTATTTCATCTTCATATGACATTCAATGAATCATGGATGTTTTTCGCATACAAACTTTTGTGCTCATTATTTTTCTTTTACATTTTATTTTTAAGGATGGCTATACCCTTACACACACCCACACTTACAAATGCAGGTACCCCTCCATTCTGGAAACCATGTGTAACGATACTGCTATGGCCTTTTGTGACTCTGAGGATCTAATCTACCAAGCCGAAGACGATGGTGAGGAGGATTATGAAGTACCGGGGGAACTCGCCAGGCTGCTACAACAAGAGGAAAGGACCATCCAGCCTCACGAGGAACCTGTGGATATAATCAACCTGGGTACCGAGGAGGATAAAAAGAGGTCAAGGTGGGTGCCAATCTGGAACCCAGTGTCAAGGAGCGTCTGATTCAGCTGTTGCATGATTATGTTGAGATCTTTGCCTGGTCATATGAAGACATGCCAGGACTTGATACGGATATCGAGGTACATCGTCTGCCTACAAGAGAAGATTGTCCGCCAGTAAAACAAAAGGTCCTCCGCATGAGACCTGATATTTTAGAAAAGATTAAAGCGGAGGTCAAGAAACAATTCAATGCTAGATTCTTGGCTGTCACTTCCTACCCTCAATGGGTTGCCAACATTGTTCGCGTACCTAAAAAAGGTGGCAAAGTACGAATGTGTATGGATTACAGAGATTTGAATAGGGTGAGCCCTAAAGATGATTTTCCGCTCCCCCACATTGATATCCTGGTTTACAATATGGCACAACACAAAGTGTTTTTCTTCATGGACGGATTCTCAGGTTATAACCAAATCAAAATGGCACATGAGGACATGGAGAAAACAACATTTGTCACACAGTGGGGCACATTCTGCTACAAGGTGATGTCATTCGGATTGAAGAATTATGGGGAAACCTATCAGTGCACCATGGTAGCTTTATTTCACGACATGATACATCATGAAATAGAGGTCTGCGTAGACTATATGATAGCCAGATCACAAACAAAAGAAGAGCACCTTGATCACTTACAAAAGCTATTTGAGAGACTGAAGAAGTACAAGTTGAGGTTGAATCCAAACAAGTGCACTTTTGGAGTACGGTCCGGTAAACTCCTAGGCTTTGTCGTCAACAACAAAGGTATTGAGGTCGATCCTGCCAAGGTTAAAGCATTACAAGAGATGCCTGCTCCTCGTACTGAGAAGGAAGTCAGAGGATTCTTGGGACGCTTGAACTATATTGCCATATTCATTTCTCACCTAACAGCTACTTGTGAGCCAATCTTCAAACTATTGAAGAAAGATCAAGTAGTCAAATGGAATGATGAATGTCAAGTTGCTTTTGAAAAAATCAAAGAATACTTACAAGAACCTCTTGTATTGGTGCCACCAGTCGAGGGAAGACCTTTGATCATGTATCTGACTATTTTAGAAAACTCGACGGGGTATGTATTGGGGCAGCATGGCGAGTCTGGCCGAAAAGAGCACACTATTTATTACCTGAGCAAAAAGTTTACCGACTGTGAAACCAGATATTCACTACTCGAGAAAACTTGCTGCGCTCTGGCATGGGCTGCTCGCCAGCTAAGACAATATATGTTGACTCATACTACCTTGTTGATATCTAATATGGATCCGATAAAGTACATCTTCGAAAATCCTGCTCTTTCTGGGAGAATAACTAGATGGCAGATGATCCTAATAGAGTACGACATATAGTATACTACCTAGAAAGCTATAAAGGGCAGTGTGCTAGCTAATCATCTTGATCATCAAGCTGTTGAAGACTATCAGCCCATGAAGTTTGAATTCCCGAATGAAGACATCATGACAGTAGACAACTGTGAAGAATTCAGGCCGTATGACGAACCTGAACAAGGATCCCGAGGGACCCTGTTCTTTGATGGGGCATCCAACGCACTCGGCAATGGTATCGGCGCTGTACTCATATCTCCGGAAGGGTGTCACACTCCCTTTTCTTGCCAGACTTTGCTTCAACTGTACAAACAACATGGCAAAATACGAAGCATGTATATTTGGTCTCAAAGCTGCCATAGACTTGGGGATCAAATCATTGGATGTATTCGGAGACTCATCATTGGTCATCAGTCAGATCAAAGGGGAGTGGGACACCAAACACCCAAACCTTATCCCTTACAAAGAACATGTTTTGACATTGCTACCATATTTTGAGAAGATTACCTTCGAGCATTTCCCGCGAGAAGAAAATCAGCTAGCAGACGCTCTAGCCACAATGTCATCTATGTTTAAACTTAATTGGGATAACGAGGCTCCCCAAATCACCATCGAACGAATGGATGAACCAGTGCACTGTCACGAGATTAATACTGAAGAGGTAGTGGACCAGCCTTGGTTTCATGAAGTCAAGAGGTATCTCGAGGCTCAAGAATATACATAAGGAGATTCAATCAATGATAAGAAGTTCTTAAGGAGATTCTCTGCTAAATTCTTCCTTAGTAATGGCATCCTGTACAAACGCAATCATGACTCCATTTTGCTTCGGTGTGGGGATAAAGTTGAAGTTGAAAAGATCATGGCTGAATTACATGAAGGTACTTTTGGCACCCACTCCAATGGGCATACGATGGCGAAGAAAATCCTACGGGAAGGCTATTATTGGTCTACCATGGAAGCAAATTGTTATCAACATTCTCGAACCTGTCATAAGTGCCAAATTTATGCTGACAAGGTGCATGTACCTCCGGTTCCTCTGAATGTCTTGACAGCTCCTTGGCCCTTTGCTATGCGGGAAATTGATATGATTGGAGAGGTCAAGCCTACAGCCTCCAACGGACACCGCTTCATCCTAGTGGCCATTGACTATTTTACAAAATGGATTGAAGCAGCTTCCTTCGCCTCTGTTACCAAGAATGTTGTTTCCTGCTTCATCAAGCAAAAACCTATTTGCCGGTATGGTATCCCGAAAAGGATCATCACTGACAATGGTACAAATCTCAATAACACTATGATCACCGCTTTATGCGAGCAATTCAAGATCCAACATCATAATTCTTCTCCCTATCGTCCAAAGATGAATGGTGTTGTCGAAGCTGCAAATAAAAACATTAAGAAGATCATACAGAAAATGACAGTCACATATAAAGACTGGCATGAGATATTACCATTCGCTTTTCATGGTTATCGTACCAAGGCTCTCACATCAACCGGAGCAACACCCTATTCTTTGGTTTACGGCATGTAGGTTGTCCTACTTATTGAGGTTCAGATCCCCTCTTTGAGAATTATGAAAGATGCAGGGTTGAATGAAGACGATTAGATCCAGACTCGACTTGATCAACTGAATTTGATTGATGAAAAGAGACTTACTGTTGTTTGCCATGGTCAAATGTATCAAAAATGGATGATCAAGGCTTTCAACAAGAAAGTCAGGCGCCGAGTATATCAAGTTGGGGATATAGTAATCAAACGTATCATCTTGCCACAAAGTGATCCCAGGGGCAAATGGACTCCTACCTATGAGGGACCATTTGTAATCAAAAACATATTCTCTGGTGGGGCAATGATCTTGACCACCATGGATGGCGACGACCTTCCACACCCTATGAACATGGACATAGTCAAAAGATACTATGCATAAGAGACCCTCTAGGTTGACATATCTAGGCAAAACAAGGGCATCCCGGCGAACCAAAAGGTTCGGGAAAAATTAGGGATAAAATAAAATAAATCTGTACACCCGGCAAGTTGAAAACCCGAAAGGGCGACTTGGGCAAAAAAGGGTTTCCCGGTGGACTGAAAAATCGAAAGGGCGGTCCAGGCAAAAGTTAGGGAATTAAAGCGTATGACTATGCCCCGTTGGATCACTTGATGGACAACCTTTGACTTCCACTAACAAACTCAGAGTTTCTGATCAATTCAATCATCTTCGGACAAGGCACAAATAGACAGGATACTCGGAGATGCGAAGGCTATAGCAGGATGGAAACCCCGTGGATTTTTTTATATACACGTAGCTATCTTTTCTTTGTATCAGAATTTTCTATGACAGAATTCTCTTACTAGAATGTTCGTCCCCTTTGTACAAAATGTTTATTCAAAGTCAATACAAAGATATCCCTTTGAAAGTGCAAAAAAAAAATTGTTTTTCTTATTCTTTACGCTTGTGTTTTGTTTACAAAAAACGTCCAATGATTCATCGTTGAACATATGCATTTGAACATGATCACTATTTACAAATAAACAAAATGAGGAAGAAAATTACTGATAGGTTGAAATAATAGGAAAATGTTTCTAGGCTATTCCATAAGTGATCCCTTACAGTACATCATTTAAATCCCCAATAGAACGAAGCTCCCAGTTTACCAAACTCCGGTAGAAATCACCAAATTTCTCCAGATTCCCCAAGCAGATTGTGCAAGCAGTACATGGCATGGCCCTCACAATAGATTTTACTTCTCTCAACAAAAGTTCATCAGTACCTCAACTTCAAGACATGAAAATTCACATATCCTCAGCGGCATTCAGGGATTTATTTTCCTCAATTGAACAGCAATGCAGCAAATTAGTTCACATGCGCATACATTGCATCCATATATCATAAACATTAATAAAGAAAATACATTGCATCATACATTTCATGCAGATATAACTTTATATTTTAGCTAAAATTTTACCCTTTTCAGGATAAGATTAACAGCTACCATTAACAATATGCAACCTTGATACAGTTCAGATACGCTCCAGACACGGATGCCATTCTGATACTCATTCAGATACAACTTACAGATACAGTTCAGATACGCTCCAGACATAGATGCCATTCTAATACTCATTCAGATTCAACTTTCAGATATAGTTCGGATACGCTCCAGACACGGATGTCATTCTGATACTCATTCAGATACAACTTACAGATACAGTTCGGATACGCTCCAGACACGGATGTCATTCTGATACTCATTCGGATTCAGTTTTTAGATACAGTTCAAATACGCTCCATACACGCATGCAATTCTGATACTTAGTCAAAATCAGCTCCCAGATACATATCAGGTACGCTCCAAACATGGACGCCATTCTGATACTCATTCTTTTGGCTCACAAATTACAATTCAACAAGCATTCTTGGATGGCATCTACAAGCCCATATCCCAACAAGAGTCTATCACCTCTCTAAATGGCATCTTTAAGCCCATTCCTTCAACTACACATCGTCGAGCGTAAATTTCTGGGCACTTTAGTGTCCAATCATCTTTCACCTTCAAATCACGAATGGTAAAACTCGCCAATCTAACTCTTCAGGTTTAAGAAGATTGAACAGGGGCATCTGTTGTACCCTAAAATTTTCCCTCTCATTTATCAAGACTTTTCGCACAAGATCTCTTTGACTCAAGACTGGATTAGGGTTTGATCAGCTCAAGACATCTCATCATGCACTAGTAACCCAAAATTAGGGTTTTGAGATTGCATAAATATTTTTGGACTATCAATGCTTCATATGACTTTCAAGTATCATTATAGACCCCTAATATTACTCATGTCAAGTTTCAAGCCTTGAATCATATTTTTGATTTGTCAATTGGACAGTTGACCTAAAAATCTGTTGTATTGAGGAAAAAGTCAACCATGGCCAATTTATAGTCAAACTTCATAATTTTTTATCCACATCAACATTTTAGACTAACATGTATAATTTGATCAAGTTTGAACCTCAATTCCTCAAGAAATTTGATCAAATCATCAAAAGGGCAAAATGGTCAAAATTAGGGTTTTGACTGAGAAAGAGCAATTTCTGATTTTTGACCTAGCAAATGACCAATTTATTTGAAGCATGATTTCAAGGGTTCAATTGAATCATCTTGACCTAATGACATGGTTTAAAATATTGCAATTCCATTGGATTTACAGATAAATTTTGCAGTCAACTGATCAAAAGTCAATTGTATACTGAAAAGTCAAACTTTGACTTTTTTGGTCAAAATCAAATGCCAAGGATCACAATTCATCAAAACATGTCAAAATGTGAAACTTGTTCATCAAGAAATCAAATATTGAAGATTTTGTTTTGAAATTTGAAATCTCTTAACTTAGAAATTTTTCTAAGTATAGAATATTTCTTATTTTTTCTCAACTTTAAGCCAAATTTTCACCATGATGCAAGATGATTCAAAGAAAGTTCCCAACATGAAAGTTGTAGATCTCCATGAAATCTACATCTTTGCTTCACAAAATTTCTCCTAAAGATGATTGGATCTCAATATATAATTTTGTGAATACATGCCCATGAACTAAAATAACTTAGTGAAATTTTGCCCTAATTTAGGCAGGTTTTTGACCTAACTTCATGGCAACTTTTCACCTAGTTCCAAGTGGAATATTGGAAAGAAATTCAAAGATGAGTTATAGAGAACATTGCAAGCTTTAAAAAATGTCCAAGAACTCCTCGAGATCATTTTTGAGTAGGGAGAATCGAAGAGATGAAGTTGGTAATTTCTCACTTTGATTTCAAGCCATTTCATGATGAACCAAAATTCAAATCCAAACCTAGGCTGCATAATCCTTTCTTTACAGTCTCAAACTTATTTCTCACTCAATAATTTAATGCTTACGCAGTTGATAAAGCTTTAATCCAAGCATGAGAGCCTTTGTCCAAGCTTTAATTCCATAAATGGCACAAAGTTGCCATTTCCATTTTAGAAAAGCACAACTTTTGCATTTGTCAACTCCTTGAGCTTTGCACTTGTTCCTTCTGCATACACAAGTCCTATAAACCAAAAGAAAAGTGCCTAAGACTTGTACAAACTCAGATCAGGCTTGTACAAGCATGTAGAGAGTTGTCTCCTCACTTTTCTTAAAAGGCAAGCAATAGAGCAAAAAGTCTATAACTCAGAAGCCTGGTGTGGAATCGATTTGAAACCTTTTCTATACTTATACACAAACATATTACAACCTAACACATGATTGAAAAATCTCAGAAACTCTCCCAAACTCTCTATCACCAAAAACCTGCCATAACTTGCAGTTTTGCATCAAGCATAGCAATCTCAAAAACCACTCTTGTGTTTCAAGTTCTAATCACCTAAACAATTAACCTACATCATATCTAAGTGTTCCAGACCATGATCCCTTCACTGTAACTCCCCCTTCTCTATCTTCCATTTTTGCATTTCAAGTTTGCAGGTTGACTTGGGTAGGGAGATTCAGGAACTTTCAGGGCAAGGTAAGGATTGGAACACACTCAGGGAGGTCCAAGCAAGCTAAAGGGATCCTCAGGCCTTCTCAAAACTCACTCAAAATCCATTCACGATCTCACCTGAAAGAGGTAAGAACTCAAACTTCTATCTCTTCATACAGGCATCCTTCGGTCTCGATTTGTGAAAATAAAATGTAGATATCCTTGTGCTAAAGCCAACCATGTTCATAGATTTCATTTATATTCATTATGTATAGAGAATTTTAAATTTCAAATTTCTGTAAAAAGTTAGGTTTGAAATTAGGGCCAATGAAATTAGATTTGATCTTTGACTCTTAGTTTACATGAGTTACATGTTTGAAATCGTGGGAAAGAGTACTACCGTTTTCATGTTTGAAGTTTCCATTTTCATGGAGAAATGAGAGAGATACAGGGGGTCCGGCTAGCTTGAGGAAGAAGACGAAGTACAGGGCAAGAAAGTACTTTGTGTTATATATTTTTAGTTTCATTTGAACTAACGGATGTACAGTCACCCCAGTGGCAAGGCAGCGCGCGTAAATACCATAGGTCATGGGTTCGAACCTTGGCGCTGCCTTTTGCATTTTTCATATTTTTCCAGCTTTGTTTTTGATTGTTTGGCAGCATGGGCTTCAACATGTGGGCCTCATTTTTTTTTCTAACATCCACCTCCTTTTTCTTAACAGTATCCCTGGCCCATACATTTTATTTTTTATTTTTATTTTCATTTCCATTTTATTAAATATATTTTCTTTAACATAAAAAATCATAAAAAATATTAAACATGATAAATATTACATTTTGTTTAAAATATTTTATTTTCTCATAAAAATATTTTATTTTCTCATAAAAATTATATATTAACTATTTTTCTTAAACAAACTTGTAAAATAAAATAGAATTAGGTTAATATTTATTTCTTTTCTCTCACACTTGTAAATATTTATTCTAATGTATAAAAGGACTAAAATATTTCATAAAATAATATATTATTATTTTGAAGACAAAAATACATAAAAACAATACTTAAAGCACTTTATTTCCTTTTAACAAATTAGAATTAGGGTTAACCAAATTTCTAAAAATAATTTCCTTTTCTTAAATTATTAGGTTTAGTTTAAAACTCTTTTTCACATAAAAAACAAAACAAAAATCTTTTTTTCTTGCATATACATACTATTGCATATTTAAATTATTTTGTATATTATTCATTCAAATATTTATACAAATTCGATCTGGTTGTAATAGATTAAATTAGGTTTACATTATTGCAAATCCACATTCATAATTTGTATACCCCCTCCCATAAAATGTTGTAATAGCGTAGCAATCTTTAAATTACGCAATTTATCGCTTTTACATAACATGCTAATTAGGGTTTGTATGGCAAGATAAAAACCATCAAATAGAAAACCCTAATCTAAGACAAAATCAAGCATGAAAATAACACACTTGCACACAAGCACCCTTAGGGTTACTCCACTTGGTTGCCTAATACAAAAATGGCCATATTACGCATGCGAAGTATCTTAGTAAAACAAACAAGTATAAGATCATAGTCCCTCGATGACGCTATTCAAAGTTGCCTTACAAAATGATCTTAGTCCCTCAAAAATGCTAAGATACTTTACAACGTTGCTAATAATGGTTATACGATGACCCACGCCCGTCCCGTTTACATCCAAAGATAGGGTTGCTTACCAAATCAATGGTAAGACAACAATATCAAAGGAAAAGAAAATGAACAAGAAAGACATTTGAGTAGGTAGATTACTTCTAGTTACTTGCTCCATTTCAAACAAATATCCTTGCTATTTTCAAAACAAATGCACACATTTCCAAACATCTTACAAACATTGAAAACATTTTCAAAAAGACAAACATCTTTGTATACATTCTTACAAACGAGAATCATTACAAAGATTGCCTAAACAAATGGCCTATTTTTACAAAATACTTTCAAAAAAACCACACAAAGCATAATTTCTAAACAAACGCAAGTGATCTAGCAAGTAACTAAGAGCCCATGGAAAACCATGGATGAAAAGGGTGCTAATACCTTCCCTTTTCATAATCTACCCCCCGAACTCAAGAAATAATCTCAAAGGTCTTTCTTGTGCTTTTTCACCTTTCCTTTTGGATAAAAGAAAAGTCGGTGGCGACTCTTGATAACCGCAACATTTGCGATAAAATGCAAAACCCTCAAGTCAGTTCTCCCACCGTATCACAGAACTGGCGACTCTACTGGGGAAAATTATGAAAGTGGAGTTACCTTAGGACTAGATCACATTTATTTGCTTACATTGTTTGACTTGTATGCTTTACATTATGGTTCTTTGTTTGGGTTTGAAATCCTCTACCCGGATTTGGGATACATTATAGGTAAATAGCAATACATTGTGGAAATTGTGCGGGGTATACCGACATGGTCTAAGTAATAGCTATGTTAGTGTGACATATTTGTGGGTACCGGTAGCCTTTGAGTTAATCAAAGAGAATACGGGGCCGCTGAGTGATGTCATGAAGCACTAATGAACTTCTAGAACCCTTTACTTGACCAACTTGGCCTTTAGGACATAGTGAGATGACCGGCTTTGGTGCAGTCTGAAGTTGGTAGATACTCGATACTACACTCATTGAGGTTTGGTTTTTTGGGATATTTCAGTCGCCATTCAAGAGGCTTGCGCTGAAACAATGCCCGAGAAAACAAATCAGTGATATTGAGCTTCTTAGAACCCGGTTACAATTACTAGGACAGGTTTGAGCCAACTAAACTTCAAGAGGGTACATACCTATGAGACTCCATGCAAGCCTAAACCTAAGGACTTGTTTACTTTGTTTGTATATATTCACTTGTACATGACATCATAAACATCATAACATCATACTCATACTCACTAACCATTTCAAGGACTTTTGGGATTTATCTTTGTCCTGTTTTGTAGGACATGGATTCTATTCGTAGGAAAACCATTCAAGTCAATATCATAAGGATCCCTCCTCAACTCAAAGAGCTAGCATCAAGGATTCCTGAAAATTCTCCATTTACCGAAAGACATGGTCGCCTACTAAACTTGGTCACCTCCAACGCTGATGAAGACATGATGAAGGTGCTCTTTCGGTTCTTTGATCATTTACACCATTGCTTCACATTTCTCGATTATCAACTTGTGCCAACTTTGGAAGAATTCTACCAACTTTTAAGGATTCCCATTCTCAATCAACTACCTTTCAACGGTATGGAAAGAGATCCAAAGCCAGTAGAGATTTCTCAAGCTCTACGCTTGCAACCATCTGATATCACAACTAATTGGGAAACAAGGAGTGGTGTCAAAGGCTTCCTAGCAAGGTTCTTGTTTGAGAAAGCCCAAAACTGTTGGAACTCTTTGGATTTGCAAGCCTTTGAGGAAATTGTGGATCTCCTCATTTATGGGATGGTTTTGTTTCCAAATCCTGACGAACTCATAGATGTGAACGCCGTCAAAATCTTCATATCTTGTAACCCAGTGCCTACTTTGCAAGGAGACATCTTACATTGTTTTCTCACTTGCACTTTGAGGAAGAGAGGAATCCTTATGTGTTGTAATCCTCTTTTGGCAAGATGGTTTATTTCGCATTTTCCCCAATATGTGTTGAAGAATGAGCAAGGTTCAAAGTTGTTACAGAGATTGACGGCACTCAGATGTTCAGATATTCATTGGTGTTCCCACTCTTTGGAGAATGTTACCATCGTCGACTATTGTGGAGAATTCCCTAATGTCCCTTTACTTGGCATTAGAGGGGGTATCACTTACAACCCTTGCTTATCCTTAATACAGTTTGGTTATGCCCGGAGGGATGGCCCCCATGAGATGCTTATCCAAGGATTGGTATTCGACTTCGAGAATGAAATCAAGGTTACTGTCAGAGGTTTATTCGAGCATGGAGGATGGTGAACAAGGTGGATAGCAAGACACTAGGACACAATAATTACATTCCCCTCGAGCCTTACCTTAAATGGGTACGAGCTCGTGCTCATAAACTTGTGATGCCTTATCCCTCTATCCTACCAGTCATCATGGAGCCTGTGGTTGAAGGAGATGTTCCCTACACCATCCTCCATCTTGACACGCCTACCTCTCTTGAAGACTTACAAAAGGGTTGGATCCAGCTGAAGGAAGAACGATATACTTTCGAGGCTCAGTTCTATGCTAGTGAAAAGAGGGTCTTGGAGCTTACGAAGCAGTTACAAGAAGAGCAAAGTATGAACGCTTATCTCACGCCAAAGAGGATGCGTTCAGTATTTTTATCTTAGAAAGTTATTTTGTAAGCCCAAGAGGCATGATGTAATCTTTCTTGTTTTTCTAATGAAAATTAACATTCTCTTGTCTATACAAATTTAAATTTCATTAATCCTTGAAATCATTTGCATGTACATATTCCATGTATCATAACGTGACAGGTTTTTGCATAACAGGTTTCCTTATCTTTCTGCTGTTTATTTCAGCAATATGGATCTAGAGAAAACTGTGACGGAACTCTAAGCCCGGAATTCTCAATTTCAGGAAGCTTTACTAACCCAATCCAAGGGGAAGCAAGATATGATGGCTTTGCCGGTGGTTAAGAAGAAGCCAAAGAAGAAAGCTCTGCTCAACATGGGTAGAAGGTTCAAGGAGACAATCCGTCAAATCCCAGTACAAGGAGACTCATCTGAAGAGGACGAGAACCAGGTCGGTGGGGTCAAGAGTACTCAGGCTGAATGTGCTAATGATTAAGAATCTGATGATGATTATTTCAACGAGCAGTATCCACCCCCTGATATCAAATACAAGCAGTTAGAAGATATATTGAAAGCTATTGAAATCCAAGCCGTCCCCGATTTAGATTTTGATGATTTGGGTTTGATCTATGGGGTAATCATTCCCCACAAATTCAAACTACTAATCTTTGCAAAGTACGATGGGGTTTCTTATCCCAAACTCCATTTGAAATCTTATGTACGCAAGATACAGCCGTACACTGCTGATAAGAAGCTCTGGGTTCACTTTTTCCAAGAGAGCTTGGCTGGAACACAACTTGAATGGTTTTATCAATTAGATGGTTCTCGTATCAACGCTTGGGAGGATCTAGCTACTGCCTTCTACCATCAGTATTAATACAATGCCGACATGGCGCCAACAAGGGTTTAATTACAAGATATGACCATGGGAAAGAATGAAGGATTTAAGGAATATGCACAAAAGTGGAGAGACCTTGCTAGTAGAGTCCAACCTCCCTTGACTGATAGGGAGCACATCGACATGTTCATGAGCACTTTATTTGGTCCTTTCTTTAATTTGTTGGTTGGCTGCTCTTCTTATGGTTTCACTGAACTAATCTTAACTGGTGAAAGAGTTGAAAGTGGCATCAAAAGTGGGAAGATCTCTGTGGAATCTACCTCCACCATCAATCCTATCAAGAAACCTTTTGTTGGAAAGAAGGAAGTTAATGTTGTGTATGGGGAAAGGGCCCATACCAAGAAGAATGATCGGCTGTCTGTCAATGCTGTCAGAATCTCCAATCTGACTCCTACTCCAATACCATATGCAAATCATCAATGTTTTGAAACTCCAAGAAGAAAATTTACGAGGTTAGGCATGTCACTGTCTCAAGCCCTTCAACATTTGATCAAGGCTAATTTAGTGACGTTGCGTGATCCTCCCGCCAACCCTGACACCTCGTCACCAAAGTATAATCCAAACGCTAAATGTGCTTACCATTCAAATAGCCACGGGCACGAGACTGGCCAGTGCTGGGACTTGAAGAACAAAATCCAGAATTTAATTGATAACAAAACTATTGAATTTTATCCTCCTCCAATGCTGAATGTAATTACCGCTCCAATGTCGAAGTATGACAAAGGTTTTAATGCTGTCGAAGATACAATTTTTGTTACCTCTATTGAAGATTTGACTACTCCATTGAATATAATCAAGAACAATCTGTTGAAAGCTGGGATCTTCCCTGGCTTTGAAAAAGACTGTGTGTGTTGTACAAGACAACTCGATGAATGTGAAGGGCTGAAGAAAGGAATACAACGCCTGATGGATAGCCACGAAATTCTGTTTGAAAAGACTCCACTTTCCAAGAGTTTGATTAACAAATGTGAAGACCTCTCCATTATTACCATATCAAAATAACCTATTAGGATCACCTCCAAAGGTCCTATTAGGATTTCAAATGAACCCACCATTGCTCCATTAATCATTACCAATCTCGGACGGATCCTTACTCTTCAAATAAAGCAGTACCATGGAATTACGGAGCTGAAGTATTCTATCATGGGATTAAACAAGTTGCCTGGATCGGAGAAGAAAAAGATGAAGATATCGGAAACATATCTTGCTCAAGCAAAGTAACTAGAACTGGGAGAATATTCTCACCCAATATCTCACCTCCAGTTGTTACAAAGACGCCCATCCGCATTACTGCCGCCAAGCCAAGTACCGAGACAAAAGGGAAAGGGAAGGTTGTTGAGCCTGATGTGATTGAAGTACCCTCCAAGGACGTAACTAATGAAGAACCCTCCACTCGCAAGATGGATGAGATTTTAAAGATCATAAAAAGAAGCGACTTCAAGATTGTAGAACAGTTGGGGAAAACCCCCTCTAAGATTTCAATGTTGTCATTGCTGCTTTGCTCTGATGCCCATGCTCAAACATTAATCAAGTTCCTAAAAAAAGTTCATGTCCCCCATGAGACAAAAATGGCCCAATTTGAGAATTGTGTGGCTAGCCTAACAGCTGATAATGGCTTGCGGTTTTCAGATGTTGATTTAACACCTCTTGGGAAGAATCACAATAAAGCTTTACATGTTTTTATCGAGTGCAGAGGGAGTACCTTAGCACATGTGCTAGTCGACACTGGTTCTTCTCTGAATGTATTACCCAAGGGGGCGTTAGACCGTCTTGACTGTGAAGATTTAATATTGAAGCTAAGTGATATCATCATAAGGGCGTTTGACGGATCAAAGAGGACTGTTCATGGGGAGGTAGATCTTCCAATCAAAGTGGGTTCCCAAATCTTCAACTCCACCTTCTATATTATGGATATTCGTCCTGCCTATTCTTGTATGTTAGGTCGCCCGTGGATCCACAAAGCTGGGGCAGTAACTTCAACCCTCCACCAGAAAATCAAATATCCCGTCAAGGGCAGAATAGTCACCGTCTGTGGGGAAGAAGAGTTTATGGTAAGCCACCTTAACTCTTTCAAGTATGTAGAGATGGACGGAAAATTCATTGAAACCCCATGTCAAGCCTTTGAGGTTGTACTACTGATGATTGCTGCTACTAAATGTTCTTCTGATGAGTCCAAAGCTGTCAAGGCCCAACCAAAGATGGTTTCAGTCAAGGATGTCCGCGCGGAAATTGAAGAAGGAAACTGTGATACTTGGGGGAAACTCCTCGATATCCCTTTTAAAACGGACAAGTTTGGGTTGGGCTTCACTGGCAAAGCTCAGAATGAAGTGAGGCATGCTCGTGCTGGAAAGCCACCTCTCTGCATTGGAAGCCATGGAGTCAACGTCGTGGGTGATTCTGAAGAAGAGACTGCATTTGAGGAGTGGGTGTATCCAACTACTACGGAGCTGAAGAATTGGCATACAAAGGAATTTGTGCAAATCTCCTTCATTGAAGAGTAATCTACTTGTTATTTCTTTTATTTCAATTCAAGAACATGTTGCCTGTAATATTTTAACTGAATTTTCAGCCATTTGCCTGGTCCGGGGCACTTTGGTCCATTTGTCAAGGGTTTTATTTATGTTCATCTAATCATATGATCATTCAGTACATTGGACTCTTTTGCATTCAAATATTCGTGTTCATTGTCTTTCTTTTCTTGCAAATGCATTTTTTTTAAAATATATATAGCCATGTATCTTACATGCACACACACACACTCTTGTAGGTCCACATCCACTCTAGATCCTATTGCCAATGACTCTACTATTGTCGACTATGACTTTGAATGTCCTATCAACCAAGCCGAAGACGAAAGTGAGGAAGATTGTGACATACCAGGAGAACTAGCCAAACTTCTATTATAAGAGGAAAAATCTATTCAATCGCACGAAGAGTCAGTTGAAGTTATCAACCTGGGTACTGAGTCAGATAAGAAGGAAATCAAGATTGGCGCTAAATTGGAAAGCAGTGTCAAGAGCAGGTTGGTTCAGATGTTGCATGATTATATGGAAGTTTTTGCTTGGTCTTATGAATATATGTCTGGGTTGGATACCGACATCGTAGTTCATCGTCTGCCGACAAAAGAAGACTATCCGCCTATCAAGCAAAAGGTTCACCGCATGAGGCCTGATATGTTTGAAAAGATCAAAGCTAAAGTGATGAAACAATTTGATGCAGGGTTCCTAGCTGTGACATCCTATCCTCAATGGATTGCCAATGTGGTGCCAGTGCCAAAGAAAGACGGGAAAGTTTGCGTGTGCGTAGACTATAGGGTTCTGAATAGGGCAAGCCCAATGGATGATTTCCCTCTACCACACATTGACGTCTTAGTTGATAATACTGCTCAGCATAAATTCTTCTCAATCATGGATGGCTTCTCAGGCTACAATCAAATAACAATGGCTCCCGAAGATATGGAAAAGACTACTTTCGTTACGCAATGGGGCACCTTCTGCTACAAGGTCATGTTGTTCGGATTAAAGAATGCAGGGGCAACATATAAAAGGGCTATGGTAGCTTTATTTCATGACATGATTCATCATGAGATAGAGGTATATGTAGATGATATGATTTCCAGATCACAAACCGAAGAAGAACATCTCGATCACCTGCACAAGTTATTCGAGAGGTTGAAAAAGTACAAGCTGAGGTTAAACCCTAACAAGTGCACGTTTGGAGTATGCTCTGGAAAGCTTCTAGGTTTTGTTGTCAACAATAAAGACATTGAAGTTGACCCTGCCAAGGTAAAGGCCATCCAAGAAATTCCAATCCCTCATTCTGAAAAAGAAGTCAGAGGATTCTTGGGTCGTCTCAATTACATTGCCCGTTTCATATCCCACTTGACTACTACTTGTGAACCACTCTACAAACTCTTGAAAAAAGATCAGGTAGTCAGATGGAACGATGAATGTCAGATGGCTTTCGACAAAATCAAAGAATATTTACAAGGACCTCCTATTCTCATGCCTCCAGTTGAAGGAAGCCCCTTGATCATGTACTTGACTGTACTAGAGAACTCTATGGGGTGTGTGTTGGGCCAACATGACGAGTCTGGCCGAAAAGAGCATGCTATTTATTACCTGAGCAAAAAGTTTACCGACTGTGAAACCAGATATTCACTACTCGAGAAAACTTGTTGCGCTCTGGCATGGGCTGCTCGCCGGCTAAGACAGTATATCTTGACGCATACCACTCTATTGATTTCTAAGATGGACCCAATAAAGTACATCTTCGAGAAACCTGCCCTTTCCGGACGGATAGCCAGATGGAAAATGATCTTGACTGAGTACGACATTCAATACACGACTCAAAAAGCCATCAAAGGATGTATACTAGCAGATCATTTGGCCCATCAGGTTGTGGATGATTATCAGTCAATGAACTTTGACTTCCCTGATGAGAACATCATGCTGGTAACCAAATGTGCGAAACCTAGACCATATGACGGACCTGAACAAGGATCCCGATGGACTATGGTATCCGATGGGGCTTCCAACGCCTTAGGTAACGGAATTGATGCTGTGATCATCTCTCCTGAAGGTTGCCACACTCCTTTCACTGCCAGACTATGCTTCAATTGCACATATAATATGGTTGAGTATGAAGCATGCATCTTAGGTCTGAAAGCTGCTATTTACTTAAGGATCAAGCATTTGGATGTGTTTAGAGATTCCGCCTTGGTGATCAGCTAAGTAAAAGGAGATTGGGACACTAAACACCCTAATATTATCCCTTACAAGGAACTTGTGCTATCCCTAATTCCTTACTTCGAAGAGATCACGTTCGAGCACTTCCCTAGGGAAGAAAACCAGTTGGCTGACACTTTGGCAACCATGTCTTCAATGTTCAAAGTCAGATGGGACAACGAAGCCCCTATGATAACAATTGAAAGATTCGATGAACCTGCACATTGCTATGAGCTTGACACCGATGCAGAAAAGCCATGGTACCATGAGGCGATGAGATACCTTGAAGCACAGAAGTATCCGGAGGGGGCATCTAATAATGACAGAAATTTATTGCGAAGATTTGCAGCCAAATTCTTCCTAAGTAACAGGATATTGTACAAATGCAACCATGATTCGAATCTTCTCCGATGTGTGGACAAGAAGGAGGCAGAGGAAATTATGGAATACATGCACGATGGTCTCTTTGGTACTCACTCAAGTGAGCATACGATGGCTAAGAAAATCTTAAGAGCAGGTTACTATTGGTCAATGATGGAGACTGATTGCCATCAACATTCAAGAACCTACCACAAATGCCAAATTTACACTGACAAGGTCCATGTTCCTCCTATCCCTCTGAATTTCATGACCGCTCCATGGCCATTTGCAATGTGGGGCATTGACATGATTGGAGAGATCAAGCCCACAGCTTCCAATAGACATCGCTTCATTCTTGTTGCTATCGACTATTTTACCAAATGGATCGAAGCCGCCTCATTTGCCTCAGTTGCCAAGAATGTGGTAGCCAGATTCATCAGACACAACCTCATCTGCCGTTATGGTATCCCTGAAAGGATCATCACCGATAATTGGACTAACCTCAATAATGCTATGATTACTGAGCTTTGCACTCAGTTTAAGATCAAGCATCACAATTCTTCTCCATATAAACCAAAAATGAATGGCGCATTTGAAGCAGCCAACAAAAATATCAAGAAAATTATGCAGAAAATGGTAGTAACCTATAAGGATTGGCATGAGATGTTGTCGTTTTCTCTACATGGCTACCACACTTCAGCTAGAACATCAACAGGGGCAACTCCCTTTTCCTTAATCTATGGCATGGAAGTTGTTCTGCCAGTGGAAGTTCAAATTCCCTCGCTGAGGATTATGATTGAGGCAGGCTTAGGCGAAGACGAGTGGATTCAAACGAGATTGGATCAGATGAACTTGATCGATGAAAAATGATTAGCTGCTATTTTCCATGGTCATACGTATCAAAAACGGATGATCAAGACTTTCAACAAAAAGGTCAAGCCTCGAGTATATCAAGTTGGCGACTTGGTGATAAAGCGCATTATTTTACCACAAGGCGACCCCAGAGGCAAATGGACTCCCACCTATGAAGGGCCATTTGTTGTCAAGAGAGTTTTCTCTGGCGGTGCCATGATGCTGACTACCATGGATGGTGAAGATTTCCCATATCCTATAAACGCGGACATAGTTAAAAAAATACTATGCATAAGAGACTCGTTAGGTTGACACACCTAAGGAAAATAAGGGCATCCCGACAAATCAAAAGTTTGGGAAAAAATTAGGGATATATGCAAAAGATTATACACCCGGCAAGTTGAAAACCGGAAAGAGCGACTTGGGCAAAAAAGGGTATCCTGGTGGGCTGAAAACCCGAAAGGGCGGTCCAGGCAAAAGTTAAGGATTAAAAGCGTATGACTATGTGCCATGGAATCAACACAGTTAATTCTATCACCAAGGTCCAAGTTCAAATGGTCCAAGATCAATCCAATCAACTTCTATTAATGGCAAGGGACATTCGAAGACATTGGGGCAATAGTAGAGTTTGGAAGGCAATGAGATCATTTCACATGGCTATTTGTTTTCATTCTCAATTTTGCTTTCCTTTCGACGATTTTCTCTTACTAGGATCTCCGTCTCTCTGTACAAAAATGCTTATTCATGGCCAAAATATCAATACAAATACACTTTGAAGTGCAAAGTTTATGTCTTTGTTTTGAATGCAAATTTGTCCAATGACTAAAATTGAATGAACATATGCATATGAACATAATTAAAAATTATTTGGCACATGTGTCCTGCTAAGAAGCAGTAAGCATCTCTTTAATGTATATTAAATATCCCCACAGAGTTATCTCATTATCATTATCCCCACAAGGACGACTACGATAAACCTTTCCCCAACGGAGTTGCCCACAAAGTCTCTTTGCATAGGATAGTCCCCGACAGAGTCTCGACCTCTTGGCCGCTTTCTCCCCAACTAAGTCAATTTTTACAAAGTGAAACCTCATGGGTCTCTTCCTAAAGGAAAGCCACCTCCTCAACAAGGTTTATTATCCCCAACATGTTTTATTTCCCCAACAATAATCGAGGAACCACAAAACTCCCCAGCCGAGTTCAAATATCCTTAACATACAACAATCAAGACACCGCAAAGTTCCCCAGCTGAGCCTATCTTCCCCAGCTAAGCATATCTTCCTAAGACAAGGCTATTATCCCCAAGTGGAGTTTATGCTCCCCGGTTGAGTGTATCCTCCCCAAGTTGAGTCTGTCCTACCCGACTGAGTCTACACTCTCTAGTTTGAATTTTCTTTCAGATTATTGCAAAATCATAGGGCCACAACCCTTGATCCCCAGTAAAGCCGTCAGCAAAGCCTTTACTATTTCCAAAAAAAGATACTATGAAGCCTGGATCCGACCAGATATTAGCACAATTTTCAAGTTATTACTGAAGCCTGGACCCGACCAGATAATA
Source organism: Vicia faba (assembly GCA_948472305.1). Lineage (NCBI taxonomy): Eukaryota > Viridiplantae > Streptophyta > Magnoliopsida > Fabales > Fabaceae > Vicia > Vicia faba. Next base: position 695,043,652 of record OX451739.1, on the reverse strand, counting down.
GTTTGACTTCTTCAAGTTGCTGAAACCTGGACTCGACCAGATAACAGTTTGAGTATCTGAAACATGGACTCGACCAGATAACAGTTGATCTCAATTTCAAGATGCTACAAAACCTGGACTGGACCAGATAGTAGCCTAACTCTTCAAAGATATAGAAGAACCTGGACTCAATCCGACTAAGGTTTAACTTCTTTTCCCCGGTAGAGTTTGCCTCTTCCCCAACAAATTATTATGAAACCTGGATCCGACCAGATAACAGTTCTCAACTTCATCTTTTCAAGCAAGTTGTTGTGAAGCCTGGATCCGACCAGATAACAAATAAATCCCCAAACAGTTTATTGTAAAGCCTGGACCCGGCCAGATAGTAATTGACCTCATCAACCTCAAAAATCTGCAAAGCCTGGACCCTACCAGATAATAACTAAATCCCCAAACAGTTTATTGTGAAGCCTGGACCCGACCAGATAGGAATTGACCTCATCAACCTCAGAAATTTGCAAAGCCTGGACCCGACCAGATAACAGTTTTTCAAACAGTTTATTGTGAAGCCTAGAGCTCGACCAGATAACAATTAACTGTAATCCCTAGAGATACACTATAAAGCCTGGACTCGACCAGATAATAGTACAACTTTCCAAAAACCATGAAACCTGGACCCGGCCAGATAGTAGTTACCACTTCAAGTTACTGTGAAGCCTGGATCGACGCGCTCGGGCTGAAGGACCTCCCCTACGCATCAATAATCGGGGAATTAATTCCATTTAAGACAGCGAGGAAGACTCAGACATTGACAGCTGGATCTACCCAACTACCAACGGTGGACCGAGTAACTGGATGGCTAGGGACTTTATACCAGTTTCTTTTATTCCGCAGTAATTTTCTTACTTGTTTTGAGATTTGTAATAAAAAATTTAAAACTCTACAGCCTTGTGCCTTTCCCGAGGCACATTGGCTTCGTTTGTAAGGACTATTATTTGTCATTTCATATATCATCAATAAAACCTTGGATGTTCCTTGCATACAAATTTTGCGCTCTCTATTTTTCTTTTCTGTTTTCACTTTATCAAAACAGCTATGCTCTTACACACACTCACGTATCATACTGCAGATCCATATCCACTTTGGATCCCATTGATAACAGCTCTGCTACTGTTCGTTATGACTTTGAAAATCCGATCAACCAAGCCGAAGACGAAGGTGAGGATGATTGTGAGGTGCCTGGAGAACTTTCTACACTATTACAACAGGAAGAAAGTGTTATACAGCCTCATGAAGATTCGATTGAGACGATAAACTTTGGCATGGAGATAGACAAAAAAGAGGTCAAGATTGGTGAAAATTTGGAAGTTAAGGTCAAACAACGGTTGATACAAATGTTGCACGACTATGTTGAGATCTTCGCCTAGTCACATCAAGACATGCCAGGTTTAGACAATGATATTGTGGTTCATCGTCTTCCTACCAAAGAATACTTTCCTCCGATTAAACATAAAGTTTGTCGTATGTGCCCTGAAATGTCAGAGAAAATCAAGGCAGGGGTCATGAAGCAGTTTGACGCAGGGTTCTTAGTTGTCACCTCCTATCCATAGTGGGTGGCTAACGTCGTTCTGGTACCTAAGAAGGACGGTAAGGTATGGATGTGTGTGGATTATAGAGATCTGAACAGGGCAAGCCCCAAGGACGACTTCCCACTTCCTCACATTGATGTTCTGGTTGACAACACCACGCAGCACAAAATCTTCTCCTTCATGGATGGTTTCTCTGGCTACAACCAGATCAAGACGGCTCCTGAAGACATGGAGAAGACGACCTTCATCACACAGTGAGGCACCTTCTGCTACAAGGTAATACCTTTTGGGTTGAAGAATGCTGGGGCAACTTCTCAGCGTGCCATGGTCTCTTTGTTCCACGATATGATTCACCACGAGATCGGAGTTTATGTTGATGATATGATAGCCAGGTCTCAAACTGAGGAAGAGCACCTTGATCATCTATAAAATTTGTTTGACAGATTGATGATATATAAGTTGAGGTTGAATCCGAACAAGTGCACCTTTGGGGTAAGGTCTAGTAAACTCATGGGCTTCATTATCAGCGACAAAGGCATCCAAGTAGATCCTGCGAAGGTAAAGGCCATACAAGAAATGCCAGCTCCCCGCATAGAGAAGGAAGTTAGAGGTTTCTTGGGGCGCTTGAATTACATCGCCAGGTTCATTTCACATCTGACCGCTACTTGTGAGCCCATCTTTAAGCTTTTGAAGAAAGATCAAGTGGTAAAGTGGTATGAAGAATGCCAGACGGCTTTCGAAAGAATCAAGGAATACCTTCAAGAACCGCCGATTCGGATGCCTCCGGTTGAAGGAAGACCTCTGATATTGTACTTAACAGTGCTAGAAAATTCAATGGGGTGTGTGCTAGGGCAGCATGACGAGCCTGTTCGAAAAGAGCACGCGATATACTACCTTAGCAAAAGGTTTACCGACTATGAGACAAGATACTCACTGCTCGAGAAAACTTGCTGCACTTTGGCATGGGCCGCTCGCCGACTAAGACAGTATATGCTGACCCACACTACTTTTTTGATATCTAAGATGGATCCGATCAAATACATCTTTGAGAAACCTGCTCTCTCTAGAAGAATAGCAAGATGGAAAATGATCTTAACTGAGTACGACATATAATATACAACCCATAAAGCAATCAAGGGGAGTGTCTTGGTTGATCATTTGGCTCATCAGGCAGTGGATGACTACCAGTCCATGAATTTTGAGTTCCTGGATGAGAATATTATGCTGGTGACTGACTAAAAAGAACCTGGACCGGATGAAGGACCCGAGGAGGGATCCCGATGGACTATGGTTTTTGATGGAGTTTCGAACGCATTGGGTAATGGCATTGGCAAAGTAATCATATCTCCTGAGGGCTGTCAGACTCTTTTCACCGCCCAACTATGTTTCAACTGCACTAATAACATGGCGGAGTATGAAGCCTGCATCATGGGTCTCAAGGCCGCTATTGACCTCAGGATCAAGTTCTTGAACATTTTCAGGGATTCAGCCTTGGTAATAAGTCAGATCAAAGGCGAATGGGATACGAAGCATCCGAATCTAATCCCATACAAAGAGTACGTGTTCACATTTCTCCCACACTTTGAGGAGGTAACTTTTGAACATTTCCCACGAGAAGAGAACTAGTTAGCGGACGCGCTAGCTACCTTGTCTTCTATGTTCAAAGTCAGATGGGACAATGAAGCTCCCCAAATCACCATTGAGAGGTTGGATGAGCCATCACATTGTTGCAAAATTGATACCGAAGAGGTGGCAGGCAAACCCTGGTTTCACGAAGTCAAAAGGTATCTCGAGGCTCAAGAGTATCCCAAAGGGGCATCTGTCAATGATAAGAAGTTTCTGAGAAGGTTCGTTGCGAAATTCTTCCTCAGTAATGGAATCCTCTACAAGCGCAATCATGACACCACATTACTATGGTGTGTAGACAAGATCAAAGCGGAGAGGATCATGACAGATTTACATGAAGGCACCTTCGGAACCCATTCCAGTAGACACACTGTTGTACCCCAAAATTTTCCCTCTCATGTTTTCCAAAGTCTTCCCCCTGCATGGTTGACCAGAAACCCTTGCCTAAGGAAAAAGAAAATTTTTGAGTGGTGCTTTAAGTACCTTTCGATTGGCGTTCTGAAAGACCCTTCGATTGGTATTCTGAAGGAGCCTTTCGATTGGCATGGATAATTCCCTTCGATTGGCATTATGGACAAGCACTTCGATTGGCATTGTGTCAAGGCCTTCGATTGGAATTCTGAAAGACCTTTTCGTTTGGCACCCTGGGCCAAGCCCTTCAATTGGCATGCCACGGGATCCTTCGATTTAGCATTGTGTCAAGGCAGCTTCGACAGACATGTTAACCATGTCCTTCGATTAGCATGAACAGCACCTTTCGATTAACCTGTTAACAAAGCCTTTCGATTGGAATTTTAACAAGTACCCTTTGATTGGTATATGGACAAATACCCTTCAATTGGAATTTCAAAAGGTCCTTGGACAGGAACTTCAGAGTGTCCTTTGACTGGAACTTCAGAGTTTCCCTTAATAAGAACATCAGAACGAAATGACCTTCGAATGGCATTTCAGTGCAGAGTTTCTCTTAATCTAAGATGCTCTAATGAAGGAAGTTCTGAACACTTCGAATCAGAACTTAGACTCATCACAAGGCCAAGGGCTGGTCGAAGTTGTCTATATAGGGAATGCTCTGAATAGATTCGAATTGGACTTTGAAAGCTGGCAAAGAAGGCCCATTCGAAGGGTACATAAGAAACCCATTCGAAGGATGCACAGCTGGTGAAAATGAATGTTGTGTTTGTTCTAGTCTGGTTGAAAGGTGTAGAGAGATGGAAGATTCAACTCAAAAGATCAAGTTGAACATTCAGACCCATAGCATAGGCCACGTGTCTTCCCTTTTTAGGCTTGTACCTATTTGTTGTCTAAGACCACTTGCATAGCACAGTACCACCTTTTAGAAAGGTCTGTCTTGAGCCTAGCGCTTATTTTCCTTAAGCATGAAGCAACCCCATCTGAACCATTCATCTTGCTTTTGTGGCACAAGTGGGCATTCACTTTCCACCTGGGCCTTATTTTATTATTTTCTCTCCCCAAGCTTCCCAAAAGCCTTTCTCTATAAATAAAGAGTTCATTTGCACAAAGAAGAGGGGGCAGAAGAGAGAGGAGAACGTATCTTCAAATTTCTCACACACCACAAAATTCTCAAACACTTAAACACTTAAACACTCAAACACATACCCAGAATCAAAACAACAAATCTAGAACTGCATCCTTCTGCCTAACACCAGAACATCAAACCTGTGTTACAAATTCAAGCCTAAGGCACAACAAGCCTTGAGGCCTGCATAACCTCAAAACCTGCCTTCCTTACCAAAGCCAGAAACCTCAAGCCAGTTCAACTGCAACTGCAAACAAAGCTGCCTAAAACCAGTCCAACTGCAACTGCAAGCAAGCCTGTATCAAAACTAACAAAAACTCAGACCTGCCTGTATCAAACCAAAGAGCAAACATTTATCCCCTTAGAATCTGAAACATCCCTATACCTTGTTACCCTTCAAATCCAGTAGGAAGAACCTCACACTTGCTGCTTCTCTTTCGAATCCAGTATCAAAGACATAACTCCTGGTTCCTCCCTTCGAATCCAGAAGCATTCAAGGAAACCACTTAAAGGTCCAGCACACGTTCCAGCCTCTAGCAAGGTAAGTCATTCTTAACCTTGAACCATTCATTTCTAGCGTAACATGTGAATAAGCTTCCTTTTTGTTTCAAACATATACATACTGTTTGTTATCTTTTCGTTTCCACTCTTTTAGTTTGTTTTTATTGTCTCTCCTTTTGGTTTCATTCTTTGGTTTGTTACAAATACTCTAAGAACTAACCTGGCCCTGAGGTAATGATAGCATGGCCTTGGGCTATGTTGTTGTTTAATATCTCAAACGAAATAAACAAAAGACAGGAGTATGAAATGAAGCCCCAGGCTTCCTCACTGACTCCAGACCCAATCGAAGGAGACAGAAAGGCAGATTGCATCTTGCACAGATTCCAGGCCCAATCAAAGAAGGCAACAAGGCAGAAAGGCCCAGACAGAGGCACACTTGCACTAAGTCCAGGCTCAGACGAAAGGCACTCCCATGTTGGTGCCAGCCTCCAATCGAAATACATGACCTGACTGGTACCAAAGCCCAATAGAAGGCCATGACTTCACTGGCGCTAGCCCCAATCGAAGGAGGCCAACAAAATGCAAATCGAAGGGTGCTACTGCCTGGGTTGAAAGACACTCATTTTTCTTGCTTTTACCTTATTTTTGCTTTTATATTCTCATGCAATTCAATATGGTTGTAATAGTATAGAATATTTATTTCCTGCATTTTTATTGCTTTGTAAAAATGCTAGTAATTAGGTGTGTATGGCAAGATAAAATCAATAGGTAGACAACCCAAAAATCAAAGATAACAATGCATGAAAAACAAACACAATGCACACTTGCACCCCTAGGGTTCCATCCACTTGTTGCCTTACAAAAATGGCCATGTTATGCATGTGGGATGTCTTAGCACAAACGAATTGAAAAAGATCATAGTCCCTCGATGACGCTATCAAAGTTGCCTTTCAAAATGATCTTAGTCCCTACAGAAAAGTGTTAAGTCATTTCACAACATTGCTATCATGGTCATACGATGACCCGTGCCTGTCCCGTCAACATCCTAACACAAGGTTGTTCACCAAATACAATGGTGAAACAACACTGTTAAAAGGGTTAAAAACATAAGGAAAGATCTTTGAGTAAAAATAGGGTAGACAACTCTTAGTTACTTGATCAAACTTGCAAAAAACATCCTTGCTACTTTTCAAAACACACTACACAACACAATTTCAAAAATCCAACTTCCAAACATTGAAAACCTTTTCAAAAGACCAAAACACCTTTGTATACATTCAAACAAGAATCATTACAAAGGTTGCCACAACAAATGGCCTCTTTTCAAAACATCTTTCAAAAACCACACACAAAGCACCATTTCAAACTATTGAAAATGCAAAGCAAGTGATCTAAGCAAGTAACTAAGAGCCCATGGATAACTATGGATAGAAAGGGTGCTAATACCTTCCCTTTCTATAATCTACTCCCCGAACTCAAGAAAATATATCAAAGGTCTTTCATGTGCTTTTTGGCCTTTCCTTAGGATAAAATAAAAAGTCAGTGGCGACTCTTGCTAAACTGAAACATTTGCGAACGCAAAAACACAAGTCAGTTCTCGCACCGTATCACAGAACTGGCGACTCTGCTGGGGACTTGATTTAAAAGTGAAGTAACCTTAGGGCTTAGATCACCCTTTGCATGATTAGTTGTTTGTTTTGATTGCTGTACATTTTGGTTCTCTTGTTTGGGCTTAAAATCCTCCACCCGGATTTGGGAAACATTCATAGATGGAAATACATTGTGGAAACTGTGCGGGGTATACCGACACGGTTGAAGCAATAGCTATATTAGTGCGACATATTTGTGAGTACCGGTAGCCTTTGAGTCAATCAAAGAGAATACGGGGCCGCTGAGTGATGTCATCAAGCACTAATGAACTTGAACCTTACTTGACCATCTTGGCCTTTCATTAGGGGTAGTGAGATGATCGGCTTTGGTACAGTCCGAAGTTGGTAGATACTCGATACTACACTCATTGAGGTTTGTTTTCTTGGAATATTTTGGTCGCTAGTTAAGTGGCTAAACCAAAACAATGAACATAGAAAACAATCTGATGATATTGAGCTCCTTAGAACCCGGTTACTATTTATAGGACAGGTTTTGAGCCAACTAAACTCAAGAGGGTACTTACCTATGAAACCTCATGCAAGCCTGAAACTAGGGTTTTTGTGTGACTTGCTTGTACATGTGTTTGTGCATACATCATGAACATCATAAAGCATCATATGCATCCACTAACCATTTCAAGGGTTTGGATCTTCATCTTTGTTCTTGTTTTGTAGGTCATGGAAACTCTTCGCAGGAAAACAATTCAAGTCAACCTTGTGAGAATCCCTCCTCAACTCAAGGAGCTTACATCCAGAATTCCAGAAAATTCTCTCTTCAGTGAAAGACATGGTAGACTTCTCAGCTTAGTCAACACCAACATTGAAGAAGACGTGGTAAAAGTGTTGTTCCAGTCCTTTGACCCCCTCCACCACTGTTTCACATTCCCTGACTACCAATTGGTTCCTACTTTGGAGGAATTTTCTCAACTCCTGAGAATTCCTATTCTTAATCAACTACCCTACAACGGTACGGAAAAAGAACCAAAACCTGAAGACGTCGCTCAAGCATTACGCTTGCAACCATCTGACATCAAGGGGCATTGGGAAACCAGAAGTGGTGTCAAGGGCTTTTTCAAAGTTCTTGTTTGAGAAGGCACAAGAGTGTTGGAATTCCCTGGATCTGCAAGCCTTTGAAGAGATTGTGGAACTCCTTATTTATGGGTTGGTCTTGTTCCCAAACCCTGACCAACTTATAGATGTGAATGCTGTCAAAATTTTCATGTCCAAGAATCCCATACCTACATTACTTGGGGACATCCTACACTCACTTTACACACGAACAATGAGGAAAAGAGGTGTTCTCATGTGTTGTACTCCTCTCCTAGCAAGGTGGTTTATTTCTCACCTTCCACAATCACTTCTGAAGAATGAGCAGGGTTTAAGGTGGTCACAACGGTTGATGACCCTCACACATTCTAATGTACATTGGTGTTCTCAGTCCAGAGAAAATGTCATCCTCATTGATCGTTATGGTGAATTCCTTAATGTCCCACTACTTGGTATTAGGGGAGGCATCACCTACAACCCTTGTCTAGCCTTGATACAATTTGGATATGCTCGGAGGGATGGCCCTCATGACATGCTGATTCCTGATCTATTTTTTGACTTCGACAACGATGCGCAAGGACTTCGACAAAGGTTCATCGGAGCTTGGAGGATGCCTAATAAAGTGGATAGTAAGACACTAGGGCACAAGAATTCCATCCCCCTTAAGCCTTACCTCAAGTGGGTACGAACCCGCTCCCAGAATCTTATGATGCCATATCCTCACATTCTCCCCTTGATTAAAGAGCCTGTCATGGAAGGAGAGATTCCATACACCATCCTATATCCTGACATGCCAACATCATGGGAGGAAATGCAAAAGAGTTGGATCCAACTCAAGGAAGAACGAAATACTTTTGAAGCCAGCTTCTATGCCAGTGAGAAGAAGGTTTTAGAGCTCACCCTCCGACTTCACGAGGAGGGAACTCTTAACACCTACGTCGCACCAAAGAGGATGTGCAACGTCTTTTTATATTAAGAATTTTGTAATATTTCGCCCATGGGGCATTTATGTACTAACAAATTTCTTCTTAATATGACGTGCGTTCTTTTTGTTTACAGCAAATTTGAATTTTTGAACCCTTAAATGCATTACATGAATAACATATCATTCATCATATGCACAAACAGGTCTTCAAGCCAGGTTTCCTTATCTTTCTGCTGTTTATTTCAGTAAGATGGATTTGGAGCAAATAGTAAAAGATCTACAAGCACAAAATTCGCAATTTCAGCAACTCCTCATGACCTTGGCAAAGGGTCAAGAGGATCTCAAAGCTCTGCTAGAGAAGAATAAAGAGAAGAAAAAGAAAAAGAGACAGGGGGTTGCCACTTTCGGAAGAAGATTTGAGGGTGATGCTAGAAGGACTCTTGAGTTTCCATCGACATCCGACGAAGGGATTGGCAAGGGGAAAGGAGTTATTGTACCTTCCGAATCTGAGGTAGAAGAAGAGGAAGAGGAAGCAGACAAAGACTATTCAGAACAACAGTATCCACCAGCAGATGACAAGTATAAGAACCTTGAAGATAGATTGGCGGCTATGGAGTTGCAGAGGGTGCCCGGATTGGATTTTGAGGAGCTGGGGCTTGTAGCTGGGATTGTTATCCCTCCTAAGTTCAAGGTGCCAACATTCGCCAAGTACGACGGTCTGTATTTCCCTAAGATGCACTTAAGGTCGTATGTTAGAAATATCCAGCCACATTTATCCGACAAAGACCTCTGGGTGCACTTTTTCCAAGACAGCTTGTCTGGCACTCAGTTAGATTGGTTTTATCAGCTCGAGAGGTCGGAAGTCCATAATTGGGAAGACTTGGCAGCCGCTTTCTATCATCAGTATTAGTACAACGCTAATTTGGCGCCAACCTGTACTCAGCTACAGAGTATGGGAATGGCTTCAAATGAAGGGTTCAAGGAGTACGCCCAGAAGTGGCGTGACCTGGCTGGAAGGGTGCAGCCACCGCTATCAGATAGGGAATTAGTTGACATGTTTTTGGGGACCCTATCTGGACCTTTCTTCAACCATCTAATCGGAAGCTCCTCTGCGGGATTTACTGAGTTGACTTTGACTGACGAGAGGGTGGAAGCCAGTATCAAAAGTGGAAAGATTCAAAAGGATGCTTCTGCATCCACAGCTGCTAGAAAACCTTTCCCAGCCAAGAAAGAAGCATTTACTATGTACACTCAGAAAAATCAAGAAAGAGAGGAACGTCGGCCAACAGTAGGGGCCGTATTAATACAGAAGTCTGCATCATACCAGTTTAGAAACAGCCAATCGAGGAATGATCAGCCTAGAACTTATCAGCAAAGGCCACCACGGCAGTTTACTCCAGTAAATATGACACCTGCTCAAATCCTTCCACATCTCCTGAAGTTGAATCTCGCTAATATTAAAGAGGCACCGAAGAATGTAAATACCACCTCTCCATCTTACAATCCAAAAGCCAAGTGTGCTTACCATTCTGACAGTATTGGGCACGATACCAATAATTGTTGGGCACTCAAGAACAAAATTCAGGATTTAATTGACGCCAAAGAGGTCGAGTTTCACGCTCCTGAGAAGCCCAATGTCATATCCGCACCAATGCCCAAGCACGGTCATAATGTGCATGCTGTTTTGGGAAATCTCCATGTTACTGATGTTGCCGATCTGTTGACTCCATTGTTAGTGATAAAAGAAAATTTGTTGAGAGTCGGGATCTTTCCTGGTTATGATGAAGATTGCTATTTTTGTTTGAAAATTCAAGATGATTGTCCAATGTTGAAGTCGGGTGTCCAAAGCCTGATGGATACTCAAGAAATACTTTTTCAGAAAACCCCTGTTAACACTTTCAATCCGATTGCTCATGATACTTGTGATACCTCAACCAATGATGTTTCCATCATAACCATTTCCGACAATCCTCCCAAGGCTTGCAAAAGGCCTATCAGGATTACACCCAACTCTGAATGTGCACCTCTAAAGATCACAATGTCGGGACCCGTCCCGTACCAATCAAGCAAAATGATACCGTGGAACTATGAGGGAGAAATCTTCTACCACGGCATCAAACAAATCAAAACAGTCTGAGAAATCTCTGAAGAAGACCCTGACATAGGAAACATCGCGGGTACTAGCAAGATCACCCGCAGTGGCCGGATCTTTTCTCCGGAGATTGCTCCTCCCCGAGCAGTCCTCGGACCGTTAAAAATTTTTGCACCTGTTGGACCCTCTGTGCAAGGCCCAGTGATTGAAGAGTTAAACACTCCTGAAGAAAGACCATCCGCTGATAACACCAACAAAGGTAAGGGGATACTGAAAGAGCCTGTCAGGACGAAGGATCATGCTGTGGTTATCCCCGAAACCACTCAGAAGGAGATGGTTGAGATCCTAAAAATAATCAGAAAAAGTGACTATGACGTTGTGGAACAATTGGGGAAAACCCCTTCTAAAATCTCAATGTTAGCTCTCCTGCTCTGTTCAGAGGCCGACGCTAAGGCCCTGATTAAATTCTTGAAGACAGCAAATGTCCCCCAAGAGACCTCGGCTGACCAATTCCAAAACTGTGTGGCCAGTCTTACTGCTGACAATGGCTTGGGCTTTTCCGACGCTGACCTAACTCCTAAGGGAAGGAAGCACAATGATGCATTACATGTTTCAGTTGAGTGCCGAGGGACCACACTCGCCCATGTCTTGGTCGATACTGGTTCTTCCCTGAATGTGCTGCCAAAGAAGGCCTTAGACCGTTTGGATTGTGAAGGTTTGACCCTCAAGCCTAGCAACATTATCGTCAGAGCTTTCGATGGTTCCAAAAGAATGGTTCATGGGGAGGTTGATATTCCCATCAAGGTAGGCACTGAAGTGTTCAACTCCACCTTCTACGTGATGGACATCCGTCCGTCATACTCATGTTTGCTGGGAAGACCGTGGATTCATCATGCCGGGGCAGTTACATCCTCTTTGCACCAGATGCTGAAGTTTCCTGTTAAGGGTAAAATCATAATTGTACACGGTGAGGAGGAGTACATGATCAGTCATCTCAATTCCATTCGGTATGTGGAAGTGGATGGCAAATTCATCGAAACACCTTTTCAACATTTTGAGGAATTTTCTCCCGAGGTGGCAGTCGCGAAGGCAGTGGTTGAGGTACCTATCATTCCCAAGCAGGTGGCTAGGATGGCTTCCCTCAAAGACGCAGAGGCTATGATTAAGGAGGGGAAGAGCACAGTATAGGGACAGTTGCCCGACATTCCTTATAAGACAGACAAGTTTGGTTTGGGGTTTACTGCTGCAGGACAAAAGGTTGTGCGTCGCTCTAAGATCAAAAGACCACCCGTCAAGATTTCTCTCCATGGAATCAATGCTGTAGAAGATGAAGATGAGGAGAGCCACTTTGAAGATTGGATCTTTCCGACTGTCGAAGGGGGTTTGAGCAATTGGGAAGCAAAGGATTTTGTTCCTATCACATTTATCAACCAGTAATTTTATCTTTGAACAATTTCCCATTTTCTTTGGTTTGTAATAACTAAAACAATTCGCACACTATTTTCACCTCATGCCTTGCCCGGGGCACGTAGGTCCATTTGTAAGGGTTTGATGCTCTTCATAATCATATGCCATGTTATGATGAATCATTGGACGTTTTTCATCTATAAACTGTTGTGTTCATTTTCTTTCCTTTTGCATTTTTGTTTGTTTAAAGATGGCTATCCCTTACACACACCCACATTCACAAATGCAGGTACCCATCCACTCCGGATTCCATGGGTGACTATTCTGTTTTAGCCTTCGATAACTCTGAAGATCTGGTCAATCAAGCTGAGTACGAAGTTGACGAAGATTGTGAAGTGCCGGGAGAGTTAGCCAGACTTCTACAACAAGAAGAGAGGGCCATCTCGCCTCATGAAGAGTTGTTAGAAACCATCAACTTAGGAACAGAGGAAGACAAGAAGGAAGTAAAAGTGGGTGCCAACCTGGAACCAAGTGTCAAGGAACGCTTAATACATTTGTTGAATGAATACGTTGAGATCTTCGCCTGGTCTTATGAAGACATGCCAGGATTAGACACAGATATCATAGTTCACCGTCTCCCTACAAGAGAAGACTGTCCATCGATCAAACAAAAGGTCCGCCGAATGAGGCCCGACATGTCTGAGAAGATCAAAGCTGAGGTAATGAAGCAATTCAATGCTGGCTTTCTGGCTGTTACAACCTATCCACAATGGGTCGCCAACATTGTGCCCGTACCCAAAAAGGACGGAAAAGTCAGAATGTGTGTGGACTATCGGGATTTGAACAGGGCTAGCCCTAAAGATGATTTCCCTCTACCTCATATTGACGTCTTGGTTGATAACACCGCTCAACATAAAGTTTTCTCCTTTATGGATGGATTTTCTGGCTACAACCAAATCAAAATGGCCCCCGAGGACATGGAGAAAACAACCTTTGTTACACAATGGGGTACCTTCTGCTACAAGGTGATGTCGTTCGGACTAAAGAACACAGGGGCAACTTATCAACGCGCCATGGTAGCTTTGTTTCATGATATGATACATCATGAGATCGAGGTTTACGTGGACGACATGATAGCTCGATCACAGACAGAAGAAGAGCACTTTAGTCATTTGCAAAAGTTGTTTGCCAGGCTGAAGGAGTATAAACTCAGATTGAATCCAAGTAAGTGCACTTTTGGAGTTAGGTCTGGTAAGCTCTTGGGATTTATTGTCAGCAACAAAGGTATTAAGGTCGATCCTGTTAAAGTGAAAGCTATACAAGAAATGCCAGCCCCCCGTACTGAGAAAGAGGTTAGAGGATTCTTGGGACGCTTGAACTATATTGCAAGGATCATCTCTCACCTGACATCTACCTGTGAGCCAATTTTCAAACTGTTGAAGAAAGATCAGGTAGTTGAATGGAACGACGATTGTCAAGTTGCTTTTGATAAGATCAAGGAATGCTTATTGGAACCTCATATTCTGATGCCACCTGTCGCAGGAAGGCCGTTGATTATGTATCTGACTGTTTTGGATAACTCAATGGGGTGCGTGCTGGGCCAACATGACGAGTCTGGTCGAAAAGAGCATGCCATTTATTACCTTAGCAAAAAGTTTACCGACTGTGAGACTCGCTACTCACTGCTCGAGAAAACTTGCTGCGCTTTGGTATGGGCTGCTCGCCGACTAAGGCAGTACATGTTGACTCATACCACTTTGTTGATTTCCAAAATAGATCCAATCAAGTATATCTTCGAAAAGCCTGCTTTATCTGGAAGAATCGCTATATGGAAAATGATCCTGACTGAGTATGATATCCAGTATACTACCCAAAAAGCTATAAAGGGGAGTGTACTAGCTGACCATCTAGCTCATCAAGCCGTCGAAGATTATCAATCTATGAGATTCGACTTCCCGGACGAGGACATCATGACATTGGACAATATCGAAAGTAACGGACCGTATGACGGACCTGAACAAGGATCCCAATGGACCCTGTACTTTGATGGTGCTTCGAATGCACTTGGAAACGGTATCGGTGCAGTACTCATCTCTCCGGAAGGTTGCCATACACCCTTCACTGCCCGACTTTGTTTCAGCTGTACCAACAACATGGCCGAATATGAAGCTTGCATCTTTGGTCTCAAGGCTGCTATAGACCTGGGGATCAAATATTTGGACGTATTTGGGGACTCGGCTTTGGTTATCAGTCAAGTCAAAGGAGAGTGGGACACCAAACATCCTAATCTTATCCCATACAAAGAACATGTCTTGACATTGCTGCCTCATTTCGAGCAGATTACTTTCGAGCATTTCCCGCGAGAAGAGAATCAGCTAGCAGATGCTCTGGCTACAATGTCTTCCATGTTTAAACTCAACTGGGATAACGAGGCTCCCCAAATTACCATCGAGTGAATGGACGAACCTGCGCATTTTCATGAGATTAATACCGAAGAAGTAGTGGAACAACCCTGGTTTCATGAAATCAAAAGGTATCTCCAGACTAGAGAATATCCCGAAGGAGCTTCAGCCAATGACAAAAAGTTCTTAAGGAGATTTGCTGCCAAGTTCTTCCTAAGTAATGGCATCCTTTATAAACGCAGCCATGATTGTGTTTTACTTCGATGTGTGGACAAAGCTGAAGTAGAGTTGATCATGACTGAGATACACAGTGGCACATTTGGCACCCACTTGAGTGGACATACGATGGCTAAGAAAATTCTAAGGGCAGGCTACTATTGGTCTACCATGGAAGCTGATTGCCACCAACATTCCTGCACGTGCCACAAATGCCAAGTTTATGCCGACAAAGTACATATTCCCCATGTTCCACTCAACGTTCTGACAGCTCCTTGGCCATTCGCAATATGGGGCATTGACATGATTGGAGAGATCAAGCCCACGGCGTCCAATGGACATCGCTTCATCTTGGTCGCCATTGATTATTTTACCAAGTGGGTCGAAGCAGCTTTCTTTGCCTCTGTTACAAAGAATGTGGTTTCCCGTTTCATTAAGCAGAACCTCATATGCCGGTATGGTGTCCCCGACAGGATCATCACAGACAACGGTACAAATCTGAACAATACGATAATCACCGCTCTATGCGAACAGTTCAAGATTTATCATCACAATTCATCTCCCTATCGGCCGAAGATGAACGGTGTTGTTGAAGCTGCGAACAAAAATATCAAGAAGATCATTTAAAAGATGACAGTCACCTACAAGGACTGGCACGAGATGTTACCGTTTGCTCTACATGGATATCGTACCACGGCACGTACTTCAACAGGGGCAACCCCATTTTCTTTGGTGTATGGCATGGAGGCTGTCCTACCCATGGAGGTTCAGATTCCTTCCTTAAGGATCATGAAAGACGCTGGTTTGAGTGAAGACGATTGGATTCAGACCCGGCTTGATCAACTCAATTTGATCGACGAGAAGCGACTTATTGTTGTTTGTCATGGTCAGGCGTATCAAAAACGCATGATCAAGGCTTTCAACAAGAAAGTCAGGCGTCAGATATATCAAGTCGGAGATCTTGTAATCAAGCGGATCATCTTACCGCAAAGTGATCCCAGGGGCAAGTGGACTCCTACTTACGAAGGACCATTTGTGATCAAGAGTATCTTTTCTGGTGGGGCAATGATTTTGAACACCATGGACGGCGACGATTTGCCACACCCTGCGAACGCAGACGTAGTCAAAAGATACTACGCATAAAACAACCCGACAAGTTGAAAACCCGAAAGAGCGACTTGGGCAAAAATGGGCATCCCGGTGAACCGAAAACCTGAAAGGGCGGTTCAGGCAAAAATTAGGGATAAAACAAAAAAATCTGTACACCCGGCAAGTTGAAAACTCGAAAGGGCGACTTGGGTAAAAAAGGGTTTCCCGGTGGATCGAAAACCCGAAAGGGCGATTCAGGAAAAAGTTAGGGAATTAAAGTGTATGACTATGTCTCGTCGGATCACTTTAAGAACAATCTCTTCATCAACAAGCTCCGAGCTTCTGATCATCCTAGTCATCGACGAACGAAGAAATGAATGGACAAATATTCAGAGTTGTGAAGGCTATGACAAAATGGGAATCCCATGGAATTGTTACACATAACCATCTTTCTTTTGTATAAGATTTTTTCAATTCTTACGACAACATTCTCTTACTAGGATGTTTGTCTCCTTTGTACAAAGATACTCACAAAAGTTAAATGCAAATGTACTTCGAAGTGCAGAATTTTGTTTGCCTTTCTTTTCTTTTTACACTTATGTTTTATTTGAAAACGTCCAATGTTTTGATAAATAGGCATATGCATTTGAATATAATCACTGCTTACAAATTGAAAAAAGGATAATTACTTATAGGTTAAAGGTGGAGGAAGATATCTTTGTGCCATTCCAGAAGAAATCCCCCACGACACATCATTTGGATCCTTGACAAAGCTAAGATTTGGAGCATATTTCCCCAGTAAAGTTAAGCTTCAAGATCCGCAACAGAGCCGGTACAGTCTAAAGCTTGATTCCCCAGCTGAGTTGAATTTCAAATTTCCCTTCAGAGTCAAGTTTCAAGATCCCCAATGGAGCCCGAAAACCCTAAAAATCCTATTCCCCAGCGGAACCAGAACGATGAACATTCTCCCCACAGAGATATTTCCCAGCAGATTGAAGATTCTCAGTCTCACTTCTCCAGCGGAAGTCTCCTAGGTTTTAATTCCCCGGTAGAGATCGTCAGAATTCTCATTCCCCGCAGAAGTTAGTGAAGTTTTGTTAAAACCCCCACAAGTCACCAAGGATTTTCAATCCCCAGCATTGGTCCTGAGATCCCTCAACAATCGAAGATCTTCAATCCCCAGCAGTGGTCCTAAGAGTCCTCAACAATCGAAGATCTTTAATCCACAAGCAGTCAGCCAGGATTTCTCATCTTCAACAATCAGAGATTTTTGGAATCCCCAAGCTTCGGTCGAAGATTTACTTTCCCCGGCAGCAGTCAAGGAATTCATTATCCCCAGCTATCAAGGATTCATTTTCCTCAGCAAGACGGCTACTCAGCCTGCATACATAACTATTACATTCATATATCATAAACATTGATGAAGTACAGTTCATTGCATCATACACATCATGCAACATAACTTTGTGTTTTAGCTAACATTTTACCCTCTTCAGGATAAGATTAAAAGGCTATCGTTAACAATTATTCAGATACAGTATGGATACACCCTAGACATGGCGGTCATTCTATTACTCATTCAGAATTTCAAGTCAGATACAGTATAGATACACCCCAGATACGGCAGTCATTCTACTACCCACTCAGACTTCAGCAATCTGATACATACTAGATACGCTCCAGACACGGCGGCCATTCTATCTCTCATTCAGATTCAATTATCAACTTCAAGTTCGGATACGCTCCAAACGCGGAAGCCATTCTGGCCTTTACACCAGTAGTTTGATTCTCCCCAGTGCAATCGACACGGAAGTCATTCTGCTACTCATACAGATCTCAACTTCAGATACAGTCTAGATACGCTCCAGAAACGGTTGCCATTCTGTCACTTATTCAGATCCCAATTAAAGTTTTAGATACACTCCAGACACGGAAGTCATTCTGCTACTCATACAGATCTCAACTTCAGATAAAGTCCAGATACGCTCCAGAAACGGTTGCCATTCTGTCACTTATTCAGATCCCAGTTACAGTTTCAGATACACTCCAGACACGGAAGTCATTCTGCTACTCATACAGATCTCAAACTTCAGATACAGTCCAGATACGCTCCAGACACGGTTGCCATTCTGTCACTCATTCAGAATTTATCCTCAGCACACAGTTGCTCCATACACAGATTTTTCTCTGTTACCCATTCAAAATACAGATACACTCCAGACACAGCAGTCATTCTAATATTCATTCAAAATCCAAATACAGTTACAGCTCAGATACGCGCCAGACACGGACGCCATTCCTTTGCTCATACAAACTCAGTCCCCAGATATAGTTCAATGGCATTCTAGACACGGATACCATTTTAATTCTCATTCTTCTGACCTACAACATACAGTTCAACAAACATTCTTGGATGGCATCTTTAAGCCCCTCTCCAACAAGATTCTGTCACATCTCCAGATAGCATCTTTAAGCCCATCCCCGACAAGTTTTTGTCACATCTCCAAATGGCATCTTTAAGCCCATATCCTCAGCTATATTTTGACGAGTGCAAATTTACGGGCACTCTAGTGTCCAATCCTCTTTTACCTTCGAGTCGCGAACGGAAAAACTGCCAATCTAACTCTTCAGGTTCAAGAAGATTGAACAGGGGCAGCTGTTGTACCCCAAAATTTTCCCTCTCATGTTTTCCAAAGTCTTCCCCCTGCATGGTTTACCAGAAACCCTTGCCTAAGGAAAAAGAAAATTTTTGAGTGGTGCTTTAAGTACCTTTCGATTGGCGTTCTGAAAGACCTTTCGATTGGTATTCTGAAGAAGCCTTTCGATTGGCATGGATAATTCCCTTCGATTGGCATTATGGACAAGCACTTCGATTGGAATTCTGAAAGACCTTTTCGTTTGGAACCCTGGGCCAAGCCCTTCAATTGGCATGCCACGGGATCCTTCGATTTAGCATTGTGTTAAGGCAGCTTCGACAGACATGTTAACCATGTCCTTCGATTAGCATGAACAGCACCTTTCGATTGGCCTGTTAACAAAACCTTTCGATTGGAATTTTAACAAGTACCCTTTGATTGGTATATGGACAAATACCCTTCAATTGGCATTTCAAAAGGTCCTTGGACTGGAACTTCAGAGTGTCCTTTGACTGGAACTTCAGAGTTTCCCTTAATAAGAACATCAGAATAAAATGACCTTCGAATGGCATTTTAGTGCAGAGTTTCTCTTAATCTAAGATGCTCTGATGAAGAAAGTTCTAAACACTTCGAATCAGAACTTAGACTCATCACAAGGCCAAGGGCTGGTCGAAGTTGTCTAAATAGGGAATGTTCTGAATAGATTCGAATTGGACTTTGAAAGCTAGAAAAGAAGGCCCATTCGAAGGGTACATAAGAAACCCATTTGAAGGACGCACAGCTGGTGAAAACGAATGTTGTGTTTGTTCTAGTCTGGTTGAAAGGTATAGAGAGATGGAAGATTCAACTCAAAAGATCAAGTTGAACATTCAGACCCATAGGCTAGGCCACGTGTCTTCCCTTTTTAGGCCTGTACCCATTTGTTGTCTAAGACCACTTGCATAGCACAGTACCACCTTTTAGAAAGGTTTGTCTTGAGCCTAGCGCTTATTTTCCTTCAGCATGAAGCAACCCCATCTGAACCATTCATCTTGCTTTTGTGGCACAAGTGGGCATTCACTTTCCAGCTGGGCCTTCTTTTATTATTTTCTCTCCCCAAGCTTCCCAAAAGCCTTTCTCTATAAATAGAGAGTTCATTTGCACAAAGAAGAGGGGGCAGAAGAGAGAGGAGAACGTATCTGCAAATTTATCACACACCACAAAATTCTCAAACACTTAAACACTTAAACACTTAAACACTTAAACACTCAAACACATACCCAAAATCCAAACAACAAATCCAAAACTGCATCCTTCTGCCTAACACCAGAACATTAAACCTGTGTTAGAAATTCAAGCCTAAGGCACAACAAGCCTTGAGGCCTGCATAACCTCAAAACCTGCCTTCCTTACCAAAGCCTGAAACCTTAAGCCAGTTCAACTGCAACTGCAAACAAAGCTGCCTAAAACCAGTCCAACTGCAACTGCAAGCAAGCCTGTATCAAAACTAACAAAAACTCAGAAATGCCTGTATCAAACCAAAGAGCAAACATTTATCCCCTTAGAATCTGAAACATCCCTATACCTTGTTACCCTTCAAATCCAGTAGGAAGAACCTCACACTTTCTGCTTCTCTTTCGAATCAAGTATCAAAGACATAACTCCTGGTTCCTCCCTTCGAATCCAGAAGCATTCAAGGAAACCACTTAAAGGCCCAGCACACGTTCCAGCCTCCAGCAAGGTAAGTCATTCTTAACCTTGAACCCTTCATTTCTAGCGTAACATGTGAATAAGCTTCCTTTTCGTTTCAAAGATATACATACTGTTTGTTATCTTTTCGTTTCCACTCTTTTAGTTTGTTTTTATTGTCTCTCCTTTTGGTTTCATTCTTTGGTTTGTTACAAATACTCTAAGAACTAACCTGGCCCTGAGGTAATGATAGCATGGCCTTGGTCCATGTTGCTGTTTAATATCTCAAACGAAATAAACAAAAGACAGGAGTATGAAACGGAGCCCCGGGCTTCCTCACTGACTCCAGACCCAATCGAAGGAGACAGAAAGGCAGATTGCATCTTGCACAAATTCCAGGCCCAATCGAAGAAGGCAACAAGGCAGAAAGGCCCAGCCAGAGGCACACTTGCACTAAGTCCAGGCTCAGACGAAAGGCACTCCCATGCTGGTGCCAGCCTCCAATTGAAATACATGACCTGACTGGTACCAAAGCCCAATCAAAGTCCATGACTTCACTGGCGCTAGCCCCAATCGAAGGAGGGCAACAAAATGCAAATCGAAGGGAGCTACTGCCTGGGTCGAAAGACACTCATTTTTCTCGCTTTTACCTTATTTTTGCCTTTATATTCTCATGCAATTCATAATGGTTGTAATAGTATAAAATATTTATTTCCTGCATTTTTATTGCTTTGTACAAATGCTAGTAATTAGGTGTGTATGGCAAGATAAAATCAACAGTTAGACAACCCAAAAGTCAAAGATAACAATGCATGAAAAACAAACACAATGCACACTTGCACCCCTAGGGTTCCATCCACTTGTTGCCTTACAAAAATGGCCATGTTATGCATGTGGGATGTCTTAGCACAAACGAATTGAAAAAGATCATAGTCCCTCGATGACGCTATCAAAGTTGCCTTTCAAAATGATCTTAGTCCCTACAGAAAAGTGTTAAGTCATTTCACAACATTGCTATCATGGTCATACGATGACCCGCGCTTGTCCCGTCAACATCCTAACACAAGGTTATTCACCAAATACAATGGTGAAACAACACTGTTAAAAGGGTTAAAAACATAAGGAAAGATCTTTGAGTAAAAATAGGGTAGACAACTCTTAGTTACTTGATCAAACTTGCAAAAAACATCCTTGCTACTTTTCAAAACACACTACACAACACAATTTCAAAAATCCAACTTCCAAACATTGAAAACCTTTTCAAAAGACCAAAACACCTTTGTATACATTCAAATAAGAATCATTACAAAGGTTGCCACAACAAATGGCCTCTTTTCAAAATATCTTTCAAAAACCACACACAAAGCACCATTTCAAACAATTGAAAATGCAAAGCAAGTGATCTAAGCAAGTAACTAAGAGCCCATGGATAACCATGGATAGAAAGGGTGCTAATACCTTCCCTTTCTATAATCTACTCCCCGAACTCAAGAAAACATCTCAAAGGTCTTTCTTGTGCTTTTTGGCCTTTCCTTAGGATAAAATAAAAAGTCAGTGGCGACTCTTGCTAAATCGAAAAATTTGTGAATGCAAAAACACAAGTCAGTTCTCCCACCGTATCATACACACCATGGCTAAGAAGATCCTGCGGGCGGGATATTACTGGTCTACTATGGAATCCAATTGTTATCAGCACTCTCGAACTTGTCATAAGTGCCAAATCTACACTGACAAGGTGCATGTGCCTCCGGTTCCCTTGAACGTCCCGACAGCTCTGTGGCCCTTTGCAATGTAGGGCATTGACATGATCAGAGAAATCAGGCCCACTACTTCCAATGGGCATCGCTTCATCCTAGTAGCCATTGATTACTTCACGAAGTGGGTTAAGGCGGCCTCTTTTGCTATGGTAACCAAGAACGTCGTGGCGCAGTTTATCCGACATAATATGATCTGTCGATATGGTGTGCCAGAGAGAATTATTACTGACAATGGTACGAATCCCAATAACATAATGATCACCGAGCTCTATAAACAGTTCAAGATACAGCATCATAACTCTTCTCCCTACCGGCCGAAGATGAATGGTGTTGTTGAAGTGGCTAACAAGAACATCGTGAAAATTATACAGAAGATGATGGTGACATACAAAGACTGGCATGAGATATTACCATTTGCCCTTCATGGATACCATACCTCAGCACGGACGTCGACAGGGCCAACACCGTACTCTCTGGTATATGGCATGGAGGCAGTCCTACCCATCGAAGTCCAGATACCTTCCCTCAGGATTATGAAGGATGCGGGTTTGAACGAAGACGACTGGATCCAAACTCGACTTGATCAGCTAAATCTAATCGACGAGAAGAGACTTACCGCTATCTATCATGGTCAGGCGTATCAAAAGAGAATGATCAAGGCTTTTAACAAGAAAGTCAGATGTCAAGAATATCAAGTTGGGGATCTAGTGATCAAGCATATCATACTTCCGCAAGGTGATCCCAAGGGAAAATGGACTCCCGCATTTGGAGGGCCATTTGTGGTTAAGAACATTTTCTCGGGTGGAGCTATGATTCTAACCACCATGCACGGTGACGACCTTCCTCACCCCGTCAATGCAGACATAGTGAAAAGATATTACGCCTAATCAAAAGACCCGCTAGGTTGATTGGCCTAGGCAAAAAAAGGGCTTCCCGGCGAACCAAAAGGGTTCGGGAAAAATAAGGGATGAAAATGAAAAAAATCTATACACCCGGCAAGTCAAAAACCTGAAAGGGTGGCTTGGGCAAAAAAGGGTCTCCCGGTGGACTGAAAACCCGAAAGGGGAGTCCAGGAAAAAGTTAGGGATATAAAGAGTATCACTGTGTCTCATTGGATCATCTTGCAAACAGACTTCAGTATCGATTATCAAGCTCAGACGGCACCAATCAACCTAATTAACTTCGGACAAACAGCAAAGTGATGAGACGCTCGAAGATATAGGGGAAATAACTGAGTTGGAACCCAATGGGGTTGTTTCACATAGATGTTTTATTTTACACAAATTTGTATAGCTTCTCTTTTTATGGTGGCGTTATCTTACTAGAACATCATCCTCCTTGTACAAAAACGCCTATTACAGGCCAACTTCAAAAATCAATACAAAATCATTTTCACAAGAAACTTCGAGTTGTTTTTATTTTTCTGTTTTATTTTGAAATAACGTCCAATGGTTTATTTTTTACATATGCATTTGAATATGATTGCTGCTCGTGAATATTTACATAAGAAACAAAAGACAATTACTCGTGATTCCAGAAACATGGGCAAAAATGAGAAGTGTCAAAACCCGACAGTTACTCTGTCCAGCAGGTACCGGGACTGTGATACGGTGGGAGAACTAACTTGAAGGTTTTGCGTTTGATCGCAAATGTTGCGGATAACAAGAGTCACCACCGACTTTTCTTTTATCCAACAAGGAAAGTTGAAAAAGCACAAGAAAGACCTTTAGAGATGTTTTCTTGAGTTCGGGGGGTAGATTATGAAAGGGGAAGGTGTTAGAACCCCTTTCATCCATGGTTTTCCATTGGCTCTTAGTTACTTGCTAGATCACTTTCTTTTGTTTGAAAATGTGCTTTGTGTGGTTTTTGAAAGTATTTTGTAAAGAGGCCATCGTTTAGGCAATATTTGTAATGATTCTCGTTCGTAAGAATGTATACAAAGATGTTTGATCTTTTGAAAATGTTTTCAAGTTTGTAAGATGTGTTTTTTGAAAGTGGTTTTGAAAAGGTGTCTTTGTAACGATTCTCATCTCTATAAGAACGCATACAAAGTGTTGTCTTTTGAAAATGTTTCAAAATGAGAGTGTTGGTGTATAAAATGTTTTTGTTGTGAGGAAGCAAGCAACTAGGAGCGAATTTACCTACTCAAAAGGTCTTAGATGTTCTTTTCCTCCTCCTTTAGATGTTGCTATCTTTACCATTGTTTTGGTAAGAAGCCCCATCGTTGGATGTGAAGGGACGAGCGTGGGACATTTGTATAGTCATAGAAGGTAACCTATGGGACGTTTTATCAATGTCGATTAGGGACTAGATCGTTTACCAAAGGCAACATCGAGGGTCATCGAGGGACTACGATCTTTTATTGAGGGTCTTTGCTAAAACGCTCATATTCGAGGGACATGACTATTTTTCGATAGGCAACAAGGTGGGATTACCCTAAGGGTGCTAGTGTTCAAGTGTGTTTGATTGCATACATTTTGTCTTGCATTTAAAGGTTATCTATTTGTTGATTTTATCTTGCCATACATCCTAATTACTAGCAATATATGAAAGCAAAACTAAAATACGGAATAAAATCCTAAGCTATTTCATCTTTAGGGGGGTGGGGGTATAATTTACAAACAGGGATGAAATAAATATCTATTTATTACAACCACATCGAACTAATGGGCAGCAATATGAAAATATATGCATAAACAGTGCAGAAAATGGGAGAAACTGCCTCTTGAACCATTATGTGTTGACACATACTATTATGCATCGACACATAACTTTTCCTGGCTCCTGTAAAGAAAGATTAACTCAGTATGATCCGACACATAATGGCATGTGTTGACTCATACACCTTCTTTGTATCGACACATACGCTTTTTGTGTCGTCTCATAGACTTTTCAACCTTCTGTTTTGGGACCTGGAATCAGTATGAATCGATGCATGGGATTTATGTATCGACTCATACCATGTTTTTTACTAGGATGAGTCGACGCATGTGTATATGTGTCGATACATACTGCGTTTTTCTACCTTAAACATCGTTTTATTGTCCATACATGTCAGTTTACAGCATATGATTGATAAACATAAACAGCAAGCAAACGATTAGCTAAAAGGGGCAATGATTACTACATCTTATCTTCAATAATAAATCATTAATGATGTATGAAAAATACCAAGTCAAGAAGACTTACCTTGAAACTACGCTTGGTGTTTGAAATTTGAATGCCTTTCAAGATGTTGTGAGGGCTCCAATGAATCTACAGGCAGCTTGTTCCAAACTGTTGAAACCCAACCAAGTTGTACAGTATTGTTTTTATGTTTGGATGGTGAGGATAATGGCACTAACCGAAACTGTTTTAGTGCTTTTACAATCTCTATGAGCTAAGGTGTTTGGTTTATGGGAGAGTTTGTAAGATGGAATAATGGATTGAAGTTCTATTTTGAATGAGATTAGAGCTGGTTTTTTCTTGTGTGAGCCAAAGTTATAAAGAATACTGTTTTTCTGTTCAAAGACTCCCTATTATCTCCAAAATTCCAACCCATATGTCTTATGAAATAGTCCCTTTTGTAGACCTTTGACTGAGGTTTAGGGGGGAAACAAAATAATTCATTTTGAATTGTTCTTTTTCCTACTATTTTGATACTTTATTTACACAATTTTCTTTTGCCATTTTGGTGAAATTTTGGGGCTGTTGTGATGCAGGTTGGTGCAGACTGCATAGAGCAGTTTTGGACTGTATAGGACAGCATATGCAGATTTGTGGTGCAGCATAGCACAAGGTTTTTTGCAGGACAGCAATGGAGCAAGTTTTGGGGTGTTGTGGTAATGCAGCATATCATACTTTGTTCAGCTTGGACATCAAGATTTATAGCATGAAACAAACTTAGTCTTGTGGAGTATTTTATGCACATTGTATCAAGGACAAAACATTGTGACAAGGTTTTGAGTTAACGGGAAAAATCCAAGCAATACCAAGTTTAGGGTTTGTAAACTTGCAAAAAATGTCACTTTGTAATAACTCGAATTATTTTCCTCACTTTAAATCATTTGGGATTGTAGTAAAAAATGTCATGAAGCAAATAAAATTAACAAGTATAGAAAATACTTAGAAAAATTTCAAAGTCTTGCAAAAGTTAGATTTTTCTATTCTCTTGATTTTTGACGATCAAATTTCACATTTTGGAAGTCTTGACGCAATGTGATTTTTTGGAACTCAAATTTGGTCAAAAAGTCAAAGTTTGATTTTTCAGTGTGCTTTTGACCATTTTGCCCTTGTGAATGATTTTCTTGGAAAATTTGTAATTCAAGGCTTGAAACTTGATAGAAGCAAACCTGAGGGTCCAGGATGATTTTTTGATAAAAGAGAGGGCAAATTTTGGGTTACAACAGAGACAAAGACAATTTTGGAGCATAATCAGCAGTACATACACTCCCCACAAAGTAAAATTATTCAAAAGCATTTATGTCAGCTTTCTCGAAATAGGACGTAACCTCCCCAGCCAGGGTCATTCAGAAACCTGACAGCTATATCCCCCATCCGAATTTCATAATCACGAGCGGGTCAGTAAATTTCATCCCCCAAGCAGAGTTTATTTCTCTGGATGCAAAAGCTCAATCCCCGACTGAGCTCACTACTTCAGTTACATAAATTCACTTTCTAAGTTTGTTCCCCACAGAGCTTATTCTCAAGCAGTATCTCTTCCTGACAAAATATTCATAAATCTCTAGCAGCAGTCAGGGATTTATTTTCCCAGACTCTGACATATTCCGATAGCATTTCATGTACATACATCATGACATGCGCACACCTATCATATACAGTTTAATCTCATTTATTTTGAGAACATCATCCCACCACGCATTTCATGCATCGCATATAATTAACCTTGATATCTTTTCAGGAAAGATGATTAGCTTCAACAAATCCAGCAGTTATACAGGTCACGTCTGCATACGACTAATGGAAACTCAGTTTCCGAAACCAAACGGGTCAACTAATCTACACTATCACTTTGAAGTAACCCTACTATCCAGGTTTCTTCCTATAAGCCCTACCATCCAGGCTTTCACCTTGAAGTAACCCTATTATCCAGGTTTCTTCCCATAAGCCTTACCATTCAGGCTTTCACCTTGAAGTAGCCCTACTATCCAGGTTTCTTCCCATAAGCCCTACCATCTGGGCTTTCATCCTGAAGTAACCCTACTATCCAGGTTTCTTCCCATAAGCCCTACCATCCAAGCTTTCATCTCGAAGAAAACCTACTATCCAGGTTCCTTCCCATAAGCCCTACTATCCAGGCTTTCACTTTGAAGTAACCCTACTATCCAGGTTTCTTCTCATAAGCCCTACCATCCAGGATTTCACCTTGAAGTAACCCTAATATCCAGGTTCCTTCCCATAAGCCCTACTATCTAGGCTTTCATTTTTAAGTAACCCTACTATCCAGGTTCCTTCTCACAACCCTACTATCCAGGCTCTCATCCCGAAGTAACCCTACTATCCAGGTTCCTTCTCATAGCCCTACTATCCAGGCTTTCATCTCGAGGTAACCCTACTATCCAGGTTCCTTCCCATAGCCATACTATCCAGGCTTTCATTTCTAAGTAACCCTACTATCCAGGTTCCTTCTCATTTATCTCTAGACAACAGTTTACAACACTGTAAGACCTGGACCCGACCAGATACGATCAACTTCACAATTCCCTAGTAAGTCGCTGTGCAGCCTGGACCTTGACCAGATATGCAATTCACTTCGACCTCCTCAATCAAGAATTAATTCCCTAGTAGAGTAATGGATAACCGAAGCTCCTAGACTCTATTTCCCAAGACATAAATTAACTTTCCTCGGTGAAGTCCTCCTCAGCAGCAGGTACAGGAAATTATCGCAAAGGAATCTCTTACGTAACCGATATCTTCTCTAGATGGAATCTTTAAGCCCATCTCCAACAATTCTCCGTCACCTTTCAAATGGCATCTGTAAGCCCATTCCCGATATCACCAACCACCAGGCACTGCATGCGAGTGCAAATTTCTGGGCACTCTAGTGTTCAATCATCTTCCACCTTCAGATCACGAAAGGCAGACTAGGCCAATCTATATCCTCGGGTTTAAGAAGATTGAACAGGGGCAGCTGTTGTACCCCAAAATTTTCCCTCCCATCTTACTCAACATATGCTCATCAGGACCCTCAACTTGCTCAAGGATGCCCAAGAGTTGACCAGACAAACTCTCTCCTAAAGCAATGAACCTCCAACTAGGGTTTCCATTTTCATCAAGATGTGTGAGTTTCTAAAGGCCTCATATTATCTCCATAGTCCTAATATGTCCTCAAGACCCTCCATGTCAAAATTCAAGCTTTACACAAGAAGTTTGCTCATTCAATTGCTCAGATGCTTGAGAATTGAATGTATTAGGTCAAAAGTCAATTGTGGCCCACATACAGTCAAACTTCAAGATTTTTGGTCAACTTCAACATTTTAAGTGATATCCATCATTTTATCAAGGGTTGACCATGATTCCCCAAGGAATGCTCTTAATTCATCAAAACTCAAAAGTTGTTAATTAGGGTTTCTCAGGAAAAGTCAACCAAACTTTGACCAAGCATAACTTTCTCATACTTTATCAAAAATTTCTCATCCAAGGCTCATCTTTAAGGGAATCCAATGTCCTACAACTCATCTACAGCCCTCAAGTTCAAGAAATGCACTCATAAAAAAATATGGATTTCTACATTATAGGTCCTTTTGAAAAGTCAACAAAAGCACCTTTTGGGTCAAAGCTTCCTACATGAACATGGAAGACCCAATTGAGATGAAACCAAAAAAGTTGTTTAGGGGACATCCTAAGCTTTCTAAAAAGTCAAAGAACACCTCTCTAGGGTTAAAATTGGAAGAGTTGTGCATTGTCAAAGTTAACCATTTTTGGAAAATTGCCAAAAGTCAAATGTGCCCAAAATTTCTTTTTTTTGCCAAATGGGCCTAACTTTTTATGCTTGCACCTCACTTCCAACATGGTCCACGACCCAAACATCCTTACACATGTAATTAGCTTCATTTATTTAATTTATTTTTATTTTTATCCTTTAAAAATCAAATTAAATCAAATAAATCATCTAAACAATAAAAGATTTTATTACAAATCTTTTTATCATCAATTGGCAATTAATAAAAGCTCGCAAGATCAAGGAAAATCGTGGAAAGAAAGTAAAGAGTGGATTTGTTCCAAAAATAAACAAAATCAAAAACTTGAAAGGAGAATATTTTGTCATCAAAGCATGGGATTTTCTCCACTTATGTTGACCTAGTATGCTACCATACATAAGGACAACCATTCCAAACAACAAGCACCCGGAGAGACTGCCTCAAAACCAAGAACAAGGGTTTCAAAAATAGAAAAGAAAGGTGCAACTCTAGAACATATGATCCATCCTCCTTCAATCAAAACCAAGCATCCTATCATCATTCTGAGGATCCCAACACCTTTTCTCATCCATCCTTGATGGCCAAAGCACCTTGAATCGCCCTAGTCCGATCTTCCCACATTGGTAAAATTCTTAATCTCAAAACTCGCTTAACCCTTGATATAAATCGTTTTTGGATGCATATTCATAATGTTATTGTTATTTGCGAATCACCTAACGTGGTACAAGCAAGGAACAGGGCCGTAATTGCAAATCACCATTGTTAGGGTTTAGAGAAGTACAAGTTTCGTTCTTAGAGATGCGGGTCGTTTTAGGTTAAACTAACCCCATGGTTGAACTCGCATCCTATGATTTAGGGGGGTAGGCCAAATCTCTAGATCGGAATCGTGCTATATCGCAGGTTGGATTTTTGAGATCACCGGAGACGATGGTGGTCAACCACCGTGAGGGGTGGTTTGACCCTCCCTGTGCAGAGGTGGCAGAATAGAAGCTTATGATTTGTTCCTTTAAAATACAGGGGCCCACAATGCACGTGTGTTAGGT
This sequence comes from Vicia faba, assembly GCA_948472305.1. Lineage (NCBI taxonomy): Eukaryota > Viridiplantae > Streptophyta > Magnoliopsida > Fabales > Fabaceae > Vicia > Vicia faba. The sequence continues at coordinate 695,013,569 of OX451739.1, read as the reverse complement.
TGACTCAGCATTAGATATTGTTTTCATATTATATTAATTTTTGTTGTTTATATGAACGAGTTAACAAGCAGTGCAGATGGTTAAGGTTGAAAGTTTGTGAAGCAAGCGTCCTGGGTTCGATCCCAGGTGCGTTGCTTTTACATTTTTCTAAGTATTTGATTGCAGATCCAGTGCCATACGCTTACTGAAGACTCCATACGCCCTCTGGTCTCGTCTCTTGGATTGATCTCCATCACAGATCAAACGTGCCATGTATGCTGGTCCACCATGAACCATCAGAAGAGAGATGTGTTTGGACCAAGCGCAGGTTCTGGGCTTCCTGCTCTGGGCCTAACAGGCAATTTGGGCAGCATACCCCCATTTTTCCTTCCAACACCAGGCCCAAATTCTTTTCCTCTTTTAGCTTTTAATTTTTATTTTTGCTTTAATTATTTTACAAAATTCATTTGTTTTAATTATTCTACAATAAAAATCTTTTTTATTAAATCATAAAATCAGAAGAAAATCAAAAAAATATTAGATTTAGTTAATTATTTTCATAAAATATTTATTTGCATTTAATTAATTAATTTAATTAGGTTAACTTAAATATTTTTTAGTAATTAATATTTAATAGAAATTAGGACTAACTTGCAAATTCCAAAATTTATGTTATTCTCTCAATAAAAAAACATAATACAAAATGTTTTTTTAATTAATTAGATTTAGGTTAAGACTTAAATTTTTTTTAATAAAATACAAAAAATATTTTCTCTTTAATTAATTAGATCTTTTAGGACTTTGACTTCATTCTCGTATTTATTTCGTCGCACGCATCCTTATTCTCTTTATTCTTATTAAATATTGTAATTGTTCCCAAGTTGTAATAGTTAAATTAGGTTTAATATTTCGTTTATCATTTTTCCCGGGTTTTTGAATATGTAATCCCCTCTCCAAAAGCCTTGTAATAGTTAGGGTTTTAATTCCTTGTTTTTAATTTCCGCAACTATTTAAATGTTAGATGTATGGACAATAGGCTTACATGTGAAAGATAAATGATTAATACAGTAGAAAACCCTAATTGTGCAAAGATAATTAATTGAAAAAATACACTTGCACATGCTCACCCCTAGGGTTTTCCCTACTTGGTTTCCTCGGAAATAATGGTCACGTCCCTCGAATGTAGGGATACCTTAGCAATGACCCGCGAATTAAAATCGTCATAAAGATCATGGTCCCTACTTGTCCCTCGAGTTGCCCACGAATTGATCTTATGACGATAGTCCCTTTGAAATGCTAAGGTACCTTTACTTGTTGCCTTCAGAGACCATTTCGTCCCTTCGAACGTCCCTTTTAAACTCCAACGACAGTGCTACCTATTCCTTAATAATAGGATAGTGTTGTCTAAAGGAAAGTGAACAGACCTTTTTTCGAGTAGGTAGATTAGTTCTTAGGTACTTGCTCAAACAAAGCTTTTCACACAAACACTTTTCAAAACAATTTTCAAAATAACTTCGTCACACTCTTGAGGACTGATATAAGGGTTATCACGAAGTAAAACTTCTTCAAAACAAACACACACAAACAATTTAAAAAAAATGAGCAAAGTACCTAAGATCCCGTGGAAAACCACGGATAGAAAGGGTGCTAACACCTTCCCTTTCTATAATCTACCCCCCCCCCCCCCCCCCCCCCCCGTACTCAGAAACATTCTCGAAAAAGGTTTTTTCTGTTCTTTTTCCTTTTCCTTAGTTGGATGAAATAAAATTCGGTGGCGACTCTTCCTTACCGCGACATTTGCGAATACAAAATGCAAACCAGTATAACAATCGGTTTTGCCACCGTATCACAATTGCTTTTTGAGTTTGAACCAAAAAAACTTCTAGGTGTGGGGTGTTCTTCAGAATCGAAGAAGAATTAAGTGTGGGGAGTCTTCAGGATCGAAAGAGGTGAGTGTTTTGGATTCTGGGTTTGTTTGATTTTCTCAAGTGTTCATGAACTTGAGAGTTTTGTGTTTGAGAGGATTTGTGAGGTTTCCTTCCTCTAGTCGAAAAATCCTCTCTTGGTTTTGCGAAAATTCCTCTATTTATAGAGAAAAGAATGGACATGTTGTAGTAGCCAGCTTGCAAAGAAATAATAAAATATAGGTAACGTGAATGGTACAAGTGAGGGGTTGTTGGCAGTTGATTACACTTGTGCCTCTGGCTATGCTTTTCGTTCATACGAAATTCAGGTGGAAAGCTTCTTTTATGATAAAAGCAATCTTTATGAAGAAAGGGTACATGACTTGTTGCCATTTCCTCCCAGAATGGTATTATCCAGTGGATAAACCTTCGAACCCTCATGTAATGTATCACAAACTTGTGCAAACCTCTGATTATGTGAAGATTTGGAAGCAAAGTAGCATGACAAGTAAGATTTTGTCTTGGGATTTGTTCAGACTTGCTTCAAACAAGCTTGCTTTGAATGGCCCAGACTGGATTTGAAGCATGCTAATTCGAAAGGAATCAGAACTTCAAACGAAGCTTTGTAGGTATATAATTTTTTTTCAATCAAAGGCTTGCCTTCCCAGGGGTTACATGTGGCCAAACTAAAGAGTGTACGTGGGGGGTCCCTGTCTTGTGACTGTTTAGCATGAGGGAAGTTAAATGCCCAAACGAAAGGTTTGACGTTGTGCTGAAGGATTCAGGCCCAAACAAAACAAGCACACAGGCAGTAAACTTTGTCCAATTGAAGAGTTTGCCTTGCAGGGGGCACATGTGGCCAGCAACTTGTGTTGAAGGAATCACATGCCCAAATGAAGCTAACATGATGGGAGTCAAATGCCTTGTTTCTGCTTAGCATGAGGGAAGTTCCTTCTGAATCGAAGAGTGTTCCTTCAAGGGAAGCAATAACTTAGCCAAATCTTGCATGAAGATATCTCTTGGCCCAAATGAAACTTGTATGAAGCAAAGTCTGCAAGGGGCCCTTGGTGCAAGTGAATTTGAAGGATACATAGAGATGGTTATTGTGTCCCATTAAAGCTTGCCCCAAACGAAGCAACATGCAGGCAACATATGCCCACTCGAAGTAGGCTTGCAGGCAGCAGGCAGCATGTGCCTAATCGAAGCATGCTTGCAGGCAGCATACGCCCAATTCAAGCAGGCTTGTAGGCAGTGAACTTGTCCAAATCGAAGCAGGCTTGCAGGCATCTAAAATTGGTTTTCAAAGCAAGCATTCAGGCAGCATGCTTGGTGAATCAAAGGGTTTGCCTTGTATGGGGCACTTGTGGCCAGTAAACTTGGTTTTCAAGGCAAGCAATGTAGGCAGCAAAAGGCATAAGCGAAGCCTGCAACAGGAAGTCACATACCCAAGCGAAAGAGGCACGCTAGCAGCCATTTTGAGCAGCCATTTTAATTTTGGTACTGCAAAATCCCAATGCACTTATGCAAGCTTAAATCCTGAGAATATTTGTGAGAAAAGCCTTGAGAATTAAGAGGGAAAATTTTGGGGTACAACACCTTCTACTGAGTCGGTTGAGACTCGGGACAAAGAGGTATTGGTTGAGCCTGTCCAAACGAAGGCGCACAAATAAGTCATTCCTGAGGATTCTAAAAAAGTAATTGAAGAGATACTGAAGATAATAAAGAAAAGTGATTATAACATTGTGGAGCAGTTGGGGCAGACCCCTTCAAAAATATCATTGTTGGCCCTATTGTTATACTCTGAAGCCCATGCCAAGGCTTTGGTAAAATTCTTGAAGTCTTCCCATGTGCCTCAGGAGACCTTCGCTGATCAATTTGAGAGTTGCGTTGCTAGTTTGACAGCTGACAATGGACTTGGTTTCTCTGATGCAGATTTAACATCCAAGGGAAGAAAGCATAACGATGCCCTGCATGTCTACATTGAGTGCAGGGGGCACTACCCTAGCTCATGTACTGGTGGATACGGGTTCATCATTGAATTTCTTACCCAAGAACGCTTTAGACAGATTAGATTTTGAAGGACTCACATTAAAGCCTAGTAATATTATGGTAAAGGCCTTCGATGGTTCCAAGATAATGGTGCACGGGGAGATGGACCCTGCAAAGGTTAAGGCAATACAAGAAATGCCAACTCTTTTCACTAAGAAGGAAGTCAGGGGATTCTTGGGACGTCTAAACTACATTGCCAGATTCATCTCCCATCTAACCGCTACTTGTGAGCCAATTTTCAAGTTACTAAAGAAAGATCAAGCAGTGAAGTGGAATGATGATTTCTAGACCGCCTTTGACAAAATCAAGGAATATCTTCAAGAGCCTCCAATTTTGATGCCTCCAGTTGAAGGAAGACCTCTGATCATGTACTTAATAGTATTAGAGAACTCAATAGGGTGTGTGTCAGGGCAACATGACGAGTCTGGTCGAAAAGAGCATGCAATATACTACCTTAGCAAAAAGTTTATCGACTGTGAAACAAGATACTCACTGCTCGAGAAAATATGTTGCGCTTTGGCAGGGGCTGCTCGCCAACTAAGACAGTATATGTTGACCCACACTACCTTATTGATATCTAAAATGGATCCTATTAAATACATCTTCGAGAAGCCCGCTCTCTCTGGAAGAATAGCAAGATGGCAAATGGTCCTGACCTAATACGACATACAGTATACTACCCAAAAAACAATAAATAGGAGTGTACTAGCTGATCATTTGGCTCGTCAGGCTGTGGACGATTATCAATCCATGAATTTTGAATTTCCAGAAGAGGACATCATGTTGGTGAATAATTATGAAGAATTCAGACCGTATGACGGACCTGAACAAGGATCCCGATGGACTATGGTTTTTGACGGAGCTTCCAACTCACTTGGGAATGGTATCGGTGTTGTAATCATATCTCTCAAGTGCTGTCATACTCCTTTCACTGCCAGGCTATATTTCAATTTTACCAAATATATGGCTGAATACGAAGCATGTATTATGGGTCTCAAAGCTGCTATCGACTTAAGGATTAAATTCTTGAGTGTATTTGGAGACTCGGCCTTAGTTATCAGTCAAATCAAAGGAGAATGGGACAGGAAGCATCCTAATCTCATACCTTACCGAGAACATGTACTGACATTAATTCCATACTTTGGAGAAGTTACCTTTGAGAATTTTCCACGAGAGGAAAATCAACTAGCGGACGCGTTAGCTACTATGTCATCCATATTCAAGGTCAAGTGGGGTAATGAATCTCCTCATATCACTATTGAAAGAATGGACGAACCAGCATACTTCCATGAGCCTGATACTGAAGAAGTAGTGGACAAACCTTGGTTCCATGAAGTCAAAAGATATCTTGAAGCCCAAGAGTATCCTGAGGGAGCTTCAGTCAATGATTAAAAGTTCCTGTTGTACCCTAAAATTTTCCTCTCATTTATCAAGTAATTTCTCACAAGATCTCCTTTGGTTCAAGACTGCACTGAGGTTGATCAACTCAAGACACCTCCTCAAGCTCTGATGACTGAAATTAGGGTTTGAGATTGCACAAGGATATTTGAATTTTTAATGCCTCATATGAATTTCATGGATCATTATGGACCCTCAAGATTTCTCAAGTCAAGTTTCAAGTCTTGGATCACATTTTGTTTAGTCAATTAATCAGTTGACCTAAAAATCAATTGTATTAGGGAAAAAGTCAACTATGGTCAATTTACAGTCAAACTTCATAATTTTTTATCCATATCAACATTGTGAACTCCTATATGTCATTTGATCAAGTTTGTACCATAATTCCTCAAGAAATTTGATCAGATCATCAAAAGGGCAAAATGGTCAAAATTAGGGTTTTGATTGAGAAAGGGCAATTTCTGATTTTAGACCTAGCAAATAGTTAATTGGTTTGACATAATCTCAAGGATTAAATTGCATCATTTTTTACTTAATGGCATGACTCAAAACTTCCCTCAAGATCAATTGATTGATAGTTGATTTTCAATCAACTGATCAAAAGTCAACGGTACACTGAAAAGTCAAACTTTGACTTTTTGGTCAAAATCAAGTGTCAAAGATCACAATTTATCAAAACATGTCAAAATGTGAAACTTGTTCATCAAGAAATCAAAAAGTCAAGATTTCATTTTAAAAATTCAAAGTTTCCAAACTTAGAAATTTTTCTAAGTGTTGAAAACTTCATTTTTTTTCACAACTTTGGGCCAATTTTTCACCATGATGCAAGATGATTCAAAGGAAACTTTCAACATGAAATTTGTAGATCTCAATGATATCTAAAACATTTCTTTACAAAACTCCTCTAAGAAATGCTTGGATTTCAAGTTATTAATCCATGAAATCATGTTCATAAAACTAAAACACTTAGTGAAATTTTGAGCATTTTGGTCAGGATTTTGACCTAACTTCTGGGCCAAGTTTCATATAGTTCCAATTAGATTTTGCAAAAGTGATTCAAAGAAGGGATGTAGAGAACATTACAAGCTTTCTAAAATATCAAAGAACTCCTTGAGATCATTTTTGAGCAAGGAGAATCGAAGGTCAGAAGTTAGGGTTTCAAGTTGTTTTACAAGGCAGAATTTTGTGATGAACAAGAATTCAAATCCATGCTAGGCTGCACAATCTTTGCTTTGAAATCCTCAAAATTCTTTGGTACTCCATAATTAATGTTTTTCACAGCTGTTAGAGGCTTTAATCTAAGCATTAAATGCATTGCCCATGCTTAATGCCATTTTGAGAAGAAAGTGCACATTGCCATTTTGGAAAAGTAGATTTTATGCACAAAATCAGTTCTTGAGCTTTGCATTTGTTTTCTTCTGATCGCACACAACCTATAACCCAAAAGAAACTTGTCTAAAGCCTATGACAACTTATCCCATGCTTATACTTTTCCTTGAAACTATATTTCCACTTTTCTTCAAAATCAAGTAAGATAGCCATAACTCTATATCTTGTTCTTCTGGCCCTATCAAGTGCTACAACCTTTTTCATACTTATGCACAAGTTGTTTGCAACCTAAGACATGAATACAAAAGCTCCAAAACTCAGAACTGCATCGCAGACTTCCATTGTTGCATATTCTGGCCAGAAATCCCAAAACCAAAAGCTACTCGTGCGTTTCTTGGCCTTTTGCTTCCAAAAGCTTCCAAACATCATACATAAGCCATCCATGTCCCTGTTACACGAATGTAACACCATCTTCACCCAATTCCAAGTTCAAAAACAGAGCATCACAGTTGGACTTCTCCAGACCATTCCAGCCACCTTCAGCTCAAGCCAGCCATCACTTAAAACAAGCTCAAACTCATTTCACAATTTTCAATTTTGAGGTATTCTTCTTGAACTTCTATCTCATTATTTAGGCATTGTTAGGCTTGCATTTGTGAAGATAGAATGTAGATATTATTGCCCTGAAACTATACATGTCCATAGATTTCATTTATGTTGCTTAAGCATGGAGAATTTTTAGTTTGAATTTGCTAGAACGTTTAGGTCAGAATTTGGTACTTTCATAAATTCATCCTTACCTTTAAATGTTAGCTTAAATTAGTTACATGGTTGGATTCGTGTTGGAAAAATGCACAAGTTTCATGTTTACATTTTTGAAAATGGTTGAGGAATGAGCAAGTTTGAAATCCTTTGGCTGGAGGTTGAAGATGAAGTACAGTCAGGGGCAAATTTGTGTTATGTATTTATTATTGTGCACAAGTTAACAGATATATCACCACCCTAGTGGTTAAAGCGCGTGCCTGTAACTAGGGGGACCTGAGTTCGAGCCCCAGTGGTACCCTTTTACATTTTTTTCATATTTTTTTCACTTTTTTGGTTGTTGTTTGCAGCACTGGGCCTCTAACTTGGGCCTGGCTATTTGTTTGCTGATTCTAACCCCCCCTGACTATGTTTACACTCCTGGCCCATTTTTTTTTATTTTGTTTTTTTATCTATTTCTATTTTTATTCCATATTTTCTTCATATATTTTATTACTATTTTTATTATTATCATTATTATTATTATTTTACTAAAAAAATATAAAAATATTTTAATTCTATTATTTATATTTATTTAGTTTATTTTTCTTCATAAAACAAAAGAATAAAAAACATTTTCTTTTAGTAAATTAATTTCTTTTTTTAATACTTAGATAATTAGCTTTAATTATTATATCATTATTTTCTTGTAAATTAAATAATTTAGAACTTAGGTTTCCTTTTAATTAAATTAATTTATTTTCATATATAATTTATTATTTAAAACCTTTTCATAAAAAACCCTAAAAAACCATTTTTAACTTATTATTCTTTGTTAATTAATTTAGGTTTTAGTTTTAGTTAATTTTAATTAACCATTTTCTTAATTAGGTTTAGGTTAAAATCCTTTCATAAAAATACAAACAAAAATCATCTCTTTTTCCATTTTTGCATTCTTGTATTTTATCTTCAATTTTGTATATTTGTTCAATATGGTTGTAATAGTTAATTAGATTTAATTTTCTTGCAAAATACCCATTTGTAAATTTGTACACCCCATCCCCTAATAATGTAATAATTTAGTATTTTTATTTTTACGTAATTTAATACTTTATATATAAATGCTAGTAAATTAGGGTTTTGTATGGCAAGACTAAAATCAATGATTAGCAAACCCTAATCAAGACAAAATAATGCATGTAAACAACACACTTTCACACTTACACCCTTAGGGTAAATCCAAATTGTTGCCTTAAAATGGCTATGTTATGCATGTGGAGTATCTTAGCAAAAGCAGTCAAAAAAATACAAGATCATAGTCCCTCAATGATACTATCTGTTGTACCCCAAAAATTTCCCTCTCATTTTTCACAGAAAGCACAATCCTAGAGTTTCTCAGATATTCAAGTTGGATCAGGAATCGATCAGACAGATTTTCTCCTGTGGCAGTAAACCAACAATTAGGGTTTTTCTTACAATTCTCCAAAGAAATGAATTCTCAAAGATCCAATTGGCTTTCACATGTTTTCATGCTTTTTCAAGTTTACTGAAAGGTTAATGTTTGTTCTCAAGGCATGTTTGTTTGGGACAAGAGATGGAATCTAAGACTGTCATTTGGGACATGCATGTTTTGTTTGATCCAGGTTAACCAGATAATTTGCGTCTTTTAAAACATTTGCTTGTTTATGGAATAAACATTTTCTTGTTTATGGAATAGACAGTACGTGTTTTGATTGGAATGCAGTTGCAAGATTACAGAATTATTGGATTACTTGGAAGTTTAAGTTATCAGATGGGAACATTTTGTTTCAATTATCTTGATTGGGAATTTTTAAGATTTAGTTAAGATGCGAAGAGAAAATTGCGAGTTATTGACAGTAATGGATTTTAATGGATATCAGAATATCTCATAAGACTTTCTCCATTTATTTCAAAAGTTGTTACAAAACAATTTATTATTTAAATACTTTAGGTTTTACAACTTATCGTATTTGAAAAATAAATTAATACAATTAATTGAATGTTTCTCTCTAAATTACAAAGAAAATGAATCTATGCCTAAGGTTGACTGAGATCCCATTGCTTCCATGCTTTCCACAGAGTCTCTTGCTTCCCCTGCTTTGCCACCATCCAGTTGTGCTCACATGAAAACAAAAGATAGAAGAAATAGTTAATACAAAAACTATTTGGGCATAAGCAAGAATTTTCAAAGGAAAGAATGGCGTTCATCATTAAAGTTTGCAATTTAGAATCAGAAGGTTGTTTTTAATTCATCACGTTTTTATTTTTTCTATTTGCAAATCACAAGAAGATTATTCTTCTTGGTTCACAAAAAGAAAAATGAGAAATGCAAGCAAATTGTCCAAATGCAACAAGGTTGTCCAAACAAGAAATGCAAAAAGGCTATCCAAACAAGAAATGTAAACAGTAGCCAAACATATTCCAAACTGAATGCAGCAAACTGAGCCAAACAAAATTTGAAATAAACAGCATAAACTAGACAGCAGCGCATCACCAAACAAACAATGCAGCAAATTGGACAAAATACAAACAGCAGCATAGCAGTAGGAAGCAGGCAGCAACAAAAAGAAAATATAACAATATGGTAAACTAAGTCAAACAAGCAAGAGGCTTGTTCAATAAGCATTATCATCATTTTCCATTTATTGCAAACTTTTCAGAAAAAAGTAAAAGGGCAATTGACTCTTAGGGTCATTGAGAGAGAGAGAGTAAAGAAGTCACCTAGGGATGCACAATTGCCTTGATTATCACAATTGCATAAGAGTTGCTAGAAAACAAAACTGCAAGGAAAAGAGCATAAGGAGAACATGCCAAAGTATTCAAAATTTGGTGGTTTTCCCACCATTTTGAATAAGCTGTCAAACAAAAAAGCAACTAATATAACAGTAGACAGGGCTCAAGCAAAAGAGAGAGAAAAATTTATCAAACTTCAGAAAAATAACTCAAAAGAACCAAGTTTTCAAAACTGTAAAAGTTCCAAAAAAACTCCAAACTGTCAAACCAAAACCCAAACTGTAAAACCATTTTCAACACCAAACCTGCATAACCAAAAAACCTGCATAACTAGAAACTCATCCAAACCAACAGCAACATACAAAATCCTCAAACCATCTTCCACCAAACATATAACCAAAAACTGTCAACAAAAATACCAAAGCCTCCAAAACTGTTAAGGTCCAAAACTGATAAACCTCAAGTTTTCAAAACATACAAACCAATATTCAAACCTGTCCAACAAGTTCAAACCACAAAAAACCCCAAACCTGTAAACTGTAACAACCACCATCAAACCATCATCCATCAAACCATTTTCCAAACTGTGAACATATCCAAAACAACGAAAACATTCAAAACCATAAACATATCCAAAACCAAAACCAAAGGAAAACAAACTGTCAAGATTTCCAAAGCCTCAAATCAAAAACTTTCAAACTGTCAAGCAAAACCCTAAGCCAACAAGCCTAAAAACCGCAAAAAATCACCAAGTTTCAAACTGTCAAACCAACTTTCGAAGCAGCAAGAACCAAAACTCAAACCAAATCTGAACCAACATCTCAATACCATCAAAACCAAAACTGATAAAACATCTCATCATCAAAAAAAAAAAGTTTCAAACTGATAGAACAACATATCCAGTCACAAAATCCAGAAGAACAACATCATCATCGTTTCAACAAGGGAAATAGGAGAAGGTTACCAGGAAGGAGCACCTTCAATCTTCATTTCTTCCCCCCGTCTCCGGCCACCAAGGAGTGTCACTTCCCTCAGTCTCACTATCCTATTCCATTCCACAAAAATTCCAAACAGGTATGACTACTTTACATTCCTCGTAACATTTCCTACATCGCAATGGATAGTACAATAGGTTAACAGAAAAAACATGAACAAGATAAAAAAACAACAAAAATCGTTCAAGCTTCAAAGTTACAGAACCGTACCTTTCAGAAACAAAGCCGTTAGCACTTGGTTAGGAAGTGAGGTTGAGAGGAACTCCGGCAACGGAAGGTTGAGGGGAAGATCAGATAAGTGATTTCAAACCTCTTAGACAAATTCATTTCCGACCCTAGTTTTTTCAGAGAAATGCGAATCACGGTGAGATAAGGAGAGATTAGGGTGTTTCGGCCATAAGCTTAAGAGGTTGAGAGATTTCAGAGATGGAAAGATGAATGAAATTGGAAGAGAGGTAACGAACGGCGCCGCTGTGGATGAAAAGGGGTTCCAAGAACCCTAATTCGTTTTCACATCCCTAATCAAACGCGTTAAACAGCTTTAGTGCATTAGGCTCTGCTTTGTTACAAACTACTTAAGCCCATCTGCCATGCGTTTTGCACCCCCTTGGCTCGTTTTTGCTAACGGATACCTTTTTCTCTTAGGCCTCATCCCAAGTCAAACTCCCTAAGCCCATTTCCTTTTTGCAATTGGTTCTTCTTCTTATTTTTTTCTTTTTATTATACAATACTACTAACATAACTTAAAACCTTTTATTAAATTAATTTAGGTTTTAGTCATTTAATTTTTTTGTATAAACTTTTTATTTTTATTAATTTTCTACATTTAATAAAAAATCAAAAAGAATTAACCTAGTTTGTCTTCTTTCTTTAAAATTTATTTGTGTGATTAATAAAAATACAAAAAAGATAATAATAAGATTTTTAATTTAAATCATTTTCTTTTTTAGAATAGGTTTGATTTTTCTCTTTTCAAGTAAATACATACATTTCATACTTTGTTGATTTATTTTCGTAAATTGTCATAGCTTTATATTAAATCGCACAAAAAAACTCGATTTGGTTGTATTGCTTGATATTCAGACATTGCTATTTCATTTGATTCATCCCCATTCGTAACAATTGTATCCCCATTCTCGATCATTCTGTAATAGCTTAGAATTTCTATTCCCGCAATTTACTGTTTTTCATATACTGTATAGTAACTAGGCATGTATGGCAAGATTCAAAAATCAATCGCTAGATGACCTAATCCAAGAATAAAATAAATTGAAACCAACACACTTTCTCACACGCGCACCTCTAGGGTAACCTCGCTCGTTGCCTCGGAAATACAATCATGTCCCTCAAATATGAGACATTTTAGTAATGACCCTTCGATAAATAAAGATCGTAGTCCCTCGATGACCCTCGATGTTGCCTTCAGTTAAAACGATCTCGTCCCTTACAAAAAATTGCTAAAGGGCCTCACAAGTTGCCTTCAATGATTGTAAAATTGACCCGCGCTTGTCCCTTCACATCCAATGGTGGGGCTTCTTACCAAATCAATGATAAGATAGCACCATTAAAAGGAAGAAGAAAAGAACAACTTAAGACCTTTCGAGTAGATAGATTCGCTCTTAGTTACTCGCTTGCTCACGACAAAAACTTTCACACCTACACCTCCATTTCAAAACACTTTCAAAAGACAAAATGTTTTGCATACGTTCTTATAGAGACGAGAACCATTGCAAAACCTCTTTTCAAAACACTTTTCAAAACATGATTCACAGACACCTCTTTAAACCATTTTTCGAAAAAAAACTTTGTATACGTTCTTATAGAGACGAGAACCATTACAAAGATATTTTCCAAAATACTTTCAAAACCTACACCACAAGCACACAATCAAACAAAAGAAAGTGATCTAAACGAGTAACTAAGAGCCCATGGAAAACTATGGATGAAAAGGGTGATAATACCTTCCCTTTTCATAATCTACCCCCCGAACCCGAGAAAATTCTCGAAAGGTCTTTCCTGTGCTTTTTTACCTTTCCTTTTGGATAAAAGAAAAGTCGGTGGCGACTCTTGCTAACCGCACAAGTGTGAACGAAACTCAAAACATCTAGTCAGTTCTCCCACTACATCATAGAACTGGCGACTCTGCTGGGGAAGATGATAAAAGTGGGGTTACCTTAGGGTTTTAGATCACCTTTACATGCTTATCTTGCTTGACTTGTTTGCTTTACACTTTGGTTCTATTGTTTGGGTTTGAATCCTCTACCCGGATTTGGGAAATATTCATAGGTAAATATCAATACATTGTGGAAACTGTGCAGGGTATACCGACACGGTCTAAGCAATAGCTATGTTAGTGTGACATATTTATGGGTACCGGTATCCTTTGAGTCAATCAAAGAGAATACGGGGCCGCTGAGTGATGTCATGAAGCACTAACGAACTTTTAGAACCTTTACTTGACCAACTTTGCCTTTTAGGATGTAGTGAGATGACCGGCTTTGGTGTAGTCCGAAGGTTGTAGATACTCGATACTACACTCATTGAGGGTTGTTTTCTTGGAATATTTCGGTCGCCAGTAAAGTGGCTAAACTGAAACAATGAACACAGAAAATAATCCAGTGATATTGAGCTCCTTAGAACCCAATTACTATTTCTAGGACAGGTTGAGCCAACTAAACTTCAAGAGGGTACTTACCTATGAAACCCCATGCAAGCCTAAACTAGGAACTTGTGTGATTTGCTTGTACATACGTACTTATGCATAACATCATGAACATCATTAAGCATCATATGCATCCACTAACCATTTCAAGGATTTTTGGAAGTTCATCTTTGTTCCTGTTTTGTAGGCTATGGATTCACTTCGCAGGAAAACTATCCAGGTCAACCTTGTGAGAATTCATCCTCAACTCAAGGAGCTAGCTTCAAGGATTCCTGAAAACTCTCCATTCACCGAGAGGCATGGTCGTCTTCTCAACTTAGTCATTTCCAACACAGAGGAAGACATGGTGAAAGTTCTCTTCCAGTTCTTTGACCCTCTGCATCACTGCTTCACATTTCCTGACTACCAACTGGTGCCTACTTTGGAGGAATTTTCTCAACTCTTGAGGATTCCTATTCTCAATCAACTACCCTTCAACGGTACGGAAAAAGATCCAAAGCCAGAAGATGTTGCTCAAGCCCTATACTTGCAACCATCAGATGTCACAGGTCATTGGGAAACTAGAAGTGGTGTCAAAGGCTTCTTGGCAAAATTCCTGTTTGAGAAGGCCCAAGACTGTTGGAATTCTCTGGACCTGCAAGCTTTTGAAGAGATTGTAGCTCTTCTCATCTATGGGATGGTCTTGTTCCCAAACCCTGGCCAGCTTATAGATGTGAATGCTGTCAAGATTTTCATGTCTCGGAATCCAGTGCCTACATTACTTGGGGATATCTTACACTCTTTTCACACTCGAACAATGAGGAAAAAAGGTGTTCTCATGTGCTGCACTCCTCTTCTGGAAAGATGGTTTATTTCTCATCTTCCTCAGTCAGTCTTGAAGAATGAACAAGGTTTGAGGTGGTCACAACGATTAATGACTCTTACACATTCAGATATTCATTGGTGTTCTCGATCCAGAGAGAATGTTATCATCGTCGACCATTGTAGGGAATTCCCTAATGTCCCTCTACTTGGCATTAGGGGAGGCATCACCTATAACCCCTGCTTGGCTCTAAGACAGTTTGGATATGCTCGAAGGGATGGCCCACATGACATGCTGATTCAAGGCTTGGTTTTCGACTTCGACAATGACAATCAAGGCCACCGACAAAGGTTCATCCGATCTTGGAGGATGCCAAACAAGGTAGACAGTAAGGCCTTGGGACACAAGAATTGCATCCCCCTTGAGCCTTACCTCAAGTGGGTACGAACCCGCGCCCAAAGTCTTATGATGCCTTACCCCTCCATTCTCCCAGTGATTATAGAGCCAATTAAGGAAGGAGAGGTTCCGTACACCCTCCTACATCCTGACATGCCAACATCACTCGAAGATCTGCAAAGGAGTTGGATACAGCTCAAGGGAGAACATGATACTTTTGAAGCCCAATTCTACGCAAGCGAGAAGAAGGTTTTATAACTCACTCGGTTACTTCACGAAGAGCAGACTCTCAACAACTACATTGCGCCAAAGAGGATGCGCAACATCTTTTTACCTTAGAATTTTGTATTATTTTGCTCAAGGGGCATTGATGTACTAACAAATTATATCTTATTAATATGACGTGTGTTTCTTTTTTGTTTAAAGCAAATTTGAATTTCTGAATCCTTGAAAGCATTACATGAATACATATCATTCATCATATGCATAAGCAGGTCTTTGTAAGAAGTTTCCTCATCCCTCTACTGTTTATTTCAGCAACATGGATCTTGAACAAACGGTTAAAGACTTGCAAGCTCATAATTCAGAATTTCAGCAACTACTCTTGACCTTGGCTAAGGGGCAGGAGGAGCTCAAAACTCTGCTAGAGAAAGGAAAAGAGAAAAAGAAGAAGAAGCGAGTTGGCGTGGCTACCATGGGCAGAAGGTTTGAAGGACAAGCCAGAAGGGTCTTGGATTTTCCATCAACCTCTGAGGAAGGGGAAGGAAAAGGTAAAGAGACTGCAGTGCCTTCAGAATCTGAAGCTGAAGAAGAAGAGGAAGAGGACTACTCCGAACAACAGTACCCTTCGGCCGATGACAAATACAAGAACTTGGAAGAACGTCTAGCTGCTATGGAAGTGCAAAGAGTATCGGGGCTGGATTTTGAGGAGCTAGGGTTGGTTTCTGGAATTGTAATCCCTCCTAAGTTTAAAGTGCCACTGTTTTCTAAGTACGATGAGGCGTCTTTCCCTAAGATGCACATACGATCTTATGTCAGGAAAATTCAACCACATTCTTCTGACAAAGACCTATGGGTCCACTTTTTCCAGGACAGTTTGTCGGGGACACAGTTGGATTGGTTCTACCAGTTGGAGAGGTCTAATGTGCATAATTGGGAGGATTTGGCGGTCGCGTTCTATAAACAGTATCAATACAACACCGACTTGGCGCCAACCCATACTCAGCTACAGAGTATGGCTATGGCTACCAACGAGGGCTTCAAAGACTACGCCCAAAAGTGGAGGGACTTAGCTGGAAGGGTGCAACCACCGTTGTCAGAAAGAGAGCTAGTAGACATGTTCCTAGGTACCCTGTCAGGTCCTTTCTTCAATCACCTGATTGGAAGTTCGTCTGCTAGGTTCACTGAGTTGATTCTAACAGGAGAAAGAGTGCAGGCCGGTATTAAAAGCAGAAAAAATCAAAAAGATGCATCTATTTCTGCTGCCATCAGAAAACCTTTCACGGGAAAGAAGGAAGTATCAGCTATCTACTCTCAGAGGGGTCAAGGAAGAGTTGAGCGTCGGCCAGCGGTGGGGGCCGTTATGATTCAGAAGTTTGCATCAGACCAGCCCAGAAAAAATCAGTCGAGGAGTGACCAGCCTAGAAACAATCAACAAAGGGTGGAAAGGCCTGTACGGAAATTCACCAAGATAAACATGACTCCTGCTCAAGTCCTACCCCATCTTCTGAAGTTGAACCTTGCCATGCTGAAAGAGGCCCCTAAAAATCCTAACACTTCTTCTCCATACTACCATCCGAACGCCAGGTGCGCTTACCATTCGGAGAGTCCAGGGCACGACACTGACAATTGTTGGGCCCTGAAGAATAAAATTCAGGATTTGATAGATGTTAAAGAAGTTGAATTTGACGCACCTGAAAAACCCAATGTTATCTCTGTCTAATGCCAAGGCACGGACACAACGCCCATGCTGTTGAGGAGGATCTGTTTGTGGCTACTGTAGATGACTTGATAACTCCGCTCCCTACAATCAAGTTAAATTTGTTGAAGGCTGGGGTTTTCCCAGGTTGTGAAGAAGATTCTCACCTTTGTTCATCCTCATTAACCCCACTGTCCATTGTTGAAGATAGGCATCCAACGCCTAATTGATAATCAAGAAATCCTATTTGAGAAGTCTGATGTTTTATCAACTCTTGTTAATGATATTTTAATAATAACCATATCCGCCAATCTTTCCAAGGTCTCCAAAAGACCTATTAAGATTACATCTGCTCCGAAGACTGCACCTTTTAAGATAACCATGCCAGGGCCCGTCCCGTACAAGTCCGACAGATCAGTACCGTGGAACTATGGTGGAGAAATCTACTACCACTGTATTAAACAAATTGAATCAACTGAAGAGAGTTCTGATGAAGAGACTTCCTACATTGGAAACATTGCTGGAACGAGCAAAATCACCCGCAGTGGAAGAATTTTCTCTCCAGAGATTGCCCCTCCAAAGGCAATCTTTGGACCCTCAGCTACTCCTAAGGTTACCCATGCACCAGTAAACATATTTGCGAGAACTCCAATTATTGAAGAAGTTATAACCCCCATGGTTATCCCCTCTGCTGCTACTGATGTTCGAGGGAAATGGATCCAAGAAGAGCTCGTCAAGACGAGGGCTCAGCCGTTGATCATCCCTGAAACCTCTCAAAAAGAAATGGAGGAAATTTTGAAAATAATCAAGAAAAGCGATTATGATGTGGTGGAACAGCTGGGGCAAACCCCCTCAAAGATCTCCATGTTGGCCCTGTTGCTTTGTTCAGAAGCTCATGCTAAGGCTCTGATAGGATTTTTGAAGACGGCCCACGTGCCACAAGAAACCTCCGCTGATCAGTTCCAGGAATGTGTGGCTAGTTTAATAGCTGACAATGGTCTAGGATTCTCCGATGCAGATTTAAATTCGAAAGGGAGAAAACATAATGATGCTTTGCATGTCTCGGTGGAATGCAGAGGGACAACCCTAGCACACGTACTGGTGGACACTGGTTCGTCTTTAAACGTCTTGCCAAAGAAGGCCTTGGATAGGTTAGATTGTGAAGGCCTAACCCTGAAACCCAGCAATATCATTGTCAGAGCCTTTGATGGTTCTAAAAGTATGGTCCACGGGGAGGTGGACATCCCGATTAAGGTGGGAACTGAAACCTTCAACTCCACATTCTATGTGATCGACATCCTTCCTTCCTATTCTTGCTTGTTGGGAAGACCCTGGATTCACAATGCTGGAGCCGTCACTTCTACTCTGCATCAAATGCTCAAATACCCTGCCTAGGGGAAAATCATAATTGTTCATGGCGAAGAGGAATATATGATAAGCCATCTAAACTTTTTCCGCTATGTAGAATTTGATGGTGAATTCATTGAAACCCCTTTCCAGCATTTTGAAGAGGTAGCTCAGGAGATTGCGGCAACCAAAACAGTGGCTTTTGTGCTCGTGATTACCAGACCTCCGCCTCAGATGTCATCTCTCAAAGATGCAAAGGCTGTGATTGAAGAAGGAGGTAGTACAATCTGTGGGCAGCTTCTAGACTTTCCTTACAAATCAGATAAACTCGGCTTGGGGTTCACTTCTTCTACTCAAAAGGTTGCACGCCGCGCCCGTGCTGGAGGGCCACCAGTGAAGATCACCCATCATGGAGTCAATGCTTTAGAGGATAGTGAAGAAGAGACCAGCCTGGAAGACTGGATTTTTCCAACTGTTGATGGAGGACTGTGCAACTGGGAAGCAAAAGACTTTGTTCCGATTACTTTCATACCGCAGTAATTTATCTTTTCCATTTCTGTTGGATCTGTAATAATTCACAAACAATTCGTACTTTTTAACCTTGTGTCTCACCCGAGGCACAAAGGTCCATTTGTAAGGGTTCTTATTTTTCATCTTCATATGCCATTAAATGAATCATGGACGTTTTCATACAAACTTTTGTGTTCATTGTCTTTCTTTTTACATTTTATTTGTTTAAAGGTGGCTATACCCTTACACACACACGCACTCACAAATGCAGGTACTCTTCCATTCCGGATCCCATGGGTAATGATACTGTTATAACCTTCAGTGACTCTGAAGATCTGGTCTACCAAGCCGAATACGAAGGTGAGGAAGATTGTGAGGTGCCAGGGGAATTGGCTAGACTTCTACAACAAGAGGAAAGGCCTATTCTGCCTCACGAGGAGCAGTTGGATACAATCAACTTGGGTACTGAGGAAGACAAAAAGGAAATCAGAGTGGGTGCCAACCTAGAGTCGAGTGTCAAGGAGCGCCTAATTCAGTTGTTGCATGAATATGTTGAGATCTTTGCCTGGTCATACAAAGACATGTCGGGACTTGATACATACATTGTGGTACACCGTCTACCCACAAGAGAAGACTGTCCACCAGTGAAACAAAAGTTCCGCCGCATGAGGCCGGATATGTCAGAGAAGATCAAAGCCGAAGTTATGAAACAATTCAACATTGGATTTCTTGCTGTTACTTCCTATCCACAATGGGTTGCTAACATTGTGGTTGTTCCTAAGAAGGACGGCAACGTGAGAATTTGCATGGATTATAGAGACTTAAACAGGGCTAGCCCTAAAGATGACTTTCCATTACCGCACATCGACATCCTGGTCGACAACATAGCTCAGCACAAGGTATTTTCTTTCATGGACGGATTTTCAGGTTACAACCAGATCAAAATGGCACCTGAAGACATGGAGAAAACTACTTTTGTTACACAGTGGGGTACGTTCTACTACAAAGTGATGCCATTCGGACTGAAGAATGCCGGGGCAACCTATCAATGCGCCATAGTAGCTCTGTTTCATGATATGATACATC
This sequence comes from Vicia faba, assembly GCA_948472305.1. Lineage (NCBI taxonomy): Eukaryota > Viridiplantae > Streptophyta > Magnoliopsida > Fabales > Fabaceae > Vicia > Vicia faba. The sequence goes on along the minus strand of OX451739.1, from coordinate 694,993,699 downwards.
ATGAGATAGAGGTCTACATAGATGACATGATAGCCCGTTCACAAACTGAAGAAGAACACCTCGACCACTTGCGAAAGCTGTTTGTTAGGTTGAAGTAGTACAAGCTCAGATTGAACCCAAACAAGTGCACATTCGGAGTCCAATCCGGTAAACTCTTGGGTTTCATTGTCAGCAACAAAGGCATCGAGGTTGATCCTGCCAAAGTCAAAGCTATACAAGAAATGCCCGCTCCTCACACTGAGAAGGAGGTCAAAGGTTTCTTGGGACGCCTAAACTACATTGCTATGTTCATTTCTCACCTAACACCTACTTGTGAACCAATCTTCAAGTTGTTGAAGAAAGATCAGGTAGTTAAATGGAATGATGACTGTCAAGTTGCTTTTGATAAAATCAAGGAGTATTTGCTAGAGCCTCCTATCTTGATGCCACCCGTCGAAGGAAGACCGCTAATCATGTATCTGACCGTCCTAGAGAATTCAATGGGGTGCGTACTGGGGCAGCATGACGAGTCTGGCCGAAAAGAGCATGCCATTTATTACCTTAGCAAAAAGTTTACCGACTGTGAAACAAGATATTCACTGCTCGAGAAAACTTGTTGCGCTTTGGTATGGGCTGCTCGCCGGCTAAGGCAGTACATGTTTGTTGGTGTAAGCCCTAGAGGCCAATACTTTTGGTACTTGTATCGAATTATTTATTAATAATAAAAGGCATTTCTTTATTATGTTTTCTTTCCAAAATAATAAAGTCCCTAGAATGGTTTATTTGTTTAATGAAATGTTAAGTGTGACTTAATCATGAGATCCCATTAAACATAAGACACTATTCTTAAAGTATCTGTAGTCAAGCTTTAATGTGAAGTGGGATAGAATTAAAGCATTAAGATTATTATGAAGATAGATTGATGATCACATCTCATGGATCATAGATAAGGAGTTATCAAGTCTTGACATAGGTATGAATATTAGGAGTAATATTTATACTGGATTGACCCGCTATGAGAATACTACATAGAATGTTATGTAAAGTGACATAAGTTATTCTCACGATGATAATGGTGTATACCACCCTTCGACCTGAAACCACTATGGACCCTAGATGTAGAGTCAAGTACTTTATTGCTGATCAAACGTCATCCGTAACTGGATGACTGTAAAGACGGTTGATGGGTACTTCACAAAGCATGCTAAGGGACATGAGTGACCTAGATGGAATTTGCTCATCCTGCATAACAGGATAAATGTCTAAGGGCCCAATATTGAACTGGACAAGGGTGACATAGTGTATGCCTTGTGTTCAATATAGACATGAGGGCAAAAGGGTAATTGTACAACACAAATATTATCACGGAAAAGGTTTGGTCAGATCACATGACATTTTCGTGACTTGGGTAACAGTGATGTGTTGCTAGATACCGCTCACTGTTTATTATATTTAAATGTGTGATTTAATATAATCGCCAACGTCGCAAAAACCTACAGGGTCACACACATAAGGACAGGTTGATGAGAGATAGAATAAATAAGGAACACCGTAAGGTACATTGCACTTAAGTGTAATACGGAAAGTGGTAAGGTACCACGTGGATAAGTGATATATGGTACGTCATAAGGTATAATGTCCATAAGCTTAATTGGGCTTTTAGCTTATAGCCTTAATTGGGCTTTTAGCTTGTAGCCCACACAAGTGATTCTATAAATAGATCCCTTGTGATGAAGCAATTTCACTTGATGCAATTTCGTTTTTGATTCTCTCTCTCACTCAAAGTTTTCGTTCGTGATCAGCTAGCACTATGACCGGAAGCGATCTGTTTGTGTGGACTGAGTAGAGCCGTTGTTATTCATCAACGCTCGTGATCACAACATCAAAGGTCTGAATCGCCACAAGAGGTAAATGTTTCTATCACTGACCATGCTCATTCGTAAGGATCGCTAAAGGAAATTTTAAATTCCGCTGCACTTTTGATCGCAATTTCCTTCAATGTTGACTCATACCACTTTGCTGATATCTAAGATGGATCCGATCAAATACGTCTTTGAGAAGCCTGCTTTGTCCGGAAGAATAGCTAGATGGCAGATAATCCTGACCGAACATGATATACAGTACACGAACCAAAAAGCTATAAAGGGTAGTGTGCTAGCTGATCATCTGGCTCATCAAGCTGTCGAAGATTAGCAATCCATGAAGTTTGACTTCCCTGACGAAGACATCATGACATTGGACAACATTGAAGATCTCAGACCATATGACGGACCTGAACAAGGATCCCGATTGACCCTGTACTTTGATGGTGCCTCCAATGCACTTGGCAACGGTATCGGTGTTGTGCTCATATCTCCAGAAGGTTGCCATACTCCTTTCACCTTCAGAATTTGCTTTAACTGTACCAACAACATGGCCGAGTACGAAGCTTGTATCTTTGGTCTCAAGGCTGCTATAAACCTGGGAATCAAATCTTTGGTTGTGTTTGGAGACTCAGCTTTGGTCATCGGTCAGATCAAAGGAGAGTGGGACACTAAACATCCCAACCTCATCCCTTACAAAGAACATGTCTTGACATTATTCCCACATTTCAAGCAGATTACCTTCGAGCATTTCCTACGAGAAGAAAATCAGCTAGCAGATGCTCTAGCTACAATGTTATCTATGTTTAAACTTAACTGGGATAATGAGGCTCCCCAAATCACCATTGAACGGATGGACGAACCTGCACACTGTCACGACATTAATACCGAAGAAGTAGTGGACCGACCTTGGTTTCACGAAGTCAAAAGGTATCTCGAGGCTCAAGAATATCCTGAAGGAGCTTCAGTCAATGAAAAAAAGTTCTTAAGGAGATTCTCAGCTAAGTTCTTCCTGAGCAATGGTATCCTATAGAATCGCAATCATGATTGCATTCTGCTTCGTTGTGTGGACAAGATTGAAGTTGAACAGATCATGGCTGAACTGCACAATGGTACCTTTGGCACTCACTCTAGCGGGCATACGATGGCTAAGAAGATTCTAAGGGCAGACTATTACTGGTCTACCATGGAAGCAGACTGCTATCAGCACTCCCAGACTTGTCACAAATGTCAAATCTATGCGGACAAGGTACGTATACCTCCAGTTCCTCTCAATGTCTTAACAACTCCTTGGCCATTCGCTATGTGGGGAATCAACATGATTGGAGAAATCAAGCCTACAGCATCCAATGGACACCGCTTCATCCTAGTGGCTATTGATTACTTTACCAAGTGGGTCGAAGCAGCTTCCTTCGCATCCGTCACTAAGAACGTTGTTTCCCGCTTCATCAAGAAGAACCTTATCTGTCAGTATGGTATCCCCGAAAGGATCATCACTGATAATGGTACGAACCTTAACAATACTATGATCACCGCTTTGTGCGAACAGTTTAAAATTCAACATCACAATTCGTCTCCCTATCGGCCAAAGATGAATGGTGTTGTCGAAGATGCTAACAAAAATATAAAAAAGATCATACAAAAGATGACAGTCACCTACAAGGACTGGCATAAGATGTTACCATTTGCTCTTCACGGTTACCATACCACGCCTCGCACATCAACTAGGGCAACACCATATTCCTTGGTATATGGCATGGAAGCTGTTTTACTTATCGAGGTTCAGATTCCCTCCTTGAGAATCATGAAATATGCTGGTTTGATTGAAGACGATTGGATCCAAACTCGGCTTGATCAGTTAAACTTAATTGACAAGAAGAGACTTACTGCTGTTTGCCACGGTCAGACGTATCAAAAACGGATGATCAAAGCTTTCAGCAAGAAAGTCAGGCGCCAAGTGTATCAAGTTGGAGATCTTGTGATCAAACGCATCATCTTGCCACAAAGTGATCCTAGGGGCAAATGGACTCCAACTTACGAAGGACCATTTGTGATCAAGAACATCTTTTCTGGTGGGGCGATGATTTTAACCACCATGGACAGCGACGATCTGCCACACCCTGCGAACGCATACATAGTCAAAAGATACTATGCATAAGAGACCCGCTAGGTTGATACACCTAGGCAAAACAAGGGCATTCCGGTGAATCGAAAACCCGAAAGGGCGGTTCAGGCAAAAATTAAGGATAAAAAAAAATCTGTACACCCGGCAAGTTGAAAACCTGAAAGGGAGACTTGGGTAAAAAAGGGTTTCCTGTTGGACTGAAAACCCGAAAGGGCGGTCCAGGCAAAAATTAGGGAATTAAAGCGTATGACCATGTCTCGTCGGATCACTTTAAGGATAATCTCTTCACAGACAAACCTGGAGCTTCTGATCAATCCAATCATCTTCGGACGAAGCAACGAATGGACAAGATATTCGGAGTTACGAAGCCTATAGCAGAATGGGAACCCCATGGGATTTTTTCACACATAGCTATCTTTCTTTGTATAAAATTTTCTCATTTTTATGACACCATCCTCTTACTAGGATGTCTGTCTCCTTTGTACAGAACACTTATTCAAAGTAAATACAAAGATATCTCTTTCAAAGTACAGAAAAACTATTTTCCTTTTTCTTTACACTTGTGTTTTATTTGCAAAAAACTCCATTGATTCATTAATGAACATATGCATTTGAGCATATTTACCGCTTACAAATAAACAGGATGAAAAAGAGTAATTACTGACTTATAGAAAGATTAGGAAAATGTCTTTAGGCTATTCCATGAGCAATCTTTGTAGCACGTCATTAAGATCCCCAGTGGAGCCAAAACTTTGAACTACAGATCCCAAGCGGAGCTGAGACTACCAACTACCAATCCCCAACGGAGCTCAAACTATCAACCCACAGTGGAAATCATCCAGTTTCTCCAGGTTTACCCAGCAAGTTGTATTGAAGCCTGAAAATCAACCAGATAATGGTCTACTTCTGTTTCTCCTCAACTTAGGGTAACTCCCCAGTAGATTGGCATACAATCCAAACTCCTGAACTCCCCAGCGGAATTAAGTTTTTCCCCAGAGTTTTCATTACAGGATAAACTTTTTCCCCAGAGTTTTTATTACTTCTCGACAAAACGAAGACTCCCATCAATAATCCTCAGTAGAAGTCATTAAAATTCTTTGGATTCCCCAAGAAGATTCCTCAAGAAGTATATGGAATTACTCTCACAGCGGAATCCTCAGCAGTCAAGGATTTATTTTCCCCGGCAGCAGTCAAGGATTTATTTTCCCTGCAACAGTCAAGGATTTATTTTCCCCAGCAACAGTCAAGGATTTATTTTCCTCAGCAATACAACAAATCAGCTTACATGCGCATACATTACATCATAAACATGGATAAAACACATTTATTGCATCATACATTTCATGCAACATAACTTTGTGTTCCAGCTAACATTTTACCCTTTTCAGGATAAGATTAACAGCTATCTTTAACAAATATTCAAAGATTTCAGATACAGTACAGATACACTCCAGACACGGAAGTCATTCTATTACTCATTCGGATTTCAATTTCAGATACAGTACAGATACGCGCTAGACACGGAAGCCATTTTGTCACTCATTCAGATCTCAACTTCGGATACAGTACAGATACACTCCAGACACGGAAGTCATTTTGTCACTCATTCAGATCTCAACTTCGGATACAGTACAGATACACTCCAGACACGGACGTCATCTTGATACTTATTCAAACTCCAAGTATTGATATAGTACGGATACACTCCAGACACGGAAGTCATTTTGTTACTCGTTTAGATTCCAAGTACCGATACAGTCCAGATACGCTCCAGACACAGAAGCCATTCTGTCACTCATTCAGACTTAATTTCAAGATACTGTTCAAATACAGTCCAGATACACTCCAAACACGGAAGCCATTCTGTCACTAATTCAGATTCAAGGACAAATACAGTTCAGATACATTCCAAATACGGACACCATTCTGATGCTTACCCTGTCAATTTACAACCAAACATTCTTGGATGGCATCAGCAAGCCCATCTCCAACAAGATTCTAACATCTCTCCAAATGGCATCTTTAAGCCCATTCCCTCAATTACACTTTTGTCAAGCGCAAATTTATGGGCACTCTAGTGTCCAATCATCTTTTACCTTCGAGTCACGAATGGCAAAACTCGCCGATCTAACTCTTCAGGTTCAAGAAGATTAAACAGGGGCAACTGTTGTACCCCAAAATTTGCCCTCTCATTTTTCACAGAAAGCACAACCCTAGGGTTTCTCAGATGTTCAAGTTGGCTCAGGAATCGATCAGACAGATTTTCTCTTGTGGCAGTAAACCAGTAATTATGGTTTTTCTTACAATTCTCAAAAGAAATGAATTCTCAAAGATCCAATTGGCTTTCACATGTTTCATGCTTTTTCAAGTTTACTGAAAGGTTAATGTTTATTCTCAAGGCATGTTTGTTTGGGACAAGAGATGGAATCTAAGACTGTCATTTGGGACATGCATGTTTTGTTTGATCCAGGTTAACCAGATAATTTGCGTCTTTTAAAACATTTGCTTGTTTATGGAATAAACATTTGCTTGTTTATGGAATAGACTGTACGTGTTTTGATTGGAATGCAGTGCAAGATTACAGAATTATTGGATTACTTGGAAGTTTAAGTTATCAGATGGGAACATTTTGTTTCAATTATCTTGATTGGGAACTTTTAAGATTTAGTTAAGATGCGAAGAGAAAATTGCGAGTTATTGACAGTAATGGATTTTAATGGATATCAGAATATCTCATAAGACTTTCTCCATTTATTTCAAAAGTTGTTACAAAACAATTTATTATTTAAATACTTTAGGTTTTACAACTTATCGTATTTGAAAAATAAATTAATACAATTAATTGAATGTTTCTCTCTAAATTACAAAGAAAATGAATCTATGCCTAAGGTTGACTGAGCTCCCATTGCTTCCATGCTTTCCACAGAGTCTCTTGCTTCCCCTGCTTTGCCACCATCCAGTTGTGCTCACATGAAAACAAAAGATAGAAGAAATAGTTAATACAAAAACTATTTGGGCATAAGCAAGAATTTTCAAAGGAAAGAATGGCGTTCATCATTAAAGTTTGCAATTTGGAATCAGAAGGCTGTTTTTAATTCATCACGTTTTTATTTTTTCTATTTGCAAATCACAAGAAGATTATTCTTCTTGGTTCACAAAAAGAAAAATGAGAAATGCAAGCAAATTGTCCAAATGCAACAAGGTTCTCCAAACAAGAAATGCAAAAAGGCTATCCAAACAAGAAATGTAAACAGTAGCCAAACATATTCCAAACTGAATGCAGCAAACTGAGCCAAACAAAATTTGCAATAAACTGCATAAACTAGACAACAGCGCATCACCAAACAAACAATGCAGCAAATTGGACAAAATACAAACAGCAACATAGCAGTAGGAAGCAGGCAGCAACAAAAAGAAAATATAACAATATGGTAAACTAAGTCAAACAAGCAAGAGGCTTGTTCAATAAGAATTCTCATCATTTTCCATTTATTGCAAACTTTTCAGAAAAAAGTAAAAGGGCAATTGACTCTTAGGGTCATTGAGAGAGAGAGTAAAGAAGTCACCTAGGGATGCACAGCTGCCTTGATTATCACAATTGCATAAGAGTTGCTAGAAAACAAAACTGCAAGGAAAAGAGCATAAGGAGAACATGCCAAAGTATTCAAAATTTGGTGGTTTTCCCACCATTTTGAATAAGCTGTCAAACAAAAAAGCAACTAATATAACAGTAGACAGGGCTCAAGCAAAAGAGAGAGAAAAAAATTTATCAAACTTCAGAAAAATAACTCAAAAGAACCAAGTTTTCAAAACTGTAAAAGTTCCAAAAAAACTCCAAACTGTCAAACCAAAACCCAAACTGTAAAACCATTTTCAACACCAAACCTGCATAACCAAAAAACCTGCATAACCAGAAACTCATCCAAACCAACAGCAACATACAAAATCCTCAAACCATCTTCCACCAAACATATAACCAAAAACTGCCAACAAAAATACCAAAGCCTCCAAAACTGTTAAGGTCCAAAACTGATAAACCTCAAGTTTTCAAAACATACAAACCAATATTCAAACCTGTCCAACAAGTTCAAACCACAAAAAACCCCAAACTTGTAAACTGTAACAACCACCATCAAACCATCATCCATCAAACCATTTTCCAAACTGTGAACATATCCAAAACAACGAAAACATTCAAAACCATAAACATATCCAAAACCAAAACCAAAGGAAAACAAACTGTCAAGATTTCCAAAGCCTCAAATCAAAAACTTTCAAACTGTCAAGCAAAACCCTAAGCCAACAAGCCTAAAAACCACAAAAAATCACCAACTTTCAAACTGTCAAACCAACTTTCGAAGCAGCAAGAACCAAAACTCAAACCAAATCTGAACCAACATCTCAATACCATCAAAACCAAAACTGATAAAACATCTCATCATCAAAAAAAAAGTTTCAAACTGATAAAACAACATATCCAGTCACAAAATCCAGAAGAACAACATCATCATCGTTTTAACAAGGGAAATAGGAGAAGGTTACCAGGAAGGAGCACCTTCAATCTTCATTTCTTCCCCCCGTCTCCGTCCACCAAGGAGTGTCACTTCCCTCAGTCTCACTATCCTATTCCATTCCACAAAAATTACAAACAGGTATGACTACTTTACATTCCTCGTAACATTTCCTACATCGCAATGGATAGTACAATAGGTTAACAGAAAAAACATGAACAAGATAAAAAAAACAACAAAAATCGTTCAAGCTTCAAAGTTACAGAACCGTACCTTTCAGAAACAAAGCCGTTAGCACTTGGTTAGGAAGTGAGGTTGAGAGGAACTCCGGCAACGAAAGGTTGAGGGGAAGATCAGATAAGCGATTTCAAACCTCTTAGACAAATTAATTTCCGACCCTAGGTTTTTTCAGAGAAATGTGAATCATAGTGAGATAAGGAGAGATTAGGGTGTTTCGGCCATGAGCTTAAGAGGTTGAGAGATTTCAGAGATGGAAAGATGAACGAAATTGGAAGAGAGGTAATGAACGGCGCCGCTGTGGACGAAAAAGGGTTCCAAGAACCCTAATTCGTTTTCACATCCCTAATCAAACGCGTTAAACAGCTTTAGTGCATTAGGCTCTGCTTTGTTACAAACTCCTTAAGCCCATCTGCCATGCGTTTTGCACCCCCTTGGCTCGTTTTTGCTAACTGATACCTTTTTCTCTTAGGCCTCATCCCAAGTCAAACTCCCTAAGCCCATTTCCTTTTTGTAATTGGTTCTTCTTCTTATTTTTTTCTTTTTATTATACAATACTACTAACATAACTTAAAACCTTTTATTAAATTAATTTAGGTTTTAGTCATTTAATTTTTTTTGTATAAACTTTTTATTTTTATTAATTTTCTACATATAATAAAAAATCAAAAAGAATTAACCTAGTTTGTCTTCTTTCTTTAAAATTTATTTGTGTGATTAATAAAAATGCAAAAAAGATAATAATAATAAGCTTTTTAATTTAAATCATTTTCTTTTTTAGAATAGGTTTTATTTTTCTCTTTTCAAGTAAATACATACATTTCATACTTTGTTGATTTATTTTCGTAAATTTTCATAGCTTTATATTAAATCGCATAAAAAAACTCGATTTGGTTGTATTGCTTGATATTCAGACATTGCTATTTCATTTGATTCATCCCCATTCGTAACAATTGTACCCCCATTCCCGATCATTCTGTAATAGCTTAGAATTTCAATTCCCGCAATTTACTGTTTTTCATATACTGTATAGTAACTAGGCATGTATGGCAAGATTCAAAAATCAATCGCTAGATGACCTAATCCAAGAATAAAATAAATTGAAACCAACACACTTTCTCACACGCGCACCTCTAGGGTAACCTCGCTCGTTGCCTCGGAAATACAATCATGTCCCTCGAATATGAGACATTTTAGTAATGACCCTTCGATAAATAAAGATCGTAGTCCCTCGATGACCCTCGATGTTGCCTTCAGTTAAAACGATCTCGTCCCTTACAAAAAATTGCTAAAGGGCCTCACAAGTTGCCTTCAATGATTGTAAAATTGACCCGCGCCTGTCCCTTCACATCCAATGGTGGGGCTTCTTACCAAATCAATGATAAGATAGCACCATTAAAAGGAAGAAGAAAAGAACAACTTAAGACCTTTCGAGTAGATAGATTCGCTCTTAGTTACTCGCTTGCTCACGACAAAAACTTTCACACCTACACCTCCATTTCAAAACACTTTCAAAAGACAAAATGTTTTGCATACGTTCTTATAGAGACGAGAACCATTGCAAAACCTCTTTTCAAAACACTTTTCAAAACATGATTCACAGACACCTCTTTAAACCATTTTTCAAAAAAAACTTTGTATACGTTCTTATAGAGACGAGAACCATTACAAAGATATTTTCCAAAATACTTTCAAAACCTACACCACAAGCACACAATCAAACAAAAGAAAGTGATCTAAACGAGTAACTAAGAGCCCATGGAAAACTATGGATGAAAAGGGTGCTAATACCTTATCTTTTCATAATCTACCCCCCGAACCCGAGAAAATTCTCTAAAGGTCTTTCCTGTGCTTTTTTACCTTTCCTTTTGGATAAAACAAAAGTCGGTGGCGACTCTTGCTAACCGCACAAGTGTGAACGAAACGCAAAACATCTAGTCAGTTCTCCCACTACATCACAGAACTGGCGACTCTGCTGGGGAAGATGATAAAAGTGGGGTTACCTTAGGGTTTTAGATCACCTTTACATGCTTATCTTGCTTGACTTGTTTGCTTTACACTTTGGTTCTATTGTTTGGGTTTGAATCCTCTACCCGGATTTGGGAAACATTCATAGGTAAATAGCAATACATTATGGAAACTGTGCAGGGTATACCGACACGGTCTAAGCAATAGCTATGTTAGTGTGACATATTTATGGGTACGGGTAGCCTTTGAGTCAATCAAAGAGAATACAGGGCCGCTGAGTGATGTCATGAGGCACTAACGAACTTTTAGAACCTTTACTTGACCAACTTGGCCTTTTAGGATGTAGTGAGATGACCGGCTTTGGTGCAGTCCGAAGTTGGTAGATACTCGATACTACACTCATTGAGGGTTGTTTTCTCTGAATATTTCGGTCGCCAGTAAAGTGGCTAAACTGAAACAATGAACACAGAAAATAATCCAGTGATATTGAGCTCCTTAGAACCCAATTACTATTTCTAGGACAGGTTGAGCCAACTAAACTTCAAGAGGGTACTTACCTATGAAACCCCATGCAAGCCTAAACTAGGAACTTGTGTGATTTGCTTGTACATACGTACTTATGCATAACATCATGAACATAATGAAGCATCATATGCATCCACTAACCATTTCAAGGATTTTTGGAAGTTCATCTTTGTTCCTGTTTTGTAGGCTATGGATTCACTTCGCAGGAAAACTATCCAGGTCAACCTTGTGAGAATTCCTCCTCAACTCAAGGAGCTAGCTTCAACGATTCCTGAGAACTCTCCATTCACCGAGGGGCATGGTCGTCTTCTCAACTTAGTCACTTCCAACACAGAGGAAGACATGGTGAAAGTTCTCTTCCAGTTCTTTGACCCTCTGCATCACTGCTTCACATTTCCTGACTACCAACTGGTGCCTACTTTGGAGGAATTTTCTCAACTCTTGAGGATTCCTATTCTCAATCAACTACCCTTCAACGGTACGGAAAAAGATCCAAAGCCAGAAGATGTTGCTCAAGCCCTGTACTTGCAACCATCAGATGTCACAGGTCATTGGGAAACTAGAAGTGGTGTCAAAGGCTTCTTGGCAAAATTCCTGTTTGAGAAGGCCCAAGACTGTTGGAATTCTCTGGACCTGCAAGCTTTTGAAGAGATTGTAGCTCTTCTCATCTATGGGATGGTCTTGTTCCCAAACCCTGGCCAGCTTATAGATGTGAATGCTGTCAAGATTTTCATGTCTCGGAATCATGTGCCTACATTACTTGGGGATATCTTACACTCTTTTCACACTCGAACAATGAGGAAAAGAGGTGTTCTCATGTGATGCACTCCTCTTCTGGCAAGATGGTTTATTTCTCATCTTCCCCAGTCAGTCTTGAAGAATGAACAAGGTTTGAGGTGGTCACAATGATTAATGACTCTTACACATTCAGATATTCATTGGTGTTCTCGATCTAGAGAGAATGTTATCATCGTCGACCGTTGTAGGGAATTCCCTAATGTCCCTCTACTTGGCATTAGGGGAGGCATCACCTACAACCCCTGCTTGGCTCTAAGACAGTTTGGCTATGCTCGAAGGGATGGCCCACATGACATGCTGATTCAAGGCTTGGTTTTCGACTTCGACAACGACAATCAAGGACACCGACAAAGGTTCATCCGAGCTTGGAGGATGCCAAACAAGGTAGACAGTAAGGCCTTGGGACACAAGAATTCCATCCCCCTTGAGCCTTACCTCAAGTGGGTACGAACTTGTGCCCAAAGTCTTATGATGCCTTACCCCTCCATTCTCCCAGTGATTATAGAGCCAATTAAGGAAGGAGAGGTTCCGTACACCCTCCTACATCCTGACATGCCAACATCACTCGAAGATCTGCAAAGGAGTTGGATACAGCTCAAGGGAGAACGTGATACTTTTGAAGCCCAATTCTACACAAGCGAGAAGAAGGTTTTATAACTCACTCGGTTACTTCACGAAGAGCAGACTCTCAACAACTACATTGCGCCAAAGAGGATGCGCAACGTCTTTTTACCTTAGAATTTTGTATTATTTTGCTCAAGGGGCATTGATGTACTAACAAATTCTATCTTATTAATATGACGTGTATTTCTTTTTTGTTTAAAGCAAATTTGAATTTCTGAATCCTTGAAAGCATTACATGAATACATATCATTCATCATATGCATAAGCAGGTCTTTGTAAGAAGTTTCCTCATCCCTCTACTGTTTATTTCAGCAACATGGATCTTGAACAAACAGTTAAAGACTTGCAAGCTCATAATTCAGAATTTCAGCAACTACTCTTGACCTTGGCTAAGGGGCAGGAGGAGCTCAAAACTCTGCTAGATAAAGGAAAAGAGAAAAAGAAGAAGAAGCGAGTTGGTGTGGCTACCATGGGCAGAAGGTTTGAAGGACAAGCCAGAAGGGTCTTGGATTTTCCATCAACCTCTGAGGAAGGGGAAGGAAAAGGTAAAGAGACTGCAGTGCCTTCAGACTCTGAAGCTGAAGAAGAAGAGGAAGAGGACTACTCCGAACAACAGTACCCTTCGGCCATGACAAATACAAGAACTTGGAAGAACGTCTAGCTTCTATGGAAGTGCAAAGAGTACCGAGGCTGGATTTTGAGGAGCTAGGGTTGGTTTCTGGAATTGTAATCCCTCTTAAGTTTAAAGTGCCACTGTTTGCTAAGTACGATGGGGCGTCTTTCCCTAAGATGCACATACGATCTTATGTCAGGAAAATTCAACCACATTCTTCTGACAAAGACCTATGGGTCCACTTTTTTCAGGACAGTTTGTCGGGGACGCAGTTGGATTGGTTCTACCAGTTGGAGAGGTCTGATGTGCATAATTGGGAGGATTTGGCGGCCGCGTTCTATAAACAGTATCAATACAACACCGACTTAGCGCCAACCCATACTCAGCTACAGAGTATGGCTATGGCTACCAACGAGGGCTTCAAAGACTACGCCCAAAAGTGGAGGGACTTAGCTGGAAGGGTGCAACCACCGTTGTCAAAAAGAGAGCTAGTAGACATGTTCCTAGGTACCCTGTCAGGTCCTTTCTTCAATCACCTGATTGGAAGTTCATCTGCTAGGTTCACTGAGTTGATTCTAACCGGAGAAAGAGTGGAGGCCGGTATTAAAAGCAAAAAAAATCAAAAAGATACATCTACTTCTGCTGCCATCAGAAAACCTTTCACGGGAAAGAAGGAAGTATCAGCTATCTACTCTCAGAGGGGTCAAGGAAGAGTTAAGCGTCGGCCAGCGGTGGGGGCCGTTATAATTCAGAAGTCTGCATCAGACCAGCCTAGAAAAAATCAGTCGAGGAATGACCAGCCTAGAAACAATCAACAAAGGGTGGAAAGGCCTGTACGGAAATTCACCAAGATAAACATGACTCCTGCTCAAGTCCTACCCCATCTTATGAAGTTGAACCTTGCCATGCTGAAAGAGGCCCCTAAAAATCCTAACACTTCTTCTCCATACTACCATCTGAACGCCAGGTGCGCTTACCATTCGGAGAGTCCAGGGCACGACACTGACAATTGTTGGGCCCTGAAAAATAAAATTCAGGATTTGATAGATGCTAAAGAAGTTGAATTCGACGCACCTGAAAAACCCAATGTTATCTCTGCTCTAATGCCAAGGCACGGACACAACACCCATGCTGTTGAGGAGGATCTGTTTGTTGCTACTGTAGATGATTTGATAACTCCGCTCCCTACAATCAAGTTAAATTTGTTGAAGGCTGGGGTTTTCCCAGGTTGTGAAGAAGATTCTCACCTTTGTTCATCCTCATTAACCCATTGTCCATTGATGAAGATAGGCATCCAACGCCTAATTGATAATCAAGAAATCCTATTTGAGAAGTCTGCTGTTTTATCAACTCTTGTTAATGATATTTCAATAATAACCATATCCGCCAATCTTTCCAAGGTCTCCAAAAGACCTGTTAAGATTACATGTGCTCTGAAGACTGCACCTTTTAAGATAACCATGCCAGGGCCTGTCCCGTACAAGTCCGACAGATCAGTACCGTGGAACTATGGTGGAGAAATCTACTACCACGGTATTAAACAAATTGAATCAACTGAAGAGAGTTCTGATGAAGAGACTTCCGACATTGGAAAGATTGCTGGAACGAGAAAAATCACCCACAGTGGAAGAATTTTCTCTCCAGATATTGCCCCTCCAAAGGCAATCTTTGGACCCTCAGCTACTCCTAAGGTTACCCCTGCACCAGTAAACATATCTGCGAGAACTCCAATTATTGAAGAAGTTATAACCTCCATGGTTATCCCCTCTGCTGCTACTGATGTTCGAGGGAAAGGGATCCAAGAAGAGCCCGTCAGGAAGAGGGCTCAGCCGTTGATCATCCCTGAAACCTCTCAAAAAGAAATGGAGGAATATTTGAAAATAATCAAGAAAATCAATTATGATGTGGTGGAACAGCTGGGGCAAACCCCTTCAAAGATCTCCATGTTGGCCCTGTTGCTTTGTTCATAAGCTCATGCTAAGGCTCTGATAAGATTTTTGAAGACGGCCCACGTGCCACAAGAAACCTCCGCTGATCAGTTCCAGGAATGTGTGGCTAGTTTAACAGCTGACAATAGTCTAGGATTCTTCGATGCAGATTTAAATTCGAAAGGGAGAAAACATAATGATGCTTTGCATGTCTCGGTGGAATGCAGAGGGACAACCCTAGCACACGTACTGGTGGACACTGGTTCGTCTTTAAACGTCTTACCAAAGAAGGCCTTGGATAGGTTGGATTGTGAAGGCCTAACCCTGAAACCCAGCAATATCATTGTCAGAGCCTTTGAAGGTTCTAAAAGAATGGTCCACGGGGAGGTGGACATCCCGATTAAGGTGGGAACTAAAACCTTCAACTCCATATTCTATGTGATGGACATCCTTCCTTCCTATTCTTGCTTGTTGGGAAGACCCTGGATTCACAATGCTGGAGCCGTCACTTCTACTCTGCATCAAATGCTCAAATACCCTGCCCAGGGGAAAATCATAATTTTTCATGGCGAAGAGGAATATATGATAAGCCATCTAAACTTTTTCCGCTATGTAGAATTTGATGGTGAATTCATTGAAACCCCTTTCCAGCATTTTGAAGAGGTAGCTCAGGAGATTGCGGCAACCAAAACAGTGGCTTTTGTGCCCGTGATTACCAGACCTCCGCCTCAGATGTCATCTCTCAAAGATGCAAAGGCTGTGATTGAAGAAGGAGGTAGCACAATCTGTGGGAAGCTTCTAGACTTTCCTTACAAATCAGATAAACTCGGCTTGGGGTTCACTTCTTCTGCTCAAAAGGTTGTACGATGCGCCCGTGCTGGAGGGCCACCAGTGAAGATCACCCATCATGGAGTCAATCCTTTGGAGGATAGTGAAGAAGAGACCAGCCTGGAAGACTGGATTTTTCCAACTGTTGATGGAGGACTGTGCAACTGGGAAGCAAAAGACTTTGTTCCGATTACTTTCATACCGCAGTAATTTATCTTTTCCATTTCTGTTGGATCTGTAATAATTCACAAACAATTTGTACTTTTTAACCTTGTGTCTCACCCGAGGCACAAAGGTCCATTTGTAAGGGTTCTTATTTTTCATCTTCATATGCCATTTAATGAATCATGGACGTTTTCATTCAAACTTTTGTGTTCATTGTCTTTCTTTTTACATTTTATTTGTTTAAAGGTGGCTATAACCTTACACACACCCACACTCACAAATGCAGGTACTCTTCCATTCCGGATCCCATGGGTAATGATACTGTTATAACCTTCAGTGAATCTGAAGATCTGGTCTACCAAGCCGAATACGAAGGTGAGGAAGATTGTGAGGTGCCAGGGGAATTGGCTAGACTTCTACAACAAGAAGAAAGGCCTATTCTGCCTCACGAGGAGCAGTTGGATACAATCAACTTGAGTACTGAGGAAGACAAAAAGGAAATCAGAGTGGGTGCCAACCTAGAGTCGAGTGTCAAGGAGCGCCTAATTCAGTTGTTGCATGAATATGTTGAGATCTTTGCTTGGTCATACGAAGACATGTCGGGACTTGATACAGACATTGTGGTACACCGTCTACCCACAAGAGAAGATTGTCCACCAGTGAAACAAAAGTTCCGCCGCCTGAGGCCCGATATGTCAGAGAAGATCAAAGCCGAAGTTATGAAACAATTCAACGCTGGATTTCTTGCTGTTACTTCCTATCCACAATGGGTTGCTAACATTGTGGTTGTGCCTAAGAAGGACGGCAACGTGAGAATGTGCATGGATTATAGAGACTTAAACAGGGCTAGCCCTAAAGATGACTTTCCATTACCGCACATCGACATCCTGGTCGACAACATAGCTCAGCATAAGGTATTTTCTTTCATGGACGGATTTTCAGGTTACAACCAGATCAAAATGGCACCTGAAGACATGGAGAAAACTACTTTTGTTACACAGTGGGGTACGTTCTACTACAAAGTGATGCCATTCGGACTGAAGAATGCCGTGGCAACCTATCAATGTGCCATAGTAGCTCTGTTTCCTGATATGATACATCATGAGATAGAGGTCTACGTAGATGACATGATAGCCCGTTCACAAACTGAAGAAGAACACCTCGACCATTTGCGAATGCTGTTTGTTAGGTTGAAGGAGTACAAGCTCAGATTGAACCCAAACAAGTGCACATTCAGAGTCCAATCCGGTAAACTCTTGGGTTTCATTGTCAGCAACAAAGGCATCGAGGTTGATCCTGCCAAAGTCAAAGCTATACAAGAAATGCCCGCTCCTCACACTGAGAAGGAGGTCAAAGGTTTCTTGGGACGCCTAAACTACATTGTTATGTTCATTTCTCACCTAACACCTACTTATGAACCAATCTTCAAGTTGTTGAAGAAAGATCAGGTAGTTAAATGGAATGATGACTGTCAAGTTGCTTTCGATAAAATCAAGGAGTATTTGCTAGAGCCTCCTATCTTGATGCCACCCGTCGATGGAAGACCGCTAATCATGTATCTGACCGTCCTAGAGAATTCAATGGGGTGCGTATTGGGGAAGCATGACGAGTCTGGCGGAAAAGAGCATGCCATTTATTACCTTAGCAAAAAGTTTACCGACTGTGAAACAAGATATTCACTGCTCGAGAAAACTTGCTGCGCTTTGGTATGGGCTGCTCGCCGGCTAAGGCAGTACATGTTGACTCATACCACTTTGCTGATATCTAAGATGGATCCGATCAAATACATCTTTGAGAAGCCTGCTTTGTCCGGAAGAATAGCTAGATGGCAGATAATCCTGACCGAACATGATATACAGTACACGACCCAAAAAGCTATAAAGGGTAGTTTGCTAGCTGATCATCTGGCTCATCAACCTATCGAAGATTAGCAATCCATGAAGTTCGACTTCCCTGACGAAGACATCATGACATTGGACAGCATTGAAGATCTCAGACCATATGACGGACCTGAACAAGGATCCCGATGGACCCTGTACTTTGATGGTGCCTCCAATGCACTTGGCAACGGTATTGGTGTTGTGCTCATATCTCCAGAAGGTTGCCATACTCCTTTCACCGCCAGAATTTGCTTTAACTGTACCAACAACATGGCCGAGTACGAAGCTTGTATCTTTGGTCTCAAGGCTGCTATAAACCTGGGAATCAAATCTTTGGTTGTGTTTGGAGACTCAGCTTTGGTCATCGGTCATATCAAAGGAGAGTGGGACAATAAACATCCCAACCTCATCCCTTACAAAGAACATGTCTTGACATTATTCCCACATTTCAAGCAGATTACCTTCGAGCATTTCCTACGAGAAGAAAATCAGCTAGCAGATGCTCTAGCTACAATGTTATCTATGTTTAAACTTAATTGGGATAATGAGGCTCCCCAAATCACCATTGAACGGATGGACGAACCTGCACACTGTCACGAGATTAATACCGAAGAAGTAGTGGACCGACCTTGGTTTCACGATGTCAAAAGGTATCTCGAGGCTCAAGAATATCCTGAAGGAGCTTCAGTCAACGAAAAAAAGTTCTTAAGGAGATTCTTAGCTAAGTTCTTCCTGAGCAATGGTATCCTATATAATCGCAATCATGATTGCATTCTGCTCCATTGTGTGGACAAGATTGAAGCTGAACAGATCATGGCTGAACTGCACAATGGTACCTTTGGCACTCACTCTAGCGGGCATACGATGGCTAAGAAGATTCTAAGGGCAGACTATTACTGGTCTACCATGGAAGCAGACTGCTATCAGCACTCCCGGACTTGTCACAAATGTCAAATCTATGCGGACAAGGTACGTATACCTCCAGTTCCTTTCAATGTCTTAACAACTCCTTGGCCATTCGCTATGTGGGGAATCAACATGATTGGAGAAATCAAGCCTACAGCATCCAATGGACACCGCTTCATCCTAGTGGCTATTGATTACTTTACCAAGTGGGTCGAAGCAGCTTCCTTCGCATCCGTCACTAAGAACGTTGTTTTCCGCTTCATCAAGAAGAACCTTATCTGTCGGTATGGTATCCCCGAAAGGATCATCACTGATAACGATACAAACCTTAACAATACTATGATCACCGCTTTGTGCGAACAGTTCAAAATTCAACATCACAATTCGTCTCCCTATCGACCAAAGATGAATGGTGTTGTCGAAGATGCTAACAAAAATATCAAAAAGATCATACAAAAGATGACAGTCACCTACAAGGACTGGCATAAGATGTTACCATTTGCTCTTCACGGTTACCATACCACGGCTCGCACATCAACTAGGGCAACACCCTATTCCTTGGTATATGGCATGGAAGTTGTTTTACCTATCGAGGTTCAGATTCCCTCCTTGAGAATCATGAAATATGTTGGTTTGATTGAAGACGATTGGATCCAAACTCGGCTTGATCAGTTAAACTTAATTGACAAGAAGAGACTTACTGCTGTTTGCCACGGTCAGACGTATCAAAAACGGATGATCAAAGCTTTCAGCAAGAAAGTCATGCGCCAAGTGTATCAAGTTGGAGATCTTGTGATCAAACACATCATCTTGCCACAAAGTGATCCTAGGGGCAAATGGACTCCTACTTACGAAGGACCATTTGTGATCAAGAACATCTTTTCTGGTGGGGCGATGATTTTAACCACCATGGACAGCGACGATCTGCCACACCCTGCGAATGCATACATAGTTAAAAGATACTACGCATAAGAGACCCGCTAGGTTGATACACCTAGGCAAAACAAGGGCATCCCGGTTAATCGAAAACCCGAAAGGGCGGTTCAGGCAAAAATTAGGGATAAAAAAAAATCTGTACACCCGGCAAGTTGAAAACCTGAAAGGGCGACTTGGGTAAAAAAGGGTTTCCTGTTGGACTGAAAACCCGAAAGGGCGGTCCAGGAAAAAATTAGGGAATTAAAGTGTATGACCATGTCTCGTCGGATCACTTTAAGGATAATCTCTTCACAGACAAACCTAGAGCTTCTGATCAATCCAATCATCTTCGGACGAAGCAACAAATGGACAAGATATTCGGAGTTACGAAGCCTATAGCAGAATGGGAACCCTATGGGATTTTTTCACACATAGCTATCTTTCTTTGTATAAAATTTTCTCATTTTTATGACACCATCCTCTTACTAGGATGTCTGTCTCATTTGTACAGAACACTTATTCAAAGTAAATACAAAGATATCTCTTTCAAAGTACAGAAAAACTATTTGCCTTTTTCTTTACACTTGTGTTTTATTTGCAAAAATGTCCATTGATTCATTAATGAACATATGCGTTTGAGCATAATTACCGCTTACAAATAAACAGGATGAAAAAGAGTAATTACTGACTTGTAGAAAGATTAGGAAAATGTCTTTAGGCTATTCCATGAGCAATCTCTGCAGCACGTCATTAAGATCCCAAGCGGAGCTGAGACTACCAACTACCAATCCCCAGCGGAGCTCAAACTATTAACCCACAGCGGAAATCATCCAGTTTCTCCAGGTTTCCCCAGCAAGTTGTATTGAAGCCTGAAAATCAACCAGATAATGGTCAACTTCTGTTTCTCCCCAACTTAGGGTAACTCCACAGTAGATTGGCATACAACCCAAACTCCCGAACTCCCCAGCGGAATTAAGTTTTTCCCCACAGAGTTTTCATTACAGGATAAACTTTTTCCCCACAGAGTTTTTATTGCTTCTCGACAAAACGAAGACTCCCGTCAATAATCCTCAGTAGAAGTCATTAAAATTCTCTGGATTCCCCAAGAAGATTCCTCAAGAAGTATATGGAATTACTCTCACAGCGGAATCCTCAGTAGTCAAGGATTTATTTTCCCCGGCAGCAGTCAAGGATTTATTTTCCCTGCAGCAGTCAAGGATTTATTTTCCCCAGCAACAGTCAAGGATTTATTTTCCTCAGCAATACAACAAATCGGCTTACATGCGCATACATTACATCATAAACATGGATAAAACACATTTATTGCATCATATATTTCATGCAACATAACTTTGTGTTTCAACTAACATTTTACCCTTTTCAGGATAAGATTAACAGCTCTCTTTAACAAATATTCAAAGATTTCAGATACATTACAAATACACTCCAGACACGGAAGTCATTCTATTACTCATTCGGATTTCAATTTCAGATACAGTATAGATACGCGCCAGACACGGAAGCCATTCCGTCACTCATTCAGATCTCAACTTCGGATACAGTATAGATACACTCCAGACACAGAAGCCATTTTGTCACTCATTCAGATCTCAACTTCGGATACAGTACAGATACACTCCAGACACGGAAGTCATTTTGTCACTCATTCAGATCTCAACTTCAGATACAGTTCAGATACGCCCCAGACAAGGACGTCATCTTGATACTTATTCAAACTCCAAGTACTGATATAGTACGGATACACTCCAGACACGGAAGTCATTTTGTTACTCGTTTAGATTCCAAGTACAGATACAGTCCAGATACGCTCCAGACACGGAAGCCATTATGTCACTCATTCAGACTTAATTTCAAGATATTGTTCAAATACAATCCAGATACGCTCCAGACACGGAAGTCATTATGTCACTAATTCAGATTCAAGGACAGATATAGTTCAGATACGTTCCAAATATGGACACCATTCTGATGCTTACCCTGTCAATTTACAACCAAACATTCTTGGATGGCATCGGCAAGCCCATCTCCAACAAGATTCTAACATCTCTCCAAATGGCATCTTTAAGCCCATTCCCTCAATTACACTTTTGTCGAGCGCAAATTTATGGGCACTCTAGTGTCCAATCATCTTTTACCTTCGAGTCACGAATGGCAAAACTCGCCGATCTAACTCTTCAGGTTCAAGAAGATTAAACAGGGGCAGCTGTTGTACCCCAAAATTTGCCCTCTCATTTTTCACATAAAGCACAACCCTAGGGTTTCTCAGATGTTCAAGTTGGCTTAGGAATCGATCAGACAGATTTTCTCTTGTGGCAGTAAACCAGTAATTATGGTTTTTCTTACAATTCTCAAAAGAAATGAATTCTCAAAGATGCAATTGGCTTTCACATGTTTCATGCTTTTTCAAGTTTACTGAAAGGTTAATGTTTGTTCTCAAGGCATGTTTGTTTGGGACAAGAGATGGAATCTAAGACTGTCATTTGGGACATGCATGTTTTGTTTGATCCAGGTTAACCAGATAATTTGCGTCTTTTAAAACATTTGCTTGTTTATGGAATAGACAGTACATGTTTTGATTGGAATGCAGTGCAAGATTAAAGAATTATTGGATTACTTGGAAGTTTAAGTTATCAGATGGGAACATTTTGTTTCAATTATCTTGATTGGGAATTTTTAAGATTTAGTTAAGATGCAAAGAGAAAATTGCGAGTTATTGACAGTAATGGATTTTAATGGATATCGGAATATCTCATAAGACTTTCTCCATTTATTTCAAAAGTTGTTACAAAACAATTTATTATTTAAATACTTTAGGTTTTACAACTTATCGTATTTGAAAAATAAATTAATACAATTAATTGAATGTTTCTCTCTAAATTACAAAGAAAATGAATCTATGCCTAAGGTTGACTGAGCTTCCATTGCTTCCATGCTTGCCACAGAGTCTCTTGCTTCCCCTGCTTTGCCACCATCCAGTTGTGCTCACATGAAAACAAAAGACAGAAGAAATAGTTAGTACAAAAACTATTTGGGCATAAGCAAGAATTTTCAAAGAAAAGAATGGTGTTCATCATTAAAGTTTGCAATTTGGAATCAGAAGGCTATTTTTAATTCATCACGTTTTTATTTTTTCTATTTGCAAATCACAAGAAGATTATTCTTCTTGGTTCACAAAAAGAAAAATGAGAAATGCAAGCAAATTGTCCAAATGCAACAAGGTTGTCCAAACAAGAAATGCAACAAGGCTATCCAAACAAGAAATGTAAACAACAGCCAAACATATTCCAAACTGAATGCAGCAAACTGAGCCAAACAAAATTTGCAACAAACAACATAAACTACACAGCAGCGCATCACCAAACAAACAATGCAGCAAATTGGACAAAATACAAACAGCAGCATAGCAGTAGGAAGCAGGCAGCAACAAAAAGAAAATATAACAATATGGTAAACTAAGTCAAACAGGCAAGAGGCTTATTCAATAAGCATTCTCATCATTTTCCATTTATTGCAAACTTTTCAGAAAAAGTAAAAGGGCAATTGACTCTTAGGGTCATTGAGAGAGAGAGAGAGAGAGAGAAAAGAAGTCACCTAGGGATGCACAGCTGCCTTGATTATCACAATTGCATAAGAGTTTCTAGAAAACAAAACTGCAAGGAAAAGAGCATAAGGAGAACATGCCAAACTATTCAAAATTTGGTGGTTTTCCCACCATTTTGAATAAGCTGTCAAACAAAAAAGCAACTAATATAACAGTAGACAGGGCTCAAGCAAAAGAGAGAGAAAAAATTATCAAACTTCAGAAAAAAACTCAAAAGAACCAAGTTTTCAAAACTGTAAAAGTTCCAAAAAACCTCCAAACTGTCAAACCAAAACCCAAATTGTAAAACCATTTTCAACACCAAACCTGCATAATCAAAAAACCTGCATAACCATAAACTCATCCAAGCCAACAGCAACATACAAAATCCTCAAACCATCTTCCACCAAACATATAACCAAACATTGTCAACAAAAATACCAAAGCCTCCAAAACTGTTAAGGTCCAAAACTGATAAAACTCAAGTTTTCAAAACATACAAACCAATATTCAAACCTGTCCAACAAGTTCAAACCACAAAAAACCCCAAACCTGCAAACTGTAACAACCACCATCAAACCAGCATCCATCAAACCATTTTCCAATCTGTGAACATATCCAAAACAACGAAAACATTCAAAACCATAAACATATCCAAAACCAAAACCAAAGGAAAACAAACTGTCAAGATTTCGAAAGCCTCAAATCCAAAACTTTCAAACTGTCAAGCAAAACCCTAAGCCAACAAGCCTAAAAACCACAAAAAATCACCAAGTTTCAAACTGTCAAACCAACTTTCGAAGCAACAAGAACCAAAACTCAAACCAAATCTGAACCAACATCTCAATACCATCAAAACCAAAACTGATAAAACATCTCATCATCAAAAAAAAAACAAAGTTTCAAACTGATAGAACAACATATCTAGTCACAAAATCCAGAAGAACAACATCATCATCGGTTCAACAAGGTAAATAGGAGAAGGTTACCAGGAAGGAGCACCTTCAATCTTCATTTCTTCCCCCCGTCTCCGGCCACCAAGGAGCGTCAGTTCCCTCAGTCTCACTATCCTATACCATTCCATAAAAATTCCAAACTGGTATGACTACTTTACATTCCTCGTAACATTTCCTACATCGCAATGGATAGTACAATAGGTTAACAGAAAAAACATGAACAAGATAAAAAAACAACAAAAATCGTTCAAGCTTCAAAGTTACAGAACCGTACCTTTCAGAAACAAAGCCATTAGCACTTGGTTAGGAGGTGAGGTTGAGAGGAACTCCGACAACGGAAGGTTGAGGGGAAGATCATATAAGCGATTTCAAACCTCTTAGACAAATTCATTTCCGACCCTAGGTTTTTTCAGAGAAACGCGAATCACGGTGAGATGAGGAGAGATTAGGGTGTTTCGGCCATGAGCTTAAGAGGTTGAGAGATTTCAGAGATGGAAAGATGAACGAAATTGGAAGAGAGGTAACGAACGGTGCCGCTATGGACGAAAAGGGGTTCCAAGAACCCTAATTTGTTTTCACATCCCTAATCAAACGCATTAAACAACTTTAGTGCATTGGGCTCTGCTTTGTTACAAACTCCTTAAACCCAACTGCCATGCGTTTTGCACCCCCTTGGCTCGTTTTTGCTAACTGATACCTTTTTCTCTTAGGCCTCATCCCAAGTCAAACTCCCTAAGCCCATTTCCTTTTTGTAATTGGTTCTTCTTCTTATTTTTTCTTTTTATTATACAATACTACTAACATAACTTAAAACCTTTTATTAAATTAATTTAGGTTTTAGTCATTTAATTTTTTTTTATATAAACTTTTTATTTTTATTAATTTTCTACATTTAATAAAAAATCAAAAAGAATTAACCTAGTTTGTCTTCTTTCTTTAAAATTTATTTGTGTGATTAATAAAAATACAAAAAAGATAATAATAAGATTTTTAATTTAAATCATTTTCTTTTTTAGAATAGGTTTTATTTTTCTCTTTTCAAGTAAATACATACATTTCATACTTTGTTGATTTTATTTTCGTAAATTGTCATAGCTTTATATTAAATCGCACAAAAAAAATCGATTAGGTTGTATTGCTTGATATTCGGACATTGTTATTTCATTTGATTCATCCCCATTCGTAACAATTGTACCCCCATTCCCGAACATTTTGTAATAGCTTAGAATTTTAATTCTCGCAATTTACTGTTTTTCATATACTGTATAGTAACTAGGCATGTATGGAAAGATTCAAAAATCAACCGCTAGATGACCTAATCCAAGAATAAAATAACTTGAAACAACCACACTTTCTCACACGCGCACCTCTAGGGTAACCTCGCTCGTTGCCTCGGAAATACAATCATGTCCCTCGAATATGAGACATTTTAGCAATGACCCATCGATAAACAAAGATCGTAGTCCCTCGATGACCCTCGATGTTGCCTTCGGTTAAAACAATCTCGTCCCTTACAAAAAATTGCTAAAGTGCCTCACAAGTTGCCTTCAATGATTGTAAAATTGACCCGCGCCTGTCCCTTCACATCCAATGGTGGGGCTTCTTACCAAATCAATGGTAAGATAGCACCATTAAAAGGAAGAAGAAAAGAACAACTTAAGACCTTTAGAGTAGATAGATTCTCTCTTAGTTACTCGCTTGCTCACGACAAAAACTTTCACACCTACACCTCCATTTCAAAACACTTTCAAAAGATAAAACATTTTGCATACGTTCTTATAGAGACGAGAACCATTGCAAAACCTATTTTCAAAACACTTTTCAAAACACGATTCACAAACACCTCTTTGAACCATTTTTTGAAACAAAACTTTGTATACGTTCTTATAGAGACGAGAACCATTACAAAGAGATTTTCCAAAATACTTTCAAAACCTACACCACAAGCACACAATCAAACAAAAGCAAGTGATCTAAACGAGTAACTAAGAGCCCATGGAAAACCATGGATGAAAAGGGTGATAATACCTTCCCTTTTCATAATCTACCCCCTGAACCCGATAAAATTCTCGAAAGGTCTTTCCTGTGCTTTTTTACCTTTCCTTTTGGATAAAAGAAAAGTCGGTGGCGACTCTTGCTAACCGCACAAGTGCGAATGAAACGCAAAACATCTAGTAAGTTCTCCCACCGCATCACACTATCAATGTTGCCTTTTCAAAATGATCTTAGTCCCTCAAAGAGAATTACTAAGATATCTTACAACATTGCTATCATGGTTATACGATGACCCACACCCGTCCCTTTACATCCAAAGATAAGGTTACTTACCAATCCATGGTAAAATAACAATGTCAAAGGAAAGAGGAAATAAACAAGAAAGACTTTTTGAGTAGTTATAATGTTCCTAGTTTCTTGCTCAATTTCAAGACATCCTTGCTATTTTCAAAACAAACGCCAACACTTTCTAAAAATCTTTCAAACTTGAAACATTTTCAAAATATCAACACTTTATATACATTCTTACGAACGAGAATTATTACAAAGTTTGCCTAAACGATGGCGCCTTTTCAAAATACTTTCAAAAACCATACAAAGCACGTTTTTCAAATGAAAGAAAGTGATCTAGCAAGCAACTAAGAGCCCATAGATAACTACGGATAAAAAGGGTGCTAATACCTTCCCTTTTCATAATCTACCCCCCGAACTCAAGAAAACATCTCTAAAGGTCTTTCCTGTTCTTTTCAGCCTTTCTTTTTGGATAAAAGAAAAGTAGGTGGCGACTCTTTCTAACCGCAACATTTGCGATAAAATGCAAAATAACCAAGTCAGTTCTTCCACCGCGTTACAGAACTAGAGACTCTGTTGGGGAAAACTTAAAAGTGGGGTTACCTTAGGGCTAGATCACATCTACTTACTTTCATTGTTTGACTTGTATACTTTACATTTTGGGTCCTTGTTTGGGTTACTGTTAAAAATCCTACACCCGGATTTGGGGAACCTTTTAGGTAAGTAACAATAAACTGTGAGGGAACTGTGTGGGGTATACCGACACGGTTGAAACAGTAGCTATGTTGATGCGATACTTTGGTGTGTATCGGTAGCCCTTGATTAATCAAGGAGATTACGGGGCCACTGTATGGTATCATAAAGCGCCAACTGACCTTAGCACCTTAATTGACCAACTTGGCTTTTAGGACGTAGTGAGATAGCCATATTTTGTGTAAACCCAAAGTTGGTTGATACTCGATGCTACACTCATTGAGGTCTAACCCTTGAGTTTTATTTGGTGGCAAGTCAATTGTCTATTGGATTGAGATTTGGGGGAAAGACCGGTGATATTGAGATCCCTTAGAACTCGGTTACTATATTTAGGACAGGTTGAGCCAACCCAACTTCAAGAGGGTATTATCTTAAAATCCATGCAAGCCTTAAACCTAAGGTCTCTGTGAGATTTGCTTGTGTTTGTTATATCTGCTATATCTTAGCATAATCATGACATCATAACATAGCATGTCATACTAACCATTTCAAGGATTCTTAGGGTTTATTTTTTTCTTGTTTTGTAGGACATGGCCCTCGCCCGCAGATTCATTATCCAAGAAGTTTGGTAAAAGTACCTCCTTGGCTTAAAGATTTGGTATCAAGGGTTCTCGAAAGCTCTACATTCACTGAAAGACATGGTCGACTTCTCATCTTGGTCACCTCAAACCCTTATGAATAAATGTTAAAAGTGCTCTTTCAATTCTTTGACCCTCTACATCACTGCTTCACTTTTCCGGATTACCAGTTAGTGCCTACTATGGAGGAGTTTTCTCTGTTGCTGGGGGTGCCTATCCTTAACGAGGTACCTTTCAATGGTATGGAAAGAGACCCTAAACCTGAAGATATTGCTAAAGCTTTGTCCTTACAACGGTCTGACATAATAGCAAATTGGGAAACCAGGAGAGGTGTCAAGGGTCTTTTGGCTAATTCTTGTTTGAGAAAGCTCATCATTTTTGGGATACCTTGGACTTACAAGCTTTTGAAGAGATGTTATTCCTTCTCATATATGGGTTGGTATTGTTTCCTAATCTGGACCAGCTCATAGACGTGAATACGGTTAAGGTTTTCCTGTCATGCAATCTAGTACCTACTCTGCTTGGATATATCCTACATTCATTGCATACTCGCACTATAAAGAGGAGAGGAACCCTGTTGTGTTGAACACCTCTTTTGGCTAGGTGGTTAATTTCGCACCTACCCCGATCCGTCTTGAAGAATGAACAGGGCTTAAGATGGTCTCATAGGCTAATGACTCTTACACATTCAGGCATTCATTGGAGTCCTCAATCCTCGGAGAATGTTACCATCATTGATCGATGCGGAGAATTTCCTAATGTCCCTCTTTTAGGCATTAGGGGAGGAATCACTTACAATTCTTGTTTGGCACTACGACAATTTGGATATGCAAGAAGGGATGGTCCTCATGATACATTTATCCAAGGAATCATCCTTGACTACGAGAATGATGCTCAGGGTTACCGCAAAAGGTTCAGGAGAGCTTAGGGCATGGTACATAGAGTTGATAGCAAGAAACTGGGGCACAAGAATTCCATCCCTCTTGAGCCTTATCTCAAATGGGTACGAGCCCGTGCTCAAAGTCTTATGATGCCTTACCCCTCCATTCTCCTAGTTATCATAGAGCCTGTTGTGGAAGGCGATGTCCCATACACTATCCTTTATCCTAACATGCCCACCTCTCTCAAAGACTTGCAAAGGGATTAGATACAGCTTAAGGAAGAGCGAGAAACTTTCGAAGCCCAATTCTACGCCAGCGAGAAGAAAGTTCTGGAACTCACCAAGCAGCTTCCTGAAGAGTGGAGTCGGAACGCCTACATCGCACCAAAGAGGATGCGTTCGACTTTTTTGTCTTAGAGTTTTGTATTTTATTTCTTTCATTGTAAGCCCAAAGAGGCATGACGTACTCAAACTTTGATTTATTAATATAACGTGTGTTCCTTTTTTGTCTAAAGAAAATTTAAATCTCTAATTTCCTTGAAATCATATGCATCTTCATTCATCATGACACAAACAAGTTTCTTACAATAGGTCTCCTTATCTTTCTACTGTTTATTTCAGTGAGATGGATATTGAACAGACAGTAAAATATCTTCGGGTGCAGAACGCTCAATTTCAAAAAATGTTCTTAACTCTGGCAAAAGGACAAGATGATTTGAAAACTTTGTTGATCAAAGAAAAGAAGAAGAAAACGAAGAAATCAATCGGTGTTTTGAATCTGGGAAGAAGGTTCAGAGGACCAGCCAGACGGACTCTAGACTTCACAACATCGTCAGGTGAAAGGGATACTTAAGAAGGGAAAGACAAGGAAGTGACTGACCATCCAGAATCTGAAGAGGAAGAAGAGGTTGATTACTCTGAAGAGCAGTATCCTCCAGATGACGACAAATACAAACAGTTGGAAGATCGCTTAAATGATATGGAGATCCAGAAAGTACCTGGGTTGGATTTTGAGGAGCTAGGACTTGTCCCAGGGGTTGTCATACAGCAAAAATTCAAGGTCCCTACTTTCTCTAAATATGACAGTGTCTCTTGTCCAAAGCTGCATTTGAGATCATACGTCAGGAAAATTCAACCCCATACTGCGGATAGGAATCTATGGGTGCATTTCTTCCAAGAAAGCTTGTCAGGGACACAGTTGGATTGGTTCTATCATTTGGAAGGGACCAATATTCGCAATTTGGAAGACTTGGTTGCCGCCTTTTATAAACAATACCAGTATAATGCTGACTTAGCTCCAACACAGACACAGTTTCAAGGCATGTCTATGGGTGCAGGTGAAGGTTTCAAGACCTATACTCAAAAATGGCGGGATCTTACGGGAAGGGTCCAACCCCCTCTATCTAACAGAGAATTGGTGGATATGTTTTTAGGCACGCTATCTGGTCCATTCTTCAAACACTTAATTGAAAGCTCCTCGGCTGGATTTACCGAATTAATCATGACCGGTGAACGGGTAGAAGCGGGTATAAAAAGTGGCAAAATTCAAAAAGATGCATCCTCAAGTGCGATAAAGAGGCCCTTTTCCAGAAAGAAGGAGGTCAGTGTCGCATATGACTATAGGAATCAGGACAGAACTGAATGTCGTCCAGTGGTAGGGGCTGTCATGATCCCTAAGCCTGCACCTATTCAACAAAGGAACAACCATCCTAGAACGGAAAGGTCGGTAAGTCAGTTTGCCCGGATAAATATGGCGATGTCTCAAGTCTTGCTGCATTTGTTGAAATCTAATCTGGTGACCTTGCGGGAAGCTTCGAAGAATCCCAACACTGCCTTTCCCTGTTACAACCCAAATGCTCGATGTTCTTACCATTCAGAAAGTCCCGGTCATGATACAAACGACTGCTGGGTTTTGAAAAACAAGGTGCAAGACCTTCTCGAGGAAAAAGAAATTGAATTTGACGCTCCTGAGATCCCAAATGTCATCACCACTCCTATGCCCAAGCACGGCCGTGGTGTTAACACTGTTGAAGATGATGTGTTTGTTGCTATTGTTGATGAACTTGTTACTCCTCTCTTAACTGTTAAAAGGAACATGTTGAATGTCGGTTTATTTTCGGGTTGTTGTGAAGGTTGCCACCTCTATTTATCTCTACCGACTGTTTGTCATTTATTGAAAGAAGGTGTCCAGCGCCTGATGGATAACAAAGAGATTTTGTTTAAAAAGACTCTCGTTCCAACCATTTCTTACAAGGATGTTTCAATAATAACCATTTCCGCCAATCCTCCCAGGGTCTCCACCAAAAGACCCGTCGGGATTACATCTGTTCCGAAGGTGACTCCACTGATAATTACTATGCCAGGGCCAATCCCATACTCCTCAGATAAAAATGTCCCATGGAGCTATGGGTTGACTTCTACTACCACGACGTCAAGCAAGATTGGCTGGCTGAGGAAGACTCGATTTTTGAGAAGGCTGACCCCGACATCGGCAACATTGCGGGAACCAGCAAAATAACCAGAAGTGGAAGAGTGTTCTCCCCTGAGATTACTCCTCCGAAAACTATTATCAGTCCAGTGATCATCCCTGCTTTTGTTCATGTTGATACTACTACTACAGTTCATGTGGTTACCCCTACAGACACCCTTATCACTGAGTCGACCGAGACTCAGGGCAAAGGCATTTTGGTTGAACCTGTCCGAATGAAGGCGCAATCAGTATCTATCCCAGAAGCTTCCAAGAAAGAGATGGAAGAAATTTTGAAAATTATAAAAAGAAGCAACTACAATGTAGTCGAACAGCTAGGACAGACCCCTTCAAAGATTTCTATGCTACCTCTATTGTTGTGCTCCGAAGCTCATGCGAAGGTCTCGGTGAAATTTCTTAAAACTTCCCATGTGCCACAGGAAACCTCTACTGACCAATTCAAAGATTGTGTAGCCAGTTTTACGGTTGATAATGGTTTGGGCTTTTCTGATGTTGACCTGACACCTAGAGGGAGGAAACACAATGAGGCATTGCATGTCTCTATCGAATGCAGGGGCACTACTTTGTCCCATGTCCTCGTAGATACTAGTTCATCATTGAATGTGCTGCCTAACAAGGCTCTGGATAGACTAGACTATGAAGGTTTGACCTTAAAACCCAGTAACATAGTGGTAAGGGCCTTCGACGGTTCAAAGAGAATGGTGCACGGGGAGGTGGACATCCCCATTAAATTTGGAACTCAAACCTTTGATTCAACTTTCTATGTAATGGATATTCGCCCTTCCTATTCTTGTTTATTGAGTCGACCTTGGATTCATGACGCTGGTGCCGTCACCTCTACATTACATCAGATGTTGAAATACCCAATCAAGGGAAAAATCACCATTGTCCATGGAGAGGAGGAATATATGGTCAGTCACTTGAACTCCTTCAGATATGTGGAAATGGATGGTGAATTCATCGAAACTCCGTGTCAGCATTTCGAGGAAGTCCCGGAAAAAGTTGCAGCAACCAAGACTATTTCCAAAGTTTCTAAGATTACCATACCTCCGTTGAAGATGGCTTCTCTGAAAGATGCCAAGGCAGTAGTGAAGAAGGAGCCCAGAAAGTTGTTTGTCATGCTCATGTCGGGGAACCACTTTTGTGGATCTGCAACCATGGAGTCAACACAGTGAAGGATAGTGATGACAGTTGTGACCTAGAAGAATGGATTTTTCCAACTATCAGCGGAGGATTCAACAACTGGGAAGGTGAAGAATTTATCCCTATTACTTTTATCCAACAATAATTGTCTTTAAATTTTTGTTGGACTTGTAATAATTAAACAATTTAGACTTTTAAAACCTTGTGTCTTACCTGAGGCACAACGGTCCATTTGTAAGGGTTGTTACTTCATTTTCATATGTCATAAATGAATCATGGACATTTTTGCATGCAAATTTTATGCTCTTTGTTCTTCTTTTTTATACATTTTTATTTTTTTTAAAGATAGCTATGCTCTTACACACACTCACATATCAAAATGAAGATCCACATCTACTCAGGATCCCATGGGTAACGATTCTTCTATGGCCTGTTATGACTTTGAAAATCTGATCTACAGCCGAAGACGAAGGTGAGGAAGATTGTGAAGTGCCAGGGGAACTAGCTAGGTTACTACAACAGGAAGAAAGGACCATACAGCCCCATGAAGAACCGGTTGACACAGTTAACTTAGGTACCGAAGAGGACAAGAAAGAAGTCAAGGTAGGTTCTAATCTAGAACCCAGTGTCATGAAGAGTTTAACTCAGTTACTACATGACTATGTTGAGGTCTTTTCCTGGTCATATGAAGACATGCCAGGACTTGACGCTGATATCGTGGTCCATCGTCTATCGACAAAAGAAGACTGCCCTCTGGTAAAACAGAAAGTCTGTCGCATGCGGCCAGAAATGTCAGAGGAGATCAAGACCGAAGTCATTAAATAATTCAACACCGGATTTTTAGCCTTCACCTCCTATCCACAATGGGTCACCAATGTTGTTCCAGTGCCTAAAAAGGACGGTAAAGTACGCATGTGTGTGGATTACAGAGATTTGAATAGGGCAAGCCCTAAGGATGATTTCTCGATTCCCCATATTGATATTTTGGTTGACAATGTCGTGCATCATAAAGTGTTCTCATTTATGGATGGTTTCTCAGGCTATAATCAAATCAAAATGGCACCTGAGGACATGGAGAAAATGACTTTCGTCACACAGTGGGGCACGTTTTATTACAAGATTATTCCATTCAGGTTAAAAAACGTTTGGGCAACTTATCAGCGCGCCATGGTAGCTCTATTTCCTGATATGATCCATAACGAAATAGAGATCTACGTGGATGACATGATAGCCATATCTCAAACTAAAGAGGAACATCTTGACCATTTATATAAACTGTTTGAAAGACTGAAGAAATACAAGCTAAGGTTAAACCCGAGTAAATGGACATTTGGAGTGAGGTCCGGTAAACTCTTAGGCTTCATCGTCAGCGGTAAAGGTATCGAAGTGGACCCTGCAAAGGTAAAAGCAATACAAGAAATTCCTGCTCCTTGCACTGAGAAGGAAGTCAGAGGATTCTTAGGATGGCTAAACTACATTGCCAGATTCATTTCTCACCTAACCGCTACTTGTGAACCAATCTTCAAATTACTGAAGAAAGATCAAGTGTTGGAATGGAACGACGACTGCCAAGCTGCCTCCGACAAGATCAAAGAGTACCTTTAAGAGCCTCCTGTTTTGATGCCTCCGGTCGAGGGAAGACCTTTGATAATGTATCTAACTGTCTTAGAAAATTCAATGGGGTGTGTGCTGGGGAAGCATGACGAGTCTGGCCAAAAAGAGCATGCAATATACTACCTGAGCAAAAAGTTTACTGACTGTGAAACCAGATATTCACTGCTCGAGAAAACTTGTTGCGCTCTGGCATGGGTTGCTCGTCGGTTAAGACAGTATATGTTGACCCATACTACCTTATTGATATCCAAGATGGATCCAATTAAATACATATTCGAGAAGCCCGCCCTCTCTGGAAGAATAGCAAGATGGAAGATGATCCTGACTGAATACGACACTCAGTACACTACCCAAAAAGCAATAAAGGGCAGTGTACTAGCCGATCACCTTGCTCATCAGGCTGTGGATGACTACCAGTCCATGAAATTCGAGTTCCCAGATGAAGACATCGTGTTGGTAAACAATGTTGAAGAAATCAGACCATATGACGTAGCTGAACAAGGATCCCGATGGACCTTGGTTTTTGACGGAGCTTCCAACGCACTCGGCAATGGCATAGGTGTTGTGATCATATCCCCTTAAGGATGCCATACTCCCTTCACTGCAAGACTTTGTTTCAACTGTACCAACAATATGGCAGAATACGAAGCGTGTATTTTGGGTCTCAAAGTTGCCATAGATTTGGGAATCAAGTCCTTAAGTGTATTTGGAGATTTAGCCTTAGTCATCAGTCAGATCAAAGGAGAATGGGACATGAAGCACCCTAATCTCATCCCCTACAAAGAACATGTGTTGACATTAATCCCACATTTTGAGTAAATTACCTTTGAGCATTTTCGACGAGAGGAAAATCAACTAGCGGACGCGCTAGCCACTATGTCATCCATGTTTAAAATCAAGTGGGGTAACGAGGCTCCCCAGATCACCATTGAGCGGATGGATGAACCAGCTTACTGTCACGAGATCAATACTGAAGAAGTAGTGAAAAATCCTTGGTTCCATGAAGTTAAGAGGTATCTCGAGGCCCAAGAGTATCCGAAGGGAGCTTCATTCAATGATAATAAGTTCTTGAGAAGATTCTATGCTAAGTTCTTCCTCATTAATGGCATTCTCTACAAGCGAAACCACGACTCTACTTTTCTTCTTTGCACAGACAAGGTTGAGGCAGACAAGATCATGGATGATCTACATGAAGGCACTTTTGGCACCCATTCTAGTGGGCATACGATGGCTAAAAAGATCCTACGGGAAGGGTACTACTGGTCTACCATGGAAGCAGATTGCCATCAGCATTCACGAACTTGTCACAAGTGTCAGATCTATGCTTACAAAGCACATGTGTGTTGTACCCCAAAATTTTCCCTCCCATATTTCTCAATGCACTTCAAGAAAGATCCTCAAGTTGTTCAAGAAAGCCTAAGGGTTGACCAGACAAGCTCTCTCCTAAGGCAGTCTACCTCAAATTAGGGTTTCATATTGTATCAAGATACTTGAGTCCAAGGGATCCAAAATTCTCACCATTGTCCTAATATGTTCTCAAGATCATCCATGTGAAGTTTCAAGCCTTGCAGAAAAAGTTTGCCCAGTCAATTGCTCAAAGGCCTAAAAATCGATTGTGTTAGTGCAAAAGTCAACTTTGGCCCACATACAGTCAAACTTCAAGATTTCTGGGCATTCTAGTGTTCAATCATCTTCCACCTTCAAGTCACGAATGACGGATCCGCCAATCTAACTCTTTAGGTTTAAGAAGATTGAACAGGGGTAGTTGTTGTACCCTAAAATTTTCCCTCTCATTTATCAAGTAATTTCTCACAAGATCTCCTTTGGTTCAAGACTGCACTGAGGTTGATTAGCTCAAGACACCTCCTCAAGCTCTAATGACTGAAATTAGGGTTTGAGATTGCACAAGGATAATTTAACTTTTTAATGCCTCATATTACTTTCATGGATCATTATGGACCCTCAAGGTTTCTCATGTCAAGTTTCAAGTCTTGGATCACATTTTTTCTCAGTCAATTGATCAGTTGACCTAAAAATCAGTTGTATTGGAGGAAAAGTCAACTATGGTCAATTTACACTCAAACTTTATAATTTTTTATCCATATCAACATTTTGAACTCCTATATTTCATTTGATCAAGTTTGGACCACAATTTCTCAAGAAATTTGATCAGATCATCAAAGGGGCAAAATGGTCAAAATTAGGGTTTTGACTTAGAAAGGGTAATTTCTGATTTTTGACCTAGAAAATGGTTAATTGGTTTAAGACACGATCTAAAGGATTAAATTGCATCATTTTTTACTTAATGGTATGACTCAAAACTTCCCTCAAGATCAATTGATTGATAGTTGATTTTCAGTCAACTGATCAAAAGTCAATTGTACACTGAAAAGTCAAACTTTGACTTTTTGGTCAAAATCAAATGTCAAAGATCACAATTCAACAAAACATGTCAAAATGTGAAACTTGTTCATCAAGAAATCAAAAATTCAAGATTTCATTTTGAAAAGTCAAAATTTCCAAACTTAGAAATTTTTCCAAGTGTTGAAAACTTCATGTTTTTTCACAACTTTGGGCCAATTTTTCACCATGATGCAAGATGATTCAAAGGAAATTTTCAACATGAAAGTTGTAGATCTCAATGAGATCTAAAACATTTCTTTACACAACTCCTCCTATAAATTCTTGTATTTCAAGTTATTAATCCATGAAATCATGTTCATAAAACTAAAACACTTAGTGAAATTTTGAGCATTTTGGTCAGGATTTTGACCTAACTTCTGGGCCAAGTTTCATATAGTTCCAATTGGATTTTGCAAAATTGATTCAAAGAAGTATTGTAGAGAACATTACAAGCTTTCTAAAATATCAAAGAACTCCTTGAGATCATTTTTGAGCAAGGAGAATCGAAGGTCAGAAGTTAGGGTTTCAAGTTGTTTTACAAGGCAGAATTTTGTGATGAACAAGAATTCAAATCCATGCTTGGCTGCACAATCTTTGCTTTGCAGGCCTCAAAAATTTTTGGAACTCCATAATTAATGTTTTTCACAACTGTTAGAGGCTTTAATCTAAGCATTCAATGCATTGTTCATGCTTAATGTCCTTTTGGGAACAAAGTGCACATTGCCATTTTGGAAAAGTTGCTTTTATGCACAAAATCAGTTCTTGAGCTTTGCATTTGTTTTCTAATGATCACACACAACCTATAAACCAAAAGAAACTTGTCTAAAGCCTCTAACAAATCAGCCCATGCTTGTACTTTACCTTGAAACTATATTTCCACTTTTCTTCAAAATTAAGTAAGAGAGCCATAACTCTATATCTTGTACTTCTGACCCTCTCAAGTGCTACAACCTTTTCCATACTTATGCACAAGTTGTTTGCAAGCTAAGACGCGAATACACAAGCTCCAAAACTCACCAAAACTCATAATTGCATCTTAGACTTCCATTGTTGCATATTCTGGCTAGAAATCCCAAAACCAAAAACTACTCGTACGTTTCTTAGCCTTTTGCTTCCAAAAGCTTCCAAACATCATACATAAGCCATCCATGTCCCTGTTACACGACTGTAACACCATCTTCACCCATTTCCAAGTTCAAAAATAGAGCATCATAGTTGGACTTCTCCAGACCATTCCGGCCACCTTCAGCTCAAGCCAGCCATTGCATTAGCTTCCTAGAGGTCCAAGGAAGCTAACTTGATCATCACCATCACTTGAAATAAGCTCAAACTCATTTCACGATTTCCAGTTTTGAGGTATCTTCTTGAACTTCTAGCTCATTATTTAGGCATTGTTAGGCTTGCATTTGTGAATATAGAATATAGATATCATTGCCCTGAAACTATACATGTCCATAGATTTCATTTATGTTGCTTAAGCATGGAGAATTTTGAGTTTGAATTTGCTGGAACATTTAGGTCAGAATTTGGTACTTTCATAAATTCATCCTTACCTTTGAATGTTAGCTTAAATTAGTTACATGGTTGGATTCCTGTTGGGAAAATGCACAAGTTTCATGTTTACATTTTTGAAAATGGTTGAGGAATGAGCAAGTTTGAAATCCTTTGGGTGGAGGTTGAAGATGAAGTACAATTAGGGCCAAATTTGTGTTATGTATTTATTATTGTGCACAAGTTAACAGATGTATCACCACCCCGTGGTTAAAGCGTGTGTCTGTAACCAGAGGGACCTGGGTTTGAACCCTAGTGGTACCCTTTTACTTGTTTTTCATTTTTTTCACTTTTTTGGTTGTTGTTTGCAGCGCTGGGCCTCTAACTTGGGTCTGGCTATTTGTTTGCTGATTCTAACCCCCCCCCCCCCCCCCCCCCCCGACTATGTTTACACTCCTGGCCCATTTTTTTTTTGTCTTTTTTATCTATTTCTATTTTTATTCCATATTTTCTTCATATATTTCATTACTATTTTTATTATTATTATTTTACTAAAAAAATATTTAAAAAAATTTATTTTATTATTTATATATATTTAATTTATCTTTCTTCATAAAACAAAAGAATAAAAATCATTTTCTTTTAGTAAATTAATTTTTTTTTAATACTTAGATAATTAGTTTTAATTATTATATCATTATTTTCTTGTAACTTAAATAATTTAGAACTTAGGTTTCCTTTTAATTAAATTAATTGATTTTCATATATAATTTATTATTTATAACCTTTTCATAAAAAACCCTAAAAAATCATTTTTAACTTATTATTCTTTGTTAATTAATTTAGGTTTTAGTTTTATTTAATTTTAGTTAACCATTTTCTTAATTAGGTTTAGGTTAAAATCCTTTCATAAAAATCCAAACAAAAGTCATCTCTTTTTCCATTTTTGCATTCTTGCATTTTATCTTCAATTTTGTATATTTATTCAATATGGTTGCAATTGTTAATTAGATTTAATTTTCTTGCAAAATTCCCATTTGTAAATTTGTACACCCCCTCCCCTAATGATGTAATAATTTAGTACTTTTATTTTTCCGCAATTTAATGCTTTATATATATAAATGCTAGTAAATTAGGGTTTTGTATGGCAAGACTAAAACCAATGATTAGCAAACCCTAATCAAGACAAAACAATGCATGTAAATCAACACACTTGCACACTTACACCCTTAGGGTAAATCCACTTTGTTTCCTTAAAATGGCCATGTTATGCATGTGGGGTATCTTAGCAAAAGCAATCAAAAAAATACAAGATCATAGTTCCTCAATGATGCTATCAATGTTGCCTTTTCAAAATGATCTTAGTCCCTCAAAGAGAATTACTAAGATATCTCACAACGTTGCTATCATGGCTACACGATGACCCACGCCCGTCCCTTTACATCCAAAGATAAGGTTACTTACCAATGTATGGTAAAATAACAATGTCAAAGGAAAGAGGAAATAAACAAGAAAGACTTTTTGAGTAGTTAGAATGTTCCTAGTTGCTTGCTCAATTTCAAGACATCCTTGTTATTTTCAAAACAAACACCAACACTTTCTAAACATATTTCAAACTTGAAACATTTTCAAAAGATCAACACTTTTTGTACATTCTTACGAACGAGAATTATTACAAAGTTTGCCTAAACGATGGCGCTTTTTCAAAATACTTTCAAAAACCATACAAAGCACATGTTTTTAAACAAAAGCAAGTGATCTAGTAAGCAACTAAGATCCCGTAGATAACTACGGATAAAAAGGGTGCTAATACCTTCCCTTTTCATAATCTACCCCCCAAACTCAAGAAAATATCTCTAAAGGTCTTTCCTGTTCTTTTCATCCTTTCCTTTTGGATAAAAGAAAAGTCTATGGCAACTCTTGCTAACTGCAACATTTGCGATAAAACACAAATCAACCAAGTCAGTTCTCCCACCGTGTTACAGTTCCTAATAAGGTTCTCTTCCAAGTTCTTCCTCAGTAATGGAATCCTCTACAAGCGCAACCATGATTCTACTTTGCTCCGGTGTGTGGATAAAGGTGAAGTTGAAAAGATTATGGCAAATTTTCACGAAGGTACCTTTGGCACCCATTCTAGTGGGCACACAATGGCTAAAAAGATCCTACAGACATGACACATTTTATCCACTATGGAAGCAGACTGTTATCAACATTCACGAACTTGTCACAAGTGACATATCTATGCTGATAAAGTACATGTGCCTCTGGTTCCTTTGAACGTTTTGACTGCTCCCTGACCATTAGCAATATGGGGTATCGACATGAGTGGAGAGATTATACCCACAAATTCTAATGGGCACCGCTTCATCCTCGTCGCCATTGATCACTTCATAAAATGGGTCGAGGCGACTTCATTTGCTTTTGTTACCAAGAACATTGTGGCCCAATTCATCAGACATTACCTTATCTGTCGGTATGGTATTCCAAAAAGAATCATTACAGTTAATTGTACCAATCTCAATAATACTATGATCATCGAGCTTTGCGCGCAATTCAAAATCCAGCATCATAACTCTTCTCCTTACCGGCCAAAGATGAACGGCACTGTAGAGGCCGCTAATAAAAAGATCAAAAAGATCATACAAAAGATGACAGTAATATACAAAGACTAGCATGAGATGTTACCATTTGCTCTTCACAGTTACCATACCACAGTGTGCACATCAACAGGGGCAACTTCTTTCTCTCTGGTATACGGTATGGAAGTTGTCCTACCCATTGAAATCTAGATCCCTTCCGTGAGAATCATGAAAGATGCAGGTTTGAATGAAGATGAATGGGTTCAAACTCGACTTGACCAGTTCAACCTAATTGAGGAGAAGAGAATCGCAACTGTCTGCCATGGTTAGATGTGCCAAAAATGTATGATTAAAGCTTTTAACAAGAAGGTCAGACGTCAGGTATATTAGGTTGGTGACCTAATAACAAAGCGCATCATACTGCCGCAAGGTAATCCCAGGGGAAAATGGACTCCTACATATGAAGGACCATTTGTGATCAAGAACATATTTTCGGGTGGAGCCATGATTTTAACCACTATGTACGGTGACGACCTTCCACGCCTTGTAAATGCAGACATAGTTAAAAGATACTACGCATGAACAAAGACCCGCTAGGTTGACTGGCCTAGGCAAAAATTAGGGATATACATATGGAAAAAATCTGTACACCCGGCAAGTCGAAAACCTGAAAAGGCGTCTTGGGCAAAAAAGGGTATCCCGGTGGACTGAAAACCCGAAAGGGAGGTCCAGACAAAAGTTAGGAATTGAAAGCGTATAACTATGTCGTGTTGGATCACCTTACAGCCAATCTTCGATAACAACTATCAAGCTCAAATGTTACTAGTCAACCCAGTCAGCTTCGGACAAGCAGCAAAGAGATGAGGCGCTCGAAGACATAAAGGCAATAGCAGAATGGAAAACCAATGGGATTATCTCACATAGCTGTTTTTCTCTGTGCAATATTTTGTACAGTTTTCATTCTTGCGACG
The DNA here is from genome assembly GCA_948472305.1 of Vicia faba. Classification (NCBI taxonomy): domain Eukaryota; kingdom Viridiplantae; phylum Streptophyta; class Magnoliopsida; order Fabales; family Fabaceae; genus Vicia; species Vicia faba. Next base: position 694,952,092 of record OX451739.1, on the reverse strand, counting down.
GTATTCTCTTACTAGGGTGTCTGTCTCTTTGTACAAAAACATCTATTATAGGAAAAATCTCTTCAAATTAATACAAAGTTGTTTCTTTGAAAGTGCAAAATCATTTGTTTTTTACCTTTCTGTTTTGTTTGCAAAAATGTCCAGTGATTATTGTTGAACATATGCATTTGAATGTGATTATCGTTTACAAATACACACATAAATAAAACAGAAAGACAATTACTACAGGATTTTAGAAACGGGACAATGTCTAAAGGCCATCTACAAATCCTCACAGATGCTTTCTCCAGCAGCGCAGCAAAAAAAATTCCAGTTACTTACCCGGTATCTCAAAGAATCCCTTAGCCTAGTCCATAAGCTTCTTGGGTTTCCCAAATAAAGGTTTGGTAAAAGTTCCCAAGTAGTTTATGGTGTTTCCCTTCCCGAATAGAGTTTATTATTCTAACAATGGAAATTCGTCTCTCAGTATTTCAACTCTAACAAAATATGAAGACTTACGCTCTTCATCCCCAACAGTAGACAGGGATTTATTTTCCCTAGTTCAGCCACGATGCAGTAGAATAACTGATATGTTCATACATTGCATTCATACATCATTCTACAAACATCATAGCATATGCAGCATATCGCAATCTCATTTATTTTAAGAACATCATTACTCGATGCATATCATGCATCATGACACTGCATACAGTTGACTTTTTACCCTTTTCAGGAAAAGTTAGCAAGCAAACAAGTATCTTCACCAATTTCCAACAGTTCCAGATTAATACCTGAAACAAGATAGGACAATTATCTGTGAATGATTGATCATAGATTAATACCTGAAACCAGACAGGACAACTATCTACATTAGCAGATTGAAGATTAATACCTGAAACCAGTCGGGAAAACTATCTTTCTTTCGCGTAGGTCAGAGATTAATACCTGAAACCAGACAAGACAACTATCTCAACAACCAACAAAAACAAGTTCCAGATTAATACCTGAAACAAGATAGGACAACTATATGAGGATAACTGATTGTAGATTAATTCCTAAAACAATCCAGGGAAACTATCTACACGACTAGTTGAAGCAATCTTACGCGGGCTCCTTCTCATACACTCTTCTAGAAACAGTTCAGATGTGATCCAGATACAGATGACATTCTAATACTTACTCCATATTCTCTTCTAGAAACAGTTCAGATGTGATCCAGATACGGCTTGCATTCTGATACTTTTCTTGTAGTCACTTTTTTTGGTTCAGTTTAAATCGACCAAAGATTTATTCTGATTCTTTTCCAATTAAAGACGAATGCAGACAATTTTTCTGGTTCAGCTTAAATCGACCAAAGATTTATTCTAATTCTTTTCCAGTTAAAGGCGAACGCAGACATCTGTTATTTCAATGTAAATCGACCAAAGATTTTTTCTGATACTTTTCTAGTAGGCACTTCTTCTGGTTCAGTTTAAATTGAACAAAGGTTTATTTTGATACTTCTTCCAATTCCTACCAACAATCACCTTTGGATGGCATCTATAAGCCCATCTCTGACAACTCTCCATCATCTCTCCAAATGGCATCTTTAAGCCTATTCCCTACACAATCAACCATATAATCGAGTGCATATTTCTGGGAACTCTAGTGTTCAATCATCTTCCACCATAAAGTCACGAATGGTGGACTCGCCAATCTAACTCTTTAGGTTTAAGGAGATTTAACAGGAGAAGTTGTTGTACCCCAAAATTTGCCCTCTCTTTTCTCAACACATTTTCTCACAAGGATTTTCAAAAAGTTCAAGTTTGCACAAGTACATTTAGATTTTTAATGCCCCATATAGTTTCCATATATCATATTGGATTTTCAAGCATCAAGTCAAAGAGGAAACTGTTGAAAAGGGAAAGAAGATAAATTTGATTTTTTTGACAAAATTGAAGAAAACCAAGCTTGCTTCGATTCATACTAATTTCGACTAGGCATTACTTTGATTTATGCTGGGCATTATTTCGGTTCATGCTTGCTTCACAAGTCTCGATTGGGGCATTGTTTGCTTCGAAGCAACCTGCATCGAATTCACCTTAATGCCTGCTTCAAATCCACCCTAATGCCTGCTTCAAATCCACTTTAATGTCTATCCACCTTCAATCTTGTTTCGAATCCACCTTCAATCTTGCTTTGAATCCACCTTCAATCTTGTTTCAAGTCCACCTTCAATCTTGCTTCGAATCCACCTTCAAGCCTGTTTCAAATCCACCTTCAAACTTGCTTCAAATTCCCAAGTTTCGATTGAGGCAATGGCCTTTTGCATACTTGCTTCATGCAAAGATTCGATTGAGCAAAGGTTTCTTAGATAGCAGTAACCTCCTTCAAGCAAGTTTCGTTTCGATAAAGTTTATCTTCATACAAGATTCGATTGGGAATCTGGCTTCTTTGAGCAAGCTATGTTCTTATGCTTCGTTTGGGCATTTGGTTTCTTTTTGTGAAGTAAGAAAGTAATCCAGAATTCCTTTCGTTTTGACTATGCCATTGGGATTACCTTGCCTACTCAAAGTAGCATATTCAGCTGAATATGGCCCAATCGAAAGTCATTCCATTGTTGGGAATATTTAATTTTGCATGCCTTGAGTTTGGCCGAAGGTTGGATTTACGTGATCAAAAACAAAAGGATTCAAAGTGGTACATTCATCTGTATGGCCAAAACGAAAGACAGGGTATTCGATCCAAGGCATCAAGTTAAACACGGAATCCATAGGTCAGGGCTACATGATCTTGCTCTTCAGGCCTCAAACCTATGTCTCACTCCTTAATTAATTGTTTACACAATTAATTAAACTATTACCCAAGTGTTTAAAGTATTGTCCAAAAGGTCTTTCCGTATATGGCATAAAGTTATCATTGCCATTTTAGGAAAACATGCTTTATGCAAATTGTCAATGCATTGAGCCTTGTAACCTTTATCTTTGAGTGCAAGTAACATCAAAAAGCATGAGTCAAGTCTCCTGCAAACATCAGGCCCCCCACTTGTACTTGAACTTGGGAACCATTTAAAACCCATTAAACTTGATTTCTTTTGGTTTTACACAAAATAATAACATGTTATCCTAAACGTGAAAGAACCCTCTTCTCTATAAATAGAGAGACTCTTTACAAATCAAGGGGATTTTTTGGATAGAGGAAAAAGATCATAAAACACTATCAAACTCTCAAACTCTCAAACTCTCAATAAAAAAAATCAAACCCCTTCACACGTTAGAGCCTTTCGATTCACCCTCTAACTTCCACACATCATCCTTTCGATTCACCATCTAACTTCCACACATCAGCCTTTCAATTCACCCTCCAGCTTCCATACATCAGCCTTTTGATTCACTCCCTCTAGGTTTCATATACTAGCCTTGGAACATTTCCAAAGCCTTCAAAAAAGGACCACTTAAGGAAGTCAGGGAACTCTTCGATTCACTCCTAATCCACCTTTAATTCAGTGACTTCCCAAACAAAGCAGCAACTAAACTAGCTTCAGGAAGGTTCCAGCGAAGCTCCATCCACCACCAAGGAAGTCACATAAAGCTCCTTCTATTGACACTTCAAGAGGTAAGTTTCCTCTAAACTTGGAACTTTCCATTTAAATATTAATTGTACATACAAATAAAAGAAAAATGTATATATCCCATCCAGGAAGTTAACCATGCCTTAACTTTCGATTCTCACTGCCTATATGTTGAGAATCTCAACTCTGACTAGTTAGCTATTGGATTTTAGTTCCCAATAAACTTGTGCTAACACCTGGCCTGTAGCTTTCGAAAGTTACCTTTGTTAGAATCATTTTCAAACTTTAGGCAGGTTGTATGTCACTTTCGATTAGCTAAACATTGAAGCCTTTCGAATCTCAACTTGGAAGCTTTGCATTCCTGTAATCGAAGGAGGGAGTTGGGCACTTCAAACATTCAGAAACAAGTTCATCTTATACCCAATCGAAGTTGCCTTATGAACGGATGAAATAGACTACCCCAGTGGTACAAACAGCGCGTGCGAAAGGCATTTCTGTGTAGTATCCTGAGTTTAAACCTTGGCAGGACGAAAACAGTTTTTACCCTCTTGTTTGTTTCCCTTTTCTTTTTTAACAAACTTCAAACATCTTTCCAACAAATCAAAACAACTCTTTTTGAGTTGATTTTTTACACACTTTTTATTTACAAGTTTTATGTTATGAATATGTAAAAATATCACAAAAAAAAAAATCAGAATTTTTTTAATTAATCAAAACCTTTCCTTAACAAAAATTAAAACAAAGTTCATTTTATTTTCATTCCAATACTTGTACATTTATTCACATTCAATATGGTTGTAATGATTAATTAGGTTTTAATTTCTTGCAATCCCCATTTGTACATTTGTATCCCTATCCCCATCCCCAAGTGATGTAATAGCGTAGTAAATTTACTTTCCGCACTTTACCGTTTTCATATAAATGTTAGTATTTAGGTTGTGTATGGCAAGATTAAAACCAATGCTTAGAAAACCTTAATTCAAGACAAAACGCATGCAATCAAACACATAATTCACACACATGCAACTCTAGGGTAATATCACTTGTTGCCTCGGAAAATAGTCATGTCCCTCGAACATGGGCGTTTTAGCAAAGACCCTGGATAAAAGATCGTAGTCCCTCGATGTCCCTCGATGTTGCCTTCGGTAAACGATCTAGCCCCTAACGAAAATTGCTAAAATGTTCCATAGTTTGCCTTCTATGACTATACAAATGACCCACGCTCGTTCATTCACATGCAATGATGGGGCTTCTTACCAAATCGATGGTAAGATAACAACATCTAAAGGAGGAGGAAAAGAACATTAGACCTTTCGAGTAGGTAGGAAGCTCTTAGTTGCTTGATTGCTCACAACTAAAAAACCATTTTCACACCAACACTTTCAATTGAAACATTTTGAAAAGTCAAAACGCTTTGTATGCATTCTTATAGAGACGAGAATTATTACAAAGGCACTTTTCAAAATCACTTTCAAAAACATCTTCCACAAACATCTCTTTGAACTATTTTCAAAACCAACACTTTGTACGCATTCTTATAGAGAAGAGAATCATTACAAAGACGTTTTCAAAATATTTTCAAACCCACACCACAAGCACATTTTCAAACAAAAGCAAGTGATCTAGCAAGTAACTAAGAGCCCATAGAAAGCTACGGATGAAAAGGGTGCTAATGCCTTCCCTTTTTATAACCTACCCCCCGAACTCAAGAAAACATCTCTAAAGGTCTTTCTTGTTCTTTTCACCCTTTCCCTATTGGATAAAAGAAAATTCGGTGGCGACTCTTGCTTTCTGCAACAATTGCGATGAAACGTAAAATAACCAAGTCAGTTCTCCCACCGTATTACAATTCTCTAATACCAATTGTAAGTACAAAGTGCGCCTAACAGGGGGTGAATTAGGTACTTTAAAATTTTTCTAGTTTTAGTGATGAATGATAATATTTTTCTGGTTTAAGGTGAAGTTATGAAGGCGATAAAATGTAGAAAAATAAACGACACAAGGATGTATCCTAGTTCCCTTCACAGTTCGAAGGTATGTCTAATCCCCTTACAACATGTAAGAGATTTTATTATTGTTTGGACTTGTACATGACCAACACAAAAACACACAGAACAATCCTCTTGGATTTTAACTAAGTACACTAAGAGAATAATCCTACCTTAATGACTCTCTTGCTTCCAACAATCTGTGACAACAAGGATACAACAAGAATTTCTAGTTTTTATAAGAGTTTGGAATGGATTATATAATGTATCAATCACTTGATTGATCTTCTCTTTCAAGTAGGAAATTCTCAATGATATATAAGTGTTTAAATGAATATGGATGATGCTGAATTTTTTTGGACAGATTTGATAAAGTGTGCAGAAAAATTTCAATGAAAATTTTGATATCAAGAACACTTGTTTAAAAATAAAGGAATGAATAATTTGAAATTGCAATGAAAGAGGTGAAAAATTGAATCTGAAAAAAGTAGAGTATTTATATTATCTTAATACCTCTTTGAATGAGTATAAAATGATTAAAAGATGTTATGATCAAAGGATGCGAAAACAAATTTATTTGCCTCATTTTTCAAAATTAAAATGGCACTGGTTAAGTGATGTAACTAGTTACTTCATTCAGGTAACCGGTTACTTTGCTGTAACGTTTAAAACATTTCAAAAAAATTGTTCAGGTAACTGGTTACCTTGTTGAAGTAACCGGTTACTTCACTAAAATTTTGCCTGTAACGTAAAAATGCAATTCTGCCAAAGTTGATGTAACCGGTTACCATTCTCAAGTAACCAGTTACGCTGGGACAAAAAGTTTAAAAAACCTTAGAAAATAGTGTGTAATCAATGCCAATAGGTTTAAAAAATTATTTATGCGTATGTATGAAAAAGAATGTAATTTTTTAGCACTAAAATATACCAAGGCTTGAATTGAAAGCTTGTACCACTAAAATTGAAGTTAAATCAATCAAAGATAGTCTTCTTGATCTTGACCCATAGCCTTCTTGATCTTTTCCTCATCCTTTCTTGATACACATGCATTTTTTTGACTTCATCAAAACATAGAATTCAGAGAATCTTGACTTCACAATGAAGAAAACATATACTTAAACACAAATTTCATGGAACCAAAAAAAAAAATTAAAAATTATTTTCAACTCTCCAACACCAAACTCCAATTTCATTTCAATACCAGCATCGACTTACTCTCATCCTAAAGCATCTCTGACTAATATAGTCAACATACCAACACCAACAAATTCCTACATTCCAACTTGTCTCCTTAAAATACAACCATATACCTCATTACAACATCTCTGAAAACCCCCAATAACAAGGTAATCACACCAACCCAACATTAACTTATTTGACAAGTTAAATGCCACAATTGTTATTCCTACTGCAATTTCATCTCCCATAAACAACAATGAAACTATAACAACTAATAGTGTTTCAATCAACGAAGATACTAGTAATGATTTAGATGATCATGACTCAAATTCTTATTCCATTTATTGTTCAAACATTGATAGCAATGACTCTGAGAATGATGATTCATATTTTGACCTATAAGGAAATCAGTATAGAACTGAAACAAATGAATCATCAGATTTTTTCATTTCTTTATTTAAATGACTATAGGATTTGTGTATCAAAAACTTTTGAATTTCTTACCCCCTTCAAACAATAATATATTTAATTGTGTATTTACATTCTTATAAACAGTTTATGGAGACATTGGTGATCAAGTGCATATATGCGAGTTTTATGGGGGGAAAATGTGGTACCAAGAAATACTTCAAAGTCAAGACATTGTATCACGCCTAAATTCTAAATATGTTGTAGAAACGGGAAAGTGCTCATAACTTATAAGCAATCCTCCACCTCTACATAATCATCTCCTCTATGATTATCTTTCTCTTGATTCCAAACAATATTAAGAATATATAATAATTTATAACATACTGTTTGCTTTCACATCACCTGGTATGAAGATGTACAACAACTTTGGAGGAGCAAAGGTCCCCCCACTATAACGATTCAAGGACATACATGTCATCAAATTGGAAGGATGATTTATTTACTAGTTCAACAACCCAAATTCTCTCAATTGTACATATATGATACCGAGAATGAGGTAGCTAACTGTATGCAAGCATTTGGGTAAATAAAAAAACTCTTAATTTAATTTAGACTTTGGAATTATTATTAATTTCTTTTCAATTTGGTTAATTAGATTAAAACTCTTTTCATACAAAAGACCATGAAAAACATTTTTCTTTTACATTATCTTCATATTCTTGCATATTTTATTTGGCACTATTCAATATGTTTGTAATAGTAATTAGGTTTTAATTGCTTACATCCTCATTTGTAATTTGTATCCCCATCCCCCTAAAGTATTGTAATAGCGTAGGACTTTAAATTTATGCAATTTATCGCTTTCAATATTATTGCTAGTAATTAGGGTTTGTATGGCAATATTTAAAATCAAACAAATAGACAACCTTAATTCAAGACAAATTTAACATGAAAACAAAATGCTTTGCAGACATGCACCTCTATGGTTAACCCACACTTGTTGCCTCAGATAAAACAGTCATGTCCCTCGAACGTGGGATACTTTAGCAAAGACCCTCGATTAGAAGATCGTAGTCCCTCGATGACCCTTCGATGCTGCCTTCGGTAAATAATCTTAGATCCTTACGATAAATTGCTAAGGTATCCTACAATGTTTCCTTCTATGACTGAACAATGACCCATGCATGTCCCTCACATCCAATAATATGGTTGTTTAATAACTAATGGTAAGATAACACTATCTAAAGGAGGAGGAAAAGAACAAAGACTTTTTGAGTAAGTAGAACACTCGTAGTTGCTTGCTCACAAATATTCTAAAACAAAACATCTTTCAAACACACCAACACTGTTTCCATGAAATATTTTCAAAAGTCAACACTTTGTATACATTCTTATAGAGACTAGAATCATTACAAAGTTCGCCTAAACAAAGGCACTTTTCAAAAATACTTTTAAACAAACACAAACACATTTCACAAAGCATTTCAAAGTGAGCTAGCAACTGAAAGCTCATAGATAACTACGGATGAAAAGGGTGCTAACACCTTCCCTTTTCATAACCTACCCCCCGAACTCAAGAAAATTCTCAAAAGGTCTTTCATGTTCTTTTCACTCTTTCCTTTATTGGATAAAATAAAAGTCGATGGCGACTCTTGCTATCCGCAAAAATTACAATAAAACGCAAAACACCCAAGTCAATTCTCCTACCGTATTACAAACTCATTGTTTTAAAGCTTACTTCAATGTTGGATGATTTTGATGTTCATGCTAAGTTTTTGTGAATGGCACGTACACGACTCATTAATTAGGATATCACTGATTTTAAAATCAAACTGAATTCAGAAAGAAAAACTGATGGACAACATATAACAAACCAATTGTTTCAAAAGTTGCAACACTAGTTGTCAAAGACTTCAACACTGTTGAGAAAAGAGATATTATCATCGAAGCTCAGACAGGTCATTTACAATGAATTGATGAATATATCCTCCTTATAAGGCTTATCAATACCCACTTATATTTCCATATGGCAAAGATGGTTACCGCATGAAAATTCCTCATATATTTAAAATAAATCAAAATCCTAATGCAATAAACCACCTTACTATTAAGGAATCATTATATTTTTTTAATTCAAAATAGGATGACTGGGGCGACAACATTGATTTATTAAAGGAAACTATTTAAAAAAATTGTAGTTAATGGATTTACCATGATAGAGTCTGAAAGGCTGACATGGTTGAGGAAAAAACAGTCAAAACTTCGTGTTGGAAAGTACCAAAATTTGCATGATAGAAATTCAACTCAACCTACATCAAGTTCCAAACAAAGATCGCTTTCCTAGTAATGGTGACGATATACAAGAACTTTCCTTTACTTGCATCCTTTTTATCATCATTGTTCTCAGTGTCGGAAATCTTTGTGGGAGATTTACCTTTAGGGGACACTTCTCTGTCTCTTTTTCCCCCTTTCACGTACTCAATCACCCAGGCCCTCTTGCTAAATCCTTTTATGGCATCCTTCAGTTGGATGAAGTCATCGGTGTTTTGGTCATGACTCTTATGAAAATAATAATACTTTGACTTGTCGGTCTAACAGGCTAAGGGGATCAAAATCATCCCACTATGAACTTTCTATTAACACAATCCTGGTAGTTCTTCTCTCAAGAAATAGTCAAATAAGTGTACCTATCATTTTGTCTTTGCATTCCTCGGTCAGAGTTGTTCTTTTGTCGATGAGACTCCTTCCCAATCAAGCGGATGAAGCTGGTGTCAGCAAATACATGGTTTTTAAAGCGTGTGCTCAACTTCTCTTACAGTATCATGTAAGACTCATCCATGCTCGGTATCTCTTGAGTGGTTTTCACCTTCTTCATCCTTATCTTCCATCTGGAGGGATGGTCCTTTAGAAGGTCATTTTTAAAGGTCCAACACTTAAGACATTTTGTTGAAGAGGTGGAGGAATAGGTGGTTGATTGGTTATTACTATAATAGTAGCGACAGCTTCACGCTGTAACGCCCTGATATTTAATTATTTATTTAATTAAATATTTTTGAATATTTTATATTAATTCGAATTTTTATCGTCGAAGTCGGAATTATTTTTATTAAGTTGGTATGATAAATAATCGAATTTAATTTGGTGGAATTAAGTTGAAGTATTATTTTATTATTAAGCTTAAATATGATATTGAGCTTAATTTGTGGTGTTGTAAAGTAATAAGGGGGTATGTCACTTAGGCTCATTTAGATTTATTAAGAAAGTAAATGAAATAATACTATTATATTGGATAATAGAATTAGAGGAGAAAGAGAGAAGTAGAGTTATCAGGAAAAGAAAAAGAAAAGAAAGAGTAAATAGAGTTTGTGAGAGAAGAAGAGGAACAAGAGAAAGTTGCTTCTAGTGCCAAATTCCTCAAATATTCGGTCAAAGTTTTTAGAGTTGCACTCAATCCAAGGTAAGAGTGGGATTCTTTCTAAATAAATGGGAGTATGATAAATTTTATGTGGGATTTAGGATATTATTTTCACTACTATGTTGTGTAGAAATTAGTTGTGTTGCTGTTGAAAATTGATAATAGATTTAGTTCTGTTGAAATTGTTGATGAGTTTGCTAATAGTATGTTATTCCTTAACAATTCCATTGGATAGCATATATAAGTATCATCTTGTAGTTTAATAGTAGTAGTATTTTAATGAATATAATAGATAGTATCACTTGTATTTTTATGTATAAGCATTACTTTGATTCTTTTCATCCTCTTTTTTCCACGTGTAGCAATGTGTGGGCATTAGTTGGTTATTTCTTTTGAAACATCTAAAATAATCTCTATTTTATTAAGTAGTAACTAGTACATGTTGGTACATCTTAGAATGAATTAAAATAATGCAATGGTATATGTATTATGTGAAGTAGTATTATTAGGTACAATAGGATAACAATAACAGACTAATTCACTTGCCATGTTGTATCAGTAGCAGTAGCTGAATAACAGTAGAAGTAGAAGCAATATTTTGTACAGGTACTATTAGTAAATGATAAAATTAGTAGCTTGTAATAAATTGGCAGTAGTCTAATTAAGTTAATAAATATTGATATCGAGTTGGTTAATTCGGTAAGTTAAAAACAGTCCCATTTTGGTCAAATTAGCCGGTTTAGGTGGTATAATTAGTTGTCTGAAATTTAACGAAATTTGACCGAGTAACTAAGTTTAATTAGTAGGTAAATATGGATATGTTTTGTTAAAATCATGTCGATTACGCCGACTTGCCGGTACAGCTGGTTAAGTTGTTCCGTCCGGTTTATGGACATTGTTGATTGATAAAATTGACAAATAATTAATTAGCTGAAAAATGTTATTGTGGCAAGATGCTGAAAGTTAAAAATAGTCCCGTTTTGGTCGAATTAGCTGATTTAGGCAGTATAATTAGTTGTCCGGAATTTAACGAAATTTGACCAGGTAACTAAGTTTAATTAGTTGGTAAATATGGATATGTCGTTTTGTTGAAATCATGTCGATTACGCCGACTTTCTGGTACAGCTGGGTAAGTTGTTTCGTCCGATTTATGGATATTGTTGATTATAGGTCTTATGACCAATGTTGTGTTATTTTGTGTTGATCGATGAATGTGTTATTGTTGCGAGATATCATTGAGTATATGTGAAATTTGCTATTGATAATGTGATTATGAATTATTTCTGTGGGTAGCCTTATGGCGTGAATCCTAGTGAATATGTGGTGAATATGTTGTTGCCATGAAAAGTTGTTGATTTTGTTGATATGTTGTGTTGTAGGCCTTTGGCCAATGTTGAACGGTGTGATTTTTTGTTATGTTGTTGTTGTTGCATTGTCGAGTTGTGGTTGTTTATATCATCGCATAGCATAGCATAACATTAAAGTTTACCTGGATTGACATGTTCTAAGTTGGAGCGAATGCTCACCTATGTTGGCCTGGATCAGCATGCTCTAAGTTGAAGGCTTTGCCTTATACCTCGGTAAACTGGCATTTTCTAAGTTGGGAGTTCTGCTCCAATTGTACCACATGCATTTGCACAGTTGACTCGCATTTGGAGTCGTTGATTTGTTGCTTATTTGAAGTGTTGTTTATGCCTGGTGATGTTATAAGTTGAATTGATGTGTTGGTGAATTGTGTTGCTTTAGGTTGTTTTTGTGTGAAGTGGTGAATCGTATATTCTTTACCTAATATATTGTTTATCATAACCCTATTTATATAGTTTGATATCTCACCCTTTCTGTTTTAATGTTTCCCTTTATTGGTAACGTACAAGTAACCTGGATGAGTAGCCGATAGCATTGTTAGTTTGAGTTCGGTGTCATTTGCTCTGATACGTAGCACTCGGGGAGAAATGAATGTTTGTCTTATTTTGTTGTTTATTTATTGAACCTTATGTTGTTATTAGAAGAGTTTATTGTATTGATGTTGTTTTATGATTCAAAAGATGCTATGTCTTATTTAGAGAACTATTATGAATCCGCTGCATGGTTAATCAAAGTTTGATTTATGTTATGAAGACTATTTTCACGTGTTGTGTTCATTCCGCTTCTTTAAGTGTTATGTATATGTTCTAAAAGCATGACAGGTTTATGTTTCATTGTTGAATATGTGACATCCTGATTATGTTGGAAATTTTTGTACTCTAATTTTCCGCTAATTGCTTGGGGTAGATTTGGGGTGTTACATAAGTGGTATCAGAGTAGGTCGGTCCGTCTGGTCAAGTTATCGAGTCATAGTTGTTTAACAATTGAGTATTGTTAGTTTTTCTTAATTGTTGTTTATGTTGAAGTGATAAGATTATATGGATGGAAGGAACGATGTTACGATTGTTGTTGCTCTGCAAGCGATGGCTCAGGCTATGCAGAATCAGCCTAATACTGACGAGAATGCTGGATCTCGTAGTTTGGCAACTTTCCAAAGGGATAATCCACCGGTCTTCAAGGGTAAGCATGATCCTGATAGAGCACTAGATTGGTTGAAGGAGATTGAGAGGATCTTTTGTGTGATGGATTGCACTCCAGCACAAAAGGTTAGGTATGATACTCATATGCTAGAAGTTGAAGCTGATGACTGGTGGCTAGAAATGCATGCAAGGTTGGAAGCTGCAGGTGAGGAAATCACTTGGATTATGTTTCGTAGGGAGTTACTGAAGAAGTATTATCCTGAAGATGTTCGAGGTAAGAAAGAGATTGAGTTCCTTGAGTTAAAGCAAGGGAACAAGTTCGTCACTGAGTATGCTGCTAAGTTCATTGAGCTAGATAAGTTCTATCCACATTTTGATGGTGAAGGTGCTGAATTTTCTAAGTGCATCAAGTTTGAGAATGGGTTGCGCTTGGAAATCAAGAAAGTTGTTGGGTATCAGAAGATTCGTGTCTTTTCTGATTTGGATAGTTGCAGGATCTTTGAAGAGGATAGTAATGCTCATCACAAGATTGTTAGTGATAAGAGAGGCAAGAATCAACAGAGTTGTGGCAAGCCTTATGATGTTGGTAAGGGTAAACAAAGAGTTGCTCATGGTCAGAGGACTAGTGAGGGAGAAGCTCTTGCTAGAGTTGTATGTTTCAAATATGGGCAACCTGGTCACAAGAGTAATTCTTTCAATACTGATGTGAAGAAGTGTTTCCGTTGTGGTAAGATTGGGCATACGATATATGACTGCAAGCATAAGGATATGATCTGTTTCAACTGTGGTGAAGAAGGACACATTGGTAGTCACTGTCCGAAATCAAAGAAGGCACAAACTGGTGGTAAAGTGTTTGCATTGGCTGGGACTCCTACAACTAGTGAGGACAGACTCATCAGAGGTACATGTTTCATTAATAGTACTCCTTTAATTACTATTATTGATACTGGTGCTACTCATTGTTTTATTGTTGTTGATTGTGTTGAAAGATTGGGTCTTGTGTTGTCTTCTATGAATGGAGAAATGGTCGTCGAGATTCCGACTAAGGGATCGGTGACTACTTCTCGTGTGTGTTTGAGTTGCCCTTTGTCGATCTTCGACAAAGACTTTGCTGTTGATTTGATTTGTTTTCCGTTAAGCGAGTTAGATGTGATCTTGGGTATGAGTTGGTTAGAGTATAACTATGTTCATATCAATTGCTATAACAAGTCTTTGAGGTTTTCTACTCCTGAAGAGGAAGAAGTTGGTTTGTTGACTGGTAAATAGTTGAGGCAATTGATGCAAGACAAAACGCAGATGTTCTCGTTGATGGTGTCGCTATCTATTGAGAACCAAGTTAGGATTGATGAGTTGCAGGTGGTGCGAGAATTTCCTGAAGTGTTTCCTGATGAAATTCCTGATGTACCGCCAGAAAGAGAAGTTGAGTTTGCGATTGATCTTGTACCTAGTACCAGACCTGTTTCTATGGTACCGTACAGGATGTCTACATCTGAGTTGTCTAAATTGAAGCAGCAATTAGAAGAGTTGCTTGAGAAAAAGTTTGTAAGACCAAGTGTATCACCGTGGGGAGCGCCTGTGTTGTTAGTAAAGAAGAAAGATGGAAGTATGAGACTCTGTGTTGATTACAGGCCGTTGAATAAAGTAACGATTAATAACAAGTATCTGCTTCTGAGAATTGATGATTTAATGGATCAATTGATGGGTGAAAGTGTGTTTTCTAAGATTGATTTGAGGTCATGATATCACCAGATTAGAGTGAAAGAAAATGATATTCAGAAGACCATGTTCAGAACTCGGTATGGACACTACGAGTATTCGGTGATGACTTTCGGTGTGACCAATGCGCTGGGGGTATTCATGGAGTACATGAATCGTATCTTTCATACTTATTTGGATCATATGTGATGGTATTCATTGATGACATTCTGATTTACTCTAAATAGAAAGAAGAACATGAAGAGCACCTAAGAGTTGTATTGAAAGTTTTGAAAGAGAAGAAGTTGTATGTGAAGTTGTCCAAGTGTGAATTCTGGTTGCAAGAGGTTACTTTCCTTGGTCATGTCATTCCTGGTGGTGGCATTTTCACGGATCCTTCTAAAGTTGATGTTATGTTGTAATGGGAAGCTCCGAATTCGGTTACTAATATTATAAGCTTCTTGGGATTAGCCAGTTACTATAGATGATTTATCGAAGGTTTTTCTAAGTTGGAACTTCCGTTGACTAAGTTGACTTGTAAGGGTAAAGCTTTTGTGTGGGATATTCGATGTGAAGAAAGTTTTACTGAGTTGAAGAAGAGGTTAACGTCGGCTCCAGTTTTGACTTTGCCTAATCTGGGAGAACCTTTTGTTGTGTATTGTGATGCTTGTCTGATGGGGTTAGGTGGTGTGCTCATGTAGAATAGTAAGGTGGTTGCTTATGCGTTGAGGCAATTGAGGACTCGTGAAAAGAATTATCCTACTTGTGATACGGTGGAAGAACTGACTTGAAGGTTTTGCGTTTGATCGCAAATGTTGTGTTTAGCAAGAGTCGCCATCGACTTTTCTTTTATCCAAAAGGAAAGGTGAAAAAACACAGGAAAGACCTTTGAGATTGTTTCTTGAGTTCGGGGGGTATATTATGAAAAGAGAAGGTATTAGCATCCTCTTCATCCATGGTTTTTTATGGGCTCTTAGTTACTTGCTAGATCACTTTCTTTTGTTTGAAATTATGCTTTGTATGGTTTTTTGAAAGTATTTTGTAAAGAGGCCATTGTTTAGGCAATCTTTGTAATGATTATCGTTCGTAAGAATATATACAAAGATGCTGATCTTTTGAAAATGTATTCAAGTTTGTAAGATGTTTTGAAATGTGTAGGTGTTTGTTTTTGAAAATAGCAAGGTTGTTTGCTTGAAATTGATCAAGTAAGTAGGAGCATTCTACCTACTCAAAAGTCTTTCTTGTACATTTCCTTTTCGTTTGACATTGTTATCTTACAATTTATTTGGTAAGTGACCCTATCTTTAAATGTAAATGGGACGAACGTGGGACATCGTATAGCCATGATTAGCAATGTTGCAAGGTATCTTAGCATTCTTTTTGAGGGACTAAGATCATTTGTAAGGCAACTTAGATAGCGTCATTGAGGAACTATGATCTTGTATTTTGCTTGTTTTTGCTAAGATATCTCTCATGCGTAATATGGTCATTTTTATAAGGCAACAAAGTGGATTTACCCTAAGGGTGTATGTGTGCAAGTGTGTTGATTTACATGCATTGATTTGTCTTTGATTAGGGTTTTCTATTTGGTTGGTTTTAATCTTTCCATACAAAACCCTAATTACTAGCATTTGTATATAAAGCGAAAAATTGCGGGAATTAAAATTACTATGCTATTACATCATTTAGGGGAGGGGTGTACAAATTACAAATAGGGATTTGCAAGAAAATAAATCTGTTTATCTATTACAACCATATTGAATTGCATAAATATACAAGGAATGAAATGAATATAATATACAAGTATAAAAGGAAAAGAAATTGATTTATTTTGGATTTTTGTTAAGAAAATGTTTCGGCCTTAATCAAACTAAAGGGTGATGATCAATTGGTCCAAATTAAATTTAGGGAACTAAACCTAATTTTTAAAAGAAATAAAATTGATTTAGAAAAGTATTTTTTAGGGTTTTTGTGAATTTAATTAAAATACAAAAAGGTTAATTAACCAAAATAAGTCTAGATTCTAAATTTATTTTAATTTTCAAGAAAAGAATAAAATAATACATAATAGTCAAGATTTATTATCTAAGTATATAAAAAAGAGGAATTAATTTATTAAAGAAAAGTTTTTTTTTATTTCTTTTGATTTTATAAGACAAAATAAACTAAATAAATGTAAAGATAAAAAATATTTTGGATTTTTATTAATAACTATAAAAAATATTTATTATTAATAATAATAATAATAATATTATTAATAATAATAATAAAGATAATAAAGAAAATAAAATAAAAATAAAATATGAAGAGAAAATCAGGGAGGTGTTAAAATAGAACAGGGAGTTAGTGAAAGCAAAAAGGATGGAAAGCCCAAAACTGGGCCCAGGCGCTGTAAAGAACAAAAAAAAGTGGAAAAAAGTATGAAAATGGCAAAAGGCTATGCGCTGGTGTTGAACCCACGCCCTCTTGGTCACCAGCGCGTTGTCTTACCATTAGGGTGGCTATACATTCGTTAATTAAAATGAAACAATAAATACATGATACAAATCAAGTCCATGACCTGAATTTCATCTTCAACCTCATTCCCCAGCCAGACAACCTGCAACTTCCTCATCTCTCAACCAAAATGGAAAATGTGAACATGAAAGTTATTCCATTTTTTCTCACGAATCCAACCATATAAATCATGTAAGCTAACAATCAAAGATGAAGATTAATTTTGCTGGCCCTAAATTGGAACCTAATTTTTTCAGAAAGTTCAAATCTAAAATTCTCTACATACAATCAATATAAATGAAAACTATGAACATGGTCTGTTTTAGAGCAATGATATCTACATTTTATCTTCAGAAATCAGAAACAAATGATGCTTATATGAAGAGATGGAAGTTTGAAAACTTACCTCTTGCAGCTGGAGTCGTGAATGGAATTTGAGCAACTTTGGAGATGGCCTTATGATCTTTTTAGATTGCCTGGACCTCCTTGAGTGTATTCCAACTCTTACTTTGCTTTGAAAGTACCTAAATCTCCCTACTCAAGTCAACCTGCAAGCTTGATATTTGAAAATGGTGGATAGTGATGGAGGGGTTACAGTCTTGAAACAGGGGCCTGGATCACTTGTGTATGATGTATGTAAGGTGTTTGAATGATTAAGAATCAAAACGCACGAGTGGAATGGAGATGGAGAGTTTTGGCTCAAAACTGTCAAGTTGAGCAGTCTTGTGCAGCAAGGTTGTTTGGGAGAGTTTTAGGATGCTTGAAATTATGTCTTAGATTGCAATAAACTTGTTAATATGTATGGAAAAGATTAGAGCACAAATACACTCAAGGCTTCTGAGTTATAGGGTTATGGCTTTATAACTTGCTTTTGAAGAAAAGTGAAATGACAAATCTCAAATGTTGTACAAGCATGTCCTGAGCTTCTTCAGGCCTTAGACACCTTAATTTTGGATTATAGGGGTTGTTTGTGTAGAAAGAACAAGTTAGAAGCTTAAGACAAGTTGACTTTGTGATTAAAGCAACTTTTCAAGAATGGAATGGTAACTTTCTTCCTAAAATGGCAAATTGGCTTGGACAATGCTTGGAACAATTGGATAATAGAGCAAAAGCAAGTGTAATATTCTGATTATGGAGAGATCTTGAGGTTTAGAGGCCTGCAAAACAAGATTGTGCAGCATAGGTTTGAAATTGGATTTTTGTTCATCACAAAATGCCTTGTAATTCATGTGACAAAACACCAACTTCATATCTTCGATTCTCCCTACTCAAGAATGATCTCAAGGAGTTCTTTGACATTTTGTAAAGATTGAAATGTGCTCTACAACCCATATTTGAATTTATTTTGAATATTCCCCTTAGAACTATGTGAAAAATTGCCATGAAGTTAGGTCAAAAAATCTGCCTAAATAGGGCAAAATTTCACTAAGTCTTTTTTAGTTCATGAGCATGTATTCATAAAATTATAACTTGAGATCTAATCACTTTTGGAAGAAGTTGTGTGAAGCAAAGTTGTAGATTCCATGGATATCTACAACTTTCATGTTGGGAGTTTCTCTTGAATCATCTTGTATCATGGTGAAAATTTGTCTCAAATTTATGAAAAAACATGAATTTTCAACACTTAGAAAAATTTCTAAGTTTAGAAATTTTGACTTTTCAAAATGAAATCTTGACTTTTTGATTTCTTTATGAATAATTTTCATATTTTGACATGTTTTGATGAATTGTGATCTTTAGTACTTAAATTTGACCAAAAAGTCAAAGTTTGACCTTTTAGTATACAGTTGACTTTTGATCAGTTTACTGCAAAATTCATTTGTCAATCCAATGGATTTGCAATGTTTTGAATCATGTCATTAGGTAAAATGATGCAATTGGACTCTTGAGATCATGCCTTAAACCAATTGACCATTTTCTAGGTCAAAAATCAGAAATTGCCATTTCCCAGTCAAAACCCTAATTTTGACCATTTTGCCCTTTTGGAGATTTGATCAAATTTCTTGAGGAATTATGGTTAAAACTTGATCAAATGATACATATGAGTTTAAAATGTTGATGTAGATAAAAAAATTATGAAGTTTGATTGTAAATTGGCCATAGTTGACTTTTTCCCCAATACAACTGATTTTTAGGTCAACTGCTCAATTAACTGATCAAAAATGTGATTCAAAGCTTGCAACTTGACATGAGTAATCTTGGGGGTCCATAATGATCCATGAAAGTCATATAGGGCATTGGAAGTTCAAAAATCCTTGTGAAAACTCAAACCCTAATTTTGGTCATTAGTGCTTAAGGAGATGTCTTGAGTTGATCAACCCTAGTGCACTCTTGAGTCAAAGGGGATCTTGTGAGAAAATTCTTGATAAGTGAGAGGGAAAATTTTGGGGTACAACAGCTTCCCCTGTTCAATATTCTTAAGCCTGAGGAGTTAGATTGCCAAGTTTTTCCATTCGTGACTCGAAGGTGGAAGATGATTGGACACTAGAGTGCCCAGAAATTTGCACTCGGTGATGTGATGGTTGAGGGAATGGGCTTAAAGATTCCATTTGGAGAGGTGATAGAAAGCTGTAGGAGATGGGCTTAAAGATGCCATCCAAAATTGATTGTTTATATTGTAATTTGTAAGCTGAAAGAATGAGTATCAGAATGGCGTCCGTGTCTGTAGCGTATCTGAACTGCATCTGGGAGCTGAATCTGAATGAGTATCAGAATGGAATTTGTATCTGGAGCGTATCTGAACTGTATCTGAAAGCTTGAATCTGAATGAGTATCAGAATGGCATTTGTATCTAGAGCGTATCTGAACTGTATCTGAGAGTTGAATATGAATGAGTATCAGAATGGCATCCGTGTCCGGAACGTATCTGAATTATATCTGAGAGTTAAATCTGAATGAGTATCAGAATGGCATCCGTGTCTGGAACGTATCTGAATTGTATCTGAAAGCTTGAATTTGAATGAGTATCAGAATGGCATCCATATCTAGAGCGTATCTGAACTATATCTGAAAGCTTGAATTTAAATGAGTATCAGAATGGCATCCGTGTCTTGAGCGTATCTGAACTGTATCTGAAAGCTTGAATCTGAATGAGTATCAGAATGGCATCTGTATCTGGAGCGTATCTGGACTGTATCTGAAAGCTTGAATCTGAATGAGTATCAGAATGGCATTTGTATCTGGAGCGTATCTGAATTGTATCTGAAGACTTTGAACATTGTTAATGGTAACTGTCTGATTAATCTTATCCTAAAAAAGATAAAATGTTAGCTAATATGCAATGTTATGTTGTATGAAATGCATAGTATAATGCATTCGTGTTATCAATGTTTATGATATATGGATGCAATGTATGCGTATGTGAGCTAGTTTGCTGCACTGCTGTTGGATTGGGGAAAATAAATCCCTTACTACTGTTGAGGATATGGAGTATAAGTCTTCATGTTGTGAAGTCTAAGTGTTGATGAATTTTTTCTTAGAGAAATAAACTCTGTTGTAAGGTAAATGTCGTATAATGCTTGTAAAATCCTATTGGGGAATCCTGAGAAATTTGACGACTTCTACTGGGGATCGATAACTGGAAGCTCTGTTCCATTGGGGATTAAACTGCACACCGCGGGGGATTTTATGGAAAATAACTTAGAGAGATTTCCCTATCTCTTAAAGCCATCAGTATCTTTTATTTTGTTTTTTGTAAACAGTAATTATGTTCAAATGCATATGTTCAACAATGAATCATTTGATGTTTTTGTAAATAAAACACAAGAGTAAAGAAAAACAGATAATTTTGCACTTTCAAAGGAATATCTTTGTATTGACTTTGAGTAAGTATTTTTGTACAGTGAGACAAACATTCTAGTAGGAGAACACCGTCGTAAGAAAAAATGAAAATTTTAATACAAAGAAAAGATAGCTATGTGTATTTATCCCATGGGGTTCCCATTCTGCTATAGCCTTTGTATCTCTGAGCATTTTGTCTATTTTTTTCCTTGTTAGAAGATGATTGAATTGGTCAGAAATGTCGAGTTCACAAGTTGAATCCAAAGGTTGTCCTAAAAGTGATCCAACGGGACATAGTCATACGCTTTAATTCCCTAACTTTTTCCTGGACCGCCCTTTCGGGTTTTCAGTCCACCGGGATACCCTTTTTTTCCCAAGTCGCCCTTTCGGGTTTTCAACTTGCCGGGTGTACATATTTTTTTGTTTTATCCCTAATTTTTGCCTGAACCTTTTTAGTTCGCCAGGATTCCCTTGTTTTGTCTAGGTGTGTCAACCTAGCGGGTTTCTTATGTGTAGTATCTTTTGACTATGTCTGCGTTCACAGGGTGCGGCAGGTCGTCGCCATCCATGGTGGTCAAGATCATTGCCCCACCAGAGAAAATGTTTTTGATTACAAATGGTCCTTCATAGGTAGGAGTCCATTTACCCCTGGGATCACCTTGTGGCAGTATGATGTGTTTGATCACTAGATCCCCAACTTGGTACACTTGGCGTCTGACCTTCTTGTTGAAAGCCTTGATCATCCATTTTTGATACATTTGACCATGGAAAACAGCAGTAAGTCTCTTCTCATCAATCAAGTTAAGTTGATCAAGTCGAGTCTGGATCTAATCGTCTTCGTTCAGCCCTGCATCCTTCATAATCCTCAGAGAGGGGATCTGGACCTCGATAGGCAAGACACCCTCCATGCCATAAACCAGAGAATAGGGTGTTGCCCCGGTTGATGTGCGAGTTATGGTACGATACCCGTGGAGAGCGAATGGTAGCATATCATGTCAGTCTTTGTATGTGACTATCATTTTTTGTATGATCTTTTTAATGTTCTTATTCACAGCTTCGACAGCACCATTCATCTTTGGCCGGTAAGGGGAAGAATTGTGATGTTGGATCTTGAATTGCTCGCACAAGGCGGCAATCATAGTGTTGTTAAAGTTTGTACCATTGTCTATAATGATCTTCTCTGGGATACCGTAATGACATGTGAGATTCTGCTTGATGAACCGGGCGACAACATTCTTGGTAACGGAAGTGAACGAAGCTGCCTCCACCCACTTTGTAAAATAGTTAATGGCCACTAGGATGAAGCGGTGTCCATTGGAAGTTGTTGGCTTGATTTCCCCAATCATGTTAATCCCCCACATAGCAAAGGGCCAAGGAGCCGTCAAGACATTCAGAGGAACCGGAGGTACGTGCACCTTGTCAGCATAAATCTGACACTTATGGCAGGTTCGAGAGTGTTGATAACAATTTGCTTCCATGGTAGACCAGTAATAGTCTGCCTGTAGGATTTTCTTTGCCATCGTATGCCCACTGGAATGGGTGCCAAAAGTTCCTTCATGCAATTCAGCCATGATCCTTTCAGCTTCAACTTTATCTACGCACTGAAGTAACACAGAGTCATGATTGCGTTTGTATAGGATGCCATTACTAAGGAAGAATTTAGCAGAGAATCTCCTTAAGAACTTCTTATCATTAACTGAAGCTCCTTTCGGATATTCTTGAGCCTCGAGATACCTCTTGACTTCGTGAAACCAGGGCTGGTCCACTACTTCTTCAGTATTAATCTCGTGACAGTGTATTGGTTCATCCATTCGTTCAATGGTGATCTGGGGAGCCTCGTTATCCCAATTAAGTTTAAACATAGATGACATCGTTGCTAGTGCATCTGCTAGTTGATTTTCTTCTTGCGAGAAATGCTCGAAGGTAATCTTCTCAAAATGTGGTAGAAATGTCAAAACATGTTCTTTATAAGGGATAAGGTTAGGGTGTTTGGTGTCTCATTCCCATTTGATCTGACTGATAACCAAAGTTGAATCTTCGAATACATCCAAGGATTGGATCCCCGAGTCTATGGTAGCTCTGAGACCAAAGATGCATGCTTCGTATTCCGCCATGTTGTTTGTACAATTGAAGCAGAGTCTTGCCGTAAAAGGAGTATGACATCCTTCAGGAGATATGAGTACAGCACCAATACCATTTCCAAGTGCGTTGGATGCCCCATCAAAGAATAATGTCCATCGGGATCCTTGTTCAGGTTCGTCATATGGCCTGAATTTTTCACAGTTGTTTACCATCATGATATCTTCATCTGGGAATTCGAACTTCATGGACTGGTAGTCTTCCACATCTTGGTGAGCAAGGTGATCAGCTAATACACTGTCCTTTATTGCTTTCTGGGTAGTATACTGTATGTCATATTCCGTCAGGATCATCTTCCATCTTGTTATTCTCCCGGAGAGAGCAGGTTTCTCGAAGATGTATTTTATTGGATCCATTTTAGATATCAACAAAGTAGTATGAGTCAGCATATACTGTCTTATCCGGCGAGCAACCCATGCCAGAGCGCAGCAAGTTTTCTCAAGCAATGAATATCTGGTTTCACAGTCGGTAAACTTTTTGCTCAGGTAGTAAATAGCATGCTCTTTTCAGCCAGACTCGTCATACTGCCCCAATACACACCCCATTGAGTTTTCTAAAACAGACAGATACATGATCAATGGTCTTCCCTCGACTGGTGGCATCAACACAGGAAGTTCTTGTAAGTATTCTTTGATTTTGTCAAAAGCAACTTGGCACTCATCATTCCATTTGACTACTTGATCTTTCTTCAACAATTTGAAGATTGGTTCACAAGTAGCTGTCAGGTGAGAGATGAATCTGGAAATGTAGTTCAAACGTCCCAAGAACCCTTTGACTTCCTTCTCAGTACGAGGAGCAGGCATCTCTTGTATCGCTTTTACCTTGGCAGGATCTACTTCAATACCTTTATTTCTGACGACAAATCCTAGGAGTTTACCAGACCGTACCCCAAATGTGCATTTGTTTGGATTCAACCTAAGCCTATACTTCTTCAGTCTCTCAAACAGTTTTTGTAAGTGATCAAGATACTCTTCTTCTGTTTGAGATCTGGCTATCATATCGTCCATGTAGACCTCTATTTCGTGATGTATCATGTCATGAAATAAAGCTACCATGGCATGTTGATAGGTTACCCCAGCATTCTTTAGTCCGAATGGCATCACCTTATAGCAGAAAGTGCCCCACTGCGTGACAAACATTGTTTTCTCCATGTCCTCATGCGCCATTTTGATTTGGTTGTAACCTGAGAATCCGTCCATGAAGGAAAACACTTTGTGTTGTGTCGTATTATCAACTAGAATATCAATGTGGGGGAGTGGAAAATCATCCTTAGGGCTTGCCCTATTCAAATCTCTGTAGTCCACACACATTCGCACTTTATCGTCTTTTTTGGGCACGGGAACAACATTGGCGACCCATTAGGGATAAGAGGTGATAGCCAAGAATCCAGCATTGAATTTCTTCATGACTTCTGCTTTAATCTTTTCTGACATATCAGGCCTCATGCGGCGAACCTTTTTCTTTACTGGCGGATAATCCTCTTTTGTAGGCAGATGATGTACCACAATATCTGCATCAAGTCCTGGCATGTCTTCATACAACCAGGCAAAGACTTCAACATAATCGTGTAACAACTGAATCAGACGCTCCTTGATACTGGGTTCCAGATTGGCACCCACCTTGACCTCTTTTTTGTCTTCTTCGGTACCTAGGTTGATTATATCCACGGGTTCCTCGTGAGGCTGAATGGTTCTCTCTTCTTGTTGTAGTAGTCTGGAAAGTTCCCCTGGTAATTCACAATCTTCCTCACCTTCGTCTTCGGCTAGGTAGATTAGATTCTCAGAGTCACAAAAGGCCATAGTAGTATCGTTACCCATGGTATCTTGAATGGATGTATACCTGTATTGTGAGTGTGAGTGTGTGTAAGGGTACAACTATCTTTAAAAGAAATGAAAATGTAAAAATAAAAACAATGAGCATAAAAGTTTGTATGCGAAAACGTCCATGATTCATTGATGTCATATGAAAATGAGATAATAACCCTTACAAATGGACCATTGTGCCTCGGGTAAGGCACAAGGTTTTAAGAGTGCGAATTGTTTTAATATTACAGGTCCAACAAAATGTAAAGATAGATTACTATGGGATAAAAGTGATCAGGACAAAATCTTTAGCCTCTCAGTTGCTGAGCCCTCCACTGACAGTTGGGAATATCCAGTCTTCCAAGTCACAGCTATCTTCATCATCTTCTACGGTGTTGACCTCGCGGTTGCTGATCTACAGGGGTGGTCCTCTAGCACGAGCGTGGCGCCCAACCTTCTGGGTACCTTCTTCTACCACTGCTTTGGCATCCTTCAGAGATTACATCCGGAGTGGAGGCCTTGTGATCTTGGGAACAACCTTGGTTACTGCCACATCTTGTGGGACCTCTTCAAAGTGTTGGAATAGAGTTTCAATAAATTCACCATCTAATTCCATATATCTGAAGGAATTAAGATGGATGATCATATACTCTTCTTCTCCATGAACAGTGATAATCTTCTCTTGAATCGGATATTTTAGCATTTGGTGCAATGTAGAAGTGACAGCTCCAGCATTGTGAATCCATGGTCGGCCTAGCAAGCAGGAATATGAGGGAAGGATATCCATTACATGAAAATTTGAATCAAATGTTTGTGTTCCAACTTTTATGGGAATGTCTACCTCCCCATGTACCATCCTTTTCGAGCCGTCAAAAGCCCTTACTACTATGTTACTTGGCTTCAATGTCAATCCCTCACAGTCAAGCCTATCAAGATCCGTTTTAGGCAATACATTCAGAGATGAGCCAGTGTCCACTAAAACATGAGCCAAGGTTGTGCCCCTACATTCAACGGAGACATGCAATGCCTCATTATGCTTCCTTCCTCTTGGCGTTAAATCAGCATCTGAAAAACCTAGACCTTTATCTGCAGTTAAGCTAGCTACGCAGTCTTGGAACTGATCGGCAGATGTCTCTTGGGGTACATGGGCAGTTTTAAGGAATTTTACCAAGGCTTTTGCATGCGCCTCGGAACATAGTAGTAATGCCATCATGGAAATTTTAGAGGGAGTTTGCCCCAGTTGTTCAACTATATCGTAGTCGCTTCTTTTTATGATCTTCAGAATTTCCTCCATCTCTTTCCGGGAGGTCTCAGGGATAGCCAATGACTGAGCCTTCATCCGGACAGACTCAATCAGAATACTTTTACCTCGAGTCTCGGTTAACTCGGTAGCATGAGTGTCAGTAGGAATGATAACAGGGGTTGTAACAGCTTTGTTAGTTGGAGTATTAGTGGATACGAATGTAGGACTGGGAATAGCCTTCGGGGGAGCAACAACAGGAATGATTACGGGTCCAGAAACTGCTTTTGGGGGAGAAATTTCTAGAGAGAATATCCTTCTACTTCGAGTGATCTTGCTAGTTTCTGAAATATTACTGATGTCGGATTTGACTTTCTCAGAGCTTGAATCTTCGGCGGCTGGCCAATCCTGCTTGATACTGTGGTTGTAGACATCCCCTCCATAATTCCATGGTATGGTTTTGTCTGACGAATACGGGACTGGTCCAGGCATTGCAATTATCAAAGGAGTTTCTTTCGAAACTGATGTAATTCTAACGGGTCTTTTGGTGGAGACCCTGGAAGAATTGGCGGAAATGGTAATGATAGAAACATCTTTAAAAGGAACAGGTGGAACAGAAGTCTTTTCAAACAAAATTTATTTGTTATCTATTAGGCACTGAACGCCTGTTTTCAACAAAGGACAGCTGGTTGATGAGGATAAACAGAAATGACAAACTTTATCACAGCCCGGGAACACACCGGCATTCAACAAGTTCATTTTAATAGTCAAGAGTGGGGTCATAAGCTCATCAACTGAAGTAACAAACATTTATTATTCAATGGCATTGCTATTATGGCCATGTTTGGGCATAGGGGCAGAAATGACATTTGCCTTTTTGGGCGCATCGAATTCAATATCTTTTGCTTCAATGAGGTCTTGTATTTTGTTCTTTAGATCCCAACAGTTATTAGTGTCATGGTCGGGACTTTCAGAGTAATATGCGCAACGGGCATTGGGATGATAGTAAGGAGATGTTGTGTTAGGGTTCTTTGGAGCTTCTTTCAAGGTCACTAGGTTGGATCTTAATAGATGTGGCAATACCTGAGATAGGGTCATGTTAATTCTGGTGAATTATCTGACTGGTCTTTCCATCCTTGGTTGGTTGTTTCTTTGCTGATCAGGCGCAGGCTTAGGAATCATAACAGCCCCCACCATTAGACGGCGTTCGGCCCTATCTTTATTTCTATGAGGATAAACAACAACCACTTATTTCTTTCTGATAAATGGCTTCCTTATAGCAGCAGAGGATGTATCTTTCTGAATCTTTCCACTCTTTATACCGGCTTCTACCCTTTCTCCGGTCAACATCAATTAAGTAAAACCTGCCGATGAACTTCCAATTAAATTATTGAAGAAGGGACCAGAGAAGGTGCCCAAGAACAGGTCTACCAACCCTCTCTCAGATAGAAGGGGTTAAACTCTTCTGGCTAAATCTCTCCATTTTTGCGCATAGTCCTTGAAGCCTTCATTTGAAGCCATGGCCATACTCTGAAGTTCAGTACGGGTAGGTGCAAGGTCAGTATTGTATTGGTATTGTTTGTAAAAGGTTGCAGCAAGATCTTCCCAGTTATGAACATTGTCTCTTTCTAACTGGTAAAACCAATCAAGTTGAGTTCCAGACAGGCTGTCTTGGAAGAAGTGTATCCATAAGTCTTTGTCAGCGGTATGGGGCTAAATTTTCCTCACATAGGACCGGAGATGCATTTTAGGGCATGAGACTCCGTCATACTTGACGAACACATGTGCTTTGAATTTGGGAGGAATGACAATCCCCGACACTAACCCCAATTCCTCAAAGTCCAAGCCAGGAATTTTTTGGATTTCCATCGCACTCAACCGCTCTTCGAGATGTTTATACTTGTCATCAGCTGGAGGGTATTGTTATTCAAAATAGTCTTCTTCTTCCTCTTCCCCTTCCGATTCTGACGGGACGACTGTTTCCTTGCCTTTCCCATCTTGATTGTCTCTCTCACCGGATGTCATTACAAAGTCTAGGGTCCTTCTTGTCTGCCCATGAAATCTTCTTCCCATGTTTAGGACTCCGGTTACCTTCTTTGTCTTCTTTTTCTTCTCCTCATCCAGCAAAGTCTTCAACTCTTCTTGTCTTTTGGCTAGGGTCAAGAGAAACTGTTGAAATTGTGTATTCTGAGCTTGGAGGTCCTTCACTGTTTGCTCGAGATCCATCTCACTGAAATAAACAGTAGAGAGATGAGGAGACTTGTTGCAAAAGACTTGTTTATGTTATGATGAATGGTATATGCATATGTAATGATTTCAAGGGTTTCAAAGATTCAAATTTGTTTTAGACAAAAAGGAAACACACGTTATATTAATAAGTTAAATCTTGAGTATATCAATGCCTCTTGGGCTTATAAGGAGGTAAAAAAGCTCTAAGATAAAAAGGTAGTGCGCATCCTCTTTGGTGCGATGTAGGCATTCAGAGTCTGCTCCTCATGAAGTAGTCTAGTGAGTTCAAAAACCTTCTTCTCGCTTGCGTAGCATTGGGCTTCGAAAGTATCTCGCTCTCCCTTGAGTTGTATCCAATCTCTTTGTAGGTCTTCATGAGATGTGGGAATATCAGGATGTAGGATAGTGTATGGAACATCTACCTCCATGACAGGCTCAATAATTACCGGGAGAATAGAGGGGTAAGGCATCATAAGACTCTGAGCACGAGTTCGCACCCATTTTAGGTAAGGCTCAAGAGGGATGGAATTCTTTTGCCCCAAAGTCTTGCTATCCACCTTATTCAACATCCTCCAAGCTGGGATAAATCTATGGCGAAGACCTTGATCGTTGTTGTCGTAGTCAAACACCAAACCTTGAATCAGCATCTCGTGCGGGTCATCCCTTCGGGCGTAATCAAATTGTCTTAAGGATAAGCATGGGTTGTAGGTGATACCTCCCCTAATTCCAATTAAAGGGACATTAATTCTCCATAACGGTTGACAATGATAACATTCTCTTTGGATGGGGAGCACCAATGAATGTCTGAATGTTTGAGCGTCATCAACCTTTATGACCACCTTGAACCTTGCTCATTTTTTAATACAGATTGGGGAAGATGCAAAATAAACCATCTTGCCAAGAGAGGAGTGCAACACATAAGGACACCTCTTTTCCTCATTGTGCGAGTGTGAAAAGAGTGTAGGGTATCTCCTAGCAATGTAGGCACCGGGTTGCGGGATATAAAGATTTTAACGGTGTTGACATTTAAGAGTTAGTCAGGATTTGGAAACAAAACCATCCCATAGATGAGGAGAGTAACAATTTCCTCAAAGGCTTGCAAGTCCAAGGAATTCCAACAATTTTAGGCTTTCTCAAACAGGAACTTTGCTAGGAAACCTTTGACACCACTCCTTGTTTCCCAATGAGTTGTGATATCAGATGAGTGCAAGTGTAGAGCTTGAGCAATCTCTTCTGGCTTTGGTTCTCTTTCTGTAACGTTGAAAGGTAGTTGATTGAGAATGGGAATCCTCAAGAGTTGGGAGAATTCTTCCAAAGTAGGCACAAGTTGATAGTCGGAAAATGTGAAGCAATGGTGTAAAGGATTAAAGAACTGAAAGAGCACCTTCATCATATCCTCATATGTGTTGGAGGTGAACAAGTTGAGTAGGCGACCATGTCTCTTGGTAAATGGAGAGTTTTCAGGAATCCTTGAAGCTAGCTCCTTGAGTTGTGGGGGGATCCTTACAAGATTGACTTGAATAGTTTTCCTGCAAAGTGAATCCATATCCTACAAAACAAGAACAAAGATGAATCCCAAAATCCTTGAAATGGTTAGTGGATGTATATGATGTTCATGATGTTATGTACAAGTATGCATATACAAACAAAACAAACAAATCCTTAGGTTTAGGCTTGCATGGAGTTTTATAGGTAAGTACCCTCTTGAAGTTTAGTTGGCTTAAACCTGCCCTAGTAATAGTAACCGGGTTCTAAGGAGCTCAATATCACTGGTTTGTTTCCTTGGTCATTGTTTCAGCACAAACCTCTTTAATGGCGACCTAAATATCCCAAGAAACCAAACCTCAATGAGTGTAGTATCAAGTATCTACCAACTTCGGACTGCACCAAAGCCGGTCATCTCACTACATCCTAAAGTCCAAGTTGGTAAAGTAAAGGTTCTAAAAGTTCATTAGTGCTTTATGACATCACTCAGCCGCCCCGTATTCTCTTTGATTAACTCAAAGGCTACCGGTACCCACAAATATGTCGCACTAACATAGCTATTGCTTAGACCATGTCGGTATACCCTGCACAGTTTCCACAACGTATTGTTACTTACCTATAATGTATCCCAAATCTGGGTAGAGGATTCAAACCCAAACGAAGAACCAAAATGTAAAGCATACAAGTCAAACAATGGAAGAAAATAAATGTGATCTAGTCTTAAGGTAACCCCACTTTTAAGATCTTCCCCAGCAGAGTCACCAGTTCTGTGATACGGTGGGAGAACTGACTTGAAGGTTTTGCGTTTGATCGCAAATGTTGTGTTTAGCAAGAGTCGCCATCGACTTTTCTTTTATCCAAAAGGAAAGGTGAAAAAACACAGGAAAGACCTTTGAGATTGTTTCTTGAGTTCGGGGGATAGATTATGAAAAGGGAAGGTATTAGCACCCTCTTCATCCATGGTTTTCCATGAGCTCTTAGTTACTTGCTAGATCACTTGCTTTTGTTTGAAATTGTGCTTTGTGTGGTTTTTTGAAAGTATTTTGTAAAGAGGCCATTGTTTAGGCAATCTTTGTAATGATTATCGTTCGTAAGAATGTATACAAAGATGTTGATCTTTTTAAAATGTATTTAAGTTTGTAAGATGTTTTGAAATGTGTAGGTGTTTATTTTTGAAAATAGCAAGGATGTTTGCTTGAAATTGAGCAAGTAATTATGAGCATTCTACCTACTCAAAAGTCTTTCTTGTACATTTCCTTTTCCTTTGACATTGTTATCTTACCATTGATTTGGTAAGTGACCCTATCTTTGGATGTAAACCGGACGAACGTGGGACATCCTATAGCCATGATTAGAAATGTTACAATGTATCTTACCATTCTTTTTAAGGGACTAAGATCATTTGTAAGGCAACTTAGATAGCGTCATCGAGGAACTATGATCTTGTATTTTGCTTGTTTTTGCTAAGATATCTCACATGCGTAATATGGTCATTTTTGTAAGGCCACAAAGTGGGTTTACCCTAAGGGTATATGTGTGCAAATGTGTTGATTTACATGCATTGATTTCTCTTTGATTAGGGTTTGCTATTTGGTTGGTTTTAATCTTTCCATACAAAACCCTAATTACTAGCATTTGTATATAAAGCGATAAATTGCGGGAATTAAAATTACTACACTATTACATCATTTAGGGGAGGGGTGTACAAATTACAAATGGGGATTTGCAAGAAAATAAATCTATTTATCTATTACAACCATATTGAATTGCATAAATATACAAGGAATGAAATGAATATAATATACAAGTATAAAAGGAAAAGAAATTAATTTATTTTAGATTTTTGTTAATAAAATGTTTTGGCCTTAATCAAACTAAAGGGTGATGATCAATTGGTCCAAATTAAATTTAGAGAACTAAACCTAATTTTTAAAAGAAATAAAATTGATTTAGAAAAGTATTTTTAGGGTTTTTGTGAATTTAATTAAAATACAAAAAGGTTAATTAACCAAAATAAGCCTAGGTTCTAAATTTATTTTAATTTTCAAGAAAAGAATAAAATAATACATAATAGTCAAGATTTATTATCTAAGTATATAAAAAAGAGGAATTAATTTATTAAAGAAAAGTTTTTTTTTATTTCTTTTGATTTTATAAGACAAAATAAACTAAATAAATGTAAAGATAAAAAATATTTTTGGATTTTTATTAATAACTATAAAAAAATTATTATTAATAATAATAATAATAATAATAATAATAATAATAATAATATTAATAATAATAATAAAGATAATAAATAAAATAAAATAAAAATAAAATATGAAGAGAAAATCAGGGAGGTGTGAAAATAGAACAGGGAGTTAGTGAAAGCAAAAAGGATGGAAAGCCCAAAACTGGGCCCAGGCACTGTAAAGAACAAAAAAAAGTGGAAAAAGGTATGAAAATGACAAAAGGCAGCGCGCTGGGTGTTGAACCCACGCCCTCTTGGTCACCAGTGCGTTGCCTTATCATTGGGTGGCTATACATCTGTTAATTAAAATGAAACAATAATACATGTTACAAATCAAGTCCATGACCTGAACTTCATCTTCAACCTCATGCCCAGCCAGATAACCTGCAACTTCCTCATCTCTCAACCAAAATGGAAAATGTGAACATGAAAGTTATTCGATTTTTTCTCACGAATCCAACCATATAAACCATGTAAGCTAACAATCAAAGATGAAGATTAATTTTGCTGGCCCTAAATTGGAACCTAATTTTTTTCAGAAAGTTCAAATCTAAAATTCTCTACATACAATCAATATAAATGAAAACTATGAGCATGGTCAGTTTTAGAGCAATGATATCTATATTTTATCTTCAGAAATCAGAAATAAATGATGCCTGTATGAAGAGATGGAAGTTTGAAAACTTACCTCTTGCAGCTGAAGTCGTGAATGGAGTTTGAACAACTTTGGAGATGGCCTGATGATCTGTTTAGCTTGTCTGGACCTCCTTGAGTTTCTTCCAACTCTTACTTTGCTTTGAAAGTCCCTGAATCTCCCTACTCAAGTCAACCTGTAAGTTTGATATTTGAAAATGGTGGATAGTAATGGAGGGGTTACAGTCTTGAAACAGGGGCCTGGATCACTTGTGTATGATGTATGTAAGGTGTTTGAATGATTAAGAATCAAAACGCACGAGTGGAAATGGAGATGGAGAGTTTTGGATCAAAACTGTCAAGTTGAGCAGTCTTGTGCAGGAAGGGTGTTTGGGAGAGTTTTAGGATGTTTGAAATTGTGTCTTAGCTTGCAATAAACTTGTTAATATGTATGGAAAAGATTAGAGCACAAAATCACTCAAGGCTTCTAAGTTATAGGGTTATGGCTCTATAACTTGCTTTTGAAGAAAAGTGAAATGACAAATCTCAAATGTTGTACAAGCATGTCCTGAGCTTCTTCGGGCCTTAAACACCTTGCTTTTGGATTATAGGGGTTGTGTGTGCATAAAGAACAAGTTATAAGCTCAAGACAAGTTGACTTTGTGATTAAAGCAACTTTTTAAGAATGGAATGGTAACTTTCTTCCTAAAATGGCAAATTGGCTTGGACAATGCTTGGAACAATTGGATAATAGCTCAAAAGCAAGTGTAATATTATGATTATGGAGACAACTCTAGGTTTAGAGGCCTGCAAAACAATATTGTGCATCATAGGTTTGAAATTGGATTTTTGTTCATCACAAAATGCCTTGTAATTCAAGTGACAAAACACCAACTTCATATCCTCGATTCTCCCTACTCAAGAATGGATCTCAAGAAGTTCTTTGACATTTTGGAAAGCTTGCAATATGCTCTACAACCCATCTTTGAATTTCTTTTAAATATTCCCCTTGGAACTATGTGAAAAATTACCATGAAGTTAGGTCAAAAAATCTGCCTAACTAGGGCAAAATTTCATTAAGTCTTTTTTAGTTCATGAGCATGTATTCATAAAATTATAACTTGAGATACAAGCTCTTTTGGAAGAAGTTGTGTGAATCAAAGTTATAGATTTCATGGAGATCTACAACTTTCATGTTTGGAGTTTCTCTTGAATCATCTTGTATCATGGTGAAAATTTGTCTCAAAGTTATAAAAAAACATGAATTTTCAACACTTAGAAAAATTTCTAAGTTTAGAAATTTTGACTTTTCAAAATGAAATCTTAAATTTTTGATTTCTTGATGAATAAGTTTCATATTTTGACATGTTTTGACGAATTGTGATCTTTGGTACT
This sequence comes from Vicia faba, assembly GCA_948472305.1. Classification (NCBI taxonomy): domain Eukaryota; kingdom Viridiplantae; phylum Streptophyta; class Magnoliopsida; order Fabales; family Fabaceae; genus Vicia; species Vicia faba. The sequence continues at coordinate 694,917,936 of OX451739.1, read as the reverse complement.
TAAATTTGACCAAAAAGTCAAAGTTTGACCTTTTAGTATACATTTGACTTTTGATCAGTTGACTGCAAAATTTATCTGACAATCCAATGGATTTGCAATGCTTTGAATCATTTAATTAGGTTAAAATGATACAATTGGACTCTTTAGATCATGCCTTAAACCAATTGACCATTTGCTAGGTCAAAAATCAGAAATTGCCTTTTCCCAGTCAAAACCCTAATTTTGACCATTTTGCCTTTTTGGAGATTTGATCAAATTTCTTGAGGAATTGTGGTCCAAACTTGATCAAATGATACATATGAGTTTAAAATGTTGATGTGGATCAAAAATTATGAAGTTTGATTGTAAATTGGCCATAGTTGACTTTTTCTCTAATACAACTGATTTTTAGGTCAACTGCTCAATTGACTGATCAAAAATGTGATTCAAAGATTGCAACTTGACATGAGTAATATTGGGGGTCTATAATGATCCATTAAAGTCATATGGGGCATTGTAAGTTCAAAAATCCTTGTGCAAACTCAAACCCTAATTTTGGTCATTAATGCTTAAGGAGATGTTTTGAGCTGATCAACCCTGGTGCAGTCTTGAGTCAAAGGAGATCTTGTGAGAAAATTCTTGATAAGTGAGAGGGAAAATTTTGGGGTATAACACTATGCATGATTTAGAATTTGATATAGTTGTCTTTGTGTTGAAAATCTGGAGGCATTATCTTTATGGTTCTAGATTCGAAGTGTTTAGTGACCATAAGAGTTTTAAGTATCTTTTTGATCAGAAAGAGTTGAATATGAGGCAGCGAAGGTGGTTAGAATTGTTGAAGGATTATGATTTTGGTTTGAATTATCATTTAGGAAAAGCTAATGTTGCCGCCTATGCTTTAAGCCAAAAGACTTTGCACATGTCGACAATAATGTTTAAAGAGTTGCAGTTGATTGAGCAATTCTGAGATTTGAGTTTGGTTTGTGAAGTGACAACGCAAAGTGTTACGTTGGGAATGTTAAAGATTAATAATGACTTTCTCAACAGTATCAGTGAGGCTCAAAAGCTAGATGTGAAGTTGGTGGATATGATGATGGGAATCGATCTATCTGAGAATGATGATTTCAAGATAGATGCGCAAGGTGTATTGAGATTCTGAGATCGTATTTGCATTCCTGATGATGAAGAGATTAAGAAAGTGATTCTTGAGGAAAGTTATAGAAGCAGTTTGAGTATTTATCCAGGAGATACTAAAATGTATCAAGATTTGAAAGGTTTGTTTTGGTGGCCTGGTATGAAGCGTGATGTGGCACAATTTGTGTATGCTTGTTTGACTTGTCAGAAGTCGAAGATTGAGCATCAGAAATCTGCAGGGTTGATGCAACCGTTAGAGATTCCAGAATGGAAATGGGATAGCATTTCAATGGACTTTGTAACGGGATTACCTAGTACCTTGAGAGGATATGATTTGATATGGGTGATTATTGATAGGCTTACAATGTCGGCACATTTTATACCTATTAACATCACATATCCGATTTCAAAGTTGGCGGAGATTTATACCAGAGTAATTGTGAAGTTGCATGGTGTTCCTTTATGTATTGTGTCAGATAGAGATCTGAGGTTTACTTCTGATTTCTGGAAAATTTTGCAAGAGGCGTTGGGGTCTAAGTTGACGTTGAGTTCGGCGTATCATCCTCAGATGGATAGTCAGACCGAGAGGATTATTCAGTCATTGGAGGATCTGTTGAGAGCATGTGTTCTTGGGCAGAGAGGTTTGTGGGATACTTATCTTCCGTTGATTAAGTTCACTTACAATAACAGTTACAATTCTAGTATTGGGATGGCATCTTTTGAGTTGTTGTATGGTCGGAGGTGTGGGACTCCGTTGTGTTGGCATGAATCTGGTGAAAGTGTGGTACTTGGACTTGAGATTGTTCGAGAGACTACTGTGAAAGTGAAGCTTATCCGAGAGAAGATGAAAGCTTCTCAAAGTAGACAAAAAAGTTACCATGACAAGAGAAGGAAAGATTTGGAATTCCAAGCTGGTGATCATGTGTTTTTTAGAGTCACACTTGTGACTGGTGTTGGGCGAGCTCTGAAGTCGAAGAAGCTCACTCCTCGTTTTATTGGTCCGTATCAGATATCGAATCAAGTTGGGAAAGTTGCTTACTGAGTGGCGTTACCACCAAACCTTACTAATTTTCACAATGTGTTTCATGTATCGTAACTCCATAAGTATATTCCCGATCTGTTTCATGTGATTCAGATGGATGATGTGCAAGTACAGGATAATCTCACGGTGGAGACGGTGCTTGTGCGAGTCGTGGATCGCGAGATGAAGATTCTAAGAGGAAAAGAGATTGCATTGGTGAAAGTTGTCTGGTTAGGAGCTGTTAGAGAGAGCATGACCTGGGAGTTGGAGAGCAAGATGCGAGACTCATATCCCGAGTTATTTGAACTAGGTAAACTTTTATTTTTGAGGACGAAAATATTCTAAGTGGGGGAGAGTTGTAACGCCCCGATATTTAATTATTTATTTAATTAAATATTTTTGAATATTTTATATTATTTCGAATTTTCATCGTCGAAGTCGGAATTATTTTTATTAAATTGGTATGATAAATAATTGCATTTAATTTGGTGGAATTAAGTTGAAGTATTATTTTATTATTAAGCTTAAATATGATATTGAGCTTAATTTGTGGTGTTGTGAAGTAATAAGGGGGTATGTCACTTAGGCTCATTTAGATTTATTAAGAAAGTAAGTGAAATAATACTATTATATTGGATAATAGAATTAGATGAGAAAGAGAGAAGTTGAGTTATCAGGAAAAGAAAAAGAAAAGAAAGAGGAAATAGGGTTTGTGAGAGGAGAAGAGGAACAAGAGAAAGTTGCTTCTAGTGTTAAATTCACCAAATATTCGGTCAAAGTTTTTAGAGTTGCACTCAATCCAAGGTGTTGTACCCCAAAATATGCCCTCTCATTTATCAAGATTTTCCTCACAAGACACTTTGGACTCAAGACAAGATTAGGGTTTGCTCAGCTCAAGACCTCACCTTGCACTAATAGCCTGAAATTAGGGTTTGAGTTTGCACAAGGATTTTTGGAACATCAATGCTTCATGTGACTCTTATACACCATCTTGGACTCCTAAGATTGCTCATACCAAGTTTCAAGCTTTGAATCACATTTTTGCCCAGTCAATTGGACAGTTGACCTAAAAAATCAGCTGTATTGGGGAAAAAGTCAACCATGGCTAATTTACAGTCAAACTTCATGATTTTTGATCCACAACAACATTCTATGCTCCTATGTACCATTTGATCAAGTTTGGATCACAACTCCTCAAGAAATTTGATCAGATCATCAAAAGGGCAAAATGGTCAAAATTAGGGTTTTGACTGAGAAAGGGCAATTTATGATTTTTAACCTAGCCAATGGCCAATGTGGTTCAAGCATGATTTCAAGGACTCAATAGCATCATATTAACCTAATCACATAGTTCAAAATATCTCAAATACATAGGATTGACAGATGAATTTTGCAGTCAACTGATCAAAAGTCAATTGTACACTGAAAAGTCAAACTTTGACTTTTTGGTCAGAATCAAGTGCCAAGGGTCATAATTCATCAAGATATGTCAAAATAAGAAACTTTTTGATCAAGAAAATCAATTTTGCAAATTAGGGATTTAATTTGAAAAAATTTCATAACTTAGAAAAATTTTAAGTATGGAAATTTTCTTATTTTTCCCCAACTTTCCACAACTTTTTCATCATGATACAATTGGATTCAAAGAAAACTTCCAACATGAAAGTTGTAGTCCTCCATGAAATATACAACTTTTATTCACAAAGTTTTCCCAAAAGATTCTTTTATATCAAGTTATGATTTTGTGAATAGGGGTCCATAAACTTTTTAACTTAGTGAAATTTTGCCCTAGTTTAGGCAGGTTTTTTACCTAACTTCATGACAACTTTTCACCTATTTACAAGAGGTATCTCAAGTTGAATTTCAAATATGTATTGTAGATAATGTTTCAAGCTTTCCGAAATGTCTAAGAACTCTCCAAGATTATTTGTGGTTAGGGAGAATCGAAGAAGAGAAAATGGAAATTTATCACTTTTGTTCAAGCCATGTTTCTTAATGTTTCAAGTTGAAAATCAAATCCTAGCATGCTTGTACCTTGAACTACAGGTCCTAATCCCTTCTACACTCCATAATTGAATGCTAACTCAATGGATAATGGCTTTATTTTGATCTTTGGAGCATTGTACAAAAGATTAATCCATAAATGGCATAAAGTTCACAATACCATTTTGATAAAGCAAGCTTTTTACAACTTTGCTATCCTTGAGCATTGGACCTGTTTCTTTGTCACAAGCAAGGTCTACAGTTATCAGGCATGTTTACCAACTCTCATCAGCTAAGGAACTAGCAAGTACAAGCTTTTGGCTTAAGTCACTTCAACTTTCTTCAAAAGCAAAAAAGGTGGCAAAAGTGAAGAAAACTTGTGCATCTGATAAAGAGAAGACTTGGTTTCATTCTAAACAACTTCACAAACTTGTTACAAGCCTAAGACACGAATTGATAGCATCTAAAACACTCCCAAACACAGAAAAAACATTTTTCTGCCCAAACAGGGCAGCTTCTGCAAAAGTCTTGCCATTTCAATATTGGCTCGTGCGTTTCTCACTTTAAGACTTCAAACACTTTACATACATCCTATCCAAACTATCCAAGCCCTTGTCCTGGTTCTGTAAGCCCTATTTTAGACATCACCATTTTCACTTTGGAAGGTTGCAGGTTGACTTCTACAGGGAGTTTCAAGCATCCTCAAGGCAAGCTGAGCATTGGAAAAGCTTGAGGGAACTTCAAGGAAGCTCACACGATCTTCAGGCCTCACTCAAAGTCCCCATATTGTCATATCCAAACTCAGATGAACAAGGTTTTTTCCAAATCTCTATCTCTTTATTTAGGCATCCTTAAGTCACAATTTGTGAAGCAAAAATGTAGTCCTTAACTTGTTGAAGTTGTACATATGCATAGTTGTCATTTATATTAACTGAGTAGTGAGAATTTGAAGCTTGAAGTTTATGGAAAAATTAGGTCAGAAATTAAAGCTACAGAAATTCTCCATGATCTTTGAGAGTTAGATTATGTTTTTTATATCACTGGAATCGTGAGATCATAAGCTACATTTTTTGTGTTATGAGTTTTTGATTTTATGCAAGCTAGAGCAAGATACAGGTTTGAAGCAAAAAGCACGCGTTTGGGAGAGGCTGGAGAGCAGGGACGACAAGTTCTTGGCCTTGGCGCGCTTGGGCTTGTTGTTCTACTTTCCACACACCCCCTGATCCACTATCTGCACCCCCTTTGTTTATTTTTTTATATTTTTCATATTTTCTTTTCATTTTTATATTTATTGCTTTTATTTATTTTTCTGAACATAAAAAAATCATGAAAAATATTTTCTTAATTTTTTGCATTTTATTTTATTTTTTTATCTTATTTTTTGCATAAAATATTGATTATTCAAATAAATAGAACTTTATTTTCTTAAATAAATACTAAATATAAATATATCATACATTTTTATTTTTATTATTCATACACATAAAACATTATTTCCACATGTATTTTAATTTTTAATATTTGTAAATAATTTTATTTATTTTTTCTTGTACATAAATGGATAAAAATAAATAATAGAAAACATAATTTTCTTTTAAAACAAAAAATTAGGGTTTCCCCTTTCAAAAATAATAATATTATTTTTTCTTATTTTTAGGACTTAAATAATTTATTTTTTACATACATAAAATAAATACAAAATATTTTTTGCATATTTACATTTTTTAATATTTGTTTATTTATTTAATTTGCAAATATTCAATTGGGTTGTAATAATTTTTAGGGTTTTATTTTGAGAAATATCCCTCATTCAAAACTTGTATCCCCCCTCCCATAATAATTGTTGTAATAGATTAGATTTACTTTACGCAATTTATCGCATTATATACATGTTTAGTAAACTAGGGTTTGTATGATAAGACAAAATCAAACAAATAGAATGACCTAATTCAAGACAAACAAAATGCATGTAAAATGGCAACACATTGCACACAAGCACTCCTTAGGGTTTTATCCACTTTGTTGCCTTAAAAATGGCCATGGTATGCATGCTAGGTATCTTGGCAAAGCAAAACAAAACAAAAGATCATAGTCCCTCGATGACGGTATCAAAAGGTTGCCTAGAAAACAAATGATCTTAGTCCCTCAAACAAAGCTAAAATACTTGGCACTATTGCTATCATGGTCATACGATGACCCACGCCCGTCCCGTTTAACATCCAAAGATAGGGTTGTTTACATAATCAATGGTAAATCAACAATGTCAAAGGAATAAAAATGTACAAGAAAATACATTTGAGTAGGTAGAATGCTTCTAGTTACTTGATCAATTTGCAAACAATCCTTGCTATTTTCAAACAAACACACACACATTTTCAAAACATTTCCAAACAACTTTCAAACATTGAAACATTTTTCAAAAGACAAACATCTTTATATACATTCTTACGAACGAGAATCATTACAAAGATTTCCTAAACAAATGCCTCTTTTCAAAATACTTTCAAAACCATACAAAGCACCATTTCAAACAATTGCAAAAGCAAAGCAAGTGATCTAAACAAGTAACTAAGAGTCCATGGAAAACCATGGATGAAAAGGGTGCTAGCACCTTCCCTTTTCATAATCTACCCCCAAACTCAAGAAAATATCTCAAAGGTCTTTCCTGTGCTTTTTTACCTTTCCTTTTGGATAAAATAAAAGTCGGTGGCGACTCTTGCTAACCGCAACATTTGCGAACACAAACGCAAAACCTCAAGTCAGTTCTTCCACCGCATCATACAAGGTAAGGGTGGGGTTCTTGCTAAATAAATGGGAGTGTGATAAATTTTATGTGGGGTTTAGGGTATTATTTTCACTACTATGTTATGTAGAAATTAGTTGTGTTGCTGCTGAAAATTGATAATAGATTTAGTTATGTTGAAATTGTTGATGAATTTGCTAATAGTATGTTATTCCTTAACAATTCCATTGGATAGCATATATAAGTACCACCTTGTAGTTTAATAGTAGTAGTATTTTGATGAATATAATAGATAGTATCACTTGTATTTTTATGTAGTAGCATTACTTTGATTCTTTTCGTCCTCTTCTTTCCACGTGTAGCAATGTGTGGGCATTGGTTGATTATTTATTTTGAAACATGTAAAATAATCTCTATTTTATTAAGTAGTAACTAGTACATGTTAGTACATCTTAGAATGAATTAAAATAATGCAATGGTATATGTATTATGTGAAGTAGTATTATTAGGTACAGTAGGATAACAAAAACAGATTAATTCACTTGCCCTGTTGTATCAGTAGCAGTAGCTGAATAACAGTAGAAGTAGAAGCAATATTTTGTACATGTACTATTAGTAAATAATAAAATTAGTAGCTTATAATAAATTGGCAGTAGTCTAATTAAGTTAATAAATATTAATATCGAGTTGGTTAATTCGGTAAGTTAAAAACAGTCCCGTTTTGGTCTAATTAGCCGATTTAGACTGTATAATTAGTTGTCCGGAATTTAATGAAATTTGACCGGGTAACTAAGTTTAATTAGTAGGTAAATATGGATATGTCGTTTTTTTGAAATCATGTCGATTACACCAACTTGCGGTACAGCTGGTTAAGTTGTTATGTCCGGTTTATGGACATTATTGATTGATAAAATTGATAGAAATAATTAATTAGCAGAAAAGTATTATTGTGGCAAGATGTTTAAAGTTAAAAGCAGTCCCGTTTTGGTCAAATAGCCGATTTAGACGGTATAATTAGTTGTCTGGAATTTAACGAAATTTGACCGGGTAACT